>BSWB01000002.1:31235000-32485000 GCA_033239125.1 Fagopyrum homotropicum | reverse complement strand
CCGGACATACTTAGCTCGTATTCCTTTTATTCGCATTGATGTGGGTTTGGTGGTGTGTGTTTATTGTTTATTGTTTATAATAACTAAACCTAAACTAGGATTACCGACCTTTATATTAATTTGTCCCAAGTGTATGATAACGGGCGGTGACAACTTGCCTAGCTCCCGCGAGAGCTAGGAGGTTCTCGGGGACTATCCCGTGCTGGTAGACGGTCGGATGCATCAGTATCATTGATGACATGAATTATATGTCATTATAACCATGCATATTGTGGAGGTTTTACCTCAATTTACCTTGTATTTGGAGAGATTTGTGTACCTTTAAGGTTTATTTCATTTATATTCCGGAAATAGAGGTCTACACAAGTTTTGGTTGAATTATAGGTGGATTCGGTGGAATTGGAAGCAAAAGTGGAGCAGAGAGTATCTAAGGTCAATAAGGAAGCTTAAGGAACCTTAGAGAAGTCATGAAGAGCAAAGGAAGTCTCTAAAAGGGTCACTAAAAGAAGGAAGGAAACAAGTCAAGAGACGAGCACTTTCTATTGAAGAAAATCGAGTCATTTACACTAAAGATCGGACGATTTTCCAAACAAAAGTCGGACGGTTTTTATTGCTATTAATCGAACGATTTTCCTTCAACTTTCGCCTAAAAATATTACGATTCAAAGCCCACCATTTGTGGGCCTGAGAAGTGATATGCCGAGCGGCCCATTGGCGAGAAAGTATACATTGGAACCCTAGGAACGAAAATCGGGGATTCGCAGCGTAGAAGATTTACAGGATATTGCGGAATTGAAGGTTCTTGGAGAGAGGATTGAAGGAAAGAAACAAGAAGTCAAGATTCAAGAAGTTTGTGAGATCGTTTGTTTCCCTTTTTAATTCTTGTGAATTGTGAACACATTGTTGAGTGTTTTGAGAGATTATTTCAAAGATTTTAAGGTTTGATTACAGATTCGGTGATTATTTGGTTTTTGTTTAAAGTTCGAGTTTTATTTGGTTTTATTCATTCAATCTCGATTTTGATTTGAATATGAAAATGCTTGGCTAAAAACCTTGTGATTCTGGGGAGAATAGTTGATGATTGAGGCTTAGATGATGATAGATTGAACTCATATAACCATTTGGATCCTAAGAGTTGAGATTTAACTTTGCGATAACAAATAAATCGATCTGTTCTAAAGGAAATCGACCAATTTAGTAAAGAACAACCCGATTTATTCTCCTGACGATCTTTAATTGATTTATTCTTTAACCAAAGTTAATTCTTTCCTAAATCCTAACCTTGCTTAACCTTTTTAATCCTTATTTAAGTGTGAGAAGGGACTTCATCATTGATTCTTCATTTGATAACTAAAGTTTGTATGATTTGGATAATAGAGAGACTCAACATCCTCTATTAAGGTTTGAGTGTGCTTTCCATCTTTACCTGTGAGAGTCATATCCTTGGGTTTTAGGTGGTTAGTTTAATCTTGCCCTTAGATCTTTCTATATTGCAGCCTCAACAACCTTTATAGAGAAAGCCTTTGGGTTAGACATATAGGTTTTGGAACTTTGCCGTACAATACCTTCCTTCGAAACACATATCCTTGGCAACGCCAACTCTGTCCTTTGATCTTTAGAAGTGTCTTAAATTGAAAGCCGTAGTTGGATACTTGAATCATTTGTCTCCTTATTAATTACAAAAGCTTTTACACTTTGCCAGATCATTTGAAATCGATTTTATTCTCACCAAATCCCTGAGTTCGACTCTGGAATTTCTTGCCTTACTATAGCTGATCCGTACACTGCAGGTTCGCTTTCGCATAAGTTCTAGATAGAAATTTTAAGATTTGCACGCACACTTTCGAGCGAACAAGTTTTTGGCTCCGTTGCCGGGTATTTGGTCTAGACCAAATTTGGTTTTCGGTTGTCTGGGTAGGGAGCTTTTGCTCTTGTGATTTGAGTTGCCTACTTGAGTGATTTTTGCAGATTTTTAGGTATATGCGAAGGACTAGATCTACCAAATATCTCATCCTTTTTGATTCCGAATTAGAGAAAACTTTAAGGAGAAAGCTAAAAGAGAAAAAGATGGCTGAAAATAATGAGAGGAACATCCAAGAGGAGTTGGATAAAACTCGAGCTCAACTCCAATTGAGTTAGAAGGCTCGCTTGGAGGAAAAAGAACATAATCAGTTTCAAATAGATGAGCTTAGGGCAATGATTCTAGACATGAAACTAGAGAGGAATGACTCTAAGAAGAAGAAGAAAGCTAAGGCATCTATAGCTGAATTATCCGACGATGATGAGATGCCGGAGCTAGAGGATATACCACCATTTAATCCTCGTGCTAATGTTCATCCTCGCCCTCGTGCTAGAGAGGTGAGAGCTGCTGATGTCGTGGCTGAACCACTAACCTTGGGCAACGAATGGACCCAATTCAACAACCACGCCGTCTAGGTGTGAATCTTGGAGAGAAAGATGATCATGAATTTGGGATGCGTCCACAAGCCATCACTATGATCTGCCAAAACCAGTTTGGTGGAACGGAAGCTGAATCTCCGCATCAACACTTGCAAAATTTTGAGATTCTCATGGAAACTTTGAAACCTCAAAGGGTTAACAACAATTACAAGTTGAGACCGTTCTTCTTCCCTTTGAAGGACAAAGCCTTAGCTTGGTATCAAGCTCTTCCAGCTGCAAAGCTCAACATATGAGAGGACTTGACTTCGGAGTTTCTCACTAAGTTCTTTCCGCCATCCAAAACGGCGGAATTGAGAGGTAAGATAAATGCTTTTTCTATGAAACCTAACAAAAGTTTATTTCAATCTTGGGAAAGGTTTCAAGATCTTCTATTGGATTGCCCATACCATGGCATTTCAAAGCTGAAATTGTTGGAGATCTACTACAAAGGATTCGATGTGGAGACACAATTCAAACTCCAATCTCTTTCTTGTGGTAAATTCATTGATATGAGAGAAGATGACGCTTGAGACTTCACTGAGAAGCAAGCCTAAGTGATTGAGAAGTATTCCCATAGGAAGATTGATGCTGAAAATCGGAATTCGGGAGACCCAAGAGCAAAGTTAACTCATGTGTTCGCTCCAAACGGTGTGTGCAAGCTTTAAATTTATAACCCTAGACGTAAGCTTAAAACAAGGATGCGAACCCATAGTGTACGGGTCAATCGTAGTAAAAAGCAAGGAATTCCAGGGGTCGATCACAGGGACTTAGTGAAACAAAGTCCAATTACGGTATGCTTATGTAAATACTAACCACAAGAGCAATTAAAACAATCAAAGATGAATAAGAAGTCAATAAAGGAAATATGCAATTCTAGGGATTAAAGCATCTAGTTGTGGTTCCAACTCAAGATCTAAAGATAAGCGGACAAAGCTGAGGTTTTTGCATGGGGAAGGTGTTTCTAAAGTAGAATAGATCACCGGGTAAGTCTCACTACTCACTAATCCTAAACCGTAACTCCTTTTACCGGGTAAGTCTCAAGGAATCAAGATAAAGAACTATAACCTCAAACTAACACACCATCTAAGGGAATAGAATCAACCTTTACCGGGTAAGTCTCAGGCTAACTCACAAAGAAGGGATGAAAGCACACTCAAACCCCAATAAAGGATAAACCTTTATTACCTACACTTATGATCTTAGGTACACAAATGATAGCATGAATTATAGTCTATATTTTGAGGTTTGTTTGGACGTTTTATCTTTCATAATCTGCATGTTTGTATGTACATTATGTGATTTTACTACCATTTCATCTACCTTTGCAACAATCGAGGTCTACACCTAGTTTTGTTGTAATTGCAGGTAAAATGGTACGTTTTGCATCAAAAAGGAGCAAAAGGAGTCATGAGTCATTTGGAGCTACATCCAGGGAGCATAGCCATGGATTAAAGATTTACTTGGGACCGGTTTTGAGAGATTTCACATTCAGTTATGACTCACCTCGGTTGACCAGAGATTCATCTCGACCGAGGTGATCCAGAGACGCCGACTCGACCGAGGCGAACACCTAGGACGCGGCGAGAATATTTTATTCTTGGATGAGATCTTTTAAATTTGGAAAGTGATCTTATATTTTTGGGCTTGGCTCCTGGAAGGAAGGAGATATGCAGAATCATATATTTTACCTATATTTATGGGAAAATATCTTTCTAAGATTTATTATCTTAGGAGGGTTATTTTCCTATAAAAAGGGTTGGATTTCCACAAATCAAGGATCCCGCTAACACCGAAAAATCACGCAGCAGCAACAGCTTACTCCAGTTGGGAGTTTTCGAAGAACCTTTTTGAAGGTTGAAGGAAGATTGAAGTCCATAGCTTTTATAGCTTTATTGGAGGGTTTTGTAAGATTATCTTCAATTCCCTCAATTGTTGTCTTGTCTTTTTGGATTGTTATCCAAGGAACGCTTTGTTGTGATATTTGATTCAGTTATTGAAGTCTTTTCATTAAATTCTTCTTTGTCCAAATATTCACCTTCTTCCCATATATTTTAATACTTTCATTATGATGATGAGTGGCTAATTTCCTTGTGTGATTCTAGGGTGATTGGCTGAAGGTTGTGGAAAAACGATGATAGAATAATCTTAGATTCCAGTAGGATCCTGAAAGTTCGAGTCTTTAATCTTAACCCTAAGCATCTCGTTCAGTCGATGAACATTTCGGCCGAGGTGGAAACTGGCTGACCGAGGTGGCTTATCTGATCCATAACTGAGAGTTAAGTGTTAGAGTTTGCTAAATCCTATTCTTATTACACCTTCCTGGTTCAATACAAGCTTAGGATGAGACTTACCCGGTAATTCCTTAGTTTGTGTATTAACGATCATAAGTGTAGGTAATAAAGGTTTATCCTTTATTGGGGTTTGAGTGTGCTTCCATCCCATCTTTGTGAGTTAGCCTGAGACTTACCCGGTAAAGGTCGATTCTATTCCCTTAGATGGTATGTTAGTTTGAGGTTATAGTTCTTTATCTTGATTCCTTGAGACTTACCCGGTAATAGGAGTTACGGTTTAGGATTAGTGTGTAGTGAGACTTACCCGGTGATCTACTCCACTTTAGAAACACCTTCCCCACGCAAAAATCTCAGCTTTGTCCGCTTATCTATAGATCTTGAGTTGGAACCACAACTAGATGCTTTAATCCCTAGAATTGCATGTTTGCTTTATTGACTTCTTATTCATCTTTGATTGTGTTAATCGCTCTTGTGGTTAGTATTGACATAAGCACACCGTATTGACTTTGTTTCACCGAGTCCCTGTGATCGACCCCTGGAATTTTCTTGCTTTTACTACGATTGACCCGTACACTGCGGGTTCGCATCCTTGTTTTAAGCTTAAGTCTAGGGTTATAAATTTAAAGCTTGCACACACCGTTTGGAGCGAACAACAAACTAAGGAATTACCGGGTAAGTCTCATCCTAAGCTTGCTTTGAACCAGGAAAGGTGTAATAAGAATAGGATTTGGCAAACTCTAACACTTAACTCTCAGTTTAGGATCAGATAAGTCACCTCGGTCAGCCAAATTCCACCCCGGACGAGATGTTCATCGACTGAGCGAGATGCTAGGGTTAAGGTTAAAGACTCGAACTTTCAGAGTCCTACTGGAATCTAAGATTATAATATCATTGTTTTTCCCACAACCTTCAACCAATCACCCTAGAACCACACAAAGAGATTAGCCACTCATCATCATGAAAGTATTAATCAAATGTATGGGAAGAAGGTGAATATTTGAACAAGAAGAATTTAATGAAAAGACTTCAATAACTGAATCAAATATTACAACAAAAGCATTCCTTGGATAGAAATCCAGCAAGGCAAGACAACAAGGAAGAGAATCTAAGGTAATCTTACAAGAAAACCTTTCAAAAGCTATAAAAGCTACAATCTTCAATCTTCCTTCAACCTTCAAAAAGGTTCTTCAAATCTCCCAACTGGAGTATGGCTGCTGCTGCGTATAAACTCTGATCGATGGTATAGCACGATCTTGCGCTGATAGCGGATGTCGGATTTGTGGGAAATCCGACCCTTTTTATAGGAAAATAACCCTCCAAAGATAAGATATCTTAGAAAGATCTCTTCCCATAAAAATAGGTAAAATATAAGATCTAGTATATCTTCTTCCTTCCAGGAGCCAAGCCAAAAAATATAAGATCTCTTTCCAAAGATAAAAGATCTCAGCCAAGAATAAAATATTCTCGCCGCGTCCTAGGTATTCGCCTCGGTCGAGTCGACTTCCCTGGATCACCTCGGTCGAGGTGAATCTGTGGTCAACCGAGGTGAGTCACAACTGAATGTGAAATCTCTCAAATCTAGTCCAAAGTGAATCTCTAATCCATGGCTATGCTTCCTGGATGGTTCCTTATGTTCCTGGATGTAGCTCCAATGACTCCATAGCTCCTTTTGCTCCTTTTTGATGCAAAACGTGTCATTTTACCTACGATTACAACAAAACTAGGTGTAGACCTCGATTCTCGCAAAGGTAGATGAAATGGTAATATAATCACATATTATACATGCTAACATGCAGATTATTGAAGATAAAACGTCCAAACAAACCCCAAAATATAGACTATAATTCATGCTATCAAAATACCCCATACTTAGCCCTTGCTTGTCCCCAAGCAAGTTCCGCATATAAAAGACAAGATAGAAAGGATTAATAGTCAAGAAAATCAATGAAAAGTCTTTCAAAAACAGTTTTATGGTGTGTAACAATCATAGATCACTCTAAGAGAATACTTCATGGAATTTAAAATCAAAATATGATCAAAACGTTTTATAAATATAGAAAAGTTGTTCATCTTTGCATAAAATCATAGAATGCATAATAAATCATAATTATCGAAATTAATCATGCATAATCAAGTTTAAACCACTAAGTCAATCAACAAGCTCAAGGTCTCAAGGGCTTCCCAAAAGAAAGGTCAAGAAACGTGTAGGGTAGGGATGTATGTAAGGTAATGTGGTGCTAGAATTCGGGAAAAGGATGAACTTCACTTTTACTTTGACTTGCAACATCTTCCACCAATAAGCTTTGCTTATTTCACACTTTTTTCTTTTTACTTTACTTTTTTTTGGATGCATGGACAGAGGTGCACAATAACCGAAGCCTAGGAAATCAACAATCATCAATTTCTTGAGATGCATCAAACCCTTGATGCACATACCATGACCCGTTAGGAATATCGCTCAATCCGACTTTGGCAAGACACAAACACCCGGCTATGTGAATGGTGCCGAGTTACTCATCTTCATGATTGACTTCCCCAAACCTAAGATTACTTTCTAACACTTTTACTTCCAGCCAACTTCTCAACTTTAACTTCACTTGCTTTCACCACTTCGCTTGCTTCCAAATTCCCGGATAGGTAAAGGGAGGCAAAATGTATATGAGGGGCTAAGCATGATCAAGAAGAAGAAGAGAAAAGAATGAATTGCCTTGGTCTTTCCAGGAAGAAAGTGAGAGAACCCATAATGTGGTGTCAACCTTCAAATTCAACATAATTTAGACAAAAACAAAGTATTAAACATGCCAATAATTTCTAACAAAGCATTTAGCAACTTAAACATATTATAAAACCTTTCAAACACATAAAGAATTTAAAACCAGTCAGTAAGCAAGATCTTCACTGAGATCATATCCAGATACGAAACACAAAAATCGTTTTCGAAAACTCTCAGTTAACCCACCTCGGTCGAGGTGTTCTTAGGTCAACCGAGGTGAAACACCTCGTTCGGCCAGAACTGCCCTGGTCGAGGTCAAAAATTTTTTTTAAAACCAGTTTTTCTTTCAGTTTCGACGTTTTTCTCAATCAAATAACCTGTAAGTATGCATGCAATCTCAGATAAACATATAGAAGCAACTGAAGCATAAAATATCAATATCTGATCAAGTAGAGTCATACATAAATGTCAAATAATACATCACATTAACACCCCATACTTGGGACACACTGTCCCAATGGGTCAAAATAAGTCTAAAGGAAAAAAAATACTCACCGGATAATAAGCTGAACTGCATAAAAATAAGAAAGAAAAATCCTGCAGCTCTCAATAATCGCGATCCGGTGGTGGTGGCACGTACGGATACTGGGTCGGGTCGAATGGATAGCCCATGACGTGCTCAAACTGAATCTGGGCCATCATGTGCTGGTAATGCTGCCGCTCCTGCATCTCGCGGATATCAGTGACAAAGCAGCATATGAATCAATAACCTGATCCGTCAGGTCATCGATCCGTCTGTGAGCCTCTGGATCCCTGTGTCGGCGTGTCCTACGCCTAGCAGGTCTCACTGGAGAAGTAGCAGGTGCAGGCTCAGTGTCCTCATCATCCAGATCTATAACTGGCGCACTAGGTCCAGTAGTATCTGTCCCTGTATCCATCGGGACTCCACCCTCTCTCTCATCAACTGTCTCCTCATCATCTGCCTCCTCCTCAGCTGGGGCAGCTGCTGCCTCTCTGTAATCCTCCATCAGTGGAGCCCAAGCGGTTTGCCAATAGTGAGGGTCATAAACAGAAAACTTGGCAGACCACCTGATCCCCTGTGGCGCAGTCAGCTCCCACGGCATAGCCACGTACGGTGTAGTCAGACCTCGGGGAACCAGAATCCGCCGAGTGATCATCTCTTGTAGCCCAAGCGGCTTCGCAGCCGCCACCATCGTGCAAGCGCTGAGATCCATGTCTTGATAACTAGCTATATGGGTGACAAGCCCTCCACAACAGATGTCTCCCTTCGCCTTGGCCTTGATCCTGTGCAGATCCTCTGCCAGCATCAAGCCAAAGTCCGGGATACCCCCAGTAACCATGCAGTACAAACTGAAAAGCTCTCCCTGTCGGATCTTTTGGGGCGTCTCAGTACGCGCCAGAAGCATCTCACTGAAGATCCGGTGGGCTAACCTAAAGGCTAAGTGGAAGATGACTTTCTCCCTGGAATCTCCAAGGCGCCATCTGTCTGCATGCTCAACAATATGGGCAATCTGCCCCCAAAACTCCCTAGCTACAGATCGGGAAGGGAAGTCAATAGCTGTGGGCTCAAGAAAGCCAAAAATCTCTCGCCAGTACTCTAGTGGAACTATGAAGTTCCGGTTCATCAACCGGTACTTCACAGAACGCTCTGTGGGGAGGTAAGTGAAGGAGCTAACGAACTCTAGGGTCGGCTCCAAATAGGCTGGGGCTCGGATCTCAGTAAACTGATCCAGCCCAACTGTAGAAATCATCCTCCTAAGGTCTCCGTCTACCTGGAGGCAATCAAAAGCAGACACGTCCAGGAAGCGTGGTGCAATCACTGGACGGCCAGAAATACGCTCATAATCCACCCGGTGTCGCTCATGGATCACCGGGCGGTAAGGTCGGGAAGAAGAGGAAGAAGGGGGTGGGGAGTGTCTATCTCTCAACACAATCTGCCTGTTAGAACTCATTTTCAACAATCTGTCACTGTCAGGTCACCTCGGTCGACTGACAACGCTGAAGAATCACCTCGGCCGAGGCACAGCTCGACTGGACCGAGGCGAAAAACTAGATCGTAATTTCTTCAGAAAATTCAGTTCTTTTCCCCCAAAATCACTACAACTGCTTCCTATGGGGTACTTAAGCCTTTTCTCAGCAAATGCAAGGGCAACCAAAGCCCAAATCGAAGCGAAATCGGAGAGGTAGGGTTTCGGTTTTGTTTTACCTCGTTCGGCCGAATCGGTTCGATTTTCTTGCAGATCGATGATGCACTGGGATCCTCGAAGCCTTAATCGCAGTTTGGAAGCGAAAATCTTCGAAAACGAGCAAGAATCGAAGGAGGCGAGGTGAAACTGTCGCCGCAGTCGAGGAAGGGTGAGATGGAAGAGAGAGAAATCTTCGCCCCCTTTTATACCCTTTTCTGGAACTGCTGTCACCTCGGTTGAGATGGTCTCGACTAGACCGAGGTGGTATGGACCGAGGTGGTTCTTTAGAAAAACCCTAGTCGCCTCGGTTGCTCAAGAATCATCTTGGCCGAGGCACTCTGATAGCAACCGAGATGCCTCAGTCAAACTTCGTCTTCTCAAATTCCAGTTGTGCTCCTTCCTTAGATGTCTCCTGTTATCTGTCTAGAACGCCAAAAACAAAACAAAGCAAAGCATAAGCAAAAAACTATCTAAGCTAGACTAGAAAAAGGAAAAGAAAGCAATACCTTGGGTTGCTCCCAAGAAGCGCTTGGTTTAAGGTCGCTAGCTGGACCATGATGCGCCTCTCAAATGTGATGGGAGGTGCCCTCACCCCATACTTCACCTCCATCGTGGGGTGAAGTAAGTAAGTCTATCAAACGCTCCAACAAGTGTAAGTGCTCATCGGGGAATGAATCATCTATGGGCGGTTCGTCCTTCTCACGTGAAGATGCAGGTAGCCGGCTGAGGTGATCCGCAACAGAATTTTCGGATCCCTTCTTATCGCGGATCTCTAGATCAAACTCTTGGAGTAAGAGAATCCATCGAATAAGGCGTGGCTTGGCATCTTTCTTAGCCAACAAGTAACGAATGGCTGCATGGTCGGTGTAGACAATGACTTTCGCCCCAACTAAATAGGAACGAAACTTCTCGAAAGCATATACAACCGCCAATAATTCCTTCTCGGTGGTAGCGTAGTTGCGTTGTGCTACATCTAGCGTCTTGCTAGCATAGTAAATGGCGGTGGTCCGTCCATCTTTCTTCTGTCCAAGCACCGCTCCTACGGCTACATCACTAGCATCGCACATGATCTCAAAGGGCAAGGTCCAATCCGGAGGTTGGATAATCGGAGCGGAGATCAACGCTTCCTTAATCCTGTAAAAAGCATCAAGACACTCCTTCGAAAACTCAAAAACAACATCTTTATTCAAGAGGTTTGTTAGAGGTTTAGAAATCTTAGAGAAGTCCTTGATGAATCTCCTGTAGAAACCTGCATGCCCGAGAAAACTCCTCACACCTTTAACAGAACAAGGGGGAGGGAGTTTCTCAATAGTCTCGATCTTAGCGCGATCGACCTCAATGCCTCAATTAGAAACGAGGTGTCCTAGCACAATGCCTTCATTAACCATAAAATGACACTTCTCCCAATTCAAAACAAGATTAGTGTCTTCACATCTTTTAAGCACTAGAGAAAGGTTAGATAGGCAATCATCAAAAGAGGAACCATATACAGAAAAATCATCCATAAATACCTCCATGATCTCCTCTATGTACTCGGAAAAGATGGCCATCATGCATTGCTGGAAGGTAGCAGGTGCATTGCACAATCCAAATGGCATCCTCCTATAAGCAAATGTCCCCCATGGACAAGTGAAAGTGGTCTTCTCCGGATCATCCGGATGGATAGGAATCTGGAAGAATCCACTATAACCGTCTAAGTAGCAAAAGTGTGAATGCTGGGCCAACCGCTCGAGCATCTGATCAATGAAGGGAAGTGGAAAATGGTCCTTCCGTGTGGCTGTGTTCAGCTTCCTATAATCGATGCAAACCCTCCAGCCCGTAACGGTCCTACTTGGGATCAACTCGTTGTTCTTATTCGTCACAACGGTCATCCCTTCTTTCTTCGGAACTACATGCACCGGGCTAACCCACTTGCTGTCCGAGATAGGGTATATAATACCTGCATCCAACAACTTAAGAATTTCCTTCTTCACAACCTCTTTCATGATCGGATTTGGCCGTCTTTGAGGTTCCCATGAAGTCTTATGATCATCCTCCATTAAAATTCTATGCATGCAGAAAGAGGGCTCAATGCCAATAAGATCATCTATAGTGTAACCCAAAACTTTTTGATGCTTTCTCAAGACATGCATTAGTTTAGATAATTCAGTTTCGGAAAGGGAAGCACTAACAATAACGGGATAAGTGGAATCCGGTCCAAGAAAGACATACCTCAAGTGATTTGGGAGTTGTTTAAGCTCCACGACTGGGGGTGCTTTCTGAGGGGGATCCTTGCTTCCTCCTTCCAGTGGAGTAGGTTCAGAAACTGGACTTTCGGAAGTCTCAGTTGAAGTCGTCTCGCCATCGACGTCGGTCGAGGCGCAGAGGTGTTGACCGAGATGTTCTTCAGTCGCCTCGCTCAGTCCAGAAAGTGCCTCGTTCGAGGTACTGCAACTGGAACCGAAACTGGAGATCTTCGTCTCCTGGATTAGCTTCTCAGTTTTAGCTCCTGGATCCTCTTCTAGTGCTTTTAAGCTCCGTATATCTGCATCACAAGAATCATCTATACCTTCCTCCATTAAACTGAAGCTAATAACTCTTTCGAGTGGATCGTTAGTAAGGATAGAGCTCACCAATTCTCTTGATTCTTCTTCATCGTAGATGTTGAAGATATCATTGCTCAGCTGCTCCCCTTTCATGGCTGCAAGTAATGCGAACTCCACCTCATCGCCGCCAATGTTGAATTTCAACTTGGCGTTCTTGCAATCCACGTTGCAACCCGAAGTTGCTAGAAATGGCCTCCCGAGAATAATAGGAACTGGATAATCTGCGGGAATGTCAAGTACAACAAAATCTATAGGTAGATAGAAGTTACCTAACTTGACCGGAACGTCCTCCAAGATACCCACGGGATGGGTAATGGAGCAATCCGCCATATAAAGTCGAATCTTGACCGGCTTGGGCTCTCCAAGTCCGATCTTCACACATAGCTCCAGCGGGATGATGCTCACGCTGGCTCCTAGATCACAAAGGGCTTCACAAGTGACATCCCCAACTTGAATGGGAATGCAAAATGAGCCGGGATCTCTCAATTTAGGTGGCATCTTCTCCTTCATGATTTGAATGAGCTCCGAGGATTTAGATGTCATCCTAACTTCATCAAAGTCTTCCAATTTCCTCTTCCTTGATAGGATCTCCTTCAAGAACTTCCCATAGGCGGGCATTCCTAGAATAGCATCAAGGAAAGGAATGTTAATGTGTAGTTTATTCATCAAGTCAAGGAACTTACCGAAGTGCTTGTCTAGATGTGCTCTGGCCCTTGACTGGGGGAATGGAAGTGGTGGTTTGTATGCAGGAGGTGGAACATAAACTTCAGTTTTCCCCTCCACTTTCTGTGGCTCCACCTCGGTTGGCATCTCGGCCGAAGTGTTCTTCGACTGCACCTGGACCGAGGTAGTCTTCGTCGGTACTGGCACCGACCGAGGCATTGGATCTGCAGTTTTCAGTCCACTCCTCGTAGTTATGGCCATGATCTGGCCCTTAGGGTTGCTTTCCGTCCTTGCTGGAAGCTTCCCTGGATCTCTTGGCGCTTCGTTCGCCCTACTTGCAAGTTGTTGTTCAAAGGCCTTTTGGGCCTTCGAAAACGAAGTCATAGAATTCTCCATAGCGTTGAGCTTGATCAAGATAGCCTCCAGAACTGCGTCTTTCTTTTCTGGCTGGGACGAACTTGATCCTTGCCCCTGGCTCTTTAATGGAGTAGAAGAAGAAGAAGGGGAAGAGAGGAAAGGGTTAGAGGAATCGTTAGAGTTGGAGTTTGAATGATTGTTACCAGAATTTTGGTTGTTCGCCCTCCAGTTGTTGCTATTGGATCCTCTATTGTTGTTGTTGTAATTGTTGTTCCGGGAACCGTTGTTGTTGTTACGGTATCCGTTGTTGTTCCTTTGCCCTTGCTCTTCCTTCTTGGTTTGAGCAACCAAGAGTTCCTTCAATTGCTTCACGTCATTCTTCAAAGACGTGAGTTGATTGTTGTTGGGCTGAGTTTCTTGGAAGTTAACTCTTTTAACTCCACCTTCAGCTCCTTGATGAGTGTACTTCTCCATATGCAAGGCTTGCTTCTCGATGAAGTCCCAAGCCTCGTCAATCACCATGTCCATGAAGGTACCGGCGGACAGTAGTTGGAGGTTGAACTGGGTGCATCCGTCCAGTCCCTTGAAGTATATCTCCAACAACTCTATCTTTGGAATCCCATGATGTGGGCAATCCAAAAGAATGTCCTTGAACCGCTCCCATGACTTGGACAAGCTCTCCTTGTCCTTCATAATGAAAGCGTTGATCTTTCCTCTCATTTCAGCGGTCTTAGAGGGGGGAAAGAATTTGGTCAAGAATTCCGTCGTCATCTCCTCCCATGTGCTGATTTTTCCTGGAGGAAGAGATTGATACCATGTAAGAGCTCTATATTTTAAAGAAAAGTAAAAAGGTCTTAGCTTGTAGTTGTTATTTTCAATCCTTGAAGGTCTCAAGGTTTCCATCAAGATCTCATAGTTTTGAAGATGTTGATGTGGTGATTCCTTCTCCAGCCCTCCGAACTGGCATTGGCGAATCATGGATAGAACTTGCGGTCGAAGTTCATAGTCATGGTCCGCTGGATCTCCTAGGTTAACTCTTGGACGCCTCAGTTGTTGATTGGGGTCCATCCTTTGACCTAGGGTTTGTGGGATTCCTGCAAGAAGAACGTTTCGGACTGGCATCCGAGGTGGAAGTACCTCGGCCGGGGCATTAGGTACTGGGACCTGCCTCGGTCGAGGGTCAGCGACTGGGACCTGCATCGGTCCAGCATCAGGAACTGGGTCTTCCCTCGGTCGAAGTAGAATATGGTCTCGTATGGCTGCCATTTCTGCTTCGATTGCTTCAGTCTTGGTGCGAGTTTCTTCGTTCTCTTGCCTTAATTCTTCCCTGCTAAGGCGTAGCAGCTCTAACGCCTCTTTCAACTCGGCCTCAAGATTGCGGTTGTCTTGTTGGGCCATCTTCGCTTCTCTTAAGCGTCGCTTGTATGTCTTTTCTGGTTCGGGATCGAAAGGAACGATTTCCTTCCCAGTGCGGGTTCTTCGCATATACCTAAAAGAGAACCTGCAAAATTCACTCAAGTAGAGTGGTTAATAGACACGGGGGCAAGTGCCCCAAGAGCAAACCGTAACCGGCTCGGTCTAGACCAAGTCCCCGGCAACGGCGCCAAAAAACTAGTTCGCTCCAAACGGTGTGTGCAAGCTTTAAATTTATAACCCTAGACGTAAGCTTAAAACAAGGATGCGAACCCGCAGTGTACGGGTCAATCGTAGTAAAAAGCAAAGAATTCCAGGGGTCGATCACAGGGACTTAGTGAAACAAAGTCCAATTACGGTATGCTTATGTAAATACTAACCACAAGAGCAATTAAAACAATCAAAGATGAATAAGAAGTCAATAAAGGAAATATGCAATTCTAGGGATTAAAGCATCTAGTTGTGGTTACAACTCAAGATCTAAAGATAAGCGGACAAAGCTGAGGTTTTTACATGGGGAAGGTGTTTCTAAAGTAGAATAGATCACCGGGTAAGTCTCACTACTCACTCATCCTAAACCGTAACTCTTATTACCGGGTAAGTCTCAAGGAATCAAGATAAAGAACTATAACCTCAAACTAACACACCATCTAAGGGAATAGAATCAACCTTTACCGGGTAAGTCTCAGGCTAACTCACAAAGAAGGGATGAAAGCACACTCAAACCCCAATAAAGGATAAACCTTTATTACCTACACTTATGATCTTAGGTACACAAACGAAGGAATTACCGGGTAAGTCTCATCCTAAGCTTGCTTTGAACCAGGAAAGGTGTAATAAGAATAGGATTTGGCAAACTCTAACACTTAACTCTAAGTTTAGGATCAGATAAGTCACCTCGGTCAGCCAAATTCCACCCCGGCCGAGATGTTCATCGACTGAGCGAGATGTTTAGGGTTAAGGTTAAAGAATCGAACTTTCAGGGTCCTACTGAAATCTAAGATTATTCTATCATTGTTTTTCCCACAACCTTCAGCCAATCACCCTAGAATCACACAAAGAGATTAGCCACTCATCATCATGAAAGTATTAATCAAATGTATGGGAAGAAGGTGAATATTTGAACAAGAAGAATTTAATGAAAAGACTTCAATAACTGAATCAAATATCACAACAAAAGCGTTCCTTGGATAGAAATCCAGCTAGGCAAGACAACAAGGAAGAGATTCTAAGGTAATCTTACAAGAAAACCTTTCAAAAGCTATAAAAGCTACAATCTTCAATCTTCCTTCAACCTTCAAAAAGGTTCTTCAAATCTTCCAACTAGAGTATGGTTGCTGCTGCGTATAAACTCTGATCGATGGTATAGCACGATCTTGCGCTGATAGCGGATGTCGGATTTGTGGGAAATCCGACCCTTTTTGTAGGAAAATAACCCTCCAAAGATAAGATATCTTAGAAAGATCTCTTCCCATAAAAATAGGTAAAATATAAGATCTAGTATATCTTCTTCCTTCCAGGAGCCAAGCCCAAAAATATAAGATCTCTTTCCAAAGATAAAAGATCTCAGCCAAGAATAAAATATTCTCGCCGCGTCCTAGGTATTCGCCTCGGTCGAGTCGACTTCCCTGGATCACCTCGGTCGAGGTGAATCTGTGGTCAACCGAGGTGAGTCACAACTGAATGTAAAATCTCTCAAATCTAGTCCAAAGTGAATCTCTAATCCATGGCTATGCTTCCTGGATGGTTCCTTATGTTCCTGGATGTAGCTCCAATGACTCCATAGCTCCTTTTGCTCCTTTTTGATGCAAAACGTGCCATTTTACCTACGATTACAACAAAACTAGGTGTAGACCTCGATTCTCGCAAAGGTAGATGAAATGGTAATGTAATCACATATTATACATACAAACATGCAGATTATGAAAGATAAAACGTCCAAACAAACCCCAAAAATATAGACTATAATTCATGCTATCATCATGCTGCACAAACTCAAATATTTTCCCTCAACAACGAGATCAAGGAGTTGAAGGAAGTCATAAAAACTAGCCTTTAAAGGACAAAGGAGCAAGATGTTGGCTACCTAGGAAGGGACAATAACCAAGACAATAGGAACAACTACCCGAATAATAACTGGAACAACAACAACAGGAACTCCAACAACAACAATTGGAGACCCAACCAACAAAACCCCGTTAATCCCTATTCACACGCTGAAAATTCAATAACACCTCCATCCTCTTCTACTCCTTTGAAAAGCCAGGGTCAAACATCGAATGGCTCGAGCAAGCAAGAGAAGGACAAGTTCGATATAATGATGGAGAACATCTTGGGGAAGCTCCAAGGAATGGAGAGTCACATTACTTCGAGTGATAAGGCACAAAAAGCTTTAGAGAATCAAGTATTCAGCAAGGCCGGAGAAGTTCCTAGAGATCAAGGGGAGCTTCCCAGAAAGACGGAAGATAACCCAAAGGGGCGAGTAATGGCGATTACTACTAGGAATGGTGTAACAACCACCGATCTACAACCCAAATTATTTGAAGCCTCCACTGAAAAGGAAAAGGGAAAAGAGAAGGAAGATATCTATGTTCCTCCTCCCGCCTACAAACAACCTCTACCTTTCCCCCAATCTAGAGCAAGAGCGCGTCTAAATAAACACTTCGGTAAGTTCATTGATCTTATGAGTAAGCTGCACATTAATATACCTTTTATGGATGCAATTTTAGGTATGCCAGCTTGTGGTAAGTTCCTAAAGAAGACCCTCTCCAACAAGAGGAAACTAGAAGACATCGGTGAAGTCAAATGAGTACAGAGTCATCCGAACTTATCAAGACTATAACGGAGAACATGCCACCCAACCTGTGTGATCCAGGATCATTTTGCATACCCATCACCTTAGGAGAGGTCACATATGATGCACTTTGTGACCTTGGAGCAAGCGTAAGCATCATACCACTTGCTTTGTGCAAGGCAGTTGGTCTAGGAGAGCCTAGACCGGTGAAGATGACACTTTACATGGCTGATCGTTCCATAACTAGACCTGAATCATAGAGGACATTCCCGTGAAAATTGGTAAGTTTTACATTCCTATAGATTTTGTCGTTCTTGACATTCTTGCAGATTATCCAGTTCCCATCATACTTGGGAGACCATTCCTTGCAACCTCCGGTTGTATGGTTGATTGCAAGAATGAATAGCTATCATTCAATATAGGAGAAGAGAAAGTGGAATTTGTACTCTCCTCCTTGATCAAAGAGCTAGCTTTGAGAGAAGATGTTTTCAACATCTTTGATGAAGAAGAGTCTAGAGAAGTGGTGAGTTCAATCTTGATCAAAGATCCACTTCAAAAGGTTCTTAGCTGAGTATCATTGAAGAAGGGGTGGAACATGATTGTGATGATGAGATTCGAGCATTGGAAGATGCAGAGGAAGAACCGGAAGCAAGATTTAAGAGTTGAAAAGAGCCCCGAAATCTGTTGAAAAAATCGACCTACACAAAGAAAATCACCCGATTTTTGATAATGCAAGTCAATTTTTAACAACAGAAAGAAAAATCAGACAAAATATTGACCGATTTACCTCAAGGGAAGTCGATTTTTCGGAAATTTCTCCAACTTCTACGAACTCGATTGTAATTGTTCTTAACTGTAATAGCACACCTCCTCCACCTTCAGAGGCTTCTCCAAGGACACCTGATAATCAAGAATCATCAACCAAAGCACCACCCTCATTGGAGTTGAAACCACTTCCAACACATCTAAGGTATGCATTCCTTGGGCCTAACTCAACATATCGTGTTATAGTTAGTGAAAATTTGAGTGATGATGAACTTGAGAAGCTATGAATGTTCTGAAACAACATAGGAAAGCCTTAGGTTATACTAATTGATGATTTAGTAGGCATTAAACCTTCTCTTTATATGCATAAAATCTTGATGGAAGAAGATTACAAACCTTCACGCCAAGCTCAAAGACGGTTAAATCTGATCATGAAAGAGGTCGTGAAGAAAGAAATCCTTAAGCTACTTGATGCAGGTATCATCTTTCCTATTTTTGATAGCAAATTGGTGAACCCCGTACAAGTGGTTCCAAAGAAAGGAGGCATAACCGTTGTTGCAAACAAGAACAACGAACTTATTCCTACAAGGGCAGTTACGGGATGGAGAATGTGCATCGACTACCATAAACTACTTGTTGCCACTAGGAAGGACCATTTCCCTCTCCCTTTCATTGATCAAATGTTGGAAAGGTTAGCCTAACACTCTTACTTTTGTTATCTAGATGGACATAGCGGTTTCTTTCAGATTCATATTCACCCGGACGATCAAGAGAAGACAACTTTCACGTGCCCATGGGGTAAGTTTGCTTGTATAAGGATACCATTCGGTTTATGCAATGCTCCAGCCACCTTCCAAAGGTGTATGATGGCAATCTTTTCAGAATACGTAGAGAATATCATGGAAGTATTCATGGACGACTTTTTGGTGTATGGTTCTTCCTTTGACAACTGTCTCTCTAACCTTTCCCTTGTTATTAAGAGATCTGAAGACACTAATCTAGTCTTAAATTGGGAGAAGTGTCATTTTATGGTCACCAAAGGAATTGTGTTAGGTCATTTGATTTTGAATAGAGGAATAGAAGTTGATAGAGCTAAGATTAAACAATAGAGAAGCTACCTCCTCCATCTTCGGTGAAAGGAGTTAGAAGCTTTTTAGGACATGCAGGTCTCTATAGGAGGTTCATAAAGGATTTTTCTAAGATTTCAAAACCTTTGACTAATCTTTTGATGAAGGACATAACTTTCGAGTTTTCGAAAGAATGTTTAGATGCCATTTGCAGGATCAAGGAAGCTTTGATTTCAGCTCCTATCATCCAACCACCCGATTGGACACTTCCTTTCGAAATAATGTGCGACGCAAGTGATGTAGCTATAGGATATGTACTTGGACAAAAGAAAGATGGTCGTACTTACGCCATCTACTATGCTAGCAAGACGCTAGACGAAGCTCAACTGAATTACGCTACCATGGAGAAGGAGCTTCTTTTTGTTGTCTATGCATTTGAGAAATTTCGTTCCTATCTTGTAGGTGCGAAAGTGATAGTCTACACGGATCATTCAACAATCTGCGACCTATTCACAAAGAAGGATGCAAAGCCTAGGCTTCTAAGATGGATCCTACTCTTACAAGAGTTTGATCTAGAGATCCATGACAAGAAGGTCTCGGAGAATTCAGTCGCCGATCACCTTAGCCGTATCCCACACCTCACTGACGAGATGGATGAGCTCCCTATTGATGACTCATTCCCCGACGAACAGCTCCACGAGATTGAAGAATGTCTTCAACAAATCTCAAAAGGTAATGACCCATGGTTTGCTGATATTGTCGATTACCTTGTTTGTCAGGAACTCCCACCCAGACTTTCATATACTCAAAGGAAGAAATTCTTTAGAGACGTCCGACACTTCTATTGGAATGAACCTCTACTCTTCAAGAGAGGTCCCGATGGCATGTTCAGAAGATGTGTTCCGGAAGATGAGGTGGAAAACATTATCCGCCATTGCCATTCTTTACCTTGTGGAGGACATGCTAGATTCCCACAAGACGTGTGCTAAGGTACTCCAATATGGTTTCTTTTGGCCTACCTTATTTAAAGATGTGCAGAACTATGTTGTTGCTTGTGATGCTTGTCAAAGGACAAGTAATATTTCAAGGAGTAATGAGATGCCCCTCAACAACATACAAGAAGTAGAGATATTCGACGTATGGGGAGTAGACTTCATGGGACCATTCCCATCGTCTTGTGGAAACCAATACATACTTCTAGCCGTAGACTATGTCTCAATATGGGTAGAAGCAATCGCTTCTCCTACTAATGATGCAATGGTAGTGGTGAAGTTCTTCAATAGAACGATCTTCCCAAAGTTCGGGACTCCCCGAACCATCATTAGTGATGGAGGAACTCACTTCACAGCCCGTCGATTTGAGGCTCTATTAGCTAAGTATGGGGTAACCCATAAGATTGCCACACCATATCATCCGCAAACAAGCGGACAAGTTGAGATATCCAACAGGGAGATCAAAGGAATTCTAGAGAAGACTGTTTCTAGAACAAGATAGGATTGGGCAATGAAGCTAGATGATGCATTATGGGCGTACAAGACCGCTTTTAAGACACCCATAGGTACAACACCATACAACCTTGTGTATGGGAAGTCTTGTCACCTTCCTGTAGAGCTAGAGCATAAAGCATATTGGGCCGTCAAGTGGGTCAACTTCAGCATGAAGGAAGCCGGAGAGAAGCGACTATTGGACATCAATGAGCTAGAGGAGATCCGCCTGAATGCGTACGAGAACACAAGGATTTACAAGGAAAGAACGAAGCGGTGACATGATAAGCATATCATCCCAAAGGACTTGAAAGAAGGAGATCTAGTTCTTCTATTCAACTCAAGGGTTCGACTCTTTCCAAGTAAGCTTAAATCCCGTTGGACAGGACCTTATGTTATTAAACGTGTCTTTCCTCATGGTGCAGTTGAAGTATGGGGTGAACAAAGCAGAAGTTTCAAGGTCAATGGCCAACGGTCGAAGAAGTACATACCGGAAGTTCCGGTTGAGGAGATAGCTCCTATCCTCCTCCATTGAGCACCTAAACAAGCAATGTCCAGCTAAAGACGTTAAGTCAAGCGCTTCTTGGGAGACAACCCATGGTAGTGTAGTTCTTTTCCTTTCTTTTCATCTTAGAATAGCTTAGGTTAGTTGCTTGTTTGCTTTTGTTTTTGCTTTGTTTGTTCCTCGATACGCTCTCGGTTTGTTTGTGTCATAGATTGCAGGAACTAGGTGAAATCTTTAGGAATTAAGGGAGAAAGTTGACATAAATTGGATCAAATACACTTTTCAAGGAAAAGAAGGCAATAGATCGACTTACCATAAGTTAATCGATCGATTCAGGCAACAGAGCAAGTCGATTTTTGGCAATAGAAAGATAAATCGACTGAAAAATCGAGCCCCCCCAGGGAAAATCGGTCGATTTCTTCATTAAGCTGTGAAAGGGAAGAAAAATCGGACCGACAAATAAATCGCCCAGAAAAATCGGTTGATTTTCTTTGTATTTTGACCAGCGTATATAAAGCCTTTTCCACTCGATTTCTCATTCCAACACTTAACCAAAACTCGTTGCCTCTTGCTCCAAAACACAGAAAATCGCCTACCCTCCCATCTCCCAAAATTGTAATCGTTTTGAACGATTCTTGAGCCTAAGCTGAAGCATTTTCAACAAGGAAGAAGGATCTAGCATCAACAAGCTTGGCAAACTACTCATTCATCCGGAATTCAGGTTTTTTCGATCCAAAACCTAAGTATTTCATTCGATCTTGAATCTTGCCCATAAAGTGTTAGATTGTTGAGTTTGATTGAGGGCTTTGGTTAGAAACATCCCTAGGAAGCTTTGTGTGGTGTTGAATTGCTCAGAACTGTACATGTTTGTGATTTGTGTTGAAATCGTGAGAAAAATCCACCTAACCTAGAAAAATCACCCGATTTTTGCCAAGAACAGGTCAATTTTTGTGTGCAGAATGGAGACTTTGAAGAGAATCACTAGGAATGCAGGCAAGAAGAAGGGTTCTTCTTCTAGGGCACCTCCCCCACCACCACCACCTTCCCTAGCTAAGCGAAACCTTCCTCCTCCCCTTTCCAAACATAAGAAGAGATATGAACGTCTCTTAGATCGTCCTTTCACCCCTCCTCGTTACATAGTACTTGATGACTTGGATGCGTTGTTTGTGAGGGAAGACATTGATATGATGCTGGATAGGATAGGGTTGAGTCAGTTTGCGCTCATTCGGGAAGATGCTTACACCGAGATTACCCATGACTTGGATGCGCTGTTTGGTTTTCCCTCTTCCTCTGCAAGCACATTTCCACGGGGTGTGAGCGCAAGTGCATTCTGGGAGAGTATCTCCGTTGGGGACAAGCAAGAGGCGAGTATGGGGTATTGTGATGACATGAATTATATGCCATTATAATCATGCATATTGTGGAGGTTTTACCTCAATTTACCTTGTATTTGGAGAGATTTGTGTACCTTTAAGGTTTATTTCATTTATATTCCGGAAATAGAGGTCTACACAAGTTTTGGTTGAATTATAGGTGGATTCGGTGGAATTGGAAGCAAAAGTGGAGCAGAGAGTATCTAAGGTCAATAAGGAAGCTTAAGGAACCTTAGAGAAGTCATGAAGAGCAAAGGAAGTGTGTAAAAGGGTCACTAAAAGAAGGAAGGAAACAAGTCAAGAGACGAGCACTTTCTATTGAAGAAAATCGAGTCATTTACACTAAAGATTGGACGATTTTCCACACAAAAATCGGACGGTTTTTATTGCTATTAATCGAACGACTTTCCTTCAGCTTTCGCCTAAAAATATTACGATCCAAAGCCCATCACTTGTGGGCCTGAGAAGTGATATGCCAAGCGGCCCATTGGCGAGAAATTATACAATCGAACCCTAGGAACGAAAATCGGGGGTTCGCAGCGTAGAAGATTTACAGGATTTTGCGGGATTGAAGGTTCTTGGAGAGAGTATTGAAGGAAAGAAACAAGATGTCAAGGTTCAAGAAGTTTGTGAGATCTTTTGTTTCCCTTTTTGATTCTTGTGATTTGTGGACACATTGTTGAGTATTTTGAGAGATTCTTTGAAAGATTTTAAGGTTTGATTACAAATTCGGAGATTATTTGGTTTTTATTCAAAGTTCGAGTTTTATTTGGTTTTATTCATTCAATCTTGATTTTGATTTGAATATGAAAATAGTTGGCTAAAAACCTTGTGATTCTGGGGATAATAGTTGATGATTGAGGCTTAGATGATGATACATTGAACTCATTTAACCATTTGGATCCTGAGAGTTGAGATTTAACTTTGCGACAACAGATAAATCGATCCGTTCTAAAGGAAATCGACCGATTTAATGAAGAACAACCCGATTTATTCTCCTGACGATCTTTAATTGATTTATTCTTTAACCAAAGTTAACCCTTGCCTCAATCCTAACCTTTCTTAACTTTTTTAACCCTTATTTAATTGTGAGAAGAGACTTCATCATTGATTCTTCATTTGATAACTAAAGTTTGTAAGATTTGGGTAATAGAGAGACTCAACATCCTCTATTAAGGTTTGAGTGTGCTTTCCATCTTTACCTTCGAGAGTCATATCCTTGGGTGTTTGGTGGTTAGTTTGAGTGTTAATCTTGTCCTTAGATCTTTCTATATTGCAGCCTCAACAACCTTTAAAGAGGGAGCCTTTGGGTTAGACATATAGGTTTTGGAACTTCGCCGTACAATACCTTCCTTTGAAACACATAACCTTGGCAACGCCAACTCTGTCCTTTGATCTTTAGAAGTGTCTTGAATCGAAAGCCGCAGTCGGATACTTCAATCCTTGGAATCATTTGTATCCTTTTTAATTACAAAAGCTTTTACACTTTGCCAGATAATTTGAAATCGATTTTATTCTCACCAAATCCCTGAGTTTGACTCTGGAATTTCTTGCCTTACTACAGCTGATCCGTACACTGCGGGTTCGCTTTTGCATAAGTTCTAGATATAAATTCTAATATTGGCACGCACACTTACGAGCGAACAACCATTCCATGCTGGTAAGTAGGGACCGAGGCGAGTTTCGGGTACTCTCATGTCACAACCTAAGTTGATTTAGAACGGGATACAACTTAACAATAATAAAGATAATAAACCGTATTGGTGTGCTTTTAAGTATGTTGTGTGCTTACGGTGTTCTACTTGTGTATTTGCCTTTCCCATTAATCTAATGCTTCGAATATGAGCTAATAGTTTTATACCGATTGTTGTAGATTGCCTTGCAGGTTGGGAATGCGGCCGAGAGATCCGGAAGAGTGGGCAACCGTGGTCCGTACATTTTAGGAAGGGTTTTTGGTTGGAGTTGAGTTATGTTTTGTCCTTCGATTGTTGTGTTTTGTATGCCGTGTATTTGGCATTCGGTTTTTGTGTTGTACCTCGGCTGAAGTCTTTTGTAGTTTTCCTTCGGGGTTCTTATCATTTTCATTAAAAGGAATTTCGGTTTTGCCTTTATTTGTGCCATGTTGGAAAGGTCCCGAGTCCCGCGGATTTGGGGTGTTACAAAAGTGGTATCAGAGCTTTAGGTTGACAACAATGACACTCGCAATCTTTTAAAGGCCGAATGAGGAATAAACAGAACCCACAGGGGTTCTAACTTTTCGTTTTAAAAATCATATGCATGAGTTGGGGTAGAATGTACGGACCACCACTCCTTCCGCGGATCTCAGCAACATAGTTTATTGGATTTTTAGTATATGTATGTATATATGTATATGTGTAGATATGTATCGTGAACATAGGATGTTTTTGGACTATTATTGTATGTGAATTGTAGTTGCATGATGGACATGATTTATGTGTATAGTTGTATATGTGAACGATTATATGTTTTGGACCATGTATTGTTGTAATGGAATGCCGAATGCGTGATATTATAAGTAATATGGACTTAGGACTTATATAGTTATGGATACGTATTCCTATTATATATAGTAGCATATGGAAATATAGGACCTTTTAGTTGAGATGCTATTATGATATGACCGCCCTTGGATAACGTCGTTTTACATAGGATAGTGTACAAACGAATATGCTCAAGTATCGAGTTGAGAGCTACGTTCGGGCGAACACCTTGGAGTTCTTGTACTCCTTTAAGAGGATGTCGAAGAGGAGGAGTAGAGATGACATAACCAAAGGACGAACAAGTGGAAGGAAAATCCGAGACAACTTAAGAGAAATTGAGATGGGGAACATACAAGAAAAAGGAGTAACACAAAGGTGTGGAAGTGGTTACAAAGAAGTCACAATTAAAAAGACAACGAGACCAATAGGGATAACAAACAGAAGTTCTTCAAGAAGACGCGTGGACAACAAAAGATGCGAATCGAGGAGGAGAGGGATACATTGTAACAAGATTAAAGGTGGCATTCCATTAAGATGTGAAGTTTTCTTTAGACGCTCCTAAGCATTTCAGTCAAGACAAGAAGAGTGATCGAACCATTTGCTAAAGATTTAAGATACCGTAAGTTAAGCTTACGAGGTACCAAAAAGTAAGTTTCAACATTACTAGAGTTATGAGAAGAAGGGTATGGTGGGGATTCACGTGGAGTTGACTCGTTTCCGTTATAATGATAAGGCTAAGAAACGCCAAGAAGGAGGAAGTGTGTATAAATAATGATCCCAAGAAGATGAAAGACGAAACAAGGAGCTTTGATCGAAAGACTTAAGATACCAACCAATAGGAACGCGAGTGGGTGCTATTTTAATGTCAGAATATTTGAGAAGTGTTGTTACAAAACATCATGGGGAGCGGTTAAGGCTATGAAAGGGAGTTATATGAAACAACAAGGCAGAGAAGATACAGTTACCTTATAAAGAAGAGGAAGCATGGAATGAAGAAGGAACTAACAAAGTTTAATGTAGAGTACACCGAGAGGGTAGTCTTCATGAGAATGGTAACATGGAAGTATAGAAGAATGGTGAGCCGTTGAACTTGGAGAAGGTTAGCTATAAGCTAATCGATGACAGCAAAAAACGCGCTTGTGCGGGTTGTCTATGGATGAGTGTGGAGGGAAAGAGTAACCCAAGTTGTGGAATCATATAAGAACGGTAACAAGAACTTGAAATATTTTTGGTGGTTCAAAGTCAGAAGTGAGGAGTTGCATCGACAAAAGTGCAAGTGTCTTAACCAAGTAGCATTGAATGAGGTCAAAGAATGTAACTGTAACATACCCCTTAGGGAGAGATTGTAACGATCTGGTGCGACCTTCATAGGTCATGGGTTTGTCATATGGAGGAATGACACGGATCAAGGTAAAGGGGACTGGAAGGACGAAGAGGAAGGTGAGTCTTCTATAGTTGTTGTGCGGAAAGGGTGTATATATATATATATATATATATATATATATATATATATATATATATATGGAGAGGTATGATATGTTTGTTCTAAGGTTATGGATGTCATGTTTTCACGAGCCAAGCTAAGTCAAGGTTTTTGTGACTCGTGTGGCAAAGCCATAGTGGCTATGACGTGAAACGAGGAATCTGGATTGGGGCAATGCTACAAACTTAGGGTTATGATGCTAGTGCTTGGTGGAGTTACGAGTGGGTCTTTCAGTGATTGTAGTTTGGGAACTTTACCTAAAAGTATATTGGTACGGTTGTGAAGTTGTTCATGAAATTATTAATGACATGAATTATGTATCATCATATTCATGCATATTACAGAAGATTATCTCAATTTACCTTGCATTTAAAGAGATTTTGTGTGCCTTTTATGTTCTATTCAATTAATTGTCGGAAATAGAGGTCTACACGAGTTTTGATGAATTATAGGTAAATAGAGTGAAATTGGAAGCAAAATCAAAGCAAGGAGTATCTAAGGATGTTAAGGAAGCTAAAGGAACCAGAAAGGGGTC
This sequence comes from Fagopyrum homotropicum, assembly GCA_033239125.1. Classification (NCBI taxonomy): domain Eukaryota; kingdom Viridiplantae; phylum Streptophyta; class Magnoliopsida; order Caryophyllales; family Polygonaceae; genus Fagopyrum; species Fagopyrum homotropicum. The sequence continues at coordinate 32,457,825 of BSWB01000002.1, read as the reverse complement.
ATAAAGAGTTGAAGAATTGCAAAGGAAAAGCATAGAAACGAGCCAAGAGTGGAGCACTTTCTGTTGAAGAAAATCGTGCCAATATGTACATAAATCGGACGATTTTCCCCTCAAGAATTCGAACGATTTTGTGCATAAATCGCCTGGGTCGATTTATTCTGTTTTTCGGCTAAATGGAAAGACGACACAAAGCCCAATTCTTTTGGGCTAGAATAGAGTTTTGCCAAACAACCCATTTGCAAGAAACTATAGAAGAGAACCCTACGAACGAAAACGAAGAGGCCGCAGCGGGAAATCTTTACACGTTTGAGAGAATTCGAAGATTCTTGGAAGGAGATTGAAGGACTCTTTGCCGGGAAGCTAATCTTGATTCTAGTTGTGAGATTTCTTTGTCCATTTAAGTGCTTGCAATTTTTGAGCACGAATTTGAGTTACTTAAGAGATACATTGATTTGTTTTGACAATTGTTTACAGATTTGAAGGTTATTGGATTTTTTATTCAAGATTCGGTTTCTTTGCAATATTGCTCTCAATATTTAATTTGATTCGATTTTGAAAATGGTTGGCTAAAACCTTTGTGATTCTAGGGAGAATAGTTGATGATTAAGGCTTAGCTGATGATAGACTGAACTCATTCAAACATTAGGACCCTGAGAGTTTGGATTTTAGTTTTGCGACAACAGGAAAATCGGACTGTTCTTGAGTAAATCGGCCGATTTTCTTATGAAAAGCCCGATTTATTCCTCTAACGAACCTTAATTGAATAAATCTTTAACCAAAACTAATCCTTGCCTAAATCCCAACCTTGATTAACCTTTTTACCCTCTAATTGAATGTATGAAGACACTTCAAACCTGATTCTACATTTAATAGATTAAGATTTCAAGATTTGGGTAATAAAGAGACTCAACATCCTTTATTAAGATTTTAATTGTGCTTACTATTCTTTACTTTGGAGAGTCATATCCTGGAGTTTTAGATAGTTAGTTTGAACATAATTCTTGTCTTTAGATCTTTCTATATTGCAGCCTCAACAACCCTTATAGAGAGACCCTTTAGATTAGTCATATAGGCTTCGGAACTTCACCGTACGAATCCCACCTTTGAACATTTAATCTTGCCAATATAAACTCTGTCCTATATCTATAGAATTGTCTTGAATCGAAAGCCGAAATCGGATACTTGAATCCTTGGAATCATTTCATTCTCATTTGATCACAAAAGCTTGTTGCACTTTTCGCTAGATAATTGAAATTGGATTTATTGTCACCAAATCCCTGAGTTCGACTCTGGAATTCTTACCGTACTACAGCTGATCCGTACACTGCGGGTTCGCTTTGCTTTGAGTTCTAGATATAAATTTAAGACTTTGACGCACACACCTTTTGAGCGAACAAGTTTTTGGCGCCGTTGCCGGGGATTTGGTCTAGACCAAATTCGGTTTTCGGTTGTCTAGCTTGAGAGCTCTTGCTCTTGTGATTTGATTTGTCTACTTGAGTAATCTTTGCAGGTTCTTTAGGTATATGCGAATGACTAGATCCACTAAAGATCTAGTCCCTTTTGATCCCGAATGGGAGAGGACTTTGAGGAAAAAGTTAAAGGAAAAGAAAATGGCTGAAAATGACGAGAGAAACTACAAGGCTGAACTGAATGAAGCTCAACGCCAACTCCAGTTGAGTGAAAAAGCACGAAAAGATGCGAGTCATCAATTTCAGATTGATGAACTAAGAGATATGATGCTGGACATGAAGTTGGAGTTGAACGAATCCAGGAAGAAGAAGAAAGCCAAGACGCCAACTAAATCCATTCGAATTGACTCATCCGATGATGAAGAGATAGATCCGGACATGCCGGAACTTGAGGAGATCGATCCGCTACTTCGTCCTATTCGGAACACCCCAAAACCACGGGTTGTTCCTCGCCTTCCAACGAGGGACGTAAGAGCTGTTAATGACGGTGATAGACCCCAAACTTTGGGGCAACGAATGGATCCAATTCAGCAACCACGCCGTCTAGGTGTGGATTTCGGAGCTGAAGACATCCAAGAGTTTAGCTTCTCACCACAAGTAATCACCATGGTTCGCCAAAGTCAATATGGCGGAGCAAGTACTGAATCTCCACACTAACACTTGCAGAATTTTGAGATTCTCATGGAGACTATGAAGCCGAAGAAGGCTACTACAAGCAACTACAAGATCAAACCGTTCTTCTTTTCTTTGAAGGACAAGGATCTAGCTTGGTACCAAACACTTCCAGCTGCAAAGCTAGCTACATGGGAGGAATTGTCTTCGGAATTCCTCACCAAATTCTTTCCGCCATCCAAAATAGCGGAATTGAGAGGTAAAATAAATGCTTTTTCTATGAAACCTAACGAAAGCTTGTTTCAATCTTGGGAAAGGTTTCAAGATCTCTTGTTGGATTGCCCACACCATGGCATTTCCAAGCTGAAATTATTGGAGATCTACTACAAAGGATTGGATGTGGAGACACAATTCAATCTCCAATCTCTCTCTTGTAGCACATTCATGGACATGAGAGAGGATGATGCTTGGGACTTCATTGAGAAGCAAGCCCAAGTGATTGAGAAGTATTCCCACCGGAAGGTGGATTCAATTAGCCGGAATCAAGGTGATTCGGGAGCCAAGTTGAACCAAGCTGCTCAAACACAAATATTCTCTCTCAAAGATGACATCAAGGAATTGAGGTAAGTACTCAAAACAAGTCTTCAAAAGACTAAGGAGCAAGAAGCCAACTACATGGGAAGAGACAACAATCAAAGGAGTGACAATAGGAATTCCAATTGGAGTAACAACAACAATAACAACCGAAACTCCAATTGGAACAATAACAACAATAGGAACTCAAATAACAACAATTGGAGGTTAAATCAGCAAAATCCAGGTAATCCTTACTGTCATGCTGAAAAGGCTCTAACATCTCCATCTTCTTCTACTCCTTTGACAAGCCAGGGACAATCAAGCGGATCAAGTAAACCCGATCCCATGCTAGAGACGATCCTAGGCAAGCTACAAGGGCTAGAGAGTTATATAACTTTGGTTGACAAAGCTCACAAAGCTTTAGAAAACCAAGTATTCAACAAGGCCGGAGAAGTTCCAAGAGATCAAGGGAAACTTCCCGGAAAGACGGAAGATAACCCAAAGGGAAGGGTTATGGCAATAACTACTAGGAGTGGCAAAACGACTACCGATCTTCAACATAAAGTAGTCGATACCACCACAAAAGAAGGAGAGGCAAAAGAGAAGGAAGAAGTCTATGTTCCTCCTCCCGCTTACAAACCACCTCTACCTTTCCCTCAATCTAGAGCGCGTGCACGCCTAGATAAACATTTTGGTAAGTTTGTTGAACTTATGAGTAAGCTGCAGATTAACATACCTTTTATGGATGCAATTTTAGGTATGCCGGCTTACGGAAAATTCCTCAAGGAGATCCTCTCTAACAAGGGGAAATTGGAAGACATAGGAGAAGTCAAGATGAGTATGGAGTCATCCGAACTCATCAAGACTATGACGGAGAACATGCCACCCAAGCTCCGTGATCCAGGATCCTTTTGCATACCCATCACTTTGGGAGAAGCTACCTATGATGCTCTTTGTGACCTTGGAGCGAGTGTGAGTATCATACCTCTTGCTTTATGCAAAGCAGTTGGTCTAGGAGAGCCTAGACCGGTGAAGATCACACTCTACATGGCTGATCGTTCCACCACTAAGCCGGTGGGGATATTAGAAGACATTCCGGTAAAGCTCGGTAAGTTTTACATCCCAATAGATTTTGTCGTTCTTGACATCCCTACAGATTATCCGGTTCTCATCATCCTTGGGAGACCATTCCTTGCAACATCCGGATGCATGGTAGATTGCAAGAACGGCCAGCTGTCATTCCATATTGGCGATGAAAAGATAGACTTCATACTCTCTTCCTTAATCAAGGAGCCAGCCTTGAAAGACGATGCTTTTGAAATTTTTGTTGAAGAAGAGTCTAGAGAGGTAATAAGTTCAATCTTGATGAAAGACCCTCTTCAAAAGGTTATTAGTATGAGCATCATGGAGGAAGGAGTGGAACATGATTGCAACGAGGATGTGAAGGAATTAAATGATGTGGAGGAAGAACTAGGAACAAGAATTGAAGAACTAGAATTAACTCCGGAAACTGTGAAGAAAATCGACCTGCTTGAAATAAATCGCCCGATTTGTGAAAAGGCAATCCGATTTTTATCAACAGAAACAAAAATCGACCCGACTAAACTAAATCGTCCGATTTGTGAAGAGGCAACCCAATTTTTTTCAACAGAAAGAAAAATCGAACCTCAAATCGACCGATTTACTTCAGGGGAGGTCGATCCATAGGGAAATTTTCTGGATTCTCCAAACGTCTCCGCAGCTACTCTCGAATCTAATGATGCCGTACCCCCATCTCTAGAGGCCTCTCCCACAACACTCGAAGGCCAAGATTCATCATCAATTAAGGTACCCCCATCATTAGAATTGAAACCACTCCCCACGCATTTAAGGTACGCATTTCTTGGCACTAATTCCACATATCCGGTCATTGTCAATGCGAATTTGAATGATGCTGAATTAGAGAAACTTATGCATATTTTGAAACAACATAGAAGGGCATTAGGCTATACTATTGATGATTTAGTAGGAATAAAGCCTTCTCTATGTATGCACAAAATTCTAATGGAAGAGGATTACAAACCTTCACGCCAACCTCAAAGACGGTTAAACCCGGCAATGAAAGAGGTCGTGAAGAAAGAAATCCTTAAGCTACTTGATGCAGGTATCATCTTCCCTATTTCCGATAGCAAATGGGTGAGTCTAGTACAAGTAGTACCCAAGAAAGGAGGCATTACCGTTGTTGCCAACAAGAACAACGAATTTATCCCTACACGGACAGTTACAGAGTGGCGAATGTGCATCGACTACCGCAAACTGAACGTGGCCACAAGGAAGGACCACTTCCCCCTTCCTTTTATCGATCAAATGTTGGAAAGGTTAGCCCAACATTCTTACTTTTGTTATCTAGATGGATATAGCGGATTCTTTCAGATTCCAATTCATCCGGATGATCAAGAGAAGACGACTTTTACGTGCCCATGGGGTACGTTCGCTTATAGAAGAATTCCATTCGGCCTATGCAACGCTCCAGCCACCTTCCAAAGGTGTATGATGGCAACTACAGAAAAGGAACGATTTTTCGGTATATGGTTCTTCCTTTGATAACTGTCTCTATAACCTTTCACTAGTTCTTAAGAGATGTGAGGACACTAACTTAGTCTTAAACTGGAAAAAGTGCCATTTCATGGTCACCGAAGGGATTGTGTTAGGTCATTTAGTATCACAAAGGGGAATAGAAGTTGATAGATCGAAAATAGAAACCATTGAGAAGTTACCTCCCCCTTCTTCAGTGAAAGGAATTAGAAGTTTCTTAGGACATGCAGGCTTCTATAGGAGATTCATAAAAGATTTTTCTAAGATTTCAAAACCCTTGACTAATCTTTTGATGAAGGACGCTACTTTCGAATTTTCAAAGGATTATTTAGATGCTTTTTGCAGGATCAAAGAAGCTTTGATTTCAGCACCAATCATTCAACCACCCGATTGGACTCTTCCTTTCGAGGTCATGTGCGACGCAAGCGACGTCGCTATAGGAGCCGTTCTTGGACAGAAGAAAGATGGTCGCACTCATGCCATCTACTATGCTAGCAAAACGCTAGATGAGGCTGAATATAATTATGCAACTACAGAAAAGGAACTTTTAGCCGTAGTATACACTTTTGAGAAATTTCGTTCCTATCTTGTAGGTGCGAAGGTGATAGTTTATACGGACCACTCCGCAAGTCGATACTTATTCACGAAGAAGGATACGAAGCCAAGGCTTCTAAGATGGATCTTACTCTTACAAGAGTTCGATTTAGAGATTCGTGATAAGAAAGGATCGGAGAACTCCGTTGCCGATCATCTTAGTCGTCTACCGCAACTCACCGGCAAGACGGATGAACTTCCTATAGACGACTCATTCCCTGACGAGCAGCTGCACGAGATTGAAGAGTGTCTTCAACACATCTCCCAAGGTAATGATCCATGGTTTGCTGACATTGTGAATTACCTTGTTTGTCAGGAGATTCCACCCGGACTTTCATATGCTCAAAAGAAGAAATTCTTTAATGACGTCCAGCAATTCTATTGGAACGAACCTCTTCTATTCAAAAGAGGTCCCGATGGCATTTACAGGAGATGTATCCCTGAAGATGAGGTGGATAGTGTCATCCGCCATTGCCATTCTTTACCATGTGGCGGGCATGCTAGTTCCCACAAGACTTGTGCTAAGGTACTCCATTTCGGCTTCTATTGGCCTACACTTTTTAAAGATGTGCAAAAGTTTGTTGTTACTTGTGATGCTTGTCAAAGGACAGGTAATATATCAAGGAGGAATGAGATGCCTCTCAACAACATACAAGAAGTAGAGATCTTTGATGTATGGGGCATCGATTTTATGGGACCTTTCCCATCTTCATGCGGTAACCAATATATACTTCTTGCCGTAGACTATGTCTCAAGATGGGTAGAGGCAATCGCTTCTCCTACTAATGATGCAATGGTAGTGGTGAAGTTTTTTAATAGAACGATCTTCCCAAGGTTCGGAACTCCCCGAACCATCATTAGTGACGGAGGAACGCATTTCACGGCCCGTCGATTTGAGACTCTATTGGCTAAGTATGGGGTGACCCATAAGATAGCTACACCGTACCATCCGCAAACCAGCGGACAAGTCGAAATATCCAATAGAGAGATCAAGGGGATTTTAGAGAAAACCGTCTCTAAAACAAGAAAAGATTGGTCAATGAAGCTTGACGACGCACTATAGGCGTACAGGACGGCCTTCAAAACACCAATAGGTACGACTCCCTATAACCTTGTCTATGGTAAATCATGTCATCTTCCTATAGAGCTAGAGCACAAAGCCTATTGGGCTATCAAGTGGCTCAACTTTGACATGAAAGAAGCCGGAGAGAAGCGGCTCTTAGACATTAATGAGCTAGATGAGATCCGGCTAAATGCGTATGAGAACGCAAAGATCTACAAGGAACGGACAAAGCGTTGGCATGATAAGCACATCATTCCAAAAGACTTGAAGGAGGGAGACCAAGTCCTCCTATTCAACTCAAGGCTGCGTCTATTTCCAGGTAAGCTTAAATCCCGTTGGACAGGACCTTATGTAATTAAACAAATCTTCCCCCATGGTGCAGTTGAAGTATGGGGTGAACAAAGCGGAAATTTCAAGGTTAATGGCCAACGGTTGAAGAAATACATACCGGAAACTCCCGTTGAGGAGATAGCTCCTATCCTCCTCCATTGAACGCAAAACCTTACACCGTCCACCTAAAGACGATAAATCAAGCGCTTCTTGGGAGGCAACCCATGATAGTATATTTTTCCTTCTTTTCATCACTTAGTTAGAGTAGATTAGTTGTTTTCGCTTTTTGTTTGTTCCTCGATGCACTCTTGGTTTGTCGTGTCGTTAATCGCAGGAAATTAGGTCCGTATTGAGAGATCCATGGAGAAACGGAACATAAATCAGTTTAATCTTCAATATCCATGAAGAATAAGGAAGGAAATCGAACTACACCAAGTAAATCGGTCGATTCAGAAGTAGAGCAAGGCGATTTTTGACAACAGGAAGATAAATCGACCTGGAGATCGACCTATCATAATAAATCGTCCGATTTTGCATGTGTTCAGAGAAAAATCGAGTTACCTGAAGTAAATCGGTCGATTCAAAAGCAGAGCAAGGCGATTTTTGACAACAGGAAGATAAATCGACCTGGAGATCGACCTGCAAAAATAAATCGTCCGATTTTCTTTGGATTCAGAGAAAAATCGCCCCGACGATTAAATCGACCTTAAAAATCGGCCGATTTTCTTCACATTTTCTCGACCCTATATAAAGACTCAACCACTCGATCTTCCTCATTCCACAACCTACCACTCTCGATTTCCCCTTCTCAAGAACACCGAAAATCGCCCTTACCCTACAATCCTCATTCCTTAATCATTTTGAGCGATTCTTGGCTCCAAACTGAAGCATTTTCAACAAGGAACAAGGATCTAGCAACAACAAGCATGGCAATCGACTCCTCCATAAGGAATTTAGGTTTTTCTTTCCAAAACCTAAGTTTCTAATTCGAAATTGAAGTCTGCTTAAGAAGTGTTTGTTTGTTGGAATTGATTGAGGAATCTGCTTAGGAATCATTGTAGGAGACTGTATGTGGTGATAGATTGAACAAAACTTTACAGAATTGTGAGAATCGTTGAAATTGACAGAAAAATCGACCTAGCCCAGAAAAATCGGACGATTTTTACCAAGAACAGGCCGATTTTTTGACTCAGAATGGATATTGTTAAGAGGATAACTAGAAACACGGGGAAGAAGAAGGGATCTTCTTCCAAAGCCCCTCCCCCACCTCCACCACCACCTCAACACATCCCTAAGCTCCCCCCTCCCCTATCCAAGCACAAGAAACGTTATGAACACATCATAGACCGCCCATTCACCCCTCCTCGCTACATAGTGCTAGATGACTTAGATTTATTGTTTGTTCGAGAGGATGTTGATATGATGCTTGACAGGGCTGGGCTGAGCCAATTTGCTACGATTAGGGAGGATGCTTATACCGAGATCACCCTAGAGTTGCTTAGCACATTCGAACATGACCCTACGGAAAGGATGGTCACCTTCCGCCTCATGAGCCAAGACCACACTATGTCCATTGACACTTTTGGAGACTTGTTTGGCTTCTCTTACTCAGATGCAGGCACTTTGGCTTGAGGTGTTAGTGCTAGTGACTTTTGGGAGGCTATTTCAGTGGGTGAATACGGAGGAGACAAATGGAGGCCCGGAAATTCCAAGGAGACTAGCATGTACAACCTTTCCTTCAAGGTAGTACATCGGATTCTCAGCGAGAGCTTATTTGCACGGACAGAGACTCCACAGAAGCTCAAGGCTGACGAGCTTTTCATTCTCTACTGAATGACATCCACCACCATCCCCGACATTGCCACCATGCTTGCTGACTATCTAGGAAAGATAGCCAACAAAGCTAAGGGCGATATTTGTGCAGGAGGTCTTGTCACTCATGTGGCTAAGACAATGGGATTGGACTTCTCCGGATGCACTCTAGCTGAGAGTGCCCTTCCATTAGGCTCCCAGCGGTTGGTTGTTCGACAGGTCTTGATTCCTCGAGGGAGAGGAACACTTCATGTGCCCATGCCATGGCACAAGGATCCGAAGAAGAAGCCATCCGAGATCATATGGAAGTCCGAATACACTATTCGGAACAAGAGAAACTGGAAGGAGACGTTCGAGTCGATGCTTGAGGAGTTCTCTCCTCCTACTTATTATGATGATGATGCAGGTGACTCCGAGGAGGAGGATGAGGATGTAGGACAGGGGACCATGCTCGAGTTCGAGAGTGACATTCATAGCGGACATGCTACGGATGCCATGGACACCGACACTCATGGTGCAGGACCTAGCCGGAGTAGTAGAGGCAATGAGGAGACGGAGGATGACATACAGCCACCTCGCCGCTCATTTGCATGAGCTCCAGGACATGGACGAGGACGCCGCCCACCCCGTCACTTTAGGGAGCTAGTCTCTAGCTTCCAGAGCCTCAGCACCGATTATCATGCTCTCCACACCGACTACGAGACCCTGACCACTCAGTTCAAGAACTACAGGGAGGAGACGGACGCTAGGCATTCATCCTATGATGGACAGATGAGAGACTTATACTTCCACCAATTCGGCCACTTCTATGATCCTAGCGCACCGATGTATCCCTATCCACCACCTCCACCGCCGATAGAGGATTGAGCTTCCACTTCGTTTACATTGTAAGTATTTTTCTCCTTCTTATGCTTGATTTTCACATTGGGGACAATGTGGATGTCAAGTATGGGGTGGGGGTACTTACAATACCTTATGTTCATCTTAGCACTTTATGACATTTGCACTACTCTTGATGACTTGGCCTGTAATAACTCTTGCACTACTTGCTTTCCATTATGACACTTGCATTTGCATGATCTTTTTCAAATCCTATGAATTTTCAAAAATTTTTGTGCTTCTTATGATGGAAATGACCTCTATGATGAGAATTGTGTATACAGATAGGCAAAAAGATGCTTAGTTGTGTTGAGATGTTAATTATAGCATGAATGAGTTTACTTTTGTTACTTGAACGCATGAATAAGTTATATGATTTAGTTTTTTTGATAAGAGAATGAAATAATAGTCGAAGCTATATTGCAAGTTCTTTTACATCATATAAGGATGACTAAGGCAATTCACTTCTTTTCTTTTCTCATATCTTGATCATGCCAGCCCCTCAATGAAATATGTAACCCTCCTTTTACCATCCGGGAATTAGGATAAGTGATAGAAAAAGGCATGTTTGATGTGGGAGGGCCAAGGAAAAATGTATTGAAAGAAAGTGCAGAATTTTATAAGTTTGGGGACGTTGAACATGAGGATGAGTAACTCGGCACCATTCACATAGCCGGGTGTTTGTGTCTTGCCAAAGTCCGATTGAACGACAAGTCCTAACGGGATATGGTATGTGCATCAAGGGTTTGAGGCATCTCGAAATTGAGAAACGCCAATCTCTTAGGCTTCGGTTTTTGTGCACCGCTGTCCATACTCTCAAAAAGTAAAGTATAATGAAAGCAAAGCTTTCTACATGCAAAGCATGTGCGGTGAAGAAAAATCTTGAAGGTATTATGTGTTCCTCTTTCCCGGATTAGCACCACAATTGCCAAAAAGAATTTCTTCCCTTAATACGTTTCTTGAACCTTTTCTTTGATTAGAAGACCTTGAGACTTTTATGCATGTGTTTAAGACTTAATGGCTTAGATTTGTTTGACTTTGATTATCTCTACACCTTTATCATGTCCTTTATTTGTGTTTTCAAGAAAGAAAAGGAAGTTGGTTCATCTTATAGTCATCATTGATACATGCCTAGCCTTTTTATGCCTTGAAATATCACTTTGAGGGTGATCCAATAAGAAGAAGCACTACCAAAAGAAGAGTTTTTGAGTTTTCATACATATATAATCCATGACATCTTATATTCTAAATTTGAGTCTTGCTTAGGGACAAGCAAGAGGCAAGTATGGGGTATTTTCATGACATGACTTATGTATCATCATATTCATGCATATTACAAAAGATTATCTCAATTTACCTTGCATTTAGAGAGATTTTGTGTACCTTTTATGTTCTATTCAATTAATTGTCGGAAATAGAGGTCTACACGAGTTTTGATGAATTATATGTAAATGGAGTGAAATTGGAAGCAAAAGCAAAGCAAGGAGTATCTAAGGATGTTAAGGAAGCTAAAGGAACCAGAAAGGGGTCATAAAGAGTTGAAGAATTGCAAATGAAAAGCATAGAAAACGAGCCAAGAGTGGAGCACTTTCTGTTGAAGAAAATCGTGCCAATATGTACATAAATCGGACGATTTTCCCCTCAAGAATTCGAACGATTTTGTGCATAAATCGCCTGGGTCGATTTATTCTGTTTTTCGGCTAAATGGAAAGACGACACAAAGCCCAATTCTTTTGGGCTAGAAGAGAGTTTTGCCAAACAACCCATTTGCAAGAAACTATAGAAGGGAACCCTACGAACGAAAACGAAGAGGCCGCAGCGGGAAATTTTTACACGTTTGAGAGAATTCGAAGATTCTTGGAAGGAGATTGAAGGACTCTTTGCCGGGAAGCTAATCTTGATTCTAGTTGTGAGATTTCTTTGTCCATTGAAGTGCTTGCTGTTTTTGAGCACAAATTTGAGTTACTTAAGAGATATATTGATTTGTTTTGACAATCGTTTACAGATTTGAAGGTTATTGGATTTTTTATTCAAGATTCGGTTTCTTTGCAATATTGCTCTCAATATTTAATTTGATTCGATTTTGAAAATGGTTGGCTAAAACCTTTGTGATTCTGGGGAGAATAGTTGATGATTAAGGCTTAGATGATGATCGACTGAACTCATTCAAACATTAGGACCTTGAGAGTTTAGATTTTAGTTTTGCGACAACAGGAAAATCGGACTGTTCTTGAGTAAATCGGCCGATTTTCTTATGAACAACCCGATTTATTCCTCTGACGAACCTTAATTGAATAAATCTTTAACCAAAACTAATCCTTGCCTAAATCCCAACCTTGATTAACCTTTTTACCCTCTAATTGAATGTATGAAGACACTTCAAACCTGATTCTACATTTAATAGATTAAGATTTCAAGATTTGGGTAATAAAGAGACTAAACATCCTTTATTAAGATTTTAATTGTGCTTACTATTCTTTACTTTGGAGAGTCATATCCTGGAGTTTTAGATAGTTAGTTTGAACATAATTCTTGTCTTTAGATCTTTCTATATTGCAGCCTCAACAACCCTTATAGAGAGACCCTTTAGATTAGTCATATAGGCTTCGGAACTTCACCTTACGAATCCTACCTTTGAACATTTAATCTTGGCAATATAAACTCTGTCCTATATCTATAGAAGTGTCTTGAATCGAAAGCCGAAATCGGATACTTGAATCCTTGGAATCATTTCATTCTCATTTGATCACAAAAGCTTGTTGCACTTTTCGCTAGATAATTGAAATTGGATTTATTCTCACCAAATCCCTGAGTTCGACTCTGGAATTCTTACCGTACTACAGCTGATCCGTACACTGCGGGTTCGCTTTGCTTTGAGTTCTAGATATAAATTTAAGACTTTGACGCAGACACCTTTTGAGCGAACAATTATCAAGAAATGCATAAGGTGACCAACAAGAGTGAGAGAAGACTGAAGCTTGGAAGCTATAAAGTCTACACAAGACATACGAGAGGTATAGGAAAGCTTTAGAATTTGAACATCCGGTTGTCGGGTGGACGAGTGCATAAGAAAATGAAGTGTAAATTTCTACGCCTACTTGAAGAAGGATGTCTATGGTGAAAGCTTAGGTAGAATACGAAGAACTTCCCCAATATGTTGGGATGTCTGGGAGAGCGAAGAAGATAAGATCGGTTTGTTATAAGACGTGATCACGGCCTACAGTTAGGACGCTTATGGCAAAACATAAGTATGAGTTCTTAAAAGGATATTAAGACCATGCCTTCAAGGTGGAAAAGCTGGAACAATACGGATTCGAGAGAAGAAGGACCCTTGATAGAGAACAGACACGGTCATAGCTGAAGATGGAACAATGCACGAGTCTTAAAGACGTCACCTCAATAGATCGAGGTAGATCAATTGTGTTATGACCACTTGTAAAGTGATAAAACAAGATTGTGTCGGTAATTACGATATGTGACGGGAAGAGAAAAGATGAAACCTGAGATATCACGGATTCCAATACGTCAGAATGTGGATTTTTCCACTAAGGTCGAGCTTGATTTAATTCCGATGTCTAAGGAGCCGTATGGAATAATACTTGTGCAAAGACATGAGTTGCGGAAGCAAGTGAAGGATCAATTGCAAGAACTTAGTGATAAGATTTCATTTGAATTAGTAAAATTCTATAGAGAACACCAGACGTTATCTTGAAATCTTGATCGGAAGTTCATATTGGAATATATCTTAAACTCTGGATTAGAAGTTGTTATGGAGAACCCTAGTTTGCGAAAAGTGAGACGGTTATCTCCGTTGTACATCGATTACCGTGAGTTGAACAAGATAACAATGGAGAACAAGTATCCCTCACCACGGATAAATAATCTACTCAACCAGTTGCAAGGGTCGGTAGTCTCTTCGAAGAATGATTTAAGGTCAGATTGTCACCAATTGAGAATCCGAGACTAGGATATCGCAAATACGACATTACGGACAAATCATGGTCACTATGAGTTGTAGTGATTCCATATGGGCTTACTAATGCCCCGGATAAGATATTTCGGTCTACTCTCGAAGAAGAGAGAAGTTGTATGAAAAGTTATCTCGGGATGACAACCCCGAAGGACGTGGAAGAAGTTACAAGTTTTCTTAGATGTGCTGGTCATTACCGGATTTGTGGAGAGATTCTCCAAAGTAACACCATCTATGGCTAACCTACCCTGGATGACCATGAAGTATTGAATGGGACGAAAATTTGACAATGCATTTGTTGAGAGTTAAGAGGAGATATATTGGTGAATTGTTGAAATTGCCTCGAGGAATGACGGGTTTGAAGAGGACAAGTGATTCCCCAAGTCAGGTCTTGATTGAGTATTGAGGAACGATGTAAAAGTAATAGCATACGTGTCTCGTTAATAGAAGCAATGTGAAGTAAAGCACTTCCTTCATTACTTGGAACTTGCAACAAGAATTGAGGAAACGTAACATCAAAGTGTGGTTTGATTAGAACCAAAGCCAACGGTGTAAAATGGAAGTTCAATCTTCTTTGTTAGAGACAAGCAAAGAATAAACATAATGGAAATGTTGTATTGAGAAAGACCCGAGAATGAAGTTGAGTTCCGATATATTGAATCTTTTTGAGATCTTAGCGTGAGTTGAGAGAGTGGTTTATTGGTTGGCATGGCCGTCAAAAGAAGAGGGTGTTCACCCGGTGTTTCAGGTGTATCAATCGAGAGAGTACATACATGACTTGAGACATATTGTCATTCATGACGATCTAGTGGCAGACGAGGAACCGATGAGGCTAACTAGAAGACGAAATATAGTATTTTTGGTTCAGTTTTACGCTGAGCTAGTAGCATCGATAGAATCAACGGGTTAGACCTAGTTCTTCCCTTAGTTGTGTTATGTGTAGATGTGATGTTATATGTTGTTTGTGCCCCGTGCGGGAATGTGTTTTATGACCGGTTATATATATTAGGATGGTGGTTGGAGCAATTTGGGTATTTAGATTAGAAGATCTAAGCCTTCCCAATTTGTGAGGTTATACCTCGGCCTTAGGGACCGAGAAGTTCGGCGTGTAGCGAGTTTCGGGACGAAACTTCTTTTTAGGGGATTTGATGTAACGCCCCGTTTTTGGGTGCGTTTGCGATATTTTATTTATCCGGATTTTATCGATATTTTAAATAGCTTAAACATTTTACGAGTATATCTACATCATAAATTAAATTCTACAAGTATATATATACATCGATGTATATTTTTACCCGTGTTTAAATTTTATATATTATATCGTAAAATAAATCGCGAGGATAGTTTTGTATTTCAAATGATATCTTTGCGAGTATTTATATATTCGATCCACATATATTTTCCGTATCTTTATTTTCGGAAAAGTTTTCCGATCCGGAATTTCCGTTCCGACCATTTTCCGATCGAGTTATTATATTTTTTTTGAAGAAGTATATATCTTATTAAAAATGAGACTTTAAAACTTACATAGAGCTAGAAGGAAGACGGGCAACAAGTTGTGCCGCCAATCCTTTCTGGATACCGAATCCGATCCTCCTAAAAACAACATCAGAAGACCTAGGACACGTGTTATATTTTTTTTGAAGAAGTATATATCTTATTTCCCCTTTTCTTTTCTTCCTTTCTTCTTAACCCATCAGCTCTTCGTACCTATCTACACATGATGTAGCTTCTACAGCCCCCTGGTTGCACCACCTCTCTACAAAGCAAGCTGACCCCTTGACCTCCAGCTGCTCTCATCACCTGCTCCAACCCTCTGACCTTCCCAGCTCGAACCTACTTGCTCTCTGATCGGCAAGTTCCTCCCTACTAAGGCCTCTCATCCCTCTAACACTCTCTCGTCTTCTTCTCCAGCTCTGTTCATGCTGCAATAAGCAACAACGAGCAGTACCCTCAAATCTTCCTCCTGTGCAACCACCAGGGAGACGACGCTCCACCTTAGCCTCGCTCAAGAACACCAAGGAACCTGCGAGTTCCGCCTTCTTCTCTGTCCGCCACCGCAACCCCTCTCAACCCACCTTTCTCTTACCTCGCCGGAGCGAATTCGGATCAACGAGCCCTCCCTCACTGCTAATGGTGCCACAAGATGCTGAAATTGTACAACCGCCTTCGATCTCACTTCGCTCTGTCAACTTCACATTTTGGAACCGGTCGGGATCGCCTGGAGAAGCCCTGCCGATGCCTGCATCGATTCGCCAGACCACCAGTGCAACCTTGCCCGCTGCTTGCATCGATTCGCCGGAACCACTACAACCCCGAATGCGATCTCCCTCCGCTTGTGCCCGTTGTGTCTCTATGCCGCCTTCTATCTGACAAGAATGAAGCTGGAGAAGGCCGCCAGAACCGCCAGCATCTCCTTCTGCCTCGTATTGCCCCGTCGGAGTCACCGCCTTCTCTCCTGTCGTCAACAACCAGGCCGCCGCCTCCGATCCAGAACCGCCGCCTCCAGATCTCCTTCCCAGCTGTGTTTCTGAGGTTGAAGAAAACTTTAGGGTTATATTTAAATCGGCCCCCTCTATTTATATGTAATTACAGTTTATACCCCATACTAATTACATATTTTACCTAAATTTTAGAATCTTGCATTTATATCCTTTGTTGGAAAATTACAGATTATGGCCTTTATTTACATTTTTCAGAATATGACCCAAGTTTATGAATTTGTTCATCTTTGCCCTAAAAATGTATTTGTCGATTTTAAACTCGGGTTTTAATTAGGGGATATTCTTATATTTGTATACAGTACATATTATGCCTTTGTTGGATTAATCTTGGTGATGACATGAATTATGTACCATCATATTCATGCATATTGTAGAAGATTGTCTCAGTTTACCTTGCATTTAGAGAGATTTTGTGTGCTTTTTATGTTCTATTCAATCAATTGTCGGAAATAGAGGTCTACACGAGATTTTGATGAATTGTAGGTAAATGGAGCGGAATTGGAAGCAAAAATGGAGCAAGGAGCATCTAAGGATGTAAAGGAAGCTAAAGGAGTCTTAGAAGGATCACAAAGAGCTAAGGAATTGCAAAGGAGAAGCATAGAAGACGAACCGAAGGAAGAGCACTTTCTGTTGAAGAAAATCGTGCCAATATATATAAAAATCGGACGATTTTCATACCCTGAAACCGAACGGTTTTGCACCTAAATCGACTGGGTCGATTTTCTTCACGATTCGGCCAAATAGATAGACGACACAAAGCCCAATTATTTTGGGCTAGATGAGAGTTTTGCCAAACAGCCCATCTGCAAGAAACTATAGAAGAGAACCCTACGAACGAAGACGGAGAAGGCCGCATTGGAAAATCTTTACACGTTTTGGAGAAATCAACGATTCTTGGAGAGAGATTGAAGAGCTTTTGCCGGAAAGTCATTCTTGATCTTTGATTGTGAGATTTCTTTATTCCATTGCCTTGTTTGTGGTTTGTGAACACGAAATTGAGTTGTTTGAGAGATACATTGAACAGATTTGACGATTGTTTTACAGATTTGAAAGTTATTGAATTTTTCGTTCAAGATTTGGTTTCTTTGCGATATCTTCTTCAATAATTAATTTGATTCGATTTTGAAAATGGTTGGCTAAAAACCTTGTGATTCTGGGGAGAATAGTTGATGATTAAGGCTTAGATGATGATAGACTGAACTCAATTGAACATTAGGACCCTGAGAGTTTAGATTTAGTTTTGCGACAAACAGGAAAATCGGGCTGTTCTTGAAGAAAATCGGCCGATTTTTCTTATGAACAGGGCGATTTATTCTTCTGACGAACTTTAATTGAATCAATCTTTAACCAAAACTAATCCTTGCCTAAATCCCAATATTGATTAACCTTTTTACCCTCTAATTGAATGTATGAAGACACTTCAAACCTGATTCTACGCTTATTAGATTAAGATTTCAAGATTTGGGTAATAAAGAGACTCAACATCCTTTATTGAGATTTTTAATTGTACTTGGTATTCTTTACTTTAGAGAGTCACATCCTGGAGTTTTAGATAGTTAGTTTGAACATAATTCTTGTCTTTAGATCTTTCTATATCGCAGCCTCAACAACCCTTATAGAGAGAACCTTTAGATTAGTCATATAGGTTCGGAACTTCATTGTATGAATCCTACCTTTGAACAATTAATCTTGGCAATATAAACTCTATCCTATATCTATAGAAGTGTCTTGAATCGAAAGCCTAAATCGGATACTTGAATCCTTGGAATCATTTCTCTCTTTATTAAATCACAAAAGCTTTTATATTTTCGCTAGATAATTGAAATCGGAATTATTCTGACCAAATCCCTGAGTTCGACTCTGGAATTCTTACCTTTCTACAGCTGATCCGTACACTGCGGGTTCGCTTTGCTTTTGAGTTCTGGATATAAAATTAAGACTTTGACGCATACACTTTTTGAGCGAACAAGTTTTTGGCGCCGTTGCCGGGGATTTGGTCTAGATCAAATCCGGTTTTCGGTTGTCTAGCTTGAGAGCTCTTGCTCTTGTGATTTGATTTGTCTACTTGAGTGATCTTTGCAGGTTCTTTAGGTATATGCGAAAGACTAGATCCACTAAAGATCTAATTCCTTTCGATCCCGAATTAGAAAGAACTTTGAGGAGAAAGTTGAAGGAGAAGAAAATGGCTGAAAACGATGAGAGAAACTACAAGGCTGAACTGAATGAAGCTCAACGCCAGCTCCAATTGAGTGAGAAAGCTCGAAAAGAAGCTGAAATAAGTCATCAATTTCAGATTGATGAACTAAGAGCTATGATGTTGGACATGAAGTTGGAGTTGAACGACTCCAAGAAGAAGAAGAAAGTCAAGACACCAACTAAATCCATTCGAAATGACTCATCCGATGATGAAGAGATTGATCCGGACATGCCGGAACTTGAAGAGATTGATCCATCACTTCGTCCTACCCGAAACACTCCAACACCAAAGGTCGTCCCTCGCATTACGACTAGGAACGTTAGAGCTGTCAATAACGAAGATAGACCCCGAACTTTGGGGCAACGGATGGATCCAATTCAGCAACCACGCCGTCTAGGTGTGGATTTCGGAGCTGAAGACATCCAAGAGTTTAACTTCTCACCACAAGTCATCACTATGGTTCGCCAAAGTCAATATGGCGGAGCAAGTACTGAATCTCCGCATCAACACTTGCAGAATTTTGAGATTCTCATGGAGACTATGAAGCCGAAGAAGGCTACTACAAGCAACTACAAGATCAAACCGTTCTTCTTTTCTTTGAAGGACAAGGCTCTAGCTTGGTACCAAACACTTCCGGCTGCGAAGTTAGCTACATGGGAGGAATTGTCTTCGGAATTCCTCACCAAGTTGTTTCCGCCATCCAAAACGGCGGAATTGAGAGGTAAAATAAATGCTTTTTCTATGAAACCTAACGAAAGCTTGTTTCAATCTTGGGAAAGGTTTCAAGATCTCTTGTTGGATTGCCCACACCATGGCATTTCCAAGCTGGAATTATTGGAGATCTACTACAAAGGGTTGGATGTGGAGACGCAATTCAACCTCCAATCTCTATCTTGTGGCACATTCATGGATATGAGAGAGGATGATGCTTGGGACTTCATTGAGAAGCAAGCCCAAGTGATTGAGAAATATTCCCACCGGAAGGTGGAATCAAATAGCCGGAATCAAGGCGATACGGGAGCCAAGTTGAATCAAGCGGCTCAAACACAAATATTCTCCCTCAAAGATGACATCAAAGAATTGAGGGAAGTGCTCAAAACGAGTCTTCAAAAGACTAAGGAGCAAGAAGCCAACTACATGGGAAGAGATAACAATCAAAGGAGTGATAACCGGAATTCCAATTGGAGCAACAACAACAATAACAACCGAAACTCCAATTGGAACAACAACAACAATAGGAACTCAAATAACAACAATTGGAGGTCAAATCAGCAAGGTTCAGGTAATCCTTACTCTTATGCTGAAAAGGCTCTAACACCTCCATCTTCTTCTACTCCTTCAACAAGCCAGGAACAATCAAGCGGATCAAGCAAACCCGATCCCATGCTAGAAACGATCCTAGGCAAGCTACAAGGATTGGAGAGTTACATAACTTCGGTTGACAAAGCTCACAAAGCTTTAGAAAACCAAGTATTCAACAAGGCCGGAGAAGTTCCAAGAGATCAAGGGAAGCTTCCCGGAAAGACAGAAGATAACCCAAAGGGAAGGGTTATGGCAATAACTACTAGGAGCGGAAAGACGACCGTCAACCCTCAACCTAAAGTAGTTGATACCTCCACAAAAGAAGGAGAGGCAAAAGAGAAGGAAGAAGTCTATGTTCCTCCTCCCGCTTACAAACCACCTCTACCTTTTCCTCAATCTAGAGCGCGTGCACGCCTAGAAAACATTTCGGTAAGTTTGTTGAACTTATGAGTAAGCTCCATATTAACATACCTTTTATGGATGCGATTTTAGGTATGCCGGCTTACGGGAAATTCCTCAAGGAGATCCTCTCCAACAAGAGGAAGTTGGAAGATATAGGAGAAGTCAAGATGAGTATGGAGTCATCCGAACTCATCAAGACTATGACGGAGAATATGCCACCCAAGCTCCGTGATCCAGGATCCTTTTTCATACCCATCACTTTGGGAGAAGCTACCTATGATGCTCTTTGTGACCTTGGAGCAAGTGTGAGTATCATACCTCTCGCTCTATGCAAGGCAGTTGGTCTAGGAGAGCCTAGACCGGTGAAGATCACACTCTACATGGCTGATCGTTCTACCACTAAGCCGGTGGGAATATTAGAAGATATTCCGGTAAAGCTAGGTAAGTTTTACATCCCTATAGATTTTGTCGTTCTTGACATACCTGCAGATTACCCGGTTCCCATCATCCTTGAGAGACCATTCCTTGCCACATCTGGATGCATGGTAGATTGCAAGAACGGCCAGCTATCCTTCCATATTGGTGAAGAAAAGATAGAATTCATACTATCTTCCTTAATCAAGGAGCCAGCCTTGAAAGACGACGTTTTTGAAATTGTTGAGGAAGAAGAGTCTAGAGAGGTAGTAAGTTCGATCTTGATGAAAGACCCTCTTCAAAAGGTTCTTAGCATGAGCATCATGGAGGAAGGGGTGGAAAACGACTGCA
The DNA here is from genome assembly GCA_033239125.1 of Fagopyrum homotropicum. NCBI lineage: Eukaryota > Viridiplantae > Streptophyta > Magnoliopsida > Caryophyllales > Polygonaceae > Fagopyrum > Fagopyrum homotropicum. The sequence continues at coordinate 32,436,776 of BSWB01000002.1, read as the reverse complement.
ATGAGGATGTGAAAGCACTAAATGATGTGGAGGAAGAACTAGGAGCAAAAATTGAAGAACTAGAGTGGACTCCGGAAACTGTGAAGAAAATCGACCTGCCAGAAATAAATCGTCCGATTTATGAAGATGCACTCCGATTTTTCTCAACAGAAACAAAAATCGACCTGACAACATTAAATCGTCCGATTCGCGAAGAGGTGACCCGATTTTTTCCGATAGAAAGAAAAATCGTGCAGCAGATCGACCGATTTATTACAGGGGAGGTCGATTCAATGAGTAATTCTCTGGATTCTCCAAACTTCACCGCAGCCGCTTCCGAATCTAATGATGAAGTACCCACACCTATAGAGACCTCTTCCACAACACCCGAAGGCCACGATTCATCACCAACAAAGGTACCTCCATCATTAGAATTGAAGCAACTTCCCACGCATTTAAGGTACGCATTCCTTGGCACTAATTCCACATACCCGGTTATAGTCAATGCCAATTTGAACGATGATGAATTAGAGAAACTCATGAGTGGTTTGAAGAAACATAGGAGAGCACTAGGTTACACCATTGATGATTTAGTAGGAATAAAGCCTTCTCTATGTATGCACAAAATATTAATGGAAGAGGATTACAAACCTTCACGCCAACCTCAAAGACGGTTAAACCCGGCAATGAAAGAGGTCGTGAAGAAAGAAATCCTTAAGCTACTTGATGCAGGTATCATCTTCCCTATTTCTGATAGCAAATGGGTGAGTCCGGTATAAGTAGTACCCAAGAAAGGAGGCATTACCGTTGTTGCCAACAAGAACAACGAACTCATCCCTACACGGACAGTTACAGGGTGGCGAATGTGCATCGACTACCGCAAACTGAACGTGGCCACTAGGAAGGACCAATTCCCCCTTCCTTTTATAGAAGAATGCCATTCGGCTTATGCAACGCTCCAGCCACCTTCCAAAGGTGTATGATGGCAATCTTCTCCGAATATGTAGAGAATATCATGGAAGTCTTCATGGACGACTTTTCGGTATATGGTTCTTCCTTTGATAACTGTCTCTATAACCTTTCACTAGTTCTTAAGAGGTGTGAGGACACTAACTTAGTCTTAAACTGGGAAAAGTGTCATTTCATGGTCACCGAAGGAATTGTGTTAGGTCACTTAGTGTCACAAAGGGGAATAGAGGTAGATCGATCAAAGATAGAAACCATTGAGAAGTTACCTCGCCCTTCATCAGTAAAAGGAATTAGAAGCTTCTTAGGACATGCGGGCTTCTATAGGAGATTCATAAAGGATTTTTCTAAGATTTCAAAACCTTTGACTAATCTTTTGATGAAAGATGCGACTTTCGAATTTTCGAAAGATTGCTTAGATGCTTTTTGCAGGATCAAAGAAGCTTTGATTTCGGCACCAATCATTCAACCACCCGATTGGACTCTTCCTTTCGAGGTCATGTGCGACGCAAGCGATGTCGCTATAGGAGCCGTTCTTGGACAGAAGAAAGATGGTCGCACTCATGCCATCTACTACGCTAGCAAAACGCTAGATGAGGCTCAATACAATTATGCAACTACGGAAAAGGAACTTTTAGCCGTAGTATACGCTTTCAAGAAATTTCGTTCCTATCTTGTAGGTGCGAAGGTGATAGTCTACACGGACCATTCTGCAATTCGATACTTATTCACGAAGAAGGATGCGAAGCCAAGGCTTCTAAGATGGATCTTACTCTTGCAAGAGTTCGATTTAGAGATCCGTGATAAGAAAGGATCGGAGAACTCCGTTGCCGATCACCTTAGTCGTCTTCCGCAACTCACCGGCGAGTCGGATGAACTTCCGATAGACGATTCCTTCCCTGACGAGCAGCTGCACGAGATTGAAGAGTGTCTTCAACACATATCACAAGGTAATGATCCATGGTTTGCTGACATTGTAAATTACCTTGTTTGTCAGGAGATCCCACCCGGACTTTCATATGCTTAAAAGAAGAAGTTCTTGAGAGACGTCCGGCAATTCTATTGGAACGAACCTCTTCTATTCAAAAGAGGTCCAGATGGCATCTACAGGAGATGTATTCCCGAAGATGAGATAGATAGTGTCATCCGACACTGCCATTCTCTACCATGTGGCGGACATGCTAGTTCCCACAAGACTTGTGCTAAGGTACTTCGCTCCGGCTTTTATTGGCCTACACTTTTCAAAGATGTGCAAAAGTTTGTTGTTTCTTGTGATGCTTGTCAAAGGACAGGTAATATATCCAGGAGGAATGAGATGCCTCTCAACAACATACAAGAAGTAGAGATCTTTGATGTATGGGGGATCGATTTTATGGGACCCTTCCCATCTTCATGCGGCAACCAGTATATACTTCTTGCCGTAGACTATGTCTCAAGATGGGTGGAGGCAATCGCTTCCCCCTACTAATGATGCAATGGTAGTGGTGAAGTTCCTCAACAAAACGATCTTCCCAAGGTTCGGAACTCCCCGAACCATCATTAGTGACGGAGGAACGCATTTCACAGCCCGTCGATTTGAGACTCTATTGGCTAAGTATGGGGTGACCCATAAGATAGCTACACCTTACCACCCGCAAACCAGCGGACAAGTCGAGATATCCAATAGAGAGATTAAAGGGATTTTAGAGAAAACCGTCTCTAAAACGAGGAAAGATTGGTCAATGAAGCTCGACGATGCACTATGGGCATACAGGACAACCTTCAAGACACCAATAGGTACGACTCCCTATAATCTTATTTATGGTAAATCATGTCATCTTCCTGTAGAGCTAGAACACAAAGCTTATTGGGCTATCAAGTGGCTCAACTTCGACATGAAAGAAGCCGGAGAGAAACGGCTCTTAGACATCAATGAGCTGGATGAGATCCGGCTAAATGCGTACGAGAATGCAAGGATTTACAAGGAACGGACAAAGCGCTGGCATGATAAGCACATCATTCCAAAAGACTTGAAGGAGGGAGACCAAGTCCTCCTATTCAACTCAAGGCTGCGTCTATTTCCAGGTAAGCTCAAATCCCGTTGGACAGGACCTTTTGTGATTAAAAGAATTTTCCCCCATGGTGCAGTTGAAGTATGGGGTGAACAAAGCGGAAGTTTTAAGGTTAATGGCCAACGGTTGAAGAAATATACACCGGAAGCTCCGGTCGAGGAGATAGCTCCTATCCTCCTCCATTGAACACAACATCATACACCGTCCAGCTAAAGACGATAAATAAGCGCTTCTTGGGAGGCAACCCAATGATAGTATAGTTTTCCCTTTTTTCCCTCACTTAGTTAGAATAGATTAATTGCTTTGTTTCTTCGTTTTTCGTTTTTATATGTTCCTTGATACACTCTTGGTTTGTCGTGTCATTATTCGCTGGAAACTAGGTTCAAATGTGAGAGATTCACGGAGAATGGAGCACAATTGAGTTATATCTTCGAGATTCAAGAAAAACAAGGAAGGAAATCGACCTACCATAAGAAGATCGTCCGATTCAGTAACAGAGCAAGTCGATTTTTCTCAACAGAAACAAAAATCGACCTGGAGATCGACCTGCCAAAATAAATCGGCCGATTTTTTTTGACAGAAACAGAAATCGCCCCGACAAATAAATCGACCTGAAAAATCGGCCGATTTTCTTCAGAAATCATCGACCCTATATAAGGACTTCACACTCAATCTTCTTCATTCCAAAACCCCCAATTCTCGATTTCTCTCTCTCAAGAAAGCCGAAAAATCGCCACACCCTACAATCTTCATTCCTTAACCATTTTGAGTGATTCTTGGCTCCAAACTGAAGCATTTTCAACAAGGAACAAGGATCTAACAACAGCACGCACGGAAATCGACTCCTCCATAAGGAATTCAGGTTTTTCTTTCCAAAACCTAAGTTTCTCATTCGAATTTGAAGTTTGCTTAGGAAGTGTTTGTTTGTTGGAATTGATAGAGGAATCTGCTTAGAAACCATTGTAGGGAACTGTGTGTGGTGATAGATTGAACAGTACTTTACAGAATTGTGAGAATCGTTGAAATCGAGATAAAAATCGACCCAGCCCAGATAAATCGGCCGATTTTTGTGAAGAACAGGTCGATTTTTGAGACTTAGAATGGATCTTGTAAAGAGGATAACTAGAAACACGGGGAAGAAGAAGGGATCTTCTTCCAAAGCCCCTGCCCCACCTCCACCACCACCTACCAACATCCCTAAGCTTCCTCCTCCCCTATCCCAGCACAAGAAACGCTATGAACGCATTGTAGATCGCCCATTCACCCCTCCTCGCTACATAGTGCTTGACGACCTAGATTCGTTGTATGTTCGAGAGGATGTTGATATGATGCTAGACAGAGCTGGGTTGAGACAGTTTGCTACGATTAGGGAGGATGCCTATAGAGAGATCACCCTAGAATTCCTTAGCACGTTTGAGCACGACCCTAGGGAAAGGATGGTCACTTTCCGCCTCATGAGCCAAAACCACACTATGTCCATTGATACTTTTGGCGACTTGTTTGGTTTCTCTTATTCAGATGCAGGCACATTTGCTAGAGGTCTCAGTGCTAGTGATTTTGGGAGGCTATTTCCGTAGGTGAGTACGGAGGGGATAAGTGGAGACCCGGAAACTCCAAGGAGACAAGTATGTACAACCTTTCCTTTAAGGTAGTGCATAGGATACTTAGTGAGAGTCTATTTGCTCGGACAGAGACTCCACAGAAGCTCAAGGCTGATGAGCTCTTCATCCTCTACTGCATGACATCTACCACCATTCCCGACATCGCCACCATGCTTGCTGACTATCTAGGAAAGATAGCCAACAAAGCTAAGGGCGACATTTGTGCAGGAGGTCTTGTCACTCATGTGGCTAAGACCATGGGATTAGACTACTCCGGATGCACTCTAGCTGAGAGTGCCCTCCCCTTAGGCTCACAGAGGTTGGTGGTTCGACAGGTCTTGATTCCTCGAGGGAGTGGAACTCTTCATGTGCCGATGCCATGGCACAGGGATCCGAAGAAGAAGCCATCCGAGATCATATGGAAATCCGAATACACTATTCGGAACAAGAGGAACTGGAAGGAGACCTTTGAGGCGATGCTTGAGGAGTTCTCACCTCCTACTTATTATGATGATGATGCAGGTGATTCAGACGAGGAGGATGAGGATGGAGGACAGGAGACCATGCTCGAGTTTGAGAGTGATACTCATAGCGGGCATACTACGGACGCCATGGACACTGATACTCATGGTGTAGGACCGAGCAGGACTAGTAGGCAGGATGAGGAGACGGAGGATGACATACAGCCACCTCGACATTCTTATGCACATGCTCCAGGCCCTAGATGAGGACGCCGAGCTCCACACCACTTCAGGGAGCTAGTCACTAGCTTCCAGAGCCTCAGCACCGACTACCGTACCCTCAACACCAGTTATGACACCTTGAACACTCAGTTCAGGACCTACAAGGAGGAGACGGACGCTAGGCATTCATCCTATTATGGCCAGATGAGAGACTTGTACTACCACCATTTCGGCCACTTCTACGATCCTAGCGCACCGATGTATCCATATCCACCACCTCCACCACCGACAGAGGATTGAGCTTCCACTTCTTTTACATTGTAAGTATTTTTCTCCTTCTTATGCTTGATTTTCACATTGGGGACAATGTGGATGTCAAGTATGGGGTGGGGGTACTTACAATACCTTATGCTTCACTTTAGCACTTTATGTACTTTCCACTACTCTTGACAACTTGGCTTGTAATAACTCTTGCACTACTTGCTTTCTATTATGACACTTACATTTACATGATCTTTTTCAAAACCTATGAATTTTCAAAAATTCTTAAGTGCTTCTTATATGGAAATGACCTCTATGATGAGAATTGTGTATATGGATAGGCGAAAATGATGCTTAGTTGTGTTGAAATTTTGATTATAGCATGAATGAAATTGCTTTTGTTACTTGAACACATGAATAAGTTATATGATTTAGTTGTTTTGATGAGAGAATGAAATAATAGTCGAAGCTATATTGCAAGTTCTTTTACATCATTTAAGAATGACTAAGGCAATTCACTTCTTTTCTTTTCTCATATCTTGATCATGCTAGCTCCTCAATGAAATATGTAACCCTCCTTTTACCATCCGGGAATTAGGATAGGAGATTGAAAAAGGCATGTTTGATATGGGAGGGCCAAGGAAAATGTATTGAAAAAAGTGAAAAATTTCATAAGTTTGGGGACGTTGAACATGAGGATGAGTAACTCGGCACCATTCACATAGCCGGGTGTTTGTGTCTTGCCAAAGTCCGATTGAACGACAAGTCCTAACGGGATATGGTATGTGCATCGAGGGTTTGAGGCATCTCGAAATTGAGAAACGCCGATCTCCTAGGCTTCGGTTTTTGTGCACCGCTGTCCATACTCTCAAAAAGTAAAGTATAATGAAAGCGAAGCTTTCTACATGCGAAGCATGTGCGGTGAAGAAAATTCTTGAAGGTGTTATGTGTTCCTCTTTCCCGGATTAGCACCACAATTGCCAAAAAGAACTCCTTCCCTTAATACGTTTCTTGAACCTTTCCTTTGATTAGAAGACCTTGAGACTTTTATGCACGTGTTTAAGACTTAATGGCTTAGATTTGTTTGACTTTGATTACCTCTACACCTTTATCATGTTCTTTATTTATGCTTTCAAGGAAGAAAAGGGAGTTTGTTCATCTTATAGTCATCATTGATACATGCTTTGCCCTTTTAAGCCTTGAAATATCACTTTGAGGGTGATCCAATAAAAAGAAGCACTACCAAAAGAAAAGTTTTTGAGTTTTCATACATACATAATCCATGACATCTTATATTCTAAATTTGAGTCTTGCTTAGGGACAAGCAAGGGGCAAGTATGGGGTATTTTGATGACATGAATTATGTACCATCATATTCATGCATATTGTAGAAGATTGTCTCAATTTACCTTGCATTTAGAGAGATTTTGTGTGCTTTTTATGTTCTATTCAATCAATTGTCGGAAATAGAGGTCTACACGAGATTTTGATGAATTGTAGGTAAATGGAGCGGAATTGGAAGCAAAAATGGAGCAAGGAGCATCTAAGGATGTAAAGGAAGCTAAAGGAGTCTTAGAAGGATCACAAAGAGCTAAGGAATTACAAAGGAGAAGCATAGAAGACGAACCGAAGGAAGAGCACTTTCTGTTGAAGAAAATCGTGCCAATATATATAAAAATCGGACGATTTTCATACCCTGAAATCGAACGGTTTTGCACCTAAATCGACTGGGTTGATTTTCTTCACGATTCGGCCAAATAGATAGACGACACAAAGCCCAATTATTTTGGGCTAGATGAGAGTTTTGCCAAACAGCCCATCTGCAAGAAACTATAGAAGAGAACCCTACGAACGAAGACGGAGAAGGCCGCATTGGAAAATCTTTACACGTTTTGGAGAAATCAACGATTCTTGGAGAGAGATTGAAGAGCTTTTGCCGGAAAGTCATTCTTGATCTTTGATTGTGAGATTTCTTTATTCCATTGCCTTGTTTGTGGTTTGTGAACACGAAATTGAGTTGTTTGAGAGATACATTGAACAGATTTGACGATTGTTTTACAGATTTGAAAGTTATTGAATTTTTCGTTCAAGATTTGGTTTCTTTGCGATATCTTCTTCAATAATTAATTTGATTCGATTTTGAAAATGGTTGGCTAAAAACCTTGTGATTCTGGGGAGAATAGTTGATGATTAAGGCTTAGATGATGATAGACTGAACTCAATTGAACATTAGGACCCTGAGAGTTTAGATTTAGTTTTGCGACAAACAGGAAAATCGGGCTGTTCTTGAGGAAAATCGGCCGATTTTTCTTATGAACAGGGCGATTTATTCTTCTGACGAACTTTAATTGAATCAATCTTTAACCAAAACTAATCCTTGCCTAAATCCCAATCTTGATTAACCTTTTTACCCTCTAATTGAATGTATGAAGACACTTCAAACCTGATTCTACGCTTATTAGATTAAGATTTCAAGATTTGGGTAATAAAGAGACTCAACATCCTTTATCGAGATTTTTAATTGTACTTGCTATTCTTTACTTTGGAGAGTCACATCCTGGAGTTTTAGATAGTTAGTTTGAACATAATTCTTGTCTTTAGATCTTTCTATATCGCAGCCTCAACAACCCTTATAGAGAGAACCTTTAGATTAGTCATATAGGTTCGGAACTTCATCGTACGAATCCTACCTTTGAACAATTAATCTTGGCAATATAAACTCTATCCTATATCTATAGAAGTGTCTTGAATCGAAAGCCTAAATCGGATACTTGAATCCTTGGAATCATTTCTCTCTTTATTAAATCACAAAAGCTTTTATATTTTCGCTAGATAATTGAAATCGGAATTATTCTCACCAAATCCCTGAGTTCGACTCTGGAATTCTTACCTTTCTACAGCTGATCCGTACACTGCGGGTTCGCTTTGCTTTTGAGTTCTGGATATAAAATTAAGACTTTGACGCATACACTTTTTGAGCTAACACTTGGTTTATGGCAAAGGATTTTATTGTGGGTATTAACCTTGGCTTTTAAAACGAGTTTTACCTTGCGTTTATGATGTTGTACAATTTGCCCGGAATGTTATAGTTACGGTTTTTAACTTGGGTTTAGAAGTGGGGTTTTACTTAGATTATATATGTTCATTATTCCGTTCAAATTTAGCTTATAAGCTAAATTTGTTTAATTTGGTGCAAGGTTTGGAAGCACAACGATAAAGGCATAATGAGTCCAAGTCGACATCCGTTGAACGACTTCGTGTGAGTATTCTTTCCCCTTGATTTAGTTATGTTTAGCATTAGTATCATGCTAGGTTGGATCTAGCATAACTTAGAGTGAATGTCAAGTAGTGGCTTTGGACCTTAGGTGAGTGTTTGGGGATTGTGAAATGTTTTAAGGCTGGAGGTGTTGATGTTATCTTGTGAGGATTGTAGGGCGTGGAGTGTTTGGTTGATCTTGTGAGCTTATGAAGATTGAGATTATGGTTGTAAGATCTTGTTAAGATTGTGGAGACTCGGACGAGAGTATCCTAGCATGTGTTGTGATAGTTATGACCTTGTGAGATTGCGAGGATTAGGAGTTGTTATCCTATCGTGGTTATGGTTTATGATCTTGCGAGATCATTGGGACTAGAATTCTAAAGACTTCTAGCATGTGAGAGAGATGTTGATCGTGTGCCTTTTTACAGGCGTTAAGTGTCTTCCTGCGGGAAGCTGAGAGCGGGATATAGCAGGATTATCTTTGGGACGAGGTAAGCCTCCGGAGTTACTTAGCCCGTATTCCTTGTATTAGCATTGATGTGTGTTTGGTGGTGTGTGTTTATTGTTTATTGTTACGCTAGTTTGGTGACACGCAAAAGTCTTAAATTTATAACTCGATATATTTTTCCTAACTCCTAGCGAACCCACAGTGTATGGATCGTTTTGTAGTAAAGATAGTTGACCGAAGGTATTTCTATGGTCGTCTATACCCAATCAAAAGTAAATCCCGACTTAGCACTAAGAACAAGTATAGTGATTAAGTAAGGGTCGAACCCAAGAGAGTTAAGGTGTTTTAGATGCAATTATTGATTATAATGACAAGTGACACAAAGGGGGGGGTTGGTTGAATTGATGCACAAAAACTTATAAAAACGATTAATGCGACAAGTAAGACAATAATGAATGAATCTACACTAGGTTGATTCTAAGCATGCAATTGATACTTTGGTGCATTCCTTTTACAAGTTTTTAAGTAATCTCCCGTCTCAATCATACATATGTGTTGAGCCAACCGGCATCAATACAACTTTACATATTAAAGTTCCGTAAACCTACAAGAACAAATAACAAGTTAGCATTCAAACAAAGACTAAGGGATATAAAGAGAAGATTAAAACCGTTAAACTTATCTTTATATTTGTGTTCCTTTTCTTCAAGTAATTACAACCCGCTATTACTTAAAGTTGCTACTAGATTAAAGACCCGAACCCGGAACCTATTAATCCTAGTTGTTTACATGCACTTTAGAACCTAAGGTGATCAATCTCAAGTAATAGTTAACATGCAATTAAACAATGGAGATCAAGGAAACACAAAGCATTACTGAATAAAAACTTATATTAAAAGAACTTACAACCAAAGTAACAAAGCAGCTTCAAACCAACCTAATGTAGCAAGGGAGTTAGCAACTCATTACAATGGAAAAACTCAAGTCTAAAATGGATTTTGTGAGGAAAAGCATGGATGATTCTAGCAATCAGCCATGGACTATTTATACTACAAAAGACACTTAATTAGGAGTAAATAGCCGGCCTAAAACAGCCACCTTTAATGCCATAAAGGTGGTGTAAACAGCCGGAGTAAAGCTTCTCGCGTTAAACCGCAGGGGCGGCCTTCAGGACCCGCAGGGGCGGTTTAGGCAGAATCGTTTGATCTTCTTCGAAACCGCTGGGGCGGCTGCACAATTCTACTGGGGCGGATCTTTAATGCACTTCAACGTCCGACCTTTCGCCTTCCTGACGTTTCTGATGTCAAGGCGCAGGGGCGCTTTAAGGCCAGCGCAGGGGCTGTGACATAGACTCTTCGCCTTCCAGCTCCCTAAGGCGAGGCGCAGGCAGGGCGCAGTGGGAGGCACAAGGGAGTTGGTCGTCATCTCGTCAGGGCAAGTCACCGTAGGGGCGGCTGCAAGGGCCCGTGGGGGTGGTGGAGCAACGGAAACTTTGCTTTTTTATCGATCTTCACTCCTAAGTGCTTATAACTCATTCCTTAGCTTCTTTTGATCTTCTTCTTCTGGACCAAGGAGTTAGTAGCATAAACCGATGCTAAAGCAATAAAAAGACTCTAAAAACTATCCTAAATGATAGTGATTCCATCACCTATCAAACTCCCCCATACTTAGACCTTTTACTCGTCCCGAGTAAAACAAATGACAGCCATTAGACTCAATGTCTCAGGAAGCAAGGGAAAGAAAGAAAAATAATGGAAAACAAGAGAAAAACCAAGAAAGATAGAAAGGGAAAGAGAGGCAATGTGAGGAAAATAGATACTACCATCCTTATCGCTCCAAGAGTGGCCTACCCGGTTAACCTCCTTATGACTCCCCTTCTTATGTCACCAAAACGCCGGAAGGGAAACCTACACTCGGTGTCGCTCATCTTGCCAAGGCGCCCTTTCGGGTTTTCACCTTGACACTCTTCTTCTTTTCTCACTTAAGCTCACATCCCTCAAGTCCAATTTTGTACCAACCTAAGGTTGGTCGGACTACCTTCTTTTTACCTAAACCGCCCTTTCGGGTTTTCGGTTTATCCAAGGATTTTCATGCCTTTTTTCACTTCTTTGGCTTTTTTTTTCAAACTGATTTCAATAATGCAAAACAAAATGCCAAAAACAACTAACAAACTGTACAAGCAATGATATATATCCCTCCCCCATACTTGAAGTGCACTTTCTCCTCAAAGTGAAAATGAGTCAAAGATAAATGTGAGAGAAGGGGAAGAAATGTACCCCTCAATGGGGTGGTCCGGATGGACTACCAAGACCCTCCTCCGGAGGGTAAGGGAAGTGGCTGAAGAAGGGCTCCTGCCGCTAGTAGATATCATCGATGCGGTCCTGCTGGGCAGTCATCCTACGCCCAAAAGAGGTCTCAAAGCTGGTCTGCCAGGCCAGCTGTGGGCCTCCAGCCGCTGCTGTTGGGCTGCCTGCCATGCCTCCTACCTCTGGTCAAAGTGTGAGGTCATGGAGGTGTCAAAGGTGTCCTGCCAGCTCTGTTGCTGCTCTAGCATAGTCCATTGGTAGTCGGACTGCCAAGCCCAGTGCTGGGACGTCATGGTCGCCATCTGAGCCTGAAGGCTCGCAAGGGCCGGGTCCTCCTCTGGTGCCGTTGTGGGCATCTCCTCGTCATCTGGGGTAGGCAGGTGCTCCTCCTGATGGGCCCGACTGGAGGTGGCGGCATGCCTCTCCACAATGGCCACTAGTGGCCTCCTCGGCATGAAAGGATCTGCCGGTATGTAGAGCTCGGAGAGCTCACCACATAGTGGTAAAGGTCGGGAGAGGTAGATGAGGTGGCTCCCATCTGCAAGGAAGATCCAAAACAGGTTCTCCCCGTCCCTCCGGAGGAGCTTGCACCTCCTAAGCATCCCCTCAGTGTATAGAGGAGTTGCAATCCCATCCTCTAACTCGGACAGGTCCATCACTTGTGAGGCGATCAAAGAGATCACCCCACCGCCGACAATATCCCTCGGCTCTTTCCTCCTAATCCGCTTCAAACCGGCGAGGAAGAGAGAGGGCCAATCCATCAGTTGCGGGCTATGTGGGAGGCAGGAGTAGAGCAGTGGAAGGTCCTTGAGAGCGACCTTGTTTTCCTCTTTGTGTCCACAAAAGACACTCATGAGGATCTTGGAAATCAACCTCAAACTGAGGTGAGTGAGTTTGTTGGAGTACTCACCCCCAGCATGGAACTCCGACCCGGTAGCTGCTCGCCAAAACTCACATAAGTCCAAGGCCGGGACTGGATCCCACCAGTTCTCAGAGGGGTTTAGAGTTACCCCAAAAGCTTCCCGTAAATCATTGTAGTCAAGCGTGTACTTCACCTTGTTGAACTTGAAGGTGAGGCCGGTACACACGTGATCTTCTTTTTGCATTGAAAAAGTGGCAATGAATTGTCTGCTGAGCTCCGGATATGTCGGAGCACTCTTTTGGAGGAAGTCTCAGAGCCCAGGATTCGCCAAAAACGTTTGCATGCTCTCTAGCATGCCCAGTTTCTCCAAGGTCGGAATATGTAGAAAATGAGTTGCATACACAACTCGATCCTGCACAATCCGATAACGGTCCTTCTCTGTTTCCGTCATTTTGTATTTCCTTGGGGCTTCCATTCTTGCAAGGATTCGAGCCAAGGATTAGTGAATGTTTGGAAAAAGGAAAAGAGACGACCTTTCTGTTACGATTTCCGCAGGGGCGGTGTTAGCATGAAATATTGTGATACTTTAGGCACATTTTCTAAGTGTATTTGATTCATATTGATAGTCATTGATTGATCATTATTGCATAAGTGAGCTAGTTTGCCTATATTACCGATATGGATGTCTACACTAGCTTTATGTTGATTATAGGTGATTGAGAGCCATTTCCGAACGGAATCGAGCAAAGATGAGTTGATTGAGTATGTCCATGGATAAAGGGCATTCTTAAGAGCAAAATGGATGTCAACTTCAGGAATACACGAGGCTAGGGAAGAATCACGTTCTTTCCCTAAACCACGCTCTAAAATACGGCCGTACTATGAACCACGTTCAGTTCCACGGCGGTGGAACCCAGCAGGAGAAGCGTGGTTCATTCCAGGAGCTTTTACTGTCGTGGAATCCATGGTTCAAACCGTGTTGATTTCCACGCTCTAAATTACGGTCGTGGAACCTTCCACGACCGTGATCATGGCGATCTTTTTCGCCACACTTTGAAGCCACGATCTTTTGAAGATTGGGCCGGGCCGATATTTTATCTTACCCTATAAAAAGACGGACGAAGGGAGATTTCGGGATCCGCGCTTAACCTCTGCTTGGACACATTTACACCTTCGCTTAGCGGCGCTTATCCTCGCTTACGCCCACTTACACCGCCGCTTAGAGATCTTTTGCGATAGCCGCTTGGACGCATTTTTACATCTCATTGGAGATCTACGTTCGCGCTTGGATTTGCCCTAATCTCGCACTTTGGTGGAGATTGTGATTGAGATTCCCGGATTTACGGAAGATTCGGAGGATTATTGCAAGAAGACTTCTCTTCTTGATTAGGTTTGATTTAGAAGACGGATTGACATCCCATTCTCCCTTCTTACCTAAGTTTGTGTTAATTGTTCTATTTTAGAATTAGTGATATTATTTGTTCCTGATTGTGACTTTGAGATTGGTTTGGAGTTTATTGGAAGTTTTCGGAAGTTTTCATCTTTCAATCTTTTAATTCTTGAATTTGATATCAACATGACTGTTATTGGCTAAAAACCCTTAACAATTCTAAGGTGAAGGGTTGATAGTTGTGGCTAAGATGATGATAGATCGATCGTAAACAGATTAGATCCTGAGAGTTAGAGAGAATCGTCGACGAACCCTAAATCACGGTTTGTTCTTGAGTTCCACGACCGTGGAATCTCAAGATCTACCCGTAATTTCCTTTAAGTTTACGAACCTGCTTTTACTTTAATCCAAAGTTAAAGATTAGCTTTAACTTAGTCTTGGCTTGCCTTTTCTAGGTGGTAGTGAAGCCTCAACAACCTCTACCTCGATTGTGAGTGTCGCAACCTTAATCGGTTAAGTTAGTTTTGATCCTTGGATTACAAGTTTGGGTATTTGACATTAATTCTTGCCTTTGGAACCTTTCTATATTGAAGCCTCAACAACCTGTATAGAGAGTGTCTTGTAGGTGAGTCATATAAGATTTTTGGAACTTCACCGTACGATTACCTTACATTAGTATACCTTTGCATATCTCAACTCTTTCTTTATATCAATAGTAAATCTTGAATCGATTGCCACAGCTGGATACTTGGATCTTTAGGATTGTTGTTTCCCAATATTTGCAAAAACTCTCATATTTACTTGCCTGATAATCTGCAACTGAATTTGTTCCCACCCTAATCCCTGTGTTCGATACTCTGGAATCCTTGCTTAACTATATCGATCCGTACACTGCGGGTTCGCTTGCTTGATTCTAGTTTTATAATTAAAACTTATTTGCACGCACGTTTAGGGGCGAACAAACGGCTATGCAGGCACAGGGGCGGTGAGGCGCAGGGGCGGATGCTTGCAGGCGCAGGTGCGGGAGAACAGCGGAAGGCGATTTTTCCAATGCTTCGAAGGTGGTGGCGCCTTGGAGTGGCTCTGGTGGTTGGTTCGTTGGTGCAGGCGACTTTGAAGGTGGCGCAGGAGTGGAGAATCGTTGCAATTGAAGGGAGGTGGCATTTGGCACGAGGGTTGGTGGCGCAAGGGCGTTGGGAGTGTGCGTCCTTGGTGTTGGTGGCGCTGGGGCGTCGGAGAGGGTGGTTGGGTGGTTGCTCTGAGGGCGCAGGGGCGTTCGCAGCTTAGAGAGAGAGGGTGTGAGGAGTTGTGGTTGTGTTTTGTTGGTGGTGCGTGGTAGGTATAGGTGTTTTTTCGAGATCTTATTTTTTTCTTTTTTGGGTAAACCCGCAAGGGCGGGGGTTGGAAACCGCAGGGGCGGCGACAAGGGAGAGGTGCACGCAGGCCCAACGCCGGGGGCGGCGCTGGGAATTTGTGTCAAGGATGGCCGCTGCAGGGGCGTGGGGATGTCACCGCGGGGGCGGTGACCGGCGTGTTGCCGGCGCAGGCCAAGTGCCGGGGACGGTTCTGGCCTGAGTGTCGCCGCAGGGGCGGTGTATCAAACCGCAGGGGCGGATTTCTTGACAGAAGCTCCTCTTCTTATTCCTCCGGGTTGCCTCCCGAGAAGCGCCTTTGTTTTGCGTCGTTGGCTCGACGTAAGATCTTTACTTCTCTGATTGTGCCTCCTCTAGTACCATCTCGTCAATCGGATCGTCCTTGACTTCTTCAAGGTAAAGCTTTAGCCTTTGGCCGTTCACCTTAAACACCTTGTGCGTCTACGGGTCATAGAGATCCACAGCCCCGTGAGGGTATACTTCGGCTACTATGAACGGTCTTGTCCATCTTGAACGCAGCTTACCTGCAAAGAGTTTGAAAAGGGATTGAAAGAGAAGTACCTTATTACATACCTTGAAGTCCTTCCGGAGGATGGTTCGGTCATGCCATGCTTTGGTCTTTTCTTTGTACATTGTTGCATGGTCATATGCATCCAGCCTTAGTTCCTCCAATTCTTGCAATTGGAGCTTCCGGAATTCTCCCACTTCTTCTATGTTCATGTTGCATTTATTTACCGTCCACCAAGCCTTGTGCTCTAACTTCACCGGTAGGTGGCAAGCTTTCCCAAACACGAGCCTAAAAGGAGACATTCCTATGGGAGTTTTGTAGGTTGTCCGATATGCCCATAGGGCGTCATTTAGCCTTGCACTCCAATCCTTCCACCCGGGAGAAACCGTCTTTTCAAGAATGGTCTTTATTTCCCGGTTGGATACCTCCGCTTGGCCGTTTGTTTGAGGGTGATAGGCTGTTGATACTCGTTGGTGCACATGGTACTTCCTAAGGAAAGCCGTGATCGTCTTGTTGCAGAAATGGGTACCCCTATCGCTGATTAAGGCTTTCGGAATTCCAAATCTAGCAAATATATTTTTGTTAAGAAATGTTGCAACTACTTTTGAATCATCAGTTTTGGTGGCCTTTGCTTCCACCCACTTGGAAACATAGTCCACCGCAAGCAAAATATATGTGTTCCCGAATGACGTAGGAAATGGCCCCATGAAATCAATTCCCTAAACGTTAAATATTTCACAAAATATAAGAGAGGTTTGGGGCATTTCATGTCTCCTTGAAAGATTTCCCACCCTTTGGCATCTATCACACACTTTACAAAATGCAAAAGCGTCTCGAAAAATGTGTGGACAAAAGAAACCGGCATCCAAAAATTTTCTTGTAGTTTTGTTTGCTCCAAAGTGTCCCCCACATGCTTCAGAATGACAGAAAGTTAGGATGGATTGTACCTCATTGTCCAGAATGCAACGCCAGATCACTTGATCACTACAATATTTCCAAAGGTAAGGATCGTCCCAAACGTAGTGTCGAGCTTCAGCTTTGACTTTCTCTCGTTGTGCCTTAGTGAAGTCCGGAGGATACTCCTTCCTGACAATGAAGTTCACAATGTCAGCAAACCAAGGGTTAAATGTTGAAGCTTAAGACAAACCTCTGTCGACAATTCCGCAGGGGCGCCTAGACAGAGCCGCAGGGGCGGCTGGCCGCAGGGGCAGCTGGTGTGAGGCGCGGGGGCGGTTACACAATAGAGAGTTGTGTAGAATGTATCGTTTGGAAAGCTTCCGGCTATCTCTCTTTCTTTTCCTAGTTCTTCCTCCTCTTGCACTAGTCTGCTGAAATGATCTGCCACCAGGTTCTTAGCTCCCTTTTTGTCCCTTATTTCTAGGTTAAATTCGCTTAGAAGGAGCACCCAACGGATTAAAAGTGGCTTTGCCTCCTTCTTTGCCATGAGTTACCTAAGGGCTGCATGGTCAGTGAAAATATTACCTTTACCCCAAGTAAGTATTGCCTGAACTTCTCAAGGGCAAAAACTACCGCCAACGTCTCCTTCTCGGTGGTGGAGTAGTTCCTTTGTTCTCCATTTAGTGTCATAGACGCATAATAGATCATATGAGAGGCCCTTCCGTCTTTTTATCCTAAGACAGCTCCGACGGCGTAGTCACTGACGTCACACATGATTTCAAAAGGCTTTTCCCAATCCGGGGAGCGGATGATCGGAGCGGTGGTGAGACATGACTTCAGCGTGTCAAACGCCTTCTTGCAATTCTCATCCACTATGCAGGTCACATCTTTCTTGAGCAATTTACACAGGGGTGCTGAGATCTTTGAGAAGTCTTTGATGAACCTTCGGTAGAAACCTGCATGACCAAGAAAAGATCGGATTTCCCGAACATTAGTAGGATAAGGTAAATTTTGAATAACATCAACCTTTGCCTTATCTACCTCTATCCCTTTTGAGGATATTACATGTCCTAGCACAATTCCTTGTTCGACCATGAAATGAAATTTTTCCGAATTAAGAACTAAGTTTGGTTTCAACACATTTTTCAAGAACAAGTTTTAAATGCCCTAAACATGCGTCAAAACTGTCTCCACGGACGGTAAAATCATCCATGAAGACTTCAATGAAATTTTCTATGTATTCGGAGAAAATACTTATCATGCACCGTTGGAAAGTATCTGGCGTGTTGCAAAGTCCAAAGGGCATTCTACGATATGCAAAAGTGCCAAATGGGCAAGTGAACGTCGTCTTCTCTTGATCTTCTGGTGCGATGGCTATTTGGAAATAGCCCGAATATCCATTCATGAAACAGTAGTATTTATGACCTGCAAGACGTTCCAACATTTGATCAATAAAAGGTAGTGGGAAATGGTCTTTTCGTGTTACCTTATTGAGCTTGCGGTAGTCAATGCAAACTCTCCATCCAGTTTGTATTTTGCTTGGGACCATCTCTCCATGTTGATTTTTAACCAAGGTAATGCCTCCCTTGTTTGGAACAACTTGGGTTGGACTAACCCAAGTGCTATCCGAGATAGGAAAGATCATGTCCGCTTAGAGGAGTTTCAACACTTCCTTTTTGACCACATCCATCATTGGTGGGTTTAACCTCCTTTGAGGTTGCCTAGAGGGCTTGGCTTCGTCCTCAAGTAAAATCCTATGCATGCAAGTGGAAGGACTTATCCCCTTGATGTCCATAATAGTTCATCCCAGGGCCGTCTTGTGCTCCTTTAGTACGTTAACCAACTTATCTTCTTGTCCGGTGGTCAACTTATTGGAGATGATCACCGGCAAGGTATTGTGTGCTCCAAGGAAAACATACTTGAGGTGTGATGGAAGATCCTTCAATTCTATTTCCGGTGCCTGCACTATGGATGGAACAAGCTTTTCGCTTGGGGTTAGTAAAGGGGGCCCAATGGCCAAATTGGATATAGGTAGCCTTTTGTGCCCATCGAATTGGGCTAGGACCTCTTTCATACTAGATGTTAACACATAATCTGATTTGAAATCTTCAATGTCATGCTCAATCACATTTCTCAATTCATCCACGTCAGAGTTATCAAAAACATCTTGCACAAAAGGTTCAACAATGTCAAAAGCACATGGAGAATGATCATCGCTAGGAAATCTTATTGCATCATAGATGTCAAATTCCACTACTTCTCCATCAAACTCCATGGTCAATTTACCACTAACATAGTCAATTTTAGTCCTAGCCATTTTCAGAAATGGCCTACCTAACAGAATGGGTGCAACATGCGAGTCATTTTCCATATCCATTAAAAAGAAATCAGTAGGAAAAATTAGGTTGTCTACAATTACTAATACATCTTCAATTATCCCTTTCGGATACACATTAGATCTATCACCAAGTTGTACTACAATCCTAGTTTCCATTGATGGCCCAAGGCCAAGTGATTTGTAAATTGAATATGGCAAGACATTAATAGAAGCACCGAGATCAAGCATTGCTTTGTCAAAGCGGGTTTCCCCTATAACACAAGGAATGCTTACCATGCCCGGATCGCTGCATTTCTTGGGCATTCTCCGTTGGAAAACTGCAAACACATGTTCACTCACTTGCATTTTCTATTTCCCCTTTAGCTTCTGATTTCTCTTGATAGTGCAAAGTTCCTTCAAAAAACGAGCATACTTGGGGATACTTTTCACCAACTTAAGGAGGGGAATGTTTACCTCGCATTTAGAGAAAGTCTTAAATAGGTCCTTGTCCTCTATGATTCTTCGCTCTTTTAATGCTTCAGGAAAAGGAGCCAGTGGCTTTTCGGAGTATAGTGGCGGAAAATAAGGCCGGATGTAAGTATCCTTTTCACCAGGACCTTCTGTTGTGTTTTCCGCAGGGGCGTCAGCCTGAAGGTGCAGGGGCGGCTCAGGAGCTGTCACCGCAGGGGAGGGGGCAGCCAGCCGCAGGGGCGTCCTTCCTTCTGGGCTCGGCGCAGCTGCAGCCGCAGGGGCGGTTGTGGGTGCGGAAATAACGACAAAGGGTTCTCTTTGTGGCTCTTTTGTTGATTCTTGTCGAATTTGCTTCCCGCTCCTTAATGTTTGGGCACTAACATTCTCCTTGGGGTTTACAAACATCTGGGAAGGCAATCCCCCGGAAAGCTTTGATTCGGTCCTTGAAATAGCTTCTGCCATTTTACCAACCTGCTTCTCAAGGTTCTTGATGCTTGATTCTGTTGTTTGGACATGGGTAGCAAAGTGTTTAGCCAAAACCTACAACATATCTTCAGTTGAGTGATACTTACCTTGGCGGGGCTACTGTTGTTGGTTTTGTTGATCCCTCCAACGAAAATTCTGTTGGTCACGCCAATTTGGCATGAAATTCTGTTCATAGAAATCTTTCCTAGGTCTTTGCTGTTGTGGTTGTCCATACCCCATTGCGTTAACTTCAGCATCATCATCTTGAAATTGTGGACACATGTCCGTTGGATGATATGGGTCAGCACAAACTCCACAAGCCTTGAGTTGTTGCGGTGTTCCCATAAGTGTTAGCCTTTTCACCATTTCCTTCAATTCCGCCAGCTCGGTGGAAATCTCGCTCTTGCCGGAGCTCACGACATGAACTCCTTTCTTATCCGGGGTCCTTCCAAAATTCCGAGTTCCTTCCGCTAGTTCCTGTATCTTTTCCAAAGCAAGGTCAGGAGTAGAGTTAAGAATATTACCTCCACAAGCCGCATCGACGATCCTCCTTTCATTGTCTAGCAAGCCATTGTACAAGTACAAGACTAGATCTTGAGTTGAATATCCGTGGAAAGGACAGCTGGATCGGAGGCGTGCAAACCTTTCAAAGTACTCGTAGAGAGTTTCGGTTGCCCCTTGCTCGATGTTGCTTATAGCTTTCTTCAAGCTATTGGCCTTTTTAGCTGGAAAGTATTTCTCCAAGAATGCTTTGTGAAGGTTCTTCCAAGTGTCAATGCTCCCGGACGGAAGGTGGTAATACCAATCATCCGCCGAATCCTTGAGTGTGAAGCCGAATGCCCTCATCTTGATCTGTTCTTCGGTAATATTGGCCGGCTTCATACTCATACAAACGGTGTGGAACTTCCCAAGGTGCTTGATGTGGTCTTCACCACTTAGCCCATGGAAGGATGGAAGTAGGTGGATGAGGCCCAGTTTGAGCTCAAAGTTGACTCCTTCCCCTAGTGCTGGTATAGCGACCGCAAGAGGGTTTTGAGCCAAAGTGGGCTGCAAAAGTTGACGAAGAGTACGGTCAGCCATCTCTTGTTGTAGTTGTTGTTGTCTTCGTTGCCGGATGTGCATCCTCTCAATTTCTGGATCAAAAGAAGCAATGCCGGAATTAGTAGCACGGGTTTGAACCATAAAATGGTTCAAACCAATAATCAATAATAACAATAAAACACAAAAACTCCCCGGCAACGGCGCCAAAATTTGACCCAAGGTATATCTATGGTCGTCTATACCCAATAAAAAGTAAATCCCGACTTAGCACTAAGAACAAGTATAGTGATTAAGTAAGGGTCGAACCCAAGAGAGTTAAGGTGTTTTAGATGCAATTATCGATTATAATGACAAGTGAGACAAAGGGGGGTGGGGGTTTGGTTGAATTGATGCACAAAAACTTATGAAAACGATTAATGCGACAAGTAAGACAATAATGAATGAATCTACACTAGGTTGATTCTAAGCATGCAATTGCTACTTTGGTGCATTCCTTTTACAAGTTTTTAAGTAATCTCCTGTCTCGATCATACATATGTGTTGAGCCATCCGGCATCAACACAACTTAACCTATTAAAGTTCCGTAAACCTACAAGAACAAATAACAAGTTAGCATTCAAACAAAGACTAAGGGATATAAAGAGAAGATTAAAACCGTTAAACTTATCTTTATATTTGTGTTCCTTTTCTTCAAGTAATTACAACCCGTTATTACCTAAAGTTGCTACTTGATTAAAGACCCGAACCCGGAACCCGGAACCTATTACTTAAACACCTTGGGCGTCTGCGGGTCATAGAGATCCACAGCCCCGTGATGGTATACTTCGGCTACTATGAACGGTCTTGTCCATCTTGAACGCAGCTTACTTGCAAAGAGTTTCAAACGGGATTGAAAGAGAAGTACCTTATTACATACCTTGAAGTCCTTTCGGAGGATGGTCCGGTCGTGGCATGCTTTGGTCTTTTCTTTGTACATTGTTGCATGGTCATATGCATCCAGCCTTAGTTCCTCCAATTCTTGCAATTGGAGCTTCCGGAATTCTCCCACTTCTTCTATGTTCATGTTGCATTTATTTACCGCCCACCAAGCCTTGTGCTCTAACTCCACCGGTAGGTGGCAAGCTTTCCCAAACACGAGCCTAAAAGGAGACATTCCTATGGGAGTTTTGTAGGCTGTCCGATATGCCCATAGGGCGTCATTTAGCCTTGCACTCCAATCCTTCCAGCCGGGAGAAACCGTCTTTTCAAGGATGGTCTTTATTTCCCGGTTGGATACCTCCGCTTGGCCGTTTGTTTGAGGGTGATAGGTTGTTGATACTCGTTGGTTCACATGGTACTTCTTAAGGAAAGCCGTGATTGTCTTGTTGCAGAAATGGGTACCCCTATCGCTGATTAAGGCTTTCGGAATTCCAAATCTAGCAAATATATTTTTCTTAACAAATGTTGCAACCACTTTTGAATCATCAGTTTTGGTGGCCTTTGCTTCCACCCACTTGGAAACATAGTCCACCTCAAGCAAAATATATGTGTTCCCGAATGACGTAGGAAATGGCCCCATGAAATCAATTCCCCAAACGTCAAATATTTCACAAAATATAAGAGAGGTTTGGGGCATTTCATGTCTCCTTGAAAGATTTCCCACCCTTTGGCATCTATCACACACTTTACAAAATGCAAAAGCGTCTCGAAAAATGTGTGGACAAAAGAAACCGGCATCCAAAAATTTTCTTGTAGTTTTGTTTGCTCCAAAGTGTCCCCCACCTGCTTTAGAATGACAGAAAGTTAGGATGGATTGTACCTCATTGTCCAGAATGCAACGCCGGATCACTTGATCACTACAATATTTCCAAAGGTATGGATCGTCCCAAACGTAGTGTCGAGCTTCAGCTTTGACTTTCTCTCGTTGTGCCTTAGTGAAGTCCGGAGGATACTCCTTCCTGACAATGAAGTTCACAATGTCAGCAAACCAAGGCTTAAAAGATTGAAGCTTAAGACAAACCTCTGTCGACAATTTTGCAGGGGTGCCTAGACAGAGCCGCAGGGGAGGCTGGCCGCAGGGGCGGCTGGTGTGAGGCGCGGGGGCGGTTACACAACAGAGAGTTGTGTAGAATGTATCGTTTGGAAAGCTTCCGGCTATCTCTCTTTCTTTTCCTGGTTCTTCCTCCTCTTGCACTAGTCTGCTCAAATGATCTGCCACCAGGTTCTCAGCTCCCTTTTTTTCCCTTATTTCTAGGTTAAATTCGCTTAGAAGGAGCACCCAACGGATTAAATGTGGCTTTGCCTCCTTCTTTGCCATGAGTTACCTAAGGGCTGCATGGTCAGTGAAAATATTACCTTTACCCCAAGTAAGTATTGCCTGAACTTCTCAAGGGCAAAAACTACCGCCAACGTCTCCTTCTCGGTGGTGGAGTAGTTCCTTTGTTCTCCATTTAGTGTCATAGACGCATAATAGATCACATGAGAGGCCGTTCCGTCTTTTTATCCTAAGACAGCTCCGACGGCGTAGTCACTGACGTCACACATGATTTCAAAAGGCTTTTCCCAATCCGGGGAGCAGATGATCGGAGCGGTGGTGAGACATGACTTCGGCGTGTCAAACGCCTTCTTGCAATTCTCATCCACTATGCAGGTCACATCTTTCTTGAGCAATTCACACAGGGGTGCTGAAATCTTTGAGAAGTCTTTGATGAACCTTCGGTAGAAACCTGCATGACCAAGAAAAGATCGGATTTCCCGAACATTAGTAGGATAAGGTAAATTTTGAATAACATCAACCTTTTCCTTATCTACCTCTATCCCTTTTGAGGATATTACATGTCCTAGCACAATTCCTTGTTCGACCATGAAATGACATTTTTCCAAATTAAGAACTAAGTTGGTTTCAACACATTTTTCAAGAACAAGTTTTAAATGCCCTAAACATGCGTCAAAACTGTCTCCACGGACGGTAAAATCATCCATGAAGACTTCAATGAAATTTTCTATGTATTCGGAGAAAATACTTATCATGCACCGTTGGAAAGTGCCTGGCGTGTTGCAAAGTCCAAAGGGCATTCTACGATATGCAAAAGTGCCAAATGGGCAAGTGAACATCGTCTTCTCTTGATCTTCTGGTGCGATGGCTATTTGGAAATAGCCCGAATATCCATTCATGAAACAGTAGTATTTATGACCTGCAAGACGTTCGAACATTTGATCAATAAAAGGTAGTGGGATGGTCTTTTCGTGTTACCTTATTGAGCTTGCGGTAGTCAATGCAAACTCTCCATCTAGTTTGTGTTTTTCTTGAGACCATCTCTCCATGTTGATTTTCCACCAAGGTAATGCCTCCCTTCTTTGGAACTACTTGGGTTGGACTAACCCAAGTGCTATCCGAGATAGGAAAGATCATGTCCGCTTGGAGGAGTTTCAACACTTCCTTGTTGACCACATCCATCATTGGTGGGTTTAACCTCCTTTGAGGTTGCCTAGAGGGCTTGGCTTCGTCCTCAAGTAAAATCCTATGCATGCAAGTGGAAGGACTTATCCCCTTGATGTCCGTAATAGTCCATCCCAGGGCCGTCTTGTGCTCCTTTAGTACGTTAACCAACTTATCTTCTTGTCCGGTGGTCAACTTATTGGAGATGATCACCGGCAAAGTATTGTGTGCTCCAAGGAAAACATACTTGAGGTGTGATGGAAGATCCTTCAATTATATTTCCGGTGCCTGCACTATGGATGGAACAAGCTTTTTGCTTGGGGTTAGTAAATTGGATATAGGTAGCCTTTTGTGCCCATCGAATTGGGCTAGGACCTCTTTCATGCTAGATGTTGTAACACCCCAAATTCAGAGAACTCGGGAAGCTACTGGTTAGGACCTCACAATGGGTCCCGACCTTCGTTTGACAACAATTTAACTTATATCTTACAACAAGGCACAAAAGTATTTAAAACATTTGAAAACTTTAAACAATATATACATGAAGAATATGTATCAGCCTTACAAAGCAAAGGTACCAAAACGACATATATGAAGAACATAAGACATTCTCGTCCCCAACTAAATGAGTACGTGGACCCGGCTGACCATTCCCTCCGGATCTCTCTACAACTGTCATAACCTGCAAGGCATCTACAAGCGGTATAAAACCGTTAGCTAACATTCTATGCATAAGTATAAAGGTAAAAGCACAAACACACAATATACACAATCAACATGCAACACTCAATCCTTTTATTATCTTTAATTAGGTGATAGGTTATTACTAATGATACTTATTTTGTGACACGAGGGATTCCCAAACCTCGCCCCTGTCCCCGTTTACCAACGCGGAATGGTACTAATGCATTTGACCGTCTACCGGACTGGGCTGGTCGCAGGGAACCTCCTAGACTCTCGCAAGAGCTAGGCAGATGATGTCACGACCCGTTATCATACACTTGGGTCAATTACGTAAATAATAAAGTCGGCCTAATCCGGTTTCGTTGTTTATCATAACTAACAAACACCACTCATACACATTACACTCATACAAGAAGCCAGCTAAGTAAGTCCGTGGACTTACCTGAATCAGATCTCAACTCTCTTAATCACGACTCAATCTATAACTGTATTACTCGGTTGCCTGTCAAAGGAGGCAAGTGTGTTAGCACACTTTCTTGGTAATTAGAAGTCTAAGACTTCTAAGGTAGTAGGTCCTATTAGAATAGAATTTAATACAGTACCAATTTATGGTAAAATGACTATTTTACCCTTGTTCCCGGAATTTCCAAAAACTCGGAATATGTACTTAAATTATAATTTGAGGCTAACTAACCATATTCTACTATCTAGGATGATTTTAGGTAACAACTAGAAAAACTACTCATTTTCTATTTCCCGAAAAGTCACTAAAGTCCAACTACAGCTTCAAATATAAAATTCGAATAATCTTATAAAAATTCCGAAATAATTCCCTAGGTCATCTATGATATCCTATCTACTCGTAGGAGAAATAATTTTTTAAAACTGTTAACGCATCGCTTCTACAAAAATTTCTAAAGTTGGGTACAACACTTAACAAGTAGCACATTGTCTTAACTTTGAAAAATCATAACTCCTAAACTACTCGCTGGATTTATCCCAAATTTTGATATGTTCTACCGTAAAATCTTATCTATAATATATCCAAAATTTAGCCGCAAAGGAGATCAAAATCCTATTTAAAACTATCTCACAAAACCGAATTTAAGCACAACAGAAAAACTGCTTACGACTCAAGCTTGGAAAAATCATAAATCCCAAACCACTTGCTGGATGCCTCTCAAATTTTAATATGTTCTACAACAATATGTCAAATATATCATATCCAAAATTCATCCAAAAAGAATGAGTTTAGCATACCTAATTCTGGTCACAAAGTTGGCTGCTAGCGAATATAGAAAACTGAGAAACTGCAACAGCTCAACTACTCTACTTTGGGACCTTATAACTTTTAATCCGACCGTTCATTTGTTCCTAAATTTTAACACGGTAAACTATGTATATCTATCTATGATCTATTAAAAATTCAACGGTGGATCTACAACCAATCGTTTTAACATTGATTCACAACAGTAGGTAATCTTCCACTTCAAAACTGAAAGGAATAACTAAAATAAATCCTTTACAGCAGTCCCTTATTCTCTTCTATCCAGAACACTCACTCCAATCTATCCTAACGGGTCTTATAATAGAAGACATCACTGTCAAAAGAAAAGAAGGGAAGTGCTTACTCACTACTTGCAAGTTGTTGAAGAAACCGTGCACTAACGATCTCCCACTGACCTTGGCTTCGGAAAACTCTGACGACAGGGATAAGACGAAGCTGGCTGCTGTACGCTTGATCTAAGAAGACTCGAGTCTTCAGCATAGAGAAGACACGATTAGTATCCAATCCTAGTGCACATAGATAAGGAAAATTGTTATTAGACTCACCTATACAGAAAGAAGCTTCCAAATGAATGTGAATGTCGATCTTGCTGTTGGGACCTTGGTGGTATTGCTCCTCTCTGAAAGTGAATCGATCTTCTGTACGCAGCAGTGAAGAAGGCAAGAGGGAGGCTGCTACGTGAATGAAGGCCATCAAGGGAGAGCATTGATTTCAGCCGTTACATTCAGCGTTCACAAGGGCAGAAGAACGGCTGCACCGTGCGTTTGTACTCCTGGGCTGCGAGAAGAGCTGTGCATACTGGGCTGGAGAGGAGCTGTGCATACTGGGCTGGAGAGGAGTTGTGTATACTGGGCTGGAGGGGCTGTCAATGGGTTCGTAACCAGTCTCTCCTGGACTGCTGCAGGCTGGGCTCGAAGTCACACTGCTAGGCTGTTGTGGGTAAGCAAACTGGCTGAGCTTAAGATAGGAGTAGTGGGTTGAAACATGCTAGAAAAGTGGGCTGAATTACTTGTCAAAAATCTGTCAAAACTCGTCATGGCCTTGTCAGGCCCATGAATGAGTTTGTCACAGATTTATCGGGTTTTGTCATGGCCTCGTCTCAGCTTAGTCATGGTCTCCTCACAGCTTGTCAAAACTCGTCTAAAGTCATCGGTAAGAATGAATTATAATAACTAGGGTTTAGTATAAATCTATCATTTTATGTGAATAAAATTCTACATAAAATAATAGATAATTATAAGGATTAAAGCTTGATATAACTTTATCATTTCATGTGAATTAAATTCTACCTAAAATAATGAATTATAATAACTAGGGTTTAGTATAAATGTATCATTTTATGTGAATAAAATTCTACATAAAATAATGGATAATTATAAGGATTAGAGCTTGATATAATTTTATCATTTTATGTGAATTAAATTCTACATAAAATAATAAAATTTGTGAAGCAAGAGATATTACATAGAAAGGGAAACCGTCAACGGCGGAATTAGACGGAATAAAAATTCCGGGTATTACATCAGTACCCCCTTAAAATAAGTTTCGTCCCGAAACTTAGGACAAGGTACTTAATTAAACGACTTCCATAAATAAATTTGTTTATCCTAGTTTCACTAATTTTTAATTTCGTTTTCTAAACCCCTCTAACCCTATTAAAGCGTAACGAAAGAAAAAAAAACTGGTCGTTACATCAGATCCCCTCAAAATAAGTTTCGTCCCGAAACTTAGGGTAAGACAATCCTGATCGGCCTTTAAGGCACCAACTGGGTGTGTTTGATCCCTATGCAAAAGTCTCGTCGTTTCCACATCTAAGTATCTCGCACATCAAGGTTACCAAAAGAACACATCACTGACTAACACTCAATCATGAAATAAACAAGCAGTCAAACAATATCACAAATACAAGGTCAAGCCCTAACTCGTCACTCCCGAGGTTACAACTATCGCTACATGGGTCTTTGAAAGGTTACGTCTCTTACTATCTCCAATCTTAGGTAGCCTTATCGGATTTTCATAAAACCACTAAATCTTAAATCTTTTCAGGTATTTAGATCACCAGCGTATGTTACCACGTTCTAGAGTGGTTAGCGGATATCTCACCGGTATCATCCGGCTCAACTGTCTAATCCTCTAATCTGATGACCTAACTCGTGTCTGGTAGGTATCTCTCCAACTGAAAATCTCAAACTCAGTTCTACTTGTCTTGTTCCCATATTGTTATCTCTACTCCGCACTCTTGTAGTCTATTGCATGCTTCTTCTAATTCTGTCTCTCGGCCTCGTATGCCCGAGTTCCTTGTACGACCTTCTTTTTCTTCTAACTGAACTGACTCAGGGATTTCTTCCTCATTTGATTGTGCTTGTGGTAAAATTTATCTTCACAACTTTACTTCCTTGCTCACTTGTTCTTTGGATGGTTAACAAGGGTTACTAGGACGCTCATCCGAGTATAATATTTGATACAAGGTCCGAGTCCTTTGTCTCGTGTTGAAAACTCTTCAAGTCTGCTACCGATTTATCATGAGGCGATAATCGCTTCAAGATATCACAACTAAAGGATATCATATATCCTTTAGGATACTAACATATTACACATACACATATATATATAACATACATTAATACTCATCATAATAAATCCATATGCTAACTCATATCGATTCAAGTTGTAGAGATCCACGGAGAGCGATGGTGGTCCAACGTACTACTAACCCAACAACCCGACTATGCGCGCGTGTGAAAACATAAATCCGTTTTGAAAATTTTAGACCCCTTTCGGGTTCTAGTTATTTTATACATTTGGTCTTTCAGAAGATTTCAAGTGCCATTGTTGCCAACCCAGAGCTCTGATACGAAATTGTAACACCCCAAATTCAGAGAACTCGGGAAGCTACTGGTTAGGAACTCACAATGGGTCCCGACCTTCGTTTGACAACAATTTAACTTATATCTTACAACAAGGCACAAAAGTATTTAAAACATTTGAAAACTTTAAACAATATATACATGAAGAATATGTATCAGCCTTACAAAGCAAAGGTACCAAAACGACATATATGAAGAACATAAGACATTCTCGTCCCCAACTAAATGAGTACGTGGACCCGGCTGACCATTCCCTCCGGATCTCTCTACAACTGTCATAACCTGCAAGGCATCTACAAGCGGTATAAAACCGTTAGCTAACATTCTATGCATAAGTATAAAGGTAAAAGCACAAACACACAATATACACAATCAACATGCAACACTCAATCCTTTTAATATCTTTAATTAGGTGATAGGTTATTACTAATGATACTTATTTTGTGACACGAGGGATTCCCAAACCTCGCCCCTGTCCCCGTTTACCAACGCGGAATGGTACTAATGCATTTGACCGTCTACCGGACTGGGCTGGTCGCAGGGAACCTCCTAGACTCTCGCAAGAGCTAGGCAGATGATGTCACGACCCGTTATCATACACTTGGGTCAATTACGTAAATAATAAAGTCGGCCTAATCCGGTTTCGTTGTTTATCATAACTAACAAACACCACTCATACACATTACACTCATACAAGAAGCCAGCTAAGTAAGTCCGTGGACTTACCTGAATCAGATCTCAACTCTCTTAATCACGACTCAATCTATAACTGTATTACTCGGTTGCCTGTCAAAGGAGGCAAGTGTGTTAGCACACTTTCTTGGTAATTAGAAGTCTAAGACTTCTAAGGTAGTAGGTCCTATTAGAATAGAATTTAATACAGTACCAATTTATGGTAAAATGACTATTTTACCCTTGTTCCCGGAATTTCCAAAAACTCGGAATATGTACTTAAATTATAATTTGAGGCTAACTAACCATATTCTACTATCTAGGATGATTTTAGGTAACAACTAGAAAAACTACTCATTTTCTATTTCCCGAAAAGTCACTAAAGTCCAACTACAGCTTCAAATATAAAATTCGAATAATCTTATAAAAATTCCGAAATAATTCCCTAGGTCATCTATGATATCCTATCTACTCGTAGGAGAAATAATTTTTTAAAACTGTTAACGCATCGCTTCTACAAAAATTTCTAAAGTTGGGTACAACACTTAACAATAGCACATTGTCTTAACTTTGAAAAATCATAACTCCTAAACTACTCGCTGGATTTATCCCAAATTTTGATATGTTCTACCGTAAAATCTTATCTATAATATATCCAAAATTTAGCCGCAAAGGAGATCAAAATCCTATTTAAAACTATCTCACAAAACCGAATTTAAGCACAACAGAAAAACTGCTTACGACTCAAGCTTGGAAAAATCATAAATCCCAAACCACTTGCTGGATGCCTCTCAAATTTTAATATGTTCTACAACAATATGTCAAATATATCATATCCAAAATTCATCCAAAAAGAATGAGTTTAGCATACCTAATTCTGGTCACAAAGTTGGCTGCTAGCGAATATAGAAAACTGAGAAACTGCAACAGCTCAACTACTCTACTTTGGGACCTTATCACTTTTAATCCGACCGTTCATTTGTTCCTAAATTTTAACACGGTAAACTATGTATATCTATCTATGATCTATTAAAAATTCAACGGTGGATCTACAACCAATCGTTTTAACATTGATTCACAACAGTAGGTAATCTTCCACTTCAAAACTGAAAGGAATAACTAAAATAAATCCTTTACAGCAGTCCCTTATTCTCTTCTATCCAGAACACTCACTCCAATCTATCCTAACGGGTCTTATAATAGAAGACATCACTGTCAAAAGAAAAGAAGGGAAGTGCTTACTCACTACTTGCAAGTTGTTGAAGAAACCGTGCACTAACGATCTCCCACTGACCTTGGCTTCGGAAAACTCTGACGACAGGGATAAGACGAAGCTGGCTGCTGTACGCTTGATCTAAGAAGACTCGAGTCTTCAGCATAGAGAAGACACGATTAGTATCCAATCCTAGTGCACATAGATAAGGAAAATTGTTATTAGACTCACCTATACAGAAAGAAGCTTCCAAATGAATGTGAATGTCGATCTTGCTGTTGGGACCTTGGTGGTATTGCTCCTCTCTGAAAGTGAATCGATCTTCTGTACGCAGCAGTGAAGAAGGCAAGAGGGAGGCTGCTACGTGAATGAAGGCCATCAAGGGAGAGCATTGATTTCAGCCGTTACATTCAGCGTTCACAAGGGCAGAAGAACGGCTGCAGCGTGCGTTTGTACTCCTGGGCTGCGAGAAGAGCTGTGCATACTGGGCTGGAGAGGAGCTGTGCATACTGGGCTGGAGAGGAGCTGTGTATACTGGGCTGGAGGGGCTGTCAATGGGTTCGTAACCAGTCTCTCCTGGACTGCTGCAGGCTGGGCTCGAAGTCACACTGCTAGGCTGTTGTGGGTAAGCAAACTGGCTGAGCTTAAGATAGGAGTAGTGGGCTGAAACATGCTAGAAAAGTGGGCTGAATTACTTGTCAAAAATCTGTCAAAACTCGTCATGGCCTTGTCAGGCCCATGAATGAGTTTGTCACAGATTTGTCGGGTTTTGTCATGGCCTCGTCTCAGCTTAGTCATGGTCTCCTCACAGCTTGTCAAAACTCGTCTAAAGTCATCGGTAAGAATGAATTATAATAACTAGGGTTTAGTATAAATCTATCATTTTATGTGAATAAAATTCTACATAAAATAATAGATAATTATAAGGATTAAAGCTTGATATAACTTTATCATTTCATGTGAATTAAATTCTACCTAAAATAATGAATTATAATAACTAGGGTTTAGTATAAATGTATCATTTTATGTGAATAAAATTCTACATAAAATAATGGATAATTATAAGGATTAGAGCTTGATATAATTTTATCATTTTATGTGAATTAAATTCTACATAAAATAATAAAATTTGTGAAGCAAGAGATATTAGATAGAAAGGGAAACCGTCAACGGCGGAATTAGACGGAATAAAAATTCCGGGTATTACATCAGTACCCCCTTAAAATAAGTTTCGTCCCGAAACTTAGGACAAGGTACTTAATTAAACGACTTCCATAAATAAACTTGTTTATCCTAGTTTCACTAATTTTTAATTTCGTTTTCTAAACCCCTCTAACCCTATTAAAGCGTAACGAAAGAAAAAAAAACTGGTCGTTACATCAGATCCCCTCAAAATAAGTTTCGTCCCGAAACTTAGGGTAAGACAATCCTGATCGGCCTTTAAGGCACCAAATGGGTGTGTTTGATCCCTATGCAAAAGTCTCGTCGTTTCCACATCTAAGTATCTCGCACATCAAGGTTACCAAAAGAACACATCACTGACTAACACTCAATCATGAAATAAACAAGCAGTCAAACAATATCACAAATACAAGGTCAAGCCCTAACTCGTCACTCCCGAGGTTACAACTATCGCTACATGGGTCTTTGAAAGGTTACGTCTCTTACTATCTCCAATCTTAGGTAGCCTTATCGGATTTTCATAAAACCACTAAATCTTAAATCTTTTCAGGTATTTAGATCACCAGCGTATGTTACCACGTTCTAGAGTGGTTAGCGGATATCTCACCGGTATCATCCGGCTCAACTGTCTAATCCTCTAATCTGATGACCTAACTCGTGTCTGGTAGGTATCTCTCCAACTGAAAATCTCAAACTCAGTTCTACTTGTCTTGTTCCCATATTGTTATCTCTACTCCGCACTCTTGTAGTCTATTGCATGCTTCTTCTAATTCTGTCTCTCGGCCTCGTATGCCCGAGTTCCTTGTACGACCTTCTTTTTCTTCTAACTGAACTGACTCAGGGATTTCTTCCTCATTTGATTGTGCTTGTGGTAAAATTTATCTTCACAACTTTACTTCCTTGCTCACTTGTTCTTTGGATGGTTAACAAGGGTTACTAGGACGCTCATCCGAGTATAATATTTGATACAAGGTCCGAGTCCTTTGTCTCGGGTTGAAAACTCTTCAAGTCTGCTACCGATTTATCATGAGGCGATAATCGCTTCAAGATATCACAACTAAAGGATATCATATATCCTTTAGGATACTAACATATTACACATACACATATATATATAACATACATTAATACTCATCATAATAAATCCATATGCTAACTCATATCGATTCAAGTTGTAGAGATCCACGGAGAGCGATGGTGGTCCAACGTACTACTAACCCAACAACCCGACTATGCGCGCGTGTGAAAACATAAATCCGTTTTGAAAATTTTAGACCCCTTTCGGGTTCTAGTTATTTTATACATTTGGTCTTTCAGAAGATTTCAAGTGCCATTGTTGCCAACCCAGAGCTCTGATACGAAATTGTAACACCCCAAATTCAGAGAACTCGGGAAGCTACTGGTTAGGACCTCACAATGGATCCCGACCTTCGTTTGACAACAATTTAACTTATATCTTACAACAAGGCACAAAAGTATTTAAAACATTTGAAAACTTTAAACAATATATTCATGAAGAATATGTATCCGCCTTACAAAGCAAAGGTACCAAAACGACATATATGAAGAACATAAGACATTCTCGTCCCCAACTAAATGAGTACGTGGACCCGGCTGACCATTCCCTCCGGATCTCTCTACAACTGTCATAACCTGCAAGGCATCTACAAGCGGTATAAAACCGTTAGCTAACATTCTATGCATAAGTATAAAGGTAAAAGCACAAACACACAATATACACAATCAACATGCAACACTCAATCCTTTTATTATCTTTAATTAGGTGATAGGTTATTACTAATGATACTTATTTTGTGACACGAGGGATTCCCAAACCTCGCCCCTGTCCCCGTTTACCAACGCGGAATGGTACTAATGCATTTGACCGTCTACCGGACTGGGCTGGTCGCAGGGAACCTCCTAGACTCTCGCAAGAGCTAGGCAGATGATGTCACGACCCGTTATCATACACTTGGGTCAATTACGTAAATAATAAAGTCGGCCTAATCCGGTTTCGTTGTTTATCATAACTAACAAACACCACTCATACACATTACACTCATACAAGAAGCCAGCTAAGTAAGTCCGTGGACTTACCTGAATCAGATCTCAACTCTCTTAATCACGACTCAATCTATAACTGTATTACTCGGTTGCCTGTCAAAGGAGGCAAGTGTGTTAGCACACTTTCTTGGTAATTAGAAGTCTAAGACTTCTAAGGTAGTAGGTCCTATTAGAATAGAATTTAATACAGTACCAATTTATGGTAAAATGACTATTTTACCCTTGTTCCCGGAATTTCCAAAAACTCGGAATATGTACTTAAATTATAATTTGAGGCTAACTAACCATATTCTACTATCTAGGATGATTTTAGGTAACAACTAGAAAAACTACTCATTTTCTATTTCCCGAAAAGTCACTAAAGTCCAACTACAGCTTCAAATATAAAATTCGAATAATCTTATAAAAATTCCGAAATAATTCCCTAGGTCATCTATGATATCCTATCTACTCGTAGGAGAAATAATTTTTTAAAACTGTTAACGCATCGCTTCTACAAAAATTTCTAAAGTTGGGTACAACACTTAACAATAACACATTGTCTTAACTTTGAAAAATCATAACTCCTAAACTACTCGCTGGATTTATCCCAAATTTTGATATGTTCTACCGTAAAATCTTATCTATAATATATCCAAAATTTAGCCGCAAAGGAGATCAAAATCCTATTTAAAACTATCTCACAAAACCGAATTTAAGCACAACAGAAAAACTGCTTACGACTCAAGCTTGGAAAAATCATAAATCCCAAACCACTTGCTGGATGCCTCTCAAATTTTAATATGTTCTACAACAATATGTCAAATATATCATATCCAAAATTCATCCAAAAAGAATGAGTTTAGCATACCTAATTCTGGTCACAAAGTTGGCTGCTAGCCAATATAGAAAACTGAGAAACTGCAACAGCTCAAGTACTCTACTTTGGGACCTTATAACTTTTAATCCGACCGTTCATTTGTTCCTAAATTTTAACACGGTAAACTATGTATATCTATCTATGATCTATTAAAAATTCAACGGTGGATCTACAACCAATCGTTTTAACATTGATTCACAACAGTAGGTAATCTTCCATTTCAAAACTGAAAGGAATAACTAAAATAAATCCTTTACAGCATTTCCTTATTCTCTTCTATCCAGAACACTCACTCCAATCTATCCTAACGGGTCTTATAATAGAAGACATCACTGTCAAAAGAAAAGAAGGGAAGTGCTTACTCACTACTTGCAAGTTGTTGAAGAAACCGTGCACTAACGATCTCCCACTGACCTTGGCTTCGGAAAACTCTGACGACAGGGATAAGACGAAGCTGGCTGCTGTACGCTTGATCTAAGAAGACTCGAGTCTTCAGCATAGAGAAGACACGATTAGTATCCAATCCTAGTGCACATAGATAAGGAAAATTGTTATTAGACTCACCTATACAGAAAGAAGCTTCCAAATGAATGTGAATGTCGATCTTGCTGTTGGGACCTTGGTGGTATTGCTCCTCTCTGAAAGTGAATCGATCTTCTGTACGCAGCAGTGAAGAAGGCAAGAGGGAGGCTGCTACGTGAATGAAGGCCATCAAGGGAGAGCATTGATTTCAGCCGTTACATTCAGCGTTCACAAGGGAAGAAGAATGGCTGCAGCGTGCGTTTGTACTCCTGGGCTGCGAGAAGAGCTGTGCATACTGGGCTGGAGAGGAGCTGTGCATACTGGGCTGGAGAGGAGCTGTGTATACTGGGCTGGAGGGGCTGTCAATGGGTTCGTAACCAGTCTCTCCTGGACTGCTGCAGGCTGGGCTCGAAGTCACACTGCTAGGCTGTTGTGGGTAAGCAAACTGGCTGAGCTTAAGATAGGAGTAGTGGGCTGAAACATGCTAGAAAAGTGGGCTGAATTACTTGTCAAAAATCTGTCAAAACTCGTCATGGCCTTGTCAAGCCCATGAATGAGTTTGTCACAGATTTGTCGGGTTTTGTCATGGCCTCGTCTCAGCTTAGTCATGGTCTCCTCACAGCTTGTCAAAACTCGTCTAAAGTCATCGGTAAGAATGAATTATAATAACTAGGGTTTAGTATAAATCTATCATTTTATGTGAATAAAATTCTACATAAAATAATAGATAATTATAAGGATTAAAGCTTGATATAACTTTATCATTTCATGTGAATTAAATTCTACCTAAAATAATGAATTATAATCACTAGGGTTTAGTATAAATGTATCATTTTATGTGAATAAAATTCTACATAAAATAATGGATAATTATAAGGATTAGAGCTTGATATAATTTTATCATTTTATGTGAATTAAATTCTACATAAAATAATAAAATTTGTGAAGCAAGAGATATTAGATAGAAAGGGAAACCGTCAACGGCGGAATTAGACGGAATAAAAATTTCGGGTATTACATCAGTACCCCCTTAAAATAAGTTTCGTCCCGAAACTTAGGACAAGGTACTTAATTAAACGACTTCCATAAATAAACTTGTTTATCCTAGTTTCACTAATTTTTAATTTCGTTTTCTAAACCCCTCTAACCCTATTAAAGCGTAACGAAAGAAAAAAAAACTGGTCGTTACATCAGATCCCCTCAAAATAAGTTTCGTCCCGAAACTTAGGGTAAGACAATCCTGATCGGCCTTTAAGGCACCAACTGGGTGTGTTTGATCCCTATGCAAAAGTCTCGTCGTTTCCACATCTAAGTATCTCGCACATCAAGGTTACCAAAAGAACACATCACTGACTAACACTCAATCATGAAATAAACAAGCAGTCAAACAATATCACAAATACAAGGTCAAGCCCTAACTCGTCACTCCCGAGGTTACAACTATCGCTACATGGGTCTTTGAAAGGTTACGTCTCTTACTATCTCCAATCTTAGGTAGCCTTATCGGATTTTCATAAAACCACTAAATCTTAAATCTTTTCAGGTATTTAGATCACCAGCGTATGTTACCACGTTCTAGAGTGGTTAGCGGATATCTCACCGGTATCATCCGGCTCAACTGTCTAATCCTCTAATCTGATGACCTAACTCGTGTCTGGTAGGTATCTCTCCAACTGAAAATCTCAAACTCAGTTCTACTTGTCTTGTTCCCATATTGTTATCTCTACTCCGCACTCTTGTAGTCTATTGCATGCTTCTTCTAATTCTGTCTCTCGGCCTCGTATGCCCGAGTTCCTTGTACGACCTTCTTTTTCTTCTAACTGAACTGACTCAGGGATTTCTTCCTCATTTGATTGTGCTTGTGGTAAAATTTATCTTCACAACTTTACTTCCTTGCTCACTTGTTCTTTGGATGGTTAACAAGGGTTACTAGGACGCTCATCCGAGTATAATATTTGATACAAGGTCCGAGTCCTTTGTCTCGTGTTGAAAACTCTTCAAGTCTGCTACCGATTTATCATGAGGCGATAATCGCTTCAAGATATCACAACTAAAGGATATCATATATCCTTTAGGATACTAACATATTACACATACACATATATATATAACATACATTAATACTCATCATAATAAATCCATATGCTAACTCATATCGATTCAAGTTGTAGAGATCCACGGAGAGCGATGGTGGTCCAACGTACTACTAACCCAACAACCCGACTATGCGCGCGTGTGAAAACATAAATCCGTTTTGAAAATTTTAGACCCCTTTCGGGTTCTAGTTATTTTATACATTTGGTCTTTCAGAAGATTTCAAGTGCCATTGTTGCCAACCCAGAGCTCTGATACGAAATTGTAACACCCCAAATTCAGAGAACTCGGGGAGCTACTGGTTAGGACCTCACAATGGGTCCCGACCTTAGTTTGACAACAATTTAACTTGGATCTTACAACAAGGCACAAAAGTATTTAAAACATTTGAAAACTTTAAACAATATATACATGAAGAATATGTATCAGCCTTACAAAGCAAAGGTACCAAAACGACATATATGAAGAACATAAGACATTCTCGTCCCCAACTAAATGAGTACGTGGACCCGGCTGACCATTCCCTCCGGATCTCTCTACAACTGTCATAACCTGCAAGGCATCTACAAGCGGTATAAAACCGTTAGCTAACATTCTATGCATAAGTATAAAGGTAAAAGCACAAACACACAATATACACAATCAACATGCAACACTCAATCCTTTTATTATCTTTAATTAGGTGATAGGTTATTACTAATGATACTTATTTTGTGACACGAGGGATTCCCAAACCTCGCCCCTGTCCCCGTTTACCAACGCGGAATGGTACTAATGCATTTGACCGTCTACCGGACTGGGCTGGTCGCAGGGAACCTCCTAGACTCTCGCAAGAGCTAGGCAGATGATGTCACGACCCGTTATCATACACTTGGGTCAATTACATAAATAATAAAGTCGGCCTAATCCGGTTTCGTTGTTTATCATAACTAACAAACACCACTCATACACATTACACTCATACAAGAAGCCAGTTAAGTAAGTCCGTGGACTTACCTGAATCAGATCTCAACTCTCTTAATCACGACTCAATCTATAACTGTATTACTCGGTTGCCTGTCAAAGGAGGCAAGTGTGTTAGCACACTTTCTTGGTAATTAGAAGTCTAAGACTTCTAAGGTAGTAGGTCCTATTAGAATAGAATTTAATACAGTACCAATTTATGGTAAAATGACTATTTTACCCTTGTTCCCGGAATTTCCAAAAACTCGGAATATGTACTTAAATTATAATTTGAGGCTAACTAACCATATTCTACTATCTAGGATGATTTTAGGTAACAACTAGAAAAACTACTCATTTTCTATTTCCCGAAAAGTCACTAAAGTCCAACTACAGCTTCAAATATAAAATTCGAATAATCTTATAAAAATTCCGAAATAATTCCCTAGGTCATCTATGATATCCTATCTACTCGTAGGAGAAATAATTTTTTAAAACTGTTAACGCATCGCTTCTACAAAAATTTCTAAAGTTGGGTACAACACTTAACAAGTAGCACATTGTCTTAACTTTGAAAAATCATAACTCCTAAACTACTCGCTGGATTTATCCCAAATTTTGATATGTTCTACCGTAAAATCTTATCTATAATATATCCAAAATTTAGCCGCAAAGGAGATCAAAATCCTATTTAAAACTATCTCACAAAACCGAATTTCAGCACAACAGAAAAACTGCTTACGACTCAAGCTTGGAAAAATCATAAATCCCAAACCACTTGCTGGATGCCTCTCAAATTTTAATATGTTCTACAACAATATGTCAAATATATCATATCCAAAATTCATCCAAAAAGAATGAGTTTAGCATACCTAATTCTGGTCACAAAGTTGGCTGCTAGCCAATATAGAAAACTGAGAAACTGCAACAGCTCAACTACTCTATTTT
The DNA here is from genome assembly GCA_033239125.1 of Fagopyrum homotropicum. NCBI lineage: Eukaryota > Viridiplantae > Streptophyta > Magnoliopsida > Caryophyllales > Polygonaceae > Fagopyrum > Fagopyrum homotropicum. Next base: position 32,397,145 of record BSWB01000002.1, on the reverse strand, counting down.
GGGACCTTATAACTTTTAATCCGACCGTTCATTTGTTCCTAAATTTTAACACGGTAAACTATGTATATCTATCTATGATCTATTAAAAATTCAACGGTGGATCTACAACCAATCGTTTTAACATTGATTCACAACAGTAGGTAATCTTCCACTTCAAAACTGAAAGGAATAACTAAAATAAATCCTTTACAGCAGTCCCTTATTCTCTTCTATCCAGAACACTCACTCCAATCTATCCTAACGGGTCTTATAATAGAAGACATCACTGTCAAAAGAAAAGAAGGGAAGTGCTTACTCACTACTTGCAAGTTGTTGAAGAAACCGTGCACTAACGATCTCCCACTGACCTTGGCTTCGGAAAACTCTGACGACAGGGATAAGACAAAGTTGGCTGCTGTACGCTTGATCTAAGAAGACTCGAGTCTTCAGCATAGAGAAGACACGATTAGTATCCAATCCTAGTGCACATAGATAAGGAAAATTGTTATTAGACTCACCTATACAGAAAGAAGCTTCCAAATGAATGTGAATGTCGATCTTGCTGTTGGGACCTTGGTGGTATTGCTCCTCTCTGAAAGTGAATCGATCTTCTGTACGCAGCAGTGAAGAAGGCAAGAGGGAGGCTGCTACGTGAATGAAGGCCATCAAGGGAGAGCATTGATTTCAGCCGTTACATTCAGCGTTCACAAGGGCAGAAGAACGGCTGCAGCGTGCGTTTGTACTCCTGGGCTGCGAGAAGAGCTGTGCATACTGGGCTGGAGAGGAGCTGTGCATACTGGGCTGGAGAGGAGCTGTGTATACTGGGCTGGAGGGGCTGTCAATGGGTTCGTAACCAGTCTCTCCTGGACTGCTGCAGGCTGGGCTCGAAGTCACACTGCTAGGCTGTTGTGGGTAAGCAAACTGGCTGAGCTTAAGATAGGAGTAGTGGGCTGAAACATGCTAGAAAAGTGGGCTGAATTACTTGTCAAAAATCTGTCAAAACTCGTCATGGCCTTGTCAGGCCCATGAATGAGTTTGTCACAGATTTGTCGGGTTTTGTCATGGCCTCGTCTCAGCTTAGTCATGGTCTCCTCACAGCTTGTCAAAACTCGTCTAAAGTCATCGGTAAGAATGAATTATAATAACTAGGGTTTAGTATAAATCTATCATTTTATGTGAATAAAATTCTACATAAAATAATAGATAATTATAAGGATTAAAGCTTGATATAACTTTATCATTTCATGTGAATTAAATTTTACCTAAAATAATGAATTATAATAACTAGGGTTTAGTATAAATGTATGATTTTATGTGAATAAAATTCTACATAAAATAATGGATAATTATAAAGATTAGAGCTTGATATAATTTTATCATTTTATGTGAATTAAATTCTACATAAAATAATAAAATTTGTGAAGCAAGAGATATTAGATAGAAAGGGAAACCGTCAACGGCGGAATTAGACGGAATAAAAATTCCGGGTATTACATCAGTACCCCCTTAAAATAAGTTTCGTCCCGAAACTTAGGACAAGGTACTTAATTAAACGACTTCCATAAATAAACTTGTTTATCCTAGTTTCACTAATTTTTAATTTCGTTTTCTAAACCCCTCTAACCCTATTAAAGCGTAACGAAAGAAAAAAAAACCGGTCGTTACATCAGATCCCCTCAAAATAAGTTTCGTCCCGAAACTTAGGGTAAGACAATCCTGATCGGCCTTTAAGGCACCAACTGGGTGTGTTTGATCCCTATGCAAAAGTCTCGTCGTTTCCACATCTAAGTATCTCGCACATCAAGGTTACCAAAAGAACACATCACTGACTAACACTCCATCATGAAATAAACAAGCAGTCAAACAATATCACAAATACAAGGTCAAGCCCTAACTCGTCACTCCCGAGGTTACAACTATCGCTACATGGGTCTTTGAAAGGTTACGTCTCTTACTATCTCCAATCTTAGGTAGCCTAATCGGATTTTCATAAAACCACTAAATCTTAAATCTTTTCAGGTATTTAGATCACCAGCGTAAGTTACCACGTTCTAGAGTGGTTAGCGGATATCTCACCGGTATCATCCGGCTCAACTGTCTAATCCTCTAATCTGATGACCTAACTCGTGTCTGGTAGGTATCTCTCCAACTGAAAATCTCAAACTCAGTTCTACTTGTCTTGTTCCCATATTGTTATCTCTACTCCGCACTCTTGTAGTCTATTGCATGCTTCTTCTAATTCTGTCTCTCGGCCTCGTATTCCCGAGTTCCTTGTACGACCTTCTTTTTCTTCTAACTGAACTGACTCAGGGATTTCTTCCTCATTTGATTGTGCTTGTGGTAAAATTTATCTTCACAACTTTACTTCCTTGCTCACTTGTTCTTTGGATGGTTAACAAGGGTTACTAGGACGCTCATCCGAGTATAATATTTGATACAAGGTCCGAGTCCTTTGTCTCGTGTTGAAAACTCTTCAAGTCTGCTACCGATTTATCATGAGGCGATAATCGCTTCAAGATATCACAACTAAAGGATATCATATATCCTTTAGGATACTAACATATTACACATACACATATATATATAACATACATTAATACTCATCATAATAAATCCATATGCTAACTCATATCGATTCAAGTTGTAGAGATCCACGGAGAGCGATGGTGGTCCAACGTACTACTAACCCAACAACCCGACTATGCGCGCGTGTGAAAACATAAATCCGTTTTGAAAATTTTAGACCCCTTTCGGGATCTAGTTATTTTATACATTTGGTCTTTCAGAAGATTTCAAGTGCCATTGTTGCCAACCCAGAGCTCTGATACGAAATTGTAACACCCCAAATTCAGAGAACTCGGGGAGCTACTGGTTAGGACCTCACAATGGGTCCCGACCTTAGTTTGACAACAATTTAACTTGGATCTTACATCAAGGCACAAAAGTATTTAAAACATTTGAAAACTTTAAACAATATATACATGAAGAATATGTATCAGCCTTACAAAGCAAAGGTACCAAAACGACATATATGAAGAACATAAGACATTCTCGTCCCCAACTAAATGAGTACGTGGACCCGGCTGACCATTCCCTCCGGATCTCTCTACAACTGTCTTAACCTGCAAGGCATCTACAAGCGGTATAAAACCGTTAGCTAACATTCTATGCATAAGTATAAAGGTAAAAGCACAAACACACAATATACACAATCAACATGCAACACTCAGTCCTTTTATTATCTTTAATTAGGTGATAGGTTATTACTAATGATACTTATTTTGTGACACGAGGGATTCCCAAACCTCGCCCGTGTCCCGGTTTACCAACGCGGAATGGTACTAATGCATTTGACCGTCTACCGGACTAGGCTGGTCGCAGGGAACCTCCTAGACTCTCGCAAGAGCTAGGCAGATGATGTCACGACCCGTTATCATACACTTGGGTCAATTACGTAAATAATAAAGTCGGCCTAATCCGGTTTCGTTGTTTATCATAACTAACAAACACCACTCATACACATTACACTCATACAAGAAGCAAGCTAAGTAAGTCCGTGGACTTATCTGAATCAGATCTCAACTCTCTTAATCACGACTCAATCTATAACTGTATTACTCGGTTGCCTGTCAAAGGAGGCAAGTGTGTTAGCACACTTTCTTGGTAATTAGAAGTCTAAGACTTCTAAGGTAGTAGGTCCTATTAGAATAGAATTTAATACAGTACCAATTTATGGTAAAATGACTATTTTACCCTTGGTCCCGGAATTTCCAAAAACTCGGAATATGTACTTAAATTATAATTTGAGGCTAACTAACCATATTCTACTATCTAGGATGATTTTAGGTAACAACTAGAAAAACTACTCATTTTCTATTTCCCGAAAAGTCACTAAAGTCCAACTACAGCTTCAAATATAAAATTCGAATAATCTTATAAAAATTCCGAAATAATTCCCTAGGTCATCTATGATATCCTATCTACTCGTAGGAGAAATAATTTCTTAAAACTGTTAACGTGTCGCTTCTACAAAAATTTCTAAAGTTGGGTACAACACTTAACAAGTAGCACATTGTCTTAACTTTGAAAAATCATAACTCCTAAACTACTCGCTGGATTTATCCTAAATTTTGATATGTTCTACCGTAAAATCTTATCTATAATATATCCAAAATTTAGCCGCAAAGGAGATCAAAATCCTATTTAAAACTATCTCACAAAATCGAATTTCAGCACAACAGAAAAACTGCTTACGACTCAAGCTAGGAAAAATCATTAATCCCAAACCACTTGCTGGATGCCTCTCAAATTTTAATATGTTCTACAACAATATGGAAACTGTATCATATCCAAAATTCAGCCAAAAAGAATGATTTTAGCATACCTAATTCTGGTCACAAAGTTGGCTGCTAGCCAATATAGAAAACTGAGAAACTGCAATAGCTCAACTACTCTACTTTGGGACCTTATAACTTTTAATCCGACCGTTCATTTGTTCCCAAATTTTAACACGGTAAACTATGTATATCTATCTATGATCTATTAAAAATTCAATGGTGGATCTTCAACCAATCGTTTTAACATTGATTCACAACAGTGGGTAATCTTCCACTTCAAAACTGAAAGGAATAACTAAAATAAATCCTTTACAGCATTCCCTTATTCTCTTCTATCCAGAACACTCACTCCAATCTATCCTAACGGGTCTTATAATAGAAGACATCACTGTCAAAAGGAAAGAACAGAAGTCCTTACTCACTACTTGCAAGTTGTTGAAGAAACCGTGCATTAACGATCTCCCACTGACCTTGGCTTCGGAAAACTCTAACGACAGGGATAAGACGAAGCTGGCTGCTGTACGCTTGATCTAAGAAAACTCGAGTCTTCAGCATAGAGAAGACACGAGTAGTAGCCAATCCTAGTGCACATAGATAAGGAGAATTGTTGTTAGACTCACCTATGCAGAGAGAAGCTTCCACATGAATGTGAATGTCGATCTTGTTGTTTGGACCTTGGTGGTATTGCTCCTCTCTGAAAGTGAATCGATCTTCTATACGCAACAGTGAAGAAGGCAAGAGGGAGGTTGTTACGTGAATGAAGGCCATCAAGGGAGAGCATTGATTTCAGCCGTTACATTCAGCGTTCACAAGGGCAGAAGAACGGCTGCAGCGTGCGTTTGTACTCTTGGGCTGCGAGAAGAGCTGTGCATACTGGGCTGGAGAGGAGTTGTGCATACTGGGCAAGAGAGGAGCTGTGTATACTGGGCTGGAGGGGCTGTCAATGGGCTCGTAACCAGTCTCTCCTGGACTGCTGCAGGCTGGGCTCGAAGTCACACTGCTGGGCTGTTGTGGGTAAGCAAACTGGCTGAGCTTAAGGTAGGAGTAGTGGGCTGAAACATGCTAGAAAAGTGGGCTGAATTACTTGTCAAAAATCTGTCAAAACTCGTCATGGCCTTGTCAGGCCCATGAATGAGTTTGTCACAGATTTGTCGGGTTTTGTCATGGCCTCGTCTCATCTTAGTCATGGTCTCGTCACAGCTTGTCAAAACTCGTCTAAAGTCATCGGTAAGAATGAATTATAATAACTAGGGTTTAGTATAAATCTATCATTTTATGTGAATAAAATTCTACATAAAATAATAGATAATTATAAGGATTAAAGCTTGATATAATTTTATCATTTCATGTCAATTAAATTCTACATAAAATAATGAATTATAATAACTAGGGTTTAGTATAAATCTATCAGTTTATGTGAATAAAATTCTACATAAAATAATGGATAATTATAAGGATTAGAGCTTGATATAATTTTATCATTTTATGTGAATTAAATTCTACATAAAATAATGAAATTTGTGAAGGAAGAGATACTAGATAGAAAGGGAAACCGTCAACGGCGGAATTAGACGGAATAAAAATTCCGGGTATTACAGATGTTAACACATAATCTGATTTGAAATCTTCAATGTCATGCTCAATCACATTTCTCAATTCATCCACGTCAGAATTATCAAAAACATCTTGCACAAAAGGTTCAACAATGTCAATAGCACATAGAGAATGATCATCGCTAGGAAATCTCATTGCATCATAGATGTCAAATTCCACTACTTCTCCATCAAACTCCATGGTCAATTTACCACTAACATAGTCAATTTTAGTCCTAGCCATTTTCAGAAATGGCCTACCTAACAGAATGGGTGCAACATGCGAGTCATTTTCCATATTCATTACAAAGAAATCAGCAGGAAAAATTAGGTTGTCTACCATTACTAATACATCTTCGATTATCCCTTTCGGGTACACATTAGATCTATCACCAAGTTGTACTAAAATCCTAGTTTCCATTGGTGGCCCAAGGGCAAGTGATTTGTAAATTGAATATGGCAAGACATTAATAGAAACACCGAGATCAAGCATTGCTTTGTCAAAGCGGGTTTCCCCTATAACACAAGGAATGCTTACCATGCCTGGATCGCTGCATTTCTTGGGCATTCTCCGTTGGAAAACTGCCGACACATGTTCACTCACTTGCACTTTCTATTTCCCCTTTAGCTTCTGATTTCTTTTGATAGTGCAAAGTTCCTTCAAAAAACGAGCATACTTAGGGATACTGTTCACCAACTTAAGGAGGGGAATGTTTACCTCGCATTTAGAGAAAGTCTCAAAGAGGTCCTTGTCCTCTATGATTCTTCGCTCTTTTAATGCTTCAGGAAAAGGAGCCAGTGGCTTTTCGGAGTATAGTGGCGGAAAATAAGGCCGGACATAAGTATCCTTTTCAGCAGGACCTTCTGTTGTGTTTTCCGCAGGGGCGTCAGCTTGAAGGTGCAGGGGCGGCTCAGGAGCTGTCACCGCAGGGGAGGGGGCAGCCAGCCGCAGGGGCGTCCTTCCTTCTGGGCTCGGCGCAGCTGCAGCCGCAGGGGCGGTTGTGGGTGCGGAAATAACGACAAAGGGTTCGCTTTGTTGCTCTTTTGTTGATTCTTGTCGAATTTGCTTCCCGCTCCTTAATGTTAGGGCACTAACATTCTCCTTGGGGTTTACAAACACATGGGAAGGCAATCCCCCGGAAAGCTTTGATTCGGTCATTGAAATAGCTTCCGCCATTTTACCAACCTGCTTCTCAAGGTTCTTGATGCTTGATTCTGTTGTTTGGACATGGGTAGCAAAGTGTTTAGCCAAAACCTGCAACATATCTTCAGTTGAGTGATACTTACCTTGGCAGGGCTGCTGTTGTTGGTTTTGTTGATCCCTCCAACGAAAATTCTGTTGGTCACGCCAATTTGGCATGAAATTCTGTGCATAGAAATCGTTCCTAGGTCTTTGCAGTTGTGGTTGTCCATACCCCATTGCGTTAACTTCAGCATCATCATCTTGAACTTGTGGACACATGTCCGTTGGATGATATGGGTCAGCACAAACTCCACAAGCCTTGAGCTGGTGCGGTGTTCCCATAAGTGTTAGCCTTTTCACCATTTCCTTCAATTCCGCCAGCTCGGTGGAAATCTCGCTCTTCCCGGAGCTCACGACATGAACTCCTTTCTTAGCCGGGGTCCTTCCAAAATTCCGAGTTCCTTCCGCTAGTTCCTGTATCTTTTCCAAAGCAAAGTCAGGAGTAGAGTTAAGAATATTACCTCCACAAGCCGCATCGACGATCCTCCTTTCATTGTCTAGCAAGCCATTGTACAAGTACAAGACTAGATCTTGAGTTGAATAGCCGTGGAAAGGACAGCTAGATCGGAGGCGTGCAAACCTTTCAAAGTACTCGTAGAGTTTCGGTTGCCTCTTGCTCGATGTTGCTTATAGCTTTCTTCAAGCTATTGGCCTTTTTAGCTGGAAAGTATTTCTCCAAGAATGCTTTGTGAAGGTTCTCCCAACTGTCAATGCTCCCGGACGGAAGGTGGTAATACCAATCATCTGCCGAATCCTTGAGTGTGAAGCCGAATGCCCTCATCTTGATCTGTTCTTTGGTAATGTTGGCCGGCTTTATACTCATACAAACGGTGTGGAACTTCCCAAGGTGCTTGATGGGGTCTTCACCACTTAGCCCATGGAAGGATGGAAGTAGGTGGATGAGGCCCGGTTTGAGCTCAAAGTTGACTCCTTCCCCTAGTGCTGGTATAGCGACCGCAAGAGGGTTTTGAGCCAAAGTGGGCTGCGTAAGTTGATGAAGAGTACGGTCAGTTATCTCTTGTTGTAGTTGTTGTTGTCTTCGTTGCCGGATGTGCGTCCTCTCAATTTCTGGATCAAAAGAAGCAAAGCCGGAATTAGTAGCACGGGTTTGAACCATAAAATGGTTCAAACCAATAATCAATAATAACAATAAAACACAAAAACTCCCCGGCAACGGCGCCAAACTTTGACCCAAGGTATTTCTATGGTCGTCTATACCCAATAAAAAGTAAATCCCGACTTAGCACTAAGAACAAGTATAGTGATTAAGTAAGGGTCGAACCCAAGAGAGTTAAGGTGTTTTAGATGCAATTATCGATTATAATAACAAGTGACACAAAGGGGGGTGGGGGGTTTGGTTGAATTGATGCACAAAAACTTATGAAAACGATTAATGCGACAAGTAAGACAATAATGAATGAATCTACCTTAGGTTGATTCTAAGCATGCAATTGCTACTTTGGTGCATTCCATTTACAAGTTTTTAAGTAATCTCCCGTCTCGATCATACATATGTGTTGAGCCATCCGGCATCAACACAACTTAACCTATTAAAGTTCCGTAAACCTACAAGAACAAATAACAAGTTAGCATTCAAACAATGACTAAGGGATATAAAGAGAAGATTAAAACCGTTAAACTTATCTTTATATTTGTGTTCCTTTTCTTCAAGTAATTATAACCCGTTATTACTTAAAGTTGCTACTAGATTAAAGACCCGAACCCGGAACCTATTAATCCTAGTTGTTTACATGCACTTTAGAACCTAAGGTGATCAATCTCAAGTAATAGTTAACATGCAATTAAACAATGGAGATCAAGGAAACACAAAACATTACTGAATAAAAACTTATATTAAAAGAACTTACAACCAAAGTAACAAAACAGCTTCAAACCAACCCAATGTAGCAAGGATGATTCTAGCAATCAGCCATGGAAAAAATCAAGTCTAAAATGGATTTTGTGAGGAAAAGCATGGATGATTCTAGCAATCAGCCATGGACTATTTATACTACAAAAGACACTTAATTAGGAGTAAATAGCCGGCCTAAAACAGCCACCTTTAATGCCATAAAGGTGGTGTAAACAGCCGGAGTAAAGCTTCTTGCGTTAAACCGCAGGGGCAGCCTTCAAGACCCGCAGGGGCGGTTTAGGCAGAATCGGTTGATCTTCTTCTGAACTGCTGGGGCGGATGCACAATTTCGCTGGGGCGGATCTTTAATGCACTTCAATGTCTGACCTTTCGCCTTCTTGACGTTTCTGATGTCAAGGCGCAGGGGCGCCTTAAGGCCAGCGTAGGGGCGGTGACATAGACTCTTCGCCTTCCAGCTCCCTAAGGCGAGGCGCAGGCAGGGCGCAGTGGGAGGCGCAGGGGAGCTGGTCTTCATCTCGCCAGGGCAAGTCACCGCAGGGGCGGCTGCAAGGGCCCGCGGGGGCGGTGGAGCAATGGAAACTTTGCTTCTTGATCGATCTTCACTCCTAAGTGCTTATAACTCCTTCCTTAGCTTCTTTTGATCTTCTTCTTCTAGACCAATGAGTTAGTAGCATAAACCGATGCTAAAGCAATAAAAAGACTCTAAAAACTACCCTAAATGATAGTGATTCCATCACCTATCAATAGTATTCCGAGGTCGGACACAAAAAACTAAGGTGAAATTGAATCAATAGTGACTAAGGATAGTGTAGATCTAGGTTAAGAAAAGAGAAAGAAATAAAGAAATGAAAATCTCAATGTTTTTGGTTTGGTTTTGTGGTGATCAATCAAGGATCACAAATCATGCAAGATTAACAAACAACTAAGCTAGCAACACAAATGAGCAAACACAAACACAAGATAGGTAATCAATGAGACGGAAGAGGATTCTAGGGGTTAGAAATTCCGCTTATGGCATATGACTCAAGCTATCTAGTCATTCTTTGGATTAACTATAGTATGTTGGGAGTGGGTGTTTCTAAATCGGGATCAATCATTGGGTAGGTCTCATAGTCCACTAGTCCGTTCCTAAGGTCTCATCACCGGGTAAGTCTCAAAGAGCCTAAGGATAGGAGTTCTACACAAACCGGATTGTCATCTAGGGATCTAACGTCTCCTTACCGGGTAAGTCTCGGGAAGGCAAGTCTTAAACATCAATCCTAGCACACTCAGTCCAATAGCGGCTTGTGTGGCTCACTACTACCTAGATTTCATCATCTTCGGTACCTAAGGGCAAGAATCACCGGGTAGGTCCCGTCTTACACTTAGTTGCTAACACTAGGTCACCCTAGGATAGATATAGCTCAACAAACACTAGGATTTCAACAATCTATCAACCTAACATTGAGATTTATCAATACAAGCAATTCACACAGAATCACGGGCAGTTCCTCACTTCCACGGCCGTGGAACCTACTAGAACAGGCTGTGATTTACAACAGAGGCTAGGTTCGAGCAAACAAATCATCCAAAGGTACGTTTAAGTCTATCCTATCATAGTCCAAGCCATAACCATCATTTCCTTACCCTAGAATCACATCTATTTAGCCAACAACATGCATCATCATAATCAAATTCATCAAGCATACAATCATGGAGTCCATATCAAGAGGATGAAATGAAAGAGAGATGAAACAAGTAGAACAAGAAAAACGAGCTGAATAAATGTTAAAGGAGAGACTTACAACCCTTCAAAAGAAGGTTCGATTCGTTCTTACAACCCTAGAAAATGTTCCAACAAACTCACTCTAAAAACTATCAAACTCTAAGAATGGTGTGTTCTTCTCTTCTTCTCCAAAATGAGAGTGTTTCTTCTCCTCCAAGAGTAGCTCCAATCCAAATGAAAATGAGAGAGTATGGGAGAAGGTGTGTGTGAGGTCAGATCCTCTTTTCCAATCAGCCTACAAGAGTACTTATAGCCTTCACCATTTGCAAGAGTCGGTTATGGAGATCGTGGGACAGCTGTCCCAGCTATGCAGAGGGGATCACGGTCACTTCCACGGCCGTGGAACTCCCAGTGACCGTGATTCTGGTGCTTTAACCTTCTTTTGATCGTTGAGCCATAAGTTGGTGCAAGGCATGCACCAACATGGTCCTATGTGCTCTTGTTAGCTCCTAACTTGCTTCTCAATAAGTCCTAAGGTGTGTCATCGTGTGGAACGATCCCCGGATGTATTAATCAAGCTCCAAAAGCTCCCAAAATACCTATAAAACATGCAAAAGTTCGTGTAGACGTCTATCTCGACAAGATACATGAATTAAGTGCCAATCGTCACGAACTAATGCTAAATTATGCATGATTAGTGGGAAAAACTACCTAAATGAATGCCTAGACTAACTCCATAAATCGTGTTATCAAAATACCCCATACTTAAGGTTTGCTCGTCCCCGAGCAAGTCCCAACTATAGACTAAGAGATGACATTATTTATGCATGCAGAAAAATACCAAAATCTTTTTTGGAATTGTGCTTCTAACATTGGATCACCTTCATAGTCATGTTTCTTTGCAAATGGACAAGCAATCATGCATCAAATAAATGAAGGCATGGAAAGACAATTATACTTAACTTGAAAGCATGCATGCAAGGTGAAAATGAAGAAGTCAAGATGATCATGAGCATATCAAGTCTAGAGCACTAAGTCTTACACACATGCAAATAGGTCACAAGGACTTAGGAAAGAAGAGGCTAACAAACGTTATAATTAGGTGGGAATTTTTAGGTCTTGTGTATATTTTCATTTTTGATCAACTTCACCACAAGTGTATATTTTCTCCATCTTCTCTTTGTTTTCTTTTCTTTTTTCACTTTCTTTTTCTTTCACTTATTTTTGAGACAATGGCATTGGTGTACAAAAGCCGAAACCTTGGTGATTAGCGAGCCTCGGGTTGAGGTGCTTCACACCGGGCACACATACCAAGGCTCGTTAGGACATTCGGTTTATCCGACTTTGGCAAGGCACAAACACCCGATTATGTGAATAGTGCCGAGTTACTCGTCATCAAAACCAAAGTCCCCAAACCTATATTTTTCTACACTTTTCACAAAAAAATTCAGCACTTCATTTACCACATTCATTCATCAACAACTTCACCCCACACTTGCTTTTCACACACATCAACACACTAGCATGCTCCTATTCCCGGATGGGTCAAAAGAGGTCAAATTTTATATCAATTGAGGTGCTCAAACAACATGGTCAAGATGAGAAGTAGAGAAAGATGAATTGCCTTAATCACTCCTAAATGATGTGCAAGAACTAGCATGTAATTTCGACCATCAATCCTCAATCCAATCAAGGCAAACGTTCATGATCACAATTCATACATGGGATTCAAGATAAGTACTTCAAGTCCACATATGCATGTATCAATTCAACACATAAGGCCATCCATAGCCAATTCACAAGACAATCTCATCATAAGGGTGTTAGCATGAAATATTGTGATATTTTAGGCACGTTTTCTAAGTGTATTTGATTCATATTGGTAGTCATTGATTGAGCATTGTTGCATTTGTGAGCTAGTTTGCCTATATTGTCGATATAGATGTCTACACAAACTTTATGTTGATTATAGGTGATTGAGAGCCATTTCCGAACGGAATTGAGCAAGATGAGTTGATTGAGTATGTCCGTGGATTGAGGGCATTCTTAGGAGCAAAATGAGTGTCAACTTCAGGAATGCACGAGGCTAGGGAAGAATCACGTTCTTGCCCTAAACCACGATCTAAAATACGGCCGTACTACAAATCACGTCCAGTTCCACGGCCGTGGAACCCTGCAGGAGAAGCGTAGTTCATTCCAGAAGCTTTTACGGTCGTGGAATCCATGGTTCAAACCATGTTGATTTCCACGCTCTAAATTACAGTCGTGGAACCTTCCACGACCGTGATCTTGGCGATCTTTTTCGCCATATTTTAAGCCACGATCTTTCAGAAGATTGGGCCGGGCCGATACTTTATCTTGCCCTATAAAAGGACGGGCGAAGAGAGATTCCGTCACCTCGCTTTACACGTGTTTTTACACCTCGGCTTAGAGAATTTTGCACTTTCGCTTACGCTGCGACTTAGAGACTTTTGTGATTCTTGCAAAAGACGTATTTTGCCCTCATCCTTGGAGTTGCCCTAATCTCGCACTTTTGGTGGAGATTGCTGTTGAGATTTCCGGATTGACGGAAGATCAAAGATTCGGAAGATTGTTGCAAGAAGATTTCTATTCTTGTTTAGGTTCGATTTAGAAGACGGATTGACATCCCGTTCTTCCTTCTTACCTAAGATTGTGTTTAATTGTTCTATTCTGAATCTAGTGACGATATTTGTTCGTGATTGTGATTTTGAGATTGGTTTGAGGTTTATTGGAAGTTTTCGGAAGTTTTCACCTTTCAATCTTTTAATTCTTGAATTTGATATCAACATGACTGTTATTGGCTAAAAACCCTTTAGCAATTCTAAGGTGAAGGGTTGATAGTTGTGGCTTAGATAATGATAGATCGATCGTAATTTGATTGGACCCTGAGAGTTAGAGAAATATCGTCGACACCCTAAATCACGGCCTGTTCTTAGGTTTCCACGGCCGTGATTCTCAAGAACTACCCGTGATTTCCCATAAGTTTACGAACCTTGCTTTTACTTTAATCCAAAGTTAAAGATTTGCTTTAACTTAGTCTTGGCTTGTCTTTTCTAGGTAGTAGTGAAGCCTCAACAACCTCTACTTCGATTTCGAGTGTCACAACCTTAATCGGTTTAGTTAGTCTTGATCCTTGGATTACAAGCTTGGGTATTTGAGATTAATTCTTGTCTTTAGATCCTTTCTATACTGAAGCCTCAACAACCTTTATAGAGAGTATTTCTAGATAAGTCATATAAAGCCTTGGAACTTCACCGTACATTGCTTTACCTTAGCATACCTTTGCAACTCTTAACTCTGTCCGTAGTTCTTTAGTATATCTTGAATCGATTGCCACAATTAGACACCTGGATCTTTAGGGTTGCTGTTTTTCCCAATATTTGCAAAGCTTATTACATTTCTTGCTTGACAATTTGCGAACTGAATTTGTCCCCCCCCCCCCCAAATCCCTGTGTTCGATACTCTGGAATACTTGCTAATCTACGCCGATCCGTACACTGCGGGTTCGCTTGCTTTTATTCTAGTTTTATAAATTTAAGACTTGATTGCACGCACGTTTTAGGGCGAACAAAGGGTCATTCACAAGCTTAGAAGCACTAAAATTTTCTAAATTTTCTAATTTTTTTGGATTTTTTGAAATATCTATGTACAATGCAAAACATGTGACAATATTAAACTATCCTAGATGCTAATCATGCAAGTGATCATGAAAATCCCACCCCATACTTAGAAACACATTGTCCCCAATGTGTAAATGAAGTAAAGAAGAGTGAAAGAGGGTCCTCACAATGTAAAAATGGTTTGCTTTGGTATTTGGGTTCACTCAAATGGATTGATGGTGGATGATCCTATCAAGGGTGGTAGAGAGCTCAAGGTGTTCGTTATGGCGTCGGGACCCGCGCTAAGCACCGCTAGCCGTCCAAGTTCCGCGTCCACTCCACCCACAATTGATGAGAGACTCATCATCATCATCCACATGTCATGCAAGGCTCCCATGCTACTTAGAATCTAGCACACAAACTCCAAACACACAAAAACACACAAAAACAAAAAAATCAAAATCAAAACAAAAACGAAAAAGGAAAGATGTCTACCAATGGGTTGCCTCCCACCAAGGGTTTTTTAAGGTCATTAGTTTGACCAAACTCGGGGCGTCTCATTCGAGGTGAAGTGGGGCAATCATGTCCACCGGAGCTCCCGGGATATACTTCTTCAAATGGTGCCCATTCACCTTAAAATCTCCACAATGCTCCCCTCCTATCTCGACCGCTCTATGGGGAAAGATCTTCTTCACCACATAAGAACCCATCCATCTTTACTTTAGCTTTCCGGGGAAGAGCCGCAACCTCGAGTTGTAGAGAAGGACAATGTCACCTTCACTCAACTCCTTCGGGATGAGACGTTAGTCATGCCAACGTTTGGTCCTTCCTTTGTAGATCCGGGCGTTTTCATAAGCATCCAACCGGATCTCTTCAAAAGCATTCATGTCTAGCAACCTCTTCTCACCGGCCTCCTTGAGGTCAAAATTCAGCCACTTTATAGCCCAATACGCTCTATGCTCCATCTCCACCGGAAGGTGGCAAGACTTGCCATAGACTAGCTTGTAGGGAGTGGTGCCAATTGGTGCCTTGAAAGCGGTTCTATAAGCCCACAAAGCATCATCGAGCTTCATAGCCCAATCCTTTCTCGTTCTAGAAACCATCTTCTCAAGTTTATCTCCCGGTTGGAGATCTCCACTTGGCCACTAGTTTGGGGATGGTAAGGTGTTGCTACCTTATGAGTCACCCCATACTTAGCGAAAAGTGTCCCAAAGTTCCTAATAGTGAAGTGCTTTCCTCCATCACTTATGATCACCCTTGGTGTCCCAAACCTAGGAAAGATCACTCGCTTGAAGAACCGCACCACAACCTTGGCGTCATTGGTGGGAGAAGCGATTGCCTCCACCCATCTCGACACATAGTCCACCGCCAATAGGATGTAGATGTTGCCACAAGAAGATGGGAATGGCCCCATGAAGTCCACACCCCACACATCAAATATCTCCACCTCTTGTATGTTGTTCAAGGGCATCTCATTCCTCCTTGAGATGTTGCCCGTCCTTTGGCAAGCATCACAAGCTACCACAAATTTCTGCACATCCTTGAACAAACTTGGCCAATAAAACCCGGATTGCAACACCTTTGCACATGTCTTGTGTGAGCTAGCATGACCTCCACATGGCAAGGAATGACAATGGCGGATCACTCTCCACTTCATCCTCCGGTATGCATCTCCTAAAGACTCCATCCGGCCCTCTCTTGAACAAAAGTGGTTCACTCCAATAGTAATGCCTCACATCCTTAATGAACTTTTTCCTTTGGGCATAGGATAAACCGGGTGGCATCTCCTCACACACAAGGTAGTTTACTATGTCTGCATACCATGGCTCATTTCCCTTGGACACTTGAAGCAAGCACCCCTCCACCATTTGCAATTGCTCATCCCAGAATGAGTCATCAATCGGGATGTCATCTCTCTCAATCTCCAATGGTGGGAGTCTACTACGGTGCTCCACCACAGAATTTTTGGACCCTTTCTTATCCCGGATTTCCAAATCAAACTCGTGAAGAAGAAGGATCCACCAAATCAAACGAGGCTTGGCATCCTTCTTTGTAAGGAGATAACGGATTGCAGCATGATCCGTATACACAATGACCTTCGCTCCAACAAGATATGAGCGGAACTTCTCAAATGCATACACAACCGCTAGCAACTCCTTTTCGGTGGTAGCATAATTGAGTTGGGCATCATCTAGCGTCTTGATAGCATAATAGATGGCATGTGTAAGCCCATCTTTCCTTTGTCCCAAAACAGCCCCAACGGCCACATCACTTGTGTCACACATGATCTCAAACGGTAAACTCCAATCCGGAAGTTGCATGATAGGTGCGGAGATCAAAGCATTCTTCAACCTACAGAAAGCCTCAAGGCAATCCTTGGAGAAAAAAAAACTCAACATCTTTCATTAGTAGGTTAGTAAGAGGCTTAGAAATCTTAGAGAAATCTTTAATGAATCTCCGGTAAAAACCGGCATGCCCTAAGAAACTCCTTACCCCCTTCACCGAGGTAGGTGATGGCAACTTCTCTATTGTCTCTATCTTAGCCCTATCAACCTCAATGCCTCGGTTGGACACCAAGTGTCCCAACACAATGCCTTCACTTACCATGAAGTGGCATTTTTCCCAATTCAAGACAAGATTTGTCTCCTCATATCTCTTAAGCACCAAAGATAAGTTAGCTAAACAATCATCAAATGAAGGTCCATAAACAGAGAAATCATCCATAAACACTTCCATGATGTTTTCAATATATTCGGAAAAGATAGCCATCATACACCTTTGAAAGGAGGCGGGTGCATTAAACAACCCAAATGGCATTCTCCTATATGCAAATGTACCCCAAGGACATGTGAATGTAGTTTTCTCTTGGTCATCGGGGTGGATAGAGATTTGGAAGAATCCACTATATCCATCTAGGTAACAAAAATGGGAATGTTGAGCTAATCTCTCTAGCATTTGGTCAATGAAAGGAAGAGGGAGGTGATCTTTCCTAGAGGCCACATTTATTTTCCTATAGTCTATACACATCCTCCATCCCGTAACCGTTCTAGTTGGGATTAGTTCATTATTCTCATTTGTCACTACGGTCATCCCACCCTTCTTAGGAACCACATGCACGGGACTAACCCACTTACTATCCGAAATCGGGAAAATGATTCCCGCATCTAGCAATTTAAGGATCTATTTCTTTAATACCTCTTTCATGATGGGGTTTAGTCTCCTTTGAGGTTCAATTGAAGGTTTATGATTATCTTCCATTAAGATCTTATGCATGCACAAAGAAGGTTTAATGCCAACTAAATCATCAATGGTATAGCCAATAGCCTTCCTATGCAATCTCAACTCATGCAACAATCTATTCAACTCATCATCATTCAAGCATGCATTAACAATCACCGGATAAGTAGAATGTTCACCAAGAAAAGCATACTTCAAATGAGAGGGAGGGGTTTAAGTTCAAGTTTAGGAGGAACTTTATCGATTGGAGACGCTCCATATAATGTAGGTTGAGATGAATCCAAAGCTTTGGAAGACTCCTCAAGGCTCCTTGAAGCTTGATCAACCACTAAGGCACTCTCTAGCAAAATCATGGTCTGAATCACGGCCTCTGGCAAAACCCCGGGCATGGAATCTGAGAAGCTGGCACTTTGGAGCATTACAGAGAGTTCCACGGGACAAACCACGGCTGTGGTTCTCTGTGGCAGACCGTGATTCCTACAGCTCTTCAGCACACCTTCGTGTACTTCAAATTCAGCTCTTGCCTCCTTTTCCAATGCATCTAAGGTCTTGATTTCTTCATTACAATCATCCTCAACACCTTCCTCCATCAAACTTAAGCTAAGAACCTTCTCCAAGGGATCCTTGATCAAGACCGAGCTCACAACTTCTCTACATTCTTCTTGCTCGACAATGTTGAACACATCTTCACCAAGGGCTGGCCCCTTCATCATTATGGATAATTTGAATTTGATATTCTCTTCTCCAATGTTGAAAGAGAGAATTCCATTTTTGCAATCCACCAAACATCCGGATGTGGCCAAGAAAGGTCTCCCTAAGATGATGGGAACCGGATAGTCCGCCAGGATGTCCAAAACAACGAAGTCTATTGGCACAAAGAACTTCCCGAGTTGCACCGGTATGTCCTCCAAGATTCCAACGGAATGGTTTATCGAACGGTCTGCCATGTAAAGGGTCATCTTGACCGGATTTGGCTCTCCTAGCCCAACCTTGTTGCAAAGTGCAAGCGGAATGATGCTTACACTTGCCCCAAGATCACAAAGGGCTTCATACTTCACTTCTCCGACCCCAATTGGCACACAAAAGGATCCCGGATATCTTAGCTTAGGAGGCATCTCCTCCTTCATGGTTTGGATCAATTCCGAGGACCTCTTGGTCATCCTCACTTCTCCATACTCCTCCAACTTCCTTTTGTTGGAGAGAATTTCCTTCAAAAACTTGCCATATGCCGGCATACCTAGAATAACATCCATGAACGGAATGTTAATATGCAATTTAGACATAAGTTCAAGGAATTTACCGAAGTGTTTGTCCAAGCGAGCTCTTGTTCGTGATTGTAGGAATGGTAGTGGTGGCTTGTATGGAGGTGGTGCCACATATGTTGGCTCATCACCCTTGCTCTTGCCTCCATCTTCTTGCAATGTCTCTTCTTCTATCACCACTTGTTTTCCCTTATCATTTCCCTTAGGCAAGGGATCCTTCATGCTCAGTCCACTCCTTGTTGTAATGGCCAACACTTGGCCTCTTGGGTTATCTTTGGTTCTTCCGGGGAGTTTTCCCGGATCTCTATGAGCTTCACCCGCCTTTTGGAACACTTGTGCTTCCAACACCTTTTGAGCCTTAGAAATGGAAGTCACCGTGCTCTCAAGACCACTCAACCTTCCAAGCAATTGCTCAAATATCATCTCGGTTCTATCTTTAGGAGGTTGAGTAAATCCGGGTGGAGGCTCTTGTGAAGCCTTAGGTGGTGGAGCTGCACTTGTGGAAGCGGGAGGGTTCAAGGTTCCATCCGGATTAGCATAGGAAAACCCGGGATGGTTGTGGTTTGGCCGATAATTGTTGAATTGCCATTTGTTGTTGAAGTTCCTTAGGCCTTGATAGTTGTTGTAGTTGCCCCTTCCCATGTAGTTCACATCTTCCTCCTTGGAAGACAAGTTTGCTTGCACTTGCACTTGAGGGCTTGCTTGATTCTTCAAAGTTGTAGTACACAACTCTATCAAGGACTTAAGCTCATTGTTGATTGCATCAAGCTTGAAATCACTCATAGTGACTTCACTCACCTCATATGCTCCCGCTTTCCTCCCATCACTCTTCCTATGGGAGTATTTTTCAATCACCAAAGCTTGTTTCTCTAACATCACCCAAACTTCATCCACATTCTTTTCCATGAAAGTCCCACCGGAAAGAGATTGAAGCTTGAATTGGCTATCTTCATCAAGTCCCTTGAAGTAGATCTCCAAAAGCTCTATTTTCGGTATACCATGGTGTGGACAATCTAGGAGAAGGTCTTTGAACCTCTCCCAAGACTTGAATAGGCTTTCTCTATCCTTCATCACGAAGGCATTTATCTTCCCTCTTAGCTCGTTAGTCTTGGAAGGTGGGAAGAACTTAGTCAATAACTCGGTTGTCATTTCCTCCCAAGTACTCACACGCCCTAGTGGAATCGATTAGTACCAAGCCAAGGCTTTATTCTTAAGTGATAAGGGAAAAGCCCTAAGCTTATGGTTGTTGTTCTCCAACCTAGGCGGCCTTAGAGTCTCCATCAATATCTCGTAGTTCATCAAGTGTTGATGAGGAGACTCTCCTTCCATCCCTCCAAATTGGTTATGCCGGATCATTTGTAGAACTTGAGGACGGAGCTCATAATCATGGGCTACGGGATCTCCTAAGTTCGCACCGTCTCACCCGGACGGTGCACTCTTTGAGCCGGATCCATACGTTGCCCTAACGTTTGTGGTTCCTCAATAGCAATGGGCACAACCCGAATATTAACCGCCGGCTGCGGTGGTGGTAGAGGTGGAGGTTGTAGATTATTAGGCTCCCTTTGCACAAGAGCTTGCCAAATCTCTTCAATCTCCCTCCTAATTGCTTCTTGCCTCTCATTGGAAAGTCTCCTTTCATTCTCCAAAGCTTCATCCCTCAATCTAATTTGCTCTAAAGCTTCATCCAACTCAGCTTGGAGATCTCTTCCGGCCATCAACTTTCCCTTTCTAACGCTCTTAGACCTAGTTTTAAGGGTTTTCTCCGGTTCGGGATCGAATAGAGCTAAATCCTTGCCACGAGATCTTCGCATACACCAAATGAGTGAGAGATGTCCTGAAAAATCAAAGACACAAACCAAACTAGATCAAAAGCAACAAGAAAGACCTACACTATAAACAATCACAAAAAAAATGACTCAATCTAGACCTAGTCCCCAGCAACGGCGCCGAAAACTTGTTACGCTAGTTTGGTGACACGCAAACGTCTTAAATTTATAACTCGATATATTTTTCCTAACTCCTAGCAAACCCACAGTGTATGGGTCGTGTTGTAGTAAGGATAGTATTCCGAGGTTGAACACAAAGACTAAGGTGAAATTGAATCAATAGTGACTAAGGATAGTGTAGATCTTGGTTAAGAAAAGAGAAAGAAATAAAGAAATGAAAATCTCAATGTTTTTGGTTTGGTTTTGTGGTGATCAATCAAGGATCACAAATCATACAAGATTAACAAACAACTAAGCTAGCAACACAAATGAGCAAGCACAAACACAAGATAGGTAATCAATGAGAGAGAAGAGGATTCTAGGGGTTAGAAATTCCGGTTATGGCATAGGACTCAAGCTATCTAGTCATTCTTTGGATTAACTATAGTATGTTGGGAGTGGGTGTTTCTAAATTGGGATCAATCACCGGGTAGGTCTCATAGTCCACTAGTCTGTCCCTAAGGTCTCATCACCGGGTAAGTCTCAAAGAGCCTAAGGATAGGAATTCTACACAAACCGGATTGTCATCTAGGGATCTAACCTCTCCTTACCGGGTAAGTCTCGGGAAGGCAAGTCCTAAACATCAATCCTAGCACACTCAGTCCAATAGTGGCTTGTGAGGCTCATTACTACCTAGAGTTCATCATCTTCGGTACCTAAGATCAAGAATCACCGGGTAGGTCTCTTCTTACACTTAGTTGCTAACACTAGGTCACCCTAGGATAGATCTAGTTCAACAAACACTAGGATTTCAACAATATATCAACCTAACATTAAGATTTATCAATACAAGCAATTCAGACAGAATCACGGGCAGTTCCTCACTTCCACGGCCGTGGAACCTACTAGAACAGGCCGTGATTTACAACAGAGGCTAGGTTCGAGCAAACAAATCATCCAAAGGTACGTTTAAGTCTATCCTATCATAGTCCAAGCCATAACCATCATTTCCTTACCCTAGAATCACATCTATTTAGCCAACAACATGCATCATCACAATCAAAATCATCAAGCATACAATCATGGAGTCCAAATCAAGAGAATGAAATGAAACAGAGATGAAACAAGTAGAACAAGAAAAACGAGCTGAATAAATGTTAAAGGAGAGACTTACAACCCTTCAAAAGAAGGTTCAATTCGTTCTTACAACCCTAGAAAATGTTCCTACAAACTCACTCTAAAAACTATCAAACTCTAAGAATGGTGTGTTCTTCTCTTCTTCTCCAAAATAAGAGTGTTTCTTCTCCTCCAAAAGTAGCTCCAATCCAAATGAAAATGAGAGAGTATGGGAGAAGGTGTTTGTGAGGTCAGGTCCTCTTTTCCAATCAGCTTGCAAGAGTACTCATAGCCTTCACTATTTGCAAGAGTCGGTTATGGAGATCGTGGGACAGTTGTCCCAGCTCTGCAGAGGGAATCACGGTTACTTCCACGGCCGTGGAACTCCCAGTGACCGTGATTCTGGTGCTTCAACCTTCTTTTGATCGTTGAGCCATGAGTTGGTGCAAGGCATGCACCAACATGGTCCTATGTGTTCTCCTTAGCTCCTAACTTGCTTCTCAATGAGTCCTAAGGTGTTTCATCGCGAGGAACGATCCCCGGATGTATCGATCAAGCTCCAAAAAGCTCCCAAAATACCTACAAAACATGCAAAAGTCTGTGTAGACGTCTATCTCGACAACATACATGAATTAAGTGCAAATCGTCACGAACTAATGCTAAACTATGCATGATTAGCGGGAAAAACTACCTAAATGTATGCCTAGACTAACTCCATAAATCGTGTTATCATTTATTGTTCATAATAACAAAACCGGAATTAGGATTACCGACCTTTATATTATTTTGGCCCAAGTGTATGATAACGGGCGGTGACAACTTGCCTAGCTCCCGCGAGAGCTAGGAGGTTCTCGGCGACTCTCCCGTGTTGGTAGACAGTCGGATGCATCAGTACCATTCCATGCCAGTAAGTAGGGACCGAGGCGAGTTTCGGTGACTCTCGTGTCACAACCTAAGTTGAATTAGAACGGGATACGACTTAATAATATTAAAGATTTTAAACCGGATTGGTGTGCTTGTAAGTATGTTGTGTGCTTACGGTGTTCTACTTGTGTATGTGCCTTTCCCATTAATTCTAATGCTTCGAATATGAGCTAACAGTTTTATACCAATTGTTGTAGATTACCTTGCAGGTTAGGAATGCGGCCGAGAGATCCGGAAGAGTGGGCAGCCGGGGTCCGTACATTTTATGAAGGGTTTTTGGTTGGAGTTGAGTTGTGTTTTGTATATCGTGTATTTGACGTTCGGTTTTTGTGTTGTATCTCGGCTGAAGTCTTTTGTTGTTTTCCTTCGGTTTTCTTCTCATTTGCATTAAAAAGAATTTCGGTTTAGCATATATTTATGCAATGTTGGAAAGGTCCGGTGAAATTGTTGTCAAGCTAAGGGTCAAGACCCATTCCGAGGTCCCAACCCGTAGCATCCCGAGTCCTGCGGATTTCAGGTGTTACACCAAAAATGAAAATTGTAAACGAAATTATAGCAAAATGATTTGTAGTTTCAAAATTTTTTTTCTTTTTTTTGGTGTGATAGTTTCAAAATTTGTTACATTGAATTAGGTATAAAATCTTCAACAAATAATTTTTTAATTCAAAATTATTTTAATTTTGAATTTTTTACATTGAAGTTTTTAATTAAAATATTTTAAACAATCATTAAAAACGTAAACTAGACTTAAAACATATTTAACTTAAAAAGACTAAAAAAGATAGCAGAAAAACGATTTGTAATTTTACACCTTATAAAATGTAATAAATTGCATAGACATGAAGAATTTTGTGCAACCCAAATTGAGCAAGTTCAATTTCAAATATATGTTGACTCACCGTGAGTGTGATCAAGAAGTAAGTGAGCATGTTTAATTTCAAATATATGTTGAGTCACGGTGAGTGTGAGATGTAATATATTACATATAGAAACGAATGTGAGTCACCGTGAGTGTGAGAAGTAAGTATACAGGTGGTTGAGGGTCTGGAGTTTACATAAAGAACTATATATATAGGGTATTAATGGACTACTCCTTGATGTGCAGAATTATTGATATCTGTTTAATAATATTGAGTTTGATTTGAGAATCCAAGACAAAATGGGCGTGGAAGAAGGGGCTTGCATGAAGGGAGGATAAGAAAAAGGCAGCTACAAAAACAACTCCGTCATTCAGGTATTATTTTTTTATACTTAAAATATTGCATATATTATTGGAATGGTTTTTTTATGTTAATAATGTACAGAGAAATATAATGCTGCAACTGATACCTATGTTAGATGAAAATATCAAACGAATTTGCTGAACCACTGATTATATAAATTATGACCTATATTTAGACATGCATTTATGTAGATTTTCCCTTTATTTTACATGTGTAGATATATATTCATAGCAATTGTGCTTATATTCACCTATATTAGTAGGATAAAGATTTACACAAAATTTTATTACAATTGTAGTAATTTGGCAAATTATGGAACGGAATGACATATTTAAAGATTAAACCTTGATGAGGAACAAAATGAGCATAAAAGGAAGCTAGGAACACGTTGAAGTGAACTCTGATTCCACGGAGTGAATTCAAATACCGCGAGTACACTTTGATACGTGGAGCGAACTGTGATACCACCAAAGTGGATTTTGATACCGTGGAGCGACCTCTGATACTGTGGAGTGACCACTGATAACGCAAGAGTGACCTCTGATACCAACTCCAAATTTTGAATATAATCAATGCCTAATTCTTGCGGAATTAGACCCTTCCTGTTTAATCTCGTTTTGTTCCGTTCCGTTTCGTCACACAAGGAAAAAAGCCGTGCAAGACGAATAAAAAAAATTGTACGTCGCATTGTGATGTTGGGCATTATATAGTATAAAGGGTTATATTATTTGAATTAGATCTATCTAACATGTACATTTTTACAAAAGAAAAAACAATTGATAAAAAAAAAAACTTAACCAGTATATTATTATCATGTGTATTGGTTTCAATTAAACAAGTTAAATTTCAATTTTAAATCAAGACAATAAGAAAATTGTGTTTACCAAAAATGAAAATGTAAACAAAATTATAGCAAAATTATTTGTAATTTTACAATTTGTTACATTGAATTAGATATAAAATCATCAACAAATCATTATTAATTTAAAATTGATTAAATTTTGGAATTCGTTACATGAAATTTTTTAATTAAAAAATTTTAAAAAATTATTACTAACATAAATTAGTGAACTATATTTAAATTATATTTAATTTGAAAAAATACTAAAAAAAAATAATAGCAAAACAATTCGTAATTTCACACTTTATAAAAAGTAATAAATTGCATAGACAAGAACAATTTGTGTGCAACACAAATTGAATAATTTCAATTTCAAATCTATGTTGAGTCACGGTGAGTGTGAGAAGTAATATATTACATATGGTAACGAAGGTGAGTTTGTGAGTGTGAGAAGTAAAGAGGTGGTTGAGGTTCTGAAATTTCAATAAAGAACTCTCTATATATAAGGTATTAATGGACTCCTCCTTAATGTGCAGAATTCTTAATCTCTTTAATAATATTGAGTTTGATTTGTGGATCCAAGACAAAATGGGCGTTAAAGATGGGGTTTGCATGAAGGGAGGATAAGATGAATGCAACTACAACAACAACTCCGTCATTCAGATATTATTTTTTTCATACTTAAAATATTGCATATATTAATGAAATGATTTTTTTATGTTAATAATGTACAGAGAAATACAATATTACAACACATACCTATGTTACAGGAAAATATTAGACGAATCTGTTGAACTGGTGATGAAATGAATTACGACCTACATTTAGGAATGTATTTATGTAGTTTTTCCCTTTATTTTGCATGCATAGACATATATTCATAGCATTTGTGCTTAAATTCACCTATATTGTTAAAATAGAGATTTACACAAAATTTTATTAAAATTGTAATAATTTGGCAAATTATGGAATGAAATGACATATCTATATATACTACTAAACTAGACTACACTAATGCTGACGTGTCATTCTCACAAATTTTGTAGGGTTAAATCTTTTTTTAATTAACTTATTAAACCATAAAAAAATTTTATTAATCTAAAAATAAAACAAAATTTTGTGCGTTCGGTAGTATATAAAATACTCCTACTCTGCGAGAGCTCAAGAGGGGAGATCCGGTCCCGGGTTTGACTAGGTATCCAAGAACACAGATTACATACGCTGGACAAGAGATACTAGCACCTTTTCTAAGATCTAGCAAAGAAAGCAAACAAACAGAACTCAGGAGATACAAAGAAGCAAAGGTGAAGAAAAGCCCCCTCAAAGGCACCTTGACGAAGATCTGAGATTGATCTTCGTCTCTTCTGCAAACCAACGAAGCAGAGGCGAGATGACAACCGAGAAGTAACAGATCTCTCTTCTCTTCTAAGGATCCTTCTCACTCAAAGCGAGATTTGGACGATCCTTTCTTCTTCTTCTCTCAAATCTCTCTCTTTCTTTTGGTGCACAACGAACTCACAAGCTGTCGCCTCCTCTCTTAGGGTTTTGGAGAGCTGCCTCAGAAAGCTTAAATACCAAAGCTTAACCAAGGTCAAACGCATCGTTTAATGACACGCCCTTATTAAACCCTCAGGCCCGGATCATCAAAAAACTCGTAAGCAGGTCTTTCACTCTTGGTCAAAGGAGATGGGCTTCCTGCATTGGGCTATTAAGCCCAAGTCTTCAACTTCAGCCGGATAAGCACATAATACACAACTACACACATTACAACTAAGTATCTCCTAAGTCACATAATAACCTACACATGTACACATCTTGTCACCATATAAATTACCAAGCTACATCACTTAGTTTAACCAAGTGGCAACATTGGATCATTATAGGCATCAAGAATATATACATAGCAAGTTATCATATGAGTCTTACAACTCTCTACTTAGACCATAGTATAAGGTGCTAGTTTAATCTCTATGTCCTAAGCTACAATGTATTACAAGAATCAATTAACATAACACCTCGAGTGGTCTTTTCCGGTTGATAAGTGGGTTTCCGTCCTTCCCTCCTGCCGTGAGTTAGCAGGTTTGTCTTGGTCCTTTACACTCACGGTGATAGAGTATGTTCGTTTGGTTACCGTGTTTAGGTTTGGAAGTTTTCGGTTATGGGTATTACGGCTAAGGTTGTGTATAGAGTTAGCGTTCCTTCGGTTCAGTTGAAGAATGGTCGCGTGCACGTTGTTGATCACTCGAGTTTCCTGGCAGCGCATCGGTGAGGCCGTGTTTGTAACTAGGATAGCAGCTCAAGTTCTGTAATGGGTAGTTTGTGTGCAAGTCCGTAAGTAGGCTGTTGTGGTTATGTGTGGGATCGGAATATGTTGAGGGTGGAAGTATGTAGTATACATTTATGGAAGTAGGACTGTTTTTAGGAACCTGGTTAGTAAGAGTGAGATTAGGTTAAGTTTAACCTACTTACATCTTGACCTTCTTGTTACTGTTTAGCTAGGATAAAGAGGAATAAAGAGGAGTTTCCGGATTCGGGGATAAAGGAGTACAATGGTTTAGTTACGCTTGTGAAACTAGTTGGGTTCCTTTTCTTGGTAAACTCTTGTTAACTTAGAAGCTAGAACTTCTAAAATTCTTAGATGTGTTGTTAATCCGATTTTCCTTCTTAACAGGCGTGTGAGATTGTACTCGTGAGGAATCGAGTTTAGCGTTTAGTAGATTCAAGACTTGATTCAGGTAAATCCTTTGGACTTACTTAGCTAGCTTCTAGATGCTGCTATGGGTGATGATAGTGTTGATTGTATATATGTGTATTATAACCGACCTTTAATCGACCCAATAGTAATGGGCGGTGACATTCTGCCCAGTAGCTCGAGGGCGACCATGAGGATCTTCGGGACTAGGCCATACATGGTTCACGGGGAGGATACCGAACCGGTCCATATGGCATACGGGGAGTTATGCCGAACCTTTCTAGCTGGATTGTAACATCCCGTTTCTTTCGAAGGCTCTTTAGAAGATTCCACGGGTAGAGAACCCACGGGGGCGCCTTTAGAGTGTTGCAGGTGCGGTGACACCGCCTGCTGGGGCGGCCACTGTTTGCCATGGGGGTGGTAAAGCAATGGGCCGCGTCGTTTTAACTCGTAACCAACGACGATTACAATCCCTCCTTTTTATCCAGAAACATTGCCTTCTTCTTTTCCTTTTCTGATTTCTGCCGACCTTTTTGGAGCTCTTCTTCCTTGGAAGAATTACGTAAGTAAGATTCCTTCTTCCTCATCTTCCTCCTCCTTCTTCTTCTTCTTCTTCTTCTTCTTCTTCTTCTTCTTCTTCTTTTCTTCCCTTCATCTCTTGTCCCCTCTTACAGTTTTCGCTGCCAGCAGCGTTGTGATATTCGTCTTCACCGAACTGCAAAAAGCTACGAAGGGCGCCGTCTTTATGGATTCCAGAAGAACCATTTGTTCCTTCTTTAATCGCATCGAAGAAGAAGGGTAAGTGCCTCCCTTTGCATTCCTTTGAGTTTCTGAATGATTCTTAGGAAGTGGCATGAGTATACACTCGATTATAGGCAAAGTGAAGAAGAGAGAAGATCAAAGTCGAAGAAGAGAAGACGGAGTTCGTTGTCGCTAGTGCTGCCCTCACGCCTGCACTCCACTGCGACCGCGCCTCACCGCCCCCGCGCCTTGCTCCTACCGCGGGTGCGGCCTCTGTGTCCCTGCCGCCTTGCGCCTTTTCGTAGCCGCAGATGCGGTTTTCCTCTCGTGAGACACTTAAGTTGTTCTTCCGACTTATGTGTGTTCTTGTGGTATGTCTTCCCTCCTTCCTTGTACCCCCTTTGAGCATGATGTAGTATCATGATAGGTGGCCTTGCAGATCTTGAGTAAATCTCATGTAGTAGGTTAGTTGTAGGTTGTTTCCGAGTTGCATTGAAGTTGCTTTAGATAGGAAAATGCTAGGATGCGGTTTCATGTGGTTGTAACGCGTTGCCTTGATTTATATCCTGCTTTGAAGAGTGAGTTCAGATCGAGTTGTGCAGATAACTGAGAGTAGTCGATTCTTGGTAAGTCCGTAAGACTTACTTAGCTTTCTATGACATAGTGGTTGATGCTTGAGTGGTGTATGTTGTCGTGCTGTGATTATTTATATTATACATATACCGACATATATTGGCCCACGAGTAACGGGCGGTGGTCACTTGTCCAGTTCTCCCGAGAAAGTCTGGGAGGTGCTTCGTGCCGGGACCAAATTAGGATAGACGGAGAGGATACCAATCCAATCCATATGGTATACGGATCGGTGCGCCGAACCACTCTGGCAGGATAAAAGTCCGAAGGCGAGAGCATGAGACTTCTCGTGTCACCCTTATAATTGAACAAGGTGAATGACTTTAATGAAGATAGTAATAACTGAGCTTTTGTGATAGCATGATCTGTATTTACCTTTCTTACTTGTGTTTGTGCTTTAGCATGTTCCTCTATATTATAGTTAGCTAACGGTTTATCCGTGTTGTTGGATACCGTGCAAGATAGGTGTTACACCCCAAATCCGCGGGACTCGGGGCGCTACTGGGCTAGGATCTCACAGTGGATCCTGACCCTAGCCTGACAACAAGTTCACTAGATCTTACAACAAGGCACATACAGATATAAAACCAAATACATAAAACTGTATAAATATATATATCAAAGGTTTACAAAATACAGCCGAGTACAAAACGGCAATCACAAAACCATACACGTGCAAAACATCCAAAAACCCTCGCACAGCCTAGTGTACGGAAGCCCTGGACTGATCACTCATCCGGCTCACTTTGTAGTCTTCCTATCGTGTAGAAAATCTACAACACGTATAAAACCGTTAGCTAATAGATAATGAATAAGAATGAAAAGAATAGCACATACACACATCAACACATCACAATATGCAATGTCACACACACAATTGTTTATTATCTTTAATTACATTATTTCATTACTAATTCAACTTCTTTTGTGGCACGAGGAGCCTCAAGAACCTTGCCTCTGTCCCCTTTCACACAAGTTTTGCATGGGGATCTACCTCCCCCTGGAGTACCGGTTTCAGAGCACCTTTTCCACTCTCGACGAGCTTTGACAAGTGGCCACAATCCGTTATAATACACTTGGGCCTTTTAATAAACATAAGTGGTTATCCTAGTCCGGTTTAGGTTATAAATGCAACAATCATATGCACACACCAATATCACAAACGCTCAAATCCGCAACTGCTCGCTAAGTAAGTCCAATGGACTTACCTGTTACACACATAAACCTGTACCACGTCACAGTTTCCCCTCGAGGAAACGATCAGCGCCTGCATCAGCAAGGCACACACAATATCATACGCTGTCAAGGTTAGGAGACTCGTCTCCTACACCCCAAAATCATAATCAAACTATAACTCGTATCTAAACCTCGATATCTCAACATACTCACAAATGCATAAGGCATTACCTCAACATAAACATCAACATCCTCATCACACACCTCACTAGCCTAGCTACACATTCAAGCTAAGCAAAAAGGGAAAGGAAAGAAGCATATCAAATCTTGGTATGTCCTGGACACGCACATGCGGAAGCAGAATGTAACACCCCAAATCCACGGGACTCGGGGCGTCACATGGGCTAGGATCTCACAATGGATCCTGACCCTAGCCTGACAACAAGTCCACTGGATTTTACAACAAGACACAAATAGATTAATATCAAATACATAAAACTGTATAATATATACATCAAAAGAGTTTACAACACCATAGTCGAGTACAAAACACGATCAACATATCCAAAGAGTACAAAAGTCCCCAAAACCCTCGCACATCCTAGTGTATGGAAGCCCTCGGTTGATCACCCATCTAGCTCATTTTGTAGTCCTCCTATCATGCAGAATATCTAGAACACGGTATAAACCGTTAGCTAACAGAAATGAATAAGAATGAAGTACTAACACATACATAATTTAACACATCACAATATGCAATTTTACACACACACATCCATTTATTATTTTTAATTACGTTATTTCATTACTAATTCAACTTCTTTTGTGGCACGAGAAGCCTAAAGAACCTCGTCTCTTCCTCCGTTAACACATGGGTTGCGTGGGGATAGAATTACCTCTCCTCATGTGCTACTGGTTTTCGAGCACCTCCTCCACTTAGCGAGCTTTGACAGGTGGTCATGACCTGTTATAATGCACTTGAGCCTTTTAAGGTAATGAAGTGATCATCCTAGTCTGGTTTAGGTTATAAATGCAACAATCATATGCGCACACACAACCGTCACAAACACTCGAATCCACAACTGCTCGCTAAGTAAGTCCTATGGACTTACCTGCCACAAACGTCAACCTGTACAATATCACAATTTCCCCTCGAGAAAACAATCAGCGCCTGCATGAGCAAGGCACACAATCAAACACTACAAAGGTTAGGAACTCGTCTCCTATACCCCGTAACCACAACCAAACTATAACTCGCATATAAACCTCGATATCACAACATAACTCGCAATTTCTCAAATCTCAAGGTAGCATCTAATCAACATTCCTCAATCTCAATTCTAATCCTAATTTAATTAATTAACATTTAATTAATTAACCTTTAATTAATTAATTAAGTTTCACCAGAATAGCGTTTTGCTCGTAGACAATTTCTAAACCCACATGTCATCAAATTTCATCAAACAAGCAACCCATAATTCCTAGAATAATATAACGGCTATAATGGAATTTCCAATTATCCATTTTGACAAGCCTAAGGTCAATTTAGGCCAAATCGCAGTACGGTAAACGAATAAATTCATAACTTATTCGTTACTAACCCGATTGACGATCTGAAAGAAGTTCCGGAATCAGAACGACGCAAGCTACGCATGGACAACATCAAATTCACCGGAATCTGAGCAACGGAACCTTCCTGATGACATATATGCTCGACCAGATCTTCGTATGCTCGGAAATGCAAAAACTCGGTACCGATATGAAGAGAATGAAGGAGGAATCCAGAAACTCAAACGGAATTGAAATCGGATTTGAAACGGAGACTAGATATGAGTTTGAAGGTTGAGAGAAATAAGAGCTTTTACGAGGAAACGTGAAAGGAAATGAATTAATTAACGATTTTCCGCTATTCATAGTGAAGACGATAATTATCCTTTAACCGATCCAAAGGCGGGTTGAACCCCCTTCTCCAAACTTCTCGAAATTGGAACAATAAATCTGGAATATGTAGGGATGATTATTCCACAACTGCATCGGAAAACGCGTATTCCTAAGCCGTCTTTCTTAACCATTAAGAAACGAAATAGCAACTCTTTTGGCCGTTTTTCCTTTCCATGTTATTTCATATCTAGGATATGTCCGATGTTTTGATCATTTCTCTCAAGTGCATTTTTATTAATTGGAGCTCTCAAATGCTCCAAATAACACCGGAGGGTAAAAATAATTACCCGGAGGAAAAAGTGAAAAAATTCCCATAAACCCAAAA
The DNA here is from genome assembly GCA_033239125.1 of Fagopyrum homotropicum. Taxonomy (NCBI): domain Eukaryota; kingdom Viridiplantae; phylum Streptophyta; class Magnoliopsida; order Caryophyllales; family Polygonaceae; genus Fagopyrum; species Fagopyrum homotropicum. The sequence goes on along the minus strand of BSWB01000002.1, from coordinate 32,364,763 downwards.
TTACGCCAGGAACATAACGGTGGGACTCATACTCATCACTTACGCAATCTTCGCTAGTTACGGGTCAATTACTATCAATGATTAAGTTAATCAACATTAATTAGAATTCAAAAATCGTAGCTATTACATCACACACCCCTTAAGAAAAAGTGTTGTCCCGAAACTTGAACAATTCTCAAATCCTCTCGGACTCATACGCCGAGGTATAAACACTCTCTGTATCGGAGGTATCACATCTCCGTTCAAAGGTATCAACCTATAACACTCTATAACCTCAAAACACAACATGGAGGAATCACCAACTCCAGCAACAAGATCATAACGCTATCCAAAGGCATAGAGAAAAACCATCTCTAGCCAACCTATATAACCACATCACAAGGCATGGAGGAAAACCATCTCCAGCCAAACCGTACACATAATGCGGGGTGTGGAGGAAAACCATCTACACTCAAACTATGTCCATAAACAATAGCATGGAGAAATAACCATCTCCAGCTAAACCCTAATCACAACTCAATAGCATGAAGGAAGTACCATCTCCAACTATAAAACACAGCTCGCGCTAGCAAACAAGATCTAATAAGATCGTATGCATACATCACATCTAGCACGAAAATACATCAAATCACATAAGCACGTAATCATAACACTCACATAAATAGCACTAATAACTACTCATAGATCCTACAGGTGCATCTATCTCGGCATAGAACTCTGGATAGTACCTTTGTATACTATCCTTTGTCTCCCATATGGCCTCATCAGGTTCTCGTCTTGACCATTGTATCCTCTACATAGGAATGTCCTTCGAACGCAAGCATCTCACACCTTGTTCTAGGACTGGAATCGGCTGCTCAACAAAAATTTTGGTCCGGCTTAACCACTAAGTCATCATAACTGATGATGTGTCTCGGATCTAGTATGTATTCCCTCAGCCGAGACACATGGAACACACGGTGAACACCCTCTAGCCTCGGAGGCAAAGCTAATCTGTATGCTACCCTCCCGACTTTTTCTAGTATCTCAAAAGGACCGACATATCGGGGACTCAACTTCCCCTTTATGCCAAAATGTTTGACGCCACGCGTCGGTGAAACTTTCAGCCAAACATGAGTTCCAGCCCCGAACTCTAGAGGCCGACACCTCTTGTCTACATACGACTTCTAACGACTATGTGCAACCAACATCCTCTCTTTGATCAGCGCTACTCATGTAATATCATCCTGAATCTGCTCAGGCGCTATACTATTTATACTACTAGGCTCAACCCAACATAACGGTGTACGACATCTCCGTCCATACAGTGCCTCATACAGGGTCATCCCAATTGATGTATGCCAGTTGTTGTTGTACGAGAACTCAACCAATGGGAGATGATCTGACCATTCTTGTCCCCAGTCCAACACATAAGCTCGCAGCATATCCTCTAGCGTCTAGTGAACTCGAGGTGAATCGTTCATCTCGAACTGAAACGATCGTCCTCGGTACACCATGGAGTCTCACTATCTATCTAGTGAACTCCTCAGCCAATCTGCTTATTGGCCACGTTTCCCTGATAGGGATGAAACGTGCAGTCTTCGTCAGTCTGTCAACTACAACCCATATAGCATCAAAACTCCTGCTGGGCCTCAATCCTGTCACAAAGTCCATGGAGATATCCTCCCACTTCCATTGCGGTACTGACAGTGTATGAAGCTCTCCTCCTGGTCTGCAATGCTCTATCTTGACCTGCTGACAGGTCGCACACTGAGCCACAAATCGGGCTACATCGGGCTTCAGCCCTACCCACCAGTGTGAACGTCTCACATCCTGATACATCTTACTCGCACCTGAGTGCATCGAGTAAGGTATAGAGTGAGCGTCCTGTAAGATCCTCCGTCTCAGATACGCAACAGCGGGTACACAAACGTGGTCGGGGCGTCTCATCACTCCATCTGCTGCTATGGAGAATTGTGGTGCCTCACCATGAGACATCCTATCTCGAATCCTCAACAATGTCGGGCAGATCCCCTACTTTGTTGGATCTCCCCCAACATGTCAGGTAGAACCTCTAAGGTACTCAGCTAGGCATCCTCATCATGGAACTGAATGTCCAACTCTAGCCATGCTAGATCCCTTTGCAATTGAGGCTGAACTGTCAGTCTCACAATCGCATTCTCTCATGGCTTCTTCCTTCTCAAGGCATCGACGACAACGTTCGCCTTCCCTGGATGGTACAGAATTTCAAGGTCAAAGTCCTTGATCAACTCAAGCCATCTATGCTGGCAGTTATTTAATTCCCGTTGTGTGAAAACATACTTCAGACTCTTATGGTCTTTGAAGATCTGGCCTGTAGCGCCATACAAGTAATGTCTCTAGATCTTCAAGGCATGAACTACCACTGCCAACTCCAGATCATTAGTCGGGTAGTTCTTCTCATACGTCTTCAACTGTCTAGACGCATAAGCTATCATTCTACCACGATGCATCTAAACACACCCTAAACCTAGCTTGGATGCGTAACTGTAGACAACAAAGTCCTTTGTGCCCTCCGGCTGCATTGAGATGGGAGTGGAAGTCAGACGTCTCTTCAGCTCCTCAAAACTCTGTGTACAAGGCTCGGATCATACAAACCGGGTAGTCTTCCTCAACAGGTTGGTGAGTGGACGGGAAATCACGGAGAATCCATGCACAAACCGTCGGTAGTAACCGGCTAGGCCAAGGAAACTACGCACTTCCTTGACGTTCGTCGGTGTTGTCCACACAGCTACAGACTCAATCTTTGCCATATCAACCTTGATCCGGCGGAGACAACATGACCCAGAAATGATACCTCTGGCATCCAGAACTCACACTTAGAGAACTTGGCGTACAAATCACTATCCCATAAAAACTCGCAACACTGTCCTCAGATGTCCTGCATGTTCTTCAGTGGTACGAGAGTACACCAGAATATCGTCTATGAAGATCACCACAAATTGATCCAGGAAGTCGATGAATATGTCATTCATCAACTCAATAAAGAAGGAGGGCGCATTCGTGAGCCCGTATGGCATCACTACGAACTCATAGTGGCCATACCGAGTCCAAAATGTCGTCTTATGCACATCCTGCTCTCTCACCCTCAACTGGTGATATCCCGAGTGCAAGTCGATCCTAGAGAACACAGTCGCTCCCTGAAGCTGATCTAGCAAATTGATGACATGATTTATGACGTTAGTTTAGGCATTCATTTAGATAGTTTCTCCCGTTATTCATGCATGGTTTGGCATTAGTTCATGACATTTATGCTTAATTCATGCATATTGTCGAAATAGACGTCTACACGAACTCTTGTCGGTTTTGTAGGTATTTTGGGGAGCTTTTAGAGCTTAATCGATACATTCGAGGATCGTTCCTTATGATGGCAAACTTCCGGACTCATTAAGGAGCAAGCTAGGAGCAAAGAAGAACACATAGGACCTTGTTGAAGCATGCCTTGCACAAACTCATGGCTTAATGATCCAAAGAGAGCTGAACAGGGGATTCCACGGCCCAGAGGCCAGAACCACGCCCGTGGTTTTGGCCGTGGTTTTCTTTGGACAGCTATCCCACGATCTTCTTGCCCGACCCTTGCTCTTGGTGGGGAATATAAGTGGTCCTACAGGCTGTTGCTTGGGGATCCTCCCACATTCTCTCAGACATTATCATCATCCACATTGGGAATTCTTGGAGGGGAAGAAAAACACTCTCATTTTGGAGGAAGAACAACACACCAAGATAGAGATTTAGAGTGAACTTTTGAGTGATTTTTGAGTGACTTTTGTTGAGAACATTTGAAAGCATTGTAAGGAACGCTTTGGAGCTGTGTTTGAAGGGTTGTAAGTCTTGTTTAATCTCATATTCAGCTAAGACTACTTGTTCATTTTCATTTTCATCTCATTTTCTTGCTATGGAAGCCATGAATGTTTGCTTGTTGAGTTTGAATCTTAAAATGCATGTTGTTGGCTAAATAGTTGTGATTCTAGGGTAATGGAATGATGGTTATGGCTTGAGCTATGATAGAATAGACTTGAATATACCTTTTGATGACTTGCTTGCTCGAACCTAACCTCTGATGAAAACCACGGCCTGTTCATGTCATTCCACGCCCGTGGTTCTGTATGATCTACCCGTTGTTTGTTCTGTTATGCTTGTATTAATGAATGTGAATGTTTGGATGTTAGATTGTTATAATACTAGTGTTTGTTAAGCATAATCTAGCCTAGGGTGACCTAATGCTAGCAAACTAAGTGAGGGAAGAGACTTACCCGGTAATTCTTGATCTTAGATACCAAAGATGATAAACTCTAGGTAGTAGTCAGCCTCACAAGCCGCTATTGGATTGAGTGTGCTAGGATTGATGCTTAGGACTTGCCTTCCCGAGACTTACCCGGTAAGGAGATGTTTGACCCTTAGATAGCTATCCGGTTTGTGTAGAAATCCCAACCTTAGGCTCCTAGAGACTTACCTGGTAATAGGACCTTAGGCAAGGGATTAGTGGACCATGAGACGTACCCGGTGATTGATCCCATTTGACAAACACACTTTTCCCAACATACCGTAGCTTGTCCAAGGTTGATTAGAAGCTTGAGTCCAATGCCATAACCGGAAGTCCTAACCCCTAGAATCCGCTTTTCTTTCTTTGATTACATATCTTGTGTTTGCATTGCTAGTTTGTGTTGCAAGCTTGAGTCGTTTGTTTGATTTATAATCTTGCAAGATTTGTGATCTTTGCTTGATCACCACAAAAACCAAACCCACAAATATCATGATTTTCATTTCTTTATTTCCTTCTCTTTTCTTAAACTAGATTTGCACTATCCATGATCACTTGTTTGATTTGATTTCACCTTAGTCTTCGTGTTCGACCTCGGAATACTATCCTTGCTACAAAACGACCTATACACTGTGGGTTCGCTAGGAGTTAGGAAATTATATCGAGTTATAAATTGTAAGACTTTTGTGCTATACATTTCTAGCGTAACAAGTTTTTGGCGTCGTTGCCGGGGACTAGGTCTAGATTGAATCATTGTGTGTGATTGTTTATGGTGTAGGTTTTTTATTGTTGCTTTTAATCTTGTCGGGTTTGTGTCTTTGATTTTTCAGGACATCTCTCATTCTTTAGGTGCATGCGAAGATCTCGTGGCAAGGATTTAGCTCCATTCGATCCAAACCGGAGAAAACCCTTAAGACTAGATCCAAGAGCATTAAGAAGAAGAAGGAGATGACCGGAAGAGATCTTCAAGCTGAGTTGAATGATGCCTTAGAGAAAATTAGGCTAAGGGATGAAGTCTTGGAGAATGAGAGGAGACTTGCCAATGAGAGGCAAGAAGCAACTAGGAGGGAAATTAAAGAGATTAGGCAAGCTCTTATGCAAAGGGAGCTTAATCGTCAACACCGCAGCCGGCGGTCAACGTTCGGTTTGAGCCGATTATTATTGAGGAGACACAAACGTTAGGGCAACGTATGGATCCAGCCCAAAGAGTGCACCGTCCGGGTGTAAACTTAGGAGATCCCGCAGCCCATGACTACAAGCTCCGCCCTCAAGTGCTACAAATGATCCGGCACAATCAGTTTGGAGGGATGGAAGGAGAGTCTCCTCATCAACACTTGATGAATTATGAGATCTTGATGGAGACTCTAAGGCCACCTAGATTGGAGAGCAACAACCACAAGCTTAGGGCTTTTTCCTTCTCACTTAAGGATAAAGCCTTGGCTTGGCACCAATCCATTCCACTAGGACGTGTGGGTACTTGGGAGGAGATGATAACCGAGTTCTTAACAAAGTTCTTCCTACCTTCCAAGACAACCGAGCTAAGAGGGAAGATCAATGCCTTCATGATGAAGGACAAGGAGAGCCTATTCAAATCTTGGGTGAGGTTGAAAGACCTCCTCCTATATTGTCCACACCATGGGATACCGAAGATAGAACTATTGGAGATTTATTTCAAGGGGCTTGATGAGGATAGTCAATTCAAGCTCCAATCACTTTCCGGAGGAACATTCATGGAGAAGAATGTGGATGAGGCTTGGGAGTTTGTAGAGAAGCAAGCCTTGGTGATAGAGAAGTACTCCCATAAGAAGAGTGATGGGAGGAAACCGGGAGTGTATGAAGTAAGTGAAGTCACCATGAGCAACTACAAACTTGATGCAATCAGCAATGAGCTTAAGTCCTTGAGGGAGTTGTGTACCACAACCTTAAATAATCAAGCAAGTCCTCAAGTGCAAGTGCAAGTGCAAGCCAATTTGGCTTCCAAAGAGGAGGATATTAACTTCATGAGAAGGGGTAACTACAACAATTATCAAGGCCCTAGGAACTTCAACAACAACAGCCGGCAATACAACAATTATCGGCCAAATCACAACCATCCCGGGTTCTCCTATTCTAACTCGGATGACGCCTTGAACCCTCCCGCTTCCACAAGTGCATCCCCACCACCTAAGGCTTCACAAGAGCCTCCACTCGGTTTTACTCAACCTCCAAAGGATAGAACCGAAATGATGTTTGAACAATTGCTTGGAAGGTTGAGTGGACTTGAGAGCACGGTGACATCCATTTCCAAGGCTCAAAAGGTGCTAGAAGAACAAGTGTTCCAAAAGGCGGGCGAAGCACAAAGGGATCCAAGAAAGCTTCCCGGAAGGACCGATGACAACCCAAGAGGCTAAGTGTTGGCCATTACCACAAGGAGTGGGTTGAGCATGAAAGATCCCTCACCAAGGGAGAATGACAAGGGGAAGCAAGTAGTAGTGGAAGAAGAACCATTGCAAGAAGGAGGGAAGAGCAAAGATGATGAGCCAACATATGTGGCACCTCCTCAATACAAGCCACCACTACCATTCCCACAATCACGAGCAAGAGCTCGATTAGATAAACATTTCGGTAAATTCCTTGAACTCATGTCTAAATTGCATATTAACATTCCGTTCATAGATGCTATTCTAGGTATGCCGGCCTATGGAAAGTTTTTGAAGGAGATACTCTCCAACAAGAGGAAGTTGGAGGAGTATGGAGAAGTGAGGATGACAAAGAGATCTTCCGAGTTGATACAAACTATGAGGGAGGAGATGCCTCCTAAGCTGCGAGATTCGGGATCTTTTTGTGTGCCAATTGGAGTTGGAGAAGTGCAATATGAGGCCCTATGTGACCTTGGAGCAAGTGTAAGCATTATCCCGCTTGCACTTTGCAATAAGGTTGGGCTAGGAGAACCAAAGCCGGTCAAGATGACCCTCTACATGGCGGACCGTTCAATCCCTCACCCCGTGGGAATCATAGAGGACATACCGGTTCAGCTTGGGAAGTTCTATGTGTCAATCGATTTTGTTGTTTTGGACATCCCGGCGGACTACCCGGTTCATATCATTTTAGGGAGGCCATTCTTAGCCACATCTGGATGCTTAGTGGATTGCAAAAATGGGATCCTCTCCTTCAACATAGGAGAAGAAAACATCAAGTTCAAGCTGTCCACAATGATGAAGGGGCCAGCCCTTGGTGAAGATGTCTTCAACATTGTTGAGGAAGAGGAGTCTAGAGAAGTTGTGAGCTCAATCTTGATCAAAGATCCACTTGAGAAGGTTCTTAGCTTGAGTATCATGGAGGAAGGAGTTGAGAAAGCTTTTAATGAAGAAATCCAAGCTTTGGATGCATTAGAAAAGGATACAAGTGCTGAATTTGAAGTGCACGAAGGAGTGCTGAAACACTGTAAGAACCACGGCCTGACACCCAGAACCACGCCCGTGGTTTCAACCGTGGAACTCTCTGTAATGTCCATTTGTGCAAGCTCTTCCAATTCCACGCCCGTGGTTGTGCCAGAGGTTGTGGTTTTGCCCGTGGTTTCTCCAGAAAGTCCCTTAGTTGTTGATCAAACCTCAAGGAGTCTTGGAGAGTCTTCAATGGATTTGGATCCATCTAATGTGGAGCTATATGAATCACATCCAACCGATAAAGGTCCTCCTAAACTTGATCTCAAACCTCTCCCTTCTCATTTAAAGTATGCTTTCCTTGGTTCAAATTCTACTTATCCCTTGATTGTGAATGCATCTTTGAATGATGATGAACTTGATAGATTGTTGACTGAATTGAAATTGTATAGGAGAGCTATTGGATACACCATTGATGACTTAGTTGGCATTAAGCCTTCCTTGTGCATGCATAAAATCTTGATGGAAGACAACCATAAACCATCAATTGAACCTCAAAGAAGATTGAACCCTATTATGAAAGAGGTAGTCAAGAAAGAGATCCTAAAATTGCTAGATGCGGGAATCATTTTCCCGATTTCGGATAGTAAATGGGTTAGTCCCGTACATGTTGTTCCTAAGAAGGGTGGTATGACCGTAGTAACTAATGAGAACAATGAACTAATCCCAACTAGGACGGTTACGGGGTGGAGAATGTGTATTGACTATAGGAAGCTTAATGTGGCCTCTAGGAAAGATCACTTCCCTTTTCCCTTTATTGACCAAATGCTAGAAAGGTTAGCTCAAGATTCACATTTTTGTTACCTAGATGGCTATAGTGGGTTCTTTCAAATCCCTATTCACCCGGATGACCAAGAGAAAACAACATTTACTTGTCCTTGGGGAACATTTGCATATAGGAGGATGCCATTTGGGTTGTGTAATGCACCCGCCACTTTTCAAAGGTGTATGATGCTATTTTTTCTGAATATATTGATATTATTATGGAAGTGTTTATGGGTGATTTCTCAGTGTATGACTCTTCATTTGATAATTGCTTGGCTAATCTATCTTTGGTGTTGAAGAGATGTGAGGAAACTAATCTTGTATTGAATTAGGAGAAATGCCACTTCATGGTGAGTGAAGGCATAGTGTTGGGACACTTGGTATCCCACCGAGGCATTGAGGTTGATAGAACAAAGATAGAAACGATAGAGAAGTTGCCACCACCTACCTCGGTGAAAGGGGTAAGGAGTTACTTAGGGCATGCCGGTTTTTACCGGAGGTTTATAAAAGATTTATCTAAAATTTCTAAGCCTCTCACTAACCTACTAATGAAGGATGTTGAGTTTGTTTTCTCCAAGGATTGTCTTGAAGCATTTTGCAGGTTGAAGGATGCTTTGATCTCTGCCCCTATCATGCAACCTCCGGATTGGAGCTTACCATTTGAAATAATGTGTGATGCAAGTGATGTGGCCGTTGGGGCTGTTTTAGGACAAAAGAAAGATGGGCTTACACATGCCATCTACTACGCTAGCAAGATGCTAGATGATGCCCAACTCAACTATGCCACAACCGAGGAGTTGCTAGCGGTAGTGTACGCCTTTGAGAAGTTCCGGTCATATCTTGTTGGAGCAAAGGTTATTGTGTACACGGATCATGCTGCGATCCGTTATCTCCTCACAAAGAAGGATGCCAAGCCTCACCTCATTCGGTGGATCCTTCTCCTCCAAGAATTTGATTTGGAGATTCGGGACGAGAAGGGTTCCGAAAATTCGGTAGCGGACCATCTTAGTAGGCTACCACCATCGGAGATGGAGAGAGATGACATCCCAATTGATTACTCATTCCGGGATGAGCAATTGCAAATGATGGAGGAGTGCTTACTTCAAGTGTCTAGAGGGAGTGAGCCATGGTATGCAGATATAGTGAACTACCTTGTGTGTGAAGAGGTGCCACCCGGTTTATCATATGCCAAAAGGAAAAAAAATTTCAAGGATGTGAGGCATTACTATTGGAGCGAGCCTCTCTTGTTCAAGAGAGGACCGGATGGAGTCTTTAGGAGGTGCATTCCGGAGGACGAGGTGGAGAGTGTGATCCGTCATTGCCACTCCTTGCCATGTGGAGGCCATGCTAGCTCACACAAAACGTGTGCAAATGTATTTCAATCCGGTTTTTATTGGCCTAACTTGTTTAAGGATGTGCAGAATTTTGTAGTAGCTTGTGACGCTTGCCAAAGGATGGGAAACATCTCAAGAAGGAATGAGGTGCCCTTAAACAACAAGAGGTTGAGATCTTTGATGTTTGGGGTGTGGACTTCATGGGGCCATTCCCCTCTTCATGTGGAAACCTCTACATTCTCTTGGCAGTGGATTATGTGTCAAGGTGGGTGGAAGCAATTGCGGCTCCCACAAATGATGCCAAAGTAGTGGTGCGGTTCTTCAACCAAGTCATCTTCCCTAGATTTGGAACACCAAGAGTGATCATAAGTGATGGAGGGAAGCATTTCACCAATAGGAACTTTAGGACACTTTTGGCTAAGTATGGGGTGACTCATAAGGTGGCCATACCTTACCATCCCCAAACTAGTGGCCAAGTGGAGATCTCCAACCGGAAGATAAAGGGGATACTTGAGAAGACGGTTTCTAGGACAAATCGTAGTACGGGCCATGAAGCTTGATGATGCTTTGTGGGCATATAGAACTGCTTTCCAGACACCAATTGGCACCATTCCCTACAAGCTAGTTTATGGCAAGTCTTGCCACTTTCCGGTGGAGATGGAGCATAGGGCATATTGGGCCATAAGGTGGCTGAATTTTGACCTCAAAGAAGCCGGTGAGAAGAGGTTGCTAGACATTAATGCTCTTGAGGAGATCCGGTTGGATGCTTATGAAAATGCCCGGATTTACAAGGAAAGGACCAAGCGTTGGCATGACAAACGTCTAATCCCAAAGGAGTTGAGATAAGGTGACTTAGTCCTTCTCATCAATTCAACGCTGAGGCTCTTCCCCGGAAAGCTAAAGTCAAGATGGACGGGTCCTTATGTGGTGAGGAAGGTCTTCCCCCATGGAGCGGTTGAGATAGGTGGCAAGCATTGTGGAGATTTTAAGGTGAATGGGCACCATTTGAAGAAGTATATCCCGGAAGCTCTGGCGGACATGATTGCCCCACTTCACCTTGAGTGAAACGCTCCCGAATTTGGTCAAGCTAATGACCTTAAAGACGCGCTTAATGGGAGGCAACCCATTGGTACATATCTTTCCCTTTTTGTTTTTTGTTTTCATTTTCGATTTTTGCTTTTGCTTTTTTTTTTTGTGTGTTTGGTGTATGTGTGCTAGAGTCTAGGTAACATGGAAGTTTTGCAAGGCATAAGGATGATGATGATGATGATCCCGCATCAAACGTGGGTGGAGCGGACGCGGGACTTGGACGGCTTGCGGTGCTTAGCGCGGGTCCCGACGCCATAATGAACATCAAAAGCTCTCTACCACCTTTGATTGATCATCCACCATCACTTCACATGAGTGAACCAAAATACAAAAAACACCACTTTTACATTGTGAGGACTTTCCTTCACTTCCTTATTTAATTTGCACATTGGGGACAATGTGGTTTTAAGTATGGGGTGGGGTTTTCATAATCATTTGCATGATTGCATCTAGGATAGTTTCATATTGTCACATGTTTCATTAGCTTTTGCATTGTACATATATATTTCGGAAATTCCAAAATAATCAGAAAATTCAAAAAAAAATTTGTGCTTCCTAGTTTGGATATGACCCTCATGATGAGATTGTTTTGTGAATTGGCTATGGATGGATTTGTGTGTTGAATGGATTCATGCATATGTGGACTTGAAATACTTCTCTTGAATCCTATGTATGAATTGTGATTATGATATTTGCCTTGATTGGATTGAAGATTGATAGTCGAAATCACATGGTAGTTCTTGCACATCATCTAGGAATGATTAAGGCAATTCATCTCTCTTATTCTCATCTTGATCATTTTGTTTGAGCACCTCACTTGATATAAAATTTGACCTCTTTTGACCCATCCGGGAATAGAAGCATGCTAGTTTGTTGAGTGTGTGAAAAGCAAGTGTGGGGGGATGTTGTTGATGAATGAATGTTGTGAATGAAGTGCTGAATTTGTTGTGAAAAGTGTAGAAAAAAAATATAGGTTTGGGGACTTTGGTTTTGATGACGAGTAACTCGGCACCATTCACATAATCGGGTGTTTGTGCCTTGCCAAAGTTGGATAAACCGAATGTCCTAACGAGCCTTGGTATGTGTGCCCGGTGTGAGGCACCTCGGAAAAATCCCGAGGTCCGCTAATCACCAAGGTTTCGGCTTTTGTACACCAATGACATCGTCTCAAAAATAAGTGAAAGAAAAAGAAAATGAAGAAGAAAAGAAAATAAAGAAAAGATGGAGAAAAATATACACTTATGGGGAAGTTGATCAAAAATGAAATTGTGGAGTTAGTTTCTGTCCCGGATTAGCATCACATGACCTAAAAAATTCCCACCTATAACAACGTTTCTTGGCCTCTTCTTTCCTAAGTCCTTGTGACCTATTTGCAATTGTGTATGACTTAGTGATCTAGATTGGATATTCTCATGATCATCTTGACTTCTTCATTTTCACCTTTCATGCATGCTTTCGAGTTAAGTATAATTGTCTTTCCATGCCTTCATTCATCTAATACACGATTGCTTGTCCATTGCCATGAAACATGACTATGAAGTTGATCCATCTTATGAAGCACAATTCCAAAAAGATTTTATGTTTTTTCTGCGTTCATAAATCATGCCATCTCGTAGCCTATAGTTGGACCTTGCTCGGGGACGAGAAAGTGACAAGTATGGGGTATTTTGATGACATGATTTATGACGTTAGTTTAGGCATTCATTTAGATAGTTTCTCCCGTTATTCATGCATGGTTTGACATTAGTTCATGACGTTTACGCTTAATTAATGCATAATGTCGAAATAGACATCTACACGAACTCTTGTCGGTTTTGTAGGTATTTTGGGGAGTTTTTGGAGCTTAATCGATACATTCGAGGATCGTTCCTCGTGATGGCACACTTCCGGACTCATTAAGGAGCAAGCTAGGAGGAAAGGAGAACACATAGGACCTTGTTGGTGCATGCCTTGCACAAACTCATGGCTTAATGATCCAAAAGAGAGATGAACAGGGGATTCCACGGCCCAGAAGCCAGAACCACGCCCGTGGTTTTGGCCGTGGTTTTCTCTGGACAACTGTCCCAAGATCTCCTTGCCCGACCCTTGCTCTTGGTGGAGAATATAAGTGGTCCTGCAGGCTGTTGCTAGGGGATCCTCCCACATTCTCTCAGACATTATCATCATCCACATTGGGAATTCTTGGAGGGGAAGAAAAATACTCTCATTTTGGAGGAAGAACAACACACCAAGATAGATATTTAGAGTGAACTTTTGAGTGATTTTTGAGTGACTTTTGTTGAGAACATGTGAAAGCATTGTAAGGAACGTTTTGGAGCTGTGTTTGAAGGGTTGTAAGTCTTGTTTAATCTCATATTAAGCTAAGACTACTTGTTCATTTTCATTTTCATCTCATTTTCTTGCTATGGAAGCCATGAATGTTTGCTTGTTGAGTTTGAATCTTAAAATGCATGTTGTTGGCTAAATAATTTTTATTCTAGGGTAATGGAATGATGGTTATGGCTTGGGCTATGATAGAATAGACTTGAATATATCTTTGGATGATTTGCTTGCTCGAACCTAACCTCTGATGAAAACCACGGCTTGTTCATGTGATTCCACGCCCGTGGTTCTGTATGATCTGCCCGTGGTTTGTTCTGTCGTGTTTGTATTGATGAATCTGAATGTTAGGATGTTAGATTGTTGAAATCCTAGTGTTTGTTAAGCATAATCTAGCCTAGGGTGACTTAATGCTAGCAAACTAAGTGAGGGAAGAGACTTACCCGGTAATTCTTGATCTTAGATACCAAAGATGATGAACTCTAGGTAGTAGTGAGCCTCACAAGCCGCTATTGGACTGAGTGTGCTGGGATTGATGTTTAGGACTTGCCTTCCCAAGACTTACCCGTTAAGGAGAAGTTTGACCCACTAGATAGCAATCCGGTTTGTGTAGAATTCCCAACCTTAGGCTCCTAGAGACTTACCCGGTAATAGAAACCTTAGGCGAGGGATTAGTGGACCATGAGACCTACCCAGTGATTGATCCCATTTGAGAAACACCCTTTTCCCAACATACCGTATCTTGTCCAAGGTTGATTAGAAGCTTGAGTCCAATGCCATAACCGGAAGTCCTAACCCCTAGAATCCGCTTTTCTCTCTTTGATTACATATCTTGTGTTTGCGTTGCTAGTTTGTGCTGCTAGCTTCAGTCGTTTGTTTGATTTATAATCTTGCATGATTTGTGATCTTTGCTTGATCACCACAAAAACCAAACCCAAAAATATCATGATTTTCATTTCTTTATTTCCTTCTCTTTTCTTCGACTAGATTTGCACTATCCATGATCACTTGTTTGATTTGATTTCACCTTAGTCTTCGTGTTCGACCTTGGAATACTATCCTTGCTACAAAACGACCCATACACTTTGGGTTCGCTAGGAGTTAGGAAATTATATCGAGTTATAAATTGTAAGACTTTCGTGCTATACATTTCTAGCGTAACAATAAACCATTAGCAAACATTTATTTACGCATTTAATCAAACTTGAGAAACAAACAAACAAATAAGTCATATGCAGAAATAAAATATTAATGGTTATGTAAAGGGTTCACTTGGCAGAACAGAAACCATACACATCAATCGTCAAAAAAAAACTGACGCAATGTATAACAAGCAATGTTACATATATAGATCGTATACAAGCAGCAACACATAAATGTAAAAACAATATATTGAAAAAGGAAGTAGGATAGGCATATTCCCTACTTGTAAGCATCTTCCCTAGCTTGTATAGTAGAATGAGGTTAAATCAGATCGCCAAATTTAACTTCTAAAAATCATCTTTCTTACTCATACTATAAACTATTTCAATACAGTCACAACGTAGATGACTAGGGGTATTTCTATGGTCGTCTATACCCTATCAAAAATATAATCCCGACTTAGCACTAAAACAAGTATAGTGGTTAAGTAAGGGTCGAACCCAAGAGAGTTAAGGTGTTTTATTAGATGCAATTATTGATTATAGGAACAAGTAACAAAGGGGGGGGGGGGGTTGGTTGGTGTTCGCCACTTAGCGTGCATGCAAATAATCTTTAAATTTATTAAAACTAGAATCAAGCAAGCGAACCCGTAGTGTACGGATCGATATAGTTAAGCAAGAAATCCAGAGTATCGAACACAGGGATTTGGGGACTTAAATCCAATTATAGATTATCAAGCAAGTAAATGTATGAAGCTTTTCAAATTATTGGGAAAACAACAATCCTAAAGATCCAGGAATCCAGATGTGGTTATCGATTCAAGATATACTAAAGATATAAGGAAAGAGTTGAGGTATGCAAAGGTATACGAATGTAAGGCAATGTACGGTGAAGTTCCAAGACCTTATATGATTCACCTAAAGACAATCTCTATAAAGGTTGTTGAGGCTTCAGTATAGAAAGATTCTAAAGGTAAATATTAACATCAAATACCCAAACTTGTAATCCAAGGATCAAGACTAACTAAACCGATTAAGGTTGTGACACTCGAAATCGGGGTAGAGGTTGTTGAGGCTTCACTACCACCTAGAAAAGGCAAGCCAAGACTAAGTTAAAGCAAATCTTTAACTTTGAATTAAAGTAAAAGCAAGGTTCGTAACTGACACAAAATTACGGGTAGTTCTTGAGTTCCACGGCCGTGGAAGCTCAAGAACAGACCGTGGATTAGGTTCGTCGGCGATTCTCTCTAACTCTCAAGGTCCAATCTGTTTACGATCGATCTATCATCATCTAAGCCACAACTATCAACCCTTCACCTTAGAATTGCTAAAGGGTTTTAGCCAACAACACTCATATTGATATCAAATTCAAGATTTAAAAGAATGAAAGATGAAAACTTCCGAAAACCTTCAAACCAATCTCAAATCCACAAATATCAATGATAATGCAACTCAGATTTGGGATAAACACAAACAAGTAACTAATCTAGATAAGAACGAAGAACGGGATGTCAATCCGTCTTCTAATCAAACCTAGAAATAAAGTATGAAATCTCCTTACGAACAATCTACCAAATCTTCACTCTTTCTCCAACTTTCTGTCGCGGAATAGCAATCTCCACACGTCCCACTTGAAACCCTAGCCACGTGCAATAAGCGTAGGCAAAGTCTAAGCGAAGGTGACGGAATCTCTCCTCTTCCGTCCTTTTATAGGGTAAGATAAAATATGAGCCCGGCCCATTGCGTAAAAGATCATGGCTTCAAAGTGTGCGTTAAAAGATCGTTAGAATCACGGTTATCCAAGATTCCACGCCCGTGGTTTAGAGCGTGGTTTAGAGCGTGGAAACTCATCACGGTTTGTCACAACTCTCCACGGCCGTGTAAGTTGCTGGAATGATCCACGCTTGTCTTGCCAAAGTTCCACGGCCGTGGAATAGAACGTGGAACCTAGTACGGCCGTATTTTAGAGCGTGGAATAGATGTAGCTCGTAATTCTCCTTAGTCTCGTGCTATTCTTCAAGTTAGCACCTTCCTTAGCTCCTAGTGATGTCCTCAATCCTTGGAAATGCTCAATCTAACTCCATTCTCCCTTGATTCGTTCGGTTTTAGCTCTTAATTGCCTACAATCAACACAAAGCTTATGTAGACCTCTATATCGACAAAATAGCTAAACTAACTCACAATTGCTTCTATGCTTTACCAATGAATACCAATATAGAAGAAATACACTTAGAAAATGTTCGCCCCTAAACGTGCGTGCAAATAAGCTTTAAATTTATAAATCTAGAATCAAGCAAGCGAACCCGCAGTGTACGGATCGACGTAGTTAAGCAAGAATTCCAGAGTATCGAACACAGGGATTTGGGGAGAATAAATTCGATCGTAGGTTATCAAGCAAGTGAATGTAAGAGCTTTGCAATATATTGGGAAAACAACAATCCTAAAGATTCAAGTATCTAGCTATGGCAATCGATTCAAGATATACTTAATGATATAAAGACAGAGTTGAGATATGCAAAGGTATGCTAATGTAAGGTAATCGTACGGTGAAGTTCCAAAAACCTTATATGACTTTCCTACAAGACACTCTCTATACAGGTTGTTGAGGCTTCAATATAGAAAGGTTCTAAAGGCAAGAATTAATGTCAAATACCCAAACTTGTAATCCAAGGATCAAGACTAACTTAACCGATTAAGGTTGTGACACTCACAATCGAGGTAGAGGTTGTTGAGGCTTCACTACCACCTAGAAAAGGCAAGCCAAGACTAAGTTAAAGCTAATCTTTAACTTTGGATTAAAGTAAAAGCAAATTCGTAGACTTAAGGGAAATTACGGGTGGATCTTGAGGTTCCACGACCGTGGACTCAAGAACAGGTCGTAATTTAGGGTTCGTCGGCGATTCTCTCTAACTCTCAGGGTCTAATCTGTTTATGATTGATCTATCATCATCTAAGCCACAACTATCAACCCTTCACCTTAGAATTGTTAAGGGTTTTTAGCCAATAACAGTCATATTGATATCAAATTAAAGAATTAAAAGATTGAAAGATGAAAACTTCCGAAAACTTTCAATAAACTTCAAACCAATCTCAAAGTCACAATCAAGAACGAATATCATCAATAGATTCGGAATAGAACAAACAAACACAATCCTAGATAAGAAGGAAGAACGGGATGTCAATCCGTCTTCTAAATCAAACCTAAACAAGAAGAGAAATCTTCTTGCAACAATCTTCTGAATCTTCAATCTTCCGTCAATCCCGAAATCTCAATCACAATCTCCGCCAAAAGTGCGAGATTAGGGCAATTCCAAGCGTAAACGTAGGATGCGTCTATGCGTAAGCGAAGGTCGAAAACGCGTCTAAGCCAAGGTGACGGAATCTCTCTTCGTCCGTCCTTTTATAGGGCAAGATAAAATATCGGCCCAGCCCAATCTTCTAAAAGATCGTGGCTTAAAGTGTGGCGAAAAAGATCGCCAAGATCACGGTCGTGGAAGGTTCCACAACCGTAATTTAGAGCGTGGAAATCAACACGGTTTGAACACATGATTCCACGACCGTAAAAGCTTCTGGAATGAACCACGCTTCTCCTGCATGGTTCCACGGCCATGGAACTGAACGTGGAATGTAGTACGGTCGTATTTTAGAGCGTGGTTTAGGGCAAGAACGTGATTCTTCCCTAGCCTCGTGCATTCCTCAAGTTAGCTCTCTTTTGGCTCCTAAGAACGCCCTCAATCCATGGACATACTCAATCAACTCATCCTTGCTAAATTCCGTTCGGAAATGGCTCTCAATCACCTATAATCAACATAAAGCTTGTGTAGACATCTATATCGACAATATAGGCAAACTAGCTCACAAATGCAACAATACTCAATCAAAGACTATCAATATGAATCAAATGCACTTAGAAAACGTGCCTAAATTATCACAATATTTCATGCTAACAAATAACCCCATACTTGCAACTTGCTTGTCCCTAAGCAAGGTCTTTCAAAAGCTTTAAAATAAGAGTTAGGATGAAATACGTGTACCTTCTCAAAGCAATACTTCTTTTGGATGAATGTGCCTTCTAAAGAATAGATCATTCTCAAATCTTGCTTCAATCGTTTATAGGACTTTCATACACTTAATCAAAGAGTAAAGAGTGAAGAAAGCTCATGAATCAATTAAACTTCCATACAAGCATCATAACCTTCAAACATTATCAAAATCAATTATAAGAAACTTCAATTTAGATCACCAAGCCATATAACATTCTTTTGATCTTAAGGGCTTTCAAAGAAAAAGGTCTAGAATGTGGAAAGGGAAGGAAACTTTAAGGAATGTGGTGCATGAATCTGGGAAAGTGGACAACTACTCTTTTCTTCTTCTCTTGCGGTTTCCTCAACACCTTCAACTTAGAGCTTCGCTCTCTTCTTTTCATTTTTCGACTTTACTTTTGGAGTTGTGGACAGAGGTGCACAAAAACCGAAGCCTAGAAGATTGGCATTTCTCAATTTTTATGAGATGCCTCAAACCCTTAGCGCACATACCATAATCCGCTAGGAATATCGCTCAATCCGACTTTGGCAAGACACAAACACCCGGCTATGTGAATGGTGCCGAGTTACTCATCGTCATGATTGACTTCCCCAAACCTACAATTCCTTTCTATTCTTTTGATTGCAAATAATTGCTCTCATGGCCCTCCCACATCAAACATGCCTTTTTCATTCACTTCTCCAAATTCCCGGATAGGTAAAGGAGGTCAATATTTCAATGAGGAGTTAAATGATCAAAGAAAGAAGAAAGAAAATATCGAATTGCCTTAATCATCTCAATAAGAAGTATAAGAACTTATAGTGTGATTTCAACTTCAATTTTCTCAACATGATTTAAGTAACATTCATCACATTACGAAACTTGCAAAAGAGGTATAATCAACTCATTTAATTCCTTTTCAATTCACTATTTGTTTAAGCATGCAATTGTCATCAAACTCAATTCACAAGTAGCGATTATCATAGAAATCATCTCAATTCCTTAGAAGCAAAAAATTTTCAAAATTTTTCAATTTTTATGGGTTTTTCAAGTTCTTTTTCATGCAATGCAATAATGAAACGTGCAACAATATAATGAACATGCAATGATAGTCTCGATAGAAGCAAACATAGTGAGTAAGAGTTATTACAACTTTTAGTCACACCCCACCCCATACTTGGGACGAACATTGTCCCTAATGTTCAAAAGAAAGAAAGAAAAGAAAGAAAGGAAAAAGAAACTCACAAAATGGCGGTGGAGCAGCTAAAGCAAGTGGTCAATCATCATCATCACTGCGGTGCTGGTGGAGGCAGGAATGGGGAGAAACTAGGATCATAAAACCGCCCAAACTGCTGGCGGTAGACATCCCTCATCATGTGATCGAGGTCGTCCAAGCGTCCATCTCTAGCATCGGCTCAGATCTCCAATGGTCCTACTCTCTCCGAAAGACCAGTAGCCCAATCCGGCATCTGCTCATACCATCCCGGAGCCTGGCTGTACCATGCTGGAGCGTCGGACGGTGCTGGTGCTGGTGCTGGTGCAGATGGTACCTGTGTAGACCATGAAGGTGGAGCTCCATACCATGCAGGAGGTGTGTCAGCCCATGTGGGTCTCTCACTCACGCTGGCGCGGCGAGAAGACGAGTCTGAAGCTCTAGCTGGACGTGGAGAACGTCTAGGCACATCGGGGGCCGCATCCGGCTGATCCGGAAACGTGCGAAACTCCTGCTCTGCTCCTCCTCCACCCTCAAACTGATCTCTCATCTCCTCCTCCTCAACTACTGGCGGTGGTGGGACATATGGGGGAGCTGCAATCCTGTTTGCATGCATGGCAGCGAACGTCTCCTTCCAATTATGGCGTCCCGCCATAATGGAATACTCCTGTAGCCACTCAATACCCCTACCCGTCCTGCTCTCCCAAGGCATGGCCGCATAAGGCGGACCTCTATGTGTGGGGAAGATGAGACCCCTAGTCATGAAGGCATGAAGTCCTAAGGGTACGGCTGGTATGCGAGTACACGCAAAAAAATTAACTCCCAATGCCCTAGCAAGGTGGGTAACTATCCCACCGTATCCAATGTTACCCTTCCTCTTGTTCTTGAGCTTGCTCATAGTAGCAGCTAAGAGGGTGGCACAGTCAGCTCGGCGTACAGCATAGAATACAGCAAAAAGAGCTCATCCGTCTTGATCTTTTGGGGCGTCTCCGTCCTAGGGAAGAGACACTCCGAAAGAAGACGGTGAGCAATCTTCAAGGCTAAGTGGTACATCAACTTAGCCTTGGTGTCAGCAGGTTGCCAACGGTCCTCGTTGGCATAGATCATAGCAACTTCCTCCCAAAAGTCCTTGGCGTAAACGCCACTAGGAAAACGACCGTTAAAGATCTCATGGAACCCAAAGAAGGTCCCGAACTCACGAATGGAAAAATCATAGTTTCTTTCCATAAGACGGAAAGAAACGGTCCTATCCACATGACTGTGCTGAAAAGACGTCACAACCTCCCTCGTAATCTCCTCATACGCGTCTTTTCGGATAGCCGAGAAGACAACTAGTCCGGCTCTATCCAAGAGCCAAGTAAGATCATCTATAATGTTAAGAGGAGCTAAATCCTCTAACAATAGGTACCTAGGTCCAATCATAGGTCTCTCATGGATCCTCTCGAATGCATCAAGGTGATCCTCATGAATGGTCGGGACTCTAGGGCTAGGAGGTGAGGGTGATGAAGGTGATGATGGAGGTGAAGGGGAAGAGGGTGGTGGTGCTCTGGAGGATGAGGAAGAAGAGGGATTACCCTTCCTTTTCTTGTTTTGGTCATTCTTTTTCTCCTTAATCCTCTCTGAAACTCTCCTTACGAAATCCCTCACTGTCAAGAATCACGGTCTATTCTAGCCTTTCCACGGCCGTGGTTCTGTCATGAACCGTGGTTTGTCTGTTTCTTTCGCAAATCTCAGCAAACAACTCTCAAACTCAACAATCAGGCAGCCCTAGTCTAATTCCTTCCAATTTCAATCAGTTCTTCCTAAAATTTCTAACAAAACGAACCAAATCGACAAAGATCAAGAAGAGTGGAAAAACCTAGGTTTCGGATTTTAAAATCCGAATTGCGCGTTCCTTGGTGAATTTCTGCTCGATTTGTCGCTTGGATCTTGTTGGTGGTTGAATTTGCTTCAATTTGGGAAGAAGAATCGTTGAAAACGATTAAGGAACGAGGATTTGGGAGGAGGTCGTGGATTCGGCGTTTTGGTCATGGAAGAGGGGTTTTGTGGAGTGTTTTGGTGAAGAACGTGGTTTATATAGTCGCAGGCAAAATTAGGAAAATCACGGTCTGTCGGGGTATTCCACGGCCGTGGAATTGTACGGAACCGTGGTTTTGGTGATTTTTCAAAGGCTTTTGGAAATTACAGTCACTGTAGCTGTCACGACCGTGGTTTAGGTTGTGGACCTCTCTGTAAAGCTCCAAAGTCCAAGTTTCGTCACTTTTCTTCAACATTATCCTTCCCATTTCCTTTTCCATCGTTCCTACATCCAAAAACACGAACATACCGGAAGGAATCGAAGGCAAAACAAAGCGAAAAACGTCTAAACTAAGCTAAACTATGAATCGAAAACAAAAACAAAAATGCAATACCTTGGGTTGCCTCCCAAGAAGCGCTTTGTTTAAGGTCCGTAGCTAGACCAATCTCGCACTTATTCGAGTGCGGTAGGCGCGAACTCTTCAGCTTGGAGTTCCGGCGTATACTTCTTGAGTCGTTGGCCGTTCACCTTAAAGCTTCCGCCCGCTTCACCCCATACTTCAACTGCACCATGGGGGAAAATACGCTTAATTAGAAAAGGTCCGGTCCAACGAGATTTAAGCTTACGTGGAAAGAGACGAAGCCTTGAATTGAATAGGAGAACTTGATCTCCTTCTTTGAAGTCCTTTGGAATGATATGCTTATCATGCCAACGCTTTGCTCTCTCCTTATAGATCTTGGCGTTTTCATAAGCGTTCAAGCGGAGTTCGTCCAGCTCATTAAGGTCTAGGAGACGCTTCTCTCCCGCTTCCTTCATGCTGAAATTTAACCACTTGATAGCCCAAAACGCTTTGTGTTCCAACTCCACCGGTAAGTGAAAAGACTTCCCATACACAAGGTTGTATGGTGTGGTTCCTATGGGAGTCTTGTACGCAGTCCGGTACGCCCACAATGCATCGTCAAGCTTCAAAGACCAATCCTTCCTAGTCCTTGCAACCGTCTTCTCTAAGATTCCTTTGATCTCCCTATTTGAGATCTCAACTTGTCCACTTGTTTGTGGATGATAAGGGGTAGCGACCTTGTGAGTAACCCCATACTTAGCTAGAAGAGCTTCAAAGCGCCGGGCAATGAAGTGAGAACCTCCATCACTAATGATAGTCCTTGGCGTCCCAAATCGCGGGAAGATGGTCTTGTTAAAGAACTTAACCACCACCATGGCATCATTGGTGGGAGAGGCAATTGCTTCCACCCATCTAGAAACGTAATCTACCGCCAATAGTATGTATTGGTTTCCACAAGAGGACGGGAACGGTCCCATGAAGTCAACTCCCCAAACGTCGAAAATCTCCACCTCTTGGATGTTGTTGAGGGGCATCTCATTCCTCCTAGAGATATTACCTGTTCTTTGACAAGCATCGCAGCAAGAAACAAAGGATTGCACATCTCTAAACAAAGTAGGCCAAAAGAATCCAGATTGCAATACCTTTGCGCTAGTCTTGTTCGAACTAGCGTGTCCTCCACAAGGTAGTGAATGACAATGGCGGATGACACTTTGCATCTCATCTTCCGGCACACATTGCCGAATGATGCCATCCGGACCTCTCTTAAATAGGAGAGGCTCATTCCAAAAGTATTCCCGAACATCCTTAAAGAACTTCTTCCTTTGTGCGTAGGATAATCCGGGTGGTATCTCCTGACAAACCAAATAGTTAATAAAATCAGCAAACCATGGTTCGTTACCTTTGGAGATCACATCGATGCACTCCTCAATAAGGTGTAGGTGTTCGTCCGGGAAGGAGTCGTCGATGGGTAAATGGTCGTCCTCTAGATGTGTTAGGCGACTCAAATGATCCGCAACAGAATTTTCTGAACCTTTCTTATCGCGGATCTCTAGATCGAATTCTTGTAGGAGAAGAATTCATCTAATTAGCCTTGACTTCGCATCTTTCTTCGCAAGGAGATACCGGATCCCAGCATGATCCGTGTAGACAATCACCTTTGCACCTACAAGATAAGAACGAAACTTGTCAATAGCGTAAACAATGGCTAAAAACTCTTTCTCGGTAGTGGCGTAGTTGAGTTGCGCTTTGTCTAGTGTCTTGCTAGCATAGTATATGGCATGGGTTCGCCCTTCCTTTCGTTGTCCAAGAACAGCTCCTATAGCTACGTCACTAGCATCGCACATAACCTCAAAGGGAAGAGTCCAATCCGGAGGTTGGATAATAGGTGCTGAAATTAGAGCTTGCCGAATTGTGTTAAACGCATCCAAACATTCCTGCGAAAACTCAAAAACTGCATCCTTCATCAATATATTAGTGAGCGGTTTTGATATCTTAGAGAAGTCTTTAATGAAACGTCTATAGAATCCAGCATGTCCTAGGAAACTTCTTATCCCTTTCACCGAAGTTGGGGGAGGAAGCTTCTCTATGGTCTCTATCTTAGCTTTATCCACTTCTATCCCTCTACTAGAGATTAAGTGACCTAATACGATTCCTTCCTTAACCATAAATTGACACTTCTCCCAATTAAGAACTAGGTTAGTGTCTTCACACCTTTGCAAAACAAGAGAAAGGTTAGAAAGGCAATCGTTAAAAGAAGAACCGTATACGGAGAAGTCGTCCATGAAGACCTCCATGATTTCCTCTATGTATTCGGAGAAGATGGCAATCATGCACCGTTGAAAGGTGGCTGGGGCATTGCAAAGCCCGAACGGCATTCTCCTATAAGCAAACGTACCCCATGGGCATGTGAATGTGGTCTTCTCTTGATCATCCGGGTGTATCGGGATCTGAAAGAAACCACTATAACCGTCAAGGTAGCAAAAATGTGAATGTTGTGCTAACCTTTCAAGCATTTGATCGATGAATGGCAATGAGAAGTGATCCTTCCTTGTTGCATTGTTGAGCTTGCGGTAGTCTATGCACATCCGCCATCCCGTCACGGTTCGGGTAGGAATCAGTTTGTTGTTCTTGTTGGTGATGACCGTCATTCCTCCCTTCTTCGGAACTACTTGAACCGGACTCACCCACTTACTATCGGAGATAGGGTAGATGATACCTGCATCAAGAAGTTTAAGAATTTCCTTCTTGACAACCTCCTTCATGGTCGGATTCAACCGCCTTTGAGGTTGTCTTGAAGTTCTAAAATCTTCCTCCATTAGTATCTTATGCATGCATAGGGAGGGTTTAATTCCTACTAAGTCCTCAATAGTATAGCCTAAAGCTTTCCTATGTTTCCTAAGGACAATCATGAGTTGATTATGTTCATCTATGCTTAGATCGGAACTAACAATAACCGGAAAGGTAGAATTAGGTCCTAGAAAAGCGTACCTTAGATGAGTAGGAAGTGGTTTTAGTTCCATCGCTTTCGGAGCTTCCAATGATCCTTGAGGAGCATCCGATGTCTCCTTAGAAGTTTCTAAGGGTGTTGAATGTGTGGGAGAAGAATCGAAAGAAGTTGAAGAAGTGTCTCGATCACTCCTTTCCACGGCCAAAATTACGGGTTCTCCATGTCCTCCACGGCCGTGGTTTAGGGCGTGGAAGGGAAATACGGTTGTCATGATTTCTCCACGACCGTATAACTCTCTGGAGTGGGGCACGGTTTTGGTTGTGAAATCCACGGCCGTGGAATATAGTGTGTGGCCGTGGATTCTCACGTTTTCTGCCTCATCGTGGAGTTTTTCAAACTCCACTTCATGCATCTCTTCTTGTGCTTCTAAGGCTTCAATTGCCTCATTGCACTCTTCTTCTTCCCCTACATTTGTTAGACTCATAGTGATAACTTTTTGTAAAGGATCGTTAAAGAGAATCGCACTTACCTCCTCCCTAGACAACCCTTCTTCATCTTGAATATCGAATATATCGTCATCAAAGATTGGCTCCTTCACTATAGTGGAGAGAACGAACTCTACTTTCTCTTCCCCTATATCAAAAGCGAGTCTACCATTCTTGCAATCGACTATGCAGCCGGAAGTTGCAAGAAACGGTCTTCCGAGTTTGATCGGAACCGGACTATCTGCAGGAATATCAAGCACGACAAAATCAATGGGAACAAAGAATTTACCTAGCTTGACCGGGACGTCTTCTACAATACCGACGGGGCGAGTGATGGATCGATCCGCCATGTACAACGTCATCTTCACCGGTTTAGGGTCGCCTAAACCGATCTTCCTACACAACGCAAGTGGTATGATGCTCACACTTGCTCCCAAGTCACATAAAGCATCATATGTGACATCTCTCACTCCTATGGGAATGCAAAACGACCCCGGATCCTTTAGCTTTGGGGGCATTTTCTCCTTCATGGTTTTGATGAGATCCGAAGAATCCGAACTCATCTTAACCTCTCCGAAATCTTCTAGCTTCCTCTTGTTAGAGAGGAGCTCCTTCAAGAACTTGCCATAAGCCGGCATACCTACAATAGCATCAATAAAGGGTATATTAATATGCAGCTTGCTCATGAGTTCTATAAACTTACCAAATTGTTTATCTAGGCGCGCTCTCGCTCTAGATTGAGGAAATGGTAGGGGAGGTTTGTAAGCCGGAGGAGGAACGTAGACATCTTCCTTCTCCTTCCCCTTCTCTTTGCCTTTCTCTACGGGGACTTCAACAAACTTAGGCTGCGGATCGGTGATAGTCACTCCGCTCCTAGTTGTGATTGCCATCACCCTTCCCTTAGGGTTGTCCTCCGTCTTTCCTGAAAGTTTCCCTTGATTCCTAGGAACTTCCTCCGCATGGCTGAACATTTGGTTTTCTAAAACCTTTTGGGCTTTATCAACCTTAGAAATTTGATCATCAACCTTAATGATGCGGTTCTCCAACCCTTGAAGCTTTCCTAAAAATTGTTTCCAACATGGGATCGGGCTTCTCCTTTCCCGAAGTGTTTCCTCCATTTAATGTTTGCCCCTGGCTTCTCAAAGGAGTAGAGGAAGAGGAAGGTGGAGTTAGTGAATTAGAATTGGAAGGATAAGAGTTACCGGAATTTTGTTGATTGGAGCGCCAATTGTTGTTACTTGAACCCCTATTGTTGTTCCAATTGTTGTTCCGGTTGTTGTTATTGTTGTTGTTGTCATTCCAATTGTTCCGGTTATTGTTCCGGTTATTGTTGTTGTTGTTGCGGTTTGTGTTATCACCGCCATTGTTGTTGCCCAAATAGCCAACATCCTTTCCTTGTTGCTTTGGAAAGTTGGTCTTGATAGCCTCCTTCAACTCTTTGATCTCATTGTTGAGGGGGAAAATCTGATTTTGAGCTTCATGTGTGAGCTTCGCTCCTTGCTCCACATGATTTCCCTCCACTTTCCGGTGGGAATACTTCTCTATGACTCTTGCTTGCTTCTCAATGAAGTTCCAAGCGTCATCTTCTCTCATGTCCATGAATGTTCCACATGAGAGGGATTGGAGGTTGAATTGCATCCCCGCATCCAGCCCCTTATAGTAAATTTCCAGCAATGCAAGCTTGGATATGCCATGATGAGGGCAATCCAATAACAAGTCCTGAAACCTTTCCCAAGATTGAAACAAACTTTCGTTAGATCTCATGGAAAATGCATTAATCTTACCTCTAAGTTCCGCCGTTTTGGATGGCGGAAAGAATTTGGTGAGGAACTCCGCGGAAAGGTCTTCCCACGTGTCTAGTTTCCCACTAGGAAGAGCTTGGTACCAAGACAACGCTTTCCCCTTCAAGGAGAAGAAGAAAGGCTTGAGCTTATAGTTGTTGGTAGTAGCATTCTTCGGTCTCATTGTCTCCATCATACACTCAAAGTTTTGCAAGTGTTGGTGTGGAGATTCAGCGCTTCTCCCGCCAAATTGGTTTTGGCGAACAAGAGTAATAACTTGAGGGTTGAAGCTAAACCCTTGTACATCTTCAGCATCAAAATTCACGCCCAAACGGCGCGGTTGTTGTGTTGGATCCATCCTTTGGCCAAGAGTTCTTGACTCATCATCTACACGTTCGATCCTCGCATTCCTAGGTGGAATGTGGCGATTAGCAGCTCCCCGTGGATGGAAAGGATTCACATTGATCGTGGGATCAATTTCCTCTAGCGGTGGCATGGAAGAATCACTATCATCAGCGGATGAGTGACTTCTTCTTCTAGATCTTGATGCCCTTCTTGAGGATTTCTTGCTCCCCTTATTCTTAAGGTTGCTTAGTTCTATCCTCATTTGGAACATCATATCCTTTAGATCGTTAACTTGATATTGATGACGATCCATTTCATCCCGGCGGATGTTCTCATTCCATTGGAGTTGAGCTTCTTTCTCCGTCAACTCCGCTTGAAGATCACGTTCGTGTTCTTCAGCCATCTTCTTTTCCTTGCGCTTTTGCCTTAAAGTTCTCTCAAGCTCTTGATCAAGAGGTAAGAGATCTTCGGTGTTCCTAGACCTGCGCATGCACTCAAAGAAATATCAAATAACGAGAGCAAGCTCCCAAGCTTGACAACCGGCTACCGAATTCGGTCTAGACCAAATCCCCGGCAACGGCGCCAAAAACTTGTTCGCCCCTAAACGTGCGTGCAAATAAGCTTTAAATTTAAAAAACTAGAATCAAGCAAGCGAACCCGCAGTGTACGGATCGACGTAGTTAAGCAAGAATTCCAGAGTATCGAACACAGGGATTTGGGGAGAATAAATTCGATCGTAGGTTATCAAGCAAGTGAATGTAAGAGCTTTGCAATATATTGGGAAAACAACAATCCTAAAGATTCAAGTATCCAGCTGTGGCAATTGATTCAAGATATACTTAATGATATAAAGACAGAGTTGAGATATGCAAAGGTATGCTAATGTAAGGTAATCGTACGGTGAAGTTCCAAAAACCTTATATGACTTTCGTACATGACACTCTCTATACAGGTTGTTGAGGCTTCAATATAGAAAGGTTCTAAAGGCAAGAATTAATGTCAAATACCCAAACTTGTAATCCAAGGATCAAGACTAACTTAACCGATTAAGGTTGTGACACTCACAATCGAGGTAGAGGTTGTTGAGGCTTCACTACCACCTAGAAAAGGCAAGCCAAGACTAAGTTAAAGCTAATCTTTAACTTTGGATTAAAGT
The DNA here is from genome assembly GCA_033239125.1 of Fagopyrum homotropicum. Classification (NCBI taxonomy): domain Eukaryota; kingdom Viridiplantae; phylum Streptophyta; class Magnoliopsida; order Caryophyllales; family Polygonaceae; genus Fagopyrum; species Fagopyrum homotropicum. The sequence continues at coordinate 32,336,106 of BSWB01000002.1, read as the reverse complement.
AAAAACAAATTCGTAGAGTTAAGGGAAATTACGGGTGGATCTTGAGGTTCCACGGCCGTGGACTCAAGAACAGACCGTAATTTAGGGTTCGTCGGCGATTCTCTCTAACTCTCAGGGTCTAATCTGTTTACGATCGATCTATCATCATCTAAGCCACAACTATCAACCCTTCACCTTAGAATTGTTAAGGGGTTTTAGCCAATAACAGTCATATTGATATCAAATTCAAGAATTAAAAGTTTGAAAGATGAAAACTTCCGAAAACTTTCAATAAACTTCAAACCAATCTCAAAGTTACAATCAAGAACGAATATCATCAATAGATTCGGAATAGAACAAACAAACACAATCCTAGATAAGAAGGAAGAACGGGATGTCAATCCGTCTTCTAAATCAAACCTAAACAAGAAGAGAAATCTTCTTGCAACAATCTTCCGAATCTTCAATCTTTCGTCAATCCCGAAATCTCAATCACAATCTCCGCCAAAAGTGCGAGATTAGGGCAATTCCAAGCGTAAACGTAGGATGCGTCTATGCGTAAGCGAAGGTCGAAAACGCGTCTAAGCCAAGGTGACGGAATCTCTCTTCGTCCGTCCTTTTATAGGGCAAGATAAAATATCGGCCCGGCCCAATCTTCTAAAAGATCGTGGCTTAAAGTGTGGCGAAAAAGATCGCCAAGATCACGGTCGTGGAAGGTTCCACGACCGTAATTTAGAGCGTGGAAATCAACACGGTTTGAACACATGATTCCACGACCGTAAAAGCTTCTGGAATGAACCACGCTTCTCCTGCATGGTTCCACGGCCGTGGAACTGAACGTGGAATGTAGTACGGCCGTATTTTAGAGCGTGGTTTAGGGCAAGAACGTGATTCTTCCCTAGCCTCGTGCATTCCTCAAGTTAGCTCTCTTTTGGCTCCTAAGAACGCCCTCAATCCATGGACATACTCAATCAACTCATCCTTGCTAAATTCCGTTCGGAAATGGCTCTCAATCACCTATAATCAACATAAAGCTTGTGTAGACATCTATATCGACAATATAGGCAAACTAGCTCACAAATGCAACAATACTCAATCAAAGACTATCAATATGAATCAAATGCACTTAGAAAACGTGCCTAAATTATCACAATATTTCATGCTAACAGAAAACGGGCCTAAAATATCACAATATTTCATGCTAACAGTTGGATTGATGCACACAAAAACTTATGAAAACGAATAACGCAACAAGTAAGACAATGATGGGTGAATCTACACTAGGTTGATTCTAAGCATGCGATTACTACTTTGGTGAGTTCCTTTTACAAGTTTTCAAGTAATCTCCCGTCTCGATCATATATATAAGTTGAGTCAACCGGCATCAACACAACTTAACAGGTTAGTGTTCTGTAAACTTACAAGAACAAATAACAAGTTAACTTTCAAACAAAGACTAAGGGATATAAAGAAAAAAGATTAAAACCGTTAAACTTATCTTTATATCTGTGTTCCTTTTCATTATGTAATTACAACCCGTTATTACTTAAAGTTTACTCCTAGATTAAAGACCCGAACCCGGAACCTATTAATCCTAGTTCTTTGCATGCACTTTAGAACCTAAGGTGATCAATCTTAAGTGTTAATCAAACATGAATTAGACAATAAAGATCAAGGAAACACAAAGCATTATTGAATGAAAACTTATATTAAAGATAACTTACAACCAAAGTAACAATGCAACTTCAAACCAACCCAATGTAACAAGGGAGTTAGCAGCTCATTACAATGGAAATGATGAGAAAATTGGATTCTAAGTGGATAATGATGGCTTTTTTTCTAGCAATCAACCGAGGACTATTTATACTACAAAAGACACTAAATAGGAGTAAATGGCCAGCCCAAAACAACCACCTTTAAGGCCATAAAGGTGGTGTAAACAGCCGGAGTAAAGCTTCTGTCGTTGAACCGCATGGGCGGCCTTCAGCTCCGCAGGGGCGGTGAAGGAAAAAATGCTTGATCTTCTTCATGGCCGCAGGGGCGGCTAGGCAATTCCGCAGGGGCGGATCTTTAATGCTCTTCAAACGTCTGACTCTTCAACTTATTGTCGTTTCTAGTGCCAAGCCGCCGGAGCGTCCCAATGTCGACGCAGGGGCGGTGACACAGACTCTTCATCTTCCAGCTCCCAGGTTGAGGCACAGGCAGAGGCGTAGGGGCACTGGTGTTCGCTTCTTCAAGGCAAGTCACCACAGGGGCGCCAAGGATTGACGCAGGTACGGTGACAGTCTTCGTGGCTGGCGCTGGCGAAGCCGCAGGGGGCGCTCCGGAATGTGGTGTCACCCGCAGGGGGCGCTCCGGAGTGTGGTGTCACCCGCAGGGGCGGTGACAAGGCTCCGCGGGGGTGGTGAAACAACAAAAGCTTTGCTTCATGAACGAACTTCACTTCCTAAGTGCTTATAACTCCTTCCTTAGCTTCTTTTAGTCTTCTCCTTATGGACCAAGGAGTTAGTAGCATAAAATGACACTAATGTAATAAAAAGACTCTAAACACTATCCTAAATGATAGTGATTCCATCACCTATCAAACTCCCCCATACATAGACCTTTTACTCGTCCCGAGTAAAACATATGACAGCAAACTAGACTCAAAGGCCTTAGGAAGCATGGGCAAGTAGAAAAGACAATGAAAACAAAAGAAAAGCCAAGAAAGAAAGAGGGAAAAGAGAGAAAATGTGAGAAGAAGGTGAGAAACTACCATCCTTATTGCTCCAAGAGTGACCTACCCGGACAACCTCCTTATGACTCCCCTCCTTATGTCCCCAAACGCCAGAAAGGGATCCTACACTCGGTGCCGCTCATTTTGCCAAGGTGCCCTTTCAGGTTTTCACCTTGCCACTCTTCTTCTTTTTCTTTGATGATCTCACTTTGAACTCACATCCCTCAAGTCCAATTTTCCACCAACCTAAGGTTAGTCGGACTACCTTCTTTTTTCCTAAACCGCCCTTTCGGGTTTTCGGTTTATCCAAGGATTTTCATGCCTTTTTTCATTTTCTTTGGCTTTTTCTTTCTTTTTTTTTTAACTATGAATTTCAATTGGAATTACAATTCATAAGACTCAATGCAAAACAACTCAAAACAAATCAAAACGACTATACATGCAATGATATGTCCCTCCCTCATATTTGAAGTACAGTTTGTCCTCAAAGTGGAAATGAAGCAAAGATAAATGTGGGAAAGGGATGAGAATGATACCACTAGTGGGATGGTCCGGCTGGACCACCCGGACCCTCCTCCGGTGGGTACGGAAAGTGGCTCAAGAAGTGCTCCTGCCGGCGGTAGATGTCATCAATGCGGGTCTACTGAGCCTCCATCCGACGGCCAAAAGAGGTCTCAAAACTGGCTTGCCAAGCCAGCTGCTGCTGCTGGGCCGCCTGCCAAGCCTCCTGCCTCTGGTCGAAGTGGGAGGTCATGGAGGCGGCAAAGCTCGTCTGCTAGCTCTGCTGCTGCTCCAGCATGGTCCTCTGGTAGTCGGACTGCCATGTCCGGTGCTGGGTGGTCATATCCGCCATCTGAGCCTGAAGGCTCGCAAGGGTCGGATCCTCATCTAGTGCCGCAGTGGGCATCTCCTCGTCGTCAGGGATGGGCATGTGTTCCTCCTGATGAGCCCGAATGGAGCTCGCAGCATGCCTCTCCACAATGGCCACTAGCGGCCTCCTCGGTACGAAGGGATCTGTCGGAATGTAGAGCTCGGAGAGCTCATCCCCGATTGGTAATGGCCGAGGGAGGTAAGTGAGGTGGCTCCCATCTGCAACGGAGATCCAAAATAGGTTCTACCCGTCCCGTCGGAGGAGCTTGCACCTCCTAAGCATCCCCTCAGTGTAAAGGGGAGCCTCCAGCGCGTCCTCTAACTCGGACAGGTCCATCACCTATGAGGCGATCAAGGAGATCACCCCACCGCCAACAATGTCCCTCGGCTCGTTCCTCCTAATCCGCTTCAAAGCGGCAAGGAAGAGGGACGGCCAATCCATCACCTTCTCGCTCATCGGAAGGCAGGAGTATAGTAGTGGGAGGTCCTTGAGGGAGACCTTGTTCTCCTCTTTGTGTCCACAGAAGACACTCATGAGGATCTTGGAGAGGAGCCTCAAGCAAGGGTGAGTGAGTTTGTTGGAGTAATCACCCTCTGCATGGAACTCTGACCCGGTAGCTGCCTGCCAAAACTCACACAGGTCCGGGGTCGGGACTGGATCCCACTAGTTTGCGGAGGGTTTGAGAGTCACCCCGAATGCCTCCTGTAGCTGGTGGAAGTCAAGTGTGTATTTGCTCTTGTTGAACTTGAAGCTGAGTCCAATACACACATGATCCTCCTTCTCCATGGTGAAGGTGGTTATGAACTGTCTGCTGAGCTCGGGATATGTTGGAGCACTCTTCTGTAGGAAGTCTCCAAGCCCAACATTGGCTAGAAAGGACTGCATGCTCTCCAGCATGCCTAGCTTCTCTAATGTAGGAACGTGCAAAAACCGAGTTGTGTACACAACTCGATCTTGTACGATCCTATACCTCTCCTTCTCAGCTTCGGACATCTTGTATTTCCTTTGTGGTTCCATTCTGGTATTTGATTTAGCAAAGGAATTAGAAACTTTCAAAAACAGGGAGAGAAGACGAACCCTCTGTTGTGTTTTCCGCAGGGGCGGCTGAAGCAGGCGTAGGGGCGGCAAGGCGCAGGTGCGGGAGCTTGCAGGCGCGGGGGGCGGGAGAAGTGCAGAGGGCGATTTATGGGGAGCAATGAAGGTGGTGATGTGGGGCAGGAGTGGAGTTTTGTGGTGGGTGGTGATGAAGAGTGTAGTAAGGTGAGAGAGTTTGGAGGGAGGAAGGTGGAGCTGGTGAGGGTGGCGCAGGAGCGTCGCAAGGGGTTGGCTGTCGTCGGAGGTGGCACAGGGGCGTCGCAGGGGTGGCTTGTGAGTGTTTGGTGGGGGAGTAGGGGCGTTGCAGCTTGAGAGGGGTAAGGTGTGAGGGGGATGTGGTTGTGGTTGTTGAGGAGATAGAGAGTGGGTGGGTGGGGTAGGTGTAGGAAATGTTTTGGGGAGTGCTATTTTTTTTCTTTTTTGGGTAAACCCGCAGGGGCGGGGACTTGTCGCCGCTGGGGCGGTGACAAGAGAGAGGGGTTACGCAGGCTCAGTGCCGGGGGCGGCGCTGAGGATGTGTGTCAAGGATGGCCGCCGCAGGGGTGTAGAGGAGTCACCGCGGGGGTGGTGACTAGTATATGTTGTAGGCGCTGGCCCAGCATCGGGGGCGGTGCTGAGCATGGGTGTCACCACAGGGGGCGGTGTAGGCGCTGGCCCAGCATCGGGTTGCCTCCCGAGCAGCGCCTTTGTTTTACGTCGTTGGCTCGACGTAAGGGCTCTACTTCTCTGATTGTGCTTCCTCCAGCACCATCTCATCAATTGGATTGTTCTTTACTCCTTTAAGGTAAGGCTTTAGCCTTTGCCCGTTGACCTTGAACACCTTGTGTGTTTGGGGATCATAAAGATCCATAGCTCCATGAGGAAATACTTCGGCTACTACGAACGGCCCTGTCCATCTTGAACGTAGCTTACCTGCGAAGAGTTTCAAACGCGATTGAAAGAGAAGTACCTTATTACCTACCTTGAAGTCCTTCCGGAGAATGTTTTGGTCATGCCATGCTTTAGTCTTTTCTTTGTATGCGGTGGCATGGTCATATGCATCTAACCTTAATTCCTCCAACTCTTACAATTAGAGCTTCCGGAATTCTCCCACTTCCTCTATGTTCATGTTGCACTTCTTTACCGCCCACCAAGCTTTGTGCTCTAGCTCCACCGGTAGGTGGCAAGCTTTCCCAAACACGAGCCTAAAAGGAGACATCCCGATAGGAGTTTTGTAGGCTGTCCGATATGCCCATAGGGCGTCATTTAGCCTTGCACTCCAATCCTTCCGTCCGGGAGAAACCGTCTTTTCAAGGATGGTCTTTATTTCCCGGTTGGATACCTCAGTTTGTCCGTTTGTTTGTGGATGATAAGCTGTTGATACTCGTTGGTGGACGTGATACTTCTTAAGGAGAGCCGTGATCGTCTTGTTGCAGAAATCGGTACCCCTATCACTAATTAAGGCTTTCGGAATTCCAAATCTTGCAAAGATATTTTCCTTAAGAAAAGTTGCAACCACTTTTGAATCATCAGTTTTAGTGGCCTTTGCTTCCACCCACTTGGAAACATAGTCCACCGCAAGTAAAATATATGTGTGCCCGAATGAAGTAGGAAACGACCCCATGAAATCAATTCCCCAAACGTCAAATATTTTGCAAAATATAAGAGAGGATTGGGGCATTTCATGTCTCCTTGAAAGATTTCTTATCATTTGGCATCTATCACACACTTTGCAAAACACAAAAGCATCTCGAAAAATGTGTGGCCAAAAGAAACCGGCATCCAAAACTTTTCTTGCAGTTTTGTTTGCCCCAAAGTGCCCCCACATGCTTCAAAATGACAGAAAGTTAGGACGGAGTGTACCTCATTGTTCGGAATACAACGTCGGATCACTTGGTCACTACAATGCTTCCAAACGTAAGGATCGTCCCAAGCGTAGTTTCGGGCTTTAGCCTTTACCTTCTCTCGTTGTGCCTTGGTGAAGTCTGGAGGATACTCTTTCCTGACAATGAAGTTCACAATGTCAGCAAACCAAGGCTTAAAACACTGGAGCTTAAGACAAATCTTTGTCGACAATTCCGCAGGGGCGCCTAGACTGAGCAACAGGGGCGGCTGGTGTGAGGCGCGGGGGCGGTTACACAACAGAGAGTTGTGTAAAATGTATCATTTGGAAAACTTCCAGCTATCTCTCTTCCTTTTCCTGGATCCTCCTCTTCTTTCACTAGCTTGCTCAAATGATCGGCCACCAGGTTCTCAGCCCCTTCTTGTCCCGTATCTCTAGGTTAAACTCACTTAGAAGCAGCACCCATCTAATCAATCGTGGCTTTGCTTCCTTCTTCTTCATGAGGTACCTAAGAGCTGCATGGTCAGTGAAGATAATTACCTTTACCCCAAGTAGGTACTGCCTGAATTTCTCAAGGGCAAAAACCACCGCTAACATTTCCTTCTCGGTGGTAGAGTAAATCCTTTGCACTCCATTGAGTGTCATAGACGCATAATGGATCACATGGGAGGCCCGTCCGTCTTTCTGTCCTAAGACGGCTCCAACGGCGTAATCACTGGCGTCACACATGATTTCAAAAGGTTTCTCCCAATCCGGAGAACGGATGATTGGTGTGGTGGTAAGACATGCCTTCAATGTGTCGAAAGCTTTCTTGCAATTCTCATCTACTATGAAGGTAACGTCTTTCTTGAGCAATTCACATAGGGGTGCCGAGATCTTTGAAAAATCTTTGATGAAACGTCGGTAGAAACCTGCATGACCAAGAAAAGATTGGATTTCCCGAACATTAGTAGGATAAGGTAAATTTTGAATTACATCAAATTTTGCCCTATCTACCTCTATCCCTTTGGAGGATATTACATATCCTAGCACAATTCCTTGTTCGACCATGAAATGACATTTTTCCGAATTAAGAACTAAATTGGTTTCAACACATTTTTCAAGAACAAGATTTAAATGTCCTAAGCATGCATCAAAACTGTCTCCATTGACGGTAAAATCATCCATGAAGACTTCAATGAAATTTTCTATGTATTCGGAGAAAATACTTATCATGCACTGTTGGAAGGTGCCGGGTGCGTTGCAAAGTCCAAATGGCATTCTGCGGTACGCAAAAGTGCCAAATGGGCAAGTGAACGTCGTCTTTTCTTGATCTTCCGGTGCAATGGCTATTTGGAAATAGCCCGAATATCGATCAAGGAAGTAGTAGTACGGATGACGTGCAAGGCGTTCCAACATTTGGTCAATAAAAGGCAATGGGAAATGGTATTTACGTGTTACCTTGTTGATCTTGCGGTAGTCAATGCAAACTCTCCATCTGGTTTGTGTTTTGCTCGGGACCATCTCTCCATGTTGATTTTCCACCATGGAGATGCCTCCTTTCTTTGGAACCACTTGGGTTGGACTAACCCAAGTGCTATCCGAGATAGGGAAGATCATATCCGCTTGGAGGAGCTTCAACACTTCCTTCTTGACCACATCCATCATTGGCGGATTCAACCTCCGTTGAGGTTGCCTAGAGGGTTTGGCTTCATCCTCAAGTAAGATCCTATGCATGCAAGTTGAGGGGCTTATCCTTTTGATGTCCGCAATGGTCCATCCAAGGGCTGTCTTGTGCTCTTTTAGCACTTTCACCAACTTGTCTTCTTGACCGGTAGTTAACTTGTTGGAGATGATCACCGGCAAGGTATTGTGTTCTCCAAGGAAAACGTACTTGAGGTGTTACGGAAGGTCCTTCAATTCTATTTCTAGTGCCTGTACTATAGACGGAACAAGCTTCTCGCTTGGTGTTAGTAAAGTGGGCCCAATGGCCAAATTGGAGATAGGTAGCCTTTTATTCCCATCTAATTGGGCTAGGCCCTCTTTCATGCTGGATGTTAATACATAGTATGATTTGAAACCATCAATGTCATGCTCAATTACATTTTTCAATTCATCAACATCAAAATTATCAAATATATCTTGCACAAAAGGTTCAACAATGTCAATAGCACATAATGAATGATCATCACTAGGAAATCTCATTGCATCATAAATGTCAAATTCCACTACTTCACCATCAAACTCCATGGTCAATTTACCACTAAGATAATCATTTTTAGTCCTAGCAGTTTTCAGAAATGGCCTACCTAACAGAATGGGTGCAGCATGTGAATCATTTTCCATATCCATTACAAAGAAATCAGCAGGAAATATTAGGTTGTCTACCATTACTAATACATCTTCAATTATCCCTTTCGGGTACACATTAGATCTATCAGCAAGTTGTACCACAATCCTAGTTCCCATTAATGGCCCAAGGCCAAGTGATTTGTAAATCGAATATGGTAAAACATTGATAGAAGCACTAAGATCAATCATTGCTTTGTCAAACCGGGTTTCCCATATAACACAAGGAATGCTTACCATGCCTGGATCGCTGCACTTCTTGGGCATCCTCCGTTGGAAAACAGCCGACACATGCTCACTTACTTGCACTTTTTGTTTCCCCTTCAGCTTCTGGTTCCTCATGATAGTGCAAAGTTCCTTCAAGAAACGAGCATACTTAGGAATACTTTTCACCAACTTAAGGAGGGGAATGTTTACCTCGCATTTGGAGAAATTCTCAAAGAGGTCTTTGTCCTCAATGATTCTTCTCTCCTTCAGGGCCTCAGGGAAAGGAGTTGGTGGTTTCTCAGAGTACAGTGGCGGAAAGTTAGGCCGGATGTAAGAATCCTTCTCAGCAGAACCTTCTGTCGTGTTTTCCGCAGGGGCGTCAGCTTGTATACGCAGGGGCGGCTCAGGGGTTGTCACTGTCGGGGCGGGGACATCCAGCCGCAGGGGCGGCGTCTGCTCGGTGCTGGGCGCAGTTGCAGCCGCGGGGCGGCTGTGGGTGCGGTAAACTCGACAGAGGGTTTGCTTTGTGATTCTTTTGCTGGTTTCTGTTGGATTTGTTTCCCACTCCTTAATGTTAGGGCACTTACATTCTCCTTGGTGCTTATAATCATCTAGGAAGCCAATCCTCCGGAAAATCTAGCTCCGGTCCTTGAAATGGCTTCCGCCATTTGCCCAACCTGTTTTTCAAGGTTCTTGATGCTGGATTCTGTTATTTGGACATGAGTAGCAAAGTGTTTAGTCAAAACCTGCAACATATCTTCAGTTGTTTGATACTTACCTTGTCGGGGCTGTTGTTGTTGGTTTTGTTGATCCCTCCAACGAAAGTTTTGTTGATCACGCCAGTTTGGCATGAAATTTTGTGCATAGGGATCGTTCCTAGGCCTTTGCTATTGTGGATGTCCATAGCCCATTGCGTTCACCTCAGCATCATCATCCTAGACTTGGGGACACATATCCGTTGGATGATATGGGGCAGCACACACTCTGCATGCTTTGAGCTGCTGTGGGGTTCCCATAAGTGTTAATCTCTTCAGCATGTCCTTCAGCTCTGCGAGCTCAGTGGAGATCTCACTCTTCCCGGAACTCACAACATGAACACCTCTCTTGGAAGGAGTCCTTCCAATGTTCCGGGTCCCTTCAGCTAGTTCCTGTATTTTTTCAAAAGCAAGGTCAGGGGTAGAGTTAAGAATGTTACCTCCACAAGTCGCATCGACGATCCTCCTTTAATTGTCTAGCAAGCCATTGTACAAGTACAAGACTAGATCTTGAGTCGAGTATCTGTGGAAAGGACAGCTGGATCGGAGGCGTGCGAATCTTTTGAAGTACTCATAGAGAGTTTCGTCCGCCTCTTGCTCGATGTTGCTTATAGCTTTCTTCAAACTATTTGCCTTCTTGGCTGGAAAGTATTTCTCCAAAAACGCCTTGTGGAGGTTCTCCCAAGTGTCGATACTCCTGGATGAAAGGTGGTAATACCAATCATCCGCTGAATCTTTGAGTGTGAAGCCGAATGCCCTCATCTTGATTTGTTCTTCAGTAATGTTGGCCGGCATCATGCTCATAACACGGTATGGAACTTCCCAAGGTGTTTGATGGGGTCTTCACCACTTAGCCCATGGAAGGATGGAAGCAAGTGGATGAGACCCGGCTTGAGCTCAAAGTTGATTCCTTCCCCTAATGCCGGTATGGTAACCACAAGAGGGTTTTGAGCCAAAGTGGGCTGAGTAAGTTGACGAAGAGTATGATCAGCCATTTCTTGTTGGAGTTGTTGTTGTTGTCTTCATTACCGGATGTGCGTTGTCTCAATTTCTGGATCAAAAGAAGCAAAGCCGGAGTTAGTAGCACGGGATTGAACCATCAAAATGGTTCAAACCAATAATCAATAATAACAATAGAATAAAAACAATAAACTCCCCGGCAACGGCGCCAAATAACAGAGGGGGGGTTGGTTGAATTGATGCACACAAAAACTTATGAAAACGAATAACGCAACAAGTAAGACAATGATGGGTGAATCTACACTAGGTTGATTATAAGCATGCGATTGCTACTTTGGTGAGTTCCTTTTACAAGTTTTCAAGTAATCTCCCGTCTCGATCATATATATAAGTTGAGCCAACCGGCATCAACACAACTTAACAGGTTAGTGTTCTGTAAACTTACAAGAACAAATAACAAGTTAACTTTCAAACAAAGACTAAGGGATATAAAGAAAAGATTAAAACCGTTAAACTTATCTTTATATCTGTGTTCCTTTTCATTAAGTAATTACAACCCGTTATTACTTAAATTTTACTCCTAGATTAAAGACCCGAACCCAGAACCTATTAATCCTAGTTCTTTGCATGCACTTTAGAACCTAAGGTGATCAATCTTAAGTGTTAATCAAACATGCAATTAGACAATAAAGATCAAGGAAACACAAAGCATTACTGAATGAAAACTTATATTAAAGATAACTTACAACCAAAGTAACAATGCAACTTCAAACCAACCCAATGTAACAAGGGAGTTAGCAGCTCATTACAATGGAAATGATGAGAAAATTGGATTCTAAGTGGATAATGATGGCTTTTTTTCTAGCAATCAAACCAACCCAATGTGATGCGCAATTGGGTTTTAAATTTATACTCGTTATAATTATCCTAACTCCTAGCGAAACCCGCAGTGTACGGGACGTTTGTAGTAGGGATAGTATTCCGAGGTCGAACACAAAGACTAAGGTGAAATTGATTCGATTTGTGATTGAGTTTAGTAAAGACCTAGGGTGCAAGAAAAGAAGGAATTAAAGAAATGAAAATCTCAAATGTTTTTGGTTGATTTTTGGTGATCAATCAAAGATCACAACACATGCAAAACAATCAATCAACTAAACTATGAATAAACACGAATGAACAACTAAACAAGATATAGATCAAAGAAAGAAAAGATGGATTCTAGGGGTTGGAAATTCCGGTCATGGCATAAAACTCAAGCTACCTATTTAATTCTTGGATTAACTATGTTGGGGATTAAGCATTTCTAGATTAGGATCAATCACCGGGTAGGTCTCAAGATCCGCTAGTCCATTCCCTAGGTCTCATTACCGGGTAAGTCTCTAAGAACCTAAGGAGCGGAATTCTACTCAAACCGGATTGTTTACTCAAGGATCTAACCTATCCTCACCGGGTAAGTCTCGAAAGGGCTAGTCTCAAGCTACTATCCAGCACACTTAATCCAATGGCGGTTTATTAGACTCACCACTACCTAAGGGTTGTTATCTTTGGAATCTAAGAGTGAGGATTACCAGGTAAGTCTCTCCTAACACTTAGTTGCTAACACTAGGTTACCCTAGGATAGATTTAACTCAACAAACACTTAGGATTTCAACATTCTAACAATCTAAATCAAGATCCATCGAACCAGGAAAATCACGGGTTGTTCTACCTAAACCACGGCCGTGGTTTGACAAGATCCACCCGTAATTCCTAACAGAGAGTACGTTCAAGCACACAAGTCATCCAAAGATAAATCTAAGTTCATCCTATCATAGCCTTAGCCATAACCATCCTTTCCTTACCCTAGAACCACATCTATTTAGCCTACAACATTCATAATAGAAATCGAAACAAACAAACACAAAATCATAACATTCATTTGCAAGAGAATGAAAGAAAGAGATGAACAAGAATACTAGGACTAAACCAAGCTGAAAATAGAATTTGGGAGACTTACAATCCTTCCAAAAGAAGGTTCGAATGGTTCTTACAACTAGAAAATAGAATCCGGGAATCTAGCAACAATAGCAATGTTGTGTGTTCTTCTTCTTCCCTTCAATGGAGCTCTTCTTCTTCCTTCTTGACACTTTCCTTCCTAGAAAATCTTCTTCTTAAGAGGATATTTTTGTTAGAGAAATGGGAAATGGATGAGCTGCTCCAAGATGCTCCCAGCTGCTCCCCAACAACCCATGAAGCACCACTTTTATAACAAACTTGCATGAGCTGGCCATGAGAGTCGTGGCACAGCTGTCACGAGAATCTGGCAAATTCCACGGTCGATTCCACGGCCGTGATCTGTCAGAGAACCGTGATTCTGTGCATAAACTTTGCCTTGGATCATTAAGCTATGATTTGGTGCATGGCTAGTGTTGGCAATGTTCCATGAGTTCTCCTTAGCCTATGGCTTGTGTCCTAATGAGTCCGAGGGTGTGTCGTCTAGATGAACGATCCTCAAATGCATCGTTTTAGCTCCTAAACTTCCCGAAGTACCTACAAAATGCGCACAAGTCCGTGTAGACGTCTATCTCGACAAAATACATGAATTGAGTGCAAAATGTCTCGAACCAATGCTAAACCATGCATGAATGAGCGAGAATTCTATCTAAATGATTGCCTAAAACTAACCCATAAATCGTGTTATCAAAATACCCCATACTTAAGGTTTGCTCGTCCCCGAGCAAATTCCCAACTACAGATTTAGAGATGACATGATTTATGTATGCAGAAAAATGGCAAAAATCTTTTTGGGTTTGTGCTTCTACTATTGGATCACCTTCAAAGTCATGTTTCATGGCTAAGGACAAGCAATCATGCATCAAACAAATGAAAGCATGGAAAGACAATTGTACTTAACTCAAAAGTATGCATGAAGTGTAAAGATGAAGAAGTCAAGAAGATCAAGAGTACATCCAATCTAAACTACTAAGTCTTACAAACATGAAAATAGGTCATAAGGTCTTGTGAGATAAAAGGGCCAAGAAATGTAGTGATTGGGTGGGGGTTTCTAGGTTATGTGATGCTAATCCGGGAACGGAACTAACTTCACATCCTTGTCCTCGATCAACTTCCCCCAAGTGTATATTTTCCTCTATCTTTTCTTTCTTTTCTTTTTCTTTGACTTCTTTTTGAGACAATGGCATTGGTGTACAAGAGCCGAAACCTTGGTGATTAGCCATCCTCGGGTTTTTTCTTAGTTTTCGAGGTGCATCCACACCGGGCACACATACCAAAGCTCGTTAGGACTATCGGTTCATTTGACTTTGGCAAGGCACCAACACCCGATTATGTGAAGTGTACCGAGTTACTTGTCATTTAAACCAATGTCCCCAAACTTATATTTTGGCTACACTTTCACAACAAATTCAGCATTTTATGCATGATATTCTTTTCATCAACAACTTCACCCCACACTTGCTTTTTGCACACATCAACACACTAGCATGCTCCTATTCCCGGATGGGTTAAAATAGGTCAAATTTATCTCAATTGAGGTGCTCAAGCAATCATGATTAAGATGAGAAGTAGAGAAAGATTGAATTGCCTCATTCATTCCTAGATGGTATGCAAGAACTATCATGTAATTTCGATTTTCACTACTCAATCCTTTCTAGGCAAACATCATGGTCACAAATCATTCATAGAATTCAAGAGAAGTAGTTCAAGTCCACACATGCGTTCATTAATCCAAACACATGAGGCCATCCATAGCCAATTCATATGACAAGATTTCATCATTAGGATCATGTCCAAGCCTAGAAAGCACAAAAATTTTTAAATTTTTTGATTTTTATGTGATTTTCGTTTTAAGTATGTACAATGCAAGACATGTGAAGATTTTAAACTATCCTAGATGCTTATTATGCAAAGGATCATGCAAACCCCACCCCATACTTAGAAACACATTGTCCCCAATGTGGTATTCAAGAAGAGAGAGTGAAAGAAGGTTCTCACAATGTAAAATTGTTTGCTATGGTATTCGGGGTTGGTCAAATGAATTGATGTTGGATGATCCTATCAACCATGGTAGAGAGCTCTAAGCATTCATCAAAGCTTCGGGACCCGCGCTAGGCACCGCTAGCCGTCCAAGTTCCGCGTCCGCTCCACCCATAATTGGTGAGGGTTTCATCATCATCATTCACATGCCAAGAAAGGCTTCCAATGCTACTAATGCTCTAGCACACACACGAAGTAGAAAAAACACACACAAAGATAGAAAAATCTAACAAACTAAAACAAAACAAGAAAAAGAAAAACGTTACCAATGGGTTGCCTCCCACCAAGCGCTTTTTTAAGGTCATTAGCTTGACCAAACTCGGGGGAGTTTATTCAAGGTGAAGTGGGGCAATCATGTCCACCGGAGCTCCCGGAATATATTTCTTCAAGCGGTGCCCATTCACTTTGAAATTCCCACAATGCTCCCCTCCTATCTCAATAGCTCCATGGGAGAAAATCTTCTTCACCACATATGGCCCGGTCCATCTTGATTTGAGCTTTCCGGGAAAGAGCCTTAGCCTTGAGTTGAAGAGAAGGACAAGGTCTCCTTCACTCAACTCCTTGGGGATGATCTTCTTGTCATGCCATCTTTTGGTTCGTTCCTTGTAAATCTGGGCATTCTCATAGGCGTCCAACCGGATCTCCTCAAGGGCGTTTAGATCAAGCAACCTCTTTTCTCCCGCTTCTTTGAGGTCAAAATTTAGCCACTTAATGGCCCAATAAGCTCTATGCTCCATTTCCACCGGAAGATGGCAAGACTTGCCATAGACTAACTTGTAGGGAGTGGTGCCAATCGGTGTCTTGAAGGCGGTTCTATACGCCCACAATGCGTCATTGAGCTTCATAGCCCAATCCTTTCTAGTCCTAGACACCGTCTTCTCAAGGATGGCCTTGATCTCCCGGTTGGAGATCTCCACTTGGCCACTAGTTTGGGGATGGTAAGGTGTCGCCACCTTATGAGTCACCCCATACTTAGCCAAAAGCGCTCCAAAGTTCCTATTTGTGAAGTGCTTTCCTCCATCACTAATGATCACCCTTGGTGTTCCAAACCTAGGGAATATCACCCGGTTGAAGAACCGCACCACCACCTTGGCATCATTTGTAGGAGAGGCGATTGCCTCCACCCATCTCGACACATAATCCACCGCCAATAGATATAGAGATTGCCACATGAGGAAGGGAATGGTCCCATGAAGTCCACACCCCACACATCAAAAATTTCCACTTCTTGGATGTTGTTCAAGGGCATTTCATTCCTCCTTGAGATGTTGCCCGTCCTTTGGCAAGCATCACATCCAGCTACAAAACCTTGCACATCTCTAAACAAGTTAGGCCAATAAAAACCGGATTGCAATACCTTTGCACACGTCTTGTGTGAGCTAGCATGGCCTCCACATGGTAAGGAGTGACAATGCCGGATCACACTCTCCACTTCATCTTCCGGTATGCATCTTCTAAACATCCCATCCAGTCCTCTCTTGAACAAGAGTGGCTCACTCCAATAGTAATGCCTCACATCATTGAAGAACTTCTTTCTTTGTGCATATGTCAATCTGGGAGGCACTTCCTCACATACTAAGTAATTCACAATGTCGGCATACCATGGCTCATTCCCTCTAGACACTTGGAACAAGCATTCCTCTACCATTTGCAATTGCTCATCTCGGAATGAGTCATCAATTGGAATGTCATCTCTTCCAAGCTCTAACGGAGGCAATCTACTAAGGTGATCCGCCACGGAGTTCTCGGATCCCTTCTTATCTCGTATCTCCAAATCAAACTCTTGAAGAAGAAGGATCCACCGAATCAACCTTGGTTTGGCATCCTTCTTTGTAAGTAGATAACGGATCGCCGCATGATCCGTATAAACTATGACCTTCGCTCCAAAAAGGTATGAGCGGAACTTCTCAAATGCATACACCACCGCCAACAACTCCTTCTCAGTGGTAGCATAATTGAGTTGGGCATCATCTAGCGTCTTGCTAGCATAATAAATAGCATGAGTACGCCCTTCTTTCCTTTGCCCTAAAACGGCCCCAACGGCCACATCGCTTGCATCGCACATGATCTCAAATGGTAGACTCCAATCCGGAGGTTGCATTATAGGTGCGGAGATCAAGGCGTTCTTCAACCTACAAAAAGCTTCAAGACAATCCTTGGAAAAGACAAAGTCAACATCCTTCATTAGTAGGTTAGTGAGAGGCTTAGAAATTTTAGAGAAGTCTTGAATAAACCTCCGGTAAAAACCGGCATGCCCTAAGAAACTCCTTACCCCCTTCACCGAGGTAGGTGGCGGCAACTTCTCTATCGTTTCAATTTTTGCCCTATCAACCTCAATGCCACGGTTGGACACCAAGTGTCCTAGCACAATGCCTTCACTTACCATGAAGTGGCATTTTTCCCAATTCAAGACAAGATTTGTCTCCTCACATCTTTGAAATACTAATGACAAGTTAGCCAAGCAATTATCAAAGGAAGAACCATAAACAGAGAAATCATCCATAAACACTTCCATGATATTTTCTATGTATTCCGAAAAGATAGTCATCATACACCTTTGGAAGGTGGCGGGTGCATTACACAACCCAAATGGCATTCTCCTATATGCAAAAGTACCCCATGGACATGTAAAGGTTGTTTTCTCTTGGTCATCGGGGTGGATAGGGATTTGGAAGAATCCACTATAGCCATCTAAATAGCAAAAATGAGAGTGTTGAGCTAACCTTTCTAGCATTTGGTCAATGAAGGGGAGAGGGAAGTGATCTTTCCTAGAGGCCATATTCAATTTCCTATAATCAATGCACATCATCCACCCCGTAACCGTCCTAGTCGGGATTAGTTCATTGTTCTCATTAGTCACTACAGTCATCCCACCCTTTTTAGGAACTACATGAACGGGACTAACCCACTTAATATCCGAGATAGGGTAGATAATTCCCGCATCTAGCAATTTGATGATTTCCTTTTTGACTACCTCTTTCATTATAGGATTCAATCTCCTTTGATGTTCAATAGAGGGTTTGTGGTTATCTTCCATCATTATCTTATGCATGCACAAAGAAGGCTTAATGCAACCAAATCATCAATAGTATAACCAATGGCTTTCCTATGCAATCTTAGCTCATGCAACAACTTAGCAAGTTCATCATCACTCAAGCATGCATTAACAATCACAGGATATGTAGAGTTATCACCAAGAAATGCATACTTTAAATGAGAGGGGAGGGGTTTGAGTTCAAGTGAGGGAGGACCTTTGTTGGTTGAAGACGATCCAAATAAAGTTGGATGAGATGAATCCAAAGCAAATGAAGACCCTCCAAGGCTCCTAGAAGCTTGATCACCATCAAGGGCTGATCCAGGGAAAACCACGGCCGGAATTACGGTCTTCTCATTTTCCACGGCCGTGGTTCTTGCTAAGCTTGCTTCCCGGAGTTGTCCAGAAAGTTTGACGGCCGTTGAGTGCAAATCTCGGCCGTGGAACTGGCAGCTGTTCAACACTTCTTCGTGGCTTTCAAATCCAACTCTTGGCTCCTCTTCCAAGGCTTCCAAGGCCTTGATCTCTTCATTTCAGGCCTCCTCAACACCTTCTTCCATCATGCTTAAGGCAAGAACCTTCTCCAAGGGATCCTTGATCAAGATCGAGCTCATAACTTCCCTAGATTCTTCATGCTCGATTATGTTGAAGACATCTTCATTAAGGGTTGGCCCTTTCATCATTGTGGACAACTTGAACTTGATGTTCTCTTCTCCAATGTTGAAGGAGAGAGTCCCGTTCTTACAATCCACTAGGCATCCGGAGGTGGCTAGGAAAGGTCTTCCTAAGATGATGGGAACCGGGTAATCCACCGGAATGTCCAAGACGACAAAGTCAATTGGCACATAGAATCCTCCTAGTTGCACCGGAATGTCCTCTAGGATCCCAACCGGATGGGTGATAGAACGATCCGCCATATAGAGGGTCATCTTGACCGGCTTTGGCTCTCCTAACCCGACCTTTTTGCAAAGTGCAAGCGGTATGATGCTTACACTCGCTCCAAGATCACAAAGGGCCTCGTACTTCACATCTCCCACTCCTATTGGGACGCAAAAAGATCCCGGATCCCTTAGCTTGGGAGGCATTTCTTCCTTCATGGTTTGGATCAATTCCAAGGATCTCTTGGTCATTCTTATCTCCCCATACTCCTCCAACTTCCTTTTGTTGGAGAGTATTTCCTTCAAAAACTTGCCATATGCCGGCATTCCTAAAATGGCATCCATGAACGGAATGTTAATATGTAATTTGGACATTAGTTCAAGGAACTTACCAAAGTGATTGTCCAAACGAGCTCTTGCTCTTGATTGCTTAAACGGTAGTGGTGGCTTGTATGGAGGTGGTGCCACATAGGTTGGCTCTACATCCTTGCTCTTGCCTCCATCTTCTTGCATTCTTCCCTCTTCTACCACTACTTGCTTTCCCTTAGCTTGGGTTGTCTTCGGTTCTCCTGGGAAGCTTTCCCGGATCTCTATGGGCTTCACCCGCCTTTTGGAATACTTGTGCTTCCAAGACTTTTTGAGCCTTAGAGATTGAAGTCACGGTGCTCTCAAGACCACTCAACCTTCCTAGCAATTGCTCAAACATTATTTCGATTCTATCCTTGGGAGGTTGAGTAAACCCGGGTGGAGGTTCTTGTGAAGCTCTTGGTGGTGGAGTTGAGCTTGTGGAAGCGGGAGGGTTCAAGGCTCCATCCGGGTTTGAGTAAGAAAATCCGGGATGGTTGTGGTTGGGCCGGTAATTGTTGAATTGCCGGTTGTTGTTGAAACTCCTTGGGCCTTGGTAATTGTTGAAGTTGCCTCTTCCCATATAATTCACATCTTCCTCCTTGGAAGACAAGTTAGCTTGTGGAAGCACTTGAGGAGTTGCTTGGCTCTTCAAAGTTGTAGTGCACAACTCCCTCAAGGACTTCAATTCGTTGTTGATGGCGTCAAGCTTGAAATTGCTCATGGTGACTTCACTCACCTCATATGCTCCCGCCTTCCTCCCCTCACTCTTCCTATGGGAGTATTTCTCAATCACTAGAGCTTGCTTCTCCACAAACTCCCAAGCATCATCTACATGTTTCTCCATGAATGTCCCACCGGAAAGAGATTGGAGCTTGAATTGGCTATCTTCGTCAAGTCCCTTGAAGTAGATCTCCAATAGCTCAATTTTCGAGATGCCATGGTGCGGACAATCAAGGAGAAGATCTTTGAACCTCTCCCAAGACTTGAATAAACTTTCTCTGTCTTTCATCACGAAGGCATTGATCTTCCCTCTTAATTCGGTAGTCTTGGAAGGTGGGAAGAACTTGGTCAAAAACTCGGTTGTCATCTCCTCCCAAGTACCAACTCGCCCTTGTGGAATAGATTGATACCAAGGCAAGGCTTTATCCTTAAGAGAGAAGGAAAAAGCCCTAAGCTTATGGTTGTTGCTCTCCAATCTTGGCGGTCTAAGAGTCTCCATCAAGATCTCATAATTCATCAAGTGTTGATGAGGAGACTCTCCTTCCATCCCTCCAAATTGATTATGCCGGATCATTTGTAGAACTTGAGGGCGGAGCTCATAGTTGTGGGTAGCGGGATCTCCTAGGTTCACACCCGGTCGGTGTGCTCTTTGTGCCGGATCCATACGTCTCCCTAGGGTTTGTGGCTCCTCAATAGCAATGGGAACAACCCTAACATTAGCCGCCGGCTGCGGTTGTGGTGGAGGGGGTGGAGGTTGTCGGCGATTAAGCTCTCCTTGAACAAGGGCTTGCCTAATCTCCTCAATCTCCCTCCTAGTTTCCTCTTGCCTCTCATTGGCAAGTCTCCTTTCTTCCTCCAAGAGCTCATCTCTTAGCCTTATTTGCTCTAAGGCTTCATCCAATTCAGCTTGGAGGTTTCTTCCGGCCATCTCTTTCTCTTTTCGGATGTTCTTGGATCTAGATCGAAGGGTTTTCTCCGGTTCGGGATCGAATGGAGCTAAATCCTTGCCACGAGATCTTCGCATACACCTAAAGAGTAATAGATGCCCTGAAAAGCAAAGACACAAACCAAAAAGAGATCAAAAGCAACAAGAAAGATCTACACTAGAAACAATCACAAAATAGACTCAATCTAGACCTAGTCCCCGGCAACGGCGCCAAAAACTTGGTACGCTAAGATTGTGATGCGCAATTGGGTTTTAAATTTATACTCGTTATAATTATCCTAACTCCTAGCGAAACCCGCAGTGTACGGGACGTTTGTAGTAGGGATAGTATTCCGAGGTCAAACACAAAGACTAAGGTGAAATTGATTCGATTTGTGATTGAGTTTAGTAAAGACCTAGGGTGCAAGAAAAGAAGGAATTAAAGAAATGAAAATCTCAATTGTTTTTGGTTGATTTTTGGTGATCAATCAAAGATCACAACACATGCAAAACAATCAATCAACTAAACTATGAATAAACACGAATGAACAACTAAACAAGATATAGATCAAAGAAAGAAAAGATGGATTCTAGGGGTTGGAAATTCCGGTCATGGCATAAAACTCAAGCTACCTATTCAATTCTTGGATTAACTATGTTGGGGATTAAGCATTTCTAGATTAGGATCAATCACCGGGTAGGTCTCAAGATCCGCTAGTCCATTCCCTAGGTCTCATTACCGGGTAAGTCTCTAAGAACCAAAGGAGCGGAATTCTACTCAAACCGGATTGTTTACTCAAGGATCTAACCTATCCTCACCGGGTAAGTCTCGAAAGGGCTAGTCTCAAGCTACTATCCAGCACACTTAATCCAATGGCGGTTTATTAGACTCACCACTACCTAAGGGTTATTATCTTTGGAATCTAAGAGTGAGGATTACCAGGTAAGTCTCTCCTAACACTTAGTTGCTAACACTAGGTTACCCTAGGATAGATTTAACTCAACAAACACTTAGGATTTCAACATTCTAACAATCTAAATCAAGATCCATCGAACCAGGAAAATTACGGGTTGTTCTACCTAAACCACGGCCGTGGTTTGACAAGATCCACCCGTAATTCCTAACAGAGAGTACGTTCAAGCACACAAGTCATCCAAAGATAAATCTAAGTTCATCCTATCATAGCCTTAGCCATAACCATCCTTTCCTTACCCTAGAACCACATCTATTTAGCCTACAACATTCATAATAGAAATCGAAACAAACAAACACAAATCATAACATTCATTTGTAAGAGAATGAAAGAAAGAGATGAACAAGAATACTAGGACTAAACCAAGCTGAAAATAGAATTTGGGAGACTTACAATCCTTCCAAAAGAAGGTTCGAATGGTTCTTACAACTAGAAAATAGAATCCGGGAATCTAGCAACAATAGCAATGTTGTGTGTTCTTCTTCTTCCCTTCAATGGAGCTCTTCTTCTTCCTTCTTGACACTTTTCTTCCTAGAAAATCTTCTTCTTAAGAGGATATTTTTGTTAGAGAAATGGGAAATGGATGAGCTGCTCCAAGATGCTCCCAGCTGCTCCCCAACAACCCATGAAGCACCACTTTTATAACAAACTTGCATGAGCTGGCCATGAGAGTCGTGGCACAGCTGTCACGAGAATCTGGCAAATTCCACGGTCGATTCCACGGCCGTGATCTGTCAGAGAACCGTGATTCTGTGCAGAAACTTTGCCTTGGATCATTAAGCTATGATTTGGTGCATGGCTAGTGTTGGCAATGTTCCATGAGTTCTCCTTAGCCTATGGCTTGTGTCCTAATGAGTCCGAGGGTGTGTCGTCTAGATGAACGATCCTCAAACGCATCGTTTTAGCTCCTAAACTTCCCGAAGTACCTACAAAATGCGCACAAGTCCGTGTAGACGTCTATCTCGACAAAATACATGAATTGAGTGCAAAATGTCTCGAACCAATGCTAAACCATGCATGAATGAGCGAGAATTCTATCTAAATGATTGTCTAAAACTAACCCATAAATCGTGTTATCAGCTAGCAAAGGCGCAGGGGGCGCTCCAGAGTGTGGTGTCACCCGCAGGAGCGGTGACAAGGCTCCGTGGGGGCGGTGAAGCAACATAAGCTTTGCTTCGTGAACGAACTTTACTCCTAAGTGCTTATAACTCCTTCCTTAGCTTCTTTTAGTCTTCTTCTTCTAGACCAAAGAGTTAGTAGCATAAACTGACACTAATACAATAAAAAGACTCTAAAAACTATCCTAAATGATAGTGATTCCATCACCTATCACTAGATCATCATCATCCAGTAAACAATCTCGGATTCATGCTGAGCATAGCAAGTAACAATTGTTCCATTTTACATTCATAATGGACTTACCTAGGCACGTTTATGAATACCTCCTCGCATCAAAGTTGCAGCTACGAAAAAAGTTAGCCATAGATCTACCTGAACTAAACACTCATAGAATTAAGGGATTGTCTGGTGAGGGCTTTAAGCAAGTACATCTAAACAAAATCCATGCAGAGGTAAATTTCAACATTATCATGTGTCTCTAGCTGTAGTGGATAATGATACTTTTAGTTTCATAAGGCCTGGCAAGATATAATGTCAAAAATATGGTGCCCAAAGGGCCTTGACAGACAAGTCTAGGTCCCAAAATGCCATAGGACATATCACAAACGATATATTTGGATAAGTAATAAGTCCCATGAACATTATAGGTCGAGAAGGGGGAGGACTCAACTAATAGGAAAGTGTGTGGTTTTTAACATACAGATTCAGCATTCAAATTTCCCTAAGTGTTATATTCAACATTCAAATTCTAATCCAATTTTAACATACAGATTCACGATCCCACATCTTGGGAGTTTCTATTATTTCTTATGCCTTTTATTCATCTAATTTGTATCTTAAACCCATCAAACTCTAATCTAATTTTAACATTCAAATTTCAACTTTAACACTATTTATAACCTCTTAAAAAGTAATTAAAACTGATTAAAAAAAATAGAATGTACCTTCTCACCAGCAGTTATATTAGTTCTACCTTCAGCTTCTCTGGCAGAAAGAGCACCGATTCCAACCGAAGGCAAGACTGTCAAAATAAAAATCCTACGCATAAGTTTGTTGGTGCAAGACTGCACAATTCCCATATGCTATCAAATTCTTTTCTCTTTTTTTTCCATGAAAGAGTATGTTGTTAGATTCAAACACATGTATAGTGACTATGAAGATACCAATACTGAATCATTAATTACACAAACTACTAGAGCTCCATCTCTGTCTTCTTATCCAAGGGGTCAGTAAAAACTCAAGATTTGTCCAACAAATGCCTTCTTGACGCACATGTTCACCCAATAAACAAAATATTATACTTTCACTCTTGCTTTTAACTAATAACAACTAATTAAAAATCATGAGTATGCAACCAAACAAAGCTCAAGTTTAACATATTTTGTCTTGCTCATTCATTACAGTACTATTTCATTTTACTTTGTTCATTAAGTAAGGAAAAGCAATGTTTGTTCTTCCCGAACTGAAATTTAATCTAAAAGTGTCATGCCCTTATTTTGTCTTGCTCTCCACATTTTGCAAAAGCACTCATTTATTTGAAGCTAGACAACATTGTTTTATTTCAACCAACAATCCTCACGCAAATATACAAACAGGTGGTGGGCAACTAAGGAAAAGAATCGTGATGAACAACTCTTCAAACTCCTTGATAGGTCCATAACAAACCAGAATTGGAAACTCCTTGATAAATCAATCAAACTGAATAACTCAATCAAACTCCTTAATATCACCCACTTTCTTTCATATCATCAACCAGACGAGGAAATTGGTTATCTGTAACACCCCGAATTTGCGGTAATCGGGAATGCTACGGGCGAGACCTCACAATGGGTCCCGACCCTTAGCTTGACAACAATTTCACCGGACCTTTCCAACATGGCACAAATAAAGGCAAAACCGTAAATTATTTTTAATGCAAATGATACGAAACCCAAAAGAATGAAACAACAAACTTCAGTCGAGATAAAACTCAAAACCAAACGCCAAACACGCGGCATACAAAACGCAATAACCGATGAACAAAACACAACTCAACTCCAACTCATAAACCCTTCCTAAAATGTACAGACCCCGGCTGTCCATCCTTCCGGATCTCTCGGCCGCATTCCTAACCTGCAAGGCAATCTACAACATTCGGTATAAAACTGTTAGCTCATATTCTAGGCATTAGAATCAATGGGAAAGGCACAAACACAAGTAAATAAACATAAGTACACAATACACTCAAAATCACACCAATCCGATTTATTATCTTTATTATTATTAGGTCATATCCCGTTCTAGTTCAACTTCTTGTGTGACACAAGAATCTCCCAAAACTCGCCTCGGTCCCTTCTTCCGGCAATGGAACGGTTCGGACGCCTCCGATCGTCTAACCATCACGGGCCAGTCGCCGAGAACCCCCTACCTCTCGCAAGAGCTAGGCAGTGATGTCACCGCCCGCTATCATACACTTGGGCCAAATAATATATAAATGTCGGTGGTCCTATTACCGGTTTAATAGTTATAACATAAACAATAAACACACACCACCAAACACGCATCAACGCTAATACAAGGAATACGAGCTAAGTAAGTCCGGAGACTTACTTATCGCCACACTCAACTCACAACACTCTCGCTTCCCTTGGGAAGGAGTCCACAACCTGCTCACAAGAAGGTATGTATCAACATATGCTCGCGCTCAAGAAGTCTTAGACTTCACTCTTTTGATCTAAGCAAGATCACCTAACACTCATGCTAGGAAATGCATCCTAGGATCCAAGATACTCACCACACTCTCATCACATGATAACAACTCAAAACATCTTATAACCTCACATGAACATTGCCTCAGCCAAGAAGGAACAAGATAGCCTAGAAGGTCCATCATGCTCAACATAATCCAAGCCATGAGCTACATCGAGCCTTAAGGGCTCCTAGATTCTCAACAACTAGGTGGCATTCACAACTACCCTAGGTCCATCCTAGGCATGATACTAACATGAAACAACCTCACAACTAAGGAAGGAACGAAGAAGGGAGAAGAACAACCTACTGTTGAAGAAACGCAGCCGCGGAAACAAAAGGCGCGACTGCGTGCTGAAGGTCACGGCCCCCGCGGCGCCTGGAAACCCTGATGCCGCCCCCGCGGCGCTTCTCACCGCCCCCGCGGCTGAACTCCAGAAATAGCGTCTTCTTCGTCTTCGACTGTGGATCTTGAGCTTCAATGGCCTCCTTCTCTTGTTGGGTCTTCTTCAAACATCATACACGGTATATAGGCTCTTCCTTATTACCTAATCAAGCCAAGAACACACACACGCAATGGATTCAACAAGAACCCTCTTCTAGAGCTCCATCCATGGCCATGGAGAAGAAGAGGAGAAGAAGAAGAAGATAGCAGCTGGAAAGAAAGGAGAAGGAAGGAGAGAAAGCTTACCCAAACTGAATCCAAAGCTTCCCATTGCTGCAGATGACAAGCCAAGAAATCCAATGAGAGGGTAGAGGAAAGGGCACCAAGAGAGGAGTGTGTGAGAGAGAGTAACGTGAAATGAAAAGTGAGGAGAGAGAGAAGAGTGGGCTGCACAAAAGGGGTGGGGAGACCCAAAGGTTAGCTGCCCACATGTCTCCTCACACCAAAACCCAAGGGGTCGGAAAGCAAAATGGGAAAGGGAAAGATCGGGACGGGATTAGGAATAAAATCCCGTCACTCAGCATCCCGTGCATGTGGGAAAAACTGAGCCGCTAACGCGGAAAGGTCGATAGCTCGCTAACCCTTTGGAATAAAAATTCCGGATGTTACAACTAATCCCCCTAAAAACAAGTTTTGTCCCGAAACTTGCTAAACATAACACTCTCAGGTGACTAATTCGGTAACCACTCAAACCGTAACGTGCCAACACTCTATCCAATAACCATCGCACACTCGTGTACCCGCTTCAAGACCTCGCAAGGCCTACACACATACTCGCATGAACCGCGTATTGCAAAAAATGCCAAAAGCTAACCAATCATACACATTCCCGCTCGGGGCACAAAACACATAAACTCGCACATGCACACAACATCTAACCCATCGTCAAACTCGACGTAAAGAGATCATCATAAAAACTCCAACAAAGATACTACCTCACGTCCTCTCGATAACCTCATCGGCTCCTCGTCTAACACTAGATCAACATGACTAACAACATAACTTTAGTCATACATGTATTCTCTCGCCATCACAACTTAAACCTGGAGAACATCCTCCACTCTCGGAGGCCATGGCAACGGGTAAACCGCCCTCAATTCGCGCCAAGATCTCCAAAGAAAAGTCTGATATATTGGAACTCAACACCCTCCTAAAGACCAACACATATGACGCCTCGCGTCCGTGATACTCTTAACTCGAATCGTCTCATATCCAAACCCAAGAGGTCCGTACCTCTTTTTTGTACATACTTCTTTGTAACTTAGCTTGTCTAGCCTGTTCCTTTGAACCACCGCTACTCGAGCAAGGTCGTCCCGTATCTACACAGGGATATACTTACATATATTACCCAATTTCCAACACCACAAGGTACTACACTTCCGTCCATAAATTGCCTCGAAAAAGGGGCATCACAACGGTACATCTCAACTGTCATAACGAAAACTCGAACCCAGGGGGTCTACCTTTTACCCCCTACCTCGCACACATGCCCTCTGTATGGCATCCACTGGTCACCAAAGTCCTTTCTAGCCGACCAATTATTCAAGGGTGGAGCTGTCTCGAAATACATATGGTCTCTTACGCGGTACGATTCCGCTGCCCAACCGTCCCAACATGAATCGTCCATCTCGATCCGTGGTAACAATACTCGGTAGCTCAAATCATCTTGCTATCACTTAGAAGACTCCAAAATTACCCAACTCATCGGTCTTGTTTCCCAAGGTGTAAAACACGTCGTCTCTGCCGGTCGGTCTATACAACCAAACTCGTCAGCATTGTCACCTAGTCTCAAACCGGTAATAACCTCTATATAGGTATCTTACCACTCCTATGGCATAACTCGCGGTTGGTGAAGTCTTCCTTCCGTCCTATGGTGCTCAACTTGACCTGATGACGGTTCACATAAGGGTTATGCACTTAGCCACCTTGGCCATAAGCCCGTCTCACTAATGTGAACATCCGAAACCGGATATCTCTTATCAACGACATGGTCTTAACAAACCAGCAACCCATAAAGGTTACAATGGGGTCTCTTCTCGGAACCTTCTATCCCGGATCTTTCCCAAAGCAGTTCAAAGACCATCTATGACCCAAGTCCTTAACCATCCCTTTGTTGGGTACTCAACTCTTGTTGAGTGAGTATACATACTCGTATCATACTCTTATTATTCATACATGCATGTTACTCCGTAGCCCACCGACATCACCATAAGCACGCGTCCTAAAGCGGCTAACTTTCGACCTGTAGTCGGTCATTATTCTTACATACCCGTAAATGTCTACGTACACACGAAACCTCATTTGTTACCTCATACGCATCCCAAGCCCCGCTTGGATGTATCCATAATATCATACAGTCCCCATAACTCGATGTTTGTGTCAAAGAAAACGAAAAGGAGGTCACTCACCTCTTCTGCTTCGGTTAAAATTCCACGGATACGTCCCGGATCCCACGATCCAATTGACTTCTTCAAAAGAGAAGAAAATGTCAAAACCATCCCGTAACTCAGCGGTTATGACCCACCAACTTACAAGCTTCATATCTCCTCCACATACCTTGAAGGTGTTACCAAAACTATCATATCGACTTCATCTGATCAACTGGATATTCTCAATACCGCTACGTCTCTTAGGAGGTCACCTCGGACGTCCCAACCCGCTTAGGTAACTCTGCTCATCCCGCATAACCGGTATTATCGTTGTCCCATGTCAAGCTTATCCCTCCCAATTTTGTGAGTACAACAAGGCATCGTTATTAAAAGTAATCATTTGTGCAACTCATTCATCAATACTTTCATTATAATCCTTAGGTTAGGGTCCAACTTGGAACCGCTTGAAACACTACAAATTGCGCGACCTCATCGTAACTCGATTCCAAAAGCCGATGGATACTCGTCTATGTAACTTCCCACTCATCAATTGCACTTGTAGTCTCAAATGGTTTCACTACACTTGTAGTGACCATATCGGCCCTAAATGCCGCCTCACGAGGGTCCTTTCTTCTCTCCACCCAAATCTGGTGACATCTCGACTTCAAGTCGATCTAATCAAACATTGTAACCACATGCAACTTGCTCTAGCGAGTCGTCCACTACGGGGTGAAGGTACTTATCCTCATTGGTTGCCTTACGCCTTTCCCGATAGCCAAAGTACAACTTCCCGACTCGTATCCTTCCTCACAACTTGTACCAGAAGGCCGTGAGGGGAAGACCGGAAGAAATTCCCCATTCCGAACCGCCAAAACTTCTTACTCATGAATTCTCAAGTACCATCACCTTAAGCTTAAAGCTTACAACGTTACCATAACCTCGGTAGCTCCTTCGGGTGAGTCTAGTAACTTTGACTCATGCCTTGTTTGCGATAATATATCATTCGTTCCTTAAGAACGAAGTACCATGCATCTACTTTCCGTATCTTCCCATTTGCTTAGAGCAACTCGGGAAACTTCACTTTCCTCCTGATCTACTAGGTCCTTATATCCTGCTCAACCTTGAAGGTTTCCAACCCGCGCCATTCCTCCATATCTCAAATCCCGAGACCTATAAAGGTCGCTAAAAGGATCATTCCGGGAGGTCTATTACCGTCACTTGCTTTAACCATTCAGCGTTACAATGCTCAAGACAATCACGAATTTGCTGATGTACTACTTACTATTGACACCGAACCATTCGGAAAACGCCAAGCTTTTTTTACCGTTCCTTCATCTATCCGCTTGTGCTTACGCCTCCTATCTATAATTCTTCAACAGGCAACCTGCATTTTATGCTTTCTCGGTCATTACCGGTAAGCGTGTGGTTGACCTTCTCTAAGGTCAACGACTTACCATTCTTCCATACTTCATGTCACTATTCTTATGAAGGTCACCTTTCTTGGGGTAATTGACCGGAGGTATTTCTATGGTCATCTATACCCAATCAAAAGTAAATCCCGACTTAGCACAAAGAACAAGTATAGTGATTAAGTAAGGGTCGAACCCAAGAGAGTTAATGTATTTTAGATGCAATTATCGATTATAATGACAAGTGACACAAGGGGGGGTTTGGTTGAATTGATGCACAAAAACTTATGAAAACGATTAATGCGACAAGTAAGACAATAATGGATGAATCTACACTAGGTTGATTCTAAGCATGCAATTGCTACTTTGGTGCATTCCTTTTACAAGTTTTTAAGTAATCTCCCGTCTTGATCATACATATGTGTTGAGCCAACCGGCATCAACACAACTTAACCTATTAAAGTTCCGTAAACCTACAAGAACAAATAACAAGTTAGCATTCAAGCAAAGACTAAGGGATATAAAGAGAAGATTAAAACCGTTAAACTTATCTTTATATTTGTGTTCCTTTTCTTTAAGTAATTACAACCCGTTATTACTCAAAGTTGCTACTAGATTAAAGACCCGAACCCTGAACCTATTAATCCTAGTTGTTTACATGCACTTTAGAACCTAAGGTGATCAATCTCAAGTAATAGTTAACATGCAATTAAACAATGGAGATCAAGGAAACACAAAGCATTACTGGATAAAAACTTATATTAAAAGAACTTACAACCAAAGCAACAAAGCAGCTTTAAACCAACCCAATGTAGCAAGGGAGTTAGCAACTCATTACAATGGAAAACTCAAGTCTAAAATGGATTTTGTGAGGAAAAGCATGGATGATTCTAGCAATCAGCCATGAACTATTTATACTACAAAAGACACTTAATTAGGAGTAAATAGCCGGCCTAAAACAACCACCTTTAATGCCATAAAGGTGGTGTAAACAGCCGGAGTAAAGCTTCTGGCGTTAAACCGCAGGGGCGGCCTTCAGGACCCGCAGGGGCGGTTTAGGCAGAATCGGTTGATCTTCTTCAGAACCGCTGGGGCGGCAACACAACTCCGCTGGGGCGGATCTTTAATGCACTTCAACGTCTGACCCTTTTCCTTCCTAACGTTTCTGATGTCAAGGCGCAGGGGCGCCTTAAGGCCAACGCAGGGGCGGTGACATAGACGCTTCACCTTCCAGCTCCCAAGATGAGGCGCAAGTAAGGCGCAGTGGGAGGCGCAGGGGAGCTGGTCTTCCTCTCGTCAAGGCAAGTCACCGCAGGGGCGGCTGCAAGGGCCCGCGGGGGCGGTGGAGCAACAGAAACTTTGCTTCTTGATCGATCTTTACTCCTAAGTGCGTATCACTCCTTCTTTAGCTTCTTTTGATCATCTTCTTCTGGATCAAGGAGTTAGTAGCATAAACCGACACTAATGCAATAAAAAGACTCTAAAAACTACCCTAAATGGTAGTGATTCCATCACCTATCAAACTTCCCCATACTTAGACCTTTTACTCGTCCCGAGTAAAACAAATGACAGCCATTAGACTCAAGGTCTCAAGAAGCAAGGGAAAGAAAGATAAATAATGGAAAACAAGAGAAAAACCAAGAAAGAAAGAAGGGAAAAGAGAGGAAATGTGAGAAAAAGAGATACTACCATCCTTATCGCTCCAAGAGTGGCCTACCCGGACAACCTCCTTATGACTCCCCTTCTTATGTCGCCAAAACGCCGGAAGGGAAACCTACACTCAGCGTTTCTCATCTTGCCAAGGCGCCCTTTCGGGTTTTCACCTTGCCACTATTCTTCTTTTCTCACTTAAACTCACATCCCTCAAGTCCAATTTTGCACCAACCTAAGGTTGGTCGGACTACCTTCTTTTTACCTAAACCGCCCTTTTGGGTTTTCGGTTTATCCAAGGATTTTCATGCCTTTTTTCATTTCTTTGGCTTTTTCTCTCTCTTTTTTTTTCAACTGATTTCAACAAAGCAAAACAAATGCAAAAACAACACAATAAACTGTACAAGCAATGATATATATCCCTCCCCCATACTTGAAGTGCACTTTGTCCTCAAAGTGGAAATGAGTCAAAGATAAATGTGGGAGAAGGGAAAGAAATGTACCCCTCACTAGGGTGGTCCGGATGGACCACCAGGACCCTCCTCCGGCGGGTAAGGAAAATGGCGGAAGAAGTGCTCCTGCCACTGGTAGATATCATCGATGCGGTCCTGCTGGGCAGTCATTCGGCGACCAAAAGAGGTCTCAAAACTGGCCTGCCAAGCCAGCTGCTGAGCCTCCAGCTGCTGCTGGGCTGCCTGCCATGCCTGCTGCCTCTGGTCGAAGTGTGAGGTCATGGAGGTGGCAAAGGTGTCCTGCCAGCTCTGTTGCTGCTCTAGCATAGTCTGCTGGTAGTCGGACTCCCAAGCCCGGTGTTGGGTCGTCATTGCCGCCATCTGAGCCTGAAGGCTCACAAGGGCCGGATCCTCCTCTAGTGCTGCTGTGGGCATCTCCTCGTCATCTTGGACGGGCAGGTGCTCCTCCTGATGGGCCCGGCTGGAGCTGGCGGCATGCCTCTCCACAATGGCCACTAGTGGCCTCCTTGGCACGAAGGGATCTGCCGGTATGTAGAGCTCGGAGAGCTCACCTCCTAGTGGTAAAGGTCAGGGGAGGTAGGTGAGGTGGCTCCCATCTGCAAGGGAGATCCAAAACAGGTTCTCCCCGTCCCTCCGGAGGAGCTTGCACCTCCTAAGCATCCCCTCAGTATAGAGAGGAGTTGCCATCCCATCCTCTAGCTTGGACAGGTCCATCACTTGTGAGGCGATCAAAGAGATCACCCCACCGCCGACAATATCCCTCGGCTCATTCCTCCTAATCCGCTTCAAAGCGGCGAGGAAGAGAGAGGGCCAATCCATCACCTTCTCGCTATGTGGAAGGCAAGTGTAGAGTAGTGAGAGGTCCTTGAGAGCGACCTTGTTTTCCTCTTTGTGTCCACAGAAGACACTCATGAGGATCTTGGAAATCAACCTCAAACTTGGGTGAGTGAGTTTGTTGGAGTAGTCACCCCCAGCATGGAACTCCAACCCGGTAGCTGCTTGCCAGAACTCGCACAAGTCTGGGGCCGGGACTAGATTCCACCAGCTCTCAGAGGGGTTTAGAGTCACCCCAAAAGCTCCCCGGAAACGGCGCCAAAATTTGACCAGAGGTATTTCTATGGTCGTCTATACCCAATCAAAAGTAAATCCCGACTTAGTACTAAGAACAAATATAGTGATTAAGTAAGGGTCGAACCCAAGAGAGTTAAGTTGTTTTAGATGCAATTATCGATTATAATGACAAGTGACACAAAGGGGGGGGGTTTGGTTGAATTGATGCACAAAAACTTATGAAAACCTACTGTTGAAGAAACGCAACCGCGGAAACAAAAGGCGCGACTGCGTGCTGAAGATCACGGCCGCCGCGGCGCCTGGAAACCCTGATGCCGCCCCCGCGGCGCTTCTCACGGCCCCACGGCTGGCTTAGATCCGCCCCCGCGGCTGAACTCCAGAAACAGCGTCTTCTTTGTCTTCGATTGTGGATCTTGAGCTTCAATGGCCTCCTTCTCTTGTTGGGTCTTCTTCAAACATCATACACGGTATATAGGCTCTTCCTCATGACCTAATCAAGCCAAGAACACACACATGCAATGGATTCAACAAGAACCCTCTTCTAGAGCTCCATCCATGGTCATGGAGAAGAAAAGGAGAAGAAGAAGAAGATAGCAGCTGGAAAGAAGGGAGAATGAAGGAGAGAAAGCTTACCCAAACTGAATCCAAAGCTTCCGATTGCTGCAGATGACAAGCCAAGAAATCCAATGAGAGGGTAGAGGAAAGGGCACCAAGAGAGGAGTGTGTGAGAGAGAGTAACGTGAAATGAAAAGTGAGGAGACAGAGAAGAGTGGGCTGCACAAAAGGGGTGGGGAGACCCAAAGGTCAGCTGCCCACATGTCTCCTCACACCAAATCCCGAGGGGTCGAAAGCAAAATGGGAAAGGGAAATATCGGGACGGGATTAGGAATAAAATCCCGTCACTCAGCATCTCGTGCCTGCGGGAAAAACTGAGCCGCTAACGCGGAAAGGTCGATAGCTCGCTAAACATTTGGAATAAAAATTCCAGATGTTACAACTAATCCCCCTAAAAACAAGTTTCGTCCCGAAACTTGCTAAATATAACACTCTTAGGTGACTAAATCGGTAACCACTCAAACCGTAACGTGCCAACAGTCTATCCAACAACCATCGCACACTCGCGTACCCGCTTCAAGACCTCGCAAGGCCTACACACATACTCGCATGAACCGCGTATCGCAAAAAAATGCCAAAAGCTAACCAATCATACACATTCCCGCTCGGGGCACAAAACACATAAACTCGCGCATGCACACAACATCTAACCCATCGTCTAACTCGACGTAACGAGATCATCATAAAAACTCCAACAAAGATACTACCTCAAGTCCTCTCGATAACCTCATCGGCTCCTCGTCTAACACTAGATCAACACGACTAACAACATAACTTTAGTCATACATGTATTCTCTCGCCATCACACCTTAAACCTGGTGAACATCCTCCACTCTCGGTGGCCATAGCAACGGGTAAACCGCCCCCAATTCGCACCAAGATCTCCAAAGAAAAGTCTGATATATTGGAACTCAACACCCTCCTAATGACCAACACGTATGATGT
Organism: Fagopyrum homotropicum; assembly: GCA_033239125.1. Classification (NCBI taxonomy): domain Eukaryota; kingdom Viridiplantae; phylum Streptophyta; class Magnoliopsida; order Caryophyllales; family Polygonaceae; genus Fagopyrum; species Fagopyrum homotropicum. Next base: position 32,301,639 of record BSWB01000002.1, on the reverse strand, counting down.
CTCGCGTCCGTGATACTCTTAACTCGACTCGTCTCACATCCAAACCCAAGAGGTCCGTACCTCTTTTTTGTACATACTTCTTTGTGACTTAGATTGTCTAGCCTCTGCCTTTGAACCACCTCTACTCAAGCAAGGTCGTGCCGTTGCAAAAACCCTACCAATGGCGACGGTAGAGTGTTTAGTCGCAAAAATCCGTCGCATAAGTTTTTTTTTGTAGTGAAACACGCCTAAATTTGGGGCGTTATAACCGTGACTCAACATTGATTTCAAATTGAACTTGCTCACTTAGTTCTCAATCACACTCACGGTACTCCAACATAGATTTGAAATTGTACTTGCTCAATTTTAGTTGCACACAAATTCTTCTTGTCTATGCAATTTGTTACTTTTTATAAAGTGTGAAATTACAAATCGTTTTGTTATTATTTTATTAAGTATTTTTAAATTAATTATGTTTTAAGTCTAGTTCACTAGTTTACGTTACTAATGATTATTTATTATTTTTTAATTATAAAATTTAATGTAACTTATAGGTGATGGAATCACTATCATTTAGGATAGTTTTTAGAGTCTTTTTATTACATTAGTGTCAGTTTATGCTACTAACTCGTTGGTCCAGAAGAAGAAGACTAAAAGAAGCTAAGGAAGGAGTTATAAGCACTTAGGAGTGAAGTTCGTTCACGAAGCAAAGCTTATGTTGCTTCACCGCCCCCGCGGAGCCTTGTCACCGCCCCTGCGGGTGACACCACACTCCAGAGCGCCCCCTGCGCCTTTGCCAACGCCAGCCACGAAGACTGTCACCGCACCTGCGTCAATCCTTGGCGCCCCTGTGGTGACTTGCCTTGAAGAAGTGAAGACCAGCGCCCCTGCGCCTTCCCCTGCGCCTCAACCTGTGAGCTGGAAGATGAAGAGTCTGTGTCACCGCCCCTGCGTCGACACTGGGACGCTCCGGCGGCTTGGCATCAGAAACGGCAGGACTATGTTTCCAAGTGGGTGGAAGCAAAGGCCACCAAAACTGAAATGCCCCAATCCTCTCTTATATTTTGCGAAATATTTGACGTTTGGGGAATTGATTTAATGGGGTCGTTTCCTACTTCATTCGGGCACACATATATTTTGCTTGCGGTGGACTATGTTTCCAAGTGGGTGGAAGCAAAGGCCACCAAAACTGATGATTCAAAAGTGGTTGCAACGTTTCTTAAGGAAAACATTTTCGCACGATTTGGCATTCCGAAAGCCTTAATCAGCGATATGGGTACCCATTTCTGCAACAAGACGATCACAACTCTCCTTAAGAAGTATCACGTCCACCAACGAGTGTCAACAGCTTATCATCCACAAACAAATGGCCAAGTTGAGGTATCTAACGGGGAAATAATAACCATCCTTGAAAAGACGGCCTCTCCCGGACGCAAGGATTGGAGTGCAAGGCTAAATGATGCCCTATGGGCATATCGAACAGCCTACAAAACTCCTATCGGGATGTCTCCTTTTAGGCTCGTGTTTGGGAAAGCTTGCCACCTACCGGTGGAGGTAGAGCACAAAGCTTGGTGGGCGGTAAAGAAGTACATCATGAACATAGAGGAAGTGGGAGAATCTCGGAAGCTCCAATTGCAAGAGTTGGAGGAATTAAGGTTAGATGCATATGACCATGCCACCGCATACAAAGAAAATACTAAAGCATGGCATGACCGAAACATTCTCCGGAAGGACTTCAAGGTAGGTAATAAGGTACTTCTCTTTCAATCATGTTTGAAACTCTTTGCAGGTAAGCTGCGTTCGAGATGGACAGGACCGTACGTGGTAGCCTAAGTATACCCTCACGGAGATGTAGATCTTTATGATCCCCAAACGCACAAGGTGTTCAAGGTAAACGGACAAAGGCTAAAGCCTTACCTTGAAGGAGTCAAGAACGATCCAATTGATGAGATGGTGTTGGAGGAAGCACAGTCAAAGAAGTAGATTCCTTACGTCGAGCCAACGACGTAAAACAAAGGCGCTGCTCGGGAGGCAACCTGAAGGAATAAGAAGAGGAGCCTCTGTCAAGAAAACCGCCCCTGCGGCTCAGTGTCATCGCCCCCGCGCTGACACCCATGCCTAGTACCGCCCCCGGCGCTGGGACAACGTGTGCAACATACTGGTCACCGTCCCCGCGGTGACTCCCCTACGCCCCTGCGGCGGCCGTACTTGACACACATCCTCAACGCCGCCCCGGCGCTGAGCCTGCATGGCCCCTCTCCCTTGTCACCGCCCCCGCGGCAACAAGCCACCGCCCCTGCGGGTTTACCCAGAAAAGAAAAAAAAAAGAAATCGCAAAAACATTCCCCTACACCTACCCCACCCACCCACACTCTCTCTCCTTACCAACCACAACCATCTCCCTCGCACCTTCCCCCTCTCAAGCTGCAACGCCCCTAAGCCCCCACCAAACACTCACAAGCCACCCCTGCGACGCCCCTGCGCCACCTCCGACGACAACCAACCCCTTGCGACGCTCCAGCGCCACCCTCACCAGCTCCACTTTCCTCCCTCCAAACTCTCTCACCTTAGTACACTCTTCATCACCACCCACAACAAAACTCTCCTCCTGCTCCACCTCCGGCGAAGCCTCCACCAACAAAGAAGTCACCGGAACGGCCTCAACATCACCACCTTCATCGCTCCCCAGAAATCGCCCTCTGCACTTCTCCCGCCCCCGCGCCTGCAAGCTCCCGCACCTGCGCCTTGCCGCCCCTGCGCCTGCTTCAGCCGCCCCTACGGAAAACATAACAGAGGGTTTGTCTTCTCTCCCTGTTTTTGAAAGTTTCTAATTCATTTGCTAAATCAAATACCAGAATGAAACCACAAAGGAAATACAAGATGTCCGAAGCTGAGAAGGAGAGGTATAGGATCATACAGAATCGAGTTGTGTACGCAACTCGGTTTTTGCACGTTCCTACATTGGAGAAGCTAGGCATGTTGGAGAGCATGCAATCCTTTCTAGCCAATGTTGGGCTCGGAGACTTCCTATAGAAGAGTGCTCCAACGTATCCCGAGCTCAGCAGATAGTTCATAGCCACCTTCACCATGGAGAAGGAGGATCATGTGTGTATTGGACTCAGCTTCAAGTTCAACAAGACCAAATACACACTTGACTTCCACCAGCTACAAGAGGCATTCGGGGTAACTCTCAACCCCTCCGCAAACTGGTAGGATCTAGTCCCGACCCCGGACCCGTGTGAGTTTTGGCAGGCAGCTACCGGGTCAGAGTTCCATGCAGGGGGTGAGTACTCCAACAAACTCACTCACCCTTGCTTGAGGCTCCTCTCCAAGATCCTCATGAGTGTCTTCTGTGGACAAAAAGAGGAGATCAAGGTCGCCCTCAAGGACCTCCCACTACTATACTCCTGTCTTCCGATGAGCGAGAAGGTGATGGATTGGCCGTCCCTCTTCCTTGCCGCTTTGAAGCCGATTAGGAGGAACGAGCCGAGGGAAATTGTTGGCGGTGGGGTGATCTCCTTGATCGCCTCACAGGTGATGGACATGTCCAAGCTAGAGGACGGGCTGGAGGCTCCCCTTTACACTAAGGGTATGCTTAGGAGGTGCAAGCTCCTCCGATGGGACGGGGAGAACCTACTTTGGATCTCCCTTGCAGATGAGAGCCACCTCACTTACCTCCCTCGGCCTTTACCATTCGGGGATGAGCTCTCCGAGCTCTACATTCCAGCAGATCCCTTCGTACCGAGGAGGCCGCTAGTGGCCATTGTGGAGAGGCATGCTGCGAGCTCCATCCGGGCTCATCAGGAGGAGCACATGCCCATCCCCGACGACGAGGAGATGCCCACTGCGGCACTAGAGGAGGATCCGGCCCTTGCGAGCCTTCAGGATCAGATGACAGCTATGACCACCCAGCACCGGACATGGAAGTCCGACTACCAAAGGACCATGCTGGAGCAGCAGCAGAGCTGGCAGATGAGCTTTTCCGCCTCCATGACCTCCCACTTCGACCAGAGGCTGGAGGCTTGGCAGGCGGCCCAGCAGCAGCAGCTGGAGGCTCAGCAGCTGGCTTGGCAAGCCAGCTTTGATACCTCTTTTAGCCGTTGGATGGAGGCTCAACAGATCCGCATTGATGACATCTACCGCCGGCAGGAGCATTTCTTCAGCCACTTTCCTTACCCACCGGAGGAGGGTCCGGGTGGTCCAGCCGGACCATCCCACTAGTGGTATCATTCTCATCCCTTTCCCACATTTATCTTTCCTTCATTTCCACTTTGAGGGCAAAGTGTACTTCAAGTATGGGGGAGGGACATATCATTGCATGTATAGTCGTTTTGTTTTGTTTTGAGTTGTTTTGCATTGAGTCTTATGAATTTTAATTCCAATTGAAGTTCATATAAAAAAAGAAAAGAAAGAAAAAGCCAAAGAAAATGAAAAAAGGCATGAAAATCCTTGGATAAACCGAAAACCCGAAAGGGCGGTTTAGGCAGAAAGAAGGTAGTCCGACTAACCTTAGGTTGGTGCAAAATTGGACTTGAGGGATGTGAGTTCAAAATGAGATCATCAAAGAAAAAGAAGAAGAGTGGCAAGGTGAAAACCCGAAACGGCACCTTGGCAAAATGAGCGGCACCGAGTGTAGGATCCTTTTCCGGCATTTGGCGACATAAGGAGGGGAGTCATAAGGAGGTTGTCCGGATAGGTCACTCTTGGAGCAATAAGGATGGTAGTTTCTCACATTTTTCTCACATTTTCTCTCTTTTCCTTCTTTCTTTCTTGGCTTTTCTTTTGTTTTCATTGTCTATTTTGCTTTCCCATGCTTCCTGAGGCCTTTGAGTCTAGTTTGATGTCATATGCTTTACTCGGGACAAGTAAAAGGTCTAAGTATGGGAGAGTTTGATAGGTGATGGAATCGCTATCATTTAGGATAGTTTTTAGAGTTTTTTTATTGCATTAGTGTCAGTTTATGCTACTAACTCCTTGGTCCAGAAGAAGAAGACTAAAAAAAGCTAAGGAAGGAGTTATAAGCACTTAGGAGTGAAGTTCGTTCACGAAGCAATGCTTTTGTTGCTTCACCGCCCCCGCGGAGCCTTGTCACCGCCCCTACGAGTGACACCACACTCCGGAGCGTCCCCTGCGCCTTCTCCAGCGCCAGCCACAAAGACTGTCACCGCACCTGCGTCAACCCCTGGCGCCCCTACGGTAATTTGCCCTGAAGAAGCGAAGACCAGTGCCCCTGCGCCTTCCCCTGCGCCTCTGCTTGCGCCTCAACCTAGGAGATGGAAGATGAAGAGTCTGCGTCACCGCCCCTGCGTCGACACTGGGACGCTCCGGCGGCTTGGCATCAGAAACGGCAGGAAGTTGAAGAGTCAGACGTTTGAAGACCATTAAAGATCCGCCCCTGCGGAATTGCCTACCGCCCCTGCGGCCATGAAGAATATCAAGCGTTTTAGCCCTCACCGCCCCTGCGGAGCTGAAGGCCACCCCTGCGGTTCAACGACAGAAGCTTTACTTTGGTTGTTTACACCACCTTTATGGCATTAAAGGTGGCTGTTTTGGGCCGGCCAATTACTCCTATTCAGTGTCTTTTGTAGTATAAATAGTCCTTGGTTGATTGCTAGAATCATCCATCATTATCCACTTAGAATCCAATTTTCTCATCATTTCCATTGTAATGAGTTGCTAACTCCCTTGCTACATTGGGTTGGTTTGAAGTTGCATTGTTACCTTGGTTGTAAGTTATCTTTAATACAAGTTTTCATTCAGTAATGCTTTGTGTTTCCTTGATCTTTATTGTCTAATTGCATGTTTGATTAACACTTAAGATTGATCACCTTAGGTTCTAAAGTGCATGCAAAGAACTAGGATTAATAGGTTCCGGGTTCGGGTCTTTAATCTAGTAGTAAACTTTAAGTAATAACGGGTTGTAATTGCTTAAAGAAAAGGAACACAAATATAAAGATAAGTTTAGCGGTTTTAATCTTTTCTTTATATCCCTTAGTCTTTGTTTGAAAGTTAACTTGTTATATGTTCTTGTAGGTTTACGGAACACTAACCTGTTAAGTTATGTTGATGCCGGTTGGCTCAACACATATATATGATCGAGACGGGAGATTACTTGAAAACTTGTAAAAGGAACTCACCAAAGTAGCAATCGCATGCTTAGAATCAATCAAGTGTAGATTCACCCATCATTGTCTTACTTGTTGCGTTATTCGTTTTCATAAGATTTTGTGTGCATCAATTCAACAAACCCCCCTCCCTTTTGTTACTTGTTCCTATAATCAACAATTGCATCTAATAAAGCACCTTAACTCTCTTGGGTTCGACCCTTACTAAACCACTATACTTGTTTTAGTGCTAAGTCAGGATTATATTTTTGATAGGGTATAGACGACCATAGAAATACCTCTAGTCAGTAATAAATTCCAAAATTAAAACAAATTTAAATCAAAAAGTATTTGTTGAAGATTTTATACCTAATTCAATGTAATAAATTGTAAAATTACAAATCGTTTTGCTATAATTTTGTTTACCATTTTCATTTTTGGTAAAATTGTTTTTTTAATTGTTTTGATTTAAAATTGAAATTTAAATTGCTCAATTAAAACTAATACATGTGATAATAATATACACGTTAGGTTTTTTTTTGATAAATTGTTTTTTCTGTTGTAAAAACGTACATGTTAGGTAGATCTATTTCAAATAATATAACCAGTTATACTATATAATACCCAACATCATAATGCGTATGCAATATTTTTCTAATATACTTTATCTAAATCAAGTCTATATAGGCGGGACGGAAGGAGATGGGACGTTCAATTTTTTTTATTCGTCTCGCGCGGCCTTGATCCTTTTGGGACGGGACGGGACGAGATAGAACAGGAAGGGTCTAATCCCGCAAGAATTAGGCATTGATTATATTCAAAATTTGTAGTTGTATCAGAGGTCGCTCTAGCGGTTTGAGAGCCCACTCCACAGTATCAGAGCTCGATCCACAATATCAGAATCCACTTTGGTGGTATTAGAGTTCGCTCTGCGGTATCAAAGTGTACTCGTGGTATTATAATCACTTCATCGTATCAGATTTCACTCCAGCGTGTTTCTAGCTTCCTTGCTCATTTTGTTCCGCATCAAGGCTTAATGCTTAAATATGTCATTTCGTTCCATAATTTGCCAAATTATTACAATTTTAATTTAACTTTGTGTAAATCTCTATTCTAACAATATAGGTGAGTATAAGCACAAATGCTATGAATATATGTATATGCATGCAAAATAAAGGGAAAACTACATAAATGCATGCCTAAATATAGATCATATTCATTTCATCACCGGTTCAACAGATTCGTCTAATATTTTCCTCTAACATATGTATGAGTTGTAGTATTGTATTTCTCTTTACATTATTAACATAAAAAAATATTCCAATAATATATAGTATTTTAAGTATGAAAAAATAATACCTGAATGACGGAGTTGTTGTTGTAACTGCATTCATCTTATCATCCCTTCATGCAAACCCCATCTATTACGCCCATTTTGTCTTGGATCCGCAACTCAAACTCAATATTATTAAAGAGATTAAAAATTTTGCACATTAAGGAGGAGTCCATTAATACCCTATATATATATAATATTATTTTTCACACTCACCGTGACTCAACATAGATATGAAATTGAACTTGCTCACTTACTTCTTGATCACACTCACGGTGACTCAACATAGATTTGAAATTGAAATTACTCAATTTTAGTTCACACAAATTCTTCTTGTCTATGTAATTTGTAACTTTTTATAAAGTGTGAAATTACGAATCGTTTTGCTATTATATTTTTTAAGTATTTTTAAATTAAATATGTTTTAAATCTAATTCACTAATTTACGTTACTAATAATTATTTAAAATTTTATAATTAAAAAATTTATTGTAACGAATTTCAAAATTTAAACAATTTTAAATTAAAAATTATCTGTTGAAGATTTTATACAATATAACAAATTGTAAAATTACAAATCGTTTTGCTATAATTTTGTTTACCATTTTCATTTTTGGTAAAATTATTTTCTTATTGTTTTGATTTAAAATTGAAATCTAACTTGTTTAATTTAAACCAATACATGTGATAATAATATAAAGGTTATGTTTTTTTTATCAATTGTTTTTTCTTTTGTAAAAACGTACATGTTAGGTAGATCTATTTCAAATAGTATAACCCTTTAAACTATATAATACCTAACATCACAATGCGCATGCAATACTTTTCTAATATACTTCTATATAGGAGGGACGGAAGGAGATGGGACGTACAATTTTTTTTATTCGTCTCGCGCGGCCTTTTTCCTTGTGGGACAGGACGGAAAGGAATAGAACGACATTGAATAGAAAGGGCCAAATCCCGCAAGAATTAGGCATTAATTATATTCAAAATTTGGAGTTGGTATTGGAGGTCGCTCTAGAGGTATCAGAGCCCACTCCGTAGTATCAAAGCTCACTCCATGGTATCAGAATCCACTTTGGTGGTATCAGAGTTCGCTCTGCGATATCAAAGTATACTTGCAGTATTAGAATTCACTCTGTGGTATCAGAGTTCACTCCAACGTGTTCCTAGCTTCCTTTTATCCTCACTTTGTTCCGCATCAAGGCTTAATCCTTAGATATGTCATTCTGTTTCATAATTTTCCAAATTACTACAATTGTAATAAAATTTTGTGTAAATCTCTATACTAACAATATAGGTGAATATGAGCACAATTGTTATGAATATATGTCTATGCATGCAAAATAAAGGGAAAATCTACATAAATACATACCTAAATATAGATCATAATTCATTTCATCACCGGTTCAGCAAATTCATTTGATATTTTAGGTATGAGTTGTAGTATTGTATTTTTTTGTACATTATTAACATAAAAAAAATCATTCCAATAATATATGCAATATTTTAAGTATGAAAAAATAATTGCTGAATGATGGAGTTGTTGGTGTAGTTGTTTTCATGTGATCCTCCGTTCATTCAAACCCTTCTTTCACGCCCATTTGATTCTTTGATCTTTAAATCAACAACTCAATACAATTTTTTTTAGGTTAAGAAACTCAATACAATGTGTACATATAGGCAGGACGGAAGGACGAAAGGACGAAAGGAGATGAGACATATAATTTTTTTTATTTGTCTCGTACAACCTTATTCCTTGTGGGACTGGACGGAACGGAACGGAAGGAGATTGAACAAGAAGGGTCTAATCCCGCAAGAATTAGGCATTGATTAAATTTAAAATTTGTAGTTGGTATCAGAGGTCGCTCTAGCGGTATCAGAGCCCACTCCGCAGTATCAGAACTTGTTCGACGGTATCAGAATCCACTTTGGTGGTATCAGAGTTCGCTCCGCGGTATTAAAGTGTAGCTGCGGTATTACAATTAACTCAGTGGTATCACATTTCACTCCCGCGTGTTCGTAGCTTCCTTTTATGCTCATTTTGTTTCGCATTAAGGCTTAATCTTTAAATATGTTATTTCGTTCCATAATTTGTCAAATTACTACAATTGTAATAAAAATTTGTGTAAATCTCTATTCTAATAATACAGGTGAATAAAAGAACAATTGCTACGAATATATGTCTATGCATGCAATATAAGGGAAAAATCTACATAAATGCATGCCTAAATATAGGTCATAATTTATATCATCACTTGTTCATCAAATTCGTTTGATATTTTCCTCTAACATAGGCATTAGTTGCAGTATTGTATTTCTCTTTATATTATAAACATATAAAATATCATTCCAATAATACATGCAATATTTTAAGTATGAAAAATAATACTTGAATAACGGAGTTGTTACTGTAGCTGCTTTCTTCTTATCCTCCCTTCATGCAAGCCCTTCTTCCACGCCTATTTTGTCTTGGATCCTCAAATCAAACTCAAAATTATTAAAGAGAGATCTAGAATTCTGCACATTATGAAGGAGTTCATTAATACCATATATATATATATATATATATATATATATATATATATATATATATATATATATATATATATATAGTTATTTATGTAAACTCCAGACCCTCAACCACCTATTTACTTACTTCTCACACTCACGGTGACTCACCTTCATTTCCATATGTAATATATTACTTCTCACACTCACAGTGACTCAACATAGATTTGAAATTGAACTTGCTCACTTACTTCTCAATCACACTTGTAATAACCGAAAATTTTATTCCGTTTAATTCTATATCAAACCGAGTTTCGATCCATCGTTCTTTCTCTGTATACCTAGTCGTACACACTATCTCAGATTTTATCATTTTATGTAACCTCACTTCACATAAAATGATAGAATTTCTTTTTATCAAACCCTAATCTATCAAACCCTAAGTTAGATCTTGACATACATGACAACTTTTTAACGAGACCATGACAACGTCGAGATCGAGACGAGACCATTTCAGCCCACTTCTTCTACCATTCAGCCCATTGTTTTGAATTCAATTAACCAGCCTTTCATGTCTACTTGCTGGCGGATTATTGCAGCCCATTTTGTCCCTCTTTTACTTCAGCCCACTCACCTCCTTATTCCTTCATCCATACCGCACCAGCCCAACACAGCCTTGCTTTCCGCCAGCCCATCAGGAAGAAACCACTGCAGCCCTTGGGGAGCCCTCTCGTCTACGTAGGCTGAGTTGGAATGGGAGTTACGCTGAGGAAACAACGACCCCTATAATCACGCTACACAATCTCTTCCAGAATAGCCCAGATTCATCGATGGCCTCCTTCCTCTCCTTCCTCGGCACAAATTCAACCATCGCTCTCTCCCCCTCACACCAACAGTCAGCCAACGGTATCGATCCCCTCTATCACCGCTGATGTCGATGCCTTCCGCCTTCCTTCGTCCATCTCGATCCTAGCCACGGGGGCGGCCGTGAACCCAGACCACAGGGACGCCTTGGCCTAGACTCAGGTGCGTGTTCTACTTGCAGCAAATGCGCCCAGCGACAGCAAGCAACAGCAACTTTCGGGCCTTCGTCTTTCATACCTTCGAGTCTCGGAATCGGGTAAGCTTATACCCCTCTCTCCATTGCACTTCTGTCCAGGTAATACATGCCTAACGAGTGCCCTTTGATGTGTCCTAAGCCTACCAGATGAGCCATAGATGAGCAACAAGGATTCATGCAGTTTTCTGAATTTTCATGAAGTGACGAACAGTCATCTTCGGGTCCAGATTTGGGTATGTTAGACACCTCCTTTCTTGCTGATTTTCGGGTATGTTGTAGTCAGTGTTGCATAGTATATCATACTAAAATTTGGGAGCAATCGGAGTTACGGTGTGAGAGTTATAGTATCCCAAAGTTGGATATTCATGCAGTTTTTTTTAGTGTGCTGAGTTTGAGGAAATTTGCTTGAGATGCAGTTTTGTGGAATAAATTTGGAGGGGTTATTGACTTCTGTTAGACTTGAATTTCTGACAAGTTATAGTTGATATAGTATAGTAGATCATACTAAAATTTTAGAGGAATCCATGCTACGGTTTGAGAGTTATGGTGTCTCAAAGTTGACTCCTCACACAGTTTTTATAACTATGCTGAGTGTTGGGAAAAACAGCATGTGATGCTGTTTTGCGAGATAGTTTTGAATAAGAGTTTGATCTCTGTTTGACTTGAATTTTGGATATGATATAGTTGGCATATTGTGGTAGAACATATTAAAATTTGGGATGAATCCAGCAAGTGGTTTAGTAGTTATGATTTTTCGAAGTTGGGACCTTAAACAGTTTCTGGATGTTGCTGAAATTGTTAAGTGTTGGAATTTTCTGGGTTGTGCAGTCATGTTTGAGCTTAGGTTTGGATACCTTAGAAACATAATCCACCGTTCAGTTTTTAGTATGTTATAGAGTGTCATACATAGTTCAACATATCAAAAGTTGAGACCGATCCAACGGTCGGATCTGGATCCATAGGAGCTCAAAGTAGGCTAGTTGAGCTGTTTGAGAAAGAACTCAGAAATTGGCTAAGTATAAATTTCTGGTTTTGGAACCGACTTTGAGAATTTGTGTAGAAGTGATTATTATGTATTTTTGGGAAATTCTGACTACTACGGATAGAGTGCATAGCATAAAAGATTTAGAGATTTTTGTTAGACTTTTTATATTTTTATTCGGTTCTCATATCTTAAGCCAAAGTCGGACCTTGACGACTTTTTATGAAAGTCAAGAATGTAGTTAACTCTTCTAAATCTTTAGCAAACTTTCCTTTGAGAGTTTGAGTGTGGTTTTGAGTTCCAAAGAATCGTTTGGAACTTTGTTATGGAATTTTATAAAGTTTCGGGACCAGGGGTAAAACAGTCATTTATCCGTATAAGGGTATTTTGGTAATTTAACTGAGGATAGAGTTAAATATCTTAGAAGTCAGAGACTTCTAATTAAGTAGAATATATTATTGATCCACTTGCCTTTTATAACAGGCGGTTGAGTTCCTGCGGTTACAGACCGAGTCGAGATAACGAGATTATGTTTGAATTCAGGTAAGTCCTTTGGGCTTACTTAGCTGACTTCTAGATATGAGTATGAATAATGGTAGTGGTGTGTGCATGAGATGCTTATAGTTATATTTTAGTAATAGTTATATACCGACCTATACCTTGGCCTAAGAGTAACGGGCGGTGGCATTCTGCTCAGTTAGCTTGAGGGCGCTGGGGTTTCTTTAGGGACTAGTCCACACTCGGTTTGTAGTGATGCTACCGGCGGAGGTAAGCTAGACCTACACCCAGTTGGATAAGGAACGGAGGCGAGAACTCTTAAGATTCTCGTGCCACAATTGTAAAATGGAATAAGGGGAATCACTTAACTACTAGATAATAACCGGTTTGTGTGCCAGCATGATGATTGTTTATGTTGCCTTGTTTGTGTTTGTGCTATCTTTATTCTGCTTATATTTGAATTGTTAGCTAACGGTTTATCCATGTTGTAGATCTGTAGAGATAGACAGTTGCAGAGAGATCCGGAACGGATGGTCAGCCGGGTCCACGTACTCATTAGATGGGGACGGGGGAGTCTTTCATACGTCATGTATGTTATGTATCTTTATATATGTTTGTAAGGCTGTCACATGTTTACTTTCATACCATTAAAAATATTATGTTTAGGAAATTGTTTTAAATACATTTGTGCCTTGTTGTAAGATCCTAGTAAAGTTGTTGTTGTTAAACCAAGGTCGGGACCCATTGTGAGGTCCTAACCAGTAGCTCCCCGAGTTCCAAGAACTTGGGGTGTTACAACACTCACAGTACCTCAACATAGATTTGAAATTGTACTTGCTCAATTTGAGTTGCACACAAATTTTTCTTGTCTATACAATCTGTTACTTTTTATAAAGTGTGAAATTACAAATTGTTTTGCTATTATTTTATTAAGTATTTTTAAATGAAATATGTTTTAAGTCTAGTTTACTAGTTTACGTTACTAATGATTATTTAAAATTTTTAATTAAATAATTTGATGTAACAAATTCCAAAATTAAAACAAATTTAAATCAAAAAGTATTTGTTGAAGGTTTTATACCTAATTCAATGTAACAAATTGTAAAATAACACATCGTTTTGCTATAATTTTGTTTACCATTTTCATTTTTGGTAAAATTGTTTTTCTTATTGTTTTGATTTAAAATTGAAATTGAAATTGCTTCTGTAACACCCCGAATCCGCGGGACTCGGGGCGCTACGGGTTGGGACCTCACAATGGGTCCCGACCCTTAGCCTGACAACAATTTCACCGGATCTTACAACAAGACACAAATAAAGGCGATACCGAAATACATTTTTATGCAAATGATATGATCCCCGGAAACAAATAAAAGACAACTTCAGCCGAGTTCTCAACTCCAAAGACTCGAACATCAAATACATAGCAATATACATGAAACCATACCCAAAAACAACTCCAACCAAACCCTTCCTAAAATGTACGGACCCCGGCTGTCCACTCTTCCGGATCTCTCGACCGCATTCCTAACCTGTAAGACAATCTACAACAATCGGTATAAAACCGTTAGCTAATATTCGAAGCATTAGAATCAAGGTGCAAGGCACAAACACAAGTAAATCAACATAACACACAATGTACACCAAATCACACAAGTCCCGTTTATTATCTTTTTATTATTAAGTCGTATCCCGTTCTAATTCAACTTCTTTTGTGACACGAGAATCTCCCGAAACTCGCCTCGGTCCCCACTTACCGCATGGAACGGTACGGATGCCTCCGACCGTCTAACCACACGGGCTAGTCGCCAAGAACCTCCTAGCTCTACGCAAGAGCTAGGCAGTGATGTCACCGCCTGTTATCATACACTTGGGCCAAATAATATAAAGGTCGGTGGTCCTATTTCCGGTTTAGTTGTTATAAACAATAAAGAATAAACACACACCACCAAACACACATCAATGCTAATACAAGGAATACGAGCTAAGTAAGTCCGGAGACTTACCTCGTCCCAAAGATAATCCCACTATATCCCGCTCTCTACTTCCCGTAGGAAGGGGCACTCAACGCCTGGTCAAAACAAGGCACACAATCAATATCTATCTCTCATGCTTATACTTCTAGTCCAATGATCTAGCAAGATCATAAACCATATCCATGATAGGATAACAACTCCTAATCCTCCCGAACTCACAAGGTCATAACTCACAACGCAACTAGGATAAGCCAAACCTAAACTCCAAACTTTAAAACCCATAAAAACATTGTCAATGGCAATTTATGAAATGCTAGAAACTTGTGTCATAAATTGTAATAAATCTTTGGGCTATTTCATGTAATTTATTCCAACAGGGGTAATATTGCAAGATTCCAAAATTAGAGCCAAATATGTAAATGCACAACAGTGGGTAAAATTTGTAATTACATAAAATAAGAGAGTGCCCGATTTAATATAAGGGAAAGGGTTTCTTCAACCGCTAGATCTCACGCAAGGCTAGAGAAGGGGATGTACTAACGACGGCAGAGGGCAGCACAGGGCGGCGGCCTCGCAGGCGAGGCGAGGGGCTCATCCCGGTGGCGTGCAGGTCTCAAGGAGGGAGGCGGCAGCAGTGAACACTTCTCTGGTGAAGATCGAAGGCGAACCTATCTTCTTGGAGGCTTGCGCAGGCGGAGGAAGGGGAACGTGGGGCGGCCAATGTTGGCCTTCTGTCTCCGGCGCAGGCGAGGGCGAGGGCGCTGTAGTCTCCGACGCGGAAGAAGCATTGTGGAGAGTCCTTGGCCTACTTGCAATTGCTGCTTGCAACTGAGAGAATGAAGAAGATTCGGAAGGTTCCTGCAGTTCCAATCCAGGGGTGAAGAGAGGGATACAAACCCAAGGGGTTGTTCAACAGCTACTACGCGTTCGAGTTTCACAAGGGAGGGGAAGGGAGCTACGAGATGGAGCAAAGGTGGTGGGTTGAAACGCGTATGAAGGTGTTGTCTTCAACAGAGGCAATGAAAAGGAAGAGCAGGGGATAGGAGTGAGGAGAGGAACGGATGGTGAGGAAAGGCTGCAATCGTGAAGAGTTGAGGGCAACCAGCGCTCAAGGGTCGGGCTAGGCTCATAGGGTAGGTGCATGCTAACGCAAGGTGCGAGGGGTCGGTTTCAGTAAAGCCCCGGTTTCAGCAGAACCAATGGTGCTGCCTGGCATAGAAAAAGGAGGATAGGAGGGAGAAGTAAGAAGGAAATTAAAATAAATAAAATAAACTAAAATAAAATAACTCGATCGGAAATACTCGGATCGGGATTTTTAAATCGGAAAACTTTCCCGACTTTTCCGAAAATAATAACACGGATATACGCGAACGCATCCAAAATAAGAATATACTCCGGAAAGTTATTTCGCGTCGTAAAATACTTTTAATAAAAATAAAAAAAAATATAAGCCATTAAATATCGATAAAAGCCGCAAGAATAAAAATGCAAACGCGCCTAAAATCGGGACGTTACAGCTTCATTAAAACCAATACATGTGATAATAATATACAGGTTAGGTTTTTTTTTCTATAAATTGTTTTTTCTTTTGTAAAAACGTACATGTTAAGTAGATTTATTTCAAATAATATAACCCTTTATACTATATAATACCCAACATCACAATGCGCATGCAATACTTTTCTAATTTACTTTATCTAAATCAAGACTATATTGGCGGGACGGAAGGGGACGAGACGAACAATTTTTTTTATTCGTCTCGCGCGGCCTTGATTCTTTTGGGACGGGACATAATGAGATAGAACAAGAAGGGCCTAATGCCGCAAGAATTAGGCATTGATTATATTCAAAATTTGTAGTTGGTATCAGAGGTTGCTCTAGCGGTATCAGAGCCCACTCCGTAGTATCAGAGCCCGCTCCACAGTATAAGAATCCACTTTGGTGGTATTAGAGTTCGCTCCGCGGTATCATAGTGTACTCGCGGTATTAAAATTCACTCCGTGGTATCAGAGTTCACTTCAACGTGTTCCTAGCTTCCTTTTATACTCATTTTGTTCCGCATCAAGGATTAATCCTTAAACTAGTGTATAGCCCGCACCTTGTGCGGGTATCATTATAATATTAGTTGTACGAACTTAATATATATTTATGAAATTTTATAATAATGATTCGGATTTGATTATTCTCAAAACGAAAAAATAGTCACAAATAAAGAATTTCTTATTATTCTACACTTCATAAATTTAATCCTTATACAATGCACAATTTATTTTAAAAAAATTACAATGCACAACTCCGTTATAGACTTATAACTAAATTACTTTAATATATTGTAATTATCTAAATGGAACCCGAAATATAATTTTGTAAAAAAAAAGAATTAGAAACGAAATGTGTGATAAATAATAAAATAAAAATTGAAAGTTTTTTTTTAAAATAAATACACAAAAAGTTGAAATAAAGTTTAAAAATACAAAAAAAAAAGCAAAAACAAATTATGATTAACGAAATTTAAAATCTGGAACTTTATTCTTGTAATGACCGATGTAATATAAAAAGAATACCCGTCATTTATGATTAAAAAACATAATAGGACAACAAAATACTTAAATAAAAAAGAATACCCGTAGAGTAATAATTTTATTTAAAAAAAGCCAACTTGATAAGGCTCCAACCATACTTAATAATCGACGTGGGATAACAAATTTGTAAATTTAAAAATAATATATAGATGATGATAAAAAAATTCTATAATATAAAATTAAACAAAATCTCATACAATAACAAATAAATTAGTATTAATTTAGACAATTATAAACGTTTTTCAAGTTCTCAAAATATCAGTCATACTTGATAATCGACGTGGAATAACAAATTCGCTGAAAACAGTAAGTAAACGACCCATAAAAAAGTAGGTGAAAGACCCATAAAACATATATTAATCCGTTATGAATAAAAAATTATAGCTCAACTTAGCTAAAAGGCCAAAAAATGTATCATTTGTTTAATCTTCAATATCCGTTATTAACCTCTATTTATACAAGTTATCAAACCATCACTTTTAGTAGGTCAACGACCCATATAACGGATATTAATTTATGAATAAAAATTATATTTAAAATTAATAAAAAAAATCGCTGAAAATACTTAACTAGCCCCAAAATAGTAGGCCAAGGACCAACAAAACAGTAGGTCAAGGACCAACAAAACAGTAGGTCAATGATCCACATTACAATAGATCAACGATCCACATTACAATAGGTCAACGACCCACAAAACAGTACGTCAACGACCAACAAAACAGTAGGCCAGTGACCCACAAAACAGTAGGTCAACGACTCACAAGACAAATATTAATCCGTTATGAATAAAAATTATACTTAAGGTTTAGCCAAAAGGCCAAGAAATGTGTGATTTGTTTAACCTTCAAACCCTCTATTTATACAAGTTATCTAACTATCAGACTTAATTATAATCGATGTGGGATAGGGAATTCCGTAAAAAATTTTAACTAAATAGATTGAACTTATATTCCTTCAAAAATAAATTAAGAAAAAAATAAAAATCTTCCCAATAAATAAATTACTTAAATTTCGACGGCTTAAAAATAAAAGAAATACGTAAACCAAATTATTTTTAAAATATTTAGGAGATCTTGTTAGTTGATTAAAAGAGCATTCTGTGAGTTTTTCTTTCGAATCTGTAAAACCCTAATTTCTGGGGGTTTCTGTATTACTTGATATCTTCGTATATCTTGCTTTCTGATATTGCTTCCGCCTGTTGATTTGCCTTGTGTGGTTAAATCTTCTCTGATTGATTCGTGTAGTGCTCATCTTAGTAGTTTTTGTTGTTGTATCTATCTTTGCTTTCATTCCTTACCTTCTACGTGTTTTTCTCTTGGCTTATATAACCTCATCTGACTTCTTTCATTTCTTGATTGCAGGAAATAAAAATGACAGAAGCCAGCATTAGACTTAAGCCATATGATGGAGTTTTTGACTTCATCATGTGGCAGGTCAAAATGAAGGCGATCTTGACCAAGGAAAAATATTGGAGGGCCATAACTGGTGACTACTTGGCAGAAACGTCTACAGCCAGAAAAATGGAAATGGATGAGCAAGCTCATGCTGAGATAATGATAAGATTGATTGACGACGTGGCTCGTCAGTTTGTAAGTATCTCTTATGCTAAGCCTTTGTGGGATACTTTAGATAAACAGTACAACAAAAAATTTTTGCCCTCTAAGATATCTACATTACATAGGTTATTTACATTTAAGATGGATGTGAATGTGACCTTGAATGATAACCTAGACAGATTTCTAAAGATGGAAATGGACTTAGAAAGATGTGATGACACTATTAAAGATACTCATCTTGCTGTTATTCTGCTTGGTTCTTTACCTTCCCAATTTGACACTTTTAGGGATGTGATTCAATATAGTACTGAAACTTTAACTAAGACTAAGATCGTTGAATCTATTGTTGATAAAAATGAATCTATGAAAATTTTTAAGACTAGACCTAATGATAAGAAATCTGAAGTTAAGTCTGAAGTTTTAGTGACTAAAGGGAAGTTTAAAAAGAACAACAAGTCAAATAAATGGGATAAGAAAGATGATTTCTATGATAAGAGCCCTAATAGTGAAAATGACAAGAAAAATAAAAAATGTTTTTACTGTCAAAAGGTTGGTCACTTCATAAATGATTGTAGAAAGAAAAAGAAGGATGAATCTAGTAAAGGAACTATTGAAAATAATGTTTCCTTGTTTGAAAATATACATGCTCAGTATTCATGTGAACTATTGATGTGTACTATTCCTTTCAAATGCAAATCTGATGATTGGATATTAGATTTTGGATGTACCATGCATGCTTGCCCTGATAGAACTCTTTTCTGTTCTTTAGATGTTTTTGATGGTGGTAATGTTATGTTAGGTGATAACACTACTTTAAAAATGAAAGGAATAGGAAATATACTTATGTGCATGTTTGATGGAAAGATTAGGGTGATACAAAATGTTAGATGGGTTCCTGGCTTTAGGAGAAACCTATTGTCTGAATCTATGTTTGATGATCTAGGTTGTAATATAAATACTAGTAATGGTATAAGAGAAGTTGTCAAAAATGGTCTTACTCTTATTAGGAGCTCTAAAAAGGGTGGTTTGTACTTTGTAGAACAATCACCTGAATTAAATCTCTCCACTACTGATATTAATAAAAACAACCTAGAACAAACTACTCTATGGCATAGCAGATTAGGGCACATAGAAAATAATGGCTTAATTCAGTTACATAAACAAGGCATTTTAACTAATCAACTGACTAACCTTAGCTTTTGTGAAAACTGTGTGTTTGGTAAAGCTAATAAAAATAGTTTCAATAAATCTTCATACAAAGCTAATAAACCTCTAGAATATATACACTCAGACTTATGGGGTCCTGCTCATATAGAAATTGTAGGTGGAAAGAAATATTTTATTTCTTTCATTGACCATTATTTTAGAAAAGTTTGGATATATTTGTTGAGAACTAAAGATGAAGCTTTTGAAAGTTTTAAAAACTGAAAAATTGCAATTAAAAATGAAACTGATTTAAAAGTTAAGTGCCTTAAAACTGATAATGGTCTAGAGTTTTGTAATGCTAGTTTTAATGAATTTTGTAAAACAAATGGCATTAAAAGACATCTAACAGTCCCTTACACTCCTCAACAAAATGGTATAGCTAAAAGGATGAATAGAACTCTCTTAGAAAAGGCTAGATGTATGCTTATAAGTGATGGTATGAAACATAGTCTATGGGGTAAAGTTGTAACTACAACAGCTTACCTTATTAATAGGTCTCCCTCCTCTATTATAGACTTTTGGACACCCCAAGAGTTATGGACTGGAAGGAAACCTAGCATTACCCACTTAAGGCCCTTTGGGTGTACTGCATATTCCCATATAATACAAGGGAAGTTGCACCCGAGAGCACAAAAGTGTGTAATGCTAGGCTATCCTGAAGGTGTTAAAGGCTATAAACTTTTACTCATACAACCACATGGCTATAAAGTGATAACATCTAGAAATGTGACCTTTAATGAAAGAGATTCTATTTTAAAACTAGAAACACTAACACTGTTGATAATATCAGTAGCACTGAAAATGAAACTAAATCAACTAGAAACTTTCACTTCTACACTAATGACCATAACAGGGAAAATCAAATCATAGATGAAGAGTTTGACATAGGATATTATCAAACACCTAGTACTAGTGAAGAGAACTATGATGTTAATAATCTTCCTAACAGTGATGAAAATGTTGATGAAAACACTATTATAGGTAGTGAGAACCATAGGTCAGAATCAAGGGGGGTAGAAAGTATTGGTGATATCTCTGCTGCTCCTTCATCTCACTCTGATAATGCATTGCATGATAATAATGATGATTCTTTGCATGATATTGGTGATTCCTTGCATGATCATGATGATTATTTGCATGACAATGATGATCATAACTATCAGTTGAATAGAGATAGAAATCCTAGGGTTAGAATACCTAATAGGAGATACAATGATTCTGAATATGTTCTATTCACAAATGATTTCAATGTTGTTGAGTATGCTTTCCTGACTGGTGATGTTGTTGATAATCCATATACTCCTGACACATATAAGCAAGCTATGAATTGTTTTCAATCGAAAAATTAGAAACTAGTCATACAAGATGAAATAGATTTCATGATTGTTAACAAAACTTGGGTGTTAATAGCTAAACCTGAAAATGCTAAACTTGTGCCTTGTAAATGGATTTACAAACTAAAGGAAGCTACTAAACTAAGTAAACCACCTAGATACAAAGCTAGTTTAGTTGCTAAGGGTTTTACCCAAAGAGAGGGAATTGATTACACTGATATATTTGCTCCTGTTGTCAAATATAAAACCATGAGATTGTTGCTTGCTTTTGCTACTGTGCATGATTGGGACATAGTACAAATGGATGTAAAAACTGCCTTCTTACATGGTAATTTGGATGAAACTATCTATATGAAACAACCTGAGGGTTTTGTAGATAAATCTAAACCTGATCATGTTTGCTTGCTTAAAAAATCCATCTATGGCTTAAAATAGTCACCTAGACAATATAACCTTAAGTTTGATGAATGCATGAAAAACTTAGGTTTTTTAAGAAGCAATTATGATTATTGTTTGTACTTTAAAGGCATATCTTCCATGAATCTTTTGTTTGTGCTATTATATGTTGATGATATACTGCTTATTAGTAAGTCTGTTGTGTTGATAGATGGTGCTAAAAGGAATTTAAAATCAAATTTTGACATGAAAGATATGGGTCCTGCACAGAAAATACTAGGTGTTAAAATCATAAGGGATAGAAAGCATAAAAAGATGTGGTTATCTCAAGTTGATTATATTGAAAAAGTTCTAGAAAAATTCAATATGAAAAATGCTAAATCCGCTTCTATACCCTTAGGAGGGCACCTTGACTTAACTAAGCAACATTGTCTTGGTAATCAAGCTGAAATTGAAAAAATGGCAAAAATTCCCTATGATGTGGTTGTTGGTTCTATCATGTATGTTATGTTATGCGCTAGACCTGATCTTGCTTTTGGTATAAGTGTGTTGAGTAGATACATGTCTAATCTTGGTGAATTACATTGGACTGCTATGAAATATATTCTTAGATATATCAGTGGAACTAAAGACTTGTGTTTGATGTTTTCTGAGCATGATAATATTGGTGAAGTGTTTGGCTATGTAGATTCTGATTATGCTAGTAACAAGGATAATAGAAAATCTACCACTGCATATTTTTACACTTGAACTGGTAATTGTGTTTTATGGAAATCTCAACAACAATCTGTGGTTGCTTTATCCTCTACTAAAGCTGAATATATTGTTGTTGTTGAAGCTTCTAAAGAAGCTATTTGGTTTAAGGGTCTTGTTAGTGAAATATCTCATAAACCTTGTGTTCCTGTAATTCATATGGACTGTCAAAGTGTTTTGTATTTGTGTAAAGATCCTATTTATCATGAAAGATCTAAACATATTGATGTTAGAAATCATTTCATTCGAGATAGGGTTAAAAAGAAACACTTCTTAGTTAAGAAAATTAAGGGTGACTTGAATCCTGCTGACTTTGGAACTAAAATTGTGACTGCTGATAAATTTATTTTCTGTAAAAATTTCCTACAAATCTTTGATGTTCCTTGAGTGTTTGTGCGGGTCCTGGACTGATGACGGACAAGAATGATGGTCTCAGGCACACTATTGGGGAACAGAACCAGATTACAATGATACAAGAATCAGGAGGGCATTTGTTATGTTAATTGATTCTTGTAATACATTGTAGCTTAGGACTTAGAGATTAAACTAACACCTTATGCTATGGTCTAAGTAGAGAGTAAGACTCATATGATAATTTGCTATGTATATATTCTTGATGCCTATAATGATCCAATGTTGTCACTTGGTTAAACTAAGTGATGTAGCTTGGTAATTTATATGGTGATAAGATGTGTACATGTGTAGGTTATTATGTGACTTAGGAGATACTTAGTTGTAATGTGTGTAGTTGTGTATTATGTGCTTATCCGGCTGAAGTTGAAGACTTGGGCTTAATAGCCCAATGCAGGAAACCCATCTCCTTTGATCCAAGAATGAAAGACCTGCTTACGAGTTTTTTGATGATCCGGGCCTGATGGTTTAATAAGGGCGTGTCATTAAACGATGCGTTTGGCCTTGGTTAAGCTTTGGTATTTAAGCTTTCTGAGGCAGCTCTCCAAAACCCTAAGAGAGGAGACGACAGCTTGTGAGTTCGTTGTTCACCAAGAGAAAGAAAAAGATTTGAGAGAAGAAAAAGAAAGGATCGTCCAAATCTCGCTTTGAATGAGAAGGATATCCTTAGAAGAGAAGAGAGATTTGTTATCTCTCGGTTGTCATCTCGCCTCTGCTTCGTTGGTTTGTAGAAGAGACGAAGATCGATCTCAGATCTTCGTCAAGGTGCCTTTGAGGGGGCTTTTCTTCACCTTTGTTTCTTTGTATCTCCTGAGTTATGTTTATTTGCTTTCTTTGCTAGATCTTAGAAAAGGTGCTAGTATCTCTTGTCCAGCGTATGTAATTTGTGTTCTTGGATACTTAGTGAAACCCGGGACCGGATCTCCCCTCTTGAGTCTCGCAGAGTAGGAGTATTTTATATACTACCGAACTGCGTTACCAAATTGCTTGTGTGCTTTTATGTTTGTATCTTTAGTCGATTCTACGACTAAGGTGTTTAGATTTGTTAGATATTACATTCACACGAGGAAATGACGGCGGTCGAGAGTGAGGCTCGATCTGTGGCGGTTACGGGATGGCTGTTCAAAGGTACACAAATAGCTTTTCCGGTCACCAAGATAGCCTCCCGCTTCAGCTATAAGGAAGGGAACAAGAAGGCCGTAGCTTACCTCGGTGTGGCGTCGTTGACGTCGTGTGCAGAGAACGGAGGTCGAAGTACCGGCTGGTCTTCTCGAGGGAACACTGCGGTGGTTGTAAATCAGGTGGCGGCACGTTATTTCTAGAACCAGCAAGGGGTGGATGCAAGAAGCTCAGAGACGTACCTGGAGGCCGGCGTGTGTGAGGGCGATGGCAATTAGAAGCTTCCGACGGTAGTTCGTGCTGGGCTGGAGAGGATAACCAACGGATTATGGAGAGAGAAAAATAATCAAATTAGTTGGGTTACTTACGTAGTTACGTGATATACGGAGTTGAAAGAGCGGTTTCATCAAAGGAAGCCAAAACATCGTCAATTAAAGAAGGAGTTGGGCCTTGTCATCAAAGGAAGAGAAGTGAGTCCTTGGTAAAGAAAAAGAATAAAAAAAATATTATTTTTGTGAAAATTATATAAAGTGAACATTCAAAATATAAAATGATATAAAGTGAACATTCAAAATCACTGAACTAAGTAGCACTAGGCAAAATTGTTTTCAACCCTCGTTAAAAATCTCAAGATTGAAACGCTATAATTGAGTCGATCTCCTTGAGTAGTGAGTCCTTGGTAAAGAAAAAGAATAAAAAAAAATATTATTTTTGTGAAAATTATATATATATATATATATATATATATATATATATATATATATATATATATATATATATATATATATATATAGTAACTGATAAGTTTGTACGAGGCTTCCCCACAACAATTTTAATATGACTTTACCTTGTTGCTTTTTATATTAATAAAGAACAACATTGTTGTTTGGTGGGGATGAATACTTGAGGTAGATTTCAATCGATACCTTCTATTTAGGAGAAAAGTGCAATTCTTACAATTTTACTATTATGAGATGTACTTACACATTATTGATTCATGTCGTGTATTTTATAGCATAATCAGGGATAAGCTATAACTATGGTTAGGTCCTACTAATACCCAAATATTGTTATCAAATTAAAAGGTATACTTCTTCTAAATAAATTAACTTATTATGAACTTTGTATTGACTAACAATACACGGTTTTGTATATGATCCATGTTTTTGAATTATCCTAATTAAACTTAACTAAGATGGAATATTATGTAATATTCTATAAATATATTTCTTAATCTTTCAACTATGTACCTTTGCTTGAACCAAAAAGCTTGTGTACAATTACTAAATCACAACAAATCCTTGTTGAAGATCAAATTCTGCCCTCTTGGTTTTCATATAAATCTCCTATGGCACAATGATTGTCTCATACTCGGATGTCTTGATTGGGTTATAATATTAAAATTTTCAGAACTTAGAGCGCTACAAGTTAGAACCTCAAAATAGGTATTTCTTAGCATGACAACAAGTTCACGCTATCTTACAACAAGGCACAAACGAAATAAAGGAAAATCAATCCAAAATAATATCAACTTTCAACCCAAAACAATTCGAACTTTGAAAGTTACTAGAAGCGATACAAACTATCAACATATTTACCAAAATTAATATGTCTTGTTTTTCCCGCAAAATTCCTAACTCCGGCGATGATGTGGCAACCGGAATCTTACATGTCATCAAGAAATAATTATTTATTGTAAAAAATAAAATAAAATTTTGCTTAAAAATAGTTCATAAAATAAAATTTCTAGAAAAAAATTTGAATTTTTTTTTCTTGTGAATTTTTGAAATACTTTTTTGAAGTTTTTTTAGCTTTTATAATAAAATGCAATAGTGTCATTATCTCAATGAATGACTAGTCAAGTACTACGTCAGTAAGACGATCGAAAACCACAAATGCAAAAATAAGATGACCGAAATATAGAAACTCAAATCCCGTCCTATAACGTACGAGGAACCCTGACCACTCCCGTCCGAATCGCTCTATATCTACTCTATCTAGTAATACCTCTACAACATTTGATAAAACTGTTAGCTAACATACTATAATTAATATATATATATATATATATATATATATATATATATATATATATATATATTAACAACTGCATTCATAATAATGATATAAATATAGTAGGTTTTATCTAAATAAAGTTTGAAGGAATATAAATTAAACACATATATAAATGATTTTATATATATATATATATATACATATATATATATATATATGTAAATTTAATTTTCGCACTTTGTACAATTTTATCTAATATAAATTATTTTTTTTATATATAACAATAATTCAAATTAAAGTTTGTACATTTTATTTTACAATACTCAGACATATATAAAATGTAGACATAATATCTAATTTAAATAAAAATATAGTTATAATATAATTAAAATTTAATCTAATTTTCATAAAAGTTGTTTTATATTTTTAACAAAGGAAGTAGAGAGATTTGGAAAGGATGAATTTGCGGATTAAGTGTGTGGGTTTATAAAGAAGAAGATGAATATATTATTTAACTAACATTTTATTCATGTAATTTTATTTTTGTAATCACTTGAAGGATCTATAAGTCTTCTAATGTTGTTCAATACCAAGCAAGTCACTTTTTTATTTTTATTTTTAACCTTTATCTTCTTGTTTGATATTTGGTAAGTGTGTTTTTAGTTTAGTTTAGGTTCAAAATGCAAACTAAATCTGGACTTACCATTATAGTTTTGGTTTTGGGGGAATATAATATCTGAAATCGATTTTAAGTGCAAATTAAAATTGAATCTATTTTTTTAGGTTCGGTTTTTATTTTTACAAAAGTGGGTTGTCGGTTGGCTTTTCTTGGATTCAATACGATTTTTTACCTATGGTCATCTCTAGGTCGATGTGAGTTTTTTTATATGAAAGTTTACATACTTTTTATAAGTTAATATTCAACCAAAGTTTTAAATAAAGTAAAGTTATGCAACCTAAAACTAAATATAAGATATTATCCGTTTTAAGTCTTAACTCCTAATATGGTTGAAATAAAAATTTAAATCCGAAATAAAGTTTAGTTAATTCCAAAAAATAAAATGATACAAAGTGAATAATCAAAATCATTCAATTAATTAGCATTACGCAAAATTATTTTCAACCCTCGTTAAAATCTCAAAATTAAAACGCTATATTTGAGTCGTTTTCATTGTCTTTTAACATTTAGGCTTTAAACTTTGTGTACACTAACATTCAGGTTCAGAAAACGTTTATAACATACTATATTTCTTATTTCTTATAATTTTTTTAGTTAAAGTATATTAACAAAGCATTGCGCATTCCTTAGTTCTTATAATTTTATGTACACTAATAATTTCATATATTTATTTTGCAATAACTTTTGTACAATTAGAAGTAGGTAGCTAAAATAATTAACATACCTATATAAATTTTTGTACAATTAGAAAGGATTGCATGTGCAAAGTTGAAGTAGGACCAACCGCACACTTTTAAAGTCCCAAGTAGTACTCCATGACGAAGTATTTGCTTTTCTACATTATTGAACCAGAATTGCAGAATGTAGAAAATGGTAAATAATCATTTCAATTTCTTAAAAGTCATATGCATTTGATTTGTCTTTAAATACTAAGGTTTAACATAATAATATTTTCTTTTTTCCTCACCTACTCTTACTCTCTCTCCCTCTACAAACCGGTCATGATGCTTCTCGTGGGATCTTTGATGAAATGATTTTATATAGATTTTCCATTTATTTTTCATGCATAAACATGAATCTTTTACATTTAAGCTCATAATTGCATACTTTGCTAGAAAAAATGTCTACACGGATTATTGTTTCATTGACCGGTAATTTGGCGAATTATGGAGCAAAATGACACATTTAAGGATTATATCTGAAGAGATCGTAAAGGATCATAAAGGAAGCTAGGAACACGTGTTGGAGTGAACTTTGATACCACGGAATTAACTTTGATACCGCGGAGTGAACATTGTTACCTTGGAGCGAACTCTGATATTACGGAGTGAACTCTGATACCGCGGAGTGAATTCTAATACATTGGAGTGAACTCTGATACCACGGAGTGAACTTTGATACAGCGGAGTGGGCTTGGATATTGCGGAGCGGACTCTGATACCAACGGGTTCAATTTCTTTTTCAGCCCAAAAATTTAGGATTTATCTTTGACCTACTATTTATCTTTAAGCTGAAGTTTATCTTTAAGATAGGGTTTATCTTTAAAATTATTTATCTTTAAACTTGATCCAAGATTAAATATTATCTTTAAGCAAGGCTCAGCCTTATCTAAAATCCTAGATTTATCCCTATAAAAATCCTAGATTTATCCCTATAAAAATCCTATAGCCTTCAACATTGAGACGTACCCCCAACGACGAGGACGTTGACGACTGGATAGGAATTGACACCTCCTACCACACTTACATCCAATTACATCCTGAGTCATTGAAGAAACCCTAGGGAGGAGAAGGAGAAACGCATTCAAAGATTTGAAATTGAAGATTGAAGAGAAAGTGAAGATCTTTTGAGGTTATTCTAGTTTTTGATTATTTTTGTCGTTTGAACACAACGTTTTGAGTTGTCTTTTGCTTTTCTTTAGTTTTAAGAGATTATGAACCTTTGTTAAGGATTTGTTTATTTTTATTCAATATTCGTCGTTTTCTTGATATTCTTTATTCAATACCTTTCTTGATTCTAACAATGTGTGTTGTTGGCTAAAACCCTTACGATTCTAGGGTGATTTGTTGAAGATTGTTGTTAAGATTATGATGAAATGAACCTTACATCGAGATTGGACCCTAAGAGATGTGTTTTACCGTTGAAGAACCAATAATCGTCCTGTTCTTGGTTAAAAATCGGCCGACTTTCATTCAAGAACAACCCGATTTTTCCATCTTTCGTACCTTTGATGCTTATCCTTAAACATAGATTAAAGATTGTTTAAACACTAGCCTTGTTAAACCTTTCTAACTAATATTCAAGCTTGAGAAGAGACTTAGCCAGTGATTCCCTTTCTTATTGCCAACAATGATAAGTTCTAGGTAATAGAGGACTCAACACCCTCTATTAAGGTTTGATTGTGCCATTCCCTTGCCTTTGTGAGTTAACCTGAGACTTAACTAGTGATGGTTAGTTTTATTCCCTTAGATTGAGAGTTTGGTTTTCCTTTCCATAAGTTTCCATCTAATAGAAACACCCTTTATTAGGAGCATTTGGTTTGGGATAGTGGATAGTGAGCCCTCCCTCGTGATCTATCCCACCTTAGAAATACCTTTTCTTTGCCATCTCAACTCTATCCATAGATCTCGGCCACAACTTTAATCGGATTATGAGTGTATGACATTGATGAAGATAATAAAACGGTTCTCTATGAAAGCATGTTGTGTGTTTAATTTAAGCATTTACGTTTGTTTGTGCTTATATGTCTTCTTATATCTAATTAGTTAATTAATGGTTTATCCGTGTTGTTAAATTGTTTGTAGGTATAGACAGTTGCAGAGAGATCCGGAGCGGATGGTCAGCAGGATCTACGTACTCATTAGATAAGGATGGGGGAGTCTTCCTTTTGCATGCACGTTGTTAATATATTTATGTATTGTGAGGCAATCATATGTTGTTCATGCACACAAATATAATTTAATGTTTTTCAAAATATTTACTTACATTTGTGCCTTTTGTAAGATCCAAAGTAATGTTGCTAAACCAAGGTCGGGACCATTGTGAGGTCCTAACTAGTAGCTCCCTAGATCTTGAGAATTTGGGGTGTTACAACATGGTAACAGAGCTCTGGGTATGCAACAGTGACACTTGGAATCTTATGAATGGCCGAATGTGGAAAATAACTAGAACTCAAAAGGGGTCTGAAATTTTCAAAATGAACTTCTACTTTAAAAACATGCATAGTCAGGTTGTTGGGATAGTAGTACGTCGGACCAATATCGCTCTCCGTGGATCTCTGCAACTTGGTATGGTAGGTGTGATAGTATATGGCCTTACAAGATTGTGCATTTATGTATGTTATATGGACATGTATATATGTAGCATGTTAATACCCTAAAATAATTTCATATTCTTCAGTTGAGATATCATGATGCGACTATCGCCTCGTAATAAAACGTTAGTAGATTTTAGGAGTATCAATACGACGACCGTGAGCTCAGCCTCGGAGTAGAATATTACGTTATGGCGGACACCCTAGTGATTCCCACAATCTTCAAAAGGATGGGTTGACAAGAAAGTGAAGACTACGAGATGATTCTTAACCAAAAGAACAATCAGATGAGAAAGAAATGCCTCATCAACTCACATAGAAGTGATAGAAAGCCGTCCAAGGGAATTAGCAATATGAAGACGAGGGATGAAACTCAAGGATGCATGTAAGTACTAACAAGAAGACAAATTGAATATGATAATATTGGAACGCAAATCAAGCAGGGTAGAGTACAACCTCACTTGGCGGGTTAAATAACACCACAAGCAAGGTGCATGCGTTCATTGGCAAGTATAACCTTGAGAGCCCAAAGAAGATAGTGTGTCGACCCATATATGAAGGACTAAAGGAGCATAAAGACGGAAATTTACAATTGAGTTTAAAGACAAATAAATTTTATAACCATGAAGACAGTTTGACTTCTTCAGAGACAATGGATTTCATGAAGGCAATGTTGCAAAACAACACTAGCTAAGGGAGTAGAGGGAATGAGAATGACCTAGGTGGACTCAAGAGTCCACATTCCTCTCACTTAGCTCAAGATTTAAGTTATTGACAACAACGGTCCATACAAGAGAAACCGCAAGTGGATGGGAAATAAGGTTATAAGATTTACGAAGACACGCTTACAATCTATCGTGGAAGATTTGAAAAGACCGTTGATGAAAGATGGACGACACAGTTGGACTCGGTAAAGGGAGTTATCTAACAAAGGAACCGGAAGTGTGGAATGTAGAACGAGCTAAAGGAGTATAAATGGATGATCCCGAGTAAGTAGTGCTCACCATGAGATTTAATGTCAAAAGAGGTATGAGAAGAGTAAGTCCGGGATCTTGAGGAAAGTCAACTATAGACCGACCAGCGACAACCCAGAACGTACACGTGTCGGTTGGGTATTTACGAATTATTGGCAGATAGGAAGAAGTAACCGTGAAGACGGATTTATAAAGTAATTTTATGGTCGCCTTAGAGAATTTCCTCAGGTGGTTGACGGTGACCCTGTTGGATTAGCTAACAGTATAAAGAGAATCGTGTTAGATGTTACTTTCTTGCTGGTTAAGAGAGACTCTGATTTGAGTCAGCAAGGATGGATCTGTGTAAGAAGAACTAGGAGAGTAAGAGGAAGAAGTTGATTCTAAACCGATGTTTTATTTCAATAAAGGTCGGTAAAAAGGGTACTTGGTACTTCTTCCAAATGGGACCAATGATGTGTTTTAACGAGTGATAGTTAGGGCAATCATTATGACTCGCGGAAGACACCATTATGATATGGATGGAAACAAAATTATCAGAGTAGCGCATCGGAAGTGCGGTGAGCCATAACCCACAAAACAGGAAAAACGTTACGTCAATTATGACCTCAAGTTAAGGAATTACAGATCTATGTGAAAATCTTCACATGGAGTGTGACTTTTGCATTATAGTAAGTTGAAGGCCTGAGTAGGTGATAATTCCTTAACGGAGGGACGGTCTGTCTGAGTCATATTAGGGAGACAAGTTCAAGTGAGTGGTATGATAAAGAATTAAGCACTTAGTAAAGTGTCGGAAGATGTCTTAGATCATTGTTTCATAGCTGATAGTCGGGATCTTCCAAAAGGTTAGAAGCAAGTGGATTCAGTGGAAGGAATAAATTTTTATAGTTATTCTCGAAGAGCCATCAAAAGTATCTGAAAGTAGAGAAATGTAACCTTGTGAGATCTTATAGAAGATTGGGAAATTAATTATTGACTAATGCTCCTACTCATACTAGAGAGCGTATCTCCAGGTCCCCACAGGTTAAGTGAGGGAAAAATAGGTATCAAATCTGATATAGGTCATCAACTACGAGGATTGGACCGCCGAGTGGCCCGAGTCCGATAATACTTGGTAGGGTACCCAATAGCTGTTTTGAAGCGTAGTACTAGACACTTACGATCTAGGTACATGTAGAGATTCCAGAGTGAGTAGTTAGACAAAAAGACGATGAGGCTACGTGGATTCCGAGAATAATATGAGGCGTAACCATCTAGAGATCTATGCAGGATTAACTGCAACCTTATGGCCGATGAGTTAGTACGCGGACATTGATTTGTATGATTTAATTGACTATGTCATTACCTCCGTGTTTGTGTGTGGAATCTTTTGTGTTTCTATTCTATGGCCGTGAGTGATACTTTTGTGTTTACAAAAGTAGAAAGAAGACTCTTTAGAAGAAGAGTCACATACTCCGATTCCATTTATAGAAATTTACCTGGTTGATGCTTCTTATTCTAAGTTTCGGGACGAAACTTATTATAAGGGGATTGAGATAATACCCGAAAATTTTATTCCGTTTATTTCCAAATCAAACCGGACCTCGACTAACTTATATTTTCCCATTTGACACTTGGTCTTCTTATGTAATAATTTCATCATTTTATATGTGAGATCCTTATTCACATAAAATGCCCTTATCTCAAAATTTTCTCCCCAAATTATGGAGAAGAGTGGTGAACCCATCAAGACAAGTTGGGAAGCCCACGTAGAAAAGGCCTAGAGCCCATCAAGACAAAGCCTTTCCTCGCCTCTTCACAGTAGTTGGGTCCATCATGGGCTTAATTAACATAACGTGACCAGCTCACATTCCTTCTCCACGCCAGGAGGGACCGTCAACAGCTTGTCATCAGCCCTTGTCTACAAATGGTAAGCGTAGGTTCAACACACTCCTTTCCTTCTTTCCCTCCTTTCTCGTAACCAGTTAAGATAAGAAATCTCTCTCTCTCTGCGGACTCAATTATGGTAGGCGTCTCGGCTGTACACACATACCTTAAACCGCCGAAAGAAGCTAGCATGTGATGCTAAGCCCTGGACCCCTGCACTACAGATCGAGACTCCGACGTTCTACATATCCGATAGACAGCGATGACGATCGGGCACCGATTCATTTCTCGAGACCCTCGCCGACGTACGCTTCAAGGAATATCACGACGTCGCCTACCGCATATGTAGTTTGCAACTCATCGGCAAGGAGTGAAGTCGGTCACTTGGGAGAGTAGCACATGTGTAGGACGCTGGACAGCAAACCGCCATGAAGAGCCTCCAAGAGTTGCTAGGGATGTGAAACTAACAAATGCAAAGTGAAGAAAGGGGTAACACGATTCTCAGGGGACTCCACTGAAGCTACCCCTACCTACGAAGGTCAACCAATCACCATACCTCTGGGTTGATAAGAGTGGATCCAGGAGCAACTCCCACCCCAGCCACGGCTGCACTACTAGGCTATAGTTACACAGGAATCTTTCCGGATTGACTTTACCTTCAAGAACCATCATGGTAAGCAGCCTTCTGTTAAGTTTGCTTTCAATACGGCAATTCAAGATTTTGCTTGTAGTATTGACAGATCCAGGAGTCGAGCCTGGGACTTCACGAATCACGATCATGGCCTTGAACCGCTGTTGTTGCTGGTGAGGTTCGAACCTCCAACCTCCTGTTACTATGAGTTCCTAATTCAGATTTGTACAGATCAAGCAACCATTTTTTAAATTAAGTTTCAATACTCTAGAGTTATCTTTCATCGTTCAAGTTTCAATATGTTGTAGATGTTTATACATAGTTTGATGTATTACAATTTGGGAATGATTCAACGGTCGGATTTAGAGTTCGAAGTAGGGATTTAGTGTAGTTTTGTAAGAATGGTGGATATTTGGCTAAGTATGGGAGATTTTGTGTCTTGGAGTCAACTTGGGTTTTTGTGTGGGATTAACTATCGATCCTTTTTGGGATATCTTTATACTAGTGAGTGGAGTGCATTGCATAGAAGGTTGAGATATTTTATTTGAAAATTTTGGATTTTAATACGAGAATCTTATGTTGAGTCAAAGTGGAATCCTAGCGAGTTTTTCACGAAAATTAGAAGTTGGAAAAATCTTCCAACTTAGTTAAACCTTTCTTTTGAGTTTTAGATTATGTTTTGGGTTCCAAAGGATTCTCTAGAAATATTCTAAGTATTTTATAGGGTGTTGAGACCCAGGGGTAAAATCTTCGTTTTACCCTTATAAGGTAAATTGGTAATTTCCTATAGATGACCTTTGGTAACTTAGAAGTTGTAAACTTCCAAGGTATGACTATGTTATTGTTACAAGTTTCATGTTATGATCAAGCGGTTAAGATTAGACTCATATGGAGTCAAGGGATATCGTTGATTGGACTCGAGTTACAAAGTGATTCTGGCACCCTATCTACTGTTGGAGAGAGAATCAAGGAAGCAAATCTTCAGACAAGACTAGAGGAGGTTCTTGAGCAAAAAGAGATCATTTGGTTCCAGAAATCCAGGGAACAGTGGATATCTTTTGAAGATAGAAATACCTCCTTTTTTCATGCAGCGACCATTAATAAACAGAGAGGAAACAAGGTGGATGGACTTAGAAACGC
This sequence comes from Fagopyrum homotropicum, assembly GCA_033239125.1. Classification (NCBI taxonomy): domain Eukaryota; kingdom Viridiplantae; phylum Streptophyta; class Magnoliopsida; order Caryophyllales; family Polygonaceae; genus Fagopyrum; species Fagopyrum homotropicum. The sequence goes on along the minus strand of BSWB01000002.1, from coordinate 32,267,224 downwards.
TGATGGAGAATGGGAGGAAGATGTCGATAAACTGGAGGCTATCGTGGTGGAGTTCTGATAGCATGAATTATAGTCTATATTTTGGACGTTTTATCTTTCATAATCTGCATGTTTGTATGTATATTATGTGATTATACTACCATTTCATCTACCTTTGCGGGAATCGAGGTCTACACCTAGTTTTGTTGTAATCGTAGGTAAAATGGCACGTTTTGCATCAAAAAGGAGCAAAAAGGAGCTATGGAGTCATTGGAGCTACATTCAGGAACATAAGGAACCATCCAGGAAGCATAGCCATGGATTCGAGATTTACTTTGGGCCAGATTTGAGAGATTTCACATTCAGTTGTGACTCACCTCGGTTGACCATAGATTCACCTCGACCGAGGTGATCTAGAGAAGCCGACTCGACCGAGGCGAATACCTAGGACGCGGCGAGAATATTTTATTCTTGGCTGAGATCTTTTATCTTTGGAAAGTGATCTTATATTTTTGGGCTTGGCTCTTGGAAGGAAGAAGATATATTAGATCTCATATTTTACCTATTTTTATGGGAAGAGATCTTTCTAAGATATCTTATCTTTGGAGGGTTATTTTCCTATAAAAAGGGTTGGATTTCCACAAATCCAACATCTCGCATACCACAAAAAAACCCGCTTACACCACATACGCAGCAACAGTCATACTCCAGTTGGGAGATTTGAAGAACCTTTTTGAAGGTTTAAGTAAGATTGAAGATTATAGCTTTTATAGCTTTTGAAGGTTTTCTTTGTAAGATTACCTTAGATTCTCTTCCTTGTTGTCTTGCCTTGTTGGATTTCTATCCAAGGAACGCTTTTGTTGTGATATTTGATTCAGTTATTGAAGTCTTTTCATTAAATTCTTCTTGTTCAAATATTCACCTTCTTCCCATATATTTGATTAATACTTTCATGATGATGAGTGGCTAATTTCCTTTTGTGATTCTAGGGTGATTGGCTGAAGGTTGTGGGAAAAACAATGATAGAATAATCTTAGATTCCAGTAGGATCCTGAAAGCTCGAGTCTTTACCTTAACCCCAAGCATCTCGCTCAGTCGATGAACATCTCGGCCGGGGTGGAATTCTTCTGACCGAGGTGACTTAACTGATCCGAAACCGAGAGTTAAGTGTTAGAGTTTGCCAAATCCTATTCTTATTACACCTTTCCTGGTTCAATGGAAGCTTAGGATGAGATTTACCCGGTAATTCCTTAGTTTGTGTACCAACGATCATAAGTGTAGGTAATAAAGGTTTATCCTTTATTGGGGTTTGAGTGTGCTTTCGTCCCATCTTTGTGAGTTAGCCTGAGACTTACCCGGTAAAGGTTGATTCTATTCCCTTAGATGGTGTGTTAGTTTGAGGTTATAGTTCTTTATCTTGATTCCTTGAGACTTACCCGGTAATAGGAGTTACGGTATAGGATTAGTGAGTAGTGAGACTTACCCGGTGATCTATTCCACTTTAGAAACACCTTCCCCATGCAAAAACCTCAGCTTTGTCCGCTTATCTTTAGATCTTGAGTTGGAACCACAACTAGATGCTTTAATCCCTAGAATTGCATATTTCCTTTATTGACTTCTTATTCATCTTTGATTGTTTTAATTGCTCTTGTGGTTAGTATTTACATAAGCATACCGTGATTGGACTTTGTTTCACTAAGTCCCTGTGATCGACCCCTGTAATTCCTTGCTTTTTACTACGATTGACCCGTACACTGCGGGTTCGCATCCTTGTTTTAAGCTTACATCTAGGGTTATAAATTTAAAGCTTGCACACATCGTTTGGAGCGAACAAGTTTTTGGCGCCGTTGCCGGGGACTTGGTCTAGACCGAGCCGGTTACGGTTTGCTCTTGGGGCACTTGCCCCCGTGTCTACTAACCACTCTACTTGAGTGACTTTTGCAGGTTCTTTCTTAGGTATATGCGAAGAACCTGCACTGGGAAGGAAATCGTTCCTTACGATCCCGAACCAAAAAAGACATACAAGCGACGCTTAAGAGAAGCGAAGATGGCCCAACAAGACAACCGCGATCTTGAGGCCGAGTTGAAAGAGGCGTTAGAGCTATTACGCCTCAGCAGGGAAGAACTAAGGCAAGAGAAGGAAGAAACTCGCACCAAGACTGAAGCAATCGAAGCAGAAATGGCTGCCATACGAGACCAGATTCTACTTCGACCGAGGGAAGATCCAGTTGCTGATCCTCGACCGATGCAGGTCCCAGTTGCTGACCCTCGACCGAGGCAGGTCCCAGTACCTAACGCCTCAGCCGAGGTACTTCCACCTCGGATGCCAGTCCGAGACGTTCTTCTTGCAGGAATCCCACAAACCCTAGGTCAAAGGATGGACCCCAATCAACAACTGAGGCGCCCAGGAGTTGACCTAGGAGATCCAGCGGACCATGACTATGAACTTCGACCGAAGTTCTATCCATGATTCGCCAATGCCAATTCGGAGGGCTAGAGAAGGAATCACCACATCAACATCTTCAAAACTATGAGATCTTGATGGAAACCTTGAGACCTTCAAGGAATGAAAATAACAACTACAAGCTAAGACCTTTTTACTTTTCTTTAAAAGATAGAGCTCTTACTTGGTATCAATCTCTTCCTCCAGGAAAAATCAGCACATGGGAGGAGATGACAACAGAGTTCTTGACCAAGTTCTTTCCCCCCTCAAAGACCGCTGAAATGAGAGGAAAGATCAACGCTTTCATTATGAAGGACAAGGAGAGCTTGTCCAAGTCATGGGAGCGGTTCAAGGACATTCTTTTGGATTGCCCACATCATGGGATTCCAAAGATAGAGTTATTGGATATATACTTCAAAGGACTGGACGGAAGCACCCAGTTCAATCTCCAACTACTCTCCGCCGGTACCTTTATGGACATGGCGATTGACGAGGCTTGGGACTTCATCGAGAAGAAAACTTTGCATATGGAGAAGTACACCCACCAAGGAGCTGAAGGTGGAGTTAAAAGAGTTAACTTCCAAGAAACTCAGCCCAACAACAATCAACTCACGTCCTTGAAGAATGATGTGAAGCAATTGAAGGAACTCTTGGTTGCTCAAACCAAGAAGGAAGAGCAAGGACAAAGGAACAACAACAACGGATACCGTAACAACAACAACGGTTCCCGGAACAACAATTACAACAACAACAATAGAGGATCCAATAGCAACAATTGGAGGGCGAACAACCAAAATTCGGGTAATCATTCAAACTCCAACTCTAACGATTCCTCTAACCCTTTCCTCTCTTCCCTTTCTTCTTCTTCTTCTTCTACTCCATTAAAGAGCCAGGGGCAAGGATCAAGTTCGTCTCAGCGGGAAAAGAAAGACGCAGTTCTGGAGGCTATCTTGATCAAGCTCAACGCTATGGAGACTTCTATGACTTCATTTTCGAAGGCCCAAAAAGCCTTTGAACAACAACTTGCAAGTAGGGCGAATGAAGCGCCAAGAGATCCAGGGAAGCTTCCAGCAAGGACAAAAAGCAACCCTAAGGGCCAGATCATGGCCATAACTACAAGGAGTGGATTAAAAATTGCAGATCCAGTGCCTCGGTTGGTGCCAGTACCGACGAAGACCACCTCGGTCCAGATGCAGTCGAAGAACACTTCGACCGAGATGCCAACCGAGGTGGAGCCACAGAAAGCGGAGGGGAAAACCGAAGTTTATGTTCCACCTCCTGCATACAAACCACCACTTCCATTCCCCCAGTCAAGGGCCAGAGCACATCTAGACAAGCACTTTGGTAAGTTTCTTGACTTGATGAATAAACTACACATTAACATTCCTTTCCTTGATGCTATTATAGGGATGCCCGCCTATGGGAAGTTCTTGAAGGAGATCCTATCAAGGAAGAGGAAACTGGAAGACTTTGGTGAAGTTAGGATGACATCTAAATCCTCGGAGCTCATTCAAATCATGAAGGAGAAGATGCCACCTAAATTGAGAGATCCCGGCTCATTTTGCATTCCCATTCAAGTTGGGGATGTCACTTGTGAAGCCCTTTGTGATCTAGGAGCCAGCGTGAGTATCATCCCGCTGGAGTTATGTGTGAAGATCGGACTTGGAGAGCCCAAGCCGGTCAAGATTCGACTATATATGGCGGATCTCTCCATCACCCATCCCGTGGGCATTTTGGAGGACGCTCCGGTCAAGTTAGGTAACTTCTATCTACCTATAGATTTTGTTGTACTTGACATTCCCGCAGATTATCCTGTTCCTATTATTCTCGAGAGGCCATTTCTAGCAACTTCGGGTTGCAACCTGGATTGCAAGAACGCCAAGTTAAAATTCAACGTTGGTGGCAATGAGGTGGAGTTCGCACTACTTGCAGCCATGAAAGGGGAGCAGCTAACCGATGATATCTTCAACATCTATGATGAAGAAGAATCAAGAGAATTGGTGAGCTCTATCCTTACTAACGATCCACTTGAACGAGTTATTAGCTTCAGTTTAATGGAGGAAGGTATAGATGCTTCTTGTGATGCAGATATACGGAGCTTAAAGGCACTGGAAGAAGATCCAGGAGCTAAAACTGAGAAGCTAACCCAGGAGACGAGGATCTCCAGTTTCGGTTCCAGCTGCAGTACCTCGACCGAGGCACTTTCTGGACTGGGCGAGGCGACTGAAGGATATCTCGGTCAACGCCTCTACGCCTCGACCGAGGTCGATGGCGAGATGATGTCAACTGAGACTGCTGAGAATAACAAATTTCTTACTCCCTTCTCTGACATTCATCCTCAGTTGGTGGAACAATCCATCCACCAACTTTCTGATAATAAAGGACCTTGGTATGCTGATATTGTGAATTATATTGTTTGCCAGGAGGTACCGCCTGGATTGACGTACTCTCAAAAGAAGAGATTCTTCAAGGAAGTACGCCACTATTACTGGGACGAGCCGCTGCTATTCAAGCACGGGCCGGATGGGATGCTTCGAAGATGCATTCCGGAAGATGAAGTTAATAGCGTAATACGGCATTGCCACTCACTTCCTTGTGGAGGACATGCCAGCACCGATAAAACATGCGCTAAGGTATTACGTTCTGGTTTCTTTTGGCCTACATTATTTAAGGATGTGCAATCGTTTGTTGTCTCTTGTGATGCATGCCAAAGAACAGGAAATCTATCAAGGAGGAACGAGATGCCACTTAATAACATTCAAGAAGTGGAAATCTTTGATGTATGAGGGATAGACTTCATGGGACCTTTCCCATCCTCCAGAGGAAATCTCTATATTCTTCTTGCAGTTGATTACGTCTCTAGATGAGTTGAAGCCATTGCTTCTCCCACTAACGACGCCAAGGTGGTTGTGAAGTTCTTAAACAGAACTATCTTTCCACGGTTTGGAACTCCACGCATCATCATCAGCGATGGAGGAACGCATTTCATCAACCGGAAGTTCAAGGCACTTCTATCGAAGTATGGGGTAACCCACAAGGTATCAACCCCTTATCACCCTCAAACTAGTGGACAGGTCGAGATCTCGAATAGAGAAATCAAAGCAATTTTGGAGAAGACCGTCTCTAGGACGAGGAAGGATTGGTCCATGAAATTGGACGATGCTCTTTGGGCGTACAGGACCGCATTTAAGACTCCCATAGGTACCACCCCTTATAATTTGGTATATGGGAAGTCTTGCCATTTGCCCGTTGAATTAGAACACAAAGCATATTGGGCGATCAAATGGTTGAACTTCGACATTAAGGAGGCCGGTGAGAAGCGACTATTGGAACTGAACGAGCTGGAGGAGCCGCGTTTGAATGCTTATGAGAATGCCAAAATCTATAAGGAAAGGATGAAGAGATGGCATGACAAGCGTATCGTCCCAAAGGAGCTTAACGAAGGAGACTTAGTTCTACTCTTTAACTCCTGCCTTTGCCTCTTTCCAGGTAAGTTAAAATCTAGATGGACCGGACCTTATGTTGTGAAACATGTTTTTCGTCATGGTGCAGTTGAGATATGGGGCGAAACTAGCGGAAGCTTCAAGGTCAACGGTCATAGACTTAAGAAGTACAAACCGGAAACTCCGGTTGAGGAGGTTGCACCAATATACCTCGTTTGAGACGCATCATGGTCCAGCTAGCGACCTTAAACCAAGCGCTTCTTGGGAGGCAACCCAAGGTATTGTTTTCTTTTCCTTTTTCTAGTCTAGCTTAGATAGTTTTTGCTTTTGCTTTGCTTTGTTTTGTTTTGGCGTTCTAGACAGATAACAGGAGACATCTAAGGAAGGAGCATAACTGGAAGTACAGAAGATCGAGAATTCGAGAAAGACGAAGTTTGACTGAGGCATCTCGGTTGCTGTCAGAGCACCTCGACCGAGATGATTCTTGAGCAACCGAGGCGACTAGGGTTTTCTGAAAAACTACCTCGGTCCATACCACCTCGGTCCAGTCGAGACCATCTCGACCGAGGTGACAGCAGTTCCAGAAAAGGGTATAAAAGGGGGCGAAGATTTCTCTCTCTTCCATCTCACCCTTCCTCGACCGCGGCGACAGTTTCATCTCGCCTCCTTCGATTCTTGCTCGTTTTCGAAGATTTCCGCTTCCAAACTGCGATTAAGGCTTCGAGGATCCCAGTGCATCATCGATCTGCAGGAAAATCGAACCGATTCGGCCGAACGAGGTAAAACAAAACCGAAACCCTACCTCTCCGATTTTGCTTCGATTTGGGCTTTGGTTGCCCTTGCATTTGCTGAGGAAAGGCTTAAGTACCCCATAGGAAGCAGTTGTAGTGATTTTGGGGGAAAAGAACTGAATTTTCTGAGGAAATTACGATCCAGTTTTTTGCCTCGGTCCAGTCGAGCTGTGCCTCGGCCGAGGTGATTCTTGAGTGTTGTCAGTTGACCGAGGTGACCTGACAGTAACTGAATTGAAAATGAGTTCTGAGCGACGCCTTGCCCTTAGGGATAGATCCTCACCTTCCCCTTCTTCCTCTTCTTCCCGACCTTACCGCCCGGTGATCCATGAGCGACACCGGGTGGATTATGAGCGTATTTCTGGCCGTCCAGTGATTGCACCACGCTTCCTGGACGTGTCTGCTTTTGATTGCCTCTAGGTAGACGGAGACCTTAGGAGGATGATTTCTACAGTTGGGCTGGATCAGTTTACTGAGATCCGAGCCCCAGCCTATTTGGAGCCGACCTTAGAGTTCGTTAGCTCCTTCACTTACCTCCCCCACAAAGAGATCTGTGAAGTACCGGTTGATGAACCGGAACTTCATAGTTCCACTAGAGTACTGGCGAGAGATTTTTGGCTTTCCTGAGCCTACAACTGTTGACTTCCCTTCCCGATCTGTAGCTAGGGAGTTTTGGGGACAGATTGCCCACATTACTGAGCACGCAGACAGATGGCGCCCTGGAGATTCCAGGGAAAAGGTCATCTTCCACCTAGCCTTTAGGTTAGCCCACCGGATCTTTAGCCCACCGGATCTTTAGCGAGACACTTCTGGCGCGTACTGAGACGCCCCAGAAGATCCGACAGGGAGAGCTTTTCAGTTTATACTGCATGGTTACTGGGGTATCCCGGACTTTGGCTTGATGTTGGCAGAGGATCTGCACAGGATCAAGGCCAAGGGGAAGGGAGACATCTGCTGCAGAGGGCTTGTCACCCATATAGATAGTTATCAGGACATGGATCTCAGTGCTTGAACGATGGTGGCGGCTCCCAAGCCGCTTGGGCTGCAGGAGATGATCACTCGGAGAATTCTGGTTCCCCGAGGCTTGACTATGCCGTACATGGCTATGCCGTGGGAGCTGACTGCGCCACAGGGGATCAGGTGGTCTGCCCAGTTTTCTGTTTATGACCCTCACTATTGGCAGACCGCTTGGGCTCCACTGATGGAGGATTACAGAGAGGCAGCAGCTGCCCCAGCGGAGGAGGAGGCTGATGATGAGGAGACAGTTGATGAGAGAGAGGGTGGAGTCCCGATGGATACAGGGACGGATATTGCTGGACCTAGTGCGCCAGTCATAGATCTGGACGATGACACTGAGGCTGAGCCTGCACCTGCTGCATCACCTGCTAGACCTGCTAAGCGTAGGACACGCCGACACAGAGATCCAGAGGCTCACAGACGGATCGATGACCTGACAGATCAGGTTATTGATTCATATGCTGCTTTGTCACTGGATATCCGCGAGATGCAGGAGCGGCAGCATTACCAGCACATGATGGCCCAGATTCAGTTCGAGCATGTCATGGGCTATCCATTCGACCCGACCCAGTATCCGTACGTGCCACCACCACCACCGGATCGTGACTACTGAGAGCTACAGGATTTTTCTTTCTTAATTTTATGCAGTTCAGCTTATTATCCGGTGAGTATTTTTATCCTTTAGACTTATTTTGACCCACTGGGACAGTGTGTCCCAAGTATGGGGTATTTGTGTATTACTTGACAGTTATTTGATGTATGACTCTATTGACCGGATATCTATATTTATGCTTCACTTTTGCATCTATGTGTTTATCTGAGATTGCATGCATACTTACAGGTTATTTGATTGAGAAAAACGTCGAAACTGAAAGAAAACTGGTTTTAAAAAAAAAAAAATTTTGGACCTCGACCGGGGCAGTTCTGGCCGAACGAGGTGTTTCACCTCGGTTGACCTAAGAACACCTCGACCGAGGTGGGTTGACAGAGAGTTTTCGAAAACGATTTTTGTGTTACTTATCTGGATATGATCTCAGTGAAGATCTTGCTTACTGACTGGTTTTAAATTCTTTATGTGTTTGAAAGGTTTTATAATATGTTTAAGTTGCTAAATGCTTTGTTGGAAATTATTGGCATGTTTAATACTTTGTTTTTATCCAAATTATGTTGAATTTGAAGGTTGACACCACATTATGAGTTCTCTCACTTTCTTCCTGGAAAGACCAAGGCAATTCATTCTTTTCTCTTCTTCTTCTTGATCATGCTTAACCCCTCATATACATTTTGCCTCCCTTTACCTATCCGGGAATTTGGAAGCAAGCGAAGTGGTGAAAGCAAGTAAAGTTAAAGTTGAGAAGTGGGCTGGAAGTGAAAGTGTTAGAAAGAAAGAAATAGGTTTGGGGAAGTCAATCATGATGATGAGTAACTCGGCACCATTCACATAGCCGGGTGTTTGTGTCTTGCCAAAGTCGGATTGAGCGATATTCCTAACGGGTCATGGTATGTGCATCAAGGGTTTGATGCATCTCAAAAAATTGATGATTGCTGATTTCCTAGGCTTCGGTTATTGTGCACCTCTGTCCATGCAACCCAAAAAGTAAAGTAAAAGAAAAAAAGTGTGAAATAAGCAAAGCTTATTGGTGGAAGATGCATGTTGCAAGTCAAAGTGAAAGTGAAGTTCATCCTTTCCCGGATTCTAGCACCACATTACCCTACATACATCCCTACCCTACACGTTTCTTGACCTTTCTTTCGGGAAGCCCTTGAGACCTTGAGCTTGTTGATTGACTTAGTGGTTTAAACTGGATTATACATGATTAATTTTGATAATTATGACTTATTATGCGTTCTATGATTTTATGCAAAGATGAACAACTTTTCTATATTTATAAAATGTTTTGAACATGTTTTGATTTTAAATTCCATGAAGTATTCTCTTAGAGTGATCTATGATTGTAGCACACCATAAAATGTTTTTGAAAGACTTTTTCATTGATTTTATTGACTTATAATCCATTCTATCTTGTCTTTTATATGCGGAACTTGCTTGGGGACAAGCAAGGGCTAAGTATGGGGTATTTATTTGTGTATTACTTGACAGTTATTTGATGTATGACTCTATTGACCGGATATCTATATTTATGCTTCACTTTTGCATCTATGTGTTTATCTGAGATTGCATGCATACTTACAGGTTATTTGATTGAGAAAAACGTCGAAACTGAAAGAAAACTGGTTTTAAAAAAAAAAAATTTTTTGGACCTGGACCGGGGCAGTTCTGGCCGAACGAGGTGTTTCACCTCGGTTGACCTAAGAACACCTCGACCGAGGTGGGTTGACAGAGAGTTTTCGAAAACGATTTTTGTGTTACTTATCTGGATATGATCTCAGTGAAGATCTTGCTTACTGACTGATTTTAAATTTTTTATGTGTTTGAAAGGTTTTATAATATGTTTAAGTTGCTAAATGCTTTGTTGGAAATTATTGGCATGTTTAATACTTTGTTTTTATCCAAATTATGTTGAATTTGAAGGTTGACACCACATTATGAGTTCTCTCACTTTCTTCTTGGAAATACCAAGGCAATTCATTCTTTTCTCTTCTTCTTCTTGATCATGCTTAGCCCCTCATATACATTTTGCCTTCCTTTACCTATCCGAGAATTTGGAAGCAAGCGAAGTGGTGAAAGCAAGTAAAGTTAAAGTTGAGAAGTGGGCTGGAAGTGAAAGTGCTAGAAAGAAAGAAATAGGTTTGGGGAAGTCAATCATTATGATGAGTAACTCGGCACCATTCACATAGCCGGGTGTTTGTGTCTTGACAAAGTCGGATTGAGCGATATTCCTAACGGGTCATGGTATGTGCATCAAGGGTTTGATGCATCTCAAGAAATTGATGATTGCTGATTTCCTAGGCTTCGGTTATTGTGGACCTCTGTCCATGCATCCCAAAAAGTAAAGTAAAAGAAAAAAAGTGTGAAATAAGCAAAGCTTATTGGTGGAAGATGTTGCAAGTCAAAGTGAAAGTGAAGTTCATCCTTTCCCGGATTCTAGCACCACATTACCCTACATACATGCCTACCCTACACGTTTCTTGACCTTTCTTTTGGGAAGCCCTTGAGACCTTGAGCTTGTTGATTGACTTAGTGGTTTAAACTGGATTATACATGATTAATTTTGATAATTATGACTTATTATGCGTTCTATGATTTTATGCAAAGATGAACAACTTTTCTATATTTATAAAATGTTTTGAACATGTTTTGATTTTAAATTCCATGAAGTATTCTCTTAGAGTGATCTATGATTGTAGCACACCATAAAATGTTTTTGAAAGACTTTTTCATTGATTTTATTGACTTATAATCCATTCTATCTTGTCTTTTATATGCGGAACTTGCTTGGGGACAAGCAAGGGCTAAGTATGGGGTATTTTGATAGCATGAATTATAGTCTATATTTTGGGTTTGTTTGGATGTTTTATCTTTCATAATCTGCATGTTTGTATGTATATTATGTGATTATACTATCATTTCATCTACCTTTGTGGGAATCGAGGTCTACACCTAGTTTTGTTGTAATCGTAGGTAAAATGGCACGTTTTGCATCAAAAAGGAGCAAAAAGGAGCTATGGAGTCATTGGAGCTACATTCAGGAACATAAGGAACCATCCAGGAAGCATATCCATGGATTCGAGATTTACTTTGGGCCAGATTTGAGAGATTTCACATTCAGTTGTGACTCACCTCGGTTGACCATAGATTCACCTCGACCGAGGTGATCCAGAGAAGCCGACTCGACCGAGGCGAATACCTAGGACGCGGCGAGAATATTTTATTCTTGGCTGAGATCTTTTATCTTTGAAAAGTGATCTTATATTTTTGGGCTTGGCTCCTGGAAGGAAGAAGATATATTAGATCTTATATTTTACCTATTTTTATGGGAAGAGATCTTTCTAAGATATCTTATCTTTGGAGGGTTATTTTCCTATAAAAATGGTTGGATTTCCACAAATCCAACATCTCGCATACCACAAAAAAACCCGCTTACACCACATACGCAGCAGCAGCCATACTCTAGTTGGGAGATTTGAAGAACCTTTTTGAAGGTTGAAGGAAGATTGAAGATTATAGTTTTTATAGCTTTTGAAGGTTTTCTTTGTAAGATTACCTTAGATTCTCTTCCTTGTTGTCTTGCCTTGTTGGATTTCTATCCAAGGAACGCTTTTATTGTGATATTTGATTCAGTTATTGAAGTCTTTTCATTAAATTCTTCTTGTTCAAATATTCACCTTCTTCCCATATATTTGATTAATACTTTCATGATGATGAGTGGCTAATTTCCTTTTGTGATTCTAGGGTGATTGGCTGAAGGTTGTGGGAAAAACAATGATAGAATAATCTTAGATTCCAGTAGGATCCTGAAAGCTCGAGTCTTTACCTTAACCCCAAGCATCTCGCTCAGTCGATGAACATCTCGGCCGGGGTGGAATTCTTCTGACCGAGGTGACTTAACTGATCCGAAACCGAGAGTTAAGTGTTAGAGTTTGCCAAATCCTATTCTTATTACACCTTTCCTGGTTCAATGTAAGCTTATGATGAGACTTACCCGGTAATTCCTTAGTTTGTGTACCAACGATCATAAGTGTAGGTAATAAAGGTTTATCCTTTATTGGGGTTTGAGTGTGCTTTCGTCCCATCTTTGTGACTTACCCTGAGACTTACCCGGTAAAGGTTGATTCTATTCTCTTAGATGGTGTGTTAGTTTGAGGTTATAGTTCTTTATCTTGATTCCTTGAGACTTACCCGGTAATAGGAGTTACGGTATAGGATTAGTGAGTAGTGAGACTTACCCGGTGATCTATTCCACTTTAGAAACACCTTCCCCATGCAAAAACCTCAGCTTTGTCCGCTTATCTTTAGATCTTGAGTTGGAACCACAACTAGATGCTTTAATCCCTAGAATTGCATATTTCCTTTATTGACTTCTTATTCATCTTTGATTGTTTTAATTGCTCTTGTGGTTAGTATTTACATAATCATACCGTGATTGGACTTTGTTTCACTAAGTCCCTGTGATCGACCCCTGAAATTCCTTGCTTTTTACTACGATTGACCCGTACACTGCGGGTTCGCATCCTTGTTTTAAGCTTACATCTAGGGTTATAAATTTAAAGCTTGCACACACCGTTTGGAGCGAACAAGTTCTTCAAGGAGCTTTATAACGACAGGGAGGTTGATGGAGGGACGACGGACAGACATTTAGAGAGCAATGGTTTCCCTCTTATTGATATCACTGGGGACAAAGATATTCTCCACAATATAACTCATGAGGAAGTGTGGAGAGCCGTCAAGAGTATGGGTGCTTTCAAATCTCCCGGAATTGACGGTTTTCAACCGATTTTCTATCAGAAGTGCTGGAATATTGTCGGCCCTTCTGTTGTCAAGGAAGTCACTCATTTCTTTGAAAGTCGAAAACTCCCAGAGGGTATCAATGACACCTTTCTATGCCTTATTGCCAAAATCGGAACTCTAGAGATGGTCAGTCAGTTCAGACCTATTGCTTTATGTAACGTCTTGTATAAGATCATATCTAAGGTTATGGTCCAACGTATGCAAGAAAGAATTTGATAAACTGATTGGACCGACTCAGGGAAGTTTCATCCCCGACAGGTACATTCTAGATATCATTGTCTTGATGCAGGAGATCGTTCACTCTACGAGGAAGAAAAGATCGGGCAAGAAATGGATGATCTTGAAGTTGGATTTTGAAAAAAGCCTATGATAGGCTCCGCTGGGATTTCGTTGAGGACACCATAACAGCTGTTGGTTTCTCTATGGACTGGAGAGATATGATTCGGGAATGCATATCTACTACAAGATTTCAAGTAAATTTGAGCGGGGAATTAACTGATATGTTCGTATCCGACAGAGGGCTAAGACAAGGGGATCCGTTATCCCCCTACTTGTTCGTGCTTTGTGTTGAGAGACTTAGTCATCTCATTCGCGAGGAGGTCAATCGGGGAAGATGGAAACCTATAAAACTCTCTCACGATGGGCCTAAATTGTCACATTTATTTTTCGCGGATGACCTGACTTTATTTGCTGAGGCTAGTATAGAACAACTTCATATCATACTTGACTGCTTGGGAGTTTTCTGTAGGGCTTCGGGGCAAAAAATTAGTGTTACGAAGTCGAAAATTTTCGTCTCCCCCAATGTCTCCAATGATCTTCGGAAGGATCTCCAAGATACTAGTGGTTTCGTTGTGACCACAAACCTGGGAAACTATTTGGGTATGCTGTTACTCCAAGGGAGGGTTACGAAGACGACTTTCACAGCCCATCTCGACAAAATCAATGGACGGCTCAGTGGATGGAGGGGGAGAAACCTCAGTTTCACTGGAAGAGTTACTTTGACAAAAGCGGTTATAGCTTCGATCCCTATATACACTATGTTCTCCTTGCTCTTACCAAAAGGACTATGCGAAGAGATTGACAAGATCAGTAGAGATGCATCTCTTAGTTTGATGTGGTGATTTTAGACGGAAGAAGCTTGTGTGAAAAGGAAGAATCCTACATTGTCATAAACTTGTGTGAAAATGAAGAAGCCTCAAAATGAAGGCCATGAATCACATGTTGCAATTGAGAATAAGTGTATGTGCATCTTATTTTTTGTAAAAAGATTGCGACTAAGATTTTACCTATTAAGCTTTGTAGAGATAGTTCGATCTCCATAGCATGAACTCGAACAAGTTGTTGTAGTTGTTCCTTGAATAAGCATAGCAACATAACATAATGCGTCTGAAAAAGGATCAAATATCAACATCTCAAACGATGACAGAGCTCACCAAACAAGACTTGTAGCTCCTAGGCCTAGCTCACAACAAGGATAGGCTCTTCCAAGGTTGGGCCGGCCATGACGTGGAGCCCATGAGCCCTTGATAGAACTAGGCTAGCTGGAAAGAAAACAAGGGAATGAGTCTGGCTCGTTGGCTATTTATTGAAGAGAGAAGACTGGGCTTATCACTCTTTTAATGAAGAAGAAGACTGGGTTGCACACTCCAAGTCTGAGCCCATCGGCTATTTAATGAAGGGAGTATTTGGCCGCCAGACCCACTATAGAAATAAGAAAGCACACGACCCATGGTCCGGTAACGTTCGAATAAGTCTAATAATTGTAGTTTGGATGTTCAAAATTCTGAACTAAAATATTTCGGTTCGGAAATACGATATAAAATATCCTGGGTATTATAGGGGAGAGCAATGGAGAAGTTATAGCACGTATGTATGTTCTTTTTCTCTTTTTCTTGGGTACATGGCTTACCTAGATTATTCAATCACTAATACTGTAATAACCGAAAATTTAAAATCCCGTTCAACCTAAATTTAACCGAATTCCGATACGTCAATCTTAAATAAATGAATAAATTAATAATTAAAACGAGTTTAAAGTTCTATCATTTTATGTGACCTTAAGTCACATAAAATGATGAAACTTTGTAACCGGAAATAGTTTACGCACCGTAAAATAAAATAATAATAATTTATATAATATGGAATATAATTCCGTATTATATAAATTCCCGCACATAACCAGAAATTCGGGGCGAGTAACGAGTTCGTATCCTTGTTCTAAGGGGAGAGCAGGCCAGTTGGCCCACTATCAAGCCCAAGCATCCTATCAACCGGCCCAACAGTATTCCACTAATCCTAAACCTAAACTAGTTAACGCTAACCTAATTTTCGTCCTAACCTAATCGGCTGCTATCCCTCTTCCTCACAACTCCAACCGCAGTCCTTCGTCTCCTTCGGAATCCAGTACAGACGGCACGCTGCTCCTGCAGAAAGACGAGACAGTCGAACTCCTCTCAACTCGAGCACCGCAGCAGCGCCACCGCTCTTCGGACTCACCGCCAACGTCGAGACTGAAGCAACCCCTCCGACGCCATACCGTGCGGCTACCCCGTTCTCGTGTGCGACTCCGGCTGCCGACTCCAGGTAATAGCCCACTTCCCTAGCCGTCTTCCTCTCTATTTCCCGAACTGTAGGAATCCTAACTCCGGCTGCCGACTCCAGTCGCGAGTCACGCCAGGCGCGAGGCGTACAAGCGCAGCCTCCGAAACTTGCAACCGATGAGGACGAGCGCTACAGACGAAGACCAGGTGCTGCAGTAGGAGTTGCAGTAGGCGCCAATTAGGAAGAACCGGGCAGCGCAGGGCGTACGAACCATCTAGGCCAGAACCGCAGCCAGTCGCAAGTCATCGTGAGTACTTCGTCCCTCTCCTCTGCAACACTTTTCCTCTCCTCTAGCGTACCGTTATGTAAACCAGCCTTACTCGTACGAAACCGCAGGAGAGAAACTCAATCTCAGTCTCGTTAGCCTACCCTTGACTCGCCGGAAAGGTTGTGCTGAGCCGGATCGAAGTAACACCGGTGAGTTTTCTGTCCAGTGTAAGAGTTTGTAGATGGGTATGTATTTACATCTGTAGAGTTAAGAGAGGGTGAGATGTAAGTAGTGTATGGGGTTTTATATATTACACAAATGCAGAATTGAGTTACGGATGCATGTACATATATATATAATTAAGTATAAGAGTACAGAACAGAAAGTAAGGAATGGAAACTATATAATTATATATATATTTTTGGCAGTGCAGTGTACTTATACACGAGTATATAGATACGAGACGGGAGACATAAGTATAAAAATAAATGAATAAGTGCAGTGAAGATACCTAAATATATATATAGACGGGTAAGGGTAACATATATATACTTATACGTATATGTATAAGAGTATAGTGTATCGAATGTATGTATAAGTTGTATTTAGATAAGTTGGAACATTGCCCGATTTATATTGACAACATTCTGGTCAATCACTTCAGGCATACACTCAACCCCCAAAACATGTCCCCTCCTCAACCTTTCCCTATAGCCAGCCTCCCCACTCTAACCCAAGAGGACATCACGTCCCTGAACGTGAAGGTAACCCCTGAGGAGATCAAGTATGCTTTCTTCAACATCGGCATTAACAAAGCTCCTGGACCGGACGGTTTTAGCTCTTTGTTTTTCAAATCTGCGTGGAGTATCATTCACAAGAGCTGCAACGATGTTATCCTGGACTTCTTCACATATGGTAGAATGTTGAAGCAGGTTAACCACACCTCTATTTCTTTAATCGCCAAATGTGACTCTCCTCATGCCCCACCGACTATAGGCCCATCTCTTGTTGTAACATCATTTACAAGGCCATTGCAAAGATACTTTCCACACGCCTCAATACTGTACTCCCCAGACTGATCAGTTTCAACCAAAGCGCCTTCGTTTCTAAAAGATCTATCAAGCACAATGTGCTGCTTTGCCAGGAACTGCTTCACAAATATGACAGGAAGAATATCTCCCCAAGAGCGGCTATCAAGATTGACATATCGAAGGCTTTTGATACAGTAAATCATGACTTCATTCTTCATTGCCTCCATCTGATGGGCTTCCCAACTCACTTCATCAAGCTGATTAAAGAATGTATTTCAACCGTCTCCTACTCGATCAATGTTAATGGCTCCCTTAAGGGCCACTTCCGGAGCTCCCGTGGGTTGAGGCAAGGATGCCCCCTTTCCCCGCCTCTCTTCTCAATTGCTATTGAGTTCCTCACAAGAATGCTTCACTCAAGTACCTCCAGCCCTGATTTTAACTTCCACCCTCGATGCTCCAACCCTAAAATCACTCATCTTGCGTTCGCTGATGATCTCCTCCTTCTGTGTAGGGGTGATACTCAATCCATTAAAATTCTTATCGATACTCTTGAATTGTTTGGCAACGCATCTGGCCTTGTTATCAACCCTACCAAATCTTGCTTATACCTAGGTGGTATGGAGAGTCATGAAGTTGAGAATGCTGTCAATGCCACTGGCATGACAGTTGGTGCCCTTCCCTTCCTTTACCTGGGAGTACCGCTCGGTAGTAGAAGGCTCAATTGCTCTGATTATCTCCCTCTAATCACCAGGATCACCAAACGTATTCATTCTTGGAGTGCGAAGTCCCTTTCCTACGCCGGAAGAGCCCAAATTGTTAAATCCATCCTCTTTGCTGTTAGCCAGTACTGGAGCTCAATGTTTATGATTCCTGCTAAGGTCATCACACTGATCAATAAAATCATTCGCTCTTACTTCTGGACTGGGACTGATAACAGCTCGAGGGCACTAGTAGCATGGCCCTCTGTTTGTTCCCCTAAGGCTCTTGGCGGTCTTGATTTTCCTGATCTAGCTGCTAAGAACAAGATGAACTTTGCTAGCCTCATTCATGAACTTGACCGAGGAGATCCCAACATCTGGTTGTCTTGGGTTAAACAGCATCTCTTTAAAAGAACCTATTCTATCTGGAACTGCACTGCAAAGACTCACCATAGTGTCTTCTGGAGAGCCCTTCTCCGGGTGAGAGACTCCATTCCCTTACCAACCCATGGTGGCTGTCGGAGTGACGCCCTCTCGTGCCCTAATGGCTCTTTCTCCAGGAAAAAAGCTCTAGCGATTTTCACCTTCACCCACCCCGTCCTCAACCCGAATCCCTTCAAGTCTATATGGCTACATACCAATCAGCCCATATGTTGCTACATAGCCTGGCTAGCTGCACTCAAACGCCTCCCCACCCTTGATAAGCTTCGTTCCTGGAACTTGACCTTGAATGACACTTGTAAGCTTTGTCACAACTCTATCGAGAATGATGACCATCTTTGGCACCATTGTAGTTACAACTCACTTGTCCTTGATATTGTCTCTCGCTGGACCCGTACCCCCTACCCTGCTCCTTACATCAATAACCTATGGCATTGGCTGGAATCCTGGACTGCTCGGAAGCCTAACCCTATGGATACGATCAGGATCGGGTCAATCATCTCATTCATTTACCACACTTGGCGGGCTAGGAACAACATGGTATATAACAACACCTTCACCAAGGTTGTTGATTGCGCTGTGGAGATCATAAGGTCCACCAAACTCCACCTTGAGTATCGTTGGAAGTGTAGCACTGTGGCCAGGGCGGACATTGCCCTTCTACTCAATAGACTCTCCTAACTCCTCCTTCTCAGCCCATTGAGGCACCTACTGCCTTGATCCCCCCTTGATCCTAAAGCTGCCCTTGTTTACTGATGTTTGATGTTTGATGTTGTCAGCTGATCCTTGCTTGTACGCCTTGATGTACTTGTAAATTCCTTCCTCCCCCAATCAATACAATTAACATTTCAAAAAAAAATTTGTATTTAGATATATAGGTTTACGTATATAAAAGCGAGTTGATGAGTAAGGTTAAAGTATATATTACGGATAATATATGTATTAGAATAGATAGTAACTGGGAAAGAAGAGTGTTGTCCCTTTTTCGGGTGGATTCGAGTTTGGATTTTATAATTCTAAGTAGCTATCCGAAAGACCCAATTTATGGAAAACCAATTCAAAAGAAATTAGTAGATTTCTAGAATAAACTTTGAGAATGTTGACACTAAGGGTAAAATGGTCTTTTACCGTAAGAGAGCTTTTTCCGTAATTCCTTCATATGAGGTTAGACATCTGGATGTGATTTTGATCCACATGCCTTATTTGACAGGCATTTGAGTTACCACGAGTACGGACTGTTTTGAGACGTGTTAGAGTGTGTTTTGACTCAGGTAAGTCCTTGCGACTTACTTAGCTAGTTTTTGGATATTAGTTGAGTGATAATGGTTGTGTGTGCTATATGCGTGAATTTAATAATAATAACTTGCTAGAACGACTTTTATTATTCTGTTTAAGGCCCAAGTGTATGTATAACGGGCCGTGACATCACTGCCCAGCTCTAACAGGAGACTGGGAGGTTCTTTATACCCAGACCAGGCAGGTACAAGGTGAGATGCATCGGATCCATTCCTGATGGTTACACGGGGGCGGAGGCGAGGTTTGGGAATTCCTCGTGTCACAAAATAAGTATCATTAGCGTGAATGAGTAACTTAACTTAAGATAATAAATGGACTTGTTTGAAAGCATGATGGGTGTCTATTCTTTTGTGTGTGTGCTATTATTGTTCTTCTAATATTTAGATAACTAGCTAATGGTTTCTCGTGTTATGTTTTTAGATTTACCGCAGGTTAGACCAGCAGCTGAGTGATCCGGAAGTAGTGGTCAGTCGGGTCTCCGTACTCCTCAGAGTGGGGGTTGTGGTTGTTGTTGTCGTTCTTTCTTTTGTTAAGACAGTTGTTCGTTTTTCTCTTGTTTAAGTACTTTAGGCTGCTAGACCGTGTTGCATTCATTACCTTAAAAATACTATTTTATGAATTTCTGTTTTCCTTATTTGTGTCTTGTTGCAAGATTCTAGTAATATTGTTGTCAAACTGAGGTCGGGACCCATTGTGAGGTCCTAACCAGTAGGGAATGCACGTGAAGTAAATCTTACACAAGCCTTCAGGGTTCCTTCTTAAAAACAATTGACAATTAGAGGAGTGTCTCTATATACAAGTATTAGGTATTATCATATTGTCGATGTGGGATAATTTCATACATCTTAACACTCCCCGCAAGAGAAACTATCATGTACTAGTTGACACTTGAAACAAAGTCTTAAGGTCGGCTTAGCCAAACGGACGGATAGCATACATCGCTAATCACAAGTCAAACACAGGATAAGGAAACCCGCACGAACCTTAGCTTTGAACCATTTGAAGCTATGGAGAACGAAATCAAGAACTCATGTATAGAGGAAGAGAAGTTATTTACAGAGAGACCTAGAGAGAAAAAAAAAGTCTGGGTGAAAATAATCGATTCACCCATGCCTAATTTCTTATCTCTCTTTCTTATTTATACCAAGGTCCTAAACAGGGTTAGGTCCTCTGCTACTCCTGGAGATTGGCTTTTGTATTTCTTCTTCCTCTTTCTTCTGTACTTGTCTCTGGTTGTGTTTATCTTTTTCAACAGTTTGCATTAATATGTATGCATCGGTGGTCTTTATTTCGGATAGAAACCATGTAAAAAGCTCAAACCATGCTTATACATGTTCTTATTGCTCATTGACAGCAATAATGTCATGGCACAAGTCTACTGCAATACATCAAAGCGGATGAATTGCTGCAAAAATCACTGATGGGTATGAATTGTTGAAGGTGTGCAATCTTAACAAAGGTTGCTAATCAAACTTTTTTTCCATTGATTTTCAATGAAATGGTGAGGCAACTCTGTGGGTTAGTTGAAACAGATGAAAACACCAAGAAAGCAAAGGTTAAAAATGTTTGAATAAAAAAAACAGGAAAAAGATGAAATCTGAGGATACTATTTGCTTAGATGTTCAACATAGTAAAGTGCATGATACAACTATGTGCTTCATTCATCATAAGCAATTTAGCAGTGAGCTTAAATGTGCTTGTTAGCTATACAAAACTTACATACTCCCTCCGTCTCTTTTTATAAGTCGTTTGAAGAGTTATAAAAATTTTCAAAATGTAAGTCGTTTGTTGATGAGGAATAACTATTACTTTTCCACTACTTCACATATTAATTTAGTTTACCTTTTTTTTAGTGGAAATATTAAACACACATTTAATGCTCTCTTGTCTTTTCCAATTTCTTGTAACTGCACGTACTATACACAGTAAAAGCAAAACTACTTTATATATGTGCTTGTTTTTTAATCAAAATATCTCTACTTTCTCCTTCTTTCTCTATTCATTGTTTATCTTTGCAGTTACGCCATGTCTGAGAAGAAAGGAGAGCATCAACTCAACAAAGGAAAACAACAAATCAAAAATAGCAAAGAGAGGGATATGGAAAAAGGTAAAAACGTGAATACTAATCAAGAAGATTTCATTTTTCCATTTGATCTAAACGAAGTTTACAACGACGAAGGAGAAATTCTGCACAAAAAAGAGAGTGGACGAATGAAAAATGACGATCGGGATCTCGAGCAAGGTAATGAAGTCCAAAGTAATGAAGAGGATTTTCAGTATCCATTTGATCTAAACAAACTGTTATACTATGACGATGAAGACGAAACCGATGATGGCGTGAGACGGATGAAGTTGATGATGTTAAGGGCTTTGCTCCCGAACTATTATTAGAATGAGAGTATTCAATTTGGTTTATTGCTTAAGTATTTAGTTGTTTAAATGCTGGAGTAATCTTTGACTTAAGAAAATGTCTACTTTATTCATGACAATCTTATCCTCTCGTATTTGTGATAAAATTCGGTTTTTAATTTTATTTAATTTTATGTATCCGCAAGGTTCTAATGCCATTTTTTAGTTTTTTTATTCATGTATACACAAGGTTCTAATGCCATTTTTTAGTTTACTTGAAACTAAAATATGTCTCAATATGGTACTCTATTTAACAGTAAATAAAGAGTGGGAAAAAAATGTCTCAATATGGTACAATACTCTATTATGCTAACAAATTCCTAACACTTTCAATCAGAGAATAATCACAAGGTATTTGTTGTGGGAGACAACCCAATCTTTCTAGAACATCTTTTTTCATGTGTGGGATACTATATTTATTGGATCCTCCAATCTTCATGATCTCTTGCATGCATAATTGTAGAGTTAGAAACACACGATTCACCTTGTTAGAAGGGTACTCATGAAAACACTTTTCAACCGCGTGGATAAGCTCTTCAACGGTCTTCGGGCATTCCTTATGTTGTAAAGATTGGATGGCGCTGAAAAAACCGAGATCTAAAACATTTAAATCCGGTGAGTTTGGTGGTTGGCATACTATTCGAATGTCAAATCCGTTTTGCGAAGCCGCTAATTTGAATTCTTCATCGTTAGCACTAATATGTGTCCTTGCATTATCTTGTTGAATAAATATGGTTTCTCTTGAGTCCTCGAATGGCCACTTAGCTTGAATTGCTGGTATAACTTTTTGAATCAAATATGCTCTCACCGTCTCTTTTTTTACCGACGTTATTGGCTTAATCTCGATGGTACCGGCTTCTCTATTACGACTTCGTCTTTGGGCTGGTTGTCTATCGACAAAGGGGAAGACTCCAATTTTTCCAGAGAACACTTCATTTCCGTTATCATCGAATCTTGGACGAGCCATAGCAACTAAGAACATCACCTTTCCAATAAAGTTTTTGCTTTGACATGTGCGTAGTGGCTCTTCTTCAGCGGGATGCAAATAGTACTTCTCTGATTTTTTAGTCATGTAGAACCATTTTTCATCAATATGCACAACATTGTACATATTGACAAATTTAGGCTCTTGTGGCATGCTATTTGGGTCTAGCATATCTAAACAAAACCTCAAACGTGCCAACTTATTTTCCTCACGCAGAAAAGGTTTGATGGCATTTGAGTGTCGTCGAAGGAGGCCTTTCCTTAAACGCCTATGTAAGGTTGCACAACTAACACCCAAAGCTGCCGCAAGTGACCTTAAAGTTGTTCGCCGATGTAGAGGGATATCAGTAATTTGATTTAAACTAATTTGAATCCTCTTCCTACCACAATTTCCAGTTCTCCTATGTGACACGTCGACAAATACGTCACTTGTTGTATCTTTTGCCCGCTTCCAAATCCTTTGCACGGTTCTTAGGGAAACGGAAAATAATTCCGATACCTCTTTCGTTGTAGTGTCTCTTTTTAACTTTCCATTGACACTTCTAGACAACAAAGCGTTGTAAATTGCCCATCTTAACTCATTTGGGATGTACTGCCGTCTTCTAGTACTGGTTTCTACTGGGTGAGAGTTGTCTACAAATTAAAATAGAAACAATTAAGCAATAACCTACTCCAGTGCAGTGAATCTAAAGGCAAAAATAGACTACTTCATTCTAGTGAACCATAAAGGACTTTTTTCAAACAGCTGTTTGATTGTGAATTTTTTTTTCATTGATCCAATCAAACAAAGAATGGTACATGAAATATTATTCCACATAACCTAGTGCAAAGAGTAATTTAAAAAAGTGATATCTTTAGTTAATACCCTGGTTCGGAGCTTCAGCGTGGTTGATTTCTTCTTCTTCTTCTTCGATCTCTTCAAATAGTTGTTCTACAACAACCTCCAACAATGGCGTCTCCACCCCTTGATCCGGATCTGCATTTAAATCGATCAATAAGGTCCCTTGTGAATACGAGCGGATAATTATTGGAATTTCACCATCGTCTTCGTCTATGACCTCGACTTCTTCATGTAGATGACTAAAGTTAGTCTCATTGAGGGGAATTTCTTCTGTATAATTTGTACTATCATCACTAAACGGGAGCATATTAAGATCAAAATTTTTTCTAGTTCTCGTATTACTCATGCTGAACTTTTTATATGAGTATTCAATTGTTTAATGTGATTTATATATACATCCTGAGAATAATTCAATTTTAATTTTGGCTCCAAAAAAATTTTAGCATTCAAATTACAAGCATTTTACGGATTGTTTAAAAAATTTGTATTTGGCTCCAATTAAAAATTTTAAGTGAATTTTGATAAACAATCAAAGAGTGTGTAATACTCCGTAGTAGGTGAATATGGGAATTTGTTGGCATTAATGATTTGCAAAACAACAAAGAATACTGCGGTACTTATACTACTCCTCTTTGTTATTTAAATGCACTTATAATTAATGAATTGAATGATGATAATGCTACTTTTAAGATAATTTAGACTAATTTAATTTTTTCTTAATTCTTGTGCATTAGCCTCAAACGACTTATAAAAAGAGACGGAGGGAGTATCTATTACTAATAAATGCTGAATATCTTTTGATTCATAATCAAGCAAGCAAATTAATTAGGGGAAGTAAGGAGCATCAGCAGTTAATGATGAGTTTTTGCAGATATTATTTGTGAGCAACCACCGAGAAGCCACCGTCGACCACCAAATTTTGGCCACTAATATAAGAAGACTCGTCTGAAGCCAAAAACAGGGCCGTATCTGCAATATGATTCGTCTTCAAAGTCAATCCTTTCAAATTCGCAACGGCTAGTGGCCTCTTTTCATACTCCTCCGGCTCCAACTCAAACGCCGCACAAACCATCGGCGTCGCAACTCCAAATGGCGAAACACAATTCACCCTTATCCCATACTCTCCGAGCTCCGCGCATGCCGCTTTGACCTAAATAACAAAGATTACCGTTGACTTTAAGAACTAATTCACTTGTATAAATCAGTATCATTTGTATTTATAAAAAAAATATCTAACTAATTACCAGCCCCACCAACCCATGTTTGGCCGCTGTGTATGCCGCCGAGGCCGCCCCGCCCAAACAGCCAGCGACACTCCCTGTGCAAATAATTGACCCGCGGATCCCACCGTCGACCATTGCTCGGGAACCGTGCTTGAGTGTGGCGGCAACACCGCGGAGATTGACGGCGATGACGGAGTCAAAGCTTCCTAGGTCCATGTCAAGAATGCCGGAGAACGGGCCCATGATTCCGGCGTTGCTGAAGAGGATGTGGAGGGCTCCATAAGTTTTGACGGTGAAGTTGACGGCTGTAGAGACTTGCTCCTCGTCCGTGACATCACACTTGATAAAAGAGGCGTTAGGGAGGGAGGCAGCCACGTTACAACCAAGATCAGTGCTTATATCGGCGATTACAATAGCCGCTCCATGCTCGGCGAACAGCCTGGCGGTTGCCTCGCCGATTCCGCTAGCACCACCAGTAATCAGCGCAACCTTTCCTTCTAACCTGCACTTTTGATGCCCAGCAAAAAAAAATCAACTCGCATGCAATTTTGAAAGAATAATAGTTAAGATTATCTCAAATACAAATCCATTCACCTGAGCTTAGCCATGGTATCTCAGATACAAATCTACTCACCTCAGCACATACATAAAACGAAAGTTTAAGGGGTGTGCTATTTGCGGATGTAGCTCTAGTGAAATTCTTTTTAAACTTTGCTTTTTATTCTCCTCGGTCCTCGTCTGACACATGCTCCCTTATGCCTCACCTAACCCACTTAACAAATGTTTATGTAGAATTCTACTATTGCTTCAAATCAACGTTGTAGACCTCCTTGATTGCTAGCCAATTTGATTAAATGTTAGAATTCTCACTAAATTCTTAAATAAGTTGTTCAAAGCTTTATCAAATGCTTAGATAGAAGAACTTTGTACAAGTTGAAGACGATTGGAAAGAGAAAATAGATTCAAATTTCTAATTTT
Organism: Fagopyrum homotropicum; assembly: GCA_033239125.1. NCBI lineage: Eukaryota > Viridiplantae > Streptophyta > Magnoliopsida > Caryophyllales > Polygonaceae > Fagopyrum > Fagopyrum homotropicum. The sequence continues at coordinate 32,241,431 of BSWB01000002.1, read as the reverse complement.
ACTCTAACTAAATTAAATTGAATAAAAAAATATCACATGGACCAATCAAGTGAATGCAACACATAAGGCAATGAAAGATGTGTTTTTACAAATGTAAAACACTATTAGATTTATTAATCTAACTAGTTTTTATCCCGCACCTTGTACGGGTAATTGTTAAAAGTTCTTTATTTTTCTCGAATGTTATATGGACGATTAACATCTAATTTTACTTTTTTTTAATAAAAAATTAGTTGGAAGGAGAGTTGGTGGTCTTTGGCGCATCTGAATACGCTTATATTAATAATAAATGGACTAAATAGTAATGAATCAAGAGATAGCCCGACCCCTTACATAGAACAAATAAATAAAAATTCATTATACTCTCGGAAGGGTCAAGCAATACATTTATTTAGTCTAACATGAATATAAAACATATTTAAAAAAAATCTATGACTAATACTTGATTCTCCTCAACCATCTATCGTAAACATTGAGTAGATCCAGAAAATATAAATATATATAAATATATATATATATATATATATATATATATATATATATATATATATATATATATATTGTCAAATCAATCAATATGTGCAGTCTCTATTTCACACGTCCTCATGTACAAATTATGTAATAGTGCATAGCCCGCACCTTGTGCGGGTATACATATAAATATATATATATATATATATATATATATATATATATATATATTTTAAATAGTGAATTAACTAACAACTAATAACATATGTGAAACTACTCAAATAAAAAAATATTGAAAAGGTTTTAAAAAATTAGTATCCGCAAGATATTTTCAATAAAAAAAAAGTTTATAAGCTTTAGAAAAACACGTTTAGTTAAAAATAAAAAAATTTAATTAAACATAATAAGATTATATAAAGTAAAGTTTATAGGTTTAAGGATAGAAAAAATTTCAACTGAAAACTAAAAAATAAGAGTAAAAAAAATATTTAAATTAAATAAAAAAATTAAGTTTATACTTTTTAGTAAAAAATAAAATTTAATTTAAAACTAAAAATATAAGTAACAAAATATTAAAATCTTTAAAATCTTTAAAACTTTTAAATATAAATAAATAAATTTTAACAAAATAACAACGTTCAAATAAAAAGTTGAAATAATTAATCAAATATTGTAATTAAAAATGAAGATTATAAATTTTAGAAAAAAAAATTAAATTACAATAAAAAATTTAAAATTATAAATAAATAATATTAAGATCTTTACAATTAGAACACAAATCTTAACTTTTTGATTAATTAGTAAAACCAATTATTCGTTGATAATATGGTGAAAGATTTATCGAAAATAAAAAAAGATATCAAAAGATTTGATCAATTAATTAACTTTGCAAAGAGATTTTTGGGATACAGTTATTTTTTATAAAAATAATTAAAACATTCGTAATACAGAGATTAATTAATAAAAAAATATTAAAAATATCTGTATCCAATCAAATCTTTCTTGATTAAACAAAGCGTCACTTTAGAGAAAAAATTTGAGTAACAATCGGAATCGAATTTTGGGTAACAATTAAAATTCAGTTACATAGTAATAGATATAAAAAAAAATTGGGTAACAATCGGAATCGAATTTTGAGTAACAATCTGTATCCAGTCTTCGTTTTACATCGTCGTACATCCGAACAATCTCGTTGGTAGCCGGAGGCGGAAGCACATCGTTGCAAGACAAAGACCTAACATCCGCATCTCTCTCCCTAAGTAAGTCGCGAAAACGGTATAGGACTGGCGAGAAGGTAGGCTTGACGAAGGCGTCGTTTGGCATCGCCTTTCTTGGTGGTGGTGCGGAAGGGAGGATAAAACTAAAATCAGTCTAACAAATATGAAAACAAATCAATGAATGAACTATAACAACGTATTGAATAACTTGGAAATTCAGAGTTCAACTTGATAACCCTGAAAAAGACGAAGAAATATGATTAGAACACAAAAAATGAATGAAATAGGATGAGATATTTTCTATATATAGCTAGAGGATAAGTAAAGCGTATGGAAGAAGTTTAGGGTTTACGATCATTCAACATCAGCAGTAGATATTATTAGGTTTATTTATTTATTTATTATTAAAAGTTATTTTTTCTTTTAAGAGATTAGTTAAAAAAAAAGATTTTTTTAGATTTTGTTTTAGTAAAAAACAAAATCTTACAAAACTTTAAAATTTAAATTGATTAGTTTGATTCCAAATTAAAATTTATAAAATAAGATAAGATTATTATTAATGTTAACCAATATCTTTAGTTTTTCTCTTTTTTCAATTATAAATATATGATGGATTTTTAAAAAAAATACGTGTGTTTTTTTTAATTATAATTAATGTTAATCATTAAATTATAACTAATTGTGTTAGCAAACTTTTTAAAAAATTTGATTTGCAAAATAATGAGTTAAATTATGTGATTAATTTTTGTTGGGCTGATGTTAATTATGGGAGCGACACGTGGCAAAAGAGGCTGACGTTAATCGTGGGGGCGACACGTGACAATAGAGGCTTCTGCTTTAATATATATAAGATGATAAGATGATTACAAGCTTAAGTTAAGGAGAAGGTTACCACATTGACCGTATATAATGTTATCATTTTCTTTTTCCAACTTATAAATAATTAGTATTAGGTATTATCATAATAATTATTAATAATTAATAACTACTATTAATTAATATTAATCATTATGAATGATCAATATTAATTATTAATTATTATTGAAATATATCGTGCGACTTTTTAAGAAAAAAAACATTTATATATGAATGTTCAAGGTACCGTTTTATCATACTGTTTACGAAGGTTTATAACATTTAAATTTACGACTTGTATGACTTGCAAGAAAGAAGAGTCAAGAACGAATGACATTGGACAATTTGACGTACAATTTGGAAGTATAAATTGAACGGAAATTATAAGGGAAAAATACACTGCCTATGACCTATGGGCATATTCGTCTAATGTTTTGATTGTGCCAAAACATCTTCGCATGACTAGTTGAGTTTTGTCATCATCTCTTCATCAATAAGATAAATAATACTTACCGTAACATAATATATTTCGAATTCAATCAAAATAAAAATAGAAGATCCCGTCGCCGACAAAGAAAAGACGGACAATATTACATGAACATCGCTTTGGCTAATCCGTTAAGATATCTTTTAATCTGATAAATAATTATTCTAAAATTTGACACACTCCAAATACAACAACTATATACTTATACTTTCCTTTTCCTTTTTTATCAAATTTGTTAAAAAGCACCCTCCATCTATCATGATTTTTTTAATCATTGTTGGCGCCTATCAATACTTGGCTCTTCTTTCGTGCGTCGTCAACCAAGTATTGTGTTGTTTTTTATCGGACTATTAAATACATGACGTCAAATTATTAAATTAATATCTGATGCGTACTGTGATTGTGCACAACTTTGACGCACAATCATACTGTGTGTCGAGTTGAGTTTTCTTTATATTTTTTAGATTCCTAAATAATGTTTGACGACGTGCAATCGTTGTGTGCGTCGACATCATTTTTTTTAATTGGTATTAGCACTACGGCTGCGCGTCAATATTCTAAATACAATATGATTTATACATTAGTAAATCTCATGCCGTGTATTTAACATTGCTATTTTTTCATTAATTTTTTTAATGTACCACCGAAAAAAATACAATTTAACTGTTTGCAAAACTCTAATATAAATATACTTATAAGTTTGATTAAATTTTAGTTTCGAGTTGAACGAGCATAAAACATATATATGACATATTAATATTTTGACTCGTTTAGTTCAACTAGTGACTATATGTGTCAATCCTTTAATATCTTTCAATTTGGACTTTTGTAGTAGAATCTCCAAAATGAAAAACATTCAAAATGACATCATTGAAAGGTACACATATTTAGAAGTGTAAAGTAACTATGAACAATATAAATATTTGATATTTGATTTACTGAAACACTTTTTCTTTATTATAAATATAAAAATTCAAAATGAAAAAGAACACCACCATCCGTGTTTATTTGTTTTTATTAAATAAAAATATTCATACATAATTACTCATAACTTGCTGATTTAATGATGGCCACATTCTTGAAAATCAGAGCTAATATTAAACTTGTTGATTTAATAATCATTTGTTCCTTGATTAAATCTTAACTAATCAAGAAAATTAATTACATTATTATGTAGATAATGAAACAGTGAGACCTACTTGTGATCATTTTCATCTCCACTCAGTTCCCTTAGTCTTTCCTGTATATCTCTATAAAAGTCAGAATCAAAAGCATTCAATGTGAATGTAAATCTAACAATCTATATTCCTTAGTCGTAGAATCGACCAAAGATACACAAACATAAGCACACAAGCAATTTGTTGACGCAGTTCGGTAGTATATAAAATACTCCTACTCTGCGAGACCTCAAGAGGGGAGATCCGATCCCAGGTTTCACTAGGTTTCCAAGAACACAGATTACAAACACTGGACAAGAGATATACTAGCACCTTTCTATAGAACTAGCAAAGAAAACAACAAAGACAGAACTCAGGAGATACAAAGAAGCAATAGTGAAGAAAAGCCCCCTCAAAGGCACCTTGACGAAGATCTGAGTTCGATCTTCGTCTACACTGCAAGCCAACGAAGCAGATGCGAGAGATAACAGATCTCTCTTATTCTTCTCCGGATCCTTCTCACTTCAGAGCGAGATTTGGAAGATCCGACCTTCTTCTTCCCTTTTCCTCTCTTTTTCGCTCTCTCTTTTCCTCTGTGACGAGCACTCAAGCTTTCAGATCTAGGGTTTGGGAAGCTGCTTCTGAAGCTTAAGTACCAAAGCTCATCAAGGTCAAACGCTTCGTTTTGCATCAAAAAACCCTTAAGCAAGCTGGTGAGCCGAACCAATCTGCCGGCCTACAACTCACAAGCAGGTCCTTTCAATCATGGATCAAGGAGATGGGCCAGCTTCATTTTTGGGCCGGCAAGCCCAAGTCTTCAATTCAGCCGGACAATTAAACCAACACACATAATACACATTACATACACATTACAACATTTGTACCTCCTAATATCATATAATAGCCTACACATGTCTAAGAACATTGTCACCATATATATCACCAAGCTACATCACTTAATCTAAGTGGCAACATTGGATCAAGATAGGCATCAATGTCAAATAAATAGCAAGCTTATCATATGAGTCTTATAACTCTCTACTTAGACTATAGTATAAGGTGCTAGTTTATATCTAAGTCCTAATGCTATACAAGGTTACAAGAATCAATTAACATAACAAATGCCCTCCTGATTCTTGTATCATGTCAATCTGGTTCTGTTCCCCAATAGTGTGCCTTAGATCATCCTTCCTGTCCGTCATCAGTCTAGGACCTACACAATCACTCAAGGAGCATCAAAGATCTGTAGAAAATTTCTACAGAAGACAAACTTATCAGCAGTTACAATTTTTGTCCCAAAGTCAGCAGGATTCAAATCACCCTTAATTTTCTTAACTAAGAAGTGTTTCTTTTTAACCCTATCTCGAATGAAATAATTTCTAACATCAATATGTTTAGATCTTTCATGATAAACAGGATCTTTACACAAATACAAGGCACTTTGACTATCCATATGAATTACTGGAATGCATGGTTTATGAGATATTTCACTAACTAAACCCTTAAGCCAGATAGCTTCTTTAGAAGCTTCAACAGCAGCAATATATTCAGCTTCAGTAGAAGATAAAGCAACCACAGATTGTTGTTGAGATTTCCATGAAACACAATTACCAGTCCAAGTGTAAAAATATGCAGTAGTAGATTTTCTATTATCCTTATTGCTAGCATAATCAGAATCTACATAACCAAACACTTCACCAATATTATCATGCTCAGAAAACATCAAACACAAGTCTTTAGTTCCACTTATGTATCTAAGAATATATTTCATAGCAGTCCAATGCAATTCACCAGGATTAGACATGTATCTACTCAACACACTTATGCCAAAAGCAAGATCAGGTCTAGTGCATAACATAACATACATGATAGAACCAACAGCCACATCATAGGGAATTTTAGCCATTTTTTCAATTTCTGCTTGATTACTAGGACAGTGTTGCTTAGTTAAATCCAGGTGCCCTCCTAAGGGTATAGAAGTAGATTTAGAATTTTTCATATTGAATTTTTCTAAAACCTTTTCAATATAGTCAACTTGAGACAACCACATCTTTTTATGTTTTCTATCCCTTATGATTTTAACACCTAAAATTTTCTGTGCAGGACCTATATCTTTCATGTCAAAGTTTAACTTTAAATCTCTTTTTGTACCAGCTATTAATACAACAGATTTACTAATAAGCAGAATGTCATCAACATATAATAGTACAAACAAGGGATTCATGGAAGATATGCCTTTAAAATACAAACAGTAATCATAATTGCTTCTTAAAAACCCTAAGTTTTTCATGCATTCATCAAACTTAAGATTCCACTGTCTAGGTGACTGTTTTAAGCCATAGATAGATTTTTTAAGTAAGCAAACATGATCAGGTTTAGATTTATCTACAAAACCCTCAGGTTGTTTCATATAGATAGTTTCATCCAAGGTACCATGTAAAAAGGCAGTTTTTACATCCATTTGTTCTATATTCCAATCATGCACAGTAGCAAAAGCAAGCAACAGTCTCAATGTTTTATATTTGACAACAGGAGCAAATATATCAGTGTAATCAATTCCCTCTCTTTGGGTAAAACCCTTAGCAACTAACCTAGCCTTGTATCTAGGTGGTTCACTTAGTTTAGTAGCTTCTTTTAGTTTATAAATCCATTTACAGGGCACAATTTTTGCATTTTCAGGTTTAGCTATTAACACCCAAGTTTTGTTAACAATCATGGAATCTATTTCATCTTGCATGGCTAGTTTCCAATTTTTAGATTGAGAACAGTTTATAGCTTGCCTATATGTGTCAGGAGTATATGGATTATCAACAACATCACCAGTCAAGAAAGCATACTCAACCATATTAAAATCATGTGTAAACAGAACATATTCAGAATCATTATATCTCCTATTAGGTATTCTAACCCTAGGATTTCTATCTCTTGTTAATTGATAGTTATTATCATCATTGTCATGCAAGTAATCATGTTGATCATGCATAGAATCACCAATGTCATGCAGTGAATCATTATTATTATCATGCAATGCAACATCAGAGAGATATGAAGGAGAAGTAGAGATATCACCTATATTTTCTACCCCCCTTGATTCTAACCTATGGTTCTCACTGCCTACAGCAGTGTTTTCATCATTGTTAGGAAGATTATCAACATCATAGTTCTCTTCACTAGTACTAGGTGTTTGATAATATCCTATGTCAAACTCTTCATCTATGAATTGATCTTCCCTATTATGGTCATTTGTGTAGAATTGAGAACTTCTAGTTAACTCAGTATCAGTTTCAGTGTTCCTGTTATTATCCACAGTGTTATTATCTCTAATTTTAAAATAGAATTCTTTTTCATTAAAGGTCACATTTCTAGATGTTATTACTTTATATCCATGTGATTGTATGAGTAACAATTTATAGCCTTTAACACCTTCAGGATAGCCTAGCATTACACACTTTTGTGCTCTTGGGTGCAACTTCCCTTGTGTTATATGGGAATATGCAGTACACCCAAAGGGCCTTAAGTGGGTAATATTAGGTTTCCTTCCAGTCCACAATTCATATGGTGTCCTAAAATCTATTACAGATGAGGGAGACCTATTAATGAGGTAAGCTGCTGTAGTAACAGCTTCACCCCATAGACTATGTTTCATACCAGCACTTATTATCATACATCTAGCCTTTTCTAAGAGAGTTTTATTCATCCTTTCAGCTGTACCATTTTGTTGAGGAGTGTAAGGGACTGTTAGATGTCTTTTAATGCCATTTGTTTTACAAAATTCATTAAAGCTAGCATTACAGAACTCTAGGCCATTATCAGTTTTAAGGCATTTAACTTTTAAATCTGTTTCATTTTCAACAGCTATTTTCCAGTTTTTAAAGCTTTCAAAAGCTTCATCTTTAGTTCTCAACAAATATATCCAAACTTTTCTAGAATAATGGTCAATGAAAGAAATAAAATATTTCTTTCCACCTACAGTTTCTACATGAGAAGGACCCCATAAGTCTGAATGTATGTATTCTAGAGGTTTATTGGCTTTATATAAAGATTTGTTGAAACTATTTTTATTTGCTTTACCAAACACACAGTTTTCACAAAAACTAAGGTTTGTTAGTTTATTTGTTAAGATACCTTGTTTATGTAACTGATTTAGTCCATTATTTCCTATATGACCTAATCTGCTATGCCATAGAGTTGTTTGTTCTAGGTTGTTTTTATTAATATCAGTAGTGGAGAGATTTAATTCAGGTGATTGTTCTACAAAGTACAGACCACCCTTTTTAAAACTCCTAATAAGAGTAAGACCATTCTTGACAACTTCTCTTATACCATTACTAGTATTTATAGTACACCCTAAGTCGTCAAACATAGACTCAGATAGCAAGTTTCTCCTAAGGCCAGGAACCCATCTAACATTTTGAATAACCCTAATCTTTCCATCATACATGCACATAGGTATGTTCCCTATCCCTTTTATTTTTAAAGCAGTATTATCACCTAACATGACATCACCAACATTAAAAATTTCTAAAGAACAAAACAAAGTTCTATCAGGGCAAGCATGCATGGTACATCCAGAATCTAATATCCACTCATCAGATTTGCATTTAAAAGGAATAGTACACATCAACAGTTCACTAGAGTACTGAGCATGGAGATCTTCAAATAAAGAAACATTATTTTCAGTATTTCCTTTATTAGATTCATCCTTCTTTTTCTTTCTACAGTCATTAATAAAGTGACCAAGTTTTTGACAGTAAAAACATTTTTTATTTTTCTTGTCATTTTCACTACTAGGGCTCTTATCATAGGGATCATCTTTCTTATCCTTTTTATTTGACTTATAATTCTTTTTAGATTTTCCTTTAGTAACTAAAACTTCAGACTTAACTTCAGATTTCTTTATCACTGGGTTTAGTCTTAAAAATTTTCATAGATTCATTCTTATCAACAATGGATTCAATTATTTTTGTTTTAGTTAAAGTTTCAGTACTGTACTGTATAACATCTCTAAATGTGTCAAATTGTGAAGGCAAAGATCCTAGTAAGATAACAGCTAGGTGAGTATCTTTAATAGTGTCATCACATCTTTCTAAGTCCATTTCCATTTTCAGAAATCTATCTAGGTTATCATTTAAGGTCACATTCACATCCATCTTAAATGTAAACAACCTATGTAAAGTAGATATCCTAGAGGGCAAAGATTTTTTATTATACTGCTTATCTAAGGTATCCCATAAAATTTTAGCAGATGAGATACTTACAAACTGACGAGCCACGTCGTCAGTCAGTCTTATCATTATTTCAGCATGAGCTTGCTCATCCATTTCCATTTTCCTGGCTGCAGAAGTTTCTGCCAGATAATCCCCAGTGATGGCCCTCCAGCACTTTTCTTTGGTCAGGATTGCCTTCATTTTGACCTGCCACATGATGAAGTCAGAGACTCCATCATATGGCTTGAGTCTGATGCTAGCTTCTGTCATGTTTATTACCTGCAAACAAGAATCAAAAGGTTAGCAAGCAGACAAGAAAAGTAATTGCAGATGGGAGGTGAGATAAGAGAGTAAAGATAAACACAGTAATAAGAACAGTCAAGATGAACACTATTAGAACTAATCAGATTAAGTCCAACCACACAAGGCAGAACAATAAGCGGAAGCAAAAAACAGAAAGCAAGATATACACAGATATCATGGAAAGCAACGAAAAAACCCCAAAAATTAGGGTTTCTGACAGATTCGAAAGACAAAGACACAGAATGCTCTGATACCACTTTGTGAATGTAAATCTAACAATCTATATTCCTTAGTCGTAGAATCGACCAAAGATACACAAACATAAGCACACAAGCAATTTGTTGACGCAGTTCGGTAGTATATAAAATACTCCTACTCTGCGAGACCTCAAGAGGGGAGATCCGATCCCAGGTTTTACTAGGTTTCCAAGAACACAGATTACAAACACTGGACAAGAGATATACTAGCACCTTTCTATAGAACTAGCAAAGAAACAACAAAGACAGAACTCAGGAGATACAAAGAAGCAATAGTGAAGAAAAGCCCCCTCAAAGGCACCTTGACGAAGATCTGAGTTCGATCTTCGTCTACACTGCAAGCCAACGAAGCAGATGCGAGAGATAACAGATCTCTCTTATTCTTCTCCGGATCCTTCTCACTTCAGAGCGAGATTTGGAAGATCCGACCTTCTTCTTCCCTTTTCCTCTCTTTTTCGCTCTCTCTTTTCCTCTGTGACGAGCACTCAAGCTTTCAGATCTAGGGTTTGGGAAGCTGCTTCTGAAGCTTAAGTACCAAAGCTCATCAAGGTCAAACGCTTCGTTTTGCATCAAAAAACCCTTAAGCAAGCTGGTGAGCCGAACCAATCTGCCGGCCTACAACTCACAAGCAGGTCCTTTCAATCATGGATCAAGGAGATGGGCCAGCTTCATTTTTGGGCCGGCAAGCCCAAGTCTTCAATTCAGCCGGACAATTAAACCAACACACATAATACACATTACATACACATTACAACATTTGTACCTCCTAATATCATATAATAGCCTACACATGTCTAAGAACATTGTCACCATATATATCACCAAGCTACATCACTTAATCTAAGTGGCAACATTGGATCAAGATAGGCATCAATGTCAAATAAATAGCAAGCTTATCATATGAGTCTTATAACTCTCTACTTAGACTATAGTATAAGGTGCTAGTTTATATCTAAGTCCTAATGCTATACAAGGTTACAAGAATCAATTAACATAACATTCAATAAAATAGAATAGGGGTGCAGCTTACCGAGGATGAGGAGAACGTTGAGTATGATTAGGGGTAGAATATTAATTTGATTTGAGTTGTTATTATTACCTTTGCTTAGAGCAATGAGAAGGTCCGTCGCATTTGTCGTCAACGGCGGAGGAAACGTTGGAGAGGTTAGTGATTTGGGATCCGGAAGACATTGATGCCGGTGGAGGACTCCTTTTACCGTCTTCGGTCAATATTTAAACACGCCACGGGACTGGGTAGGGCATAACCATAGTTATGGTTTAACCCTGGTTTATAGCTAGACTAGACATGTGCATGTGGGTATGCTGAAAATATGAACATTTGTGCAAGAAAACAACCAACTACATAAAGATGATAACATCAACAGTATTTGGTCCACCTGCTTAAACAAAGCCTAATTTCCCCTGTGTTTTGCAAATGGCCATAATCATGCACATTCACCAAATCTTCAACCATACAAAATCTTGCAGTTGCAATTTGCAAATATCCATGCATATTCTATTATGCACAATCTTTTGTACATGCACATTCACCAAATCTTCAAACCAAATTCTAACCATAAATCTTCACGTGTTCTCTACTTTGGATATGTTGTACTACTAGCTATTACATACATGTATTTACATTATTAAGTACTCTACGTGGACATATGCCATAATCATGAACTTCCCGTGGAGATCGAGTTGTCGTGGATGGTTGTCGAGAACGATGAATCACACTCGTATTCTAGATCTTCGAAATCCCAAAAGACATTGTCTTTTTCTTCTTCTTTTTCGGGCATTTTCCATCTTTGAAGGTCTTTTTCACCTTCCAATATTACCCCTACAATATGTTTGAAATGAGATACGAAACATGAATATACCTGATATATAGATATTGATATCGTTATTTTCTCTGATGTATCAAACAATACAAAACCTAAGACATGATAAATATATGGAAATGAGTATATGACTCGTATAGATGGAGATTCTGATATTGATACCAAATATTTGATTGATATCTTTCTTAATCTTCCAACTATGCCGATATATATATATATATATATATATATATATATATATATATATATATATATATATATATATATATATATATATATATATATATATATATATATATATATATATATATATATATATATATATATATATATATATATATATATATATATATATATATATATATATATATATATATATATATATATATATATATATATATCGGCATGTGATTACATATACCTATAGGTATCCTATTCTAATATAATTGACGACTTTTCCAACTTAATACACTATTCTAGTATAAGTTATAAAAGTCGTCAATAGAGTTGTCGATTAAGGTTTGTATTTTTTTTTAAATTGTAGGTTCGGGCCTACATGTAGGTTATGGGGAGCCAATAACAACATCTCCATTTCCCTCATCACATATTGCAATTAAGAACAAGGGCGGGCCCAACAAAGACAACGACAACTCTGCTTCGATTGGTTTGAGCGGTAAGCTTTGTTAACGACCCTTCCTGTCAATCTTGAATGATCATGAGGTTGAGGTTGAGGGGGTTGGGCATACATAGGATACCTTACAATAGAGGTACATGGTAGATTAATTAAGAAATTAACTTATCTGACTCACCATTATTACTTAGGATAAGTGAACTTATTCTACAATGAATATTTTATAAGGTTGTGTCCTGAACGAGCAGTTTGCCAACTAAGGTTTCAATTGGCTAAAGACCTTTCTTTTTACTCAAGTAATCGAGCCCGAAAATGGATTGATTTCGGCAACATCCTACCCGAAATCCGCCCGAAACACGTAGTTGTCCTACCTGAATTGACTCGATAACCGAATAAAACTGTCGAGAACAACCGATAACCCATTTTCAATTGTACAAGTGTATCCTGCCTAACCCGATCGAACAAATTCGACATGGTATTAAAAACAAATTCGATCGGACTCAAAGTGACCCAAAATAAAACTAACCCGACTCACTCGATCGACACCTCTACGTAATTTCTATCACTGAGGCAATCCTTGACGTAGGAGATTTATACGAAAGCCAAGAGGACACAATTTGATCTTAAACAAAGGTTTGTTGTGATTTACTGATTTTACGCAAGCTTTTTTGTTCAAGCAAATGTACATAGTTGGAAGATTAAGAAAGATAATAGTTTTATTTTGATAAGGAAAATATTAAAAAAAGGTAAAATCTTTTTTTTTGTTCAAGCTTTTTTGCATGTGCATCTCATTTTTGTAAAATTGTAATAATTGCACTTTTCTCCCAAATGGAAGGTAATGATTGAAATCTACCTCCAATATTTTTCCCGACTTAACAACAATTAATGTAAAAGTGATAAAGGTAAAATCTTAGTAAATTTGCGGGGATGTGTTGAAATTTTTTTTGAGTATACTAGTGGAGCCGCACGCGTCGGGATTGTTATAGGTACGGTGTATATTTGCCTGAAACACAAGTTATAGTACGTTGTTGACCCTTTGCATTGTTTTCGTTTAAAGAGATGTTTTGCGTTGCTGGGTATATACGAGCGAAGAAAAATACATCACAAACGAGCCGGTGATAACAATATTTTGAGATACATTGGAGTACGCCGAAATAGCACATACATAACCATATTTTATGTATGTAGGCGAAGTAATATTAGAGATGAAAATTGGCAAATTTAAATTGTTCAAAAGAAATAAATTTAATTACAGATGCGGGTGAGATGATCATTTTTTTATAAGACGTTTGCAACTTTTTTTTCTTTTACTTTGCGTGTGCGTTGGGTTCGGCAATCTGGTCTGGTCTTCGTTGATCAGTCTGGTTTAATCAATTTGAGCCTCAAGTGAATTTAGCACCACCAGCTAGAAACGTCTCAAGGACATGGATGCCATGTAGAATTTCATTCAATTTCTATTCAAATTATAATACTCTGTCAAACATAAGATATTAGTCATATTATTCAAATCATACTAATATCATGTTATCCATTACCAATGACTAGAGTGTTTACCCTATATCTTGTACCCTTCGACCCATTTTGAGAAGCAACTGATTTACACATATCCAAGATCAAATCATTTGCTCTATCACAAATAACATGAATAGCAACCTAGAATTGAAATGAATTTCATTGTTCAAACTTGAGATTAAAAAGTTAAGCACCATAATTAAATACTAAGAAAAGCCTATGGAGTAAGTGTTTCAAAGGAGCACCTGAAGCCCATACTTATCTACCCATGACGCCATGTTTGGCCAACTTTCAATGTCTGTTACTTGAAAACCTTTAAAAAAACTTTATCTAGTATCATTTGAACTCAAAAATGAAAAGTAGTTATTCAAGATGATTCAGCTACATTAGTTTTCCACATTTCTTTTTTTTAATCTTTTATAGGTAGGCTGAATCTAGCAAAATGCCACATAATCTCAAGCTAGCAAGCCCTTAGGATGTTTTCAGTTATTAGTACTACTTCATAAATCATGATTGCAGTTATCAAGCTCACCTCATAAAATAGCACACTTTTTGAGCCCAAGGAACGGTCAAAAAAGGCCTTGACATCACCAAAATAAATCCATGGGCTAAGGGCATGACCATCCTCATGAATAAGATCCTAGTGATATAGAAAAACAAGTTCTCGTAAGAGATAGCGGAAAAGACAAGCATGATAATTGGCTTGAAGTGGTCATTATGTAAGGCAAGGACCGATACCATAATAACAAAATAACCAGACTACTTCTAAGAAAGGGACGAAAATAACACTTTGAAAAAAGAACAACATACACGTCCTTGAACATTTTTTAGGTTTGGAGAGTTTGAATTGAGCCCCTAAACTTTGTCCATAGTTCAACAACTTCAGTTGACGAATATAAGTTCAAAGATCCATTTTAACTTTCTCCAAAGTTCAAAGTCCAACATATAGATGAAATTTACTCATTACACAACTTTAATTAAAGGTAAATTATAATAAGCTCTGTAACAATACATATAACCATCTGTGACCATGTCTTCATCGGAAAGAATAGGCAAACTTTAATCATCATACTTCCCGAAGAATCAGCCCATCGGTAAACATATGCAAACTTCATAACAAGAGAAAGAAACATTTTAAAATAGATCTCATTTACTAATTTTGTGAAATGTGAAAAGAAATGGTGCAATGACTGAATTTGTAGAGCATTTCCTTAGCAGTTGAAACTGGAAATATTTGACAACATTTAATACAAAGAATATTAAGATCAAATTTTCTATCCAAAAACATCAATCCATTAGACTGCATATGTACCCGAAAGATCAGCATAGGAAAATCAATGACCAATGCAGTACATCAATGTTTTCTTGGGTCGGATGCAGTGAGTCAATGTGTAACCATCATTTCAGTGATTGGTTTTCACATTTCAATTTAATGTTCTTACACTTCGACATTAGCTTAGTGTTTAGACCCAAGACCTGCAAAATCATTCCAGGAGTCCTCCACAGATGAGCCGAGAAAGTATCTCCCAACATCAATGACAGTTGTTTCACCTTTTGTCAAAGCATAACTGCTTGCCCTAAAATCGCTTCTTGTCTATCACCCACTCTAGACTGCTAATAAGGTTAAGATTCTAAAAAGCGAATAAAAAGTGAATGACTAATATAATTCAATCTTGAGTTATAATTTAAATTTTTGATAAAAGAAAAAATTGTATTATTCTAGTTGTTAGAATTGAAATATTGTGAATATAAATAAATTATAGATTGATATCGTAATGAGTTCATAATGTAAAAACATATAAGACAGCCTAACCTTGGATTTAGACAAAGACTTATCCCTCCTAGAAGCCTCCTCTTGTTAACTTCATGTAATCCATCAGATCATTCATGACGGTCTAGGCTCAAGCAAGCAAAAAGCGCAAAGCAATAAAAAAAGACGTCAAACAACAATAAACCTGAAATGCTAAGAATTAGGGGATTCAAGTGCAATCATCAAGATAGTTTTTTTCGCGTGCTGAGACCACTATCAACAAACCTATCCAAAATAAGTTAAGTAGAAAATATCTTTTCAAGAATTAAGACCAAATATAACAGAAAATTTGACACTAGTATGAATGCAAAAACTTCATGTCAGCCAACTACCTTCCTAAACCATATTTTTCTCCTAGAGAATCAGAGATTGTTCCTAAGCAAAAACTTCAGGTTGACTAGTGTTAAATATAACAAAGAACCGATCATACCTCGATACTCCTTTTGTACGACACTCTTACCATTCTTGTCTTGATCTAGTGAAAGAGTGAAACTCATAGGAGTCTTTGTTACCTTGGATTGATCCATTTTATATTTCTTGAGCAAATCCTTGGTACACTTTCTTTGATTAAGAAAAATACCTTTCTTAGCTTGAGTTACTTGAAGACCAAGAAAGGAATTCAACTCTCCCATCAAGCTCATCTCAAATTCCCTACACATATTATCTGAAAATTCCTTGCATAGAGAATCGTTAGTAGCACCAAATAATATATCATCAATATAGATTTGTACTACTAATAAATTGTTACCTCTGGTTTTGATAAACAACGTTTTGTCAATCAAACCTTTTTTGAAATCATTTTCAAGAAGATACTTGGACAATCTTTCATACGAAACTCGAGGAGCTTGCTTAAGACCTTAAAGAGCTTTGTCCAATTCAAAAACATGATCCGGAAAATCATCTTTTGCAAAACCAGGAGGTTGAGCAACGTAAACTTCTTCTTCTAAGAAGCCATTTAGAAAAGCACATTTAACATCCATTTGAAAAAGTTTTATGTTCATAAAGGATGCAAAAACATGTAGCATACGTATGGCTTCTAACCTACAACCGGAGCAAAAATCTCCTCATAATCAATACCTTCTTCTTGGTTATAGCCTTGAGCTACAAGTCGTGCTTTGTTTCGAATGACTTTACCATTTTCATCCAACTTGTTTCGAAACACCCATTTTGTGCCTATGACAGATTGTTGCTTAGGTCTAGACGTGAGAGTCCAAACTTTGTTTCTCTCGAATTCATTTAGCTCATTTTGCATGGTCATGATCCAATTAACTTCTTGAAGTGCTTGAACGTAGTTCTTGGGCTCTACAAGAGACACAAACACAGAAAAAACACACAAGTTGTTTACCCTAGATCGGGTTTGTACTCATGCTTTTGGATCTGAGATCATGTTCTCTTGTGGACGGTATGAAGAATGTTGAAACTTCTTTTGAAGGTTGGATCAAATCCTGAAGATTGAGGCTCGTTTACTTGTATCGTTTCAGGTACCATTAGAGTTGTGCCTTTGGATCCTATATCAAGACCTTGAAATTGGGTTTCAAAAGGCCTTGAAACTGACTTCCAGCAGTGTTGTTGTTTGTCGTTGCAAGGTCTTGAAGATGCGTTTCAAGGTCTTGAGATTGTTCTCCGGTATCTTGAATTTGTTCTTGCATGTTCTTTTCTTGAGCCTTAGGATCTTCTTCTCCATCAGAATTATGATCTCCATGTTGATTAAGATTCAAATCTGCAAAACTTTCACTCAAAGTACCATCATTGCTTTCATCATAAATAACATGAATACTTTCCTCAACAGTTTTGGTAGGTCTATTATAAACTCGATAAGCTTTGCTATTTGAAGCATATCCAATGAAGATAGCTTTATCACTACGTGCATCAAACTTTCCAAGGTTGTCTTTGCCATTATTATGGACAAAGTACGTAAATCCAAAGGGTTTAAATTAGGAAATATTAGGTTTTCGTCCCTTAAAGAGTTCGTAAGGTGTGTTTTTCAAAATAGAGAAAATTAAGCATCTATTTAAGATGTAATTAGCCGTGTTAACAGCTTCAACCCAAAAACCTTTTGGCAAACTACTTTTTTAAAAGCATAGTCCTAGACATATCCTCTAGGGTGCGGTTCTTACATTCCACAACCCGTTTTGTTGAGGTGTTTTAGGAGGTGAAAAGTTGTGTGAAATACCATATTTTGCACAAAAAAAAAAAATCAAACTTGAGTTGATCAAATTCTGTAACATGATTGCTTCGAATATAAACGATTTGTAGGTTCTTCAAAGTTTGCAACTCCTTACAAAGTTTTGAAAACTCAAACAAAGCTTCAAATTTTTCCCGTAAGAATGAGATTCATGTAAAATAAGAAAAATCATCCACAATGACAAGGATGTATTGAAATCTCTTTGGGAGATTTGACATGCATAGGACCACATAAATCCATATGTAAAAGTTCAATGGGTCGAGAAGAACTTACAACCTTCTTTGGTTTGAATGAACCTCTTGTTTGTTTACCTTGTGTACAAGCTTTACATAGTTCATAAAACTTGAAGTTTAGGTTTGGTAAACAACGTACCAAATCCTTTGAAAGAAGTTTCTTCATAGTATGCATGCTTACGTGACCAAGTCGTCTATGCCAAAGCCTTGGATCGTCAGTCAAGGCCTGGAGACACGTTATTCTTGTTCCTGAAACTTGGTTAGTGCTCATTGAATAAATGTTGTTACATCTAAGAGCTGTAAGCACAACATCACTTGATATTTTATCTTGTACTTCACATTTATCCGAATCAAAAATCACCTTGTTGCCTTTATTACATATTTGAGAGATGCTAAGAAAATTATACTATAAACCGTTAACAAGATGAACATAATCAATAAGGTTAGATTAATTATAACCGATTTTACTAATGCCAAAGATGTTACACTCTCCTATATCACTAAGCGTATTGGTTCCAGATGATTGCTTCTTTAAATATGAAAATTGTGAGCTTTTTCCACTCATATGTCTTAAGCAACCACTATCTAAAATCCATTTATGCTCTTTAACCTTGGTGATATCCTGCAAAATAACAAACTTCAACCTTTCTGGGTAGACCAAATGTCATATTTTGGTCCATATTCAGGTTCAACATGTTTGGTGGTCTAGTACCTTTAGGAACCCAGATTTGCTTAACTTGTTTCCTTAGACATAGATGATAAGTGTTTCGAATGATGTAGGGGTCATTTATTCTATATGGGCAAGTTGATTTTACATGACCCTTTTTACAACTACAGAAACATGTGGGCATATGTGAACTTCCTTTAGCTTTAACAAAGGCGGTAGTTATTTTTTTAGGAAAATTTATGTGATAACCGATACCACTCTTGTTAAGAGAGGATCGTTGTTCACCCATCATCCTTTCGAGATTGGCTTTCGAACGAGTGAATTGAATAAGTGCAGCCTTCTGGTCTCTACACGTCACATTTAGATCAACCTTCTCTTTCTCTAGATTAATATAATCTTGATGTAGAGAAGAGAGGTTGTCCTTAAGAATCACATTTTTCGATTCCAAGGCCTTGATATTGTCATCAAGGTCAAACTTTTTGGTGTTGAGATTTTCAACTTCCAAAGACAATACACTTACTCGTTTCTTTTGTTTGAGAACCTTTTCTCTTAAGGCACTTATCCTTACCCTATGTTCTTTATCACATTTGATAATATCTTTAAGGAATTGTGTGAGTTCTAGGTTAGATTGCAACATAATAGTACTTACCACACCATCAACATAGAAGTTTGGATCCTCTTCACGATCATCCATTAAGCACAAGTTTTCTTGATCTTTTTCGTCTTCTGACTCATTTGTTGAATCTGAGTCACTCCACGATGCTACCATAGCCTTTTTCTTTCAATCATTCTTCCTAAAGTTGTTCCTATTATTTTGTGGATAATCCTTTACGAGATGATCAGCTTGACCACATTCAAAACAAGTCAATACTTTAGTTTTCTTATTAAGGTTAGAAAACTAATCTCGAGGTCTTGATGATCGTGGATATTCTTTGTTGTTTGCGAATTGCTTTTTCATTTGAAGAATTCTTGCAAAACCTCTTAAAATCAAGGCGAATGGATCTTCCTCCTCATCATCACTCTCTTCATCATCTGATGGCATATCGTCCTTCTTGGATCTTAGGGCAATATTCTTTGTGTTTGATGGTAGCTCTCCATCTTCTTCACCAAGAACCCTTTCATGGGTTATTAGCTTTCTAAGAAGGTCGTCTAGAGGTAGTGTTGTGAGATTTTGAGCTTCTTCAACGGTGGTCACCTTTGGTCCCCACTTGGCTTTAGGCAAGATTCTTGGTACTTTCCTTACTTTCTCTTCATTTGCGAAGACCTTCCCTAGTGAATCGAGCTTATTCATAATCTCAGTGAATCGTGTGAATATCTCCTTGACCGACTCATTTGAGTTCATCTTGAATAGCTCATATTGTCTGAGGAAGATGCTTATCTTTGTCTCCTTGACTTGAATTGTTCCTTCATACGTAAATACTAGCTTGTCCTATATTTCCTCTACACTCTTGCATGAGGAGACATGAATGAATTCATTTGCATCCAATCCGCAATAGAGAAAGTTCATGGACTTGTAGTTCTTTGACACACTATCCAAGTTTGTTTGAGTGAAGTCAACTTTTGTCTTTTCAACTTGGACTCCTTCAACCGTGGTGGTTGGGATTTTAGGGCCAGTTTGAATGATGATCCATAGTTCCATGTCCTGATCAATGATAAACATTTGCATTAGTGCTCTCCAATGGGCAAAGTTGTTACCGTAGAAGAGGGGTGGTCGAGATGTGGATCTTCCTTGAGTGAATCCTCCATCTCCTACAGAGTTCATGATTAGTCTCACTGATGGTTAAATTAATATAAGTGAGTCTAGCTCAGATACCAATTGAAGAACCGAATAGGTAAATAATAAGGATGTAAATACTCTAGAAGGGGGGTTGAATAGAGTATGAAAACTTTTTGCAATATCGTATATCAAGACTTTGAAACTAATCTCAAGGCCTTGAAGTCGATCTGTGTGCTTAGTGACAAAACTGGTTTTCAAGGCTTAAAAAGGGATTTCAAGGCCTTGATTTTGAAACTTTCAAAATAATGTTAGTATCTATCATATGCTTTTTTGTGAGTCTTTGATATAACCTAGAAGAATTCACCTTCTTCTTTCAATGTAGCCTCAATGCTACAATCTAGTCAACTCTATTCTAGCAATAATAGCCTAGTTACTTCACAGAGTAACACACTCGAGTATAACACTCTCTAGATTTTCCAATGAAGCTCTAGTGTTTTTCTCAATCTAAGGATGTAAACCTTTGTAAGCTAAAGAAGAAAAACTTTTGGAATAAATGAAGATGTTTGGTCCCTTGAAGACTTGAGTTTTTATCCGTGTAAGCTTGTTATATTCTTCTTCAATCTCATCTTCATTTATAGTCTTTTATGGAAAACTTCTTAGCCGTTGTAAGATAGCCTTTGTAACGTTCTTCTTCTCCATGGAATACATTGCTTGGTTGAGGTGAAGTAGCCGTTGTAAGATCTTCTATCTTCTCTCTTTTACATCTTCTCTTAGACGATCATTGAGAATCTTTATCACCGTGATATTCTCTCTCTTGGAAATGTCATTTGAAGATCTTTGTTTGTTGAAGATACTAGATATTCTCACTCGGATATGCCGTAGAAGATTTTCCCTTAGATATGAGATTTTCTTGTGTGGAATTCGTTTGGAGATCTTCCTTTATCTACTTGCGTCTTTGGTTGAGGTCTTTGAGAGATCTTTTTGTTATTTCCGAGATCTTCCCTTTGAAACCGTTCGAAGATCTTCTTGTTGACTGGCCGAGATCTTCTCTTATCTTTCTTGTTATCCTTCGGTCGGTTAAGATCTTCTTGTTTTGGTTGTTGAGATATTTGAATCTTGTAGTAAAGCCTTTAGCCGAATCCATCTTTGTAAAGCTTTTCAAGGCCTACGTGTTTGTCCTTTGTAATGTGTTTCAAGGCTTGAAATGTTTTTCAAGGCATGTGACAAGCGCTAAAATCCTAGGTCGTTGTATTTTAGCTTAGGTCAAAGTAGAAGTCCTAACGTTACACTAACAAGTTTATGTATAGCGTAAGTAAGGGTCGAACCCAAGAGAGTTAAGTTGATGTTTTGATTAGATTCAATTATTGAGATTGTAACCAAATAAGGGGGGGGGGGGTTTGGATTGAAATGTAGCAAGACAAAAGCATAAGAAACAAGTAAAGATGTGAATAGATTGATGAGAAACGGACTACACTAGGTTGAATCTTAGCATGCAATGCTCTACTTTGGTTGGTTCCTTTTATAAGTATTTTAGCAAGGTTCTCGTCTTGATCATATATATGTGTTGAGCCAACCGGCATCAACACAACTTAACAAGTTAATGTTCCGTAAACCTACAAGAACAAGTCACAAGTTAGCTTTCAAACAAAGACAAAGAGATACAAAGAGAAGAATAAAACCATTAGACTTTTCTTTATATTTGTATTCCTTTTCCTTTTAAGTAATCACAACCTGCTTTTACCTACAGGTTTTCTACTAGATTAAAGACCCGAACCCGGAATCTATTAAGCCTGCGTCTCCAACAACTTTGTCACCGCCCCTGTGACGACAACTCTTGACATGCATCCCCAGCGCCGCCCCCGGCGCTGGGCTTACGCCCCCCTCTTCCTTGTCAACCGTCCCCACGGTGACAAGCCCCCGCCCCTGCGGATTTGTCCAGAAAAGAAAAAAAATATAAGAAATTCCAAAATACCTTACACCTACCGTACCAACCCCTCTCCTTCCTCACCTACCACTCATTCCCCCTCGACCTTACACTCCCTCAACCCGATGCCCCTGTGCCCCCAACCAATTCTCGCCAACCACCTCTCAAACGCCCCTACGCCACCTCACTGACGCCACCACCAAGACCTCCGACACCCCTGCGCCACCCTCTCTCCGCTGACAACCGTCACCACCCTCAATCTCTCTCACTTTACCCCTACTACGCTCCCCACTACCAACAACCTCCTTCCACCACTCTTCACCACCTCCGGCGACATCTCTACCAGCTAGAAGCCACCGGAAAGCTCCACAACTCCACCATCAGCGAAGCTGTCAAAAATCGCCTTCAACATCTTCTCCTGCCCCTGCACCTGAAAGTTGTCGCCACTGCGCCTCACTGCCCCTGCGCATCTTACAGCCGCCCCTGCAAAAATAGCAACAGAGGGTTCGTCTTCTTTCTCTGTTTTTGAAATTACTGATTTCTTTGCTCAAACCCTTGCAGGAAATGGAACCACAAAGGAAATACAAGATGTCCGATATTGAGAAGACGCGCTACGGGATTGTGCAAGACCGGATTTTGTATGCAACCCGGTTTTTGCACATTCCAAGATTGGAGAAGCTAGGCATGTTAGAGAGCATGCAAGCATTCCTCACCAACGCTGGGCTCGGGGACTTTTTGAAGAAGAGTGCTCCCACATACCCCGAGCTTAGTAGACAGTTCATCGCCACCTTCACCATGGAGAAGGAGGATCACGTGTGTGTTGGACTTTCCTTCAAGTTCAACAAGAAGAACTACACACTTGACTACTTCCAACTGCAGGAGGCCTTTGGGGTGACTCTCAACCCCTCCGAGAATTGGTGGGAGCCAATTCCTACCCCGGACCTATGTGAGTTTTGGTAGGCTGCCACCGGCTTCGAGTTTCATGTCGGGGGTGAGTATTCCAACAAACTCACTTACCCCTGCTTGAGACTCCTCTCCAAGATCCTCATGAGTGTCTTTTGTGGACACAAGGAGGAGAACAAGGTCGCTCTTAAGGACCTTCCATTTCTCTATGCCTGCCTACCGATGAGTGAGAAGGTGTCGGATTGGCCGTTCCTCTTCCTTACCGCTTTGAAGTGGATTAGGAAGAACTAGCCACGGGATATTGTTAGCGGCGGGGTGATCTCCTTGATTTCCGAGCAGGTGATGGACCTTTCGGACCTTGAGGATGGGATGACGGTCCCATTTTATACGGAAGGTATGCTTCGGAGGTGCAAGCTCCTCAAGACGGACGGGGAGAACCGTTTTTGGCTTTCTTTTGCAGATGGGAGCTACATCACCTACCTCCCTCAACCTTTACCATTTGGAGAGGAGCTCTCCGAGCTCTACATCCCGGCTGATCCGTTTGTGCCAAGGCGGCCTTAGGTGGCCATTGTGGAGAGACATGCTGTGAGCTCTAGCCGGGCTCATTATGAGGACCACATGCCCATTCCGGATGATGAGGAGATGCCTACTACAACGGGAAATGATGGCCCCGAGCTGAGGAGCCTCCAAGCTCAGATGGCTTCCTTGACCACTCAGCACCAGGCTTGGCAGACCGAGTATATGCGGACCATGATGGAGCAGCAGCAGACTTGGCAGTCCAGCTTTGCCTCATCCATGACCGCCCACTTCGACCGGCGCTAGGACGCTTGGCAGGCGGCCTAACAGCAGCAGCTCGAGGCTCAGCAGTTGGCTTGACAAGCCAACTTTGAGACCACCATTGGAGGCGGCTGACCGCCTAGCAGGACCGTCTCGACGACATCTACCGCCGGCAGGAGCACTTTTTCAGCCATTTCCTATATCCCCCAGAGGAGGGTCTGGATGGTCCAGCCGGACCATCCCACTAGTGGGTATTGTCTTTCTCCCTTCTCCACATATAATCTTTGCTTTCATTTTCCACTTTGAGGGCAAAGTGTGCATCAAGTATGGGGGAGGGAATATCATCTTGCATGTATAGTTTGTTTGAGTTGCTTGAGTTGTGTTTTGCTTTGAGTTTTCTTGATTTGTAATTCAGTTTGAAATTCATAAAAAAAAAGAGAAAAAGCCAACGAAGTTGAAAAAGGCATGAAAATCCTTAGATAAACCGAAAACCCAAAAGGGCAGCTTAGACAGAAAGAAGGTAGTCCGACCAACATTAGGTTGGTGCAAAAATGGACTTGAGGGATGTGAGGATTAAGTGAGATCATCAAGAAAAGAAGAAGAGTGGCAAGGTGAAAACCCGAAAGGGCACCTTGGCAAAATGAGCGACACCGAGTGTAGGTTTCCCTTCCGACGTTTGGCGGCATAAGAAGGGGAGTCATAAGGAGGTTGTCCGGGTAGGTCACTCTTGGAGCAATAAGGATGGTAGCTTTATCACTTTCTTCTCATTTTCTCTCTTTTTCCTTCTTTCTTTCTTGGTTTTTCTCTTGTCTCCATTATCTATGTCTCTAAACTATGCTTCCTGAGGCTTTTGAGTGTGAACTGCTGTCATTTGTGTTACTCGGGACGAGTAAAAGGTCTAAGAATGGGGGAGTTTTATAGGTGATGGAATCACTATCGTTTAGGTTAGCTTTTAGAGTTTTTTTTATTGTACTAGAGTCGGTTTATGCTACTAACTTCTGAATCCAGAAGAAGAAGTCTAAAAGAAGCTAAACGAGAAGTTAGAAGCACTTGGGAGTTGAAGACCATTCACGAATACAAACTTCTAGTGCCACACCGCCCCCGCGGAGCAGTGTCACTGCCCAGCGGGTGACACTGCACTCCGGAACGCAGTCTACGCCTTCGCCAGCGCCCGGAACAAAGATTGTCCCCACCCCTGCGCCTCTCCTGGGCGCCCCTGCGGTTACTTACCTTGAAGAAGCGAAGCCGGCACCCCTGCGCCTCTATATGCGGACCAACCTGCGGACTTGTGAATCCGAAGAGCCAGTGTCACCGCCCCTGCAGTGACATCGGGCTGCCCTTGTGGCTCGACATCATAAGCGACAGAAAGATGAAGAGTCAGAAGTTTGAAGATCATTAAAGATCCGCCCCCGTGGAATTGCCAAGCCGCCCCTACGACCATGAAAAACACCAAGCGTTTTGGCCTAAACCGTCCCTACGGCCTTGAAGCCCGCCCCTACGGTTTAGCGTCAAAGACTTTACTCCGGCTGTTTGCACCACCTTTATGGCATAAAAGGTGGCTGTTTAGGCCGGACATTTACTCCCATTTAGTGCCAATAGTAGTATAAATAGGCCCATGACTGATTGCTAGAATCATCCACCAATTACCACATTATTCTCTCTTTTCCCTTGCTTCCTTTGTGTAATGAGCTTCTAAATTCCATGCTACATTGGGTTGTTTTGAAGCTGTATTGTTGCTTTGGTTGTAAGTCCTTTTTAATTTAAGTATTATTCAGTATATATTTTGTATTCCTTGTGCTTTACTTATCAAATTGCATGTTTCTTACCACTTAGCTTGATCACCTTAGTGTTTAATTGCATGCAAAGAAACTAGGATTATTAGATTCCGGGTTCGGGTCTTTAATCTAGTAGAAAACCTTTAGATAAAAGCTGGTTGTGATTACTTAAAGGAAAAGGAATACAAATATAAAGAAAAGTTTAATGGTTTTATTCTTCTCTTTATATCTCTTTGTCTTTGTTTGAAAGCTAACTTGTATCGTGTTCTTTTCGGTTTACGGAACATTAACTTGTTAATTTGTGTTGATGCCGGTTGGCTTAACACATATATATGATCAAGACGAGAACATTGCTAAAATACTTATAAAAGGAACCAACCAAAGTAGCATTGTATGCTAAGATTCAACCTAGTGTAGTCCATTTCTCATAAATATATTAACCTCTTTATTTGTTTTCTTATGCTTTTGTTTTGTTACATTTCAATCCAACCCCCCCACCCTTTACTTGGTTACATTATCAATAATTGAATCTAATCGAAACATCAACTTAACTCTCTTGGGTTCGACCCTTACTTACACTATACAATAACTTGTTAGTGTAACGTTAGGACTTCTACTTTGACCTAAGATAAAATACAACGACCTAGGTTTTAGCGTTCGTCAACCGCCATTCCATTCTCAAGGTCAGAAAGGTCCATCACCTGCTCGGCAATCAAGGAGATCACCCCACCACCAACAATATCTCTTGGCTTGTTCTTCGTAATCCGCTTCAAAGCGGTAAGGAAGAGGTACGGTCAATCCGGCATCGCCTCACTCGTCGGGAGGCAAGCGTACAATAATGGAAGGTCCTTGAGAGCGACCTTGTTCTCCTCCTTGTGTCCACATAAGACACTCATGATGATCTTGGAGAAGAGTCTCAAGCAAGGGTGAGTGAGTTTGTTGCTATACTCACCCCCGACATGAAACTCGGAATCGGTGGCTGCCTGCCAGAACTCACAAAGGTCCGGTGTAGGAATGGGTTCCCACCATTTTTCAGAGGGTTTGAGAGTCACCCCAAAGGCCTCCTGCAGCTGGAGGTAGTCAAGTGTGTACTTCTTCTTGTTGAACTTGAAGTAAAGTCCAACACACACATGATCCTCCTTCTCCATAGTGAAGGTGGAGATGAACTGTCTACTGAGCTCGGGGTATGTGGGAGCACTCTTCTTCAGAAATTCCCCAAGCCCAGCGTTGGTGAGGAACGATTGCATGCTCTCCAACATGCCCAGCTTCTCCAATGTCGGAATTTGCAAAAACCGACTTGCATACACAACCCGATCTTGCACAATCCCGTAGCGGGTCTTCTCAATCTCGGACATCTTATATTTCCTTTGGGGTTCCATTTCTTACAAAGAATTGAGCAAAGGAATCAGACAGTTCAAAAACAAAGAAAGAGACAAACACTGTGTTCCTATTTCCGTAGGGGCGGCTGTGAGATCCACAGGGGCGGTGAGGCGCAGGGGCGGCAGCTTGCAGGCGCAGGGGCGGGAGAAGACACAGAGGCGATTCTGGCAGCTTCAGTGGTGGTGGAGTTGGGGTGCTTTCCGGTGGCTTCTGGCTGGTGGAGATGTCGCCGGTGATGGTGAAGAGTGATGGAAGGTGAGTGTTAGTGGTTGGAGGTGTTTAAGGTGGAGGTTGGAGATATTGAGGGTGGTGGTGAGGGTGGCATACGGGTGTCAGGGTTGGTGTCGCCGGAGCGTTGCAAGGGTGGCGCAGGGGCGTGAGCAAGGTGTCGCGAGGGAGAGAATAGGGCGCAGGGGCGTTAGCTTGTGAGAGTGAGAGGTCGGGGGAGAATGAGTGGTAGGTGAGGAGGGAGAGAGGTTGGTGGGGTAGGTGTAGGGTCTTTTGGGATTTCTTATTTTTTTTCTTTTCTGGGTAAATCCGTAGGGGCGGGGGCTTGTCACCGCGGGGGCGGTGACAAGGAAGAGGGAGACGTAGACCCAGCGCCGGGGGCGGCACTGGGGCTGCATGTCAAGAGTGGCCGCCGCAGGGGCGTGGGGATGTCACCGCAGGGGCGGTGATAGAGTTGTAGCAGACTCAGTCCCAACGCCGGGGGCGGCACTGGGCAGGGTTGTCACCACAGGGGCGGTGACATAGGGCCGCAAGGGCGGTCTTCTTGACAGAATCTCCTCTTCTTTATTCTCTCGGGTTGCCTCCCGAGCAGCGCCTTTGTTTTACGTCGTTGGCTCGACGTAAGGACCCTACTTCTCTGTTTGGGCCTCCTCCAACACCATTTCATCAATGGGGTCATTCTTCACTCCTTCAAGGTAGGGCTTGAGCCTTTGTCCGTTGACCTTGAATATCTTGTGCGTGTGTGGATCATAAAGATTCACAACGCCATGTGGATATACTTCAGCTATCACGTACAGACCTATCCACCTTGACCGCCGCTTGCCTGCAAAAGGCTTCAAACGAGATTGAAAAAGGATAACTTTGTTACCCGCTTAGAAGTCTTTTCGGAGAATGTTCCGGTCAAGCCACACTTTTGTCTTCTCTTTGTATGCAGTGGCATGGTCATATGCATCGAGCCTTAACTCCTCCACATATTGCAATTGGAGCTTCCGGAACTCTCCTACCTCCTCTTCATTCATGTTGCACTTTTTTACCGCCACCATGCCTTGTGTTCAAGCTCAACCGGAAGGTGGCAAGCTTTCCCGAACACAAGCCGGAATGGAGACATCCCTATAGGAGTCTTGTATGCTGTCCGGTAAGCCCATAGAGCGTCATTTAGCCTTAAACTCCAATTCTTCCTTCCGAGAGAAACCGTCTTTTCAAGAATGGTTTTGATTTCCCGGTTGGACACCTCCGCTTGTCCATTTGTTTGCGGATGGTAGGCTGTTGACACTCGTTGGTGGACGTGGTACTTCTTAAGGAGAGCGGAGATTGTCTTGTTGCAGAAATGGGTACTGATAGCATGTATTATAGTCTATATTTTGGGTCTAGTTTAGACGTTTTATCTTCATAAATCTGCATGTATGAATGTATGTTCTTTGATTATATTGTTGTTTTCTCTACCTTTGCAAGAATCGAGGTCTACACCTAGTTTCGTTGTAATTGTAGGTAAAATAGCACGTTTTGTATCGAAATGGAGCTAAGGAAGCTAAGGAGTCATTGGAGCTATATTCTGGAGCTTAAGGAAGATCTCAGGAAGCATGGAAATTATAAGAAGATTGACTTTGGACTAGATTCGAGAGATTTCACATTCAGTTGAGATTCACCTCGGTCAGCTACAGTATCACCTCGACCGAGGTGGTCTTGAGGAGCGTCCCGACCGAGGCGAACACCCTGTCGCCGGCGAGATCTTTATTTTTGGCTGAGATCTTTTATTTTTGGAAGGAGGATATCTTATATTTTTAGCTGGATTTCTGGAAGGAAGATATTATTTATGGCTGATTTATTTTAAGAGATAGAGATATATTTTTATAGGAAATTATCTTGTTAAGATATTTTATCTTTGGAAGATAATTTTCCTATATAAAGGGTTGGATTTTCTATAATTCAGCCATCTTGAAATCTACGGATCACCCATTATCTTCGGACCATCATATGCTTGGAGCATCAAGCAATTGAAGGGATTTTCTGGAGTTTTGAAGGAAGTTTGAAGGAAGTATTGAAGGATTGAAGTTCAAGGAAGGAAGGAGTCATAGTTGGAGTTAGCTTTTGAAGGAGTTTGTAAGATCTTCTTTAGATCTCTTTTGGTTTGTTGTCTTTGCTGATTTGTGACTTGAGGAACGCTTGTTTGTTGATTGTTTTATTCAGTTATTGAGACCTTTTTCTTAAGGTTTTCTTGTTCAAATATTGATTCCTTTCCTATTAATTTGATTATTATTATCATGATGATTGTTGGCTAAGTTTCTTATGCAATTTTAGGGTGATTGGCTGAAAGTTATGGGAAAGACGATGATAGAATGATCTTAATCCCAGCAGGACCCTGAAAGCTCGAGTCTATACCTTAACCCTAGAACACCTCGCTCAGTCATTGAACATCTCGACCGGGGTGGAATATAACTAAACGAGGTGAACATTTCCTGAACCTTATATAAGTTAAGAGTTTATGTTTGCCAAATCCTATCCTTATTATACCTTTCTTGGTTCAACGCAAGCCTAGGATGAGACTTACCCGGTGATTCCTTTGCTTGTTTACCCAAGATCATGAGTGTAGGTAATAAAGGTTTATCCTTTATTGGGGTTTGAGTGTGCCTTCATCCCATCTTTGTGAGTTAGCCTGAGACTTACCCGGTAAAGGTTGATTCTATTCCCTTGGGTGGTGTGTTGGTTTGAGATTATAGTTCCTTTCCTTAGTACCTTGGTACTTACCCGGTAATAGGAGCTTTGGTTTGGGATAGTGAGTAGTGAGACTTATCCGGTAATCTATTCCCACCTTAGAAACACCTTTCCTTTGCAAACCTCAGCTTTGCCCGTGTTATCCTTTGAGATCTTGAGTCGTAACCACAACTAGATGCTTTAATCCCTAGAGTCCGCATTCCCTTTATCTGACTTTATATCATCTTTGATTGCTTTAATTGTAGTTATTTGCAACATTTGACTACCTGATTCCGTGCTTTGTTTCACCATAGTCCTTGTGTTCGACCCCTGGAATTCTTGCTTTTATTACAATTGATCCGTACACTGCGGGTTCGCATATTGTTCAAGCATAATTTTTGGGTTATAAATTTTAAAGCTTGCACATACCTTTTGGAGCGATCAGGTACCCCTATTGCTTATCAAAGCCTTCGGGATTCCAAACCTTGGAAAAATGTTGTCCTTAAGAAAAGCTGCAACCACTTTAGAATAATCAGTTTTGGTGGCCTTTGCTTCCACCCACTTGGAAACATAGTCCACCGCAAGTAATATATAAGTGTGCCCAAAAGAAGTAGCAAAAGGACCCATGAAATCTATCCCCCAAACATAAAAAATTTCGCAAAAAATAAGAGAAGATTGAGGCATTTCATTTCTTTTAGAGATCTTACCTACTCTTTGGCACATATAACAAACCTTGCAAAACGAAAAAGCATCTCTAAAGATGAGTGGCCAAAAGAATCCCGCATCTAAAACCTTTCTAGTAGTTTTGGTGGCCCCAAAATGTCCCCCACAGGCTTCAGAATGACAAAATGTGAGGACAAATTGTTGATAGCATGTATTATAGTCTATATTTTGGGACTTGTTTAAAAGTTTTATCTTCAAAAATCTGTATGTATGGATGTATATTATGTGATTATATTGTCATTTCATCTACCTTTATGGGAATAGAGGTCTACACCAAGTCTCGTTGTAATCATAGCTCAAATGACACAGTTTGGATCGAAATGGAGCTAGGGAGCAAATGAGTCATAGGAGCTACATTTTGGAGCTTAAAAGAGAATTCAGGAAGCATGTAATTAATAAAGAAGATTTACTTTGGACCAGATTTAAGAGATTTCACATTCAGCTGAGATTCACCTCGGTCAGCTACAGTGTCACCTCGACCGAGGTGATCTTGAGGAGTGTCCCGACCGAGGCGAACACCCTGGCGCAGCAAGATCATATCTTTTGGCTGAGATCTTTTATTTTTGGAAGGAATATATCTTATATTTTTGGGCTGGACTTTTGGAAGGAAGATCATATATTTGGGAGATCTATTTTAGAGATATAGATATATTTTATAGGAAATTATCTTTTTAAGATATTATTATCTTTGGAAGATAATTCTCCTATATAAAGGGTTGGATTTTCCACAATTCAACCATCCTTGAATCTTTTGATCAGCAATATTCTACCCACTGCAGTAAAGAGATTTTCTGGAAGTTCGAAGGAAGGAAGGATTGAAGATTGAAGGAAGGAATTTGATAGCTTGGAGATAGCTTTTAAGGGGATTTGTAAGACTTTCTTAGATTCCCTTTGGTTTTATTGTCTTGTTGGATTTGTGATCCAAGGAACGCTAATTTGTTTGATATTTGATTCAGTTATTGAAGCCTTGTTCTTAAGGTTTTTGTGTTCAAATATTCATTCCCTTCTCATATATTTAATTATTGCTTTCATGATTATGAATGACTAATTTCCTTGTGCGATTCTAGGGTGATTGGCTGAAACTTGTGGGAAAGACGATGATAGAATAATCTTAATCCTAATAGGACCCTGAAAGCTCGAGTCTTTAACCTTAACCCTAGAGTACCTCGTTCAGTCGATGAACATCTCGGCCGGGGTGGAACTTGACTGACCGAGGTGACCTTTTCTGACCCGAAACTGAGAGTTAAGTGTTAGAGTTTGCCAAATCCTATTCTTATTACACCTTTCCTGGTTTAATGCAAGCCTAGGATGAGAATTACCCGGTGATTCCTTTGTTTGTTTACCCATGATCATAAGTGTAGGTAATAAAGGTTTATCCTTTATTGGGTTTTGAGTGTGCCTTCATCCCATCTTTGTGAGTTAGCCTGAGACTTACCCGGTAAAGGTTGATTCTATTCCCTTAGTTGGTATCTTGGTTTGAGATTATAGTTCCTTTCCTTAGTACCTTGACACTTACCCGGGAATAGGAACTTTGGTTAGGGATAGTGAGTAGTGAGACTTACCCGGTAATCTATTCCACATTAGATGCACCTTCCCATTGCAAAATCTCAGCTTTGTCCGCTTATCTTGAGATCTTGAGTCGGAACCACAACTAGATGCTTTAATCCCTAGAATTTACATATTTCCTTTAATTGACCTTATTATCATTTTTGATTTCTTTAATCGCTTTTGTGGTTATTAGTTGCATTGACGACCTATACTTGCTTTGTTTCACCTAAGTCCCTGAGATCGACACCCCGGAATTCTTGCTTTTTACTATAATTAATCCGTACACTGCGGGTTTGCATCCTTGTTTTAAGCATATTTCTTGGGATATAAATTTAAAGCTTGCACACACCATTTGGAGCGAACAAGTTTTTGGTGCCGTTGCCGGGGACTTGGTCTAGACCATGCCGGTTGCGGTTGTCTTTCGGGGCAATTGCCCCTGTTGCTACTAACCACTCTACTTGAGTGACTTTCGCAGGTTATTTTTCTTAGGTTTATGCGAAGAACCCGTGCTGGGAAGGAAATCGTTCCTTACGATCCCGAACCAGAGAAGACATACAAAAGATGCTTGAAAGAAGCGAAAATGGCCAACCAAGACAATCGCGATCTTGAGGCCGAATTGAAGGAGGCGATGGAACAACTGCGCCTCAATAGGGAAGAACTGCAACGCGAGAGGGATCAAACTCGCACTAGAACTGCAGAGATTGAAGCAGATATGGCTGATCTATGAGCCCAGATTCTGCATCGACCGAGGCAGGACCCCGCTCCAGTTTCCGCGGCCGAGATACATCCACCTCGGATGCCTGTCCGAGATGTTCTTTTTGCAGGTATTCCACAGACCCTAGGATAGAGGATGGACCCAAAACAGCAAGTGAGGCGTCCAAGAGTCAACCTAGGTGATCCAGCAGAGCATGATTATGAACTTCGACCGCAAGTTCTATAAATGATCCGCCAATGCCAGTTTGGAGGTTTAGAGAGGGAGTGTCCACATCAAATTTGCAAAACTATGAGATTTTCATGGAGACCTTGAGACCTTCAAGGCTGGAAAATAATAATTACAAGCTAAGACCTTTTTACTTTTCTTTGAAGGACAGGGCGCTTACTTGGTATGAGTCTCTTCCTCCCGGAAAGATCAACACTTGGGAGGAGATGACGACGGAGTTCTTAACGAAGTTCTTTCCCCCCTCCAAAACCGCTGAAATGAGAGGGAAGATTAAAGCATTCATCATGAAGGACAAGGAGAGTTTGTCCAAGTCATGGGAGAGATTTAAAGATGTTCTCTTGGATTGCCCACATCAAGGGATTCCAAAGATAGAGTTGTTGGAGATATACTTCAAGGGATTGAATGGAGCTACCCAATTCAATCTTCAACTACTCTCTGCCGGCACATTCATGGACATGCCAATTGATGAAGCCTGGGAGTTTATTGAGAAACAGGCTTTGCACATGGAGAAACTCCCACCAAGGAGCTGAAAATGGAGTTAAGAGAGTTAATTTTTAGGAAGCTCCATCAAATGATAATCAACTCATTTCCCTCAAGAATGATGTGAAGCAATTGAAGAACCTTTTGGTTGCTCACAAAAAGAAGAAAGAAGGAGGATATCCAGGCTCAAGGAACAACAATTACAACTACAACAGTAGAGGCTCCAACAACAACAATTGGAGATCTAATAATCAAAATTCGGGTAACCCTTATTCTAATTCCAACTCTAATAATTCCTCTAACCCTTTCTCTTCTTCTTCTACTCCATTGAAGAGCCAGGAGCTTGGATCAAGTTCGTCCCATCCAGAGAAGAAGGATGCAGTGCTGGAGGCCATCTTGATCAAGCTCAACACTATGGAGACATCCATGACTTCATTTCAAAGGCACAAAAAGCCTTAGAGCAACAATTCTTTAATAAGGCGAATGAAGCGCCAAGAGATCCAGGGAAGCTTCCAGCAAGGACAAAGAGCAACCCTAAATGACAAATTATGGCAATAACGACGAGAAGTGGACTGAAAACTGCAGATCTAATGCCTCGGTCGATGCCAGTGCAGACGATGAACACCTCGGTCCAGGTACAGACGAGGAACACTTTGGTCGAGGTGCCACCCGAGGTGGAGTCCTAGAAAGCGACGGACAAAACTGAAGTTTATGTCCCACCTCCTGCATATAAACCACCACTTCCATTCCCCCAGTCAAGGGCTAGAGCACATTTAGACAAACACTTTGGTAAGTTCCTTGACTTGATGAATAAGCTACATATTAACATCCCTTTCCTTGATGCTATTCTAGGAATGCCCGCCTATGGGAAGTTCTTAAAAGAAATTCTATCAAGGAAGAGGAAACTGAAAGATTTTGGCGAAGTAAGGATGACATCTAAATCCTTGGAGCTCATTCAAATCATGAAGGAGAAGATGCCACCCAAGTTGAGAGATCCCGGCTCATTTTAAATTCCCATTCAAGTTGGGGATGTAACTTGTGAGGCGTTGTGTGATATGGGAGCCAGCGTGAGCATCATCCCGCTGGAGCTATGTGTGAAGATTGGACTTGGAGAGCCCAAGCCGGTGAAGATAAGGCTATACACGGCGGACCGCTCCATTACCCATCCCGTGGGCATTTTGGAAGACGTTCCACTTAAGTTAGGTAACTTCTACTTACCTATAGACTTTGTTGTGCTTGATATACCCGCAGATTATCCCGTTCCTATCATTCTCGGGAGACCATTTCTAGCAATTTTGGGTTGCAACGTGGATTGTAAGAATGCCAAGTTGAAATTCACATTGGCGGAGATCAAGTGCTGCAATGAAAGGAGAGCCGCTAGAGGATGACATCTTCAACATCTATGATGAAGAAGAGTCAAGAGAATTGGTGAGCTCTATCCTTATTAATGACCCTCTTGAAAGAGTTATTAGTTTTAGCTTAATGGAGGAAGGTATAGATGCCTCTTGTAATGCAGATATACGGAGCTTAAAGGCACTGGAAGAAGATCCAGGAGCTAAGATTGAAAAACTAATCCAGGAGAAGAGAATCTGCAATTTCGGTCCCAGTTCTAGTACCTCGACCGAGGCACTTTCTGGACAAAGAGAGGTGTTCTTATCTGAAGAACATCTCGGTCACCCACTCTGGACCTCGACCGAGGTCGCAAGCGAGATGATGTCAACTGAGACTTCTGAAAGTCCAGTTCTTTGATCGAAGTCTACTCCACTGGAAGGAGGAAGCAAGGATATCCCTCAGAAAGCAACCCCAGTTGTGGAACTTAAACCGCTTCCAAGTCACTTGAGGTATGTTTTCCTTAGACCGGATTCCACATATCCCGTCATCGTTAGTGCTTCCCTTTCCAAAACTGAATTGTCTAAACTGATGCATGTCCTGAGAAAACATCAAAAGGCTTTGGGTTATACTATTGATGATCTTATTGGTATTAAGCCTTCTTTCTGCATGCATAGAATACTAATGGACGATAATCATAAGACTTCACGGGAACCTCAAAGACGGTTAAATCCGATCATGAAAGAGGTTGTGAAGAAAGAAATTCTTAAGTTGATGGATGCAGGTATCATATTTCCTATCTCGGATAGCAAGTGGGTTAGCCAAGTGCATGTAGTTCCGAAGAAAGGAGGGATGACCGTTGTGACGAATAAGAACAACGAGTTGATCCCAACTAGGACCATTACGGGCTGGAGGGTGTGCATTGATTACAGGAAGCTGAACGTGGCCACTCAAAAGGACCATTTTCCACTTCCCTTTTATCGATCAAAGGCTTGAACGGTTATCCCAACATTCACATTTTTGCTATTTAGATGGTTATAGTGGCTTCTTTCAGATTCCTATCCATCCGGATGATCAAGAGAAGACCACTTTCACTTGTCAATGGGGGACATTCGCTTATAGGAGGATGCCATTTGGATTATGTAATGCACCCGCTACCTTCCAGCGATGCATGATGGCTATCTTTTCCGAGTACATAAAGGAGATCATGGAGGTATTTATGGATGACTTTTCAGTATATGGTTCATCTGTTGATGATTGCCAATCTAACCTTTCTCTAGTTCTACAAAGATGTGAAGACACTAATCTCGTTTTGAATTGGGAGAAGTGTCATTTTATGGTTAATGAAGGCATTGTGCTAGGACACCTCATTTCCAACCGAGGTATTGAGGTCGATCGAGCTAAGATCGTGACTATTGAGAAACTTCCTCTCCCTTGTTCTGCTAAGGGTGTGCGGAGTTTTCTCGGGCATGCAGGTTTCTATAGGAGGTTCATCAAGGATTTCTCGAAGATTTCTAAACCACTAACTAAACTCTTGAATAAGGATGTTGTTTTTGAGTTTTCGTTGGAATGTCTTGATGCATTTTATAGGATAAAGGAAGCGTTGATCTCCGCTCCCATTATTCAACCTCCGGATTGGACCTTGCCCTTTGAGATCATGTGTGATGCGAGTGACGTGGCCATAGGAGCGGTTCTTGGAAAAAAGAAGGATGGCCGGACCAACGCCATTTACTATGCTAGCAAGACGCTAGATGGAGCCCATCTAAACTATGCCACCTCCGAAAAGGAGCTTTTGGCAGTTGTATATGCCTTTGAGAAACTTCGCTCTTACCTAGTGGGAGCGAAAGTTATTGTTTACACTAATCATGCAGCTATTCGTTACTTGCTTGCTAAGAAGGATACAATGCCGCGTCTTATTCGATGGATTCTCTTGCTTCAAGAGTTTGATCTAGAGATTCGCGATAAGAAGAGATCCGAAAATTCTGTTATGGATCACCTAAGCCGGCTACCTCCCTCTTCACGCGAGAAGTACGACCAACCCATAGACGATTCATCTCCCGATGAACACTTGCATTTGCTGGAACGTTTGATATACTTTTTTTTATCTCACCCCATGATGAAGGTGAAGTATGGGGTGAGGATACCTTCCAGCATGTTTAGGGATGCCGTACGGTCCAGCTAGCGACCTTAAATAAAGCGCTTATTGGGAGGCAACCCAAGGTATTGCTTTCTTTTCCCTTTTTCTAGTCTAGTTTTAGATAGTTTGCTTTTGCTTTGCTTTGTTTTGTTTTTGGCGTCCTAGACAGAAACCAGGTACTTTCTAAGGAAGGATTACAACTCAGGAGCAACACTGGAAAGACATAATTTCGAGAATTTGAGCAGACGGAGTTTGACTGAGACACATCTCGGTTGCTGTCACAGCACCTCGACCAACCCATAGACCAAGGTGTCTGGACCGCCTTGACCGAGGTGACAGCAGAATCGGCGAGGGGTATAAAAGGGAAACAATTTCTCCCTCTTCCCTCATATTTATCTTCTCGACCGCGGCGCTTCTCCACCTCGTTTCTCCATTCTTCGATCGTTTGCTACGATTTTTGCTCTGATCACGCAAGGAAAGGCTAGAGGATCAGATTACAAGCAAGAAACTACAACAAAAACGCCTCGAATCTACCGAATCTGGGGTAATTAATCGAAAACCCCAACTCTTTCTCTCTTTGCTGATTTTGGAGATTTGTGGCTTTGGTTGCCATGATTTTGTGCTAAAAAGAATATAAGTACCCCATAGGAAGAAAGTGGTAGTGAATTTGGGGGAAAAGAACTGAAATCGAGCAGTTTTTCGCCTCGGTCCAGTCGAGCTGTGTCTCGGCCGAGGCGATTCTTGAGGTTGTCAAATCGACCGAGGTGCCTTGTCAGCAGCAGTTATGAGTTCCTGATCTGATCGCCAGCTTGTTCTGAGGGATTCTCCTAGTAGTTCCTCACCTTCTTCTGCTACTAGACCTTCTATTCTGGTGATTCACGAGCGTCACCAGGCAGACTTTTACCGTATATGCACGCTCCCTGTGATTGCGCCGCGTTTCTTGGATGTAGCTGCGTTAGATTGCCTCCACGTAGTAGAGGATCTGCGGAGGATGATTTCTATGGTAGGGCTGGAGCAGTTTATGGAGATCAGAGCTCCAGCCTACCTCGAGCCCACACTAGAGTTTGTGAGTTCTATTACTCACCTACCTGAGAGGAAAGCCATCAAGTACCGGTTGCTGAACCGGAACTACATCGTTCCCATGGACCAGTTCAGAGATATCTTTGGCTTCCCGACCCCTACAGTTCCCGACTTTCCTTCTCGAGCCGTAGCTCGACAATTTTGGGGACAGATTGCTCATATGGTGGAGCACACTGACAGATGGAGACCTGGAGACTCCAGGGAGCGCATCATTTTCCACCTTGCTTTCCGTCTTCCCCACTGGATCTTTAGTGAGACCCTTCAGGTGGGTATTGAGACGCCCCAGAAGGTTAGACAGGGAGAGCTACTCAGTTTATTCTGTATGGTGACTAGGGGAGTGCTTGATTTTGGGGCCATGTTAGCTGAGGATCTGCAACGGATCAAGGCTAAGGGGAAGGGAGATATCTACTGTGGAGGACTGGTGACTCATATCACGACAGTCATGGATCTCGACCTGAGTGCTTGTACGTTGGTGGCGGCTGCAAAGCCGTTAGGACTTCAGGAGATGATCACGATGAGGATACTGGTCCCTCGTGGCCTTACTACACCCTATGTGGTGATGCCTTGGGAGCAGACTGCCCTCAGGGTATCATGTGGTCGGCTCAGTTCTCAGTTTTCGATCCTCAGTATTGGTCTACCGCTTGGATACCCTACATAGAGGATGCTACAGACGCCGCAGCTGCTCAGGTAGAGGAGGAGGCTGAGGATGATGATGGCGGTGCTGCCATGGAGACAGGTTCAAATACAACCGGCCCTAGTGTGCCAGTTGTTGACTTATACGACGAGGCGACAGAGGAGGAGGCAGTTGTAGCACCATCACGTCCTTTTAGACGCAGAGTCTGCAGACAGAGGGATCCCATAGCTCATCGACGGATAGACGAGCTGACGTACCAGATGATCGACTCTTACGCCGCCTTGTCCTTAGAGATGATGAAGATGAGGGAGAGCCACCACTACCAGCGCCGGATGATGGAGATACAGTTCCAACATACCATGGGTTATCCGTTTAACCTATCTCAGTACCCCTTCGTCCCGTATCCACCACCACCACCAGTAGATCAGGATTAGAGCTTGCAGGGATTTTTTTTCTTTATTTATTATGCAGCTCAGCTTATGTCCGGTTAGTATTATGTTTTTAGACTTATTTTGACCCATTGGGACAATGTGTCCCAAGTATGGGGTATTTGGATGTATCTTACTTGATATTATGTGTATGACTTGTATGACTTGTCATTTATGATCTTTCTTATGCTCTATGTGTTTATCTGAGACTACATGCATACATACAGGTTATTTGATTAAGAAAAACGTCAAAAACTGGTTAAGAAAATTTTTTTTATGACCTCGACCAAGATGATTCTTGCCAAACGAGGTCAAGTACCTCGGTTGACTTAGAACATCTCGACCGAGGCGGTTTAATTGAAAGAGTTTTTGAAACGATTTTTGTGCTTCTTTTCTAGGATATGAACTCAGTGATGATTTTGTTTGCAGATTGGTTTTGAAATCTTTATATGTTTAAAAGATTTTATGATATGTTTAAGTTGCTAAATGCTTTGTTTGAAATTTTTGGCATGTTAAATACTTTGTTTTTATCAAAATTATGTTGAATTTTAAGGTTGACACCACATGATTAGTTCTATCACTTTCTTCCTGGGATGATTAAGGCAATTCATTCTCTTCTCTCCTTCTTCTTGATCATGCTTAGCCCCTCATATATATATTTTCCTCCCTTTACCTATCCGGGAATTTGGAAGCAAGCAAGTGAAAGAAAAGTTGAGATGTTGGCTGAAAGTTTAGAAAGAAACAAATAGGTTTGGGGAAGTCAATCATGATGATGAGTAACTCGGCACCATTCACATAGCCGAGTGTTTGTGTCTTGCCAAAGTCGGATTGAGCGATATTCCTAACGGGTAATGGTATGTGCATCAAGGGTTTGAGGCATCTCGAGAAATTGATGATTGCTGATCTCCTAGGCTTCGGTTATTGTGCACCTCTATCCATGCATCCCAAAAAATAAAAAGTAAAATAAGCAAAGCTTATTGGTGGAAGATGTTGAAGTTCAAAGAAAAGTGACGTGAAGATCCTTTTCCCGGATTCTAGCACCACATTCCCTATATACATCCCACCCTCGCACGTTTGTTGACCTCCTTTTGAAAAGCCCTTAAGACCTCGAGCTTGTTGATTGACTTGGTGGTTTAAACTGGATTATACATGATTAATTTCGATAATTATGATTTATTATGCATTCTATGATTTTATGCAAAGATGAACAACTTTCTTATATTTATAAAATATTTTGATCATATTTCGATTTTAAATACCATGAAGCATTCTCTTAGAGTGATCTATGAGTGGAGAACACCACCAAAATGTTTTGAAATACTTTTCATTGATCTTTGTGGCTTATAATCCATTCTATCTTGTGCTTAAGATTTGGAACTTGCTTGGGGACAAACAAGGGACAAGTATGGGGTATTTTGATAACATGTATTATATTCTATATTTTAGGACTTGTTTAGACGTTTTATCTTCAAAAATCTATATATATGGATGTATATTATGTGATTATATTTTCATTTCATCTACCTTTACGGGAATCGAGGTCTACACCAAGTTTCGTTGTAATCATAGGTAAAATGGCACATTTTGTATCGAAATGGAGCTAAGGAGCAAATGAGTCATAGGAGCTACATTCTGGAGCTTAAAAGAGAACTCAGGAAGCAAGGAATTACTAAACAAGATTTACTTTGGACCAGACTTAAGAGATTTCACATTCAGTTGAGATTCACCTCGGTCAGCTACAGTGTCACCTCGACCGAGGTGATCTTGAGGAGCGTCCCGACCGAGGCGAACACCCTGGCGCGGCGAGATCATATCTTTTGGCTGAGATCTTTTATTTTTGGAAGGAAGATATCTTATATTTTTGGGCTGGATTTCTGGAAGGAAGATCATATATTTAGTAGATCTATTTTAGAGATATAGATATATTTTATAGGAAATTATCTTTTTAAGATATTATTATCTTTTGAAGATAATTCTCCTATATAAAGGGTTGGGTTCTCCACAATTCAACCATCCTTTAATCTTTTGATCAGCAATATTCTACCCGCTGCAGTAAAGAGATTTTCTGGAAGTTCGAAGGAAGGAATGATTGAAGATTGAAGGAAGGAATTTGATAGCTTGGAGATAGCTTTTAAGGGGATTTGTAAGACTTTCTTAGATTCCCTTTGGTTTTATTGTCTTGTTGGATTTGTGATCCAAGGAACGCTGATTTGTTTGATATTTGATTCAGTTATTGAAGCCTTGTTCTTAAGGTTTTTGTGTTCAAATATTCATTCCCTTCTCATATATTTGATTATTGCTTCATGATGATGAGTGGCTAATTTCCTTGTGCGATCCTAGGGTGATTGGCTGAAAGTTGTGCGAAAGACGATGATAGAATAATCTTAATCCTAGTAGGACCTTGAAAGCTCGAGTCTTTAAGCTTAACCCTAGAGTACCTTGTTTATTCGATGAACATCTCGGCCGGGGTGGAACTTGACAAACCGAGGTGACCTTTTCTGACCCAAAACTGAGAGTTAAGTGTTAGAGTTTGCCAAATCCTATTCTTATTACACCTTTCCTGGTTTAATGCAAGCCTAGGATGAGACTTACCAGGTGATTCCTTTGTTTGTTTACCCATGATCATAAGTGTAGGTAATAAAGGTTTAACCTTTATTGGGTTTTGAGTGTGCCTTCATCCCATCTTTGCGAGTTAGCCTGAGACTTACCCGGTAAAGGTTGATTCTATTCCCTTAGTTGGTGTGTTGGTTTGAGATTATAGTTCCTTTCCTTAGTACCTTGAGGCTTACCCGGTAATAGGAACTTTGGTTTGGGATAGTGAGTAGTGAGACTTATCCAGTAATCTATTCCACATTGGAAGCACCTTCCCTTTGCAAAATCTCAGCTTTGTCCGCTTATCTTGAGATCTTGAGTCGGAACCACAACTAGATGCTTTAATCCCTAGAATTTTCATACTTCCTTTAATTGACCTTATTATCATTTTTGATTGCTTTAATCGCTTTTGTGGTTATTAGTTGCATTAACGACTGACCGAAGGTATTTCTATGGTCGTCTATACCCAATCAAAAGTAAATCCCGACTTAGCATTAAGAACAAGTATAGCTATTAAGTAATGGTAGAACCCAAGAGAGTTAAGGTATTTTAGATGCGATTATCGATTATAGTGACAAGTAACAAAGGGGGGGGGTTTGGTTGAATTGATGCACACAAAAACTTATGAAAACGATTAATGCGACAAGAAAGACAATGATGGATGAATCTACACTAGGTTGATTCTAAGCATGCAATTGCTACTTTAGTGAGTTCCTTTTATGAGTTTTCAAGTAATCTCCCGTCTCGATCATATATATGTGTTGAGCCAACCGGCATCAACACAACTTAACAAGTTAGTGTTCCGTAAACCTACAAGAACATGTAACAAGTTAGCTTTCAAACAAAGACTAGGGGATATAAAGAGAGGATTAAAACCGTTAAACTTATTTTTATATTTGTGTTCCTTTTCTTTAGGTAATCACAACCCGTTATTACTTAAAGTTGCTACTAGATTAAAGACCCGAACCTATTAATCCTAGTTGTTTGCATGTACTTTAGAACCTAAGGTGATCAATCTCAAGCAATAGTAAACATGCAATTAGACAATGGAGATCAAGGAAACACAAAGTATTACTGAAGGAAAACTTATTTTATAAAGAACTTACAACCAAAGTAACAATGCAGCTTCAAACCAACCCAATGTAGCATGGGAGTTAGCAACTCATTACAAAGGTAGCAAGACAATCTAAGTGGATAATTTGTTGGCTAACAAGATGATAAGATGGATGATTCTAGCAATCAACCAAAGACTATTTATACTACAAAAGACCCTAAATAGGAGGAAATTGCCGGCCCAAAACAACCACCTTTAATGCCATAAAGGTGGTGTAAACAGCCGGAGTAAAGCTTCTGACGTTAAGCCGCAGGGGCGGCCTTCAGCTCCGCAGGGGCGGTGAAGGCCAAAACGCTTGATCTTCTTCATGGCCGTAGGGGCGGCTAGGCAATTCCGCCGGGGCGGATCTTCAATGCTCTTCAAATGTCTGACCCTTCGACTTCCTGACGTTTCTGATGCCAAGCCACCGGGGCGTCCCTTTGTCGACGCAGGGGCGGTGATACAACCTTTTCGTCTTCCATCTCCCAG
The DNA here is from genome assembly GCA_033239125.1 of Fagopyrum homotropicum. Taxonomy (NCBI): domain Eukaryota; kingdom Viridiplantae; phylum Streptophyta; class Magnoliopsida; order Caryophyllales; family Polygonaceae; genus Fagopyrum; species Fagopyrum homotropicum. Next base: position 32,197,730 of record BSWB01000002.1, on the reverse strand, counting down.
GTTTAGGCGCAGGCAGGGGCGCAGTGGAAGGCGCAGGGGGTCTTCGTCTCTTCAGGGCAGGTCACCGCAGGGGCGCCAAGGATTGGCGCAGGGGCGGTGACACACTTCATGGCTGGCGCCGGTGAAGGCGCACGGAGCACTCCGGTGTAAGGCGTCACCTGCAGGGGCGGTGAGGCAACAGAAGTTTTGCTTCATGAACGATCTTCACTCCTAAGTGCTTATAACTCCTTCCTTAGCTTCTTTTAGTCTTCTTCTTCTGGACCAAGGAGTTAGTAGCATAAACCGACACAAATGCAATAAAAAGACTCTAAAAACTATCCTAAATGATAGTGATTCCATCACCTATTAAACTCCCTCATACTTAGACCTTTTACTCATCCCGAGTAAAACAAATGACAACAACTAGACTCAAAGGCCTCAGGAAGCATGGGTAAGCAAGAAAAGACAATGAAAACAGGAGAAAAGCCAAGAAGGAAAGAATGAAAAGAGAGGAAAAGTGAGAAAAAGAGAGAAACTACCATCCTTATTGCTCCAAGAGTGGACTATCCGGACAACCTCCTTATGACTACCCTTCCTATGTCGCCAAACACCGGAAGAGAAACCTACACTCGGTGTCGCTCATTTTGCCAAGGCGCCCTTTCGGGTTTTCACCTTGCCACTCTTCTTCTTTTCTCACTTGAACTCACATCCCTCAAGTCCAATTTTGCACCAACCTAAGGTTGGTCGGACTACCTTCTTTTTTCCTAAACTGCCCTTTCGGATTTTCGGTTTATCCAAGGATTTTCATGCCTTTTTTCATTTTCTTTGGCTTTTTCTCTTTTTTTTTGTGAATTTCAATCTGAATTCAAAAGATGCAAAACAAACTCAAAACAACTAAATGAAACTGTACAAACAATGATATGTCCCTCCCCCATACTTGAAGTACACTTTGTCCTCAAAGTGGAAAATGAGGCAAAGATAAATGTGGGAGAAGGGAAAAGAAATGTACCCCTCAGTCGGGTGGTCCGGATGGACCACCAAGACCCTCCTCCGGTGGGTAAGAAAAATGGCTGAAGAAGTGCTCGTGCCGGTGGTGGAGCGTGTCGATACAACCGTCCTGAGCCTCCATCCTCTCTCTAAATGAAGTCTCATAGCTAGCTTGCCAAGCCAGCTGTTGAGTCTCCAACTGCTGCTGATGAGCCGCCTGCCAAGCATCCTGACGGCGGTCAAAGTGAGTGGTCATGGAAGAGGCGAAACTGGACTGCCACACCTGCTGCTGCTCAAGCATGGACCGCTGGTACTCGGTCTTCCATATCTGGTGCTGTGTAGTCAAGGCCGCCATCAGAGCCTGCAGACTCTTCATGGCCTTACTATCGTGTGCTGCCGTCGGCATCTCCTCATAAGTGGGGGCTCGGATGGAGCCGGCTGCGTATCTCCCAACAATATCCGCCTGAGGTTGTCTCGGACGGACTGGGTCAGCTGGTACATACAGATCGGAGAGCTCGTCTCCCAATGGAAGTTGTCGGGGGAGGTATGTGATATGACTCCCATCTGCTAAAGAGAGCCAAAAACGATGCTCCCCGTCTCTCCTGAGGAGCCTGCACCTCCTCAACATACCCTCCGTATATAGTGGGGCTTCTAATCCGTCCTCTAAAGTAGAGAGATCCATCACCTGTGCAGCCAACAAGGAGATGATCCCTCCTCCCACAATATCATGTGGATCATTCTTCCTAATCCGCTTTAGAGCGGTAAGGAAAGGTATGGCCAATCCGGCACCCAGTCATTCGTGGAGAGGCAGGCGTATAACAATGGAAGGTCCTTAAGAGCAACCTTATTCTCCTCCTTGTGTCCATAAAAGACACTCATGAATAGCTTCGAGATGAGCCTCAAACAGGGCTGAGTAAATTTGTTGGAGTACTCACCCCCTGCATGAAATTCAGACCTGGTGGTGGCCTGCCAAAACTCCATCAAATAAGGTGTTGGAATAGGTTCCCACCAGTCGTTGGAAGCGGCTATAGTCACCCCTAATGCCTCCTGCAGCTGGGTGTAGTCCAATGTGTACTTCCTTTTGTTGAACTTGAATGTAAGTCCAACACACCCATGGTCCACCGTTTCCATTTTGAAGGTGGCAATGAAGTGGCGGCTGAGCTCGGGGTATGTTGGAGCAGTTGTTGTAAAAAAATACCCGAGCCCAGCGTTGTTGAGAAGTTCCTGCATGCTCTCCAACAAACCCAATTGTTCCAAAGTAGGAACGTCCAAAAATCGGGTTGCATACACATCCCGACTTTGTGCAATTCTATACCGCATCGTCTCGACTTCTAAAAACTTATAATTCTTCTAATTCTCCATCTCTTGCAGTTGAGACAATCAAAGTAATTAGAAATTTCAAAAAATTGAGTAGGAAACGAACCCTCTGTTGTGTTTTCCACAAGGGCAGCTGCAACAGGCGCAGGGGCGGCACGACACAGGGGCGGGAGCTTGCAGACACAGGGGCGGGCAAAGAGCAGAAGACGATTTGGGTGTTCGGCGAAGGTGGTGGCTCTGGGGCTTTTCCGGCGTCTTCTTTGTTGTTGCAGACGTCACCGGGGGCAATGGAGTTTGGAGAGTGAGAGGGTTGAGGTGGTGCTTGTGTGTGGTGGTGGAGATGGTTGGTGTCACAAAGGGCGGTGACACTAGGTTGCCGGAGGCGGCGTAACAACGTCTGAACAAGGCGGTGCGAGATCTTCCGGAGGGCGCGAGGGCTTGGGAGGCGAGTCCGCTAGGTTTTTGAAGGATGAATGGAGAGGGAGTAAAGAGGGCGGTAGATGTAGGTTATTTTTGGGAAATGTATTTTTTTTCTTTCCTTAACAGAACCGCAGGTGCGGCGTTTGTCACCGCGGGGGCGGTGACAAGGAAGAGGGGGTACGCAGCCTCAGCGCCGGAGGCGGAGCTGAGGATGTGTGTCAAGGGTGGCCGCCGCAGGGGCGTATGGGTGTCACCGCGGGGGTGGGGCCAACGTGAGCAGACGCTGGCCCAGCGCCGAGGGCGGCGTTGGCCATGGGTGTCACCGCAAGAGCGGGGACTTAGAGCCGCAGGGGCAGTTTTCTTGACAGAAACTCCTCTTCTTATTTCTTCGGGTTGCCTCCCGAGCAGCGCCTTTGTTTTACGTCGTTGGCTCGACGTAGGGACTCTTCCTCTATGATTGAGCCTCTTCCAGTATCACCTTTGGGTTTATAACCGTTTGTGAAGGTAATCCTCCGGAGGACCTAGTTTCGATTCTTGTAATGGCTTCCGCCATTTGACCAACCTGTTTTTCAAGGTTCTTGATGCTCGATTTTATTGTTTGTACATGGGTAGCAAAATGTTTAGTCAAAACCTGCAACATATCTTCAGTTGAGTGATACTTACCTTGACGGGGCTGCTGTTGTTGGTTTTGTTGATCCCTCCAACGAAAATTCTGTTGGTCACGCCTGTTTTCCATGAAATTCTGTGCATAGGGATCGTTCCTAGGTCTTTGCTGTTGTGGTTGTCCATAACCCATTGCGTTTACCTCAGTATCGTCATCCTGGACTTGTGGACACATGTCTGTTGGATGATACGGGTTAGCACAAACTCCACAAGCTTTGAGCTGCTGTGGCGTTCCCATAAGTGTTAGTCTCTTCACCATTTCCTTCAACTCCGCGAGCTCGGTGGAAATCCCACTCTTTCCGGAACTTACAACATGAACTCCTTTTTTAGCCGGGGTCCTTCCAAAGTTCCGAGTACCTTCCGCTAGTTCCTGTATCTTTTCCAAAGCAAGGTCAGGAGTAGAGTTAAGAATATTACCTCCGCAAGCTGCATCGACGATCCTCCTTTCATTGTCTAGTAAGCCATTGTACAAGTACAAGACTATATCTTGAGTTGAATATCCGTGAAAAGGACACTTGGATCGGAGGCGTGCAAACCTTTCGAAGTACTCGTAGAGAGTTTCGTTTGCCTCTTGCTCGATGTTGCTTATAGCTTTCTTCAAGCTATTGGCCTTCTTAGCTGGAAAGTATTTCTCCAAGAACGCCTTGTGAAGGTTCTCCCAAGTGTCGATACTCCCGGATGGAAGGTGGTAATATCAATCATCCGCGGAATCTTTGAGTGTGAAGCCGAATGCCCTCATCTTGATTTGCTCTTCGGTAATGTTGGCCGGCTTCATGCTTATACACACGGTATGGAACTTCCCAAGGTGCTTGATGGGGTCTTCACCACTTAGCCCATGGAAGGATGGAAGCGAGTGAATGAGGCCCGGCTTGAGCTCAAAATTGACTCCTTCCCCTAATGCCGGTATAGTGACCGCAAGAGGGTTTTGAGCCAAGGTGGGCTGTGTAAGTTGACGAAGAATACGGTCAGCCATCTCTTGTTGAAGTTGTTGTTGTCTTCGTTGCCGGATGTGCGTCCTCTCAACTTCTGGATCAAAAGAAGCAAAGCCGGAGTTAGTAGCACGGGTTTGAATCATAAAAAATGGTTCAAACCAATAATAAATAATAACAATAAAACACTAAAGCTCCCCGGCAACGGCGCCAAAATTTGTCCGAAGGTATTTCTATGGTCGTCTATACCCAATCAAAAGTGAATCCCGACTTAGCACTAAGAACAAGTATAGCGATTAAGTAAGGGTCGAACCCAAGAGAGTTAAGGTGTTTAAGATGCGATTATCGATTATAGTGACAAGTAACAAGGGGGGGGGGGGTTGGTTGAATTGATGCACACAAAAACTTATGAAAACGATTAATGCGACAAGAAAGACAATGATGAATGAATCTACACTAGGTTGATTCTAAGCATGCAATTGCTACTTTGGTGAGTTCCTTTTACAAGTTTTCAAGTAATCTCCCGTCTCGATCATATATATGTGTTGAACCAACCGGCATCAACACAACTTAACAGGTTAGTGTTCCGGAAACCTACAAGAACAAGTAACAAGTTAGCTTTCAAACAAAGACTAAGGTCTATAAAGAGAAGATTAAAACCGCTAAACTTATCTTTATATTTGTGTTCCTTTTCTTTAAGTAATCACAACCCGTTATTACTTAAAGTAGCTACTAGATTAAAGACCCGAACCCGGAGCCTATTGATCCTAGTTGTTTGCATGCACTTTAGAACCTAAGGTGATCAATCTCAAGCAATAGTAAACATGCAATTAGACAATGGAGATCAAGGAAACACAAAGTATTATTGAATGAAAACTTATATTACAAAGAACTTACAACCAAAGTAACAATGCAGCTTCAAACCAACCCAATGTATCAAGGGAGTTAACAACTCATTACAAAGGTACAAGACAATCTAAGTGGATAATTTGTTGGCTAACAAGATGATAAGATGGATGATTCTAGCAATTAACCAAATACTATTTATACTACAAAAGACACTAAATAGGAGTAAATGGCCGGCCCAAAACAACCACCTTTAATGCAATAAAGGTGGTGTAAACAGCCGGAGTAAAGCTTCTGACGTTAAGCCGCAGGGGCGGCCTTCAGCTCCGCAGGGACGGCCTTCAGCTCCGCAGGGGCGGTAAAGGAAAAAACGCTTGATCTTCTTCATGGCCGCAGGGGCGTCTAGGCAATTCCGCTGGGGCGGATCTTCAATGCTCTTCAAACGTCTTACCCTTCGACTTCCTGACGTTTCTGATGCCAAACCGCCGGGGCGTCCCTTTGTCGACGCAGGGGCGGTGACACAACCTTTTCGTCTTCCAGCTCCCAGGTTGAGGCGTAGGCAGGGGTGCAGTGGAAGGCGCAGGGGAGCTGGTCTTCGTCTCTTCAGGGCAGGTCACCGCAGGGGCGCCAAGGATTGGCGCAGGGGCGGTGACACACTTCATGGCTGTCGCTGGTGAAGGCGCACGGAGCACTCCGGTTTAAGGTGTCACCCGCAGGGGCGATGGCAAGGCTCCGTAGGGGCAGTGAGGCAAAAGAAGTTTTGCTTCGTGAACGATCTTCACTCCTAAGTGCTTATAACTCCTTCCTTAGCTTCTTTTAGTCTTCTTCTTCTGGACCAAGGAGTTAGTAGCATAAACCGACACAAATGCAATAAAAAGAATCTAAAAACTATCCTAAATGATAGTGATTCCATCACCTATCAACGACCTATACTTGCTTTGTTTCACCTAAGTCCCTGAGATCGACACCCCGGAATTCTTGCTTTTTACTATAATTGATCCGTACACTGCGGGTTCGCATCCTTATTTTAAGCATATTTCTTGGGATATAAATTTAAAGCTTTCACACACCATTTGGAGCAAACAATTGTACCTCATTGTCCGGGATGCAACGGCGTATTACCTGATCACTAAAATGCTTCCAAAGGTAAGGATCGTCCCAAACGCAGTGTCGTGCTTCAGCCTTCACCTTCTCTCGTTGTGCCTTGGTGAAGTCTAGAGGGTACTCACCTTAACAATGAAGTTTACAATGTCAGCAAACCAAGGGTTAAATGATTTAAGTTTAAACAGAACCTCTGTCGAGTAATCCGCAGGGGTGCCTAGTTCGAGCCGCAGTGGCGGTTGGCCGTAGGGGCGGGTCTTTGGATGCGCAGAGGCGGTTACACAACAAAGGGTTGTGTAGAAGGTGTCGTTTGGAAAGCTTCCAACTATGGCCCTTCCTTTGGATGGATCTTCTTCCTTCTATACCAGCATGCTCAAATGATCGGCCACAAGGTTCTCAACCCCCTTCTTGTCCCAGATCTCTAAGTTGAACTCGCTTAGAAGGAGTACCCACCGAATCAATCTTGGCTTTGCTTCCTTCTTCTCCATGAGATATCTAAGAGCTGCATGGTCAGTGAAAATGATTACCTTTACTCCAAGAAGGTACTGTTTGAACTTCTCAAGTGCAAATACCACCGCTAGCATCTCCTTCTCGGTGGCGGAGTAGTTCCTTTGTGCTCCATTAAGCGTCATGGATGCATAATGGATGACGTGTGAGGCTCTTCCATCCTTCTGTCCTAGGACAACTCCTACAGCATAGTCGCAGGCATCACACAAAATCACGAAAGGCTTCTCCCAATCCAGAGACTAGATGATCGGTGCACTAGTGAGGCAAGCTTTTAAAATGTCAAAAGCTTTCTTGCAACCTTCATCCACTATGAAAGTGGCATCTTTCTTGAGTAATACACGCAATGGCGCTGAGATCTTTGAAAAGTCCGTGATGAACCGCCGATAAAAACCTGCCTGACCTAGAAAAGAACGGATTTCACGAACGTTAGTAGGGTAAGGTAAAATTTGAATAACATCAACTTTTGCCTTATCTACTTCTATCACTTTTGAGGATATCACATGTCCTAGCACTATTCCTTGTTCAACCATGAAATGACATTTTTCCGAATTAAGAACTAAATTAGTTTTCACACATTTTTCAAGAACAAGTTTTAAATGCCCTAGGCATGCATCAAAACTATTTCCATGGACAGTAAAGTCATCCATAAAAACTTCAATAAAGTTCTCTATATATTCAGAAAAAAATACTTACCATGCACCGTTGGAATGTGCCGGAGGCATTGCAAAGTCCAAATGGCATTCTCGGTACACAAAAGATTATCTACCATTACTAACACATCTTCAATAATCCCTTTCGGGTAAACATTAAATCTATCAGCAAGTTGTACCACAATCCGGGTTTCAATTAGCGGCCCAAGGCAAAGTGATTTATTGATAGAGTAAGGAAGGAGATTAATGGAAGCACCAAGATCAAGCATAGATTTGTCAAAGAGGGTTTCCCCTATAACACAAGGAATGCTTACCATGCCCGGATCGCTACACTTCTTGGGCATTCGATGTTGGAAGACGGCGGAGACATGCTCGCTCACTTGCACCGTTTGCTTCCCCTTCAGCTTCTGATTCCTCTTAATGGTGCAGAGTTCCTTTAAAAAACGAGCATACTTAGGAATACTCTTCACTAATTTAAGGAGAGGGATATTTACCTCGCATTTGGAGAAGGTCTCAAAGAGATCCTTGTTCTCAATCACCTTTCTTTCCTTTAGTGCCTCAGGGATGGGAGCAGGTGGTTTCTCAGCATACAAAGGTGGAAAATTAGGATGGATGTAAGAATCTTTCTCAACAGAACCCTCTATCGTCTTTTCCGCAGGGGCGGAAGGTTGCAGGCGCAGGGGCTGCTCAGGGGCTGTCCCCGCAGGGGCGGTGACATCCAGCCGCAGGGGCGGCGTCTGCTAAGAAGCTGGCGCAGTTACAGCCGTAAGTGCGGATGCGGGGGCGGCAGACTCGTTAGAGGGTTTGATCTTCACTTGTGTTGTTGGTTTCTACTGGATTTGCTTCTCACTCCTCATTGTTAGAGCACTAACATTCTCCTTGGGGTTGACCACCGTCTGGGAAGGGAAGTTTCCGGAGGATCTAGCTTCGATCCTTGTAATGGCTTCCGCCATTTGCCCAACCTGTTTCTCAAGGTTCTTGATGCTGGATATCGTAGTTTGGACATGAGTAGAAAAATGCTTAGTCAACAGCTACAGCATATCCTCAATGGATTGAGACTTACCTTGGCGGGGTTGCTGCTGTTGGTTTTGTTGATCCCTCCATCTAAAATTCTGTTGATCACGCCAATTTGGCATGTATATTTGCGCATAAGGATCGTTCCTTGGCCTTTGTTTTTGTTGTTGCCCATAGCCCATTGCGTTCACCTCAACATCGTCAACCTAGACTTGAGGGCACATATCCGTTGGATGGTATGGATCGGCACACACTCCACATGCTTTGAGTTGTTGTGGAGTTCCCATCAAGGTCAATCTTTTCACCATCTCCTTCAGCTCGGAGATTTTTCAGTTGAGATCTCATTTCTCCCAGGATTGATAGCATGAACTCCTCTTTTGGAAGAGGTTCTTCCGAAATTCCGAGTTCCTTCAGCTAGTTCTTGCATTTTCTTTAAAGCAAGGTCAGGAGTAGTGTTCAGAATATTACCTCCACAAGTAGCATCGACGATTTTCCTCTCATTTTCAAGAAAGCCATTGTACAAGTACAAGACTAAATCTTGGGCAGAATACCCATGGAAAGGACAGCTGGATCGGAGTCGTGCAAAACGCTCGAAATACTCGTAGAGAGTTTCGTCTGCCTCTTGCTTGATGTTGCTTATAACTTTCTTCAAGCTATTGGCCTTCTTGGATGGAAAATACTTCTCCAAAAATGCCTTATGGAGGTTCTCCCATGTGTCGATGCTACCGGACAGAAGATGGTAGTATCAATCATCCGCCCCATCCTTGAGCGTGAAACCGAATGCCCTCAACTTGATTGGCCTTCGGTAATGCATTCATCATGAAGGACAAGGAGAGTTTGTCCAAGTCATGGGAGAGATTTAAAGATGTTCTCTTGGATTGCCCACATCATGGGATTCCAAAGATAGAGTTGTTGGAGATATACTTCAAGGGATTGGATAGAGCTACCCAATTCAATCTTCAACTACTCTCCGCCAGCACATTCATGGACATGCCAATTGATGAAGCATGGGAGTTCATTGAGAAATAGGCTTTGTACATGGAGAAATACTCCCACCAACGAGCTGAAAATGGAGTTAAGAGAGTTAATTTCCAGGAAGCTCCATCAAATGATAATCAACTCATTTCCCTCAAGAATGATGTGAAGCAATTAAAGGACCTTTTGGTTGCTCACACAAAGAAGGAAGAAGGAGGATATCAAGGAACAACAATTACAACAATAGTAGAGGCTCCAACAACAACAATTGGAAATCTAATAATCAAAATTCGGGTAACCCTTATTATAATTCCAACTCTAATAATTCCTCTAACCCTTTCTCTTCTTCTTCTACTCAATTGAAGAGCCAGGAGCGTGAATCAAGTTCGTCCCAGCCAGAGAAGAAAAATGCAGTGCTGGAGGCCATCTTGATCAAGCTCAACGCTATGAAGACATCCATGACTTCATTTTCAAAGGCACAAAAAGCCTTAGAGCAACAATTCTTTAATAAGGCGAATGAAGCGTCAAGAGATCCAGGGAAGCTCCTAGCAAGGACAGAGAGCAACCCTAAAGGACAGATTATGGCAATAACGATGAGAAGTGGACTGAAAAATGCAGATCCAATGCCTCGGTCGATGCTAGTACAAACGATGAACACCTCGGTCTAGGTACAGACGAGGAACACTTCGGTCGAGGTGCCATCCGAGGTGGAGTCCCAGAAAGCGACGGACAAAACTGAAGTTTATGTCCCGCCTCGTGCATATAAACCACCACTTCCATTCCCCCAGTCAAGGGCTAGAGCACATTTAGACAAACACTTTGGTAAGTTCCTTGACTTGATGAATAAGCTACATATTAACATCCCTTTCCTTGATGCTATTCTAGGAATGCCCGCCTATGGGAATTTCTTAAAAGAAATTCTATCAAGGAAGAGGAAACTGGAAGATTTTGGCGAAGTAAGGATGACATCTAAATCCTTGGAGCTCATTCAAATCATGAAGGAGAAGATGCCACCCAAGTTGAGAGATCCCGGATCATTTTAAATTCCCATTCAAGTTGGGGATGTAACTTGTGAGGCGTTGTGTGATCTGGAAGCCAGCGTGAGCATCATCCCGCTAGAGCTATGTGTGAAGATTGGACTTGGAGGGCCCAAGCCGGTGATGATAAGGTTATACATGGCGGACCGCTCCATTACCCATCCCGTGGACATTTTGGAAGATGTTCCTGTTAAGTTAGGTAACTTCTACTTACCTATAGACTTTGTTGTGCTTGATATACCCGCAGATTATCCCGTTCCTATCATTCTCGGGAGACCATTTCTAGCAACTTCGGGTTGCAATGTGGATTGTAAGAATGCCAAGTTGAAATTCACATTGGCGGAGATCAAGTGGAGTTTGCATTGCTTGCTGTAATGAAAGGAGAGCCGCTGGAGGATGACATCTTCAATATCTATGATGAAGAAGAGTCAAGAGAATTGGTGAGCTCTATCCTTATTAATGACCCTCTTGAAAGAGTTATTAGTTTTAGCTTAATGGAGGATGGTATAGATGCCTCTTATAATGCAGATATACAGAGCTTAAAGGCACTGGAAGAAGATCCAGGAGCTAAGATTGAAAAACTAATCCAGGAGAAGAGAATCTCCAGTTTCTGTCCCAGTTCCAGTACCTCGACCGAGGCACTTTCTAGACCAAGAGAGGTGTTCTTATCTGAAGAACATCTCTGTCACCCACTCTGGACCTCGACCGAGGTCGCAAGCGAGATGATGTCAACTGAGACTTCTGAAAGTCCAGTTCTTCGATCGAAGTCTACTCCACTGGAAGGAGGAAGCAAGGATCTCCCTCAGAAAGCACCCCTAGTTGTGGAGCTTAAACCGCTTCCATGTCACTTGAGGTATGTTTTCCTTAGACCGGATTCTACATATCCCGTCATCGTTAGTGCTTCCCTTTCCGAAACTGAATTGTCTAAACTGATGCATGTCATGAGAAAACATCAAAAGGCTTTGGGTTATACTATTGATGATCTTATTGGTATTAAGCCTTCTTTCTACATGCATAGAATACTAATGGAGGATAATCATAAGACTTCACGGGAACCTCAAACACGGTTAAATCCGATCATGAAAGAGCCTTTGAAGAAAGAAATTCTTAAGTTGATGGATGCAGGTATCATATTTCCTATCTCGGATAGCAAATGGGTTAGCCAAGTGCATGTAGTTCCGAAGAAAGGAGGGATGACCGCTGTAACGAATAAGAACAACGAGTTGATCCCAACTAGGACCGTTACGGGCTGGAGGGTGTGCATTGATTACAGGAAGCTGAACGTGGCCACTCGGAAGGACCATTTTCCACTTCCCTTTCATTGATCAAATGCTCGAACGGTTATCCCAACATTCACATTTTTGCTATTTAGATGGTTATAGTGGCTTCTTTCAGATTCCTATCCATCCAGATGATCAAGAGAAGACCACTTTCACTTGTCCATGGGGGACATTCGCTTATAGGAGGATGCTATTTGGATTAGGTAATGCACCCGCTACCTTCCAGCGATGCATGATGACTATCTTTTCCGGGTACATAGAGGAGATCATGGAGGTATTTATGGATGACTTTTTAGTATATGGTTCCTCTGTCGATGATTGCCTATCTAACCTTTCTCTAGTTCTACAAAGATGTGAAGACACTAATCTCGTTTTGAATTGGGAGAAGTGTCATTTTATTTTCAATGAAGGCATTGTGCTAGGACACCTCGTTTCCAACTGAGGTATTGAGGTCGATCGAGCTAAGATCGAGACTATTGAGAAACTTCCTCTCCCTTGTTCTGCTAAGGGTGTGCGGATTTTTCTCGGGCATGCAGGTTTCTATAGGAGGTTCATCAAGGATTTCTCGAAGATTTCTAAACCACTAACTAAACTCTTGAATAAGGATGTTTTTTTTTGAGTTTTCGCTGGAATGTCTTGATGCATGTTATAGGATAAAGGAAGCGTTATTCTCCGCTCCCATTATTCAACCTCTGGATTGGACCTTGCCCTTTGAGATCATGTGTGATGCGAGGGACGTGGCCGTAGAAGCGGTTCTTGGAAAAAAGAAGTATGGCCGGACCAACGGCATTTACTATGCTAGCAAGACGCTAGATGAAGCCCAACTAAACTACACCACCACCGAAAAGGAGCTTTTGGCGGTTGTATATGCCTTTGAGAAATTTCGCTCTTACCTTGTGGGAGCGAAAGTTATTGTTTACACTGACCATGCAGCTATTCGTTACTTGCTTGCGAAGAAGGATGCAATGCCGCGTCTTATTCGATGGATTCTCTTGCTTCAAGAGTTTGATCGAGAGATTCGCGATAAGAAGGGATCCGAAAATTCTGTTACGGATCACCTCAGCCGGCTACCTCCCTCTTCACACGAGAAGGACGACCCACCCAAAGACGATTTATTTCCCGATGAACACTTGCATTTACTGGAATGTTTGATAGACTTCTTTATCTCACCCCATGATGAAGGTGAAGTATGGGGTGAGGATACCTTCCAGCATGTTTAGGGATGCCGTACGGTCCAGCTAGCGGCTTTAAATCAACTGCTTCTTGGGAGGCAACCCAAGGTATTGCTTTCTTTTCCCTTTTTCTAGTCTAGTTTTAGATATTTTGCTTTTACTTTGCTTTGTTTTGTTTTTGGCATCCTAGACAGAATCCAGGTACTTTCTAAGGAAGGATTACAACTCAGGAGCAACAATAGAAATACAGAATTTCGAGAATTTGAGAAGACGGAGTTTGACTGAGATACATCTCGGTTGCTGTCACAGCACCTCGACCGAGATGATTCTTGAGCAACCGAGGCGACTAGGGCTGACAAAGACCCACCTCGGTCCAGACACCTTGGTCCAGTCGGAACCACCTCGACTGAGGTGACATGCAGAATCGGCGAGGGGTATAAAAGGGATACAGTTTCTCCCTCTTCCCTCCTATTTATCTTCTTGACCGCGGCGTTTCTCCACCTCGTTTCTCCGTTCTTCGATCGTTTTCTATGAATTTTGCTCCGATCACGCAAGGAAAGGATAGAGGATCAGATTGCAAGACCGAATCTGGGGTAATTAATTGAAAACCCCAACTCTTTCTCTCTTCGTTTATTTTGGAGATTTGTTGCTTTGGTTGCCACATTTTTGTGCTAAAAAGAATATAAGTACCCCATAGGAAGAAATTGGTAGTGAATTTGGGGGAAAAGAACTGAAAATCAGAGAGTAGAAATCAAGCAGTTTTTCGCCTCGGTCCAGTCGAGCTGTGTCTCAGCCGAGGCGATTCTTGAGATTTTCATATCGACCGAGGTGCCTTGTCAGCAGCAGTTATGAGTTACAGATCTGATCGCCATCTTGTTTTGAGGGATTCTCCCAGTAGTTCCTCACCTTCTTCTGCTTCTAGACCTTCCATTCCGGTGATTCACGAGCGTCACCAGGCAGACTTTGACCGTATATGCGCGCGCCCTGTGATTGCGCCGCGTTTCTTGGATGTAGCTGCGTTCGATTGCCTCCACGTAGCAAAGGATCTGCAGAGGATGATTTCTATGGTAGGGCTGGAGCAGTTTATGGAGATCAGAGCTCCAGCCTACCTCGAGCCCACACTAGAGTTTGTGAGCTCTGTTACTCACCTACCTGAGAGGAAAGCCATCAAGTACCGGTTGTTGAACCGGAACTACATCGTTCCCATGGACCAATTCAGAGATATCTTTGGCTTCCCGACCCCTACAATTCCCGATTTCCTTCTTGAGCCGTAGCTCAATAGTTTTCGGGACAGATTGCTCATGTGGTGGAGCACGCTGACAGATGGAGATCTGGAGACTCCAGGGAGCGCATCATTTTCCACCTTGCTTTCCGTCTTGCCCACCAGATCTTTAGTGAGACCCTTCAAGTGCGTATTGAGATACCCCATAAGGGAGAGTTGCTCAGTTTATTCTGTATGGTGACTAGGGGAGTGCTTGATTTTGGGGCCATGTTAGCTGAGGATCTGCATCGGATCAAGGCTAAGGGGAAGGGAGATATCTGCTGTGGAGGACTGGTGACTCATATCGCGACAGTCATGGATCTTGACCTGAGTGCTTGTACGTTGGTGACGGCTGTAAAGCCGCTAGGACTTCAGGAGATGATCACGAGGAGGATACTGGTCCCTCGTGGCCTTACTACACCCTACGTGGTGATGCCTTGGGAGCAGACTATCCCTGAGGGTATCATGTGGTCGGCTCAGTTCTCAGTTTTCGATCCTCAGTATTGGTCTACCGCTTGGATACCCTACATAGAGGATGCTAGAGACGCCGCAACTGCTCAGGTAGAGGAGGAGGCTGAGGATGATGATGGCGGTGCTGCCATGGAGACAGGTACAGATACAACCGGCCCTAGTGTGCCAGTTGTCGACTTAGACGACGAGGCGACAGAGGAGGAGGCAGTTGCAGCACCATCACGTCCTTCTAGGCGTAGAGTTCACAGACAGAGGGATCCCATAGCTCATTGGCGGATAGACGAACTGACGGACCAGATGATCGACTCTTACGCCGCCTTGTCCTTAGAGATGATGAAGATGAGGGAGAGCCAGCACTACCTGTGCCGGATGATGGAGATACAGTTATAACATACCATGGGTTATCCGTTTGACCCATCTTAGTACCCCTTTGTCCCGTATCCACCACCACCACCACCAGCAGATCAGGATTAGAGCTTGAATGGATTTCTTTTCTTTATTTATTATGCAGCTCAACTTATGTCCGGTTAGTATTCTGTTTTTAGACTTATTTTGACCCATTGGGACAATGTGTCCCAAGTATGGGGTATTTGGATGTATCTTACTTGATATTATGTGTATGACTTGTATGACTTGTCATTTATGATCTTTCTTATGCTCTATGTGTTTATCTGAGACTACATGCATACATACAGGTTATTTGATTAAGAAAAACGTCAAAAACTGGTTAAGAAAATTTTTTTTATGACCTCGACCAAGATGATTCTTGCCAAACGAGGTCAAGTACCTCGGTTGACTTAGAACATCTCGACCGAGGCGGTTTAATTGAAAGAGTTTTTGAAACGATTTTTGTGCTTCTTTTCTAGGATATGAACTCAGTGATGATTTTGTTTGAAGATTGGTTTTGAAATCTTTATATGTTTAAAAGATTTTATGATATGTTTAAGTTGCTAAATGCTTTGTTTGAAATTTTTGGCATGTTAAATACTTTGTTTTTATCAAAATTATGTTGAATTTTAAGGTTGACACCACATGATTAGTTCTATCACTTTCTTCCTGGGATGATTAAGGCAATTCATTCTCTTCTCTCCTTCTTCTTGATCATGCTTAGCCCCTCATATATATATTTTCCTCCCTTTACCTATCCGGGAATTTGGAAGCAAGCAAGTGAAAGAAAAGTTGAGATGTTGGCTGAAAGTTTAGAAAGAAACAAATAGGTTTGGGGAAGTCAATCATGATGATGAGTAACTCGGCACCATTCACATAGCCGAGTGTTTGTGTCTTGCCAAAGTCGGATTGAGCGATATTCCTAACGGGTAATGGTATGTGCATCAAGGGTTTGAGGCATCTCGAGAAATTGATGATTGCTGATCTCCTAGGCTTCGGTTATTGTGCACCTCTATCCATGCATCCCAAAAAATAAAAAGTAAAATAAGCAAAGCTTATTGGTGGAAGATGTTGAAGTTCAAAGAAAAGTGACGTGAAGATCCTTTTCCCGGATTCTAGCACCACATTCCCTATATACATCCCACCCTCGCACGTTTGTTGACCTCCTTTTGAAAAGCCCTTAAGACCTCGAGCTTGTTGATTGACTTGGTGGTTTAAACTGGATTATACATGATTAATTTCGATAATTATGACTTATTATGCATTCTATGATTTTATGAAAAGATGAACAACTTTCTTATATTTATAAAATATTTTGATCATATTTCGATTTTAAATACCATGAAGCATTCTCTTAGAGTGATATATGAGTGGAGCACACCACCAAAATGTTTTGAAATACTTTTCATTGATCTTTGTGGCTTATAATCCATTCTATCTTGTGCTTAAGATTTGGAACTTGCTTGGGGACAAGCAAGGGACAAGTATGGTGTATTTTGATAGCATGTATTATAGTCTATATTTTGGGACTTGTTTAGACGTTTTATCTTCAAAAATCTGCATGTATGGATGTATATTATGTGATTATATTTTCATTTTATCTACCTTTACGGGAATCGAGGTCTACACCAAGTTTCGTTGTAATCATAGGTAAAATGGCACATTTTGGATCGAAATGGAGCTAAGGAGCAAATGAGTCATAGGAGCTACATTCTAGAGCTTAAAAGAGAACTCAGGAAGCATGGAATTGATAAAGAAGATTTACTTTGGACCAGATTTAAGAGATTTTCACATTCAGTTGAGATTTACCTCGGTCAGCTACAGTGTCACCTCGACCGAGGTGATCTTGAGGAGCGTCCCGACCGAGGCGAACACCCTGGCGCGGCGAGATCATATCTTTTGGTTGAGATCTTTTATTTTTGGAAGGAAGATATCTTATATTTTTGTGCTGGATTTCTGGAAGGAAGATCATATATTTGGGAGATCTATTTTTGAGATATAGATATATTTTATAGGAAATTATCTTTTTAAGATATTATTATCTTTGGAAGATAATTCTCCTATATAAAGGGTTGGATTTTCCACAATTCAACCATCCTTGAATCTTTTGATCAACAATATTCTACCCACTGTAGTAAAGAGATTTTCTGGAAGTTCGAAGGAAGGAAGGATTGAAGATTGAAGGAAGGAATTTGATAGCTTGGAGGTTGCTTTTAAGGGGATTTGTAAGACTTTGTTAGATTCCCTTTGGTTTTATTGTCTTGTTGGATTTGTGATCCAAGGAACGCGGATTTGTTTGATATTTGATTCAGTTATTGAAGCCGTGTTCTTAAGGTTTTTGTGTTCAAATTTTCATTCCCTTCTCATATATTTGATTATTGCTTCATGATGATGAGTGGCTAATTTCCTTGTGCGATTCTAGGGTGATTAGCTGAAAGTTGTGAGAGAGACAATGATAGAATAATCTTAATCCTAGTAGGACCCTGAAAGCTCGAGTCTTTAACCTTAACCCTAGAGTACCTCGTTCAGTCGATGAACATCTCGGCCGGGGTGGAACTTGATAGACCGAGGTGACCTTTTCTGACCAGAAACTGAGAGTTAAGTGTTAGAGTTTGCC
The DNA here is from genome assembly GCA_033239125.1 of Fagopyrum homotropicum. NCBI lineage: Eukaryota > Viridiplantae > Streptophyta > Magnoliopsida > Caryophyllales > Polygonaceae > Fagopyrum > Fagopyrum homotropicum. The sequence goes on along the minus strand of BSWB01000002.1, from coordinate 32,180,117 downwards.
AAATCCTATTCTTATTACACCTTTCCTGGTTTAATGCAAGCCTAGGATGAGACTGACCCGGTGATTCCTTTGTTTGTTTACCCATGATCATAAGTGTAGGTAATAAAGGTTTATCCTTTATTGGGTTTTGAGTGTGCCTTCATCCCATCTTTGTGAGTTAGCCTTAGACTTACCCGGTAAAGGTTGATTCTAGTTCCTTTCCTTAGTACCTTGAGACTTACCCGGTAATAGGAACTTTGGTTTGGGATAGTGAGTAGTGAGACTTACCCGGTAATCTATTCAACATTAGAAGCACCTTCCCTTTGCAAAATCTCACCTTTGTCCGCTTATCTTGAGATCTTGAGTCGGAACCACAAGTAGATGCTTTAATCCCTAGAATGTGCATATTTCCTTTAATTGACCTTATTATCATTTTTGATTGCTTTAATCGTTTTTGTGGTTATTAGTTGCATTAACGACTGACCGAAGGTATTTCTATGGTCGTCTATACCCAATCAAAAGTAAATCCTGACTTAGCAATGAGAACAAGTATAGCGATTAAGTAAGGGTCGAACCCAAGAGAGTTAAGGTGTTTTAGATGCGATTATCAATTATAGTGACAAGTAACAAAGGGGGGTTTGGTTGAATTGATACACACAAAAACTTATGAAAACGATTAATGCGACAAGAAAGATAATGATGGATGAATCTACACTAGGTTGATTCTAAGCATGCAATTGCTACTTTGGTGAGTTCCTTTTACAAGTTTTTAAGTAATCTCCCGTCTCGATCATATATATGTGTTGAGCCAACCGACATCAACACAACTTAACAGGTTAGTGTTCCGTAAACCTACAAGAACAAGTAACAAGTTAGCTTTCAAACAAAGACTAAGGGATATAAAGAGAAGATTAAAACCGTTAAACTTATCTTTATATTTGTGTTCCTTTTCTTTAAGTAATCACAACCCGTTATTACTTAAAGTTGCTACTAGATTAAAGACCCGAACCCGGAACCTATTAATCCTAGTTGTTTGCATGCACTTTAGAACCTAAGGTGATCAATCTCAAGCAATAGTAAACATGCAATTAGACAATGGAGATCAAGGAAACACAAAGTATTACTGAATGAAAACTTATATTATAAAGAACTTATAACCAAAGTAACAATGCAACTTCAAATCAACCCAATGTAGCAAGGGAGTTAGCAACGCATTACAAAGGTAGCAAGACAATATAAGTGGATAATTTGTTGGCTAACAAGATGATAAGATGGATGATTGTAGCAATCAACCAAAAACTATTTATACTACAAAAGACACTAAATAGGAGTAAATGGCCGGCCCAAAACAGCCACCTTTAATGCCATAAAGGTGGTGTAAACAACCGGAGTAAAGCTTCTGACGTTAAGCCGCAGGGGCGGCCTTCAGCTCCGCAGGGGCGGTGAAGGCAAAAACGCTTGATATTCTTCATGGCCGCAGGGGCGGCTAGGCAATTCCGCTGGGGCGGATCCGATAACACTATTTATGACTTAGGTTTAGGCACTCATTTAGATAGTTTTTCCGCTCATTCATGCATGGTTTGCACTAGTTCGTGACGATTTGCACTCAATTCATGTATTTTGTCGAGATAGACGTCTACACGGACTTTTGCATGCTTTGTAGGTATTTTAGGAGTTTTAGGAGCTTAACCGATACATTTGAGGATCGTTCCTCGAGATGACACACCTTCGGACTCATTGGGATGCAAGCTAGGGACTAAGGAGGACACATGGGACCTTGTTGGTGCATGCCATGCACCAAATTGAAGATGGATGATCCAAAACAAGCCGAGGTACCAAAACCACGGCCACTGGGACTTCCACGGGCGTGGTTTTGGCCGTGGTTTTCCCTAGACAGCTGTGACAGCTGTCCCACGATCTTCATGGCCGACTCTTGCAAATTTGGAGGATAAAAGGTGGTCCTGCAAGGCTGTTAGGGGCATCTCCCATCACTCCCATTCTCTCACACACTCTCAACAACAAAGATTCTCTCATTGGAAGATTGGATTGGAGCTACTCTTGGAGGAGAAGAAAAGCTTCCATTGGAGAAAAAGAGAAGAACACACCATTGTTAGTCTATTTCATAGTTTTGAGTGATTTTGAGTGAAACGTTTTGCAAGGTCTTGTAAGAATCGATTGAACCTTCTTTTGAAGGGTTGTAAGTCCTTCTTGAACCTTCATTTTGTTTGTTTTACTTGTTTCATTTGCTTAATCCATCCTTCATTTCATCTTCTTGTCATGGATTCTATGATTTTATGCTTGTTGAGTTTGATTGTTAAGATGCATGTTGTAGGCTAGATAGATGCGATTCTTGGGTAAGGAAAAGATGGTTATGGCTTGGACTATGATAGAATGGACTTAGATGTACCTTTGGATGAATTATTTGCTCGAGCCTAGCCTCTGTTGCAAACCACAGTTTGTTCTATACATTCCACGGCCGTGGTTCTTGATGAACAACCCGTGATTTTGACTAACTTGCTTGATTTGATAAATCTAAGTGTTAGGTTGTTGATTTGTTGAAATCTTAGTGTTAGTTGAGCTAAACCTATCCTAGGGTGACCTAGTGTTAGCAACTAAGAGTTAGAAGAGACCTACCCGGTGATTCTTGCTTTTAGATACCGAAGATGACGAACTCTAGGTAGTACTGAGCCTCACAAGTCGCTATTGGACTGAGTGTGCTAGGATAGGTGTTTAGGACTTGCCTTCACGAGACATACCCGGTAAGGAGAGGCTAGATTTCTAGAATACCATCCGGTTTGTGTAGAATTCCTATCCTTAGGCTCTTTGAGACTTACCCGGTGATGAGACCTTAGGAACGGACTAGTGGACCATGAGACCTACCCGGTGATTGATCCCAATCTAGAAACGCTCACTCCCAACATACTATAGTTGATCCAAGTAATGATTAGATAGCTTGAGTCCTATGCCATAACCGGAATTTCCGACCCCTAGAATCCGCTTTTCTCCCTTTGATTACATATTTTGTATTTGCTTGTTTACTTGTGGTGTTAGCTTAGTTGATTGTTTATTTCGCATGACTTGTGATCTTTGATTGATCACCTAAAAACCAAACCAAAAACATTGAGATTTTCATTTATTTATTCCTTTTTTTTTTAACTTAGCCTAGATCTTCACTATCCTTAGTCACTAATCGATTCAATCTCACCTCAGTCTTTGTGTTCAACCTCGGAATACTATCCCTACTACAAAACGTCCCGTACACTACGGGTTCGCTAGGAGTTAGGAGAAATATATCGAGTTATAAATTTAAGACTTTTGCGTGTCATGTTCTTAGCGTAACAAGTTTTTGGCGCCGTTGCCGGGGACTAGGTTAAGATTGAGTTGTTGTTTGTGATTGTTTATAGTGTATGTCTTTCTTGTTCCTTTTGATCTCGTTTGGTTTGTGTCTTTGCTTTTCAGGACATCTCTCACTCTTTAGGTGTATGCGAAGATCTAGTGGCAAGGATTTAGCTCCATTCGATCCCGAACCGGAGAAAACCCTTCGATCTAGATCCAAGAACATTGGAAAGGGAAAAGAGATGGCCGGAAGAGATCTCCAAGCGGAGTTGGATGAGGCTTTAGAGCAAATTAGGCTAAGAGATGAAGCCTTGGAGAATGAGAGGAGACTTGCCAATGAGAGACAAGAAGCAACTAGGAGGGAGATTGAAGAGATTAGGCAAGCTCTTGTGCAAAGAGAGCTTAATCGTCAACAACCTCCACCTCCACCACAACTGCAGCCGGTGGCGGTTAATATTCAGGTTGTGCCCATTGCTATTGAAGAACCACAAACGTTGGGGCAACATATGGATCCGGCACAAAGAGCACACCGTCCGGGTGTGAACTTAGGAGATCCCGCAACCCATGATTACGAGCTCCGCCCTCAAGTTCTACAAATGATCCGGCATAATCAATTTGGAGGGATGGATGAAGAGTCTCCTCATCAAGACTTGATGAACTATGAGATCTTGATGGAGACTCTAAGACCGCCTAGATTGGAGAGCAACAACCATAAGCTTAGGGCTTTCTCCTTCTCACTTAAGGATAAAGCCTTGACTTGGTATCAATCTATTCCACAAGGGCGAGTGAGTACTTGGGAGGAGATGACAACCGAGTTTTTGACTAAGTTCTTCCCACCTTCCAAGACTACCGAGCTAAGAGGGAAGATCAATGCCTTTGTAATGAAGGATAGAGAAAGCTTGTTCAAGTCTTGGGAGAGGTTCAAGGACCTTCTCCTAGATTTTCCACACCATGGTATACCGAAAATAGAGCTATTGGAGATCTACTTCAAAGGACCTGATGAAGATAGCCAATTCAAGCTTCAATCTCTTTCCGGTGGGACTTTCATGGAAAAGAATGTGGATGAAGCTTGGGAGTTTGTAGAGAAACAAGCTTTGGTGATTGAGAAGTACTCCCATAGGAAGAGTGATGGGAGGAAAGCGGGAGCATATGAGGTGAGTGAAGTCACCATGAGTAACTTCAAGCTTGATGCAATCAACAATTAGCTGAAATCTTTGAGGGAGTTGTGTGCTACAACTTTGAAGAATCAAGCAACCCCTCAAGTGCAAGTACAAGCAAACTTGTCTTCCGAGGAGGAAGATGTGAACTACATGGGAAGGGGAAACTACAACAACTATCAAGGCCCAAGGAACTTCAACAACAACCGGCAATTCAACAATTACCGGCCTAACCACAACCATCCCGGGTTTTCCTATTCTAACCCGGATGGAGCCTTGAACCCTCCCGTTTCCACAAGCACAGCTCCACCACCAAAGGCTTCACAAGAACCTCCACCCGGATTTACTCAACCTCCAAAGGATAGAACCGAGATGATGTTTGAGCAATTGCTTGGAAGGTTGAGCGGTCTTGAGAGCACGGTGACTTCCATTTCTAAAGCTCAAAAGGTGTTGGAAGCACAAGTGTTCCAAAAGGCGGGTGAAGCTCATAGAGATCCGGGAAAACTTCCCGGAAGAACCAAAGACAACCCAAGAGGCCAAGTGTTGGCCATCACAACAAGGAGCGGGTTGAGCATGAAGGATCCCTTACCTAAGGGAAGTGACAAGGGGAAGCAAGTGGTGATAGAGGAAGAGACTTTGCAAGAAGATGGAGGAAAGAACAAGGACGATGAGCCATCATATGTGACACCACCTCCATACAAGCCACCACTACCATTCCCACAATCACGTGCAAGGGCTCGCTTGGACAAACACTTCGGTAAATTCCTTGAACTTATGTCTAAATTGCATATTAATATTCCGTTCATGGATGCTATTCTAGGAATGCCGGCATATGGCAAGTTCTTGAAGGAAATACTCTCCACAAAAGGAAGTTGGAGGAGTATGGAGAAGTGAGAATGACAAAGAGGTCCTCGGAATTGATCCAAACTATGAAGGAGGAGATGCCTCCTAAGCTAAGAGATCCGGGATCTTTTTGTGTGCCAATTGGAGTGGGAGAAGTGAAGTATGAAGCCCTATGTGATCTTGGGGCAAGTGTAAGCATCATACCGCTTGCACTTTGCAACAAGGTTGGGCTAGGAGAGCCGAAGCCGGTCAAGATGACTCTTTACATGGCGGACCGTTCAATCACTCACCCCGTAGGAATCTTAGAAGACATACCGGTGTAACTCGGAAAGTTCTATGTGCCAATAGACTTCGTTGTTTTGGACATCCCGGCGGACTATCCGGTTCCTATCATCTTGGGGAGACCTTTCCTAGCCACTTCCGGATGTTTGGTGGATTGAAAAAATGGAATTCTCTCCTTCAACATTGGAGAAGAGAATATTAAGTTCAAACTATCCACAATGATGAAGGGGCCAACTCTTGGTGAAGATGTGTTCAACATTGTCGAGCAAGAGGATTGTAGAAAAGTTGTGAGCTCAATCTTGATCAAGGACCCATTGGAGAAGGTTCTTAGCTTAATTTTGATGGAGGAAGGAGATGAGGAGGCTTGCAATGAAGAAATCAAGGCTTTGGAAGCATTGGAAAAGGAGACAAGAGCTGAAATTGAAGCACACGAAGGTGTGCTGAATTCTTGTAGGAACCACGGCCTGGGGGGAAGAACCACGCCCGTGGAAAGTCCCGTGGAACTCTCTGGAATGCTCAAAAAGGCTAGCTTTGCAAGTTCCACGGCCGTGGTTGTGCCAGAGCCTGTAATTTTTCCCGTGGTTTCTCCAGAAACTGCATTGGTTGTTGATCAAGCTTCAAGGAGCTTTGGGAGTCTTCCATGGCTTTAGATTCATCTCAACCAACATTATACGGATCGTCTCCACTCGATAAAGGTCCTCCTAAACTTAAACTCAAACCCCTCCCCTCTCATCTGAAGTATGCTTTTCTTGGTGAGAATTCTACATATCCGGTTATTGTGAATGCATGCTTGAATGATGATGAACTTGCTAGATTGTTGCATGAATTGAGATTGCATAGGAAAACTATAGGCTATACCATTGATGATTTAGTTGGCATTAAACCTTCTTTGTGTATGCATAAGATCTTGATGGAAGATAATCATAAACCTTCAATTGAACCTCAAAGAAGACTAAACCCAATCATGAAAGAAGTAGTCAAGAAAGAGATCCTTAAATTGCTAGATGCGGGAATCATCTACCCGATTTCGGATAGCTAATGGTTTAGTCCCATGCATGTGGTACCTAAGAAGGGTGGGACGACCGTAGTAACCAATGAGAATAATGAACTATTCCCAACTAGAACGGTTACGGGATGGAGGATGTGTATAGACTATAGGAAACTAAATGTGGCCTCTAGGAAAGATCACTTCCCTCTTCCTTTCATTGACCAAATGCTAGAGAGATTAGCTCAACATTCCCATTTTTGTTACTTAGATGGCTATAGTGGATTCTTCCAAATCCCTATTCACCCCGATGATCAAGAGAAAACTACATTCACATGTCCTTGGGTTACTTTTGCATATAGGCGAATGCCATTTGGGTTGTGTAATGCACCCGCCACCTTTCAAAGGTGTATGATGGCTATCTTTTCTGAGTATATTGAAAATATCATGGAAGTGTTTATGGATGATTTTTCTGTTTATGGATCTTCCTTCGATGATTGTTTAGCTAACTTGTCTCTAGTGCTTAAGAGATGTGAGGAGACTAATCTTGTCTTGAATTGGGAAAAATGCCACTTCATGGTAAGTGAAGGCATTGTGTTGGGTCACTTGGTGTCCAACCGAGGCATTGAGGTTGATAGGGCTAAGATAGAAACGATAGAGAAGTTGCCACCACCTACCTCGGTGAAGGGGGTAAGGAGTTTATTAGGGCATGCCGATTTTTACCGGAGATTCATTAAAGATTTCTCTAAGATTTCTAAACCTCTTACTAACCTACTAATGAAAGATTTTGAGTTTGTTTTCTCCAAGAATTGCCTTGAAGCTTTTTGTAGGTTGAAGAATGCTTTGATCTCCGCACCCATCATGCAACCGCCGGATTGGAGTTTACCGTTTGAGATCATGTGCGACGCGAGTGATGTAGCCGTTGGGGCTGTTTTCGGACAAAGGAAAGATGGGCTTACACATGGGATCTATTATGCTAGCAAGATGCTAGATGAAGCCCAACCCAATTATGCTACCACCGAGAAGTAGTTGCTAGCAGTTGTGTATGCATTTGAGAAATTACGCTCATATCTTGTTGGAGCGAAGGTCATAGTGTATACGGATCATTCTGCGATCCGTTATCTCCTTACAAAGAAGGATGCCAAGCCTCGTTTGATTCGGTGGATCCTTCTTCTTTAAGAGTTTGATTTGGAAATCCGGGATAAGAAAGGGTTCGAAAATTATGTGGCGGACCACCTTAGTAGACTCCCACTGTTGGAGATTGAGAAAGATGACATCCCGATTAATGACTTATTCCGGGATAAGCAATTGCAAATGGTGGAGGAGTGCTTGCTTCAAGTGTCCAATGGAAATGAGCCATGGTATGCGGACATTGTGAACTATCTTGTGTGTGAAGAAGTGCCACCCGGTTTGTCATATGCCCAAAGGAAGAAATTCTTCAAGGATGTGAGGCATTACTATTGGAGTGAACCGCTTTTGTTCAAGAGAGGGACGAATGGAGTCTTTAGGAGATGCATACCGGAGGATGAGGTGGAGAGTGTGATCCGCCATTGTCACTCCTTGCCATGTGGAGGGCATGCTAGCTCACACAAGACATGTGCAAAGGTGTTGCAATCCGCCATTGTGATGCTTGCCAAAGGACGGGCAACATCTCAAGGAGGAATGAGATGCCCTTGAACAACATACAAGAGGTAGAGATATTCGATGTGTGGGGTGTGGACTTCATGGGACCATTCCCCTCTTCATGTGGCAACCTCTACATCCTATTGGTGGTGGACTATGTCTCGAGATGGGTGGAGGCAATCGCCTCTCCCACAAATGATGCCAAGGTTGTGGTGCGGTTCTTCAACCGAGTGATCTTTCCTAGGTTTGGGACACCAAGGGTGATCATAAGTGATGGAGGAAAGCACTTCACTAATAGGAAATTTGGGGCACTTTTGGCTAAGTATGGGGTGACTCATAAGGTGGCAACACCTTACCATCCCCAAACTAGTGGCCAAGTGGAGATCTCCAACCGGGAGATAAAGGGAATTCTTGAGAAGACGGTTTCAAGGACGAGAAAGGATTGGGCTGTGAAACTCGATGATGCCTTGTGGGCATATAGAACCGCTTTCAAGACACCAATTGACACCACTCCCTACAAGCTAGTCTATGGCAAGTCTTGCCACCTTCCAGTGGAGATGGAGCATAGAGCATATTGGGCTATAAGGTGGTTGAATTTTAACCTCAAGGCGGCCGGAGAGAAAAGTTTGCTAGACATGAATGCCCTTGAGGAGATCCGGTTGGATGCCTATGAAAACGCCCGGATCTACAAAGAAAAGACCAAACGTTGGCATGCCAAGCGTCTCATCCCGAAGGAGTTGAGTGAAGGCGACCTTGTCTTTCTCTTCAACTCAAGGTTGCGGCTCTTCCCCGGAAAGCTTAAGTCAAGATGGACGGGTCCTTATGTGGTGAAGAAGATCTTTCCCCATGGAGCGATTGAGATAGGAGGGGAGCATTGTGGAGATTTTAAGGTTAATGGGCACCGGTTGAAGAAGTATATCCCGGGAACTCCGGTGGATATGATTGCCCCACTTCACCTTGAGTGAGACGCCCCCGAGTTTGGTCAAGCTAATGACCTTAAAGAAGCGCTTAATGGGAGGCAACCCATTGGTAATCGTTTTTCCTTTTCGTTTTTGTTTTTGTTTTGATTTTTCTGTTTTTGTGTGTTTTTGTGTGTTTGGTGTGCTTTGTGTGTATGCTAGAGTCTTGATGGCATGGAAGCCTTGCATGACATGTGGATGATGATGATGAGTCCCTCATCAATTGTGGGTGGAGCGGACGTGGGACTTGGACGGCTAGCGGTGCCTAGCGCGGGTCCCGACGCCATAACGAACACCTTGAGCTCTCTACCATCGTTGATAGGATCATCCGACATCACTCCACTTGAGTAATCCCAAATACCAAAGCAAACCATTTTTACATTGTGAGAACCCTCTTTCACTCTTCTTTACTTCATTTACACATTGGGGACAATGTGTTTCTAAGTATGGGGTGGGGTTTGCATGATCTTTTGCATGATTAGCATCTAGGGTAGTTTCTTTTAGTCGCATGTTTCATTATGTCTTGCATTGTACATACACATTTCGAAAAATCCAAAAAAATCAGAAAATTTTAAAAAATTTTAGTGCTTCTAAGTTTGGGAATGACCCTTATGATGAAATTGTCTTGTGAATTGGCTATGGATGGCCTCATGTGTTGAATAGATGAATGCATATGTGGACTTGAAGTACTTATCTTGAATCCCATGAATGGATTGTGATCATGATGTTTGTCTTGATTGGATTTAGTATTGAAAGTCAAAATTACATGCTAGTTCTTGCACATCATCTAGGAGTGATTAAGGCAATTCATCTTTCTCTACTTCTCATCTTGATCATGTTGCTTGAGCACCTCAATTGATATAAATTTGACCTCTATTGACCCATCCGGGAATAGGAGCATGTTAGTGTGTTGATGTGTGTGAAAAGCAAGTGTGGGGTGAAGTTGTTGATGAAAGAATGTTATGAATGAAGTGCTGAATTTGTTGTGAAAGTGTAGACAAAAATATAGGTTTGGGGACGTTGGTTTAAATGACGAGTAACTCGGCACCATTCACATAATCGGGTGTTTGTGCCTTGCAAAAGTCAAATAAACCGATAGTCCTAACGAGCTTTGGTATGTGTGCCCGGTGTGGATGCACCTCGAAAAATAAAAAAGCCCGAGGACGGCTAATCACCAAGGTTTCGGCTTTTGTACACCAATGCCATTGTCTCAAAATAAGTGAAAGAAAAAGAAAAGAAAAGAAAGAAAAGATGGAGAAAATATACACTTGTGGGAAGTTGATCAAAATGTGAAGTTGTGAAGTTAGTTCCATTCCCGGATTAGCATCACATAGCCTAGAAAAATTCCCACCTAATCACAACGTTTCTTGGCCTTTTATGTCACAAGCCCTTGTGACCTATTTGCATGTGTGTAAGACTTAGTGATCTAGATTGAATATGCTTATGATCATCTTGACTTCTTCATTTTTACATTTCATGCATGCCTTCGAGTTAAGTATAATTGTCTTTCCATGCCTTCACTTATTTGACACATGATTGCATGTCCATTGCCATGAAACATGACTATGAAGGTAATCCAATATTAGAAGCACAACTCCAAAAATATTTTCGGTTTTTCATGCATGCATAAATCATGTCATCTCTTAGTCTATAGTTGGGGACTTGCTCGGGGACGAGCAAACCTTAAGTATGGGGTCTTTTTGATAACACGATTTATGACTTAGGTTTAGGCACTCATTTAGATACTTTTTCCCCTCATTTATGCATGGTTTGCACTAGTTCGTGACGATTTGCACTCAATTCATGTATTTTGTCGAGATAGACGTTTACACGGACTTTTGCATGTTTTGTAGGTATTTTAGGAGTTTTAGGAGCTTAATCGATACATTTGAGGATCGTTCCTTGAGATGACACATCTTCGGACTCATTGGGATGCAAGCTAGGGGCTAAGGAGGACACATGGGACCTTGTTGGTGCATGCCATGCACCAAATTGAAGCTGGATGATCCAAAACAAGCTGAGGCACCAAAACCACGGCCACTGGGACTTCCATGGGTGTGGTTTTGGCCGTGGTTTTCCCCAGACAGCTGTGACAGCTGTCCCACGATCTTCATAGCCGACTCTTGCAAATTTGGAGGATAAAAGGTGGTCCTGCAAGGCTGTTAGGGGCATCTCCTATCACCTCCATTCTCTCACACACTCTCAACAACAAAGATTCTCTCATTAGAAGATTGGATTGGAGCTACTCTTGGAGGAGAAGAAAAGCTTCCATTGGAGAAGAAGAGAAGAACACACCATTGTTAGTCTATTTCATAGTTTTGAGTGATTTTGAGTGAAACGTTTTGCAAGGTCTTGTAAGAATCGATTGAACCTTCTTTTGAAGGATTGTAAGTCCTTCTTGAACCTTGATTTAGTTTGTTTTACTTGTTTCATTTGCTTAATCCATCCTTCATTTCATCTTCTTGTCATGGATTCTATGATTTTATGCTTGTTGAGTTTGATTGTTAAGATGCATGTTGTAGGCTAGATAGATGCGATTCTAGGGTAAGGAAAATATGGTTATGGCTTGGACTATGATAGAATAGACTTAGATATACCTTTGGATGAATTATTTTCTCGAGCCTAGCCTCTGTTGCAAACCACGGTTTGTTCTATACATTCCACGGCCGTGGTTCTTGATGAACAACCCGTGATTTTGACTAACTTGCTTGCTTTGATAAATCTAAGTGTTAGGTTGTTGATTTGTTGAAATCTTAGTGTTAGTTGAGCTAAACCTATCCTAGGGTGACCTAGTGTTAGCAACTAAGAATTAGAAGAGACCTACCCGGTGATTCTTGCTTTTAGATACCGAAGATGACGAACTCTAGGTAGTAGTGAGCCTCACAAGCCGCTATTGGACTGAGTGTGCTAGGATAGGTGTTTAGGACTTGACTTCCCGAGACCTACCCGGTAAGGAGAGGCTAGATCCCTAGAATACCATTCAGTTTATGTAGAACTCCTATCCTTAGGCTCTTTGAGACTTACCCGGTGATGAGACCTTAGGAACGGACTAGTGGACCATGAGACCTACCCGGTGATTGATCCCAATCTAGAAACGCTCACTCTCAACATACTATAGTTGATCCAAGGAATGATTATATAGCTTGAGTCCTATTCCATAACCGGAATTTCCGACCCCTAGAATCCGCTTTTCTCCCTTTGATTACATATTTTGTATTTGCTTGTTTACTTGTGGTGTTAGCTTAGTTGATTGTTTATTTCACATGATTTGTGATCTTTGATTGATCACCTAAAAACCAAACCAAAAACATTGAGATTTTCATTTCTTTATTCCTTTCTCTTTTCTTAGCCTAGATCTTCACTATCCTTAGTCACTAATCGATTCAATCTCACCTCAGTCTTTGTGTTCGACCTCGGAATATTATCCCTACTACAAAACATCCCGTACATTGCGGGTTCGCTAGGAGTTAGGAGAAATATATCGAGTTATAAATTTAAGACTTTTGCGTGTCACGTTCTTAGCGTAACAGGATCTTCAATGCTTTTCAAACGTCTGACCCTTCGACTTCCTGACGTTTCTGATGCCAATCCGCCGGGGCGTCCCTTTGTCGACGCAAGGGCGGTGATACAACCTTTTCGTCTTCCAGCTCCCAGGTTTAGGCGCAGGCAGGGGCGCAGTGGAAGGCGTAGGGGAGCTGGTCTTCGTCTCTTCAGGGCAGGTCACCGCAGGGGCGCCAAGGATTGGCGCAGGGGCGGTGATACACTTCTGGCTGGCGCTGGTGAAAGTGCAGGGAGCGCTCCGGTGTAAGGTGTCACCCGCAGGGGCGGTGGCAAGGCTCCGCAAGGGCGGTGAGGCAACAAAAGCTTTGCTTCGTGAACGATCTTCACTCCTAAGTACTTATAACTCCTTCATTAGCTTCTTTTACTCTTCTTCTTCTAGACCAAGGTGTTAGTAGCATAAACCGACACAAATGCAAAAAAAAGACTCTATAAACTATCCTAAATGATAGTGATTCCATCACCTATCAAAATCCCCCATACTTAGACCTGTTACTCGTCCCGAGTAAAACAAATGCCAGCAACTAGACTCAAAGGCCTCAAGAAGCATGGGTAAGCAAGAAAAGACAATGAAAACAAGAGAAAAACCAAGAAGGAAAAAATGAAAAGAGAGGAAATGTGAGAAAAAGAGAGAAACTACCATCCTTATTGCTCCAAGAGTGGTCTACCCGGACAACCTCCTTATGACTCCCCTTCCTATGTCGCCAAACGCCGGAAGAGAAACCTACACTCGGTGTCGCTCATTTTGCCAAGGCGCCCTTTCGGGTTTTCACCTTGCCACTCTTCTTCTTTTCTCACTTGAACTCACATCCCTCAAGTCCAATTTTGCACCAACCTAAGGTTGGTCGGACTACCTTCTTTTTTCCTAAACCACCCTTTCGGGTTTTCGGTTTATCCAAGGACTTTCATGCCTTTTTTCATTTTATTTGGCTTTTTCTCTTTTTTTTTTTGTGAGTTTCAATCTGAATTCAAAAGATGCAAAACAAACTCAAAATAACTAAATGAAACTGTACAAACAATGATATGTCCCTCCCCCATACTTGAAGTATACTTTGTCCTCAAAGTGGAAAATGAGGCAAAGATAAATGTGGGAGAAGGGAAAAGAAATGTACCCCTCAGTGGGGTGGTCCGGATGGACCACCAGGACCCTCCTCCGGTGGGTAAGGAAAATGACTGAAGAAGTGCTCGTGCCGGCGGTGGAGCGTGTCGATACAGCCCTCCTGAGCCTCCATCCTCTCTCTAAATGAAGTCTCATAGCTAGCTTGCCAAGCCAGCTGCTGAGTCTCCAACTGCTGCTGATGAGCCGCCTGCCAAGCATCCTAACGGCGGTCAAAGTGAGTGGTCATGGAGGAGGCGAAACTGGACTGCCACACCTGCTGCTGCTCAAGCATGGACCGCTGGTACTCGGTCTGCCATGCCTGGTGCTATGTAGTCAAGGTCGCCATCAGAGCCTGCAGACTCTCCATGGCCTGATTGTCGTGTACTGCCGTCGGCATCTCCTCATCAGTGGGGGCTCGGCTAGAGCCGGCTGTGTATCTCCCAACAATATCCGCCTGAGGTTGTCTCGGACGGACTAGGTCAGATGGTACATACAGATCGGAGAGCTCGTCTCACAATGGAAGTCGTTGGGAGAGGTATGTAATATGACTCCCATCTACTAAAGAGAGCCAAAAACGATGCTCCCCGTCTCTCCTGAGGAGCCTGCACCTCCTAAAATACCCTCCGTATACATTGGGGCTTCTAATCCGTCCTCTAAAGTAGAGAGATCCATCACCTGTGAAGCCAACAAGGAGATGATCCCTCCTCCCACAATATCATCTGGCCGATTCTTCCTAATCCGCTTTAGAGCGGTAAGGAAGAGGTATGGCCAATCCGGCACGCAGTCATTTGTGGAGAGGCAGGCGTATAGCAGTGGAAGGTCCTTAAGAGCAACCTTATTCTCCTCCTTGTGTCCATAGAAGACACTCATGAATACCTTCGAGATGAGCCTCAAACAGGGGTGAGTGAATTTGTTGGAGTACTCACCCCCTACATGATATTCAGACCTGGTGGCGGCCTGCCAAAACTCCATCAAATAAGGTATCGGAATAGGTTCCCACCAGTCATCGGAAGCGGCTATAGTCACCCCTAATGCCTCCTACAGCTGGGTGTAGTCCAATGTGTACTTCCTTTTGTTGAACTTGAATGTAAGTCCAACACACCCATGGTCCACCTTTTCCAGTTTGTGCAATCCTATACCGCATCGTCTCGTCTTCTAAAAACTTATACTTCTTGTGATTCTCCATCTCTTGCAGTTGAGACAATCAAAGCAATTAGAAATTTTAGAAAGTTGAGTAAGAAACGAACCCTCTGTTGTGTTTTCCGCAGGGGCGGCTGCAACAGGCGCAAGGGCGGCACGACGCAAGGGCGGGAGCTTGCAAGCGCTGGGGCGGGCGAAGAGCAGAAGGAGATTTGGGTGTTCGGCGAAGGTGGTGACGATGGGGCTTTTCCGGCGTCTTCTTTGCTATTGCAGACGTCACCGGGGGCAGTGGAGTTTGGAGAGTGAGAGGGTTGAGGTGGTGCTTGTGTGTGGTGGTGGAGATGGTTGTTGTCACAAAGGGCGGTGATACTAGGTTGCCGGAGGCGGCGTAACAGCGTCTGGACGGAGCGGTGCGAGATCTCCTAGAGGGTGCGAGGGCTTGGGAGGCGAGTGGGGAAGGTTTTTGAAGGATGAATGGAGAGGGAGTAAAGAGGGCGGTAGATGTAGGTTATTTTTGGGAAGTGTATTTTTCTTCTATCCTTAACAGAACCGGAAGGGCGGCGTTTGTCACAGCGGGGCTGTGACAAGGAAGAGGGGGTACGTAGCCTCAGTGCCGGGGCGGAGATGAGAATGTGTGTCAAGGGTGGCCGCCGCAGGGGCGTATGGGTGTCACCGCCGGGGCGGTGGCCAACGTGAGCAGACGCTGGCTCAGCGCCGAGGGCGGCGCTAGCCATGGGTGTCACCGCAAGGGCGGAGACTTAGAGCCGCAAGGGCGGTTTTCTTGACAGAAACTCCTCTTCTTATTTCTTTGGGTTGCCTCCCGAGCAGCGCCTTTGTTTTACGTCGTTGGCTCGACGTAGGGACTCTTCCTCTATGATTGAGCCTCTTCCAGCATCACCTTTGGGTTTATAACCGTTTCTGAAGGTAATCCTCCGGAGGACCTAGTTTCGATTCTTATATTGGCTTCCGCCATTTGACCAACCAGTTTTTCAAGGTTCTTGATGCTCGATTCTATTGTTTGGACATGGGTAGCAAAGTGTTTAGTCAAAACCTGCAACATATCTTTAGTTGAGTGATACTTACCTTGACGGGGCTGCTGTTGTTGGTTTTGTTGATCCCTCCAACGAAAATTCTGTCGGTCACGCTAGTTTAGCATGAAATTATGTGCATAAGGATCGTTCTTAGGTCTTTGCTGCTGTGGTTGTCCATAACCCATTACGTTTACCTCAGCATCGTCATCCTAGACTTGTGGACACATGTTTGTTGGATGATACGGGTCAGCACAAACTCCACAAGCTTTGAGCTGCTGTGGCGTTCCCATAAGTGTTAGTCTCTTCACCATTTCCTTCAACTCCGCGAGCTCGGTGAAAATCCCACTCTTCCCGGAACTTACAACATGAACTCCTTTTTTAGCCGAGGTCCTTCCAAAGTTCCGAGTACCTTCCGCTAGTTCATGTATCATTTCAAAGCAAGGTCAGGAGTAGAGTTAAGAATATTACCTCCGCAAGCTGCATCGACGATCCTCCTTTCATTGTCTAGTAAGCCATTGTACAAGTACAAGATTATATCTTGAGTTGAATATCCGTGAAAAGGACAACTGGATCGGAGGCGTACAAACCTTTCGAAGTACTCGTAGAGAGTTTCGTTTGCCTCTTGCTCGATGTTGCTTATAGCTTTCTTCAAGCTATTGGCCTTCTTATCTGGAAAGTATTTCTCCAAGAACGCCTTGTGAAGGTTCTCCCAAGTGTTGATACTCCCGGATGGAAGGTGGTAATACCAATCATCCACGGAATCTTTGAGCGTGAACCCGAATGCCCTCAACTTGATTTGCTCTTCGGTAATGTTGCCGGCTTCATGCTCATACACACGGTATGGAACTTCCCAAGGTGCTTGATGGGTCTTCACCACTTAGCCCATGGAAGGATGGAAACGAGAAAATGAGGCCCGGCTTGAGCTCAAAATTGACTCTTTCCCCTAATGCCGGTATAGTGACCGCAAGAGGGTTTTGAGCCAAGGTGGGTTGCGTAAGTTGACGAAGAGTACGGTCAGCCATCTCTTGTTGAAGTTGTTGTTGTCTTCGTTGCCGGATGTGCGTCCTCTCAATTTCTGGATCAAAAGAAGCAAAGCCAGAGTTAGTAGCACGGGTTTGAACCATAAAAAACGGTTCAAACCAATAATCAATAATAACAATAAAACACTAAAACTCCCCGGCAACGGCGCCAAAATTTGACCGAAGGTATTTATATGGTCGTCTATACCCAATCAAAAGTGAGTCCCGACTTAGCACTAAGAACAAGTATAGCGATTAAGTAAGGGTCGAACCCAAGAGAGTTAAGGTGTTTTAGATGCGATTATCAATTATAGTGACAAGTAACAAAGGGGGGTTTGGTTGAATTGATACACACAAAAACTTATGAAAGCGATTAATGCGACAAGAAAGATAATGATGGATGAATCTACACTAGGTTGATTCTAAGCATGCAATTGCTACTTTGGTGAGTTCCTTTTACAAGTTTTTAAGTAATCTCCCGTCTCGATCATATATATGTGTTGAGCCAACCGACATCAACACAACTTAACAGGTTAGTGTTCCGTAAACCTACAAGAACAAGTAACAAGTTAGCTTTCAAACAAAGACTAAGGGATATAAAGAGAAGATTAAAACCGTTAAACTTATCTTTATATTTGTGTTCCTTTTCTTTAAGTAATCACAACCCGTTATTACTTAAAGTTGCTACTAGATTAAAGACCCGAACCCGGAACCTATTAATCCTAGTTGTTTGCATGCACTTTAGAACCTAAGGTGATCAATCTCAAGCAATAGTAAACATGCAATTAGACAATGGAGATCAAGGAAACACAAAGTATTACTGAATGAAAACTTATATTATAAAGAACTTACAACCAAAGTAACAATGCAGCTTCGAATCAACCCAATGTAGCAAGGGAGTTAGCAACGCATTACAAAGGTAGCAAGACAATCTAAGTGGATAATTTGTTGGCTAACAAGATGATAAGATGGATGATTGTAGCAATCAACCAAAAACTATTTATACTACAAAAGACACTAAATAGGAGTAAATGGCCGGCCCAAAACAGCCACCTTTAATGTCATAAAGGTGGTGTAAACAGCCGGAGTAAAGCTTCTGACGTTAAGCCGCAGGAGCGGCCTTCAGCTCCGCAGGGGCGGTGAAGGCAAAAACGCTTGATATTCTTCATGGCCGCAGGGGCGGCTAGGCAATTCCGCTGGGGCGGATCCGATAACACTATTTATGACTTAGGTTTAGGCACTCATTTAGATAGTTTTTCCGCTCATTCATGCATGGTTTGCACTAGTTCGTGACGATTTGCACTCAATTCATGTATTTTGTCGAGATAGACGGCTACACGGATTTTTGCATGCTTTGTAGGTATTTTAGGAGTTTTAGGAGCTTAATCGATACATTTGAGGATCGTTCCTCGAGATGACACACCTTCGGACTCATTGGGATGCAAGCTAGGGACTAAGGAGGACACATGGGACCTTGTTGGTGCATGCCATGCACCAAATTGAAGATGGATGATCCAAAACAAGCCGAGGTACCAAAACCACGGCCACTGGGACTTCCACGGGCGTGGTTTTGGCCGTGGTTTTCCCCAGACAGCTGTGACAGCTGTCCCACGATCTTCATGGCCGACTCTTGCAAATTTGGAGGATAAAAGGTGGTCCTGCAAGGCTGTTAGGGGCATCTCCCATCACTCCCATTCTCTCACACACTCTCAACAACAAAGATTCTCTCATTGGAAGATTGGATTGGAGCTACTCTTGGAGGAGAAGAAAAGCTTCCATTGGAGAAGAAGAGAAGAACACACCATTGTTAGTCTATTTCATAGTTTTGAGTGATTTTGAGTGAAACGTTTTGCAAGGTCTTGTAAGAATCGATTGAACCTTCTTTTGAAGGGTTGTAAGTCCTTCTTGAACCTTCATTTTGTTTGTTTTACTTGTTTCATTTGCTTAATCCATCCTTCATTTCATCTTCTTGTCATGGATTCTATGATTTTATGCTTGTTGAGTTTGATTGTTAAGATGCATGTTGTAGGCTAGATAGATGCGATTCTTGGGTAAGGAAAAGATGCTTATGGCTTGGACTATGATAGAATGGACTTAGATGTACCTTTGGATGAATTATTTGCTCGAGCCTAGCCTCTGTTGCAAACCACGGTTTGTTCTATACATTCCACGGCCGTGGTTCTTGATGAACAACCCGTGATTTTGACTAACTTGCTTGCTTTGATAAATCTAAGTGTTAGGTTGTTGATTTGTTGAAATCCTAGTGTTAGTTGAGCTAAACCTATCCTAGGGTGACCTAGTGTTAGCAACTAAGAGTTAGAAGAGACCTACCCGGTGATTCTTGCTTTTAGATACCGAAGATGACGAACTCTAGGTAGTACTGAGCCTCACAAGTCGCTATTGGACTGAGTGTGCTAGGATAGGTGTTTAGGACTTGCCTTCACGAGACCTACCCGGTAAGGAGAGGCTAGATCCTTAGAATACCATCCGGTTTGTGTAGAATTCCTATCCTTATGCTCTTTGAGACTTACCCGGTGATGAGACCTTAGGAACGGACTAGTGGACCATGAGACCTACCCGGTGATTGATCCCAATCTAGAAACGCTCACTCCCAACATACTGTAGTTGATCCAAGTAATGATTAGATAGCTTGAGTCCTATGCCATAACCGGAATTTCCGACCCCTAGAATCCGCTTTTCTCCCTTTGATTACATATTTTGTATTTGCTTGTTTACTTGTGGTGTTAGCTTAGTTGATTGTTTATTTCGCATGACTTGTGATCTTTGATTGATCACCTAAAAACCAAACCAAAAACATTGAGATTTTCATTTATTTATTCCTTTTTTTTTTAACTTAGCCTAGATCTTCACTATCCTTAGTCACTAATCGATTCAATCTCACCTCAGTCTTTGTGTTCGACCTCGGAATACTATCCCTACTACAAAACGTCCCGTACACTGCGGGTTCGCTAGGAGTTAGAAGAAATATATCGAGTTATAAATTTAAGACTTTTGCGTATCATGTTCTTAGCGTAACAAGTTTTTGGCGCCGTTGTCGGGGACTAGGTTAAGATTGAGTTGTTGTTTGTGATTGTTTATAGTGTATGTCTTTCTTGTTGCTTTTGATCTCGTTTGGTTTGTGTCTTTGCTTTTCAGGACATCTCTCACTCTTTAGGTGTATGCAAAGATCTAGTGGCAAGGATTTAGCTCCATTCGATCCCGAACCGGAGAAAACCCTTCGATCTAGATCCAAGAGCATTAGAAAGGGAAAAGAGATGGCCGGAAGAGATCTCCAAGCATTAGAAAGAGAAAACCCTTCGAGCCGCAGTGGCGGCTGGCCGTAGGGGTGGGCCTCTGGATGCGCAGGGGCGGTTACACAACAAAGGGTTGTGTAGAAGGTGTCGTCTGGAAAGCTTCTAACTATGGCCCTTCCTTTGGCTGGATCTTCTTCCTTCTGTACTAGCCTCCTCAAATGATCGGCCACAAGGTTCTCAACCCCCTTCTTGTTCCGTATCTCCAAGTTGAACTCGCTTAGAAGGAGCACCCACCGAATCAATCTTTGCTTTGCTTCCTTCTTCGCCATGAGATACCTAAGACCTGCATGGTCAGTGAAAATGATTACCTTTACTCCAAGAAGGTACTGCCTGAACTTCTCAAGTGCAAATACCACCGCTAGCATCTCCTTCTCGGTGGTGGAGTAGTTCCTTTGTGATCCATTAAGTTTCATGGATGCATAATGGATGACGTGTGAGGCTCTTCCATCCTTCTGTCCTAGGACAGCTCCTACAAGATAGTCGCTGGCGTCACACATAATCTCGAAAGGCTTCTCCCAATCCGGAGACTAGATGATCGGTGCACTAGTGAGGCATGATTTCAACGTGTCAAAAGCTTTCTTGCAACCTTCATCCACTATGAAAGTGGCGTCTTTCTTGAGTAATTCACACAATGGCGCTGAGATCTTTGAATAGTCCTTGATGAACCGCCGATAAAAACTTGCCTGACCTAGAAAAGAACGGATTTCACGAACGTTAGTAGGGTAAGGTAAACTTTGAATAACATCAACTTTTGCGTTATCTACTTCCATCCCTTTTGAGGATATCACATGTCCTAGCACTATTCCTTGTTCAACCATGAAATGACATTTTTTCGAATTAAGAACTAAATTAGTTTCTACACATTTTTCAAGAAAAAGTTTTAAATGTCCTAGCCATGCATCAAAACTATTTCCATGGACGGTAAAGTCATCCATACAAACTTCAATAAAGTTCTCTATATATTCAGAAAAAAATACTTATCATGCACCGTTGGAATATGCCGGGGGCATTGCAAAGTCCAAATGGCATTATGCGGTACACAAAAGTGCCAAATGGACAAGTGAAAGTCGTTTTTTCTTGGTCTTCCGGAGCAATGGCTATTTGAAAATAGCCCTAGTATCCGTCCAAAAAGCAATAGTATGGGTGACCTGCAAGTCGTTTCAACAATTGATCAATAAAAGGTAATGGAAAGTGGTGTTTACGTGTTATCGTGTTAAGTTTGCGGTAGTCAATGCAAACTCTCCACCCGGTTTGTGTCTTGCTTGGGACCATTTATCGGAATTGATTCTCCACCATGGTGATACCCCCCTTCTTTGGAACCACTTGGGTTGGACTAACCCACTTACTATCCGAGATGGGGAAAATCATGTCCGCTTGGAGGAGCTTCAATCCCTTTTAAGGATATCACAAGTCCTAGCACTATTCCTTGTTCAACCATGAAATGACATATTTCCGAATTAAGAACTAAATTAGTTTCTACACATTTTTCAAGAACAAGTTTTAAATGTCCTAGGCATGCATCAAAACTATTTCCATGGACGGTAAAGTCATCCATAAAAACTTCAATAAAGTTCTCTATATATTCAGAAAAAAATACTTATCATGCACCGTTGGAATGTGCCGGGGGCATTGCAAAGTCCAAATGGAATTCTGCGGTACACAAAAGTGCCAAATGGACAAGTGAAAGTCGTTTTTTCTTGGTCTTCCGGAGCAATGGCTATTTGAAAATAGCCCGAGTATCCGTCTAAAAAGCAATAGTATGGCTGACCTGCAAGTCGTTTCAACAATTGATCAATAAAAGGTAATGGAAAGTGGTGTTTACGTGTTATCGTGTTAAGTTTGCGGTAGTCAATGCAAACTCTCCACCCGGTTTGTGTCTTGCTTGGGACCATTTATCCGAATTGATTCTCCACCATGGTGATACCCCCCTTCTTTGGAACCACTTGGGTTGGACTAACCCATTTACTATCCGAGATAGGGAAAATCATGTCCGCTTGGAGGAGCTTCAATACCTCCTTCTTTACCACCTCCATCATTGGCGGATTCAACCTTCATTGGGGTTGCCAAGATGGTTTCGCCTCTTCCTCAAGGAGGATTCTATGCATACAAGTGGATGGGCTTATTCCCTTGATATCCGCAATAGTCCACCCAAGAGCCGTCTTGTGCTCTTTCAACACTTTCACCAACTTCTCCTCTTGACCGGTTGTCAACTTGCTAGAGATAATTAACGGCAACGTGTTGTCTCCAAGAAAGGCATACTTGAGGTGAGGTGGAAGGTCCTTCAACTCTATCTCTAGTGCCTGCACTATAGAAGGAACAAGCTTCTCGCTTGGTATTAGTAAGGTGGGCCTTATGGCCAAAGTGGAGATAGGTAGCCTCTTGTGCCCATCCAACTAGGCTAGAACTTCCTTCATGCTAGGTGTCAATGCATATTCTGAAGTATGAATGTCAATGTCATGCTCAATTATATTTTTCAACTCATCCATGTTAGAAAAATGAAAAACATCTTGCACAAAAGGTTCAATAATATCAATGGCGGATAGGGAATGATCATCAATAGGGTATTTCATTGCATCATAAATTTAAAATTCAACTACCTCCCCATCAAATTCCATGGTTAATTTGCCACTAACATAGTCATTCTTAGTCCTAGCAGTTTTTAGGAATGGTCTTCCCAACAATATTGGTGCAGCATGAGAGTCATTTTCCATATCTATCACAAAGAAATCAGCAGAAAAAATTAGATTATCTACCATTACTAACACATCTTCAATAATCTCTTTCGGGTAAACATTAGATCTATCAGCAAGTTGTACCACAATCCGAGTTTCAATTAGCGGCCCAAGGCAAAGTGATTTATTGATGGAATAAGGAAGGACATTAATGGTAGCACCAAGATCAAGCATAACTTTGTCAAAGAGGGTTTCCCCTATAACACAAGGAATGCTTACCATGCCCGGATCACTACACTTCTTGGGCATTCGATGTTGGAAGACGGAGGAGACATGCTCGCTCACTTGCACCGTTTGCTTCCCCTTCAGCTTCTGATTCCTCTTAATGGTGCAGAGTTCCTTCAAAAAACGAGCATACTTAGGAATACTCTTCACTAATTTAAGGAGATGGATATTTACCTCGCATTTGGAGAAGGTTGCAAAGAGATCCTTGTTCTCAATCACCCTTCTTTCCTTTAGTGCCTCAGGGAAGGGAGCCGGTGGTTTCTCGGCATACAAAGGTGGAAAATCAAGATGGATGTAAGAATCTTTCTCAACAAAACCCTCTATCATCTTTTCCGTAGGGGCGGAAGGTTGCAGGCGCAGGGGCGGCGTCTGCTAAGAAGTTGGCGCAGTTGCAGCCGTAAGTGCGGATGTGGGGGCGGCAGACTCGTCAGAGGGTTTTTTCTTCACTTTTGTTGTTGGTTTATGCTAGATTTGCTTCTCACTCCTCAATGTTAGAGCACTAACATTCTCCTTGGGGTTGACCACCGTCTGGAAAGGCAAGTTTCCGGAGGATCTAGCTTCGATCCTTGTAATGGCTTCTGCCATTTGCCCAACCTGTTTCTCAAGGTTCTTGATGCTGGATTTCGTAGTTTGGACATTAGTTGCAAAATGCTTAGTCAAAAGCTACAGCATATCCTCAGTGGATTGAGACTTACCTTGGCGGGGCTGCTGCTGTTGGTTTTGTTGATCCCTCCATCAAAAATTCTGTTGATCACGCCAATTTGGCATGTAATTTTGCGCATATGGATCGTTCCTTGGACTTTGTTGCTGTTGTTGCCCATAGCCCATTGCATTCACCTCAACATCGTCACCCTAGACTTGAGGGCACATATCCGTTGGATGGTATGGATCGGCGCACACTCCACATGCTTTGAGTTGTTGTGGAGTTCCCATCAAGGTCAATCTTTTCACCATCTCCTTCAGCTCGGAGATTTCAGTTGAGATCTCATTTCTCCCAGGATTGATAGCATGAACTCCTCTTTTGGAAGAGGTTCTTCCAAAATTCCGAGTTCCTTCAACTAGTTCTTGCATTTTCTTTAAAGCAAGGTCAGGAGTAGTGTTCAGAATATTACCTCCACAAGCAGCATCGACGATCCTCCTCTCATTGTCAAGCAAGCCATTGTACAAGTACAAGACTAAATCTTGGGCAGAATACCATGGAAAGGACAGCTGGATCGGAGTCGTGCAAAACGCTTGAAATACTTGTAGAGAGTTTCGTCCGCCTCTTGCTCGATGTTGCTTATAACTTTCTTCAAGCTATTGGCCTTCTTGGCTGGAAAGTACTTCTCCAAAAACGCCTTATGGAGGTTCTTCCATGTGTCGATGCTACCGGACAGAAGATGGTAGTATCAATCATCCGCCCCATCCTTGAGCGTGAAACCGAATGCCCTCATCTTGATTAGCCTTCGGTAATGCATTCATCATGAAGGACAAGGAGAGTTTGTCCAAGTCATGGGAGATATTTAAAGATGTTCTCTTGGATTGCCCACATCATGGGATTCCAAAGATAGAGTTGTTGGAGATATACTTCAAGGGATTGGATGGAGCTACCCAATTCAATCTTCAACTACTCTCCGCCGGCACATTCATGGACATGCCAATTGATGAAGCCTGGGAGTTTATTGAGAAACATGCTTTGCACATGGAGAAATACTCCCACCAAGGAGCTGAAAATGGAGTTAAGAGAGTTAATTTCCAGGAAGCACCATCAAATGATAATCAACTCATTTCCCTCAAGAATGATGTGAAGCAATTGAATGACCTTTTGGTTGCTCACACAAAGAAGGAAGAAGGAGGATATCAAGGCTCAAGGAACAACAATTACAACAACAGTAGAGGCTCCAACAACAACAATTGGAGATCTAATAATCAAAATTCTAGTAACCCTTATTCTAATTCCAACTCTAATAATTCCTCTAACCCTTTCTCTTCTTCTTCTACTCCATTGAAGAGCCAGGAGCCTGGATCAAGTTCGTCCCAGCCAGAGAAGAAAGATGCAGTGATGGAGGCCATCTTGATCAAGCTCAACGCTATGGAGACATCCATGACTTCATTTTCAAAGGCACAAAAAGCCTTAGAGCAACAATTCTTTAATAAGGCGAATGAAGCGCCAAGAGATCCATGAAGCTCCCAGCAAGGACAGAGAGCAACCCTAAAGGACAAATTATGGCAATAACGACGAGAAGTGGATGTCTCCATTAGTTTGTGATTGATTATAGGTGAATAAGGTAATACATGGCAGACCGCTCCATTACCCATCCCGTGGACATTTTGGAAGATGTTCCTGTTAAGTTAGGTAACTTCTACTTACCTATAGACTTTGTTGTGCTTGATATACCCGCGGATTATCCCGTTCCTATCATTCTCGGGAGACCATTTCTAGCAACTTTGGGTTGCAACGTGGATTGTAAGAATGCCAAGTTGAAATTCACATTGGCGGAGATCAAGTGGAGTTTGCATTGCTTGCTATAATGAAAGGAGAGCCGCTGGAGGATGACATCTTCAACATCTATGATGAAGAAGAGTTAAGAGAATTGGTGAGCTCTATCCTTATTAATGACCCTCTTGAAAGAGTTATTAGTTTTAGCTTAATGGAGGATGGTATAGATGCCTCTTGTAATGCAGATATACGGAGCTTAAAGGCACTGGAAGAAGATCCAGGAGCTAAGATTGAAAAACTAATCCAGGAGAAGAGAATCTCCAGTTTCGATCCCAGTTCCAGTACCTCGACCGAGGCACTTTCTGGACCAAGCGAGGTGTTCTTATCTGAAGAACATCTCGGTCACCCACTCTGGACCTCGACCGAGGTCGCAAGCGAGATGATGTCAACTGAGATCAGTGAAAAGTTTCGCTCTATTGTTTATGCATTTGAAAAGTTTCGCTCTTATCTTGTAGGTGCAAAGGTGATTGTATACACGGATCATGCTGCGATCCGGTATCTACTTGCAAAGAAGGATGCGAAAACAAGGTTGATTAGATGGATTCTTCACCTACAAGAATTCGTTCTAGAGATCCGTGACAAGAAGGGTTTGGAAAATTCTGTTGCGGATCATTTGAGTCGTCGATCTCCTAGGCTTCGGTTTGAGCCGGGTGTTTGTGTCTTGCCAAAGTCAGATTGAGCGATATTCCTTGCGGATTATGGTATGTGCATCAAGGGTTTGAGGCATCTCGAAATTGAGAAACGTCGATCTCCTAGGCTTCGGTTTTTGTGCACCACTGTCCATAACTCCAAAAGTAAAGTCGAAAAATAATGTGAAAAAGAAGAGAGCAAAGCTCAAAGTTGATGGTGTTGCAATTCAAAATAAAAAGAAAAAGAGTTGGGTTATCCACTTTCCCGGATTCATGCACCACATCCCTTATAAGTTTCCCTCCCTTCCGCATTTTAGACCTTTTTTGGAATTCCTTAAGATCAAAAGAATGTTATTTGACTTGGTGATCTAAATTGAAGTTTCTTATGCTTGAATTTGATAATACTTGAAGGTTATGATGTTTGCCTTAAAATTTAACCAATTCATGAGGTTTCTTTGCTGTACATTCTTTGGTTTATGTATATAAGCGTTTCAAGGGTGAATGAAGCAAGGTTTGAGAATGATCTATTGACTAGAAGCACACTTACCTAAAAGATGTTTTGTTTTTGAGTTTGTACGCATATTTCATCCTAACTTGTGTTCTAAGCTTTCAAAGACCTTGCCTGGGGACAAGCAAGTGACAAATATGGGGTATTTTGTTGGCATGAAATATTACGATATTCTAGGCACTTATTCTAGTTGTTTTTCATTCATTATTGTGTTCGTATGTAAGGCATTGAAACATTTGTTAGCTTGTTTACCTATATTTTCGATATAGAGGTCTACATTAGTTTGTGATTGATTATAGGTGAATAAGATCTGAAACCGGACCATTTGAGAGAGATAAGAGAGCATTCAATCATATCCAAGGATTAGGAACACATCGAGGAAGCTAAAGAAGGAGGTAAGATGGAGAATTTCACGACACAAAAGAAACCACAAGTAATCTACACTTCCACGCCCTAAATTACGCCCGTAGAAGAGTCCACGCTCTAAACCACGGCCGTGGATCTTGGCATCATGAGCGTGGAGCATTCCAGTAAGTTACACGGCCTAAAGTACAGTCGTGGAAGTCACAAGAGACCGTAACCCAATTCCACGCCCTAAACTACGGTCGTGGAATCCCTTGAGACCGTGATTTAGGCGATCTTTTGACGAGTCTTCATTTACCACATTATTTACGTGATGGGCCGGGGGACGGTTACCTTTGCCCAGTCTTATAGAAAGGTCAGAGAAGAGAGTTTTGGACATCGAAGCTTACGGCTTATTCCCGTTACATTGGCGTTGGATCTCGGGAGACGTGACGGCCGCTTACCTTGCTTGGAGCATTCTCGCCTCAGGTGGATTGAAGATTGCCGAAGGTTTTTACCTCTTTCTTAGGGTTAGTTATTGAAGACGGTTTGACAACCTGTTCTTCATATTTACCCTAGATTATTGTGAGATTTTGTGTTATATTCTGAATCCATTTCGTATTCCATTTTGTGTTTTGGATTTGAGATTGACTTTGAGTTATATTTGAGTTTCCAAGGGTTTTCATCTTTCATTCTTCTTAAATTGATTTTTGATATCATGACAATGGTTATTGGCTAAAACCTTTTAGCGATTCTAAGGTGAAAGGTTAATAGTTGTGGTTTAGATGATGATAGATCGATCGTAAATTGATTGGACCCTGAGAGTTAAAAAGATCTCGTCGACGAACCCAAATCACAGCCTGTTCTTGGAGTTCCACGGGCGTGGTTCTTAAGATCTGACCGTGATTTACCCTAGTTTATGAACCTTGCTTTTACTTTGATCCAAGGTTAAAGATTAACTTTAATCTAGTCTTGGCTTTCCCTTTTCTATGTAGTAGTGAGGCTCATCACCCTCTATTTCGATTTCGAGTGTCACAACCTTGATCGTTTTAGTTAGTCTTGATCCTTGGGTTACAATTTTGGGTATTTGAGATTAATCCTTGTCCATAGATCCTTTCTATACTGAAGCCTCAATAACCTTTATAGAGAGTGTCCTTAGATAAGTCATATAAAGTCTTGGAACTTCACCGTACATTGCTTTACTTTAGCATACCTTTGCAACTCTTAACTCTGTCCCCAGTTCTTTAGTATATCTTGAATCGATTTCCACAATTAGATACCTGGATCTTTAGGATTGCTATTTTCCCAATATTTGCAAAGCTTATTACATTTACTTGCTTGACGAACTGCAAACTGAATTTGTTCCCCCCAAATCCCTGAGTTCGACACTCTGGAATTCTTGCTTTACTACGCCGATCCGTACACTGCAGGTTCGCTTACTTTGATTCTAGTTTTATAAATTTAAAGCTTATTTGCACGCACGTTTCGAGGCGAACAAGTTTTTGGCGCCGTTGCCGGGGATTTGGTTTAGGCCGAATTCGGTTATCGGTTGTCAAGCTTGGGAGCTATGATCTTGTCATTTGATATCTCTTTTAAGTGATATTTGCAGGTTATCTTAGGTATATGCGCAGGTCTAGCACACACAAAGACTTCTTACCTCTTGATCGAGAACTTGAGAAGACTTTGAGAAAGAAGCTCAAAGAAAGAATGATGGCTGAAAGTAAAGAGAGGGATATCCAAGCAAAGTTGGATGATTCCGAAACTCGACTTAGATGGAGCGAGAAAACTCGCAAGGAAGAATCGGAGCGTCATCAATTGCAAATTGATGAGCTCAAGGATATGATGCTTCAAATGAGTTTGGAGATGAGTGATTCCAAGAAGAAGAAGAGAATGAAACTGACAAGATCGGTTATAACCGACTCATCCGATGAAGAGAGCGACTCCTCCATGCCGTCGCTAGAGGACATTGATCCAACGATCAATGTGAACCAAAATAATCCAAGACCAGCCGCCAATCATCGTATCCCGGCTGGGGGTGCGACAGCCGCTCATGTAGATGAAGAGCCAAGAACTCTTGGCCAAAGAATGGATCCGATTCAGCAACCACGCCGTCTAGGTGTGAACTTTGATGCTGACGATATTCAGGGGTTTAGCTTCAACCCACAAGTTATTACCATCATTCGCCAAAGCCAGTTTGGAGGAACGAGTGTCGAATCTCCACATCAACATTTACAGAATTTTGAGATTTTGATGGAGACAATGAAGCCAAAGAATGCAACCATCAACAATTACAAGATCAAGCTCTTCCAAATGGAAGACTCAACATATGGGAGGATCTATCTTCGGAGTTCTTAACCAAGTTCTTTCTGCCATCCAAGACGGCGGAGTTGAGAGGTAAAATTAATGCTTTTTCTATGAGATCTAATGAAAGTTTGTTTCAGTCTTGGGAAAGATTTCAGGATTTATTATTGGATTGCCCACACCATGACATTTCCAATTTGGAGTTATTGGAGATATACTATAAGGGGCTGGATGTGGAAACACAATTCAAGCTCCATTCCCTTTCATGTGGCACATTCATGGACATGAGGGAAGATGACGCTTGAGACTTGATTGAGAAGCAAGCCCGAGTCATTGAGAAGTACTCTCACCGGAAAGTGGAAGCTAATCAAGTGGAGCAAGGAAAAAAGCTAACACAAGCTACTCAAACTCAAATCTTTTCTCTCAACACCGAGATTAAAGAATTGAAGGAAGTCATCAAGGCTAGCTTTCCAAAGCCTAAGGAGCAAGATGTTGATTATTTAGGAAACAACAATAACCACAATGGGAATGAGAACACCAATCGCAACAGCCGGAACAACAACCGGAACAATTGGAATAACAACAACCGGAATAACAATTGGAACAACAATAGGGGTTCAAACAATAACAATTGGCGTTCCAACCAACAATAAAACTCCGGAAATTCTTATCCCAATTCAGGAAATTCACTAACTCCACCATCTTCTTCTTCCATTACTTTGAAAAGCCAGGGGCAAACATCTAATAGTGGAAGCACTTCAGGGAAAGAGAAGCCTGATCCCATGTTGGAAACGATCTTGGAAAAGCTTCAAGGATTGGAGAGTCACATCACTAAGGTTGATAAATCCCAAAAGGTTTTAGAAAACCAAATGTTCAGCAATGCTGAGGAAGTTCCTAGAAATCAAGGAAAACTTCCAGGAAAGACGGAGGATAACCCGAAAGGAAGGGTGATGGCTATGACAACTAGGAGCGGAGCAATAACCACCGACCCGCATCCCAAGTTTGTGGAAGTTCCCGTTGAAATGGAGAAGGAAAAGGGGAAGGAGAAGGAAGACATCTACATTCCTCCTCCAGCTTACAAACCTCCCCTACCATTCCCACAATCTAGAGCAAGAGCGCGTCTAGACAAGCAAGTTCATTGAACTCATGAGCAAACTGCATATTAATATACCTTTCATTGATGCAATTGTAGGTATGCCAACATATGGAAAGTACTTAAAGGAGATCCTCTCTAACAAGAGGAAACTAGAAGACTTTGGAGAAGTCAAGATGTGTTCGGAATCGTCAGATCTCATCAAAACGATGAAGGAAAAGATGCCCCCAAAGCTGAAAGATCCGGGGTCATTTTGTGTTCCAATCGGAGTAGGAGATGTCACATATGATGCATTATGTGATTTAGGAGCAAGCGTTAGCATCATTCCGCTTGCATTATGCAGGAAGATCGGTCTAGGCGAGCCTAAACCGGTGAAGATGACGTTATATATGGCGGATCGATCCATAACTTGTCCCGTCGGTATCATTGAAGACGTCCTGGTCAAGCTTGATAAGTTCTTGTTCTAATGATTTTGTTGTGCTTGACATTCATGCAGATAGTCCGGTCCCGATCATACTCGGAAGACCGTTTCTTGCAACATCCGGTTGTATGGTGGACTGCAAGAATGCTAGACTCGCCTTCGACATAGGAGAGGAAAAGGTAGAGTTCGTTCTTTCCACTTTGATGAAAGAACCAGCTCTTGAAGAGGATATGTTTAACATCCATGACGAAGAGGCATCTAGAGAGGAAGTAAGCTCAATTCTATTCAAAGATCCTTTGCAAAAGGTGATCGCTATGAGCATTATGGACATAGGAGAGGAAGAGGAATGCAATGAGAAAATTGAAGCTTTAGAGGAGCAAAAGGAAGTGCATGAAGAAGAGTTTGAAAAACTCTACGATGGGTCAAAAAACGTGAGGAATCACGGCCAGTCGTGCTATTCCACGGCCGTGGTTCCCACCAACATGACCGTAATTAGTTATTCAGAGGACTCTAGTAAGTTACACGGCTAAAACCACGGCCGTGGAACTATCAGAGGTGCCGTAATTGACTTCCACGACCGTGGAGGAAACAGAGGTGCCGTGATTTTGGGAAAATCTGAGGACAGTTACGTTCTTTCTACCACTTCTCTTGAGTCTTCTCCAACAACTTCTATACCCTTAAAGACTTCTAAGGAAGCATTGGACACTCCTCAAGAGCCACTAGAGACTCTAATAGTGATGGAATTAAAGCCACTTACCACACATCTAAGGTACGCATTTCTAGGACCTAATTCTACCTTTCCGGTAATTGTTAGTTCCGATCTAAGTGAAGATGAACATAGTAAGCTTATGGTTGTTCTAAGGAAACATAGGAAAGCCTTAGGTTACACTATAGAGGATCTAGTAGGAATTAAGCCTTCATTATGCATGCATAAGATCCGAATGGAAGAAGACTTTAGGACTTCGCGACATCCTCAAAGGCGGTTAAATCCGAACGTGAAGGAGGTTGTCAAGAAGGAGATTCTTAAGCTACTTGATGCAGGTATTATCTACCATATCTCCGATAGTAAGTGGGTAAGCCCCGTACAAGTTGTCCCGAAAAAGGGAGGAATGACGGTCATCACAAACAAAAACAACGAGCTCATTCCTACAAGAACTGTGACGGGATGGAGGATGTACATAGACTACCACAAGCTAAACAACGCAACGAGGAAGGAACACTTCCCATTACCATTCATCGATCAAATGCTTGAGAGGTTAGCACAATACTCACATTTTTGTTATCTTGACGGTTATAGTGGTTTCTTTCAGATCCCGATTCATCCGGACGATCAAGAGAAGACCACATTCACATGCCCATGGGGTACGTTTGCTTATAGGAGAATGCCATTCGGGCATTGCAACGCCCCAACCACCTTCCAAAGGTGCTTGATGGCTATCTTCTCGGAGTACATAGAGGAGATCATGAAGGTCTTCATGGATGACTTTTCTGTTTAAGTTTCCTCTTTCGATAATTGTCTTTCTAACCTTTCTCTTGTGCTTCAAAGGTGTGAAGACACTAACCTAGTTCTTAATTGGGAGAAATGTCAATTTATGGTGAAGGAAGGCATTGTACTCGGACACTTGATCTGTAGTAGAGGGATTGAAGTAGATAAGGCTAAGATAGAAACTATAGAAAAGCTCCCTCCTCCATCTTCGG
Source organism: Fagopyrum homotropicum (assembly GCA_033239125.1). NCBI lineage: Eukaryota > Viridiplantae > Streptophyta > Magnoliopsida > Caryophyllales > Polygonaceae > Fagopyrum > Fagopyrum homotropicum. The sequence continues at coordinate 32,147,364 of BSWB01000002.1, read as the reverse complement.
TGAAGGGAATAAGAAGCTTTCTAGGACATGCTGGATTTTATAGACGTTTTATAAAGGATTTTTCTAAGATATCAAAACCGCTTACTAATCTATTGATGAAGGATGCAGTTTTTGATTTCTCGCACGAATGCTTAGATGCGTTTCATAATATTCGGGAAGCTCTAATCTCAGCCCCGATCATTCAACCTCCGGATTGGAATCTTCCATTCAAGGTCATGTGTGATGCAAGTGACGTAGCTATAGGAGTTGTGCTTGGGCAAAAGAAGGAAGGACGAACCCATGCTAGCAAAACGCTAGACGAAGCTCAGCTTAACTACGCCACTACTGAAAAAGAGTTTCTAGCTATTGTTTATGCATTTGAAAAGTTTTGCTCTTATCTTGTAGGTGCAAAGGTGATTGTATACACGGATCATATTGCGATCCGGTATCTACTTGCAAAGAAGGATGTGAAACCAAGGCTGATTAGATGGATTCTTCTCCTACAAGAATTCGATCTAGAGCTCTGTGACAAGAAGGGTTCGGAAAATTCTGTTGCGGACCATTTGAGTCGTCTACCACATCTAGAGGACGACAATCTACCTATAGATGACTCCTTTCCGGACGAGAATTTACACATCATAGAGGAGTGCATTGACAAGATTACTAAAGGTAGCGAACCATGGTTTGCTGATTTTGTTAACTATTTGGTTTGCCAGGAAATACCACCCGGACTATCCTATGCACAAAGGAAGAAGTTCTTTAAGGATGTTCGGGAATACTTTTGGAACGAACCTCTCCTCTTCAAGAGAGGTCCTGACGGCATCATTCGACGATGTGTGCCGGAAGACGAGATGCAAAGTGTCATCCGTCATTGTCATTCACTACCTTGTGGAGGACACGCTAGCACGAACAAGACTAGCGCTAAGGTATTGCAATCTGGATTCTTTTGGCCTACTTTATTTAAAGATGTGCAAACCTTTGTTTCCTGCTGCGATGCTTGTCAAAGAATATGGAACATATCTAGGAGAAAGGAAAATCCTCTTAACAACATTCAGGAGGTAGAGATCTTTGACGTTTGGGGAGTAGACTTCATGGGACCTTTCCCATCATCTTGTGGAAACCAATACATACTTCTAGCTGTAGATTATGTTTCGAGATGGGTTGAAGCAATTGCCTCTCCTACTAATGATGTCATAGTTGTGGTTAAGTTCTTTAACAAGACTATTTTCCCAAGGTTTGGGACACCACGGACTATCATTAGTGATGGAGGCTCTCACTTCATTGCCCGACGATTCGAAGCTCTACTAGCTAAATATGGGGTGACTGACAAGATCGCCACCCCTTACCATCCACAAACGAGTGGACAAGTGGAGATTTCGAACCGGGAGATTAAGGGAATCCTAGAGAAAACAGTTTCGAAGACAAAGAAAGATTGGTCTTTGAAGCTAGATGACGCATTGTGGGCATAACGAACTGCATACAAGACTCCTATAGGAACGACACCATACAACCTTGTGTATGGGAAGTCTTGTCACTTACTGGTAGAGTTGGAACATAAAGCGTATTGGGCGGTAAAGTGGTTGAACTTCAGCATGAAGGAAGCGGGCGAGAAGCACCTCTTGGACCTTAACGAGCTTGAAGAACTTCGCTTAAACACCTACGAGAACGCCAAGATCTACAAGGAGAGAGCGAAGCGTTGGCATGATAAGCATATCATTACAAAGGACCTCAAGGAAGGAGATCAAGTTCCTCTCTTCAATTCAAGTCTTCGTCTCTTTCCAGGTAAGCTTAAATCTCGTTGGACTGGACCTTATCTAATCAAACATGTTTTTCCCCATGGCGCAGTTGAAGTATGGGGTGAAAAGGGCGGAAGCTTCAAGGTGAACGGTCAACGACTCAAGAAGTACTCACCGGAACTCTAAGATGAGGAGTTCGCGCCTACTGCACACGAATAAGTGCAAGTACGGTCTAGCTACGGACCTTAAACAAGCGCTTCTTGGGAGGCAACCCAAGGTATTGCACTTATGCTTTTGTTTGTCATTCGTAGATTAGATTTGTCTAGACGTTTTTGTTTTGTTTTGTCCTCGATACCTTCCGGTATGTCGTGTTTTTGGATGTAGGAGCAATGGAATAGGCAATGGGAAAGGAAAAAGTTGGAAGAAATTGACGAAACTCGGATTTTAGCACATTACAGAGAGTTCCACGCCCTAAACCACGGTCGTGGAGGCTACAGTGACCGTAATTCTTCAAAATCTGTGAAAAATCACCAAAAACCACGGATCCGTACAAAACCACGGCCGTGGAAACCCCCGAGTGACCGTGATTTTCAAAAAATTTTACGGTCACTATATAAACCACCTTCCATCACAAAAACACCCTCATTCCCAAATCCACGCCCCTCTTGCATGCCCTAAACTCCGAAAATCTCCACATCTCGCACATCCTCATTCGGTAATCGTTTCGAACGATTCTTGGTGCTAAAGTGGAACATTTTCATTCCTCTACAAGATCCAATCGACAAAACAAGTGAACAATCCCTCCAAAAGGCAGAATTTGGATTCAAAGATCCAAAACCCTAGGTTTTTACTCTTCTTCTCTTCTTTGTCAATTCGGGCTAAATTTTCGCATGAACTTAGAGAAATTGCATAGGATTAAGATTGGAATTAGTCTAGGACAGGTTCTGCTGAGTTTGTTGTTGATTTTGTTGAAATTTGAGCAAATCAAAGACGAATCACGGTCTCTGAAACTTCCACGGCCGTAGAATAGGAAGAACAGACCGTGGTTTCTACTGGAATTGAGAAAATGTTCACGAGAAGTACAAGAAAGAAAAAGAAGAGAAAGGGTGATAGTTCCTCTTCTTCCCAAGCCCCTCCTAGTGAACCACCATCATCACCACGCCCTAGAATCCCAACCATTCACCCAAACTATCTCGAGGCTTTAGAAAAGATCGAGGAGAGAGCGGTCATAGGACCTAGATACCTCTTGCTTGAGGAGTTGGAGCCACTTAATGTCGTGAATGACTTGACATGGCTCTTGGATAGGGCCGGACTGATTGTTTTCTCTGCTATTCGAGCGGATGCATATGAGGAGATTACGAGGGAGTTTGTTATTTCCTTCGAGCACAACGCCGTCGAGAGGACGGTATCTTTTAGATTGATGGAGACGGATTATGAGTTCTCTATCCAGCAGTTTGGAGCCTTCTTTGGGTTGCATGAGACCTTTAACGGTCGTTTCCCTAGCGGTGTATACGCTAAGGACTTCTGGGAGGATATAGCTATGATTTATGCCAGCGAGGACCGCTGGCAGCCAGCTGACACCAAGGCTAAGCTCATCTACCATTTAGCCTTGAAGATAGCTCATAGGGTCCTTTCCGAGTGCCTATTCCCTAGGACCGAGATCCCCCAAAAGATAAAGACCGATGAGCTATTCCTTCTCTATTACATGCTTCACGGTAGACCCGCTAATTGTGCCACCCTCCTAGCCTCCACCATGAGCAAGCTTAAGAACAAGAGGGCTGGGAACATCGGGTAAGGTGGGATGGTTACCCATATTGCTACGCAGCTCGGGATTGATTGTTCCGCATGCACTAGGATAGCGGCGAGACCTTTGGGTCTCAAGAGCCTTATGACTAGGGGTGTGATCTTTCCTAGACACCGAGGTCCACCTACTGTTTCTATGCCATGGGAGGATAGAGGAGGTAGAGGCATTCCGTGGCTTCCTGAGTATTCCATTATGGCTGGACCCTATAATTGGAAGGAGACATTCGCTGCTATGCATGCGAATAGATTAGCACCGCCTCCTTACGTTCCGGATGAGCCTCCAGCTGAGGATATGGTTGGAGGTGATTACTATGAGGGAGGAGGTGATGAGCAGACATTTGGTTCGTTTCCGGATCAGCTGGACACCTTCCCGGACTTACCTAGACAGTCTCCCCGCCCTTCTAGACATTCCGGTGCTTCTTCCTCTCGCCGTGCTAGTGTGAGCGAGAAACCGACATGGATGGATGCTCCTCCCGCTTGGTATGGAGCACAGCCGGAGTGGATGGGAGCTCCGCCACCTTGGTATGCACAGCCACCAGCAGCACCGGCCCCACAGGATGCACCAGCATGGTACGGCCAGCCACCGGCATGGTGTGAGCAGCTACCGGAGTGGGCTACCGACCTTTCCAGGAGAGCCCGTAATTTGGAGATCCGCCAGGACGCTCGAGATGTACGGGCTGATGAGCATGACCGGATGATGAGGGATATCTACCGCCAGCAGTTTGGGAGGCACTTCAGCTCCGATTTCCACCCGTTTCCACCACCGCCTCCACCGCAGTGACGAGATTTCATGACAACCAGTTTCAGCCGCCCCACCGCCATCTAGTGAGTTCATTTTTCTCTTTATTCTTTTCCTTAATTCTTTTTAAACATTGAGGACAATGTTTGTCTTAAGTATGGGGTGGAGTGTGACTATGTGTTGTAATAACTCTACTACATTTGCTTGCCTTGATCGATGACACTTTGCATATTTCGTTTCATAGTCAAACGTTTCATTATTGCATTGCATGAAAAAGTTTTTGAAAAACCCATAAAAATGTGAAAATTTTTGAAAAAATCTAAAAAGGTTTTGTGCTTCTAAGATTTGAGATGATTTCTATGATAGTACCTACTTGCGGATTGAGCTTTTGATGACAATTGTATGCCTAAAAGAATAATGAATTGAAAAGGAATTGAATGTGTTGATTATCCTTTCTTGCAAGTTTCATAATGTGAAGAGTTTTATCTAAATCATATTGAGAAATCGAGGTTGAAATCACATGATGAGTTCATATACTTCTTTATGAAATGATTAAGGCAATTCGATTTTTCTTTCTCCTTTCTTTGATCACATAGCCCCACAATGAAAGTAATTGCCTCCCTTACCTATCCGGGAATTTGGAGGAGTTGATAGTTGGCATGTTTGATGTGGGAGGGCCTTGAAGCAAAAATTTTGCATTCAAAGAATAGAATTAATAGGTTTGGGGAAGTCAGTCATGACGATGAGTAACTCGGCACCATTCACATAGCCGGGTGTTTGTGTCTTGCCAAAGTCGGATTGAGCGATATTCCTAACGGATTATGGTATGTGCATCAAGGGTTTGAGGCATCTCGAAATTGAGAAACGCCGATCTCCTAGGCTTCGGTTTTTGTGCACCGCTGTCCATAACTCCAAAAGTAAAGTCGAAAAATAATGTGAAAAACAAGAGAGCAAAGCTCAAAGTTGATGGTGTTGCAATTCAAAATAAAAAGAAAAAGAGTTGGGTTATCCACTTTCCCGGATTCATGCACCACATCCCTTATAAGTTTCCCTCCCTTCCGCATTCTAGACCTTTCTTGGAAGTCCTTAAGATCAAAAGAATGTTATTTGACTTGGTGATCTAAATTGAAGTTTCTTATGCTTGAATTTGATAATACTTGAAGGTTATGATGTTTGCCTTAAAGTTTAACCAATTCATGAGGTTTCTTTGCTTTACATTCTTTGGTTTATGTATATAAGCGTTTCAAGGGTGAATGTAGCAAGGTTTGAGAATGATCTATTGACTAGAAGCACACTTACCTACAAGATGTTTTGTTTTTGAGTTTGTACGCATATTTCATCCTAACTTGTGTTCTAAGCTTTCAAAGACCTTGCTTGGGGACAAGCAAGTGACAAATATGGGGTATTTTGTTGGCATGAAATATTGCGATATTCTAGGCACTTATTCTAGTTATTTTTCATTCATTATTGTGTTCGTATGTAAGGCATTGAAGCATTTGTTAGCTTGTTTACCTATATTTTCGATATGGAGGTCTACATTAGTTTGTGATTGATTATAGGTGAATAAGATCTAAAACCGGACCATTTTAGAGAGATAAGAGAGGATTCAATCATATCCAAGGATTAAGAACAAATCGAGGAAGCTAAAGAAGGAGCTAAGATGGAGAATGTTACGACACAAAAGAAACCACAAGTAATCTACACTTCCACGCCCTAAATTACGGCCGTAGAAGAGTCCACGCTCTAAACCACAGCCGTGGATCTTGGCATCATGAGCGTGGAGCATTCCAGTAAGTTACACGGCCTAAAGTACGGTCGTGGAAGTCACAAGAGACCGTAACCCAATTCCACACCCTAAACCACGGTCGTTGAATCCCTTGAGACCGTGATTTAGGCGATCCTTTGACAAGTCTTCATTTACCACGTTATTTACGTGATGGGCCGGGGAACGGTTACCTTTGCCCGTCTTATAAAAAGGTCAGAGAAGAGAGTTTTGGACATCGAAGCTTACGGCTTATTCCCGTTACATTGGCGTTGGATCTCGGGAGACGTGACGGCCGCTTACCTTGCTTGGAGCATTCTCGCCTCAGGTGGATTGAAGATTGCTGAAGGTTTTTACCTCTTTCTTAGGGTTAGTTATTGAAGACGGATTGACAACCTGTTCTTCATATTTACCCTAGATTATTATGAGGTTTTGTGTTATATTCTGAATCCATTTCGTATTCCATTTTGTGTTTTGGATTTGAGATTGACTTTGAGTTATGTTTGAGTTTCCAAGGGTTTTCATCTTTCATTCTTCTTAAATTGATTTTTGATATCATGACAATGGTTATTGGCTAAAACCCTTTAGCGATTTTAAGGTGAAAGGTTAATAGTTGTGGTTTAGATGATGATAGATCGATCGTAAATTGATTGGACCCTGAGAGTTAAAGAGATCTCGTCGACGAACCCAAATCACGGCCTGTTCTTGGAGTTCCACGGCCGTGGTTCTTAAGATGTGACCGTGATTTACCCTAGTTTATGAGCCTTGCTTTTACTTTGATCCAAGGTTAAAGATTAACTTTAATCTAGTCTTGGCTTTCCCTTTTCTAGGTAGTAGTGAGACTCATCACCCTCTATTTCGATTTCGAGTGTCACAATCTTAATCGTTTTAGTTAGTCTTGATCCTTGGGTTACAAGTTTGGGTATTTGAGATTAATCCTTGTCCATAGATCCTTTCTATACTGAAGCCTCAACAACCTTTATTGAGAGTGTCCTTAGATAAGTCATATAAAGTCTTGGAACTTCACCGTACATTGCTTTACTTTAGCATACCTTTGCAACTCTAAACTCTGTCCCTAGTTCTTTAGTATATCTTGAATCGATTTCCACAATTAGATACCTGGATCTTTAGGATTGCTATTTTCCCAATATTTACAAAGCTTATTACATTTACTTGCTTGACGAACTGCGAACTGAATTTGTTCCCCCCAAATCCCTGAGTTCGACACTCTGAAATTCTTGCCTTACTACGCCGATCCGTACACTGCAGGTTCGCTTGCTTTGATTCTAGTTTTATAAATTTAAAGCTTATTTGTACGCACGTTTTGAGGCAAACAGTTCCTCACCTTCTTCTGCTTCTAGACCTTCCATTCCGGTGATTCACGAGCGTCACCAGGCAGACTTTGACCGTATATGCGCCCACCCTATAATTACGCCGGTTTTCTTGGATGTAGCTGCATTTGATTGCCTCCACGTAGCAGAGGATCTGCGGACGATGATTTCTATGGTAGGGTTGGAGCAATTTATGGAGATCAGAGCTCCAGCCTACCTCGAGCCCACACTAGATTTTGTGAGTTCTGTTACTCACCTACCTGAGAGGAAAGCCATCAAGTACCGGTTGCTGAACCGGAACTACATCGTTCCCATGGACCAGTTCAGAGATATCTTTGGCTTCCCGACCCCTACAGTTCCCGACTTTCCTTCTCGAGCCGTAGCTCGACAGTTTTGGGAACACATTGCTCATGTGGTGGAGCACGCTGACAGATGGAGACCTGAAGACTCCAGGAAGCGCATCATTTTCCACCTTGCTTTCCGTCTTGCCCACCAGATCTTTATTGAGACCCTTCAGATGCGTATTGAGACGCCCCAGAAGGTTAGACAGGGAGAGCTGCTCAGTTTATTCTATATGGTGATTGGGGGAGTGCTTGATTTTAGGGCCATGTTAGGTGAGGATCTGCATCGGATCAAGGCTAAGGGGAAGGGAGATATCTACTGTGGAGGACTGGTGACTCATATCGCGATAGTCATGGATCTCGACATGAGTGCTTGTACGTTGGTGGCGGCTGCAAAGCCGTTAGGACTTCAGGAGATGATCACGAGGAGGATACTGGTCCCTCGTGGCCTTACTACACCCTACGTGGTGATGCCTTGGCAGCAGACTGTCCCTCAGGGTATCATGTGGTCGGCTCAGTTCTCAGTTTTTGATCCTTAGTATTGGTATACCGCTTGGATACCCTACATAGAGATGCTAGAGACGCCGCAACTGCTCAGGTAGAGGAGGAGGCTGAGGATGATGATGGCGGTGCTGCCATTGAGACATGTACAAATACAGCCGGCCCTAGTGTGCCAGTTGTCGACTTCGATGACGAGGCGACAGAGGAGGAGGCAGTTGCAGCACCATCACGTCCTTCTAGGCGCAGAGTCCACAGACAGAGGGATCCCATAGCTCATCGACGGATAGACGAGCTGACGGACCAGATGATCGACTCTTACGCCGCCTTGTCCTTAGAGATGATGAAGATGAGGGAGAGCCAGCACTACCAGTGCCGGATGATGGAGATACAGTTCCAACATACCATGGGTTATCCGTTTGACCCATCTCAGTAGCCCTTCGTCCCGTATCCACCACCACCACCAGCAAATCAGGATTAGAGCTTGCAGGGATTTCTTATCTTTATTTATTATGCAGCTCAGCTTATGTCCGGTTAGTATTCTGTTTTTAGACTTATTTTGACCCATTGGGACAATGTGTCCCAAGTATGGGGTATTTGGATGTATCTTACTTGACATTATGTGTATGACTTGTATGACTTGTTATTTATGATCTTTCTTATGCTCTATGTGTTTATCTGAGACTACATGCATACATACAGGTTATTTGATTAAGAAAAACGTCAAAAACTGGTTAAGAAAATTTTTTTTATGACCTCGACCAAGATGATTCTTGCCAAACGAGGTCAAGTACCTCGGTTGACTTAAAACATCTCGACCGAGGCGGTTTAATTGAAAGAGTTTTTGAAACGATTTTTGTGCTTCTTTTCTAGGATATGAACTCAGTGATGATTTTGTTTGCAGATTGGTTTTGAAATCTTTATTTGTTTAAAATATTTTATGATATGTTTAAGTTGCTAAATGCTTTGTTTGAAATTTTTGGCATGTTAAATACTTTGTTTTTATCAAAATTATGTTGAATTTGAAGGTTGACACCACATGATTAGTTCTATCACTTTCTTCTTGGGATGATTAAGGCAAATCATTCTCTTCTATCCTTCTTCTTGATCATGCTTAGCCCCTCATATATATTTGCCTCCCTTTACCTATCCGGGAATTTGGAAGCAAGCAAGTGAAAGAAAAGTTGAGATGTTGGCTGAAAGTTTAGAAAGAAACAAATAGTTTTGGGGAAGTCAATCATGATGATGAGTAACTCGGCACCATTCACAACCGGGTGTTTGCGTCTTGCCAAAGTCGGATTGAGCGATATTCCTAACGGGTCATGGTATGTGCATCAAGGGTTTGAGGCATCTCGAGAAATTGATGATTGTTGATCTCCTAGGCTTCGCTTATTGTGCACCTCTGTCCATGCATCCCAAAAAATAAAAAGTAAAATAAGCAAAGCTTATTGGTGGAAGATGTTGAAGTTCAAAGAAAAGTGACATGAAGATCCTTTTCCCGGATTCTAGCACCACATTCCCTATATACATCCCCACCCTCACACGTTTCTTGACCTCCTTTTGAAAAGCCCTTAAGACCTCGATCTTGTTGATTGACTTGGTGGTTTAAACTAGATTATACATGATTAATTTCGATAATTATGATTTATTATGCATTCTATGATTTTATGCAAAGATGAACAACTTTCTTATATTTAAAATATTTTGATCATATTTCGATTTTAAATACCATGAAGCATTATCTTAGAGTGATCTATGAGTGGAGCACACCACCAAAATGTTTTGAAATACTTTTCATTGATCTCTGTGGCTTATAATCCATTCTCTCTTGTGCTTAAGATTTGGAACTTGCTTGGGGACAAGCAAGGGATAAGTATGGGGTATTTTGATAGCATGTATTATAGTCTATATTTTGGGACTTGTTTAGACTTTTATCTTCAAAAATCTGCATGTATGGATGTATATTATGTGATTATATTTTCATTTCATCTACCTTTACAGGAATCGAGGTCTACACCAAGTTTCGTTGTAATCATAGGTAAAATGGCACATTTTGGATCGAAATGGAGCTAAGGAGCAAATGTGTCATAGGAGCTACATTCTGGAGCTTAAAAGAGAACTCAGGAAGCATGGAATTAATAAAGAAGATTTACTTTGGACCAGATTTAAGAGATTTCACATTCAGCTGAGATTCACCTCGGTCAGCTACAGTGTCACCTCGACCGAGGTGATCTTGAGGAGCGTCCCGACCGAGGCGAACACCCTGGCGCGGCGAGATCATATCTTTTGGCTGAGATCTTTTATTTTTGGAAGGAAGATATCTTATATATTTGGACTGGATTTCTGGAAGGAAGATCATATATTTAGGAGATCTATTTTAGAGATATAGATATATTTTATAGGAAATTATCTTTTTAAGATATTATTATCTTTGGACGATAATTCTCCTATATAAAGGGTTGGATTTTCCACATTTCAACCATCCTTGAATCTTTTGATCAGCAATATTCTACCCACTACAGCAAAGAGATTTTCTGGAAGTTCGAAGGAAGGAAGGATTGAAGACTGAAGGAAGGAATTTGATAGCTTGGAGATAGCTTTTAAGGGGATTTGTAAGACTTTCTTAGATTCCCTTTGGTTTTATTGTCTTGTTGGATTTGTGATCCAAGGAACGCTGATTTGTTTGATATTTGATTCAGTTATTGAAGCCTTGTTCTTAAGGTTTTTGTGTTCAAATATTCATTCCCTTCTCATATATTTGATTATTGCTTCATGATGATGAGTGGCTAATTTCCTTGTGCGATTCTAGGGTGATTGGCTGAAAGTTGTGGGAAAGACGATGATAGAATAATCTTAATCCTAGTAGGACCCTGAAAGCTCGAGTCTTTAACCTTAACCCTAGAGTACCTCGTTCAGTCGATGAACATCTCGGCCGGGGTGGAACTTGATTGACCGAGGTGACCTTTTCTGACCCGAAACTGAGAGTTAAGTGTTAGAGTTTGCCATATCCTATTCTGATTACATCTTTCCTGGTTTAATGCAAGCCTAGGATTAGACTTACCCGGTGATTACTTTGTTTGTTTACCCATGATCATAAGTGTAGGTAATAAAAGTTTATCCTTTATTGGGTTTTGAGTGTGCCTTCATCCCATCTTTGTGAGTTAGTCTGAGACTTACCCGGTAAAGGTTGATTCTATTGCCTTAGTTGATGTGTTGGTTTGAGATTATAGTTCCTTTCCTTAGTACCTTGAGACTTACCCGGTAATAGGAACTTTGGTTTGAGATAGTGAGTAGTGAGACTTACCCGGTAATCTATTCCACATTAGAAGCACCTTCCCTTTGCAAAATCTCAGCTTTGTCCGCTTATCTTGAGAACTTGAGTCGTAACCACAACTAGATGCTTTGAACCTAGAATTTGCATATTTCCTTTAATTGACCTTATTATCATTTTTGATTGCTTTAATAGCTTTTGTGGTTATTAGTTGCATTAACGACTGACCGAAGGTATTTCTATGGTCGTCTATACCCAATCAAAAGTAAATCCCGACTTAGCACTAAGAACAAGTATAGCGATTAAGTAAGGGTCGAACCCATGAGAGTTAAGGTGGTTTAGATGCGATTATCGATTATAGTGACAAGTAACAAGGGGGGGGGGGTTGGTTGAATTGATGCACACAAAAACTTATGAAAACGATTAATGCGACAAGAAAGACAATGATGGATGAATCTACACTAGGTTGATTCTAAGCATGCAATTGCTACTTTGGTGAGTTCCTTTTACAAGTTTTCAAGTAATCTCCCGTCTCGATCATATATATGTGTTGAGCCAACCGGCATCAACACAACTTAACAGGTTAGTGTTCCGTAAAGCTACAAGAACAAGTAACAAGTTAGCTTTCAAACAAAGACTAAGGGATATAAAAAGAAGATTAAAACCGTTAAACTTATCTTTATATTTGTGTTCCTTTTCTTTAAGTAATTACAACCCGTTATTACTCAAAGTTGCTACTAGATTAAAGACCCGAACCCGGAACCTATTAATCCTAGTTGTTTGCATGCACTTTAGAACCTAAGGTGATCAATCTCAAGCAATAGTAAACATGCAATTAGACAATGGAGATCAAGGAAACACAAAGTATTAGTAAATGAAAACTTATATTATAAAGAACATACAACCAAAGTAACAATGCAGCTTCAAACCAACCCAATGTAGCATGGGAGTTAACAACTCATTACAAAGGTAGCAAGACAATCTAAGTGGATAATTTATTTGCTAACAAGATGATAAGATGGATGATTCTAGCAATCAACCAAAGACTATTTATACTACAAAAGACACTAAATAGGAGTAAATGACCGGCCCAAAACAACCACCTTTAATGCCATAAAGGTGGTGTAAACAACCGGAGTAAAGCTTCTAACGTTAAGCCGCAGGGGCGGCCATCAGCTCCGCAGGGGTGGTGAAGGTAAAAACGCTTGATCTTCTTCATGGCCGTATGGGCGGCTAGGCAATTCCGTTGGGGCGGATCTTCAATGCTCTTCAAACGTCTGACCCTTCGACTTTTGGACGTTTCTGATGCCAAGCCGTCGGGGTGTCCCTATGTCGACGCAGGGGCGGTGACACAGCCTTTTCGTCTTCCAACTCCCAGGTTGAGGCGCAGCCAAGGGCGCAGTGGAAGGCGCAGGGGAGCTGGTCTTCGTCTCTTCAGGGCAGGTCACCGTAGGGGCGCTAAGGATTGGCGCAGGGGCGGTGACACACTTCATGGCTAGCATTGGTGAAGGCCCAAGGAGCGCTCCGGTGTAAGGCGTCACCCGCAGGGGCGGTGAGGCAACAGAAGCTTTGCTTCGTGAACGATCTTCACTCCTAAGTGCTTATAACTCCTTCCTTTGCTTCTTTTAGTCTTCTCTTCTGGACCAAGGAGTTAGTAGCATAAACCGACACAAATGCAATAAAAAGACTCTAAAAACTATCCTAAATGATAGTGATTCCATCACCTATCAAACTCCCCCATACTTAGACCTTTTACTCATCTCGAGTAAAACAAATGATAGCAACTAGACTCAAAGGCCTCATGAAGTATGGGTAAGCAAGAAAAGACAATGAAAACAAGAGAAAAGCCAAGAAGGAAAGAATGAAAAGAGAGGAAATGTGAGGAAAAGAGAGAAACTACCATCCTTATTGCTCCAAGAGTGGCCTAACCGGACAACCTCCTTATGACTCCCCTTCTTATGTCGCCAAACGCCGGAAGGAAAACCTACACTCGGTGTCGCTCATTTTTCCAAGGCGCCCTTTCGGGTTTTCACCTTGCCACTCTTCTTCTTTTCTCACTTGAATTCACATCGCTCAAGTCCAATTTTGCACCAACCTAAGGTTGGTCGGACTACCTTCTTTTTTCCTAAACCGCCCTTTTGGGTTTTCGGTTTATCCAAGGATTTTCATGCCTTTTTTCATTTTCTTTGGCTTTTTCTCTTTTTTTTTTTTTGTGAATTTCAGTCTGAATTCAAAAGATGCAAAACAAACTCAAAACAACTAAATGAAACTGTACAAACAATGATATGTCCCTCCCCATACTTGAAGTACACTTTGTCCTCAAAGTGGAAAATGAGGCAAAGATAAATGTGGGAGAACGGAAAAGAAATGTACCCCTCAGTGGGGTGGTCCGGATGGATCACCAAGACCCTCCTCCGGTGGGTAAGGAAAATGGCTGAAGAAGTGCTCCTGCCGGCGGTGGAGCGTGTCGATACAGCTCTCCTGAGCCTCCATTCTCTCTCTAAATGAAGTCTCATAGCTAGCTCGTCAAGCCAGCTGCTGAGTCTCCAACTGTTGTTGATGAGTCGCCTGCCAAGCATCCTGACGGCGGTCAAAGTGAGTGGTCATGGAGGAGGCGAAACTGGACTGCCACGCCTGCTGCTGCTCAAGCATAGAACGTTGGTACTCGGTATGCCATGCCTGGTGCTGTGTAGTCAAGGCTGCCATCTGAGCCTGCAGACTCTCCATGGCCTGACTATCGTGTGCTGCCGTCGGTATCTCCTCATCAGTGGGGGCTCGGTTGCAGCCGGCTGCGTATCTCTCAACAATATCCGCCTGAGGTCGTCTCGAAGGGACTGGGTCAGCTGGTACATACAGATCGGAGAGCTCGTCTCCCAATGGAAGTCGTCGGGGGAGGTATGTGATGTGACTCCCATCTGCTAATGAGAGCCAAAATTGGTGCTCCCCGTCTCTCCTGAGGAGCCTGCACCTCCTCAACATACCCTCCATATACAGTGGGGCTTCTAATCCGTCCTCTAAAGTAGAGAGATCCATCACCTGTGCAGCCAACAAGGAGATTATCCCTCCTCCCACAATATCACGTGGCTCATTCTTCCTAATCCGCTTCAGAGCGGTAAGGAAGAGGTATGGCCAATCCGGAACCCAGTCATTTGTGGAGAGGTAGGCGTATAACAGTGGAAGGTCCTTAAGAGCAACCTTATTCTCCTCTTTGTGTCCACAGAAGACACTCATGAATACCTTCGAGATGAGCCTCAAACAGGGGTGAGTGAATTTATTGGAGTACTCACTCCCTGCATGAAATTCAGACCTGGTGGTGGCCTGCCAAAACTCCATCAAATAAGGTGTCGGAATAGGTTCCCACCAGTCGTCGGAAGCGGCTATAGTCACCCCTAATGCCTCCTGCAGCGGGGTGTAGTCCAATGTGTACTTCCTTTTGTTGAACTTGAATGTAAGTCCAACACACCCATGGTCCACCGTTTCCATTTTGAAGGTGGCAATGAACTGGCGGCTGAGCTCGGGGTATGTTGGAGCGGTTGTTGTCAAAAAATCCCCGAGCCCAACGTTGTTGAGAAGTTCCTGCATGCTCTCCAACAAACCCAATTGTTCCAAAGTAGGAACGTCCAAAAATCGGGTTGCATACACATCCCGACTTTGTGCAATCCTATACCGCATCGTCTCGGCTTCTAAAAACTTATACTTCTTTTGATTCTCCATCTCTTGCAGTTGAGACAATCAAAGTAATTAGAAATTTCAGAAAATTGAGTAAGAAACGAACCCTCTGTTGTGTTTTCTGTAAGGGCGGCTGCAACAGGTGTAGGGGCGGCACGACGCAGGGGCGGGAGCTTGCAGGCGCTGGGGCGGGCAAAGAGCAGAAGGCGATTTGGGCGTTCAGCAAAGGTGGTGGCGATGGGGCTTTTCCGGCGTCTTCTTTACTGTTGCAGACGTCGCCGGGGGCAGTGGAGTTTGAAGAGTGAGAGGGTTGAGGTGGTGCTTGTGCGTGGTGGTGGAGATGGTTGGTGTCACAAAGGGCGGTGATACTAGGTTGTTGGAGACGGCGTAACAGCGTCTGGAAAGGGCGGTGCGAGATTTTCCGGAGGGCGCGAGGGCTTGGGAGGCGAGTCGGCTAGGTTTTTGAAGGATGAATGGAGAGGGAGTAAAGATGGCGGTAGATGTACGTTATTTTTGGGAAGTGTATTTTTTTTCTTTCCTTAACAGAACCACAGGGGCGGCGTTTGTCACCGCGGGGGCGGCGTTTGTCACCGCGGGGGCGGTGACAAGGAAGAGGGGGTACGCAGCCTCAGCGCCGGGGGCGGAGCTGAGGATGTGTGTTAAGAGTGGCCACCGTAGGGGCGTATGGGTGTCACCGCGGGGCGGTGGCCAACGTGAGCAGACGCTGGCCCAGCGCCGAGGGCGGCGCTGGCCATGGGTGTCACCGCAAGGGCGGGGACTTAGAGCCGCAGGGACGGTTTTCTTGACAGAAACTCCTCTTCTTATTTCTTCGGGTGGCCTCCTGAGCAGCGCCTTTGTTTACGTCGTTGGCTCGACCTAGGGACTCTTCCTCTATGATTGAGCCTCTTCCAGTATCACCTTTGGGTTTATAACCGTTTGTGAAGGTAATCCTCCGGAGGACCTAGTTTCGATTCTTGTAATGGCTTCCGCCATTTAACCAACCTGTTTTTCAAGGTTCTTGATGCTCGATTCTGTTATTTGGACCTGGGTAGCAAAGTGTTTAGTCAAAACCTGCAACATATCTTCAGTTGAGTGATACTAACCTTGACGGGGCTGCTCTTGTTGGTTTTTTTGATCCCTCAAACGAAAATTTTGTTGGTCACGCCAGTTTGACATGAAATTCTGTGCATAGGGATCGTTCCTAGGTCTTTGCTGCTGTGGTTGTCCATAACCCATTGTGTTTACCTCAGCATCGTCATCCTAGATTTGTGGACACATGTGTGTTGGATGATACGGGTCAGCACAAACTCCACAAGCTTTGAATTGTTGTGGCGTTCCCATAACTGTTTACTCCGGCTGTTTTGGGCCGGCTTAACGTCAGAAGTTTTTGTGTGCATCAATTCAACCAACCCCCCCCCCCTGTTACTTGTCACTATAATCGATAATCGCATCTAAAATACCTTAACTCTCTTGGGTTCGACCCTTACTTAATCGCTATACTTGTTCTTAGTGCTAAGTCGGGATTTACTTTTAGATGCGATTATCGACTATTTATACTACAAAAGACACTAAATATGAGTAAATGGCCGGCCCAAAACAGCCACCTTTAATGCCATAAAGGTGGTGTAAACAGCCGGAGTAAAGCTTCTGACGTTAAGCCGCAGGGGCGGCCTTCAGCTCCGCAGGGGCGGTGAAGGCAAAAACGCTTGATCTTCTTCATGGCCTCAAGGGCGGCTAGGCAATTCCGCTGGGGCGGATCTTCAATGCTCTTCAAACGTCTGACCCTTCGACTTCTTGACGTTTCTGATGCCAAGCCGCCGGGGCGTCCCTATGTTGACGCAGGAGCGGTGATATAACCTTTTCGTCTTCCAGCTCCAAGGTTGAGGCACAGGCAGGGGCGCAGGGGAGCCAAGGATTGGCGCAGGGGCGGTGACACACTTCATGGCTGGAGCTGGTGATTGCGCAGGGAGAGCTCCGGTGTAAGGCGTCACCCGCAGGGGCGGTGCCAAGGCTCCGCAGGGGCGGTGAGCAACAGAAGCTTTGCTTCGTGAACGATCTTCACTCCTAAGTGCTTATAACTCCTTCCTTAGCTTCTTTTAGTCTTCTTCTTGTGGACCAAGAAGTTAGTAGCATAAACCGACACAAATGCAATAAAAAGACTAAAAAATATCCTAAATGATAGTGATTCCATCACCTATCAACGACCTATACTTGCTTTGTTTCACCTAAGTCCCTAAGATCGACACCCCGGAATTCTTGCTTTTTACTATAATTGATCCGTACACTGCGGGTTTGCATCCTTGTTTTAAACATATTTCTTGGGATATAAATTTAAAGCTTGCACACACTGTTTGGAGCGAACAATTGTACCTCATTGTCCGGGATGCAACGGCGTATTACCTGATCACTACAATGCTTCCAAAGGTAAGGATCATCCCAAACGCAGTGTCGTGCTTCAGCCTTCACCTTCTCTCGTTGTGCCTTGGTGAAGTCTAGAGGGTACTCACCCCTAACAATGAAGTTTACAATGTCAGCAAATCAAGGGTTAAATGGTTTAAGTTTAAACAGAACCTCTGTCGAGTAATCTGCAAGGGTGCCTAGTTCGAGCCGTAGTGGCGGCTAGGCGTAGGGGCGGGTCTCTGGATGCGCTGGGGCGGTTACACAACAAAGGGTTGTGTAGAAGGTATCGTCTGGAAAGCTTCCAACTATGGCCCTTCCTTTGGATGGATCTTCTTCCTTCTGTACCAGCCTGCTCAAATGATCGGCCACAAGGTTCTCAGCCTCCTTCTTGTCCGGTATCTCCAAGTTGAACTCGCTTAGAAGGAGCACCCACCGAATCAATCTTGGCTTTGCTTCCTTCTTCGCCATGAGATACCTAAGAGCTGCATGGTCAGTGAAAATGATTACCTTTACTCTAAGAAGGTACTGTCTGAACTTCTCAAGTGCAAATACCACCACTAGCATCTCCTTCTCGGTGGTGGAGTAGTTCCTTTGTGCTCCATTAAGCGTCATGGATGCATAATGGATGACGTGTGAGGCTCTTCCATCCTTTTGTCCTAGGACAGCTCCTACAGCATAGTCGCTGGCGTCACACATAATCTCGAAAGGCTTCTACCAATCCGGAGACTAGATGATCGGTGCACTAGTGAGGCATGCTTTCAAAGTGTCAAAATCTTTCTTGCAACCTTCATCCACTATGAAAGTGGCGTCTTTCTTGAGTAATTCACACAATGGCGCTGAGATCTTTGAAAAGTCCTTGATGAACCGCCGATAAAAACCTGCCTGACCTAGAAAAGAACGGATTTCACGAACGTTAGTAGGGTAAGGTAAACTTTGAATAACATCATCTTTTGCCTTATCTACTTCTATCCCTTTTGAGGATATCACATGTCCTAGCACTATTCCTTGTTCAACCATGAAATGACATTTTTTCGAATTAAGAACTAAATTAGTTTCTACACATTTTTCAAGAACAAGTTTTAAATGTCCTAGGCATGCATCAAAACTATTTCCATGGACGGTAAAGTCATCCATAAAAACTTCAATAAAGTTCCCTATATATTCAGAAAATAATACTTATCATGCACCGTTGGAATGTGCCATGGGAATTGCAAAGTCCAAATGACATTCTGCGGTACACAAAAGTGCCAAATGGACAAGTGAAAGTCGTTTTTTCTTGGCCTTCCGGAGCAATGGCTATTTGAAAATAGCCCGAGTATCCGTCCAAAAAGCAATAGTATGGGTGACCTGCAAGTCGTTTCAACAATTGATCAATAAAAGGTAATGGAAAGTGGTCTTTACGTGTTATCGTGTTAAGTTTGCGGTAGTCAATGCAAACTCTCCACCCGGTTTGTGTCTTGCTTGGGACCATTTATCCGAATTGATTCTCCACCATGGTGATACCCCCCCTTCTTTGGAACCACTTGGGTTGGACTAACCCACTTACTATCCGAGATGGGGAAAATCATGTCCGCTTGGAGGAGCTTCAATCCCTTTTGAGGATATCACATGTCCTAGCACTATTCCTTGTTCAACCATGAAATGACATTTTTCCGAATTAAGAACTAAATTAGTTTCTACACATTTTTCAAGAACAAGTTTTAAATGTCCTAGGCATGCATCAAAACTATTTCCATGGACGGTAAAGTCATCCATAAAAACTTCAATAAAGTTCTCTATATATTCAGAAAAATATACTTATCATGCACCGTTGGAATGTGTCGGGGGCATTGCAAAGTCCAAATGACATTCTGCGGTACACAAAAGTGCCAAATGGACAAGTGAAAGTCGTTTTTTCTTGGTCTTCCGGAGCAATGGCTATTTGAAAATAGCCCGAGTATCCGTCCAAAAAGCAGTAGTATGGGTGACCTGCAAGTCGTTTCAACAATTGATCAATAAAAGGTAATGGAAAGTGGTCTTTACGTGTTATCGTGTTAAGTTTGCGGTAGTCAATGCAAACTCTCCACCCGGTTTGTGTCTTGCTTGGAACCATTTATCCGAATTGATTCTCCACCATGGTGATACCCCCCTTCTTTGGAACCACTTGGGTTGGACTAACCCACTTACTATCCGAGACGAGGAAAATCATGTCCGCTTGGAGAAGCTTTAATACCTCCTTCTTGACCACCTCCATCATTGGCGGATTCAACCTTCGTTGGGGTTGCCAAGTTGGTTACGCCTCTTCCTCAAGGAGGATTCTATGCATACAAGTGGATGGGCTTATTCCCTTGATATCCGCAATAGTCCACCCAAGAGTCGTCTTGTGCTCTTTCAACACTTTCACCAACTTCTCCTCTTGACCGGTTGTCAACTTGCTAGAGATAATTACCGGCGACGTGTTATTGTTAGCATGAAATATTATAATATTCTAGGCACTTTTTCTAGTTGTTTTTCATTCATTATAGTGTTCATTGATGAGGCACTGAAGCATTTGTTAGCTAGTTTATCTATATTGTCGATATGGAGGTCTACATTAGCTTTGTGTTGATTATAGGTGAATAAGAGCTAAAACCGAACCATTTGAGAGAGATAGGAGAGGATTTGAGCACATCCAAGCATTAAGGACACATCAAAGAAGCCAAAGGAGATGCTAGGATGAGGAATGGCACGACACAAAGGAAATCACAAGCAAATTCCACCTCCACGCCCTAAAATACGGCCGTAGAGGAATCCACGCTCCAAACCACGGCCGTGGATCTTGGCATCATGAGCGTGGAGCATTCCAGAGAGTTACACGGTCAAAATTACGGTCGTGGAAATCATGTGAGACCGTAATCCATTCAATGCCCTAAACCACGGTCGTGGAACCCCTTGAGACCGTGATTTAGGCAATCTTTTGACGAACTAATTATTGCCACGATTATTTACGCAATGGGCCGGACGGTTATTTTATCCTTACTTATAAAAAGGCTGGAGAGGAGAGAATTGGACACACGTGCTTAGGGCTGCATTGGACGTCCGGAGATTTGCGATTGCAAACGTGATTCGCGAGGGTTTGAAGATTTGGAGTTGCTTGTGGCGAAAGTTACGCCTTTTGTCCTTAGGTTTGATTAGAAGACGGATTGACATCCCGTTCTTCGTTCTTATCAAGGATTGTTATTGGTTTGTGTTTGTTTCAAATCTGATATACATAATCATCTTTGTGTGTGGGTTTGAGATTGATTTGAGTTTTATTGAAGGTTTTCGAAGTTTTTCATCTTTCATTCTTCTTAAACTTGATTTTTATATTATAATGACAGTTATTGGCTAAAACCCTTTAGCAATTCTAAGGTAAAGGGTTGATAGTTGTGGCCTAGATGATGATAGATCGATCGTAAACAGATTGGACCCTGAGAGTTAAAGAGATTTCGCCGACGAACCAAAATCACGGTTTGTTCTTGAGATTCCACGGCCGTGGAACTCAAGATCTGCCCGTAATTTACACCAGTTTACGAACTTTGCTTTTACTTTGATTCAAGCTTAAAGATTAGCTTTAATCTAGTCTAGGCTTGCCCTTTTCTAGGTAGTAGTGAAGCCTCAACAACCTCTACATCGATTTCGAGTGTCACAACCTTCAGCGGTTTAGTTAGTTTTGATCCTTGGGTTACAAGTTTGGGTATTTGAGATTAATTCTTGCCTTTAGATCCTTTCTATAATGAAGCCTCAACCACCATTATAGAGAGTGTCTTTAGATAAGCCATATAGGGTCTTTGAACTTCACCGTACATTACCTTACCTTCGTATACCTTTGTAAATCTCAACTCTGTCCTTAATTCTTTAGTATATCTTGAATCGATTGCCACAATTAGATACCTGGATCTTTAGGGTTTCTGTTTTCCCCAATATTTGCAGAGCTTATTACATTTCTTGCTTGACAATTTGCGAACTGAATTTGTTCCCCCCAAATCCCTGATTTCGACACTCTGAAATTCTTGCTTTAGTACGTCGATCCGTACACTACGGGTTCGCTTGCTCGATTCTAGTTTTTATAAATTTAAAGCTTGATTGCACGCACGCTTCGAGGCGAACAAGTTTTTGGCGCCGTTGCCGGGGATTTGGTTTTGGCCGAATTCGTCGAATGTCAAGCTTGGGAGCTTTGCTCTTGTTATTTCATATCTCTTTTGAGTGATATTTGCAGGTTACCTTAGGTATATGCGCAGGTCTAGAAACAACAAAGACCTCTTACCTCTTGATCAAGAACTTGAGAAAAATTGGAGGAAGAAACTCAAAGAAAGAAAGATGGCTGAAAACAATGAGCGGGATCTTCAAGCAGAGTTGGAGGAATCCGAAGCTCAACTTAGATGGAGCGAGAAGACTCGCAAGGAAGAATCGGACCGTCATCAATTGCAAATTGATGAACTCAGGGACGCGATGCTTCAAATGAGGCTGGAGATGAGCGATTCCAAGAAGAAGAAGAGGAGGAAATCGGCAAGATCGGTTAGAACCAACTCATCCGATGAGGATAGCGACTCTTCCATGCCACCGCTAGAGGACATTGATCCGACGATCAATGTGAATCAATATAATCCAAGACCGGCTGCCAATTATCGTGTCCCAACTGGGGGTACGAGAGCTGCTCGTGTAGATGAAGAGCCAAGAACTCTTGGCCAAAGGATGGATCCAATTCAGCAACCACGCCACGCCGTCTAGGTGTGAACTTTGATGCTAATGATATGCAGGGGTTTAGCTTCAACCCACAAGTCATTATCATCGTTCGCCAAAATCATTTTGGAGGAACGAGTGTTGAATCTCCACATCAACATTTACAAAATTTTGAGATCTTGATGGAGACAATGAAGCCAAAGAATGCAACCACCAACAACTACAAGATCAAACCATTCTTCTTCTCTTTGAAAGGGAAAGCTTTATCTTGGTATCAAGCTCTTCCAAATGGAAGACTCAACACATGGGAGGATCTTTCTTCGGAGTTCCTCACCAAATTCTTTCCGCCATCCAAGACGGCGGAGTTGAGAGGTAAGATTAATGCATTTTCTATGAGATCTAATGAAAGTTTGTTCCAGTCTGGGGAAAGATTTCAAGATTTACTATTGGATTGCCCACACCATGGCATTTCCAAATTGGAGCTATTGGAGATATACTATAAGGGGTTGGATGTGGAAACACAATTCAAGCTCCAATCCCTTTCATGTGGCACATTCATGGACATGAGGGAAGATGACGCTTGGGACTTCATTGAGAAGCAGGCCTGAGTCATTGAGAAGTATTCTCACCGGAAAGTAGAAGCAAATCAAGTGGAGCAAGGAGCAAAGCTAACACAAACAGCTCAAACTCAAATCTTTTCTCTCAACACCAAGATTAAAGAATTGAAGGAAGTCATCAAAGCCAACTTTCAAAAGCATAAGGGGCAAGATGTTGGTTATTTAGGAAACAACAATAACCACAATGGGAATGAGAATACAAACCGCAACAACCGGAACAACAACCGGAACAATTGGAACAACAACAACAACAACCGGAATAACAATTGGAACAACAATAGGGGTTCAAACAACAACAATTGGTGTTCCAACCAACAACAAAACTCCGGTAATTCTTATCCCAATTCAGAAAATTCACTAACTCCACCATCTTCTTCTTCCATTCCTTTGAAAAGTCAGGGTCAAACATCTAATAGTGGAAGCACTTCGGGGAAAGAGAAGCCCGATCCCATGTTGGAAACAATCTTGGGAAAGCTTCAAGGATTGGAGAGTCACATCACTAAGGTTGATAATCACATTACTAAGGTTGATAAATCCCAAAAGGTTTTAGAAAACCAAATGTTTAGTAATGCTGAGGAAGTTCCTAGGAATCAAGGAAAACTTCCAGGAAAGACGGAGGATAACCCGAAAGGAAGGGTGATGGCTATCACAACTAGGAGCAAAGCAACAACCACCGACCCGCAGCCTAAGTTTGTGGAAGTTCCCGTCGAGAAAGAGAAGGAAAAGGGGAAGGAGAAGGAAGACATATACATTCCTCCTCCAGCTTAGAAACCTCCCCTACCATTCCCACAATCTAGAGCAAGAGCACGTCTAGACAAGCAATTCGGTAAGTTTATTGAACTCATGAGCAAACTGTATATTAATATACCTTTCATTGATGCAATTGTAGGTATGTCAGCTTATGGAAAATTCTTAAAGGAGATCCTCTCTAACAAGAGGAAATTAGAAGATTTTGGAGAAGTCAAAATGAGTTCGGATTCGTCGGATCTCATCAAGACAATGAAGGAAAAGATGCCCCCAAAGCTGAAGGATCCGGGGTCATTTTGTGTTCCCATAGGAGTGGGAGATGTCACATATGATGCATTATGTGATTTAGGAGCAAGCGTGATCATCATTCCGCTTGCCTTATGCAGGAAAATCGGTTAGGCGAACATAAACCGGTGAAGATGACGTTATACATGGCGGATGGATCCATAACTCGTCCCGTCGGTATAGTTGAAGATGTCCCGGTCAAGCTTGGTAAGTTCTATGTTCCTATAGATTTTGTTGTGCTTGACATTCCTGTAGATAGTCTGGTCCCGATCATACTCGGAAGACCGTTTCTTGCAACATCCGGTTGTATGGTTGATTGCAAGAATGCTAGACTCGCCTTCGACATAGGAGAGGAAAAGGTAGAGTTCGTTCTTTCCACTTTGATGAAAGAACCAGCTCTTGAAGAGGACATATTCAACATCCATGACGAAGAGCTATCTAGAGAGGAAGTAAGTTCGATTCTCTTCAAAGATCCCTTGCAAAAGGTGATCATTATGAGCATTATGGACATAGGGGAAGAAGAGGAATGCAATGAGGAAATTGAAGCTTTGGAGAAGCAAAAGGAAGTGTATGAAGAAGAGTTTGAGAAAGTCTACGATGGGTCAGAAAACGTGAGGAATCACGGCCAGTCATGCTATTCCACGGCCTTGGTTTCTACCAACATGACCGTAATTAGCTATTCAGAGGACTCCAGTTAGTTACACGGCCAAAACCACGGCCGTGGAACAAACAGAGGTGCCGTAATTGACTCTCACGCCCAAAACCACGGCCGTGGAGGAAATAGGGGTGCCGTAATTTTGGGTGAATCTAACGACAATTATGTTCTTTCTACCACTTCTCTTGATTCTTCTCCAACAACTTCTATACCCTTAGAAACTTCTAAGGGAACATTGGACACTCCTCAAGAGCCATTAGAGAGTCCAATAGTGATGGAATTGAAACCACTTCCTGCACAACTAAGGTACGCATTTCTAGGACCTAATTCTACCTTTCCGGTAATTGTTAGTTCCGATCTAAGTATAGATGAACATAGTAAGCTTATGGTTATTCTTAAGAAACATAGGAAAGCTTTAGGTTATACTATAGAGGATCTAGTAGGAATTAAACCTTCACTATGCATGCATAAGATCCTAATGGAAGAAGATTTTAGAACTTCGCGACAACCTCAAAGGCGGTTAAATCCGACCATGAAGGAGGTTGTTGTTAGCATGAAATATTGTGATATTTTAGGCACGTTTTCTAAGTGTATTTCATCTACTTTGGTATTCATTGATAAAGCATTGAAGCATTTGTGAGTTAGTTTATCTATTTTGTCGATATAGAGGTCTACATAAGCTTTGTGTTGATTGTAGGCAATTAAGAGCTAATTCCGAACGGATCGAGAGAGAATGGAGTTAGATTGAGCATGTCCAAGGATTGAGGGCATCACTAGGAGATAAGGAAGGTGCTAACTTGAAGAATACCACGAGACTAAGGAGAATTACGAACTACCTCTAAACCACGCTCTAAAATACGGTCGTACTAGATTCCACGTTCTAGTCCACGGCCGTGGAACCTTGGCAAGAGAAGCGTGGTGCATTCCAGCAACTTACACGACCGTGGAGGGTTGTGACAAACCGTGACCCAACTCCACGCTCTAAATTACGGGCGTGGAACCCTTCCACGACCGTGATCTTGGCGATCTTTTACGCAATATTTTAAGCCACGATCTTCTACGCAATGGGTCGGGCTCATATCTTATCTTACCCTATAAAAGGACGGAAGAAGGGAGATTCCGTTACCTTCGCTTAGACTTTGCTTACGCTTATTGCACGTGCCTAAGGTTTCAAGTTGGACGTGTGGAGATTGCTATTTCGCGGCGGAAAGTTGGAGAAAGAGTGAAGATTTGGAAGATTTTTCATAAGGAGATTTCATACTATATTTCTAGGTTTGATTAGAAGATGGATTGACATCCCGTTCTTCGTTCTTATCTAGAATAGTTACTTGTTTGTGTTCATTCCAAATCTGAGTTGCATTATCATTGATATTTGTGGATTTGAGATTGATTTGAGATTTATTCAGGTTTTCGGAAGTTTTCATCTTTCATTCTTTTAATTCTTGATTTTGATATCAATATGACTGTTGTTGGCTAAAACCCTTTAGCAATTCTAAGGTGAAGGGTTGATAGTTGTGGCTTAGATGATGATAGATCGATCGTAAACAGATTGGACCCTGAGAGATAGAGAGAATCGCCGACGAACCTAATCCACGGTCTGTTCTTGAGCTTCCACGGCCGTGGAACTCAAGAACTACCCGTAATTTTGTGTCAGTTTACGAACCTTGCTTTTACTTTAATCCAAAGTTAAAGATTTGCCTTAACTTAGTCTTGGCTTGCCTTTTCTAGGTGGTTGTGAAGCCTCAACAGCCTCTACCTCGATTCTGAGTGTCACAACCTTAATCGGTTTAGTTAGTCTTGATCCTTGGATTACAAGTTTGGGTATTTGACGTTAATTCTTGCCTTTAGATCCTTTCTATACTGAAACCTCAACAACCTTTATAGAGAGCGTCTTTAGGTGGGTCATATAAGGTTTTTGGAACTTCACCGTACAATTACTTTACATTCGTATACCTTTGCAAACCTCAACTTTGTCCTTATATCTTTAGTATATCTTGAATCGATTGCCACAGCTGGATTCCTGGATCTTTAGGATTGTTGTTTTCCCAATAATTTGAAAAGCTTCATATATTTTCTTGCTTGATAATCTATAATTGGATTTAACCCCCCAAATCCCTGTGTTCGATACTCTGGAATTCTTGCTTAACTATATCGATCCGTACACTGCGGGTTCGCTTGCTTGATTTCTAGTTTTATAATTAAAGCTTATTTGCACGCACGCTAAGTGG
Organism: Fagopyrum homotropicum; assembly: GCA_033239125.1. Lineage (NCBI taxonomy): Eukaryota > Viridiplantae > Streptophyta > Magnoliopsida > Caryophyllales > Polygonaceae > Fagopyrum > Fagopyrum homotropicum. The sequence goes on along the minus strand of BSWB01000002.1, from coordinate 32,120,623 downwards.
CGAACAAGTTTTTGGTGCCGTTGCCGGGGATTTGGTTTAGGCCTCGGTTGTCAAGCTTGGGAGCTTCTCCCTTGTTATTTGATATCTTTTCGAGTGTATGCGCAGGTCTAGGAATAACGAATACCTCTTACCTCTTGCTCAAGAGCTTGAGAGGACTTTGAGGAGAAAGCTTAAGGAAAGAAAAATGGCTGAAGAAAAAGAACGTGATCTCCAATCGGAGTTAGCGGAAAAGGAAGCTCAACTCCAATGGAGTGAGAAGACTCGTAGGGAAGAAACGGATCGTCATCAAATGAAGGTTGATGATCTAACGGACATGATGTTCCAAATGAGGTTGGAAATAAACAACCTTAAGGAGAAAAAGAAAAGGAGGAGACCGGGAAGACCGGTTAGAGCAAACTCATCCAATGAGGATAGCGACTCCTCCATGCCACCGCTAGAGGAAATTGATCCCACGATCAATGTGAATCCATTCTTTCCACAGCCAGCTGCAAATCGCCGTGTTCCACCTAGGAATGCGAGGGTCGAACGTGTGGATGAAGAGCCAAGAACTCTTGGCCAAAGGATGGATCCAACGCAGCAACCACGCCGTTTAGGTGTGAACTTTGATGCTGACGATATACAAGGGTTTAGCTTCAACCCTCAAGTTATTACCATTGTTCGCCAAAATTAATTTGGTGGAACAAGTGCTGAATCTCCACACCAACATCTACAAAACTTTGAGATTATGATGGAGACAATGAAGCCTAAGAACGCAACTACCAACAGCTACAAACTCAAGCCTTTCTTCTTCTCCTTGAAGGGGAAAGCATTGTCTTGGTATCAAGCTCTTCCAAGTGGAAAGCTTGAGACATGGGAGGATCTTTCTGCGGAGTTCCTCACTAAGTTCTTTCCGCCATCCAAAACGGCGGAGCTAAGAGGTAAGATTAATGCATTTTCTATGAGATATAACGAAAGTTTGTTTCAATCTTGGGAAAGATTTCAGGATTTGCTATTGGATTGCCCTAATCATGGCATATCCAAGCTTGCACTATTGGAGATATATTATAAGGGGCTGGATGTGGAAACACAATTCAAGCTCGAATCCCTCTCTTGTGGTACATTCATGGACATAAGGAAAGATGACGCTTGGGACTTCATTGAGAAGCAAGCGCGAGTTATAGAGAAGTATTCTCACCGGAAAGTGGAAGGGAATCGTGTGGATCAAGGAGCAAAACTAACACACGAAGCTCAAACTCAAATCTTTTCTCTCAACAACGAGATTAAAGAGTTGAAGGAGGCTATCAAGACCAACTTTCCAAAGCAACAAGGAAAGGAAGTGGGTTATTTAGGCAACAACAATAACCACAACGGTGGTGAAAATACAAACCGCAACAACAACAACCGGAACAACAACCGGAATAATTGGAACAACAACAACAACAACCGGAACAACAATTGAAACAACAGTAGGGGTTCAAACAACAACAATTGGCGCTCCAATAAACAAAATTCCGGTAATTCTTATCCTTCCAATTCAGGAAATTCACTAACCCCACCTTCCTCTTCTTCCACTCCTTTGAAAAGCCAGGGGCAAACATCTAATGGTGGAAGCACTTTGGGGAAGGAGAAGCCCAATCCCATGTTGGAAACGATTTTGGGGAAGCTTCAAGGGTTGGAGACTCGCATCATCAAGGTTGATGATCACATTACTAAGGTTGATAAAGCCCAAAAGGTTTTAGAAAACCAAATGTTCAGCCATGCGGAGGAAATTCCTAGGAATCAAGGGAAACTTCTAGGAAAAACGGAGGACAACCCAAAAGGAAGGGTGATGGCAATCACAACTAGGAGCGGGGTGACAACTACCGACCTGCAACCTAAGTTCGTAGAAGTCCTCGTTGAGAAAGAGAAAGAAAAGGGGAAGTAGAAGGAAGATGTCTACGTTCCTCCTCCAGCCTACAAACCTCCCCTACCGTTCCCTCAATCTAGAGCGAGAGCGCGTCTAGATAAACAATTCGGTAAGTTTATAGAACTCATGAGCAAATTGCATATTAATATACCTTTCATTGATGCTATTGTAGGTATGCCAGCTTATGGCAAGTTCTTAAAGGAGATCCTCTCTAACAAGAGAAAGTTAGAGGATTTTGGAGAGGTTAAGATGAGTTCGGATTCTTCGGATCTCATCAAGACCATGAAAGAGAAAATTCCCCCAAAGCTAAAGGATCCGGGGTCATTTTGTATTCCCATAGGAGTGGGAGATGTCACATATGATGCATTATGTGACTTGGGAGCAAGTGTGAGCAACATCCCACTTGCGTTATGTAGGAAGATCGGTTTAGGCGACCCTAAACTGGTGAAGATGACGTTGTACATGGTGGACCGTTCCATAACTCGTCCCGTCGGTATTGTGGAAGACGTCCCGGTCAAGCTAGGTAAATTCTATGTTCCTATAGATTTTGTTGTGCTTGACATTCCTGCAGATAGCCCGGTCCCGATCATTCTCGGAAGACTGTTTCTTGCAACATCCGGCTGCATAGTCGATTGCAAGAATGCTAGACTCGCCTTTGACATAGGAGAAGAGAAGGTAGAGTTCGTTCTTTCCACTCTAGTGAAGGAACCAATCTTTGATGAGGATATATTCAATATCCAAGATGAAGAAGGGTTGTCTAGAGAGGAGGTAAGTGCTATTCTCTTCAAAGATCCTTTGCAAAAGGTTATTACTATGAGTCTAATGGATATAGGGGAAGAAGAGAAGTGCAATGAGGCAATTGAAGCCTTAGAAGCACGAGAAGAAGTGTGTGAAGAGGAGTTTGAGAAACTCCACGACGAGGCAGAAAACGTACGGATCCACGGCCATACACTATATTCCACGGCCATACACTATATTCCACGGCCGTGGATTTCACCAACAAAAGCGTGGCTCACTCCAGAGGGTTACACGGTCGTGGAGAGAACAGAGCAACCGTATTTCCTTTCCACGCCTAAAATCACGGCCGTGGAGGATGCAGAGAGGCCGTAATTTTGGGTGATTCCGAAGGCAATTATGTCTCTTCCTCAACTTCTCTTGATTCCTCTCCAACTTCTTCTACATCCTTAGACACTTCTAAGGAAGCACCGGATGCTCCTCAAGAACCATCGGAAACTCCGAAAGCTATGGAACTAAAACCGCTCCCTACTCATCTAAGGTACGTATTTCTTGGACCTAATTCTACCTATCCGGTAATTGTTAGTTCTGATTTAAGCATAGATGAACATAGTAAGCTTATGGTTGTCCTTAGGAAACATAGGAAAGCCTTAGGATATACTATAGAGGATTTAGTTGGAATTAAACCTTCCCTATGCATGCACAAGATCTTAATGGAAGAGGACTTTAGGACTTCGCGACAACCTCAAAGGCGGTTTAATCCGACCATGAAAAAGGTTGTCAAGAAGGAAATTCTTAAATTGCTTGATGCAGGTATCATCTACCCTATCTCCGATAGCAAGTGGGTGAGTCCGGTACAAGTGGTTCCGAAGAAGGGAGGAATGACGGTCATCACCAACAAAAATAACGAACTCATTCCTACCCGAACCATAACAGGATGGCGGATGTGCATAGACTACCGTAATCTAAACAACGCGACGAGGAAGGATCACTTCCCACTACCCTTCATCGACCAAATGCTTGAAAGGTTAGCACAATATTCGCACTTTTGCTATCTTGACGGTTATAATGGTTTCTTTCAGATTCCGATACACCCGGATGATCAAGAGAAGACCACGTTCACGTGCCCGTGGGGTACGTTTGCCTATAGGAGGATGCCGTTCGGGCTTTGCAACGCCCCAACAACCTTTCAAAGGTGCATGATGGGCATCTTCTCTGAATATATAGAGGAAATCATGGAGGTTTTTATGGATGACTTCTCCGTTTATGGTTCCTCTTTTGACAATTGTCTTTTTAACCTTGCTCTTGTGTTACAAAGGTGTGAAGACACTAACCTAGTTCTTAATTGGGAAAAGTGTCAATTCATGGTGAAGGAAGGCATTGTATTAGGACACTTAATCTCTAGTAGAGGGATTGAGGTGGATAAAGCTAAAATAGAGACAATAGAAAAGCTTCCTCCCCCAACTTCGGTGAAAGGGATAAGAAGTTTTTTAGGACATGCTGGATTTTATAGGCGTTTCATAAAGGATTTCTCTAAAATATCAAAACCGCTAACTAATCTATTGATGAAGGATGCAGTTTTTGAGTTTTCGCAGGAATGCTTAGATGCGTTTAACATGATTCGGGAAGCTCTAATTTCAGCCCCTATTATCCAACCTCCGGATTGGAATCTTCCCTTTGAGGTTATGTGCGATGCAAGTGACGTAGCTATAGGAGCTGTTCTTGGACAAAGAAAGGAAGGGCGAACCCATGCTATCTACTACGCTAGCAAGACGCTAGATGAAGCGCAGCTCAACTACGCCACTACAGAAAAGGAATTTTTAGCCATTGTTTATGCAATTGACAAATTTCGCTCTTACCTTGTAGGTGCAAAGGTGATTGTGTACACGGATCATGATGCGATCCGGTATCTCCTTGCAAAGAAGGATGCGAAGCCAAGGCTAATTAGATGGATTCTTCTCCTACAAGAATTCGATCTAGAGATCCGCGACAAGAAGGGTTCGGAAAATTCTGTTGCGGATCATTTGAGTCGCCTAACACATCTAGAGGACGACCACCTACCTATAGATGACTCCTTCCCGGACGAACATTTACATATCATAGAGGAGTGCATCGATGTGATCTCCAAAGGTAACGAACCATGGTTTGCTGATTTTGTTAACTATTTGGTTTGTCAGGAAATACCGCCCGGATTATCCTACGCACAAAGAAAGAAGTTCTTTAAGGATGTTCGGGAATACTTTTGGAATGAACCTCTCCTCTTTAAGAGAGGTCCGGATGGCATTATTCGGCGATGTGTGCCGGAAGATGAGATGCAAAGCGTCATCCGCCATTGTCATTCACTACCATGTGGAGGACACGCTAGTTCGAAAAAAACTAGCACTAAGGTATTGCAATATGGATTCTTTTGGCCTACTCTATTTAAAGATGTGCAAACCTTTTTTTCTTGCTGCGATGCTTGTCAAAGAACAGGAAATATCTCTAGGAGGAATGAGATGCCTCTCAACAACATCCAAGAGGTGGAGATCTTTGACGTTTGGGGAGTAGACTTCATGGGACCATTCCCATCATCTTGTGGTAACCAATACATACTTTTAGTAGTTGATTATGTTTCAAGATGGGTTGAAGCGATTGCCTCTCCCACCAATGATGTCATGGTAGTGGTTAAGATCTTTAACAAAACCATTTTCCCGCAATTTGGGACACCACGGACCATCATTAGTGATGGAGGCTCTCACTTCATTGCCCGGCGTTTTGAAGCTCTTTTAGCTAAGTATGGGGTGACTCACAAGATCGCCACCCCTTATCATCCACAAACTAGTGGACAAGTTGAGATCTCAAACCGGGAGATCAAAGGAATCCTAGAGAAGACGGTTTCAAGGACTAGGAAGGATTGGTCCTTGATGCTAGATGATGCATTGTGGGCGTACCGGACTGCATACAAGACTCCCATCGGAACAACACCATACAACCTTGTGTATGGGAAGTCTTGTCACTTACCGGTAGAGTTGGAGCACAAGGCGTTTTGGGCAATTAAGTGGTTGAATTTCAGCATGAAGGAAGCGGGAGAGAAGCGTCTCTTGGACCTAAATGAACTTGAAGAACTTTGCTTGAACGCCTATGAAAACGCCAAGATCTACAAAGAAAGAGCAAAGCGTTGGCATGATAAGCATATCATTCCAAAGGACTTCAAAGAGGGAGATCAAGTTCTCCTCTTCAATTCAAGGCTTCGTCTCTTTCCAAGTAAGCTTAAATCTCGTTGGACCGGACCTTTTCTAATCAAACGTATTTTCCCCCATGGTGCAGTTGAAGTATGGGGTGAAACGGGCAGAAGCTTTAAGGTGAACGGTCAACGACTCAAAAAGTATACGCCGAAACTCCAAGCTGAAGAGTTCGCGCCCACCGCACTCGAATAAGTGCGAATTTGGTCTAGCTACGGACCTTAAACAAAGCGCTTCTTGGGAGGCAACCCAAGGTATTGCATTTACGTTTTTTGTTTTCGATTCATAGTTTAGCTTAGTTTAGATGTTTTTGCTTTGTTTTGCCTTCGATACCTTCCGGTATGTTCGTGTTTTTGGATGTAGGAACAGTGGAAAAGAAAAGGGGAAGGAAAAACTTGAAGAAAATTGACGAAACTTGGACTTTGGAGCATTACAGAGAGTTCAACGGCCGTGGTTTAGACCGTGGCAGCTACAGTGACCGTAATTTCCAAAAGCCTGAGAAAAATCACCAAAACTACGGTTCCATACATTTCCACGGCCGTGGAACCCCCTGATAGACCGTGGTTTTCAAAAATTTTGACGGCCACTATATAAACCACGTTCTTCACAAAAACACAACACAAACAAAAAAATTCCGCCCAAAAAGCCGATTCCACGCCCTTCCTCCCAATTCTTCGTTCGTTAATCGTTTTTAACAATTCTTTGACCTAAACTGAAGCAAATCCGATCACCAACAAGATCCAAGCAACGATTCGAGCGGCAAATCACCGAAGAAGCCACAATTCGGATTTCAAAATCCGAAAACCTAGGTTTTTGGTTCTTTCTCTCTCTTTGTCGATTCGGCTTTGTTTTTGATAAAAATTGTAGGATAACTGATTGGAATTGGAAGAAATTAGTCTAGGACTGATTGATTGCTGAATTTGGTGATTGATTGCTGAGTTTTGAGAATTTTCGAGACGAACCACGGTCATTGTACGTTCCACGGCCGTGGAAAGCCAAGAATAGACCGTGGTTTTTGACAGATCATGGATTTTGTGAGGAGAGTGTCCGGTAGGAATAAGGACAAGAATAAGGATAAGGATAAGAACAAAAAGAGGAAAGGCAATGATGCTTCCTCTTCTAGAGTACCACCTCCTTCATCCCCTTCACCTCCATCATCACCATCATCACCATCACTACCTCGCCCTAGGATTCCTACCATCCATGAGGATCATCTCGATGCTTTAGAGAGGATCCATAAGAGAGCTGTTATTGGACCTAGGTACCTATTACTTGAGGAGTTAGAGCTTCTACATGTGGTAGGAGACATCACTTGGCTCTTAGATAGAGCCGGTCTAGTCATCTTCTCCGCTATTCGGGAAGATGCTTATGAGGAGATCACGAGGGAGTTTGTAGTTTCCTTCGAGCATAGCCATGTGGACAGGACAGTTTCTTTTCGGCTGATGGAAAGAAACTATGATTTCTCCATCAGGGAGTTTGGAGCCTTCTTCGTGTTCCACGAGACCTTCAATGGTCGTTTCCCCAGTGGCGTATACGCCAAGGATTTCTGGGAAGAGATCGCTATAATCTACGCCAGCGAGGACCGCTGGCAGCCAGCTGATACCAAGGCTAGGTTGATGTATCACCTAGCCTTGAAGATTGCTCACAGGGTACTTTCTGAGTGTCTCTTCCCTAGGACGGAGACACCTTAGAAGATCAAGACAGATGAGCTCTTTCTTCTCTACTGTATGCTATACGGTAGACCTGCTGACTGCGCCACCCTCTTAGCTGCTACCATAAGCAAGCTAAAGAATAAGAGGGCTGGCAACATTGGATATGGTGGGATAGTCACCCACATTGCTCCACAGTTAGGGGTAGATTTTTCTGCTTGCACACGTATTGTTGCTACACCCCTAGGACTACATAGCCTCATGACTAGAGGCATCATCTTCCCCACCCATAGAGGTCCACCATATGCTGCTATACCATGGGAGAGTAGGACCGGGAGAGGGATTGAGTGGCTCCCCGAGTATTCCATTATGGTTGGACGCCATAACTGGAAGGCGACGTTCGCTGCCATGCATGCGAACAGATTGGTAGCCCCTCCTTACGTTCCACCACCACCAGTTGTAGAGGAGGAGATGGGAGGTGGAGATGATTATGAGGGAGGAGGAGGAGCTGAGCAGGACTTTGGTACATTCCCGGATCAGCCGGATGTAGTTCCCGACATGCCTAGGCATTCTCCCCGCCCCACTAGAGCTTCAGGATCTTCCTCTCGCCGTGTTAGCATGAGCGAGAGGCCGACTTGGATGGCAAATCCTCCCGCTTGGTATAGGACGCAGCCAGATTGAATTGGAGCTCCACCGCCTTGGCATTCACAGCCGCCGCCAGCACCAGCACCTTCAGATGCACCGGCGTGGTACACCCAGCCGCCTGGCTGGTACTAGCAGTTGCTAGAGTGGGCTACCGACCTTTCCAGCAAGGTTTGAGCTTTGGAGATCCGTGTTGATGCAAGGGATGCACGAGTGGACGATCTGGACCACATGATGAGAGACGTTTACCGCCAGCAGTTCAGGCGGTACTATGATCCCAGCTTCTCACCGTTTCCGCCTCCACCGCAGTGACGACTTTGATGATTGACAGTTTTAGCCGCTCCACCACCGTTTTGTGAGTTCTTTTTCTTTCTTTCTTTTCTTCTTTTTCTTTTCTTTGAACATTAGGGACAATGTTTGTTCCAAGTATGGGGTGGGGTGTGACTAATAGTTTGTAATAACTTTTACTCACTTTGTATGCTTTATCGAGACTATCTTGCATGTTTCATTCTATTGCTACACGTTTCATTATTGCATGGCATGAAAAACCCATAAAAATTGAAAAATTTTGAAAATTTTGTGTTTCTAGGATAGAGATGATTTCTATGATAATCACCACTTGTGAATTGAGTTTTGATGACAATCGCATGCTTAAACAATTAGTGAATTTAAAAGAAATTGAATGAGTTGATTATCCTTCTTTTGCAAATTTCATAATGTGATGAATGTTACTTAAATCATGTTGAGAAATAAAGGTTGAAATCACATAATAAGTTCTTATGCTTCTTTTGAGATGATCAAGGCAATTCGATTTTTCTTTCTCCTTTCTTTGATCATTTAGCCCCTCATTGAAATAATGACCTCCTTTACCTATCCGGGAATTTGGAGGAGTTGATAAAAGGCATGTTTGATGTGGGAGGGCCATGAAAGCAAATGCTTGCATTCAAAAAGAATAGAAAGAAATTATAGGTTTGGGGAAGTCAATCATGATGATGAGTAACTTGGCACCATTCACATAGCCGGGTGTTTGTGTCTTGCCAAAGTCGGATTGAGCGATATTCCTAGCGGATTATGGTATGTGCGCTAAGGGTTTGAGGCATCTCGTAAAATGAGAAATGCCAATCTCCTAGGCTTCGGTTTTTGTGCACCGCTATCCATAACTCCAAAAGTAAAGTCGAAAAATGAAAAGAAGAGAGCGAAGCTCTAAGTTGAAAGTGTTGCGGAAACTGCAAGAGAAGAAGAAAAGAGTAGTTATCCACTTTCCCGGATTCATGCACCACATTCCTTAAAGTTTTCCCTCCCTTTCCACATTCTAGACCTTGTTTGAAAGTCCTTAAGATCAAAAGAATGTTATATGACTTGGTGATCTAAATTGAAGTTTCTTATGATTGATTTTGATAATGTTTGAAGGTTATGTTGTTTACAGGGAAGTTTGATTGATTCTTGAGCTTTCTTTACTCTTTACTCTTTGATTATACATATGAAAGTCTTATAAGCAAATGAAGCAAGATTTGAGAATGATCTATTGATTAGAAGGCACATTCATCTAAAAGAAGTTTTGCTTTGAGAAGGTATACATATTTCATCCTAACTTGTGTTTTAAAGCTTTTTGAAAGACCTTGCTTAGGGACAAGCAAGTGGCAAGTATGGGGATATTTGTTAGCATGAAATATTGTGATATTTTAGGCACGTTTTCTAAGTGTATTTCATCTACTTTGGTATTCATTGATAAAGCATTGAAGCATTTGTGAGTTAGTTTATCTATTTTGTCGATATAGAGGTCTACATAAGCTTTGTGTTGATTGTAGGCAATTAAGAGCTACTTCCGAACGGATCGAGAGAGAATGGAGTTAGATTGAGCATGTCCAAGGATTGAGGGCATCACTAGGAGCTAAGGAAGGTGCTAACTTGAAGAATAGCACGAGACTAAGGAGAATTACGAACTACCTCTAAACCACGCTCTAAAATACGGTCGTACTAGATTCCACGTTCTAGTCCACGGCCGTGGAACCTTGGCAAGAGAAGCGTGGTATATTCCAGCAACTTACACGGCCGTGGAGGGTTGTGACAAACCGTGACCCAACTCCACGCTCTAAATTACGGGCGTGGAACCCTTCCACGACCGTGATCTTGGCGATCTTTTATGCAATATTTTAAGCCACGATCTTCTACACAATGGGCCGTGCTCATATTTTATCTTACCCTATAAAAGGACGGAAGAAGGGAGATTCCGTCACCTTCGCTTAGACTTTGCTTACGCTTATTGCACGTGCCTAGGGTTTCAAGTTGGACGTGTGGAGATTGCTATTTTGCGACGGAAAGTTGGAGAAAGAGTGAAGATTTGGAAGATTGTTCGTAAGGAGATTTCATACTATATTTCTAGGTTTGATTAGAAGACGGATTGAATTCCGTTCTTCGTTCTTATCTAGAATAGTTACTTGTTTGTGTTCATTCCAAATCTGAGTTGCTTTATCATTGATATTTGTGGATTTGAGATTGATTTGAGATTTATTCAAGGTTTTCGGAAGTTTTCATCTTTCATTCTTTTAATTCTTGATTTTGATATCAATATGACTGTTGTTGGCTAAAACCCTTTAGCAATTCTAAGGTGAAGGGTTGATAGTTGTGGCTTAGATGATGATAGATCGATCGTAAACAGATTGGACCTTGAGAGTTAGAGAGAATCGCCAACGAACCTAATCCACGGTCTGTTCTTGAGCTTCCACGGCCGTGGAACTCAAGAACTGCCCGTAATTTTGTGTCAGTTTACGAACCTTGCTTTTACTTTAATCCAAAGTTAAAGATTTGCCTTAACTTAGTCTTAGCTTGCCTTTTCTAGGTGGTAGTGAAGCCTCAACAACCTCTACCTCGATTCTGAGTGTCACAACCTTAATTGGTTTAGTTAGTCTTGATCCTTGGATTACAAGTTTGGGTATTTGACGTTAATTCTTGCCTTTAGATCCTTTCTATACTGAAGCCTCAACAACCTTTATAGAGAGCGTCTTTAGGTGGGTCATATAAGGTTTTTGGAACTTCACCGTACAATTACTTTACATTCGTATACCTATACAAACCTCAACTCTGTCCTTATATCTTTAGTATATCTTGAATCGATTGCCACAGCTGGATTCCTGGATCTTTAGGATTTTTTTTTTCCCAATAATTTGAAAAGCTTCGTATATTTACTTGCTTGATAATCTATAATTGGATTTAACCCCCCAAATCCCTGTGTTCGATACTCTGAAATTCTTGCTTAACTATATCGATTTGTACACTGCGGGTTCGCTTGCTTGATTTCTAGTTTTATAATTAAAGCTTATTTGCATGCACGCTAAGTGGCGAACAGTTGTCAAGAAGGAAATTCTTAAACTACTTGATGCAGGTATCATCTACCCTATCTCCGATAGCAAGTGGGTGAGTCCCGTACAAGTTGTCCCAAAGAAAGGAGGAATGACAGTCATCACCAACAAGAACAATGAGCTCATTCCTACACGAACCGTGACGGGATGGGGGATGTGCATAGACTACCGCAAGCTAAACAACGCAACGAGGAAGGATCACTTCCCATTACCATTCATCGACCAAATGCTTGAGAGGTTAGCATAATACTCACATTTCTGTTATCTTGACAGTTATAGTGGTTTCTTTCAGATCTCGTTACATCCGGATGATCAAGAGAAGACCACATTCACGTGCCCGTGGGGTACGTTTGCTTATAGGAGAATGCCGTTCGGGCTTTGCAACGCCCCAGCAACCTTTCAAAGGTGCATGATGGCTATCTCCTCGGAATACATAGAGGAAATCATGGAGGTTTTCATGGAAGATTTTTCTGTTTATGGTTCCTCTTTCGATAATTGTCTTTCTAACCTTGCTCTTGTGCTACAAAGGTGTGAAGACACTAACCTAGTTCTTAATTGGGAAAAGTGTCAATTTATGGTGAAAGAAGGCATTGTATTAGGATACTTGATCTCTAGTAGAGGGATTGAAGTAAATAAGGCTAAGATAGAAACTATAGAAAAGCTCCCTCCTCCATCTTCGGTGAAAGGGATAAGAAGTTTTCTAGGACATGCTGGATTTTATAGACGCTTCATAAAGGATTTCTCTAAGATATCAAAACCACTTACTAATCTATTGATGAAAGATGCAGTTTTTGATTTCTCGCAGGAGTGTTTAGATGCGTTTAATAAGATTCGGAAAGCTCTAATCTCAGCCCCGATCATTCAACCTCCGGATTGGAATCGTCCATTCGAGGTTCTGTGTGATGCAAGTGACGTATCTATAGGAGTTGTGCTTAGGCAAAAGAAGGAAGGAAGAACCCATGCTATCTACTATGGTAGCAAGACACTAGACGAAGCGCAACTCAACTATGCCACTACCGAAAAAGAATTTTTAGCAATTGTATATGCATTTGAAAAGTTTCGTTCTTATCTTGTAGGTGTTAAGGTGATTGTATACACGGATCATGTTGCGATCTGGTATCTACTTGTAAAGAAGGATGCGAAACCAGGCTGATTAGATGGATTCTTCTCCTACAAGAATTCGATCTAGAGATCCGTGACAAGAAGGGTTCGGAAAATTCTGTTGCGGATTATTTGAGTCGTCTACCACATCTAGAAGACGACCATCTACCCATAGATGACTCCTTTCCGGACGAGCATTTACACATCATAGAGGAGTGCATCGACAAGATTAGTAAAGGTAATGAACCTTGGTTTGCTGATTTTGTTAATTATTTGGTTTGCCAGGAATTACCACCCGGATTATCCTATGCACAAAGAAAGAAGTTCTTTAAGGAGGTCCGGGAATACTTTTGGAATGAACCTCTCCTCTTCAAGAGAGGTCCTGACGACATCATTCGACAATGTGTGCCGGAAGACAAGATGCAAAGTGTCATCCGTCATTGTCATTCACTACCTTGTGGAGGACATGCTAGCTCGAACAAGACTAGCGCTAAGGTATTGCAATCTGGATTCTTTTAGCCTACTTTATTTAAAGATGTGCAAACCTTTGTTTCCTGCTGCGATGCTTGTCAAAGAACAGGGAACATATCTAGGAGAAACGAAATGCCTCTTAACAACATTCAAGAGGTAGAGATCTTTGACGTTTGGGGAGTAGACTTTATGGGACCTTTCCCATCATCTTGTGGAAACCAATACATAATTCTAGCTGTAGATTATGTTTCGAGATGGGTTGAAGCAATTACCTCTCCTACTAATGATGCCATGGTTGTGGTTAAGTTCTTTAACAATACCATTTTCCCACAATTTGGGACTCCACGGACTATCATTAGTGATGGAGGCTCTCACTTCATTGCCCGACGATTCGAAGCTCTACTAGCTAAGTATGGGGTGACTCACAAGATCGCCACCCCTTACCATCCACAAACAAGTGGACAAGTTGTGATCTCAAACTGGGAGATTAAAGGAATCCTAGAGAAGACGGTTAAAAGGACAAGGAAGGATTGGTTTTTGAAGCTAGATGATGCATTATGGGCATACCGGACTGCATATAAGACTCCCATAGGAACGACGCCATACAACCTTGTGTATGGGATGTCTTGTCACTTGCCGGTAGAGCTGGAACATAAGGCGTATTGGGCAATAAAGTGGTTGAACTTCAGCATAAAGGAAGCGGGTGAGAAGCACCTCTTGGACCTTAACGAGCTTGAAGAACTTCGCTTAAATGCCTATGAAAACGCCAAGATCTATAAAGAAAGAGCGAAGTGTTGGCATGATAAGCATATCATTCCAAAAGACCTCAAAGAAGGAGATCAAGTTCTCCTCTTCAATTCAAGACTTCGTCGCTTTCCAGGTAAGCTTAAATCTCGTTGGACCGGACCTTATCTAATCAAACGTGTTTTTCCCCATGGTGCAGTTGAAGTATGGGGTGAAAAGGGCGGAAGCTTCAAGGTGAACGGTCAACGATTCAAGAAGTACTCACCGGAACTCCAAGCTGAAGAGTTCACGCCTACCGCACTCGAATAAGTGCAAGTACGGTCTAGCTACGGACCTTAAACAAGCGCTTCTTGGGAGGCAACCCAAGGTATTGCACTTATGTTTTTGTTTGTCATTCGTAGATTAGATTAGTTTAGACATTTTTTGTTTTGTTTTGCCTTCGATACCTTCGGTATGTTGTGTTTTTGGATGTAGGAGCAATGGAATAGGCAAGGGAGAGGAAAAAGTTGAAAGAAATTGACGAAACTTGGACTTTGGCACATTACAGAGAGTTCCACGCCCTAAACCACGGTCGTGGAACCCTCTGAGACCGTAATTCGCAAAAGCCTAAGAAAAATCACCAAAACCACGGTTCCGTACATTTCCACGGCCGTGGAAACCCCCGAGTGACCGTGATTTTCAAAAATTTTTGCGGCCACTTTATAAACCACCTTCCTTCACAAAGAACACCAAAACCCCTCTTTTCCACGCCCAAAATCGCCGTAAATCGTCCCCTTCTCTCAAATCTTCGTTCGTTAATCGTTTCGAACGATTCTTGAACCTAAAGTGAAGCAAATTCAACCATCTACAAGATCCAAGAAACAATTCAAGTGGTCAATCACTGGAGAAGACGGAATTTGGATTTTAAAAATCCAAAACCTAGGTTTTCATCTCTTCCTTTACTTTGTCGATTTGGTTCAGTTTTCGCAAGAATTTTTAGGAGAACTGATTGGAATTGGATTGGAATTAGTCTAGGGTTGTTGTCTGGTGAATTTGGTGTTGATTGATTGCGTTTTGAGAAATTCATAGTCGAACCACGGTCTCTGGCTAAACCACGGCCGTGGAAAGTAAGAACAGGCCGTAATTTTTAGACTGTGATGGATTTGATAAGGAGAATGTCCACTAGAAGTAAGAAGAGGAAAGGTGATGCTTCCTCCTCCTCCCAGGTACCTCCTAGTGAACCACCATCACCCCCACCCCCTAGAATTCCAAAGATCCATGAGGATTACCTCGATGCCTTAGAAAGGATCGAGAAGAGGCCGGTCATAGGACCACGTTATTTGCTTCTTGAGGAGTTAGAGCCACTGAATGTGGTGAATGACATTACTTGGTTGCTAGATAGAGCAGGCTTCATCGTCTTCTCCGCTATTAGAGAAGACGCATATGAGGAGATTACTAGAGAATTTGTGATCTCTTTTGAGCACAGTCATATGGACAAGACAGTTTCTTTTCGGCTGATGAAGGAGAACTACGATTTCTCAATCTTAGAGTTTGGAGCCTTATTTGGGTTCCAAGAGACCTTCAATGGTCGGTTTCCTAGCGGTGTGTACGCTAAGGATTTCTGGGAAGAGATTGCTATGATCTATGCCAGCGAGGACCGCTGGCAACCTGCTGATACCAAGGCTAAGCTTATCTATAACTTAGCCTTGAAGATAGCCCATAGAGTACTTTCTGAGTGTCTTTTCTCTAGGACCGAGACTCCTCAGAAGATCAAGACGGATGAGTTGTTTCTGTTGTATGCTATGTTGCATGGTAGACCTGCTGACTGTACTACCCTCTTAGCTTCCACTATGAGTAAGCTCAAGAACAAGAGGGCTGGGAATATTGGATATGGTGGGATGGTCACCCACATTGCTAGACAGTTAGGGATAGATTTTTCTGCCTGCACTAGGATAGCGGCATGGCCGTTGGGTCTTCAGAGCCTCATGACTAGAGGTTTGATCTTCCCTAGGCATAGAGGTCCACCTACCGTTGCCATGCCTTGGGAGGATAGAGGAGGTAGAGGTGGTGCATGGCTTCCTGAGTATTCCATTATGGCTAGACGCCATAATTGGAAGGAGACATTCGCTACTATGCATACGAATAGATTGGTAGCACCTCCTTATGTCCCTGATGAGGTACCGGTTGCAGCTGAGGAGAGAAGAGGAGATGATAGTTTTGAGGGAGGAGGTGAGGAGCATGACTTTGGCACTTTCTCGGATCAGCCGGCACACTTCCTTGACCCTCCCAGACGCTCACCACGACCAGCTAGACATTCAGGACCCTCTTCCTCTCGCCGTGCTAGCGTGAGTGAGAGGCCGACATGGATGGATGCCCCTCCTGATTGGTATAGATCACATCCGGAGTGGATGGGAGCTCCACCGACATGGTATGCACAGCCTCCATCGGCACCAGCACCACAGGATACACCGGCTTGGTACAGCCAGCCACCGGGGTGATACGAGCAGCTGCCGGACTGGGCCGCCGACCTATCCGAAAGAGTAGGAGACTTGGAGATCCGGCAGGACGCTAGGGATGTCCGAGCTGATGAGCACGACATGATGATGAGGGACATCTACCGCCAGTAGTTTGGGCGGAACTTCGACTCCAGCTTCTTCCCGTTTCCACCACCGCCTCCACCTTAGTGATGATCATGCACGATTGATAGTTTCAGCCGCTCCACCGCCGTCTTGTGAGTTCATTTTTCTTTCTTTCTTTTCTTTATTTCTTTTTGAACATTAGGGACAATGTTTGTCTTAAGTATGGGGTGGGGTGTGACTATCGTTTGTAATAACTCTACTCACTTTTGCTTGCCTTGATTGAGAACACTTTGCATGTTTCATTTCATTGTCACACGTTTCATTATTGCATTGCATGAAAAAGCTTTTGAAAAACCCATAAAAATTCAAAAATTTTGAAAATTCTAAAAGGTTTTATGCTTCTAAGAACTGAGATGATTTCTATGATAATCACTACTTGTGAATAGAGTTTTTGATGACAATTCTATGCCTAAACGAATAATGAATTGGAAAGGAATTGAATGTGTTGATTATCCTTTCTTGCAAGTTTCATAATGTGAAGAGTTTTACCTAAATCATATTGAGAAATCGAAGTTGAAATCACATGATAAGTTCTTATACTTCTTTATGAAATGATTAAGGCAATTCGACCTTTCTTTCTCCTTTCTTTGTTCATCTAGCCCCTCAATGAAATAATTGCCTCCCTTACCTATCCGGGAATTTGGAGGAGTTATGTTTTGGCATGTTTGATGTGGGAGGGCCATGAAAGCAATTGCTTGCATTCAAAGAATAGAAATATTAGGTTTGGGGAAATCAATCATGACGATGAGTAACTCGGCACCATTCACATAGCCGGGTGTTTGTGTCTTGCCAAAGTCGGATTGAGCGATATTCCTAACGGATTATGGTATGTGCATCAAGGGTTTGAGGCATCTCGAAATTGAGAAACGCCAATCTCCTAGGCTTTGATTTTTGTGCACCTCTGTCCATAACTCCAAAAGTAAAGTCGAAAAATAATGTGAAAAGAAGAGAGCAAAGCTCGAAGTTGATGGTGTTGCAATTCGAAATAAAAAGAAAAGAGTTAGTTGTCTACTTTCCCGGATTCATGCACCACACTCCTTATAAGTTTTCCTTTCCTTCCGCATTCTAGACCTTCTTGGAAAGTCCTTAAGATCAAAAGAATGTTATTTGGCTTGGTGATCTAAATTGAAATTTCTTATGCTTGATTTTGATAATGCTTGAAGGTTATGATGTTTACATTGAAGTTTAACCAATTAATGATGTTTCTTTCCTCTACATTCTTCGGTAATGTATATGAGAGTTTCAAGAATGAATGAAACAAGGTTTGAGAATGATCTATTGATTGGAAGCACATTTACCTAAAAGATGTTAGTTTTTGAGTTTGCATACATATTTCATCCTAACTTATATTCTAAGCCTTCAAAAGACCTTGCTTGGGGACAAGCAAGTGGCAAGTATGGGGTATTTTGTTAGCATGAAATATTGTGATATTCTAGGCACTTTTTCTAGTTGTTTTTCATTCATTATAGTGTTCATTGATGAGGCATTGAAGCATTTGTTAGCTAGTTTATCTATATTGTCGATATGGAGGTCTACATTAGCTTTGTGTTGATTATAGGTGAATAAGAGCTAAAACCGAACCATTTGAGAGAGATAGGAGAGGATTTGAGCACATCCAAGGATTAAGGACACATCAAAGAAGCCAAAGGAGATGCTACGATGAGGAATGGCACGACACAAAGGAAATCACAAGCAAATTCCACCTCCACGCCCTAAAATACGGCCGTAGAGGAATCCACGCTCTAAACCACGGCCGTGGATCTTGGCATCATGAGCGTAGAGCATTCCAGAGAGTTACACGGTCAAAATTACGGTCGTGGAAATCATGTGAGACCGTAATCCATTCCACGCCCTAAACCACGGTTGTGGAACCCCTTGAGACCGTGATTTAGGCAATCTTTTGACGAACTAATTATTGCCACGATTATTTACGCAATGGGCCGGACGGTTATTTTATCCTTCCTTATAAAAAGGCTGGAGAGGAGAGAATTGGACACACGTGCTTAGGGCTGCATTGGACGTCCGGAGATTTGCGCTTGCAAACGTGATTCGCGAGGGTTTGAAGATTTGGAGTTGCTTGTGGCGAAATTTACGCCTTTTATCCTTAGGTTTGATTAGAAGACGGATTGACATCCCGTTCTTCGTTCTTATCAAGGATTGTTATTGGTTTGTGTTTGTTCTAAATCTGATATACATTATCATCTTTATGTGTGGGTTTGAGATTGATTTGAGTTTTATTGAAGGTTTTCGAAGGTTTTCATCTTTCATTCTTCTTAAACTTGATTTTTATATTATAATGACAGTTATTGGCTAAAACCCTTTAGCAATTCTAAGGTGAAGGGTTGATAGTTGTGGCTTAGATGATGATAGATCGATCGTAAACAAATTGGACCCTGAGAGTTAGAGAGATTTTGCCGACGAACCAAAATCACGGTTTGTTCTTGAGATTCCACGGCCGTGGAACTCAAGATCTGCCCGTAATTTACACCAGTTTACGAACTTTGCTTTTACTTTGATCCAAGGTTAAAGATTAGCTTTAATCTAGTCTAGACTTGCCCTTTTCTAGGTAGTAGTGAAGCCTCAACAACCTCTACATCGATTTCGAGTGTCACAACCTTAATCGGTTTAGTTAGTTTTGATCCTTGGGTTACAAGTTTGGGTATTTGAGATTAATTCTTGCCTTTAGATCATTTCTATAATGAAGCCTCAACAACCTTTATAGAGAGTGTCTTTAGATAAGCCATATAGGGTCTTGGAACTTCACCGTACAATACCTTACCTTCGTATACCTTTACAAACCTCAACTTTGTCCTTAATTCTTTAGTATATCTTGAATCGATTGCCACAATTAGATACCTGGATCTTTAGGGTTGCTGTTTTCCCCAATATTTGCAAAGCTTATCACATTTCTTACTTGACAATTTTCGAACTGAATTTGTTCCCCCCAAATCCCTGAGTTCGACACTCTGGAATTCTTGCTTTACTACGCCGATCCGTACACTGTGGGTTCTCTTGCTCGATTCTAGTTTTTATAAATTTAAAGCTTGATTGCACGCACGCTTCGAGGCGAACATTTGTCTCCAAGAAAGGCATACTTGAGGTGAGGTGGAAGAGGTCCTTCAACTCTATCTTTGGTGCCTGCACTATAGAAGGAACAAGCTTCTCGCTTGGTGTTAGTAAGGTGGGCCTAATGGCCAAAGTGTGAGATAGGTAGCCTCTTGTGCCCATCCAACTGGGCTAGGACTTCCTTCATGCTAGGTGTCAATGCATATTCTGAAGTATGAATGTCAATGTCATGCTCAATTATGTTTTTCAACTCATCCATGTTAGAAAAATGAAAAACATCTTGCAGAAAAGGTTCAATAATATCAATGGCACATAGGGAATGATCATCAATAGGGTACTTCATTGCATCATAAATTGTCAAATTCAATTACCTCCCCATCAAATTCCATGGTTAATTTGCCACTAACATAGTCAATCTTAGTCCTAGTAGTTTTTAGGAACGGTCTTCCCAACAATATTGGTGCAGCATGAGAGTCATTTTCCATATCTATCACAAAGAAATCAACAGGAAAAATCAGATTATCTACCATTACTAACACATCTTCAATAATCCCTTTCGGGTAAACATTAGATCTATCAGCAAGTTGTACCACAATCCGAGTTTCAATTAGCGGCCCAAGGCAAAGTGATTTATTGATGGAATAAGGAAGGACATTAATGGAAGCACCAAGATCAAGCATATCTTTGTCAAAGAGGGTTTCCCCTATAACACAAGGAATGCTTACCATGCCCGGATCGCTACACTTCTTGGGCATTCGATGTTGGAAGATGGCGGAGACATGCTCGCTCACTTGCACCATTTGCTTCCCCTTCAGCTTCTGATTCCTCTTAATGGTGTAGAGTTCCTTCAAAAAACGAGCATACTTAGGAATACTCTTCACTAATTTAAGGAGAGGGATATTTACCTCGCATTTGGAGAAGGTCTCAAAGAGATCCTTGTTCTCAATCACCCTTCTTTCCTTTAGTGCCTCAGGGAAGGGAGCCGGTGGTTTCTCGGCATACAAAGGTGGAAAATCATGATGGATGTAAGAATCTTTCTCAACAGAACCCTCTATCGTCTTTTCCGCAAGGGCGGAAGGTTGCAGGCGCAGGGGCGGCTCAGGGGCTGTCACCGCAGGGGCGGTGACATCCAGCCGTAGGGGCGGCGTCTACTAAGAAGCTAGCGCAGTTGCAGCCGTAAGTGCGGATGTGGGGGCGGAAGACTCGTCAGAGGGTTTGTTCTTCACTTCTGTTGTTGGTTTCTACTGGATTTACTTCTCACTCCTCAATGTTAGAGCACTAACATTCTCCTTGGGGTTGACCAGCGTCTGGGAAAGCAAGTTTCCGGAGGATCTAGCTACGATCCTAGTAATGGCTTCCGCCATTTGCCCAACCTGTTTCTCAAGGTTCTTGATGTTGGATTTCGTAGTTTGGACATGAGTAGCAAAATGCTTAGTCAAAAGCTACAACATATCCTCAGTGGATTGAGACTTACCTTGGCGGGGCTGCTGTTGTTTGTTTTGTTTATCCCTCCATCGAAAATTTTGTTGATCGCGCCAATTTGGCATGTAATTTTGCGCATTGTTCGCTCCAAACGGTGTGTGCAAGCTTTAAATTTATAACCCTAGATGTAAGCTTAAAATAAGGATGCGAACCCGCAGTGTACGGGTCAATCGTAGTAAAAAGCAAGGAATTCCAAGGGTCGATCACAGGGACTTAGTGAAACAAAGTCGGAATAGGTAAGCTTTGTAATTACTAACCACAAAAGCAATTAAAACAATCAAAGATGATAAAAAGTCAATTAAGGAAATATGCAATTCTAGGGATTAAAGCATCTAGTTGTGGTTTCAACTCAAGATCTAAAGATAAGCGGACAAAGCTGAGATATTTGCATAGGAAAGGTGTTTCTAAAGTGGAACAGATCACCGGGTAAGTCTCACTACTCACTAATCCCAAACCGTAACTCCTATTACCGGGTAAGTCTCAAGGAATTAAGGAAAAGAACTATAGCCTCAAACTAACACTCCAACTAAGGGAATAGAATCAACCTTTACCGGGTAAGTCTCAGGCTAACTCACAAAGATGGAATGAAAGCACACTTAAACCCCAATAAAGGATAAACCTTTATTACCTATCGCTTATGATCTTAGGTAAACAAACAAAGGAATTACTGGGTAAGTCTCATCCTAAGCTTGCATTTAACCAGGAAAGGTGTAATAAGAATAGGATTTGGCAAACTCTAACACTTAACTCTCAGTTTCGGATAAGATAAGTCACCTCGGTCAGAAGAATTTCACCCCGGCCGAGATGTTCATCGACTGAGCGAGATGCTTTAGGGTTAAGGATAAAGACTCGAACTTTCAGGGTCCTACTGTGATTAAGATTATTCTATCATTGTTTTTCCCACAACCTTCAGCCAATCACCCTAGAATCACACAAGGAAATTAGCCAATCATCATCATGAAAGTAATAATCAAATATATGGGAAGAAATAGAATAATTGAACAAGAAAACTATTACGCTAAGAACGTGTCACGCAATAAGCCTTAAATTTATACTCGTTATATTTCTCCTAACTCCTAGCGAACCTGCAGTGTACGGGACGTTTTGTAGTAGGGATAGTATTCCGAGGTCGAACACAAAGACTTAGGTGAGATTGATTTGATTAGTGACTAAAGATAGTGAAAGCCTAGGCTAAGAAAGGACAACGGAATAAAGAAATGAAAATCTCAATGTTTTTGGTTGGTTTTTAGGTGATCAATCAAGGATCACAAATCATGCGAAATAGACAATCAACTAGTTAACACCACAAGTAAACAAAGCAAACACGAAGTATATAATCAAAGAGAGAAAAGGCGGATTCTAGGGGTTGGAAATTCCGGTTATGGCATGGGACTCAAGCTATCTAATCATTCCTTGGATTACTAAAGTATGTTGGGAGTAAGTGTTTCTAGATTTGGATCAATCACCGGGTAAGTCTCGTGATCCACTAGTCCGTTCCTAATGTCTCATCACCGGGTAAGTCTCAAAGAGCCTAAGGATAGGAATTCTACACAAACCGGATAGTATTCTAGGGATCTAACCTCTCTTTACCGGGTAAGTCTCGGAAAGGCAAGTCCTAAACATCTACCCTGGCACACTTAGTCCAATAGCGGCTTGTGAGGCTCACTACTACCTAGAGTTTGTCATCTTCGGTATCTAAGAGCAAGAATCACCGGGTAGGTCTCTTCTAACACTTAGTTTCTAACACTAGGTCACCCTAGGTTAGGTTTAACTCAACAAACACTAGGATTTCAATATTCTAACATTCTAGAACTTAGACTCATCAAATCAAACAAATCAGGCAAACCACGGGCTGTTCATCTACTTCCACGGCCGTGGACTGGCAAGAACAAACCGTGGATTCCAACAGTGGCTCTGTTCAAGTAAACGAATCATCCAAAGGCAAATCTAAGTCCATCCTATCATTGTCCCAGCCATAACCCTTCTTTCCTTACCCTAGAATCGCTTCTACCTAGCCAACAACATTCATCATCACAATCAAAATCATCAAACATAAAATCATGGCATCCATTTGTAAGATAATGAAGAGGAAGAGATAAACAAGCAAATCAAAGTAAACAAAGCTGAATACAAGAATTAGAAAGACTCACAATCCTTCAAAAGAAGGTTTAATCGATTCTTACAACCCTAGAAAATGATTTCAATAATCTTCACTTCTAAAAATCTTATCAAGAACTATGGTGTTGTGCTCTTCTCTTCTTCTTCAAAGGAGCTTTTCTTCTCCTCCAAGAGTTGCTCCAATCCAAGCTCCCTATTGAGAGAATCTTCTTGTTGGGAATGTGGTAGAGAGTGTGGATTTTGATTCTGAAATTTGATACCCCTCTCAGCCTTGCAGGACCACCTTTTATACTACAATTTTGCAAGGGTCGGCCATGAAGATCGTGGCACAGCTGTCACAACCGTCTGGAAAAAACCACGTTCTAATTCCACGGCCGTGGAAGTGGTGCTTCAACTTGTTTTGGATCATTAAGATACGATTTGGTGCATGGCATGCAACAACAAGGTCCCATGAGTCTTCCTTAGCCCCTAGCATGCATCCTAATGAGTCCGAAGGTGTGTCATCTCGAGGAACGATCCTCGAGTGTACCGATTAAGCTCTTAAATCTCCCAAAATACCTACAAAGCATGCAAAAGTCCGTGTAGACGTCTATCTCGAGAAAATACATGAATTGAGTGCAAACGTCATGAACTAGTGCTAAACCATGCATGAATGAGTGGAAAAACTATCTAAATGAGTGCCTAATCCTAAGTCATAAATCGTGTTATCAAAAATACCCCATACTTAAGGTTTGCTCGTTCCCGAGCAAGTTCCCAACTATAGACTAAGTGATGACATGATTTATGTATGCAGAAAAATGACAAAAACTTTTTGGAGTTGTGCTTCTAATATTGGATCACCTTCATAGTCGTGTTTCATAGCAATGGACAAACAATCATGCATCAAATAAATGAAGGCATGGAAAGACAATTATACTTAACTCGAAGGCATGCACAAAATGTAAAAATGAAGAAGTCAAGATGATCATGAGCATATTCAATCTAGATCAATAAGTCTTACACACATGCAAATAGGTCACAAGGGCTTGTGAAATAAAAGGCCAAGAAACGTTGTGATTAGGTGGGAATTTTTCTAGGCTATGTGATGCTAATCCGGGAATGGAACTAACTCCACAATTTTACATTTTTATCAACTTCCCACAAGTGTATATTTTCTCCATCTTTTCTTTCTTTTCTTTTCACTTATTTTTGAGACAATGGCATTGGTGTATGATAACACGATTTATGACTTAGTTTTAGGTAATCATTTAGATAGATTTCTCACTCATTCATGCATGGTTTAGCACTAGTTCACGACGTTTTGCACTCAATTCATGTATTTTGCCGAGATAGACGTCTACACGGACTTGTGCGTGTTTTATAGGTATTTCGGGAGATTTAGGAGCAAAACGATATGTTTGAGGATCGTTCATCTAGATGACACACCCTCGGACTCATTAGGACACAAGCTAAAGGCTAAGGAGGACTCATGGAGCCTTGCCAACACTTGTCATGCACCAAACCACAGCTTAATGATCCAAGGCAAAGTTTCTGCACAGAATCACGGTTCTCTGACACTCCACGGCCGTGGAATCAACCGTGGATTTTGCCAGATTCTTGTGACAGCTGTGCCACGACTCTCATGGCCAGCTCATGCAAGTTTGTTATAAAAGTGGTCCTTCATGGGCTGTGAGAAGCATCTTGGAGCAGCTCTCCATTATCCATGACTCTCTAACAAAAATATTCTCTCAACAAGAAGTTTTTCTAGGAAGGAAAGTGTCAAAAAGGAAGAAGAAGAGCTCCATTGAAGAGGAGAAGAAGAACACACACCATTGCCACACCTTGATAGATTTTTGTAGTGAAGAATCCCGGATTCTATTTCTAATAGTTGTATGAATCATTGAACCTTCTTTTGGAAGGATTGTGAGTTACTCTAATTCAAATTTCAGCTGGGTTTTGTTTTAAGTTCACTTGTTCATCTCTTTTCCTTCATCATTTGCAATGGATGTTATGATTTTATGTTTGTTTGTTCCGATTTCTATTATGAACGTTGTAGGCTAAATTGATGTGGTTCTAGGGAAAGGAAAGGATGGTTATGGCTAGGGCTATGATAGGACGGACTTAGATTTACCTTTGGATGACTTGTGTGTATGAACGTAGTTGCTGTTAGAAATCACGGGTAGTTCTTGTCTGACCACGGCCGTGGTTTAGGTAGAACAAACCGTGATTTTCCCTAGTTCGATGGAACTTGTCTTAGATCTATAGAATGTTGAAACCCTAAGTGTTTGTTGAGTTTAAACTACCCTAGGGTGACCTAGTGTTAGTAACTAAGCGTTAGGAGAGACTTACCCGGTAATCCTTGCTCTTAGATTCCAAAGATAACAACCCTTAGGTAGTGGTGAGCTTAATAAGCCGCCATTGGATTAGGTGTGCTAGGATAGTTGTTTAGGACTTTCCTTTCCAAGACTTACCCGGTAAGGATAGGTTAGACCCCTAATTAACAATCCGGTTTGTGTAGAATTCCTATCCTTAGGTTCTTAGAGACTTACCCGGTAATGAGACCTTAGGAGTGGACTAGTTGGACATGAGACCTACCCGGTAATTGATCCCAATTTAGAAACACTTAATCCCAACATATCATAGTTAATCCAAGGAATAAATAGATAACTTGAGTCCTATGCCATAACCGGAATTTCCAACCCCTAGAATCCGTCTTTTCTTTCCTTGATCATTATCTTGTTTAGCTTGTTTATTTGTGTTGATTCTTAGTTTAGTTTGATTGTTTACTTTACATGAATTGTGATCTTTGATTGATCACCAAAAACCAACTAAAAACATTTGAGATTTTCATTTCTTTATTTCTTCTTTTCTTTCAACCTAGATCTTTACTAAACTCAATCACAAATCGATTCAATTTCACCTTAGTCTTTGTGTTCGACCTCGGAATACTATCCCTTCTACAAACGTCCCGTACACTGCGGGTTTCGCTAGGTAGTTAGGAATTAGTTCGAGTTATAAATTTAAAACCCATTTGCGCATCACGATCTTAGCGTAACAAGTTTTTGGCGCCGTTGCCGGGGACTAGGTCTAGATTGAGTCTATTTTGTGATTGATTATTAGTGTAGATCTTTCTTGTTGCTTTTGATCTCTTTTTGGTTTGTGTCTTTGCTTTTCAGGACATCTATTACTCTTTAGGTGTATGCGAAGATCTCGTGGCAAGGATTTAGCTCCATTCGATCCCGAAGCGGAGAAAACCCTTCGATCTAGATCCAAAAACATCCGAAAAGAGAAAGAGATGGCCGGAAGAAACCTCCAAGCTGAGTTGGATGAAGCCTTAGAGCAAATAAGGCTAAGAGATGAGCTCTTGGAGGAAGAAAGGAGACTTGCCAATGAGAGGCAAGAGGAAACTAGGAGGGAGATTGATGAGATTAGGCAAGCCCTTGTTCAAGGGGAGCTTAGTCGCCGACAACCTCCACCCCCTCCACCACAACCGCAGCCGGCGGCTAATGTTAGGGTTGTGCCCATTGCCATTGAAGAGCTACAAACCCTAGAGAGACGTATGGATCCGGCACAAAGAGCACACCGTCCGGGTGTGAACTTAGGAGATCCCGCAGCCCACAACTATGAGGTCCGCCCTCAAGTTCTACAAATGATCCGGCATAATCAATTTGGAGGGATGGAAGGAGAGTCTCCTCATCAACATTTGATGAATTATGAGATCTTGATGGAGACTCTTAGACCGCCAAGATTGGAGAGCAACAACCATAAGCTAAGGGCTTTCTCCTTCTCTCTTAAGGATAAAGCCTTAGCTTGGTATCAATCTATTCCACAAGGGCGAGTTGGTACTTGGGAGGAGATGACAACCGAGTTTTTGACTAAGTTCTTCCCACCTTCCAAGACTACCGAGTTAAGAGGGAAGATCAATGCCTTCGTGATGAAGGATAGAGAGAGTTTATTCAAGTCTTGGGAGAGGTTCAAAGATCTTCTCCTTGATTGTCCATACCATGGCATACCGAAAATTGAGCTATTGGAGATCTACTTCAAAGGACTTGATGAAGATAGCCAATTCAAGCTCCAATCTCTTTCCGGTGGGACATTTATGGAGAAACATGTAGATGAAGCTTGGGAGTTTGTGGAGAAGCAAGCTCTAGTGATTGAGAAATACTCCCATAGGAAGAGTGAAGGAAGAAAGGCGGGAGCATATGAGGTGAGTGAAGTCACCATGAGCAATTTCAAGCTTGACGCCATCAACAACGAGTTGAAGTCCTTGAGGGAGTTGTGTGCTACAACTTTGAAGAACCAAGCAACTCCTCAAGTGCTTCCACAAGCCAACTTGTCTTCCAAGAAGGAGGATGTGAATTATATGGGAAGGGGCAACTTCAACAATTACCAAGGCCCAAGGAGTTTCAACAACAACCGGCAATTCAACAATTACCGGCCCAACCACAACCATCCCGGATTTTCTTACTCTAACCCGGATGGAGCCTTGAACCCTTCCTCCTCCACAAGCACAACACCACCATCAAGAGCTTCACAAGAACCTCCACCCGGATTTACTCAACCTCCAAAGGATAGAACCGAAATAATGTTTGAGCAATTGCTTGGAAGGTTGAGTGGTCTTGAGAGCACGGTGACTTCAATTTCTAAGGCTCAAAAGGTTTTGGAAGCACAAGTGTTCCAAAAAGCGGGTGAAGCCCATAGAGACCCGGGAAAGCTTCCCGGAAGGACCGAAGACAACCCAAGAAGCCAAGTGTTGGCTATCACAACGAGGAGTGGGTTGAGTATGAAAGATCCTTTGCCCAAGGACAATGCTAAGGGAAAGCAAGTAGTGGTAGAAGAGGGAAAGTTGCAAGAAGATGGAGGCAAGAGCAAGGATGTAGAGCCAACCTATGTGGCACCGCCTCCATACAAGCCACCACTACCGTTCCCACAATCAAGAGCAAGAGCTCGTTTGGACAATCACTTCGGTAAGTTCCTTGAACTAATGTCCAAATTACATATTAACATTCCGTTCATGGATGCCATTTTACGAATGCCGGCATATGGCAAGTTTCTGAAGGAAATACTCTCCAACAAAAGGAAGTTGGAGGAGTATGGGGAGATAAGAATGACCAAGAGATCCTCGGAATTGATCCAAACAATGAAGGAGGAGATGCCTCCCAAGCTAAGAGATCCGGGCTCTTTTTGTGTCCCAATAGGAGTGGAAGATGTGAAGTACGAAGCCCTTTGTGATCTTGGAGCGAGTGTAAGCATCATACCGCTTGCACTTTGCAACAAGGTTGGGCTAGGAGAGCCGAAACCGGTCAAGATGACCCTCTATATGGCGGATCGTTCTATCACTCATCCGGTTGGGATCTTAGAAGACATCCCGG
Source organism: Fagopyrum homotropicum (assembly GCA_033239125.1). NCBI lineage: Eukaryota > Viridiplantae > Streptophyta > Magnoliopsida > Caryophyllales > Polygonaceae > Fagopyrum > Fagopyrum homotropicum. Next base: position 32,092,181 of record BSWB01000002.1, on the reverse strand, counting down.
TGCAACTAGGAGGATTCTATGTGCCAATTGATTTTGTGGTCTTGGACATTCCGGCGGATTATCCGGTTCCCATCATCTTAGGAAGACCCTTCCTAGCCACCTCCGGGTGCCTAGTGGATTGCAAGAATGGAACTCTCTCCTTCAACATTGGAGAAGAGAACATCAAGTTCAAGTTGTCCACAATGACGAAAGGGCCAGCCCTTGATGAGGATCTCTTCAATATAGTCGAGCAAGAGGAATCTAGGGAAGTTGTGACCTCGATTTTGATCAAAGATCCCTTGGAGAAGGTTCTTACCTTAAGTATGATGGAGGAAGGTGTTGAGGAGGCTTGCAATGAAGAGATCAAGGCCTTGGAAGCATTGGAAGAGGAGCCAAGAGTTGGATTTGAAAACCACGAAGAGGTGTTGAACAGCTGCAAGTTCCACGGTCGAGATTTATGTTCCACGGCCGTCAAACTTTCTGGACAACTCCGGGAAGCAAGCTTAGCAAGAACCACGGCCGTGGAAGTTGAGCAAACCGTGATTCCAGCCATGGTTTTCCCTGGACCAGTCCTTGATGATGGTCAAGCTTTTAGGAGCCATGAGGAGTCTTCATTTGCTTTGGATTCATCTCATCCAACATTATTTGGATCATCTTCAACCGATAAAGGTCCTCCTCAACTTGAACTCAAACCCCTCCCCTCTCATTTGAAATATGCATTCCTTGGTGAAAACTCTACATATCCTGTCATTGTTAATGCATGCTTGAGTGATGATGAACTTGCTAAGTTGTTGCATGAACTAAGATTGCATAGGAAAGCCATTGGCTACACTATTGATGATTTAGTTGGCATTAAGCCTTTTTTGTGCATGCATAAGATAATGATGGAAGATAACCACAAACCCTCTATTGAACATCAAAGGAGATTGAATCCTATAATGAAAGAGGTAGTCAAAAAGGAAATCATTAAGTTTCTAGATGCGGGAATTATCTACCCTATCTCGGATAGTAAGTGGGTTAGTCCCGTTCATGTAGTTCCTAAGAAGGGTGGGATGACCGTAGTAACTAATGAGAACAATGAACTAATCCCGACTAGGACAGTTACGGGGTGGAGGATGTGCATTGATTATAGGAAATTGAACATGGCCTCTAGGAAAGATCACTTCCCTCTCCCCTTCATTGACCAAATGCTAGAAAGGTTAGCTCAACACTCTCATTTTTGTTATCTAGATGGCTATAGTGGATTCTTCCAAATCCCTATCCACCCCGATGACCAAGAGAAAACGACCTTTACATGTCCATGGGGTACTTTTGCATATAGGAGAATGCCATTTGGGTTGTGTAATGCACCCGCCACCTTCCAAAGGTGTATGATGGCTATCATTCCTTACCATGTGGAGGCCATGCTAGCTCACACAAGACGTGTGCAAAGGTATTGCAATCCGGTTTTTATTGGCCTAACTTGTTTAAAGATGTGCAAGGATTTGTAGCGGCATGTGATGCTTGCCAAAGGACGGGCAACATCTCAAGAAGGAATGAGATGCCCTTGAACAACATCCAAGAAGTCGAAATATTTGATGTGTGGGGTGTGGACTTCATGGGACCATTCCCTTCTTCATGTGGCAATCTTTTCATTCTATTGGCGGTGGACTATGTGTCAAGATGGGTGGAGGCAATCGCCTCTCCTACAAATAATGCCAAGGTGGTGGTGCGGTTCTTCAACCGGGTGATTTTCCCTAGGTTTGGAACACCAAGGGTGATCATTAGTGATCGAGGAAAGCACTTCACCAATAGGAATTTTGGGGCGCTTTTGGCCAAGTATGGGGTGACTCATAAGGTGGCAACACCTTACCATCCCCAAACTAGTGGCCAAGTGGAGATCTCCAACCGGGAGATCAAGGCCATCCTTGAGAAGACGGTGTCTAGAACTAGAAAGGATTGGGCTATGAGGCTAAATGATGCCTTATGGGCATATAGAACCGCCTTCAAGACACCGATTGGCACCACTCCTTACAAGTTGGTCTATGGCAAGTCTTGCCACCTTCCGGTAGAGATGGAGCATAGAGCTTATTGGGCCATTAAGTGGCTAAATTTTGATCTCAAGGCGGCGGGAGAAAAGAGATTGCTCGAATTGAATGCCCTCGAGGAGATCCGGTTGGACGCTTATGAGAATGCCCGGATTTACAAAGAGAGAACCAAAAGATGGCATGACAAGAAGATCATCCCCAAGGAGTTGAGTGAAGGAGATCTTGTCCTTCTCTTCAACTCAAGGCTAAGGCTCTTTCCCGGAAAGCTCAAATCAAGATGGACCGGGCCATATGTGGTGAAGAAGATCTTTTCCCATGGAGCCATTGAGATAGGAGGGGAACATTGTGGGAACTTTAAGGTGAATGGGCACCGGTTGAAGAAGTATATCCCGGGAGCTCCGGTGGAGATAATTGCCCCGCTTCACCTAGAGTAAACGCCCCCGAATTTGGTCAAGCTAATGACCTTAAAGAAGCGCTTGGTGGGAGGCAACCCATTGCTAACATTTTTCCTTTTCGTTTTGTTTTCGTTTTTAGATTTTTCTATCTTTGTGTGTGTTTTGTCTACTTTTTGTGTGTGCTAGAACATTAGTGGCATTGGAGGCCTTGCTTGACATAGGAATGATGATGATGAAACCCTCATCAATTATGGGTAGAGCGGACGCGGAACTTGGACGGCTAGCGGTGCCTAGCGCGGGTCCCGAAGCTTTGATGGATGCTTAGATCTCTCTACCATGGTTGATAGGATCATCAAACGTCAATTCACTATTGAGCAATCCCAAATACCATAACAAACCATTTTTACATTGTGAGAACCTTCTTTCACTCTCTTTACTTGTATACCACATTGGGGACAATGTGTTTCTAAGTATGGGGTGAGGTTTGCATGATCCTTTGCATGATGAGCATCTAGGATAGTTTAAAATCTTCACACGTCTTGCATTGTACATACTTAAATCGAAAATTCCATAAAGATCAGAAAATTTTAAAAAAAATTTTGTGCTTTCTAGGCTTGGATATGATCCTAATGATGAATCTTGTCTTGTGAATTGGCTATGGATGGCCTCATGTGTTAGGATTAGTGAACGCATATGTGGACTTAAACTACTTCTCTTGAAATACTATGAATGATTTGTGACCATGATGTTTGCCTAGAAAGGATTGAGTAGTGAAGATCGAAATTACATGATAGTTCTTGCATACCATCTAGGAATGAATGAGGCAATTCAATCTTCCTCTACTTCTCATATTAATCATGATTGCTTGAGCACCTCAATTGAGATAAATTTGACCTCTTTTAACCCATCCGGGAATAGGAGCATGCTAGTGTGTTGATGTGTGTGAAAAGCAAGTGTGAGGTGAAGTTGTTGATGAAGAGAACATCATGCATAAAATGCTAAATTTGTTGTGAAAAGTGTAGCCAATAATATAGGTTTGGGGGCATTGGTTTAAATGACAAGTAACTCGGTACACTTCACATAATCGGGTGTTGGTGCCTTGCCAAAGTCAAATGAACCAATAGTCCTAACGAGCTTTGGTATGTGTGCCCGGTGTGGATGCACCTCGAAAACTAAGAAAAAGCCCGAGGACGGCTAATCACCAAGGTTTCGGCTTTTGTACACCAATGCCATTGTCTCAAAAATAAGTCAAAGAAAAAGAAAAGAAAGAAAAGATAGAGGAAAATATACACTTGAGGGAAGTTGATCGAGGACAAGAATGTGGAGTTAGTTCCGTTCCCGGATTAGCATCACATAACCTAGAAATCCCCACCCAATCACTACATTTCTTGGCCCTTTTATCTCACAAGACCTTATGACCTATTTGCATGTCTGTAAGACTTAGTGATTTAGATTGGATGTACTCTTGACCTTCTTGACTTCTTCATCTTTACATTTCATGCATACCTTTGAGTTAAGTACAATTGTCTTTCCATGCTTTCATTTTGTTTGATGCATGATTGCTTATCCTTTGCCATGAAACATGACTTTGAAGGTGATCCAATAATAGAAGCACAAACCCAAAAAGATTTTGTCATTTTTCTGCATACATAAATCATGTCATCTCTTAGTCTATAGTTGGGAATTTGCTCGGGGACGAGCAAACCTTAAGTATGGGGTATTTTGATAACACGATTTATGACTTAGTTTTAGGTAATCATTTAGATAGATTTCTCACTCATTCATGCATGGTTTAGCACTAGTTCACGACGTTTTGCACTCAATTCATGTATTTTGCCGAGATAGACGTCTACACGGACTTGTGCGTGTTTTATAGGTATTTCGGGAGATTTAGGAGCAAAACAATACGTTTGAGGATCGTTCATCTAGATGACACACCCTCGGACTCATTAGGACACAAGCTAAAGGCTAAGGAGGACTCATGGAGCCTTGCCAACACTTTCCATGCACCAAACCACAGCTTAATGATCCAAGGCGAAGTTTCTGCACAGAATCACGGTTCTCTGACACTCCACGGCCGTGGAATCAACCGTGGATTTTGCCAGATTCTTGTGACAGCTGTGCCACGACTCTCATGGCCAGCTCATGCAAGTTTGTTATAAAAGTGGTCCTTCATGGGCTGTGAGAAGCATCTTGGAGCAGCTCTCCATTATCCATGACTCTCTAACAAAAATATTCTCTCAACAAGAAGTTTTTCTAGGAAGGAAAGTGTCAAAAAGGAAGAAGAAGAGCTCCATTGAAGAGGAGAAGAAGAACACACACCATTGCCACACCTTGATAGATTTTTGTAGTGAAGAATCCCGGATTCTATTTCTAAGAGTTGTATGAATCATTGAACCTTCTTTTGGAAGGATTGTGAGTTACTCTAATTCAAATTTCATCTTGGTTTTGTTTTAAGTTCACTTGTTCATCTCTTTTCCTTCATCATTTGCAATGGATGTTATGATTTTATGTTTGTTTGTTCCGATTTCTATTATGAACATTGTAGGCTAAATTGATGTGGTTCTAGGGAAAGGAAAGGATGGTTATGGCTAGGGCTATCATAGGACGGACTTAGATTTACCTTTGGATGACTTGTGTGTATGAACGTAGTTGCTGTTAGAAATCACGGGTAGTTCTTGTCTGACCACGGCCGTGGTTTAGGTAGAACAAACCGTGATTTTCCCTGGTTCGATGGAACTTGTCTTAGATCTATAGAATATTGAAACCCTAAGTGTTTGTTGAGTTTAATCTACCCTAGGGTGACCTAGTGTTAGTAACTAAGCGTTAGGAGAGACTTACCCGGTAATCCTTGCTCTTAGATTCCAAAGATAACAACCCTTAGGTAGTGGTGAGCTTAATAAGCAGCCATTGGATTAGGTGTGCTAGGATAGTTGTTTAGGACTTTCCTTTCCAAGGCTTACCCGGTAAGGATAGGTTAGACCCCTAATTAACAATCCGGTTTGTGTAGAATTCCTATCCTTAGGTTCTTAGAGACTTACCCGGTAATGAGACCTTAGGAGTGGACTAGTTGGACATGAGACCTACCCGGTAATTGATCCCAATTTAGAAACACTTAATCACAACATATCATAGTTAATCCAAGGAATAAATAGATAACTTGAGTCCTATGCCATAACCGGAATTTCCAACCCCTAGAATCCGTCTTTTCTTTCCTTGATCATTATCTTGTTTAGCTTGTTTATTTGTGTTGATTCTTAGTTTAGTTTGATTGTTTACTTTACATGAATTGTGATCTTTGATTAATCACCAAAAACCAACTAAAAACATTTGAGATTTTCATTTCTTTATTTCTTCTTTTCTTTCAACCTAGATCTTTACTAAACTCAATCACAAATCGATTCAATTTCACCTTAGTCTTTGTGTTCGACCTCGGAATACTATCCCTTCTACAAACGTCCCGTACACTGCGGGTTTCACTAGGTAGTTAGGAATTAGTTCGAGTTATAAATTTAAAACCCATTTGCGCATCACGATCTTAGCGTAACAGTGTACAAAAGCCGAAACCTTGGTGATTAGCCATCCTCGGGCTTTTTTATTTTTTGAGGTGCATCCACACCGGGCACACATACCAAGGCTTGTTGGGACTATCAGTTTATTTGACTTTGGCAAGACACAAACACCCGATATGTGAATGGTGCCGAGTTACTCGTCATTTAAACCAATGTCCCCAAACCTATATTTTTGTCTACACTTTCACAATAAATTCAACTCTTCATTCATAACATTCATCCATCAACAACTTCACCCCACACTTGCTTTTCACACACATCAACACACTAGCATGCTCCTATTCCCGGATGGGTCAAAAGAGGTCAAATTTATATCAATTGAGGTGCTCAAACAACATGATCAAGATGAGAAGTAGAGAAGGATGAATTGCCTCATTCATTCCTAAATGATGTGCAAGAACTAGCATGTAATTTTGACTTTCAATACTCAATTCAATCAAGGCAAACATCATAATCACAAATCATTCATGGGATTCAAGATAAGTACTTCAAGTCCACATATGCATTCGTCAATTCAACACATAAAGCTATCCATAGCTAAATCACACAACAATCTCATTATAAGGGTCATTCCCAAGCTAGAAGCACTAAAATTTTTTTTTAAAATTTTCTGATTTTTTGGATTTTTCGAAATGTGTATATACAATGCAAGACATGTGACAATATTAAACTATCCTAGATGCTAATCATGCAAACCCCACCCCATACTTAGAAACACATTGTCCCCAATGTGGCATTCAAGTAAAGAAGAGTGAAAGAGGGTTCTCACAATGTAAAAATGGTTTGCCTCGGTATTTGGGATTACTCAAGTGGATTGATGGTGGATGATCCTATCAACAATGGTAGAGAGCTCTAAATGTTCATCATGGCGTCGAGACCCGCGCTAGGCACCGCTAGCCGTCCAAGTTTCGCGTCCGCTCCACCCATAATTGATGAGGGGTTCATCATCATCCACATGCCATGCAAGGTTTTCATGCTACCAAGACTCTAGCACACACACAAAGCAACCAAACACACAAAAACAGAAAAATCAAAACAAAAACAAAACGAAAAAGGGAAAACGTTACCAATGGGTTGCCTCCCATCAAGCGCTTCTTTAAGGTCATTAGCTTGACCAAACTCGGGGGTGTCTCATTCTAGGTGAAGTTGGGCAATCATGTCCACCGGAGCTTCCGGGATATACTTCTTCAAACGGTGCCCATTCACCTTCAAATCTCCACAATGCTCCCCTCCTATCTCAATTGCTCCATGGGGAAAGATCTTCTTCACCACATAAGGTCCGGTCCACCTTGACTTTAGCTTTCCGGGGAAGAGCCGCAGCCTTGAGTTGAAGAAAAGGACAAGGTCGCCTTCACTCAACTCCTTCGGGATGAGGCGCTTATCATGCCAACTTTTGGTCCTTTCCTTGTAGATCGGGGCATTTTCGTAAGCATCCAACCGGATCTCCTCAAGAGCATTCATATCAAGCAATCTCTTCTCACCGGCCTCCTTGAGGTCAAAATTTAGCCACTTAATGGCCCAATATGCTCTATGCTCCATCTCTACCGGAAGGTGGCAAGACTTGCCATAGACTAGCTTGTAAGGAGTGGTGCCAATTGGTGTCTTGAAAGCGGTTCTATATGCCCACAAGGCATCATCGAGCTTCATAGCCCAATCCTTTCTTGTTCTAGAAACCGTCTTCTCAAAGATCCCTTTTATCTCCCGGTTGGAGATCTCCACTTGGCCACTAGTTTGGGGATGGTAAGGTGTTGCCACCTTATGAGTCACCCCATACTTAGCCAAAAGTGCCCCGAAATTCCTATTGGTGAAATGCTTCCCTTCATCACTTATGATCACCCTTGGTGTTCCAAACCTAGGAAAGATCACTCAGTTGAAGAACCGCACCACCACCTTGGCATCATTTGTGGGAAAGGCGATTGCCTCCACCCATCTTGAAACATAGTCTACCGCCAATAGGATGTAGAGGTTGCCACATGAAGAGGGGAATGGTCCCATGAAGTCTACACCCCATACATCAAATATCTCTACCTCTTGTATGTTGTTCAAGGGCATCTCATTCCTCCTTGAGATGTTGCCCGTCCTTTGGCAAGCATCACAAGCTACCACAAAGTTTTGCACATCCTTGAACAAACTTGGCCAAAAGAAACCCGATTGCAACACCTTAGCACATGTCTTGTGTTAGCTAGCATGCCCTCCACATGGCAAGGAATGACAATGGCGGATCACACTCTCCACCTCATCCTCCGGTATGCATCTTCTAAACACTCCATCCGGCTCTCTCTTGAACAAAAGTGGTTCACTCCAATAGTAGTGCCTCACATCTTTGAAGAACTTATTCCTTTGGGCATATGACAAACCGGGAGGCACTTCCTCACACACAAGATAGTTCACAATGTCGGCATACCATGGCTCACTTCCTCTAGACACTTGGAATAAGCACTCTTCCACCATTTGCAATTGCTCATCCCGGAACGAGTCATCAATCGGGATGTCATCTTTCTCAAGCTCCAATGGCGGGAGCCTACTAAGGTGATCCGCCACAGAATTCTCGGACCCCTTCTTGTCCCGGATTTCCAAATCAAACTCTTGAAGAAGAAGGATCCACCGAATCAACCTAGGCTTGGCATCCTTCTTTGTAAGGAGATAACGGATCGCAGCATGATCCGTATAAACAATGACCTTCGCTCCAACAAGATATGAGCGGAACTTCTCAAATGCATACACAACCGCTAGCAATTCTTTCTCGGTGGTAGCATAATTGAGTTGGGCATCATCTAGCGTCTTGCTAGCATAATAAATGGCATGTGTGCGCCCATCTTTCCTTTGCCCCAAAACAGCCCCAACGGCTACACCACTTGCATCACACATGATCTCAAATGGTAAACTCCAATCCGGAGGTTGCATGATAGGTGCGGAGATCAAAGCATCCTTCAACCTACAAAAAGCCTCAAGGCAATCCTTGGAGAAAACAAACTCAACATCTTTCATTAGTAGGTTAGTAAGAGGCTTAGAAATCCTAGAGAAATCTTTAATGAATCTCCGGTAAAAACCGGCATGCCCTAGAAAACTCCTTACCCCCTTCATCGAGGTAGGTGGTGGCAACTTCTCTATCGTCTCTATCTTAGCCCTATCAACCTCAATGCCACGGTTGGACACCAAGTGTCCCAACACAATACCTTCACTTACCATGAAGTGGCATTTTTCTCAATTCAAGACTAGATTAGTCTCCTTACATCTTTTAAGCACTAAAGACAAGTTAGCTAAACAATCATCAAAGGAAGATCCATAAACAGAAAAATCATCCATAAACACTTCCATGATGTTTTCGATATACTCAGAAAATATAGCCATCATACACCTTTAAAAGGTGGCGGGTGCATTACACAATCCAAACGGAATTCTCCTATATGCAAATGTACCCCATGGACATGTAAATGTGGTTTTCTCTTGGTCATCGGGGTGGATAGGGATTTGGAAGAATCCACTATAGCCATCTAAGTAGCAAAAGTGAGAATGTTGAGCTAACCTTTCTACTATTTGGTCAATGAAAGGAAGGGGGAAGTGATCTTTCCTAGAGGCCATGTTCAATTTCCTATAGTCAATACACATCCTCCATCCCGTAACCGTTCTAGTTGGGATTAATTCATTATTCTCATTGGTTACTACGGTCATCCCACCCTTCATAGGAACCACATGTACGGGACTAACCCACTTACTATCCGAAATAGGGTAGATGATTCCCGCATCTAGCAACTTAATGATCTCTTTCTTGACAACCTCTTTCATTATAGGATTCAATCTTCTTTGATGTTCAATAGAGGGTTTATATATCTTATGCATGCACAAAGAGGGTTTAATGCCAACAAGGTCATCAATGGTGTATCCTATTGCCTTTCTATGTAGTTTCAATTCATTCAACAATCTATTAAGCTCATCATCATTCAAAGATGCATTCACAATCACCGGATAAGTAGAATTTGAACCAAGGAAGGCATACCTTAAATGAGAAGGGAGAGGTTTGAGTTCAAGTTTAGAAGGACCTTTATCGAGTGGAGACGATCCAAATATCGTTGGTTGAGATGAATCCAAGGCAAATGAAGGCTCTCCAAGGCTCCTTAAAGCTTGATCAACAACAAAGGCTGTTTCTGGGGAAACCACGGGCAAATCCACGGACTCTGGCACATCCACGGCTGTGGACTTTGCAAAGCTTGCACTTCGGAGCATTCCAGAGAGTTCCACGGCCGTGGAAGTCCCTTCACGACCGTGGTTCCTACAGGAATTCAGCATACTCTCGTGGACTTCAAATTCAGCTCTTGTCTCCTTTTCTAATGCTTCCAAGGCCTTGATTTCTTCATTGCAAGCCTCCTCAACACCTTCCTCCATCAAACTTAAGCTAAGAACCTTCTCCAAGGGGTCTTTGATCAAAATCGAGCTCACAACTTCTCTAGATTCCTCTTGCTCGACTATGTTGAATACATCCTCATCAAGGGTTGGCCCTTTCATCATTGTGGACAGCTTGAACTTGATATTCTCTTCTCCAATGTTGAAGGAGAGAATTCCATTTTTACAATCCACCAAGCATCCGGATGTAGCAAAGAAAGGTCTTCCCAAGATGATGGGAACCGGATAGTCCGCCGGGATGTCCAAGACAACAAAATCAATCGGCACATAGAACTTCCCGAGTTGCACCGGTATGTCTTCCAATATTCCAACCGGGTGAGTGATAGAACGGTCCGCCATGTAGAGGGTCATCTTGACCGGTTTTGGCTCTCCTAGCCCAACCTTGTTGCAAAGTGCAAGCGGTATGATGCTTACACTTGCTCCAAGATCACAAAGGGCTTCATACTTCACTTTTCCCACTCCAATTGGCACACAAAAGGATCCCGGATCTCTTAGCTTAGGAGGCATTTCCTCCTTCATGGTTTGGATTAACTCCGAGGACCTCTTTGTCATCCTTACTTCCCCATACTCCTCCAACTTCCTTTTGTTGGAGAGTATTTCCTTCAAGAACTTGCCATACGCCGGCATACCTAGAATAGCATCCATGAACGGAATGTTAATATGTGATTTAGACATAAGTTCAAGGAATTTACCAAAGTGTTTGTCTAAGCGAGCTCTTGCTCGTGATTGCGGGAACGGTAGTGGTGGCTTGTATGGAGGTGGTGCCACATAAGTTGGCTCATCATCCTTGCTCTTGCCTCTATCTTCTTGCAAGGTCTCTTCCTCGACCACTACTTGCTTTTCCTTAGCATTCTCCTTGGGCAAGAGATCCTTCATATTCAGCCCACTCCTTGTTGAGATGGCCAACACTTGGCCTCTTGGGTTGTCTTCGGTTCTTCCGGGAAGCTTTCCCGGATCTTTATGAGCTTCACCCGCCTTTTGGAACACTTGTGCTTCCAAAACCTTTTGAGCCTTAGAAATAGAAGTCACCGTGCTCTCAAGACCACTCAACCTTCCAAGAAATTGCTCAAACATTATTTCGGTTCTATCCTTTGGAGGTTGAGTGAATCCGGGTGGAGGTTCTTGTGAAGCTTTTGGTGGTGGAGCTGCGCTTGTGGAAGCAGGAGGGTTCAAGGCACCATCCGGGTTAGAATAGGAAAACCCGGGATGGTTGTGGTTTGGCCGGTAATTGTTGAATTGCCAGTTGTTGTTGAAGTTCCTTGGGCCTTGATAGTTGTTATAATTGCCCCTTCCCATGTAATTCACATCTTCCTCCTTGGAAGACAAATTAGCTTGCACTAGCACTTGAGAGGTTGCTCGATTCTTCAAAGTTGTAGCACACAACTCCCTCAAAGATTTTAACTCATTGTTGATGGCATCAAGCTTGAAGTTGTTCATGGTGACTTCACTCACCTCATATGCTCCCGCTTTCCTCCCATCACTCTTCCTATGGGAGTACTTCTCAATCACCAAAGCTTGTTTCTCTATAAACTCCCAAGCTTCATCCACATGCTTTTCCATGAAAGTCCCACCGGAAAGAGATTGGAGCTTGAATTGGCTATCTTCATCAAGTTCTTTGAAGTAGATCTCCAATTGCTCAATTTTTGGTATACCATGGTGTGGACAATCTAGGAGAAGGTCTTTGAACCTCTCCCAAGACTTGAACAAGCTCTCTCTATCCTTCATTACAAAAGCATTGATCTTACCTCTTAACTCGGTAGTCTTGGAAGGTGGGAAGAACTTAGTCAAAAACTCGGTTGTCATCTCCTCCCAAGTACTCACTCGCCCTTGTGGAATAGATTGATACCAAGCTAAGGCTTTATCCTTAAGTGAGAAAGAAAAAGCCCTAAGCTTATGGTTGTTGATCTCCAATCTAGGCGGTCTTAGAGTCTCCATCAAGATCTCATAATTCATCAAGTGTTGATGAGGAGACTCTCCTTCCATCCCTCCAAATTGATTATGCCGGATCATTTGTAGAACTTGAGGGCGGAGCTCGTAGTTATGGGTTGCGGGATCTCCTAAGTTCACACCCGGACGGTGTGCTCTTTGTGCCGGATCCATACGTCGCCCTAAGGTTTGTGGCTCTTCAATAGCAATGGGCACAACCCGAATATGTACCGCCGGCTGCGGTACCGGTGGTGGAGGTGGAGGATCTTGAGGGTTAGGCTCACTTCGCAGAACAGCTTGCCTAATCTCTTCAATCTCCCTCCTAATTGCTTCTTGCCTCTCATTGGCAAGTCTCCTTTCATTCTCCAAAGCTTCATCCCTTATCCTAATTTGCTCTAAAGCCTCATCCAACTCAGCTTGGAGATCTCTTCCGGCCATCTCTTTTCCTTTTCGAATGCTCTTGGATCTAGATCTAAGGGTTTTCTCCGGTTCAGGATCTAATGGAGCTAAATCCTTGCCACGAGATCTTCGCATACACCTAAAAAGTGAGAGATGTCCTGAAAAGCAAAGACACAAACCAAAAGAGATCAAAAGCAACAAGAAAGACCTACACTATAAACAATCACAAATAATGACTTAATCTAGACCTAGTCCCCGGCAACGGCGCCAAAAACTTGTTACGCTAAGAACGTGTCACGCAATAAGCCTTAAATTTATACTCGTTATATTTCTCCTAACTCCTAGCGAACCCGCAGTGTACGGGACGTTTTGTAGTAGGGATAGTATTCCGAGGTCGAACACAAAGACTTAGGTGAGATTGATTCGATTAGTGACTAAAGATAGTGAAAGCCTAGGCTAAGAAAGGAGAAAGGAATAAAGAAATGAAAATCTCAATGTTTTTGGTTGGTTTTTAGGTGATCAATCAAGGATCACAAATCATGTGAAATAGACAATCAACTAGTTAACACCACAAGTAAACAAAGCAAACACGAAGTATATAATCAAAGAGAGAAAAGGCGGATTCTAGGGGTTGGAAATTCCGGTTATGGCATGGGACTCAAGCTATCTAATCATTCCTTGGATTACTAAAGTATGTTGGGAGTAAGTGTTTCTAGATTTGGATCAATCACCGGGTAAGTTTCATGATCCACTAGTCCGTTCCTAATGTCTCGTCACCGGGTAAGTCTCAAAGAGCCTAAGGATAGGAATTCTACACAAACCGGATAGTATTCTAGGAATCTAACCTCTCTTTACCGGGTAAGTCTCGGAAAGGCAAGTCCTAAACATCTATCCTGGCACACTTAGTCCAATAGCGGCTTGTGAGGCTCACTACTACCTAGAGTTTGTCATCTTCGGTATCTAAGAGCAAGAATCACCGGGTAGGTCTCTTCTAACACTTAGTTACTAACACTAGGTCACCCTAGGTTAGGTTTAACTCAACAAACACTAGGATTTCAACATTCTAACATTCTAGAACTTAGACTCATCAAATCAAATAAATCAGGCAAACCACGGGCTGTTCATCTACTTCCACGGCCGTGGACTGGCAAGAACAAACCGTGGATTCCAACAGTGGCTCTGTTCAAGTAAACGAATCATCTAAAGGCAAATCTAAGTCCATCCTATCATAGTCGCAACCATAACCCTCCTTTCCTTACCCAAGAATCGCTTCTACCTAGCCAACAACATTCATCATCACAATCAAAATCATCAAACATAAAATCATGGCATCCATTTGTAAGATAATGAAGAGGAAGAGATAAACAAGCAAATCAAAGTAAACAAAGCTGAATACGAGAATTAGAAAGACTCACAATCCTTCAAAAGAAGGTTTAATCGATTCTTACAACCCTAGAAAATGATTTCGATAATCTTCACTTCTAAAAATCTTATCAAGAACTATGGTTTTGTGCTCTTTTCTTCTTCTTCAAAGGAGCTTTTCTTCTCCTCCAAGAGTTTCTCCAATCCAAGCTCCCTATTGAGAGAATCTTCTTGTTGGGAATGTGGTAGAGAGTGTGGATTTTGATTCTGAAATTTGATACCCCTCTCAGCCTTGCAGGACCACCTTTTATATTACAATTTTGCAAGGGTCGGCCATGAAGATCGTGGCACAGCTGTCACAACCGTCTGGCAAAAACCACGGTCTAATTCCACGGCCGTGGAAGTGGTGCTTCAACTTGTTTTGGATCATTAAGCTACGATTTGGTGCATGGCATGCAACAACAAGGTCTCATGAGTCTTCCTTAGCCCCTAGCATGCATCCTAATGAGTCCGAAGGTGTGTCATCTCGAGGAACGATCCTCGAGTGTACCGATTAAGCTCTTAAATCACCCAAAATACCTACAAAGCATGCAAAAGTCCGTGTAGACGTCTATCTCGAGAAAATACATGAATTGAGTGCAAACGTCGTGAACTAGTACTAAACCAGGCATGAATGAGTGGAAAAACTATCTAAATGAGTGTCTAATCCTAAGTCATAAATCGTGTTATCAAAAACCTTAAGAGAAAGGCTTCAATAACTGAATCAATTATCAAACAAGCATTCCTTGGATCACAATCCAATAAGACAATTAACAAGAAGGGAATCTAAGAGAGTCTTACAAAATCCTTCACAAAGCTATAAAAGCTATAAACTTCTTCCTTCAACCTTCAAAAAGGTTCTTCAAATCTCCCAACTGGAGTATGGCTGTAGCGGATCTTCGGTGTATGCAGATTGTCTAAGCACGATGTATGCGCGATCTGGATTTGTGGAAAATCCAATCCTTTTTATAGGAAAATTACTCTCCAAAGATAAGATATCTTAGAAAGATCCCTTCTCATAAAAATAGGTAAAATATATGGGCTAAATTATCTTCTTACTTCCAGGAATCCAGCCCAAAAATATAAGATCCTCTTTCCAAAGATAAAAGATCTCAGCCAAGAATAAAATATCCTTGCCACGTCCAAGGTGTTCGCCTCGGTCGAGTCGGCTCCTCTAGATCACCTCGGTCGAGGTGACTCTGTGGTCAACCGAGGTGAATCGCAACTGAATATGAAATCTCTCAAATATGTTCCAAAGTTAATCTCTAATCCAATTCCGTGATTCTTGGATTCTTCCTTAAGCTCCTGAATGTAGCTTCAACGACTCCTTAGCTCCTTTTGCTCCATTTTAGTCCAAAATGTGCCATTTTACCTACGATTACAACAAAACTAGGTGTAGACCTCGATTCCCGCAAATGTAGATGAAACGACAATATAATCACATAATATATGTACAAACATGCAGATTATTAAAGATAAAACGTCTAAACAGGTCCCAAAATATAGACAATAATTCATGCTATCAAAATACCCCATACTTAGCCCTTGCTTGTCCCCAAGCAAGTTCCGAATATAAAATACAAGATAGAATGGATTATTAGTCCTAAAGGTCAATGAAAAAGTTTTTCAAAACATTTTAATGGTGTGCTACAATCATAGATCACTCTAAGAGAATACTTCATGGAATTTAAAATCAAAATATGCTTAAAACATTTTATAAATATAAGAAAGTTTTTCATCTTTACATAAAATCATAAAATGCATAATAAATCATAATTATCAAAATTAATCATGTATAATCCAGTTTAAACCACTAAGTCAATCAACAAGCTCGAGGTCTCAAGGGCTTCCCAAAAGAAAGGTCAAGAAACGTGTAGGGTAGGGATGTATATAAGGTAATGTGGTGCTAGAATCCGGGAACAGGATATCACTTCACTTTCACTTGACTTTCAACATCATCCACCAATAAGCTTTGCTTATTTCACACTTTTCCTTTTTTTCTTTACTTTTCGGGATGCATGGACAGAGGTGCACAATAACCGAAGCCTAGGAAATCAGCGATCATCAATTTCTCGAGATGCCTCAAACCCTTGATGCACATACCATGACCCGTTAGGAATATCGCTCAATCCGACTTTGGCAAGACACAAACACCCGGCTATGTGAATGGTGCCGAGTTACTCATCATCATGATTGACTTCCCCAAACCTATTTATTACTTTCTAACACTTTCACTTCCGGCCAACTTCTCAACTTTTACTTCACTTGCTTTCACCACTTTGCTTGCTTCCAAATTCCCGGATAGGTAAAGAGAGGCAAATATGTATATGAGGGGATAAAGCAAGATCAAGAAGAAGAAGAGAAGAGAATGAATTGCCTTGGCCTTTCCAGGAAGAAAGTGAGAGACCTCATCATGTGGTGTCAACCTTCAAATTCAACATAATTTGGATAAAAACAAAGTATTAAACATGCCATAAATTTCAAACAAAGCATTTAGCAACTTAAACATATTATAAAACCTTTCAAGCATATAAAGATTTCAAAACCAGTCAGCAAACAAAATCTTCACTGAGATCATATCTAGATAAGAAGCACAAAAATCGTTTTCGAAAACTTTCAGTTAAACCACCTCGGTCGAGGTGTTCTAAGTCAACCGAGGTGAAGTACCTCGTTTGGTCAGAATCGCTTCGGTCGAGGTTAAAAAAAAAAAATTTTTTATTTAAACCAGTTTTCGACGTTTTTCTCAATCAAATAACTTGTATGCATGCATGTAATCTCAGATAACACATAGAGCATAAGTAAGCACGCATAAAACATAAATATCAAATAGAGTCGAGTCATACATCCATAAGAGTCAAATAATACATCAATACCCCATACTTGGGACACATTGTCCCAATGGGTCAAAATAAGTCTAAAGAAATAAAGTACTCATCGGACATAGTCGAGCTGCATAATAAATAAATAAAGAAAATCCTGCAAGCTCTCAATAATCCCGATCCGGTGGTGGTGGTGGTGGCACGTACGGATACTGAGATGGGTCGAAAGGATAGCCTATGACATGCTGAAACTGAATCTCAGCCATCGTGTGCTGATAGTGTAATCTCTCCTGCATCTCACGGATATCCAAGGACAGGGCAGCATATGAATCGATCATCTGATCCGTCAGATCATCAATCCGACGGTGAGCATCTGGATCTCTCTGTCGGCGTACCCTATGCCTAGCAGGGCGTACTAGTGATGCAGCCGGCTCCTCCTCAGTCTCGTCATCGTCTAAGTCAATGACCGGCGCACTAGTCCCAGCTGTATCTGTGCCCGTATCCATAGGAACACCACCGTCCTCAGTATCATCAGCCTCCTCAACCTCATCCTCCTCAGCTGGTGCAGCTGCCGCCTCTCTAGTATCCTCCATAAATGGGATCCACACAGTCTGCCAGTAGTGTGGATCAAATACGGAGAACTGAGCCGACCATCTAATCCTCTGCCGTGTAGTCGGCTCCCATGGCATCGCCACATATGGCGTAGTGAGTCCTCGGGGAACTAGTATCCTCCGAGTAATCATCTCCTGAAGTCCAAGCGGCTTGGCAGCCGCCACCATGGTACAAGCACTGAGGTTCATATCCTGGTAACTCGCTATATGAGTCACAATGCCCCCGCAGCAGATGTCACCCTTCGCCTTGGCTTTGATCCTATGCAAATCCTCTGCCAGCATCAAACCAAAGTCTGGGATCCCTCCAGTCACCATGCAGTACAAGCTCAGAAGCTCCCCCTGTTTGACCTTTTGGGGCGTCTCAATACGCGCCAGAAGAGTCTCACTGAATATCCTATGGGCCAATTTGAATGCGAGATGTAATATAATCCACTCCCTGGAGTCTCCAAGTCGCCATCTATCTACATGCTCAACCACGTGAGCAATCTGTCCCCAAAACTCCCTAGCTACAGCTCGGGAGGTAAAATCAGCAACAGTCGGGGCGGGGAAACCAAAGATGTCCCGCCAGTGATCTAAAGGAACTATGAAGTTCCGGTTCATCAACCGGTACTTCACGGCCCGCTCTGTGGGAAGGTAAGTGAAGGAGCTAACAAACTCCAGGGTAGGCTCTAAGTAGGCCGGGGATTCGATCTCAGTGAACTGCTCTAGGCCCACCATGGAGATCATCCATCTCAAACCTCCATCCACATGGAGACAATCAAAAGCTGATATGTCCAGGAAGCGGGGTGCAACTACTGGACGGGCCACGATACGGTCATAGTCGACCTGGTGTCTCTCGTGGATCACCGGTCTAGTGCGTCAAGAAGAAGAAGGAGGAGAAGGAAAAGATATGTCCCTCAGGACTAACTACCTGTCAGAACTCATCTCTCTGTAATCTGTCAGACCACCTCGGTTGCTCTGACAAGTCTCAAGAACACCACGGCCGAGGCGCAGGCCGACTGGACCGAGGCGAAAAACTGTGCTATTGATTCCCTCAAAAATCCAGTTCTTTTCCCCCAAAATCACTACAACAGGTTCATATGGGGTACTTAATCTGTTTCTAAGCAAATGTAGGGGCAACCAAAGCCCAGAACGAAGGAAAATAGTGGAGAAGAGCGAGGTTAGGGTTTTTTCGGTTTTACCTAGATTCGGTCAATTCGGTTCGTTTTTCTCGTAGATTTGCACTTGCACTGTGATCCTCTACCCTTTCTTAGCAGCTTGGAAGCAAGAATCGTCGAAAACGAGCAAATAATGGCGAAGCGAGGCGAAAGACGTGCCGCGGTCGAGGAGAAGGTAAAGAGAGGAGAGAGAATTCTTCACCCCCTTTTATACCCTTTTCTGGAACTGTTGTCACCTCAGTCGAGGTGGTCTCGACTGGACCGAGGTGGTACGGACCGAGGTGGATCTTCAAAAACCCTAGTCGCCTCGGTTGCTCAAGAATCATCTCGATCGAGGTGCTGTGACAGCAACCGAGATGTGTCTCAGTCAAACTCCATCTTCTCAAATTCTCGACCTTCTATCCTTCCAGTTATGCTCCTGGTTTGTATTTCTTCCTTAGATGTCACCTGTTGTCTGTCTAGGACGCCAAAAACAAAACAAAGCAAAGCAAAAGCAAACTATCTAAACTAGACTAGAAAAAGGGAAAAGAAAGCAATACCTTGGGTTGCCTCCCAAGAAGCGCTTGGTTTAAGGTCGCTAGCTGGACCGTACGGCGTCTCTCAAACGAGGTATAGTGGTGCAACCTCCTCAACCGGAACTTCCGGTTTGTATTTCTTAAGTCTATGACCGTTGACCTTGAAGTTTCCACTCGTTTCGCCCCAAATCTCAACTGCACCATGAGGAAAAACACGTTTCACAACATAAGGTCCGGTCCATCTAGATTTCAACTTACCTGGAAAGAGGCGGAGGCGGGAGTTGAAAAGTAGAACTAAGTCTCCTTATTTAAGCTCCTTAGGGATGATGCGCTTGTCGTGCCATTTCTTCGTCCTTTCTTTGTAGATTTTGGCATTCTCATAAGCGTTCAAACGCAGCTCCTCCACCTCGTTGATATCCAATAGCCACTTCTCGCCGGCTTCCTTGATGTTGACGTTCAACCATTTGATCGCCCAATATGCTCTGTGTTCTAACTCAACGGGCAAATGACAAGATTTCCCATATACCAAATTATAAGGGGTGGTACCAATGGGAGTCTTGAATGCGGTCCTGTAAGCCCAAAGAGCGTCGTCTAATTTAATGGACCAATACTTCCTCGTCCTAGAGACGGTCTTCTCCAAAATTGCTTTAATTTCTCTATTTGAGATCTCAACCTGTCCACTAGTTTGAGGGTGATAAGGGGTTGCTACCTTGTGGGTCACCCCATACTTCGATAGAAGTGCCTTAAACTTCCGGTTGATGAAATACGTCCCTCCATCGCTGATGATGATGCGTGGAGTTCCAAAACGTGGAAAGATAGTCCTGTTAAAGAACTTCTCAACCACCTTGGCGTCATTAGTGGGAGAAGCAATGGCTTCAACCCATCTAGAGACGTAATCAACTGCTAGAAGAATATAGAGGTTTACTCCGGAGGATGGGAAAGGTCCCATGAAGTCTATCCCCCATACATCAAAGATTTCCAACTCTTGAATGTTATTAAGTGGCATTTCGTTCCTCCTAGATAAGTTCCCTGTTCTTTGGCATGCATCACAAGAGACAACAAACGATTGCACATCTTTAAATAATGTAGGCCAAAAGAAACCGGAACGTAACACCTTAGCGCATGTCTTGTTGGCGCTAGCATGTCCTCCACAAGGAAGTGAGTGACAATGCCGTATGATGCTATTAACTTCATCTTCCGGAATTCATCTTCGAAGCATCCCATC
Organism: Fagopyrum homotropicum; assembly: GCA_033239125.1. Lineage (NCBI taxonomy): Eukaryota > Viridiplantae > Streptophyta > Magnoliopsida > Caryophyllales > Polygonaceae > Fagopyrum > Fagopyrum homotropicum. Next base: position 32,071,754 of record BSWB01000002.1, on the reverse strand, counting down.
CGGCCCGCGCTTGAATAGCAGCGGTTCATCCCAATAGTAATGGCGTACGTCCTTGAAGAATTTCTTCCTTTGAGCGTACGTCAATCCGGGTGGTATTTCCTGGCAAACAAGATAATTAACAATATCAGCATACCAATGTCCTTTATTATCAGAAAGTTGGTGGAGAGAATGTTCCACCAACTGAGGATGAATGTCAGAGAAGGGAGTAAGAAGTTTGTTATTTTCAGTAGTCTCAGTTGACATCATCTCGCCTTCGACCTCGGTCGAGGCGCAGAGGCGTTGACCGAGATGTTCTTCAGTCGCCTCGCTTGGTCCAGAAAGTGCCTCGGTCGAGGTACTGTAACTGGAACCAAAACTAGAGATCTTCGTCTCCTGGGTTAGTTTCTCAGTTTTAGCTCCTGGATCTTCTTCCAGCGCCTTTAAGCTCCGTATATCTGCATCACAAGACGCATCTATACCTTCCTCCATTAAACTAAAACTAATAACTTTTTCAAGTGGATCGTTAATAAGGATAGAGCTCACCAATTCTCTTGATTCTTCTTCATCATAGATGTTGAAGATATCATCTCCTAGCTGCTCTCCCTTCATGGCCGCAAGTAATGTGAATTCCACTTCATCTCCGCCAATGTTGAATTTCAGCTTGGCGTTCTTACAATCCACACTGCAACCCGAAGTTGCTAGAAATGGCCTCCCTAGAATGATAGGAACAGGATAATCTGCGGGAATATCAAGTACAAAAAAGTCGATAAGTAAATAGAAGTTACCTAACTTAACCGGAACGTCTTCCAAAATGCCCACGGGATGGGTAATGGAGCGGTCCGCCATGTATAACCTTATCTTCACCGGCTTGGGCTCTCCAAGTCCGATCTTAGCACATAGCTCCAGCGGAATGATGCTCACGCTGGCTCCTAGATCACATAAGGCTTCACAAGTGACATCCCCAACTTGAATGGGAATGCAAAATGAGCCGGGATCTCTCAACTTGGGTGGCATCTTTTCCTTCATGATTTGAATAAGCTCCGAGGATTTAGATGTCATCCTTACTTCACCAAAGTCTTCCAGCTTCCTCTTCCTTAATAGAATCTCTTTCAAGAACTTCCCTTAGGCGGGCATCCCTAGAATAGCATCAAGGAAGGGAATGTTAATGTGTAGTTTATTCATCAAGTCAAGGAACTTACCAAAGTTCTTGTCTAGATGTGCTCTGGCCCTTGACTGGGGGAATGGAAGCGGTGGTTTATATGCAGGAGGTGGAATATAAACTTCAGTTTTCTCCTCCGCTTTTTGTGGTTCCGCCTCGGTTGGCATCTCGGCCGAAGTGTTCTTCGACTGCACCTGGACCGAGGTGGTCTTCGTCTGTACTGGCACCGACCGAGGCACTGGATCTGCAGTCTTCAGTCCACTCCTCGTCGTTATGGCCATAATCTGGCCCTTAGGGTTGCTTTTCGTTCTTGCTGGAAGCTTCCCTGGATCTCTTGGCGTTTCATTCGCCCTACTAGCAAGTTGTTATTCAAAGGCTTTTTGGGCCTTCGAAAATGAAGTCATGGATGTCTCCATAGCATTAAGCTTGATCAAGATAGCCTCCAGCACCGCATCTTTCTTCTCCGGCTGGGATGAGCTTGATCCAAGCTCCTGGCTCTTTAACGGAGTAGAAGGAGAAGAAGAGGAAGAGAGGAAAGCATTAGAGGAATCATTCGAATTAGAGTTAGAGTAAGGGTTACCCGAATTTTGGTTGTTTGCCCTCCAATTATTGCTATTGGATCCTCTATTGTTGTTGTAGTTGTTCTGGGAACCGTTGTTGTTGTTGTTATTACGGTATCCATTGTTGTTCCTTGATCCTTGATCTTCCTTCTTGGTTTGAGCGACCAAGAGCTCCTTCAATTGTTTCACGTCATTCTTCAAAGAGATGAGTTGATTAGTGTTTGATGGCTCCTCTTGAAAGTTGACTTTTTTAACTCCACCTTCAGCTCCTTGATGGGAATATTTCTCCATGTGCAAAGCTTGTTTCTCTACGAACTCCCAAGCTTCGTCAATCGGCATGTCCATAAACGTGCCGGCGGATAGTAGTTGAAGGTTGAACTGGGTGCTTCCGTCCAGTCCCTTGAAGTATATCTCCAACAACTCTATCTTTGGAATCTCATGATGTGGGCAATCCAAAAGAATATCTTTAAATCTCTCTCATGACTTGGACAAGCTCTCCTTGTCCTTCATGATGAATGCATTAATCTTCCCTCTCATTTCAGCGGTTTTAGAGGGGGGAAAGAATTTAGTCAAGAATTCCGTAGTCATCTCCTCCCAAGTATTGATTTTTCCTGGGGGAAGAGATTGATACCAAGTAAAAGCTCTATCTTTTAAAGAAAAGTAAAAAGGTCTTAGCTTGTAATTGTTGTTTTCTATTCTTGAGGGTCTCAAGGTCTCCATCAAGATCTCATAGTTTTGCAGATGTTGATGCGGAGATTCCTTCTCTAGCCCTCCAAACTGGCATTGGCAAATCATGGAAAGAACTTGCGGTCGAAGTTCGTAGTCATGGTCCGCCGGATCTCCTAGTTAAACTCCAGGACGCCTCAGTTGTTGATTGGGGTCCATCCTTTGCCCTAGGGTTTGCGGGATTCCCGCAAAAAGAGCGCCTCGGACTGGTATCCGAGGTGGAAGTACATCGGCCGGGACAACAGGTACTGGGACCTGCCTCGGTCGAGGATCTGGAACTGGACCCTGCCTCGGTCGAGGATCTGGGTTCGGTCGAGGTAGATACTGGTCTCGTAGAGCTGCCATATCTGCTTCGATCGCTTCAGTCTTGGTGCGAGTTTCTTCTTTCTCCTGCCTCAGTTCTTCCCTGCTGAGGCGTAGCTGTTCTAACGCCTCCTTTAATTCGGCCTCAAGATCGCGATTGTCTTGGTTGGCCATCTTCACTTCTCTCAAGCGTCGTTTGTATGTCTTTTCTGGTTCGGGATCGTAAGGGACGATTTCCTTCCCATCACGGGTTCTTCGCATAAACCTAAGAAAAAGAACCTGCGAAAGTCACTCAAGTAGAGTGGTTAGTAGAAACGGGGGCAAATGCCCCAAAAGCAAACCGCAACCGGCTCGGTCTAGACCAAGTCCCCGGCAACGGCGCCAAAAACTTGTTCGCTCCAAACGGTGTGTGCAAGCTTTAAATTTATAACCCTAGATGTAAGCTTAAAACAAGGATGCGAACCCGCAGTGTACGGGTCAATCGTAGTAAAAAGCAAGGAATTCCAGGGGTCGATCACACGGACTTAGTGAAACAAAGCCGGAATAGGTAAGCTTTGTAATTACTAACCACAAAAGCAATTAAAACAATCAAAGATGATAAAAAGTCAATTAAGGAAATATGCAATTCTAGGGATTAAAGCATCTAGTTGTGGTTCCAACTCAAGATCTAAAGATAAGCGGACAAAGCTGAGATATTTGCATAGGGAAGGTGTTTCTAAAGTGGAATAGATCACCGGGTAAGTCTCACTACTCACTAATCCCAAACCGTAACTCCTTTTACCGGGTAAGTCTCAAGGAATTAAGGAAAAGAACTATAGCCTCAAACTAACACTCCAACTAAGGAAATAGAATCAACCTTTACCGGGTAAGTCTCAGGCTAACTTACAAAGATGGAATGAAAGCACACTTAAACCCCAATAAAGGATAAACCTTTATTACCTATCGCTTATGATCTTAGGTAAACAAACAAAGGAATTACCGGGTAAGTCTCATCCTAAGCTTGCATTGAACCAGGAAAGGTGTAATAAGAATAGGATTTGGCAAACTCTAACACTTAACTCTCAGTTTCGGATCAGATAAGTCACCTCGGTCAGAAGAATTCCACCCCGGCCGAGATGTTCATCGACTGAGCGAGATGCTTTATGGTTAAGGATAAAGACTCAAACTTTCAGGGTCCTACTGTGATTAAGATTATTCTATCATTGTTTTTCCCACAACCTTCAGCCAATCACCCTAGAATCACACAAGGAAATTAGCCAATCATCATCATGAAAGTAATAATCAAATATATGGGAAGAAAGAGAATAATTGAACAAGAAAACCTTAAGAGAAAGGCTTCAATAACTGAATCAATTATCAAACAACAAGCGTTCCTTGGATCACAATCCAATAAGACAATCAACAAGAAAGGAATCTAAGAGAGTCTTACAAAACCCTTCACAAAGCTATAAAAGCTATAAACTTCTTCCTTCAACCTTCAAAAAGGTTCTTCAAATCTCTCAACTGGAGTATGGCTGTAGCGGATCTTCAGTGTATGTAGATTGTCTAAGCACGATGTATGCGCGATCTGGATTTGTGGAAAATCCAACCCTTTTTATAGGAAAATTACTCTCCAAAGATAAGATATCTTAGAAAGATCTCTTCCCATAAAAATAGGTAAAATATATGGGCTAAATTATCTTCTTACTTCCAGGAATCCAGCCCAAAAATATAAGATCCTCTTTCCAAAGATAAAAGATCTCAGCCAAGAATAAAATATCCTTGCCGCGTCCAAGGTGTTCGCCTCGGTCGAGTCGGCTCTTCTGGATCACCTCGGTCGAGGTGACTCTGTGGTCAACCGAGGTGAATCACAACTGAATGTGAAATCTCTCAAATCTGGTCCAAAGTAAATCTCTAATCCAATTCCGTGATTCCTGGATTCTTCCATAAGCTCCTGAATGTAGCTCCAACGACTCCTTAGCTCCTTTTGCTCCATTTTAGTCCAAAATGTGCCATTTTACCTACAATTCCAACAAAACTAGGTGTAGACCTCGATTCCCGCAAATGTAGATGAAACGACAATATAATCACATAATATATGTACAAACATGCAGATTATTGAAGATAAAACGTCTAAACAGGTCCCAAAATATAGACAATAATTCATGCTATCACGCATATGGATCGTTCCTTGGCCTTTGTTGCTGTTGTTGCCCATAGCCATTGCGTTCACCTCAACATCGTCACCCTAGACTTGAGGGCACATATCCGTTGGATGGTATGGATCGGCGCACACTCCACATGCTTTGAGTTGTTGTGGAGTTCCCATCAAGGTCAATCTTTTCACCATCTCCTTCAGCTCAGAGATTTTAGTTGAGATCTCATTTCTCCCAGGATTGACAGCATGAACTCCTCTTTTAGAAGAGGTTCTTCCGAAATTCCGAGTTCCTTCAGCTAGTTCTTGCATTTTCTTTAAAGCAAGATCAGGAGTAGTGTTCAGAATATTACCTCCACAAGCAGCATCGACGATCCTCTTCTCATTGTCAAGCAAGCCATTGTACAAGTACAAGACTAAATCTTGGGTAGAATACCCATGGAAAGGACAGCTGGATCGAAGTCGTGCAAAACGCTCGAAATACTCGTAGAGAGTTTCGTCCGCCTCTTGGTCAATGTTGCTTATAACTTTCTTCAAGCTATTGGCCTTTTTGGCTGGAAAGTACTTCTCCAAAAACGCCTTATGGAGGTTCTCCCATGTGTCGATGCTACTGGACAGTTGATGGTAGTATCAATCATCCGCCCCATCCTTGAGCGTGAAACCGAATGCCCTCATCTTGATTTGATCTTCGGTTATGTTGGGGCTTCATGCTCATACACACGGTATAAAACTTTCCTAGATGCTTGATGGGATCTTCGCCACTTAACCCATGGAATGATGAGAGCAAGTGGATCAGCCCTGGCTTGAGCTCGAAGTTGACACCTTCTCCTATTGCCGGTATAGTAACCGCAAGAGGATGTTGAGTCAAGTCCGGCTGCGTGAGTTGGCGAAGGGTTCGGTCAGCCATCTCTTCACGGAGTCGTTGTTGTCTACGTTGCGGGATGTGCGTTCTCTCAATTTCTGGATCAAAAGGAACAAATCCGGAGTTAGTAGCACGGGTTTGAACCATAAAAAATGGCCCAAACCAATAATCAATAATCAAAAAGAAATAAAAATACAACTAAACTCCCCGGCAATGGCGCCAAATTTGACGAGCGCTAAAATCCTAGGTCGTTGTAATTTAGCTTAGGTCAAAGTAGAAGTCCTAACGTTACACTAACAATTTTATGTATAGCGTAAGAAAGGGTCGAACCTAAGAGAGTTAAGTTGATGTGTCGATTAGATTCAATTATTGAAATTGTAACCAAATAGGGGGGTGGTTGGATTGAAATGTAGCAAGACAAAAGCATAAGAAACAAGTAAGATGTGAATAGATTAATGAGAAACGGACTACACTATGTTGAATCTTAGCATGCAATGCTCTACTTTGGTTGGTTCCTTTTATAAGTATTTTAGCAATGCTCTAGTCTTGATCATATATATGTGTTGAGCCCACCGGCATCAACACAACTTAACAAGTTAATGTTCCGTAAACCTACAAGAACAAGTCACAAGTTAGCTTTCAAACAAAGACAAAGAGATATAAAGAGAAGAATAAAACCATTAGACTTTTCTATATATTTGTATTCCTTTTCCTTTAAGTAATCTCAACCAACTTTTACCTATGGGTTTTCTACTAGATTAAAGACCCGAACCCGGAATCTATTAATCCTAGCTCTTTGCATGCAATTAAACACTAACGTGATCAAGCTAAGTGGTAAGAAACATGCAATTTGATAAGTAAAGCACAAGGAATACAAAACATATACTGAATAATACTTATATTAACAAGGACTTACAACCAAAGCAGCAATGCAGCTTCAAAATATCCCAATGTAACAAGGAGATTAGAAGCTCATTACACAAAGGAAGCAAGGGAAAATAGAGAGAATAATAGAAAAATGGTGGATCATTCTAGCAATCATCCATGGATCTATTTATATTAGAATTGACACTAAATGGGAGTAAATGGCCGGTCTAAACAGCCACCTTTAATGCCACAAAGGTGGTGCAAACAGCTAGAGCAAAGTCTCTGACGCTAAACCGCAGGGGCGGGCTTCAGGGCCGCAGGGGCGGTTTAGGCCAAAACGCTTGGTGTTCTTCATGGCCGTAGGGGTGTCCTGGCAATTCCGCAGGGGCGGATCTTTAATGTTTTTCAAACGTCTGACTCTTCATCTTTCTGTCGCTTCTGATGTCGAGCCGCAGGGGCGGCCCAATGTCACCACAAGGGCAGTGATAGGTGATGGAATCACAATCAATTAGGGTAGTTTTTAGGGTCTTTTTATTGCATTAGTGTCGGTTGATACTACTAACTCCTTGGTCCAGAAGAAGAAGATTAAAAGAAGCTAAAGAAGGAGTTATTAGCACTTAGGAGTGAAGATCGATCACGAAGCAAAGCTTCTGTTGCCTCACCGCCCCAGCGGATCCTTGCAGCCACCCCTGCGGATGACGTTTTCCACTGGAGCGCTCCCTGCGCCTTCACCAGCGCCAACCAAGAAGCGTGTCACCGCCCCTGCGCCACTCCTTGGCGCCCCTATGGTGTCCTCCATTGAAGAAACGAAGACCAGCTCCCCTGCTCCTTCCACTGCGGCACTACCTACGCCTCAACGTGGGATCTGGAAGACGAAGAAGTTGTGTCACCGCCCCTGCGCTGACATAGGGACGCCCCGGCGGCTTGGCATCAGAAACTCCAGGAAAGCGAAAGGTTAGATGTTGAAGTGCATTGAAGATCCGCCCCAGCGGAATTGTGTAGCCGCCCCAGCGGCTCTGAAGAAGATCAACCGATTCTGCCTAAACCGCCCCTGCGGTTCCTGAAGGCCGCCCCTGCGGTTTAACGCCAGAAGCTTTACTCCGGTTGTTTACACCACCTTTATGGCATTTAAGGTGGCTGTTTTGGGCCGGCCATTTACTCCTATTTAGTGTCTTTTGTAGTATAAATGGTCCTTGGTTGATTTCTAGAATCATCCATCTTATCATCTTGTTAATCATATAATTATCCACTTAGATTGTCTTGCTACCTTGTAATGAGTTGCTAACTCCCTTGCTACATTGGGTTGGTTTGAAGTTGCTTTGTTACTTTGGTTGTAAGTACTTTATAATATAAGTTTTCATTCAGTAATACTTTGTGTTTCCTTGATCTCCATTGTCTAATTGCATGTTTACTATTGCTTGAGATTGATAACCTTAGGTTCTAAAGTGCATGTAAACAACTAGGATTAATAGGTTCCGGGTTCGGGTCTTTAATCTAGTAGCAACTTTAAGTAATAACGAGTTGTAATTACTTAAAGAAAAGGAACACAAATATAAAGATAAGTTTAACGGTTTTAATCTTCTCTTTATATCCCTTAGTCTTTGTTTGAAAGCTAACTTGTTATTTGTTCTTGTAGGTTTACGGAACTTTAACCTGTTAACCGGTTGGCTCAACACATATATACGATCGAGACGGGAGATTACTTGAAAACTTGTAAAAGGAACCCACCAAAGTAGCAATTGCGTGCTTAGAATCAACCTAGTGTAGATTCATCCATTATTGTCTTACTTGTCGTATTAATCGTTTTCATAAGTTTTTGTGCATCAATTCAACCAAACCCCCCTCCCCCCTTTGTGTCACTTGTCACTATAATCGATAATTGCATCTAAAACACCTTAACTCTCTTGGGTTCGATCCTTACTTAATCACTATACTTGTTCTTAGTGCTAAGTCGGGATTTTCTTTTGATTGGGTATAGACGACCATATAAATATCATCGGTCAAATTTTGGCACCGTTGCCGGGGAGTTTTAGTGTTTTATTGTTATTATTGATTATTGGTTTGAACCATTTTTATGGTTCAAACCCGTGCTACTAATTCCGGCTTTGCTTCTTTTGATCCAGAAATTGAGAGGACGCACGTCCGGCAACGAAGACAACAACAACTTTAACAAGAAATGGCTGACCGTACTCTTCGTCAACTTACGCAACCCACCTTGGCTCAAAACCCTCTTGCGGTCACTATACCGGCACTAGGAGAAAGAGTCAACTTTGAGCTCAAGCCGGGCCTCATTCACTTGCTCTCATCCTTCCATGGGCTAAGTGGTGAAGACCCCATCAAGCACCTTGGGAAGTTCCATACCGTGTGTATGAGCATGAAGCCGGCCAATATTACCGAAGAACAAATCAAGATGAGGGCATTCGGCTTCACACTCAAAGATTTGGCGGTTGATTGGTATTACCACCTTCCATCCGGGAGTATCGACACTTGGGAGAACCTTCACAAAGTGTTTTTGGAGAAATACTTTCCAGCTAAGAAGGCCAATAGCTTGAAGAAAGCTATAAGCAACATCGAGCAAGAGGCAACCGAAACTCTCTACGAGTACTTCGAAAGGTTTGCACGCCTCCGATCCAGCTGTCCTTTTCACGGATAGTCAACTCAAGATCTAGTCTTATACTTGTACAATGGCTTGCTAGACAATGAAAGGAGGATCGTCAATGCGGCTTGCGGAGGTAATATTCTTAACTCTACTCCTGACCTTGCTTTGGAAAAGATACAGGAACTAGCGGAAGGAACTCGGAACTTTGGAAGGACCCCGGATAAGAAAGCATTTCATGCTGTGAGTTCCGGGAAGAGTGAGATTTCCACCGAGCTCGCAGAATTGAAGGAAATGGTGAAGAGGCTAACACTTATGGGAACACCGCAACAGCTCAGAGCTTGTGGAGTTTGTGCTGACCCGTATCATCCAACGGACATGTGTCCACAAGTTCAGGATGACGATGCTGAAGTAAACGCAATGGGTTATGGACAACCACAGTAGCAAAGACCTAGGAACGACCCCTATGTACAGAATTTCATGCCAAATTGGCGTGACCAACAGAATTTTCGTTGGAGGGATCAACAAAACCAACAACAACAGCCCCGCTAAGGTAAGTATCACTCAACTGAAGATATGTTACGGGTTTCGACTAAACACTTTGCTACTCATGTCCAAACAACATAATCTAGCATCAAGAACCTTGAGAAACAGGTTGGTCAAATGGCGAAAGCCATTACAAGAATTGAAACTAGGGCCTCCGGCGGATTACCTTCTCAAACGGTTATAAACCCAAAGGTGATGTTGGAAGAGGCTCAATCATAGAGGAAGAATCCCTACGTCGAACCAACGACGTAAAACAAAGGTGCTGCTCGGGAGGCAACCCGAAGAAATAAGAAGAGGAGTTTCTGTCAAGCAAACCGCCCTTGCGGCTCTAAGTCCCCGCCCCTGCGGTGACACCCTTGGCCCGCACCGCCCCGACGCTAGGCCAGCGTCTGCTCACGTAGGCCACCGCCCCCGCGGTGACACCCCTGCGGCGGCCATCTGTGACACGCATCCTCAGCTCCGTCCCCGGCGCTGAGGTTGCGTACCCCCTCTCTCTTGTCACTGCCCCCGCGGAGACAAACACCGCCCTTGCGGTTCAGTTAAGGAAAGAAAAAAAATACACTTTCCAAAAATAACCTACATCTACCGCCCTCTCCACTCCCTCTCCATTCATTCTCCGAAACCTAGCCGCCTCACCTCCCATGCCCTTGCGCCCTCCGGAAACTCTCCCCCACTAACTCGTCGCGCCCTTGTGCCACCTCCGGCAACCTAGTGTCGCCACCCCTTTTGCAACACGAACCATCTCCACCACACACACACACACTCAACCCTTTCACTCTCCTCCACTGTCCCACCTCCGGCGACGTCTACGACAGCAAGGAAGACGTCGGGAAAGCCCCATCGCCACCACCTTCGTCGAACGTCCAAATCGCCTTCTGCTCTTTGCCCGCCCCTGCGCCTGCAAACTCCCGCCCCTGGGTCAAGCCGCTCCTGCGCCTGTTGTAGCCGCCCCGCGTAAATCACGACAGTAGGTTCGTCTCTTGATCCAATTTCTGAACTTTCTAACTCCTTTGCTTGATTCATTGCAAGAAATGGAGAACTAGAAGAAATATAAGTTATCAGAAGGAGAGAAGGATCGGAATAGGATTGCTCAAAGCCGGGAAGTGTTTGCAACCCGATTTCTGGACGTTCCTACCTTGGAACAATTGGGTTTGTTGGAAAGCATGCAGGAATTTCTCAACAACGCCGGGCTCGGGGATTTTTTGACAACAACTGCTCCAACATACCCCGAGCTCAGCCACCAGTTTATTGCCACCTTCAAAATGGAAACGGTGGACCATGGGTGTGTTGGACTTACATTCAAGTTCAACAGAAAGAAGTACACATTAGACTACACCCAGCTGCAGGAGGCATTAGGGGTGACCATAGCCGCTTCCAACGACTGATGAGAACCTATTTCGACACCTGATTTGATGGAGTTCTGGCAGGCCGCCACCAGGTCTGAATTTCATGCAAGGGGTGAGTACTCCAACAAATTCACTCACCCCTGTTTGAGGCTCATCTCAAAGGTCTTCATGAGTGTCTTCTGTGGACACAAGGAGGAGAATAAGGTTGCTCTTAAGGACCTTCCGCTGCTATACGTCTGCCTCTCCACCAACGACTAGGTACCGGATTGGCCATACCTCTTCCTTACCGCTTTGAAGCGGATTAGGAAGACTGAGCCACGTGATATTGTGGGAGGAGGGATCATCTCCTTGTTGGCTGCACAGGTGATGGATCTTTCCACTTTAGAGGACGGATTAGAAGCTCCACTTTATACGGAGGGTATGTTGAGGAGGTGCAGGCTCCTCAGGAGAGACGGGGAGCATTGTTTTTGGCTCTCTTTAGCAAACGGGAGTCACATCACATACCTCCCCCGAAGACTTCCATTAGGAGACGAGCTCTCCGATCTATATGTACCAGCTGACCCAGTCCCTCCGAGACGGCCTCAGGTTGATATTGTTGGGAGGTACGCAGCCGGCTCTAGCAGGGCACACACCACTGATGAGGAGATGCTGACGGCTGGACACGACAGTCAGACCATGGAGAGTCTGCAAGCTCAGATGGCAGCTTTGACTACACAACACCAGGCATGGCAGACCGAGTACCAGTGGTCCATGCTTGAGCAGCAGCAGGTGTGGCAGTCCAGCTTCGCCTCCTCCATGACCACTCACTTTGACCGCCGTCGGGATGCTTGGCAGACGGCTTATCAGTAGTAGTTGGAGACTCAGCAGCTGGCTTGGCAAGCTAGCTATGAGACTTCATTTAGAGAGCGGATGGAGGCTTAGGAGGGCCGTATCGACACCCTTCACCGCCGGCAGGAGCACTTCTTCCGCCACTTCCCTTACCCACCGGAGGAGGGTCCGGGTGGTCCATCCGGACCACCCCAGTGAGGGGTACATTTCTTCTCCTTCTCCCACATTTATCTTTGACTCATTTCCATTTTGAGGACAAAGTGTACTTCAAGTATGGGGGAGGGATATATCATTGTTTGTACAGTTCATTGAGTTGTTTTTGGCATTCATTTTTGCATTGTTGAATTCAGTTTCATTCAAAAAAAAAAGAAAAAGAAAAAGCCAAAGAAGTGAAAAAAGGCATGGAAATCCTTGGATAAACCAAAAACCCGAAAGGGCGGTTTAGGCAAAAAGAAGGTAGTCCGACCAACCTTAGGTTGGTGCAAAATTGGACTTGAGGGATGTGAGTTAAAGTGAGAAAAGAGGAAGAGTGGCAAGGTGAAAACCCGAAAGGGCGCCTTGGCAAAATGAGCGACACCGAGTGTAGTTTTCCCTTCCGGCGTTTTGGCGACATAAAAAGGGGAGTCATAAGGAGGTTGTCCGGGTAGGCCACTCTTGGAGCGATAAGGATGGCAGTATTTCTTTTTTTCACATTTCCTCTCTTTTCCTTCTTTCTTTCTTGGTTTTTCTCTTGTTTTTCATTGCCTTTCTGCTTGCTCATGCTTCCTGGGGCCTTTGAGTCTAGTTGATGTCAATTTTTTTTACTCGGGACGAGTAAAAGGTCTAAGTATGGGGGAGTTTGATAGGTGATGGAATCACTACCAATTAGGGTAGTTTTTAGGGCCTTTGAGTCTAGATTAAAAGAAGGATTAAAAGAAGCTAAAGAAGGAGTTAAAAGAAAATTCTAGTGCCACGCCGCTGGGGCGGTGTGGCACTAGAAGTTTGTCTTCGTCGATCTTCTTCTTCTCCTAAGTTTTGCTAGATCCTTTCTATACTTCATTTTGAACTCCTTTAGCTGGATCCATACATTAGCAACATAGTATAACTACAAGACTCTAAAAAGACTCTAAAACTACCTGAAAGCGATAGTGATTCCATCACATATCACATATCGAATCAGGAACGAACCGAAAGCTAGACGTCTATAACTTCTAGTCACAATGATCTCTCAGATATCTCCACAAGCTATGGACACGATCCCTAGTTTACAGATTCTCAAGGCCAACAACATCAACATAACTCAAGGAAAGGAACGAGGAAATCCAAGAAGGGAAGAAGCTCACCAAAGACGAAAGCTACTGCAAATAAACCGCGGGGCGGCAGACTAAACCACAGGGGCAGTACTGGCTTGCAGCCGCGGGGGCGGGACAATTCAAACGCGAGGGTGGCGGCTTGACAGAAAGATCGTCGGGACCTTTCTTTTGACAACAGCATCACATCAACGAAGCCAAGGGTTGGTTCTTCGATCCACACACGTAACTTCTCAACCGAAGGAGCCTGGAAACATGGACGCATGAACCACGGAAGACAAACAAGAATCAAGACTCGATCTTGATTTTTGTGAAGGACAAGGAGAAGAACGAGAAAAAGAAAGAGAACAGAAGGAAGAAGCATGCATTTGGCTCATGAACGTGAGAGATCAAAGGGAATGAAGACTTACACGTTCTGTAGAAGGTCACAAGGAAAAGTTTGCAGCTTGCTCAAGGTTGAAGAAACGTAAGAAAGAAACAGGAAGAGAAGGCGGAAATATATAGAGAACGGTTGGAAAAGATAAAGGAAGGACGTTTTTAGAGTTAGGAGATCAAAAGAAAGTCGGCCCATAGATAGAAGAGCGGGTCTCTTAAGAAAGGATACAAGATCAAACGAAAAAGGAAAGCAGATCCCGTGATCTAGGGTCAGCCGCGGGGCGGACTGACCCGGCTGCGACCGCGGCTTGCCGCAGGGGCGGCCACTGTCACCGCGGGGGCGGTGACAGCCAAAAACCGGCTGTTACAAAACGATACTTGCTTATCAAACAGATTTTTCCGGGACTGTGTCCTCGCATTAAAACACAATGAATACTCCGTGGCCACCATGCTTGTCGGGCATCAGTGGCAAACTCTTCACAAAATTTTGAGTGCTCAGGTACGTATTATGAAGTCTCATTAGTGTATCATTCATTAAAACGAAATGAATCACCAACTACAAGCTCTTGGAAAAATTGTAATGCTAATGATTATTATTGACATATAAGGTGACACCGACCAAAAGCATGGATGCCAAAGAAGATATACGTAATAAAAATAGCAGAGATCTGGTTATGTATGTGAAAGGATGCATTAAATCCGTAGTGGCAGTCAACATCGGTCAACTCGCATTCAACAACGCGCTCAATTCGTTGTCGAAAACCTTCTTGTACTTCAACATGGCCGGTCCTGATTCAAATGTCGGTCGCGAATTCAAGCAAAACAATCATGTCTACGGCTGCAAGAACGAACCTCTCAAATCTATTTCCGGCATTGAAGATGTTCGATCCTCAGGGAATACGACGTTAAATAGAGATTAACTTTTGGAAACGGTTTGATCTATTTGATGTCATTGTGCAGAAGAGGTTGGCCGATATGAAAGCAGGGTTGGTTGAGCGCGCTGATGTGTTGGATGCGTTGCTCAAGATCTGTTGGGAGAAAAGCGAAGACTTTGAAGTCTCACATATCCCACGGTTGCTCTCGGTATGGTTTTCTTAGTTGAATATTTTATTAATATAGTTCAAGATTTATATTCATCACTACTATAATAATGGGTTGATGCAGGAGTTATTTGCGAGATCGGAATCAGTGTCGACAACGGTAGAATGGGCAATGGTGGAGCTGCTGCGCAAGCCAAGCAAGATGAGGTAAGCGAAAGCCAAGGTGGAAGAGGTGATAGGAAAAGGGAACTTTGTAGAAGAAGGCCATATAGCAAAGCTACCGTACTTGAAAGCAATATTAAACAAGACATTTCGGCTTCATCCACCGGTGGTGTTCTTGGTTCCTCGAGAAGCGGAGAGGGACGTCGAGATAGGCGGCTTTTTGGTGCCAAAGGGTTCTCAAGTGCTGGTCAACTTATGGGTTATTTGGAGAGATCCAAGTGTATGGAAGGATCCTCATTTATTTGATCCCGAGCGATTCATGGGGTCGGATATTGATATCAAAGGCCATCATTTGCCGCTCATCCCTTTTGGTAGTGATCGCAAAATTTGTGTGGGGTTGTCTCTAGGCACGAATGATCGATGTGACACTGGCTTCGTTGCTGCATTTCTTCGATTGGAAGTTTGAGGATGGAAAAATGGATATGGATGAGACGTTTGGGGTTGGTGTACATAAAGTCAAGCCCTTGTTTGTGTTTAGAATTATCTAAATTGTGATTTTATCTATCATGGGAATGTTTCAGTGATATTATCATTGTTTGTGAATCTGTCTCCCATATGGTGAACCTTTGGAGTCATAACAAATACAATCACAAACACGTGCATCTTCATAATAGTCAGCAAATATTAGAATATCACTTCTTAACTTCTAACAACAATAGCCAATAAAATAGATTAAATCTTCACTCACCACAACTGAATTATGTTCTTAATCCAACATCATTAGAAAATGATAGCCTATTATATAATATTAGTATTTACTAAGACAAAAAGGGTGCTTATATACTTTTGTTACTTTCAACCATAAAGTTTTGAAGAGAGGCTTGCATATTTTGTCAAAATCTACAAACAGGCAATTAGACACTGTAAAAAACGACTAGAAGAGAACCAAAGGGATCAATTTTAGTTTCTTCTTTTTTCACCTTGCTTGTCTTCGCTCTCCAAAAGGTATACAACAAGATTGCATATTTTGTACTACATTCTACATTTCAAGTGCAATGCATATTTTCATAAGTGTTGCAGATGCAACATTGTTCGATATTTGGCCACTATGCTTCAACTTTAATTTGTCTAATAAACTCATTTCAAATTATGATCCACTATAATAGTCCTCTGCCAAACATACTTTACTTTCCCAGATTTTTTATGTGCCGATATATGTTCAAAAATACTTTCCACCAAACTTCATTTGTCCACTACATTTATGCATACTTTAATTATTATTTATTTTAAATTGTGTTTAAATTTTCTTTATTATATGATACGGTCTCAATTATTGGTAATGGTGTTAGGAGATGATAAGAATTGTTTAGTAATCTATAACTTTATAATGAGTAATTTTTGTAATTAGTAATCTATAACTTTATAGTGTTTGTTTAACTCACACAAGGATTATAAGAATTTCATATTAAAATAGGATAAATAAATTTGAAAGCGATAATTTTCTTTTTTTGGGTAGGTATGAGATCTTAATAATTCTAAATGAGATCAACCAAATTTTCATATTAAAAAAGAAAAACTAAATATAATGCTTTAGTAATAAAATATATAAACCAAAGTAGGTGGGAATAAGTCGTAATCTAAATAGGATAGATAATAATCGAACTATGAGAAAGATACGGTGGAAATAGATAAATAAATTTTTAAAAATGTACAAATAGAAATAGGTGAAAATTGTTCTATAGGAAAAATTATAATCTAAAAAACGTAAAAATATTTTAATGGAGAAGTAAACAATATATATATGAAATTTACTTATATGGTCACAAAATCAAAATAAATTAAAATTTTTGCTAACAAAAAAGTAGAAATATTATTTTTAATGTCATATCTAAATAAGGATGTCGAAAAATAATCGAAACATGTTAAATTATAAGAGAAACTATTAAAAAATTCAACAAATTAGGTATATATATATATATATATATATTCAAAAAAAGTAATATATTTAAATATGTAAAAACAAATGTAGCAGAAATAACATTAAATGTTAAAAGGAATCTTTCAATATATTTGAATATTCTGAAGAAAAATAATAAATCGGAAAATAAGTCTTTGTTAAAAAAAAATCTAAAGCATAGACTATTGAGAGGTGGAAAATTATGAGATGTATAAAAGTGGAGTAGAGAATTTGAAAAGTAAAATTTTTATTCGGTTAGACGGAATATTACGAAACAGTCAGTCCAGACGTACAAGCAACGCGACTACATGCCACGGATGTATTTACGGTTGAAATGCCCATAATAAAAGGTGCGTTTATTTAAATATTTTCCCATATTTTAATATCTCCATAAAAAACATAATATCCTATTTCTACGACATAAATTTTCTTTATAAAAAATTAGTAAAATATATATTGTAAGGTGGTTTTTCTTTAAAAAAATTTAAAAGGAAGTTTGTATAAAATTATGTTTGTTTAACCTTACAAAAAATTTTATTTCGAAATCCAGAATCGAGTTACAATTATTGGATCAAATCGAACGTTTCGGGATCATGTGTTATTTCCTCTTTAATTCTACAGTCAAGTCGATGGGCCCAAACAATTCCTTTCATTCAGCAGTCTGACGGGCCTAACCTTCCTCTTCTTTCAGCCCGGCCCAACAGAGAGCATCGATCCTTCCTCTTCAAACTCACTGCCACTCTTTCTTCTTCAACGGCCAAGCTACACTTCTCCACAAACGGCTTAACAAAACGCGAGATTTTCGCTGCCGTACACCCTACAGTGCTGCCGACATCTCTCTCACCCTCCTTCAGAAAACACCAAATGTTATACAGTACCGCCTGCATCGTTTCCCTCACGCCGACGAGCCATTGCGACCTTCTGCACGCCCTCCGTTGAGGTTTGTCACCCGACGAACCTTTCCAATCTGGACACGCAGTCGACATCGATGACCCTACACGATCGAGATCGCCTAGCTGCAGGCGAAACAACAACGAGCCAATCCGTCATTCGTCAACGGTCACTGCCGGAGATCTCCTTCCCCGACGGTCTGCAGGCCTTCCTTGTTGCAAGTGTTTTGGTAAGCAGATGCATGCTTATAACATTCCCTTGTATTCTGGAGGATGAAGGGTAGATGTCTTGATCCTAGGAGAATAGATGAGGTTAGTTTGAGATCTGATAATGTCCTCTTCAAGTATCGAACTCGTGACCACTGGGTAATGCTGCCAGGGAGAACAGAACTGAGGATCTTCTGCTTACCTTATTAAATTTCAGATTTTAGGTTTCTTTCGAGGCATTAGAATTATCCTCTAGTTTTAATATGGTGTAGTTGGATATACGTAGTTTATTGTATAAAAATTTGGGAACAATCCAACGGTCAGATTTAGAGTTATAAGGTCCCGAAATAAGGATGTAGTGCAGTTTTGTAAGAATGGTGATATTCGGCTAAGTATGAGAGATTTTGTGTTGAGTAGTCAGCTTGCGATTTTTGTGTAGGATTGGTTATGGATCTTTTTCGGGTTATATGTGTTCTAGTGAGTTGAGTGCATTGCATAGAAAGTTTAGATACTTTATTTGGATTTTTTGGATTTTTGTATGAGTGTCTTAAGTTGGGTCAAAGTGAGACTTTAAAGAGTTTTTCATGAAAGCTAGAAGTTGGAAAAATCTTGCAACTTAGTTAGATCTTCCTTTCGAGTTGTGGAGTATAGATTTGGGTCCTATGGGATAGTTTGGAAGTATTTTAGAAATATTTTTAAGGTTTCGAGACCCAGGAGTAAAATCGTCTGTTTACACTCGCAAGGGTATTTTGCTAATTTCCGTTAGATGTCCTTTAGTATCTTAGAAGTTGAAAACGGATCTTCTCGTTCTGGGGTCAGCCGCAGGGGTGGCTTGACCTTGCCGCTACCGTGGTTGGCCATGACTGCGGCCCACTATCACTGCGGGGGCAGTAACAGGGAAGAAGGAAAACCGGTTGTTACACCGACATCATACAATAATAGTTTTATTACAAGCCTCTGAAGAAGATTTAGTGAAAGTAATGATGTCATCAACAAAAGCTATGAAAGGGATTAACGTACCTTCTCTAAAAATAGGAAATCCAATAGATTTTGGGAATTTGTTACTAATATTCAGAATTTTTCTCACTAGAACTTCCGCCCCAAGGTTAAAAAGGAGAGGAGAGAGTGGATCACCTTGCGGAGACCCCGTTTGAGGAAAAGCCTAGTTGTTAGAGAATCGTTAATAAGAATAGAATAAGAGACCGTAGAAATACACTCCTCAATCCAAAGTCTAAATCTGTTAGCAAAATCTAAATTTTGGAGCACAACCTTAAGAAAGTTTCATTCAACTTTATCATGTGTTTTTTCCATATCAAGTTTAATCGCCAAATATCCCTCATTTACTTTCTTATTTTTAAAGCTATTAAATTCATGGGCAATTAGAACATTATTGTGGATTGTTCTTCCTTGAGTGAAGGCCCCTTGCAAAGGGTGAATAAGACTCGAGAGGATTAGACTTAGTCTTTTAGCAAGGTTTTTTGCTACAATTTTATAGATTGTGGAGCAGAGACTTATTGGTCTATAGTGGGATGTGGTAGTTGGATTGTCAGTTTTAGGAATAAGGGCAATAAATATATGATTAGTTTGTTTGTGAATTTTTTCGGTTCTGTAAAAACTTTTGATAGCTCTAGTCTTTGCCGGACCAATAATATACCAAAACTTTTGGTAGAAACCAGCCGTCATACCATCCGGAACAAGTGATTTATCCCCACCAATATTAAATACGGCGTCATTAATCTCTTTAGTGGGGAAATATTTAGTGAGGTCGTTGTTATTACTCGCACTAACTTCCAATTGGATAACTTCTAATTGTTTTTGGTTGCGTAATGGTTTGGAGAAGAGGTTTTAAAGCAATTTTGATAGTCTGTGATAAATTCCTCATTGATATCTTCTTCTTTGGAAAAAACAACTCCATTAGAGTTAGTGATAGTTTCTATGGTTTTTCTGGTTCTTCGACCGGTAGCTTTTCTGTGATAGAATTTAGTGTTTTTGTCACCAAGTAAGAAATTATTATCTTTAACTCTTTCCATTCAGTATTTGAATTGGTAGTCAAGAAGACATTCTCGTTTAGTAGATAGTCTATTGATTTTATCATTATGAGTTTGGTTAAAATTTTGAAAGTAAGTTGTTGGAGTGATTCAAATTCTAGATCTACTTGCTTGAGTTGTTTATGTATATTACCAATTTTTTCATAGTTCCATTTTGTTAGTTTTTACTTCACAATATTAGTCTTTTTAACAAATTTGAACATATGAGTAACAGGAAATTGGATTCGCCAAGTTTGCTTAATAAGGTTGGTACAATCAGGTCGTTGAAGTCACATAGATTCAAATCTAAACGGTTTGTTCTTTGGTTCAGGCGAATTTGTCTCAATACTAGTCGAAATCATACAATGATTAGACAAAGTAAAAGCATGGTTCATAGTGTGAATTTGCGGGTATTGTTGAATAATTTTGAATGAAGTCATTATTCTATCCAATTTCTTGTTCGCTCCAAAACATGTGTTTATAGGGGAGAAAATAGTTTTAAATTTATACCAAGAATCAAGCAATATAAGTGAACCCGCAGGGTACGGATCAATCGCAATACAAACCAGTATTCCAAGGTCAAACACAAGGACTATTGCGAAATCAAGCAACGGTATATAATATTCAGGTTATTATGTAATTCTCAAGCAACAAAGAACAAGATATATTAATAATCAAAAAAGGAATGCAGATTCTAGAGGTCAAAGCATTTGGTTGCGGTTTCGACTCAGATTCTAGAGGTCAAAGCATTTGGTTGAGGTTGCAAAGGGAAGACGGGTAAGTCTAAATATCCACTATCACAAATCAAAGGTCCTATTACCGGGTAAGTGTCAAAGAACTAGGGAAATGAACTATGTTCTCAAACCAGCACACTATCTAAGGGAATAGAATCAACCTTTACCGGGTAAGTCTCAGGTTAACTCACAAAGGTATGATAAAGACACACTCAAACCCTAACAAAGGATAAGCCTTTGTTACCAACACTCATCATCATATGTAAACAAGCAAAGGAATCACCACCTAGGCTTGAATATAAATTAGGAAAGGTGTAACAAGGATAGGATTTGGCAAACTATAACCTATGGATCAAACTCGTCTACTCAAGGGTCATTCTCGGTCTGTTCTTGCCTAATCTCGGTCGAAATCGCTGAAGAGCAGCCCGAGACGGTGGTCGGTTTAGGTTAAACTCAACTTTCAGGGTCCACTCAAGATAAAGATTTATTCTTTCATCGTCTATACCACAACTTTTAACTAATCACTCTAGAATCGCAGGGGTTTTAGCTAACAATCATCATGTTCAAAGCAATCAAAATATATTCAAATAAGTTGTAAACAAAAGGTTCTCAATTATCAACAGTGTAAAACAATCCAGCAAAGTGTCAATAACGTGTTCCAAAAGATGATAATAACAACTAAAATCCTTCCAAGAAAACCTTACAAAAGTATCTTCTCTTCTTCCTTAATCTTCATCCTTGATCTCCAAGTAATCCTTCCAAGATTTCTTTCCGTAAAAGAAAATCGAACTCGCAACCATCTTTCAAGCCTCGTAAATCAGCCGTCATTAATCAATATTCACCTTTCATTCTTATAGAAGAATTTTAGGTCAAATTATTTATTTCTTCTTGGGTTGTGGGCCGTCGACCTCGAGCAAGCCCATTAGGGCATCTCGGTCGAGATGATCACGTACACATCCGAGATCTCTACTCAGTTACGTATTTTTCTTCGTTTCATCTTATGATTTCATTTTTCATCCATTTCCTAAGGTTCCTACCTTCCTTCTTGTAGCTCCAAGTATTCCTTAATGCAACTCAATGGTTTCCTTATGCTTCAATGTCTCTTTCCGATCCAAAATGTGCCCTATTTCCTATAATTACAATCAAACTAGGTGTAGACCTCGATTCTTACAAAGTAGACAAATAATGGCATAATAATCAAGAATATATACACATGCATGCAAAATAATAAAGAGAAACCGTTAAAACTATTGCGAATATATAGACCATAATTCATGTCATCATTTCTCATAAGTATTCTCATTTTCATCCCTTCTTCTTTTCCAAGTAAAATCGTTTTCTTTAGTCGGGAGGTTAAGAAGATTGCACAGTTGGGCTAGATTTTGAATTCTATCAAATTTATTATTAGGAATTGTGGCTCCCCTTTTTTGTCACTTGGTTCAAACAACTCGCTATAATCACCGATAATCAAAACTGGGTTCTTGATTAGAATTATTTCTTCTAATAAACGATGCCAAAAAAAACATCTTTATTTGATTCAAATGGAGGAGCGTGGATCAAAAAAAGATATTAAAAATAAAAGTAGAATCAAGGTCAGTATATTCAACAAGGACAGAGCATTGGTCGGATTTAATGATCTTAATTTTTTCATGATTTGAAACGCTTTCCAAACCAGACAAAGACCCCGGAGAACCCAGAAGTGGGAATGAAAAGGATATTCTAAAAGACAACATTTTTTAGAGGGACTCATGAGGTTCAACGCACGACTTAGTCTCTGCTAGCATAATCATCTGAATATTTTCATTTTTAAAAGTAAGATTGATATTAGTTCAAAAGTTCCTTTTGCGCATACCTCGACAATTCCAAAAGGCAATTCTCAAGGAGATTGAAGGAACGAATGGGTGATATAGGCCCTTGATTTTACCATGAGATGAGAAGATTGGATATAAGTCATAGTTGGCGTTAGTCATCCGATAAACAAAGAATTCCATAATTTTAGAGTTTAAAAGGGATGATCTCCATTATTCAGAACAATACAAAAATAAGAAGATCTAGTCAAATGAGTATAGACTAGATGAATGTTAATTATAGTTTTAGTACAAATATCTTCTAAAGTATAATTGGAGGAACATTAGAGATGGGCTTAGTTGCAATAGTCATGAAAGCCGACCAATACCTGCATAACCATGTCGGGATTGAACCGAAATGGTTGGATAACATCAAATAAAAAAAATTTCATATTTTTAGAGCTTAGGTTAGAACATAGGTTCAAATAAAGGATGAATAAACATTGTACATGACAAGTATTCAGAAGTTGTTTTGGGTAGCAAGGTCAGATGATGCAAATTAAGAGATAGGTTACTCTGATATGGTTTAGTGTCTCTCCAAAACAGGAGACATTTGTCTATATTTTCAGTCGTGACATATCCTAACCAGCAAGCCATAGATATCTCTTGATGGCCTGAGGAGAAAAGAACATCATATACACTAAGCTGCTAGATATTTGGTACAATTTATCAAGATCAAGGAATTTAGAAAAGCATTTAGGAAACAGAGTAGATCATGCATATCTTAAGCATAGATTGATTTAGATGGCAGTAACATCTAATAGTTAACATTCTAATGAATATGATTAAGGATAGCCATCCATAAAGTCATGGTAAGATAAAATGTGGACTCCATCAAAGCCATGCTCATTATGTTCAAAGACAAGGCACACAAATCCATGAAAGGTGCAAATTTTCTGAGAAAAAACAGGAGCCATCCATAAGAACATACCAGTTATAATAAGATTCAGTTACAATGTTAGAATATTAAAAAAACTCATCATAACCATGAGTTATGAGATTTTTGGGTTCCATTAGGCAGGAGCAGACCACACAAGAACTCAACAAGGAAGAACTACAATGAGCATCTCGTTTCGGAAGTGCGATACCTGTTTACGACCTCAGTCTCAAAGAAAGAGCAGTTGTTCTCAACATCATTTCATTGTTCTTAAGGTAGTAGAAGAAGATTCTCTCATTCCTTTTCAAGGATCTATTAGTCTCCATGACCTCGAAGGAAACAGATGAAATCCTCAATTTGTGAAGTATATAGAGTAGGTTAGGGTTCACAAGAGTATGGGGATACAGATTAGATCACTTACCTGTTGGAATCGAGATTAGATTTTAAGTCGTCCGAAAAGCCGAAAGTGGTCTCCACCCGAACACAAAGGAAATAAGCCACCAAAACGAGGAAATCAATTGATTTCCCCAACCGGTCAACAACTGGTGACAATTCATGGGAACCGAAAGGCCGAAGATGGACCTCCGTTCCAACATAGAGTCGAGATCCCAACATTCATACCACCACTTGAAAAGCCAAAAAAAATGTCTTCTTCTTTCTTCTCCATCTACTAGTGATGGAGCGAAAAGGGTAGAGGAAGAAATACTAGAGCCAAATCCTACCATTTTTCCCTACATCGTTGGCTGATGAGGTAATCTGACTTAGGAACCAATTCATTAGACTGGGTACGAGATCGATTTGGGACATTGGTCCTCTGAGGGGATGAGCTTTGAAGGTTTGAGTTTTGTGGCGGCAACCATGGTTAATTTGGAGTTTCTGATTAGGATATCTTGACAGTTTTTTGCTTTTAGAGGACGAACCGCCATCGCGTTGGAGCGCATTCTTTGATTACGGGGAAATGGTTTTCATTTTTGTTTTACTAGTCCTCAATCAACTTCATTTTGATTTTTTTTGATTTTTTTTTTAAAACAAGGGTAAACATTTTAGGTTTGGTCAATTAGTGCACCACCCTATGTCCTATGACATCCTTATAGATGGGCAAAACAGTCTCTTGTGGGATGTGAGAACCTTCTGAGTGATCTTCATGGTCAAGTGTTGCAAGTTTATCAACAATGCCATTAATTTCCCTAAACACATGAAATATATTAACCTGCATGAACTCAGAAAGAAGACAAGAGATGTTAAAAACAATGAGTTTGATTTTCCAAGGTGGCATCCAGATTTGTTTAATGGCATTAATGATAGTTAGGTTATCCCCTTCGATTTCAATGATATTAGTATTTCGTTCTCTAGCCTTTTGGAGTCCATTTCTAAGACTGATGGCTTCCATAGAAGGATAGATGTGGATCCACATTTACCATAATTGAAAATGCAATTATAGATTCATCTTGTTTTTCCAGATTCCAAGCTTGTTTTTCCTTTTTGCAGTTGATCAGCACACTTCTTTTCACCCTCTTCCTGAACAAAAGGCCGAAATAAGAAAAAGTTAGTCACCAAAGAAATTGAGTAATTATCATAGTTCTTGTAATCTTCATTGTAATTTAGTCTAGTATGTGTTCTAGATATCTTAAGCTTAATTAATTTCATCTTACTCTTATATAATAGTTTATATCACATCACTTGTTTTCGAAGGGTTATAGCTTCTAGGTAGAGTCTTAAGTTTCAACCTATGGTTGCCATAACTGTGACTAGTATTTTTCCTCTTATGCTTATTAAATTGTTGCCTTTTCAATCTTATAAGACCACCTAGTTGCTGAGTTGAGCGAGCGTATTTGCATACTTATCTTTTTGTGTTGGTCACTTGCATTCTGTAACATACCCACTAGATTTTTCTTTGTTTCCATTTGTTCTATCTTTTTCTTAAAATGGGAATTTAAAATGCATGAATTGTTCTTGTAGTGATCTACTGAGGAAGAAAAAGATCCCCAACAAACACAACTAAGAATACACAAAGGAAGTAACAAGCTCAACAAAAACTAAAACAGAAATTTAAAATACAAACATCGGTTGCCATTATCACAAGTCAACTTACATTTAGCTATAGTTTTTCTACCCTTAGTCCAAATCCTAGTCTGAATTTGTTGGGTCATAATTAATAATTCCATTACTTTGTAACACCCTGAATTTTAGTTCCGGTTAGTTAGTGGTTTAGCGGCCTTCCCGCAGGCGCGACGCAGTCATTCCACAGGCACGGGTGCTGAGTGACGGGATTTTATCCCGTTTTCATGCCGACTTTTCATTTCCTCCTTTTGCTTTTGACCCCTCGTTCCTCCTCTTGTTGACCTCTTGTTACCTTGACCCTTGGCTTCCTTGACCCTTCATTCCTTCCCTATAAAGGGCAACCTTCTCTATCTTCCCTTTCAATTTCATGATACTCACTCCTCCCTCTCTTTTGGCTTTGAGATCTTGGTAGCTTCTTCCATGGTGATCCTTCTTCCTCTTCCTCTTGTGTAAGTTGTACAGCAAGGGAGTGTTGTGCGGATACGATTTTAGCAATAAGTATTCTCCCCCCCCCCTCATTTTCTTCTTTCTTCCATCTTTAAGCCCTAAGGTGTGGAAGCCATGGATTCTTAATTTCTCCCATTCTTGTGTTTGCATGTGAATGGATCCAGTCTAAGATGTTGTGTGTGTGTGGATGTATGTGGTGGACATTCTGGAGCCAAGCAAGTAAGCTAGGAGACCCTTTTCACATCAATGAACCAACCGAAGACGAGTCAGGATCACCATTCTGGAGTTCGACCGCACCCGCGGCATGACAGAGCCGTGGGTGCGCCATCAGTACCACAACTGCGGGGGCGGCCAACAGTAGTCGCAGGAGCGGCGGCCAACAGCTCCTGGTCATAGGGGCGGAGCTTCCTGGGCCGCAGGGGCGGTTCTGGCACTTCTTCTGCTCTCCTCCACGGCCGCGCTTCCTTGTTCCGCGACCGCGTTCCTACCCTAGTGAGTACCCCTTCCTCGATCTTGTGTTCGCCTGTTATCCTAAAGAGTTATATGATAGAAGCATGCTAGGTTGGATCTAACATAGCCTTGTGAATGCCAAGTAGTGGCTTTGGACCTTAGGTGAGTGTTTGAGGATTTTGGAATGTTTTAAGGCTTGATGTGTGTTGGATCTTGAGTTGAGCTATTATGTTGTGAGTGTATGGTTGTTCTTGTGAGGCTTGTGGGGGTTGAGGTTGTGAGTATATTTTGTTGAGGTTGTGGACTAGGATGGGTGTATCCTAGCATAGTGTTACTATCGTTGAGATCATCGAGACTAGGCGTGTTTTATCCTAGCTTATGTTATTATGGTTTATGATCTTGAGAGATCATCGGGTCTAGAAGTCTAACGAATTCTATCTTATGAGAGTGATGTTGATATCGTGCCTTGTTTTGATCAGGCATTGAGTACCTTCCTACCGGAAGTTGAGAGCGATAGTTGTCGGTTTAGCTTTGAGACGAGGTAAATCCACGTACTTACTTAGCTAGTTTATGCATATTAGTTGATGCGTGTGGGTGGTGTGCGTTATTATAATTGTGTTTTAACTATTAACTGGATTAGGATGATTACGAGTTTATTGTTTTGGCCCAAGTGTATGATAACGGGCGGTGACCGCTTGTCCAATTCAAAATGGGCAAACTAGGAGGTGCCTTGCGACCAATCCAATGGGTAATGTTGATTTGCATCCGGATAAAACCTGTTTGGTGAAAGGGGACAAGGGTGAGATCCTTGTGATTCTCGTGTCACACCAGAATTGGAATTAGTAACGAGAATAAGATAAAGAAAAGATAGTAACCGGTTTCCATGCGAGCATGTTTGTATGTTGACTTTATTTGTATGTGTTTGTGCCTTCATCGTTCTTTTAATATTCGGAATGTGAGCTAACGGTTTTATACCACCCTTGTAGATGACTTGCAGGTTAAAGATGTTGCCGAGGGATCCGGAGGAGTGGGCAGCAGGGGTTCCCGTACATCATAGGACGAGTTTGGAATTTGAGTCTTTGTGTTGTTGTTATAAATTGTATATTGTTGATGTTGTTGTAAGGACGGTTGGAGTCTTTCTTTCTTTAAGTATTCGGGAATCATAACATTGCATTAAATGTATTTCGGTTTTGGCCTTTATTTGTGTCTTGTTGTAAGATCTGGTGAAATTGTTGTCAAGATAAGGGTCGGGACCCATTGTGAGGTCTCTGCTCGTAGCATCCCGAGTCCCGTAGATTCGGGGTGTTACATTCTTTTCCTAAATTCAGATGGTGAACATTTTCTTCGCATCAATATGTAAAAAACAACATTTATTTATCTTAATCCTAGAACTTTTTTAAAGGACTTAGATTCTAATCTTCTTGGCCCCCTTTGGTGTGGAGGTTGTTGTATACTCAGTGCATCCGATCTTCTTTCTCTTCCTGGATACTGACTTTGATTCATCAGTGTTCGTTGCCATCTCCCCCAATTGCCTATGCATGGTTTTTATTGTGTGGAAGGAGTAGAAAGATCCCTCTCACAAGATTATTCCATCATCAATTGGTGCTAGAATATTGTTCAGTAATGCTGCCATATTCTCATCTTTACTAATTATGGCAATACTATCTTCATCAGGATCATTGATCATAGCTGCTACAAATATTTCATCCTCCATATTGATATTTTCATTGTTCTCTAGTGTGCTTGTTCAAAAGATCTTTTCTTTTTCTTCTTCGAAATCAGGTTGAAGATTATTTTCCTTGATCATTGTTGAATCTGAGCTTTGCTTTTCTTTGCTTCCTGGTTGCTCTTTGGAACTACTCTTTGAGCTCTACAAAGATCCATCTGTAATGGACACAATGATACCGCTGCTTCCAAACAAGTAGGGTTTAATACCCCCAAAATATCTAACCGGAGTTCTTTTTTTTTTTCTTTTTCTGATTAGCCTTTGCTGGCATACAACCATTATATTTCTCTTCTTTCTTTCCTTTGCCTGCCTTTCCATTTTTTTTATTCATTCCTTTCATGAATGAGTAGTTAGTTTCCTTACTCTAGCAGTTCTAAGGGGACAGATTTCAAAGTCATGATTCTTATCAGTACAAAATCTGCAACCTTAGAGAAATCTTCAAACCAGATGTGAAAGAGCTTGGTTTTCTCATTTTCATCAGGGATGGAGACCTTAAAATTAGGTTTCTGGTCTAAATCAATATTAATGCACATCCTAGTATAATTAACACCTATACCTTTTTCATAAAAAGGATCTAGCTTAATAAATTTTCCAACACCATTGCTCTCTATGATTGTTCTAATAGAATCTCTGTTAATGTATTATGGAGGGATTAAAGGAATTCTAGCCCAGACATAGATGGCTGAAATATTCTCTGTGAAGACATTAAACTTTGGCTTCCAAGCTCTAAGGATGAGGATATGGCCAAAGACATGGTATGGTCTTTTGTCCCAATTCATAACTTTATCATTTGGGTTAGAAAAATTGATCTCAAACCACTGGTTCAGTTTAGGAATAATTTGTACCTCCCCTTTGACATTCCTCCATTCTGACAGAAATTTTGTTCTAACCTTGCTGAAGTCCAAAGTAACACCAAAGATCCTCCCCATGAGTGATGATTCCCTGATTTTAGAAAAATCAGATTTCACCTTGGATAGTTAAAGCAGATATTCTTCTAGTTTTTATTCTTCCATCATGATGGGTTCCCCTTTCTTGGACTTTTTGGAATTCTCAGCCTTAACTTTTTCCTTCTTGTTTTTCCAGTATAAGGTTGTGCCTCAACAGCTGGATCAGAGGGCTTGTTGGTTTTGTTTTCTTCATAGCATTTCTTTGGGATCTCACATATATTTTCTTTGAAGGTAGGAATAATCTCACTCATTTTTGTGTTTTGGATACTTCTAGCTGTCCTGATGTGTTTAGTTTGGTTGGAATAATCTGATTTTATAGGCTCACTCATTTTTGTGTTTTGGATATTTTGGTGTTTATGTGAATTTGCTGATTTCACCAAAGTAGAAGGTCAAGGTTCCTTCTTCACTTTGTGATTCTAGGGTTCAAACTGCCAGTGCTGATGTCATGAACCTTCCCAGTGACCATCTTAGGTCTTTGTCGCCCAAGGTATCTTTTTTTTCTCTTCATTTTATTGCTTATTTTGGATTAGTACTCGTACATAAGAATCTTCTCAAATATCACTGATGTGAAAAGTTTGTATCACCTCATTTTTCACTAGCTAGTCGTGATTTCTGTTTCCATTTAGCTAATGTTTGATGAATTGTTTACTATCATGTTCAAATTGAACTAGTAACAGAAAATGTAGGATGAGCAGTCTTCATATGGTCATCCATCTGGCTGGTTTGGCTTTGATATTTTGAAAAATTAGTCTGTTAGAGAATATTTTGGTTAACATTGCAATAACCAATCATTTTTTTTTCATGCAAGCGTGTGAATCTTATACGTATGCTCACTTTGTGAGTGATTTTTTTGTTAACAAAGAAGCTAATTTTCACCATTTATTTTGTTTCAAACATGGTCCCTTAAGAAACCAAAGAGGGTCCAAAGCCAATTAGAAGAAGCTACTTGTAACCAGAAGAACCCAAAGATGGGTATTTTTGTCTGTAATGTGTACAAATTATGGAAAGTCATATGGGATGGGCATCAGGACATATTGTATTTAGAGTTCTCTCCACCTGGCCATCTTTAGAATGAGGTCGGATTTTAGTGTAAATTTTTTCCCATTTTCTCGGGCTGGAATTAGGCCAAGCCTGGATTTCGGGTCGTAGGGTCTAATAATTCCTTTTTTTTTCAGACTTGGCGGCCTATCGGGACCTATTCTTTTTTGTTCTTATTTTGCTTCTATATTGCAAAACTTGTGTGTTTTTTATTAGGTTGTGTGAGCAGTTGCTGAAACAATGTTATCCGCAAACTGCAACATATAGTATGCAAGAAGCCGGATTCAGTGGTACGAGAGTTTGGGATAATAATTGGGCATGCAACTATGGTCAGGGTGATCTCGTGCTATCTTTCAATGTTGGTTTTATTAGGTCCATGTCTTCAATGCTCACCACATGCATCATTCATTACGATAGTAAGGCAGCTAGTGGTCGAATTTATCTTCACTATAGATGAGCTTGCATACATTTGGGGTTATTAGTTGATTATTGATATTTTTATTCAAATTTACGCATTTGCAACAAAAAGGATTTTCTGTGATTTTATCCGACGTGTGTCCACTATCCGGTGTAAAAACAAAAGATGCAGCCTTATCAACTGAGTTGGGAATGCGAGCTCTGAACTTAGCCGTTGGAGGGTCTGCCTCAACTCTTCGAGATGATGATTCTTCAGGAGAACAACTGATGGAAAATGACTCCTACAGTTTAAATGAAAGAGGCATACTGCTGCTGGGGGCAATCTTGTTGTAAAGCTTTTGGAGAGCGAAGACAAAGAAGGTGGAAAAAAAAAGAAACTAAAATGTATCCCTTGGTTCTCTTCTAGTCGTTTTTTACGTCTTTGATTGCCTATTTGCACATTTTGACAAAATATGCAAGCCTCTCTTCAGAAAACTGTCATGGTTGAGACCTAAAGCAACAAGGCCTTCTTCAAGAGAGATATATTTGATATGTAAAAGGCTTACGTAGATGAGTTGGGGGAAGAGATTGTTGATTGTTTATTTAATATGATGTATGACGATGAGGAAGATATAAGCTGTTGAATGAATCGATGATTTATTAATGAAGATGTTGAGGGTATATATACATGAGAGATGAAGATCCTCTCCTGAGATCTTTGAGATCTCTGTTTAACAACCTAATATAAATCTCTAACAGAAGATCAGAGTATATTGTTAGTTGTTATAACAATATTTTTGATCATACTAGGCACACACCACACATTAGACAAATCAATGTTATTGCAAGGAACCTGTTACGCTCAGGATGTGTGTGATACGCAATAGGTTTTAAAATTTATAAACTCGATCTAATCTCCTAAACTACCTAGCGAAACCCGCAGTGTACGGATCGTTATGTAGAAAGGAAAGTATTCTGAGGTCGAACACAAGGACTGAGGCGAAATCAAGTCATTCAATGATCAAAGATAGTGTGAATCTAGTCTAAGAAAAGAGAAAGAAATAAAGAAATGAAAATCATGATATTTTTGGTTGGGTTTTTGTGGTGATCAAGCAAGATCACAAATCAAGTAAGATAATGAATCAAACTAACAACTCAAGTTAGCAAAATAAACAAGCAACACAAACTCGATATATGTGATCAAAGAGAGAAAAGTGGATTCTAGAGGTCAAGATTTCCGGTTATGGCATTGGACTCAAGGTTCTAAAGATTCTAAGGACAAGGCTGCGGTGTTGGGAAAGGGTGTTTCACTAATGAAAGCAATTACCGGGTAGGTCTCTTACATCACTAATCCCGCATCAAACTCCTATTACCGGGTAAGTCTCAAGGAGGTAAAGTTGGGAATTCTACACAAACCGGACACTACTTAAGGGGCAAACCTCTCCTTACCGGGTAAGTCTCGGAAAAGGTAAGTCTCAAGTATAACGCCCCGTTTATTTGGAGCGTTTTCGATATTTGTTTTCTCCTATTTTTTTTTTTATCGATATTTTATTAGCTTACTTTTTATTTTATTTTATTATTGAAAGTATTTTTACGACGTAAAAATATAGCTTTCCCGAGTATGATATATTTTTGATAAATTTTCGGAACAGGGTCGGAAAGTTTTTCTGATTCGGAAATCCCGTTCCGAATGTGTGAGAACGAGTCTATCCTTATATTATTTCTTTGCTTCTACAATTTATTTTCCCTTTTTCTTTATTCTTCTCTTTCTCTCTCCTTGTTGGCTGATGAGCAGCTCCTGCACCCGACGCCTCGTTTCTTCTGCTTCCCCTCTGCTCTTTTTCCTCCCTCACGCTACCCATTCCCCAACCCTGGCTTCTCCTTCTCCCATCCTTTCTGATATGCGACTCCCCAACCCCCTTCAGTCTTCACCCTCTGCACAACTCTCTCCCTACTCTCTTTGAATCTCCTCTCCTGTCTCATTCTCTTGCCCTCAGTGTCTCACCTGCATCTCCTCCTTGAACTTGCGGTTGACTGCCCCCTGCAGCCAAGAAGGAGCCACTGGAGAGAAGCCCTCCTCCCTTCTGATCCTTCCAGCAACCACCCTCTTCGAGCCTTGAGAGAGCTGCCCTCCACTGCTGCCTTACCTCCTCCCTTCGAGCCGCCAAGGAGAGCACTTCGGCCGCCCTCACTCCGCCACTACAGCCAGCAACAGACGCCGTCCTCATCTTCATTTGTCCCTCGTCTCGCCTGCTTCACCACGCGTCTTTTCCCCCAGTCGAACCGCCTCGTCGACGCCAGGAAGAGGACGACCCTGTCTCTTCTCCTCTGTCTTTCGCCACTGGAGACATCGAGCCCCTGCAACCGGCGCCTTCGATCTCTTCCTCCCAATCGAACCGGAGAACCGCCACCTTTGCCGCCCTTGCGTGTCGCCGCCGCCTAGTGTCATCAAGGAGCCCCACCTGGAGCCTTGCAGCGCCACCAAGGATGGCTCCTCCTCCGTTTCCCTCTGGCTGCTATCAACAGGGTTCAAAAGCCCTTTAAGAAATTAAAGCGGGCCTCCCTACAATTTAATGTAATTACAGAAAGCACCCATACTATACTTTTGTGTTTATGGCCCTAATTTCGGATAATTGCAAAACTATCCCTACTGGATTTAATTATTGACCTTGACCCAAAGATTTATTTACCAAAAATTAACCTACATGTATGGAATCGTATAATTGCCCGGAAAATGTTTTTTACGGGATTTTAACGTTGGATCTTGAAAACGAGTTTTACCCTAGATTTATATACGTTTTATATTCCGTTCAAATTTAGCTTATAAGCTAAATTTGTTTAGCTTTGGTGTTAGGACTGGAAGCGCCCCGATAAAGGCCAACGATTCCAATCTCGACATCCGTAGATCGACCTCCGTCTTTTGACGTTGTGTGAGTATTCCTTTCCCTCGATCTAGTTATGTTTAGTAGTATCATGCTAGGTTGGATATAACATAACTTAGAGTGAATACCAAGTAGTGGTTATGAACCTTAGGTGAGTTTTGAGGATTTATGATTGTGCTAAGACTTGAGGTGTTTTGTTATCTTGTGAGGTTGTTATAAGGCTTTAAGTTATATGGTTGATCTTATGAGCGTTTTGAGGCTCGAGGTTGGGGTTGTATGATCTTGTGGGATTTTGGAGTTTAGGTTTGGCTTATCCTAGCATGTGGTTTGATGGTTATGACCTTGTGAGATCGTGAGGACTAAGAGTTGTTATCCTAGCATGGTTATGGGTTATGATCTTGTGAGATCATTGGGACTAGAAGTCTAAGGACTTCTAGCATGTGAGAGAGATGCTGATCGTGTGCCTTTTTACAGGCGTTGAGTGTCTTCCTACGAGAAGCTGAGAGCGGGATATAGCGGGATTATCTTGGGACGAGGTAAGTCTCCGGACTTACTTAGCTTGTATTCTTTGTATTAGCATTATTGTGTGTTGGGTGGTGTGTGTTTATTATTTTACTATTTATAACAACTAAACCGGAAATAGGATTACCAACCTTTATATTATTTGGCCCAAGTGTATGATAACGGGCGGTGACATCACTGCCTGGCTCCCCGTGAGAGCTAGGGGGATCTCGACAACTGGCCCGTGTTGGTTAGACGGTCGGAGGCATCCGACCGTTCCATTGCCGGAAGAAGGGACCGAGGCGAGTTTCGGAGGATTCTCGTGTCACAAAAGAAGTTGAACTAGAACGGGATATGACTTAATAAATAAAGATAATAAACCGGATTTGTGTGCTTTGAGTATGTTGTGTGACTATGTTGAATTAATTGTGTTTGTGCCCTTCCCTTTAATTCTAATGCTTCGAATGTGAGCTAACGGTTTTATACCGAATGTTGAGTTTGCCTTGCAGGTTAGGAATGCGGTCGAGAGATCCGGAAGAGTGGGCAGCCGGGGTTCCGTACATTTTAGGAGGGGTTTTGGTTAGAGTCGGGTTGTGTTTGTTCTTCGGTTATTGTGTTTTGTATGCCACGTGTATGGCGTTTAGTCTTTGTTTTGTATCTCGGCTGAAGTCTTTTGGTTGTTCGGTTTCGGGTTCATTGCATTGCATAAAAAAAATGTATTTCATTTTGGCCTTTATTT
The DNA here is from genome assembly GCA_033239125.1 of Fagopyrum homotropicum. Lineage (NCBI taxonomy): Eukaryota > Viridiplantae > Streptophyta > Magnoliopsida > Caryophyllales > Polygonaceae > Fagopyrum > Fagopyrum homotropicum. Next base: position 32,037,256 of record BSWB01000002.1, on the reverse strand, counting down.
GTGCCTTGTTGCAAGATTCGGTGAAATTGTTGTCAAGCTAAGGGTCGGGGCCCATTGTGAGGTCCCAACCCGTAGCATCCCGAGTCCCGTGGATTCGGGGTGTTACATCAAGCAATAATCCTAGCACACTCAATCCAATAGCGGCTTGTGAGGCTCACTACTACCTAGAATTCATCATCTTAGGTATCTAAGATCGGAAATCACCGGGTAGGTCTCTTTCCTCACTTAGTTTGCTAGCATTAGGTCACCCTAAGCTATCATGCTCAACAAACTCTAGGATTTCAACAATCTAACATCCTAACATACAGATTCATCAATTAAATAGCAACAGAAGGAAAAATCGGGTGGATCATAGCAAAAATCGGCCGATTTACTCTGAAGAACAAGTCGATTTTTCTCCTCTGGTTTAGGTTTCGGGCACAAAAATCATCCTAAACTAACATGTAAGTCCATTCTATCATCACCCAAGCTATAACCATCAATCCATCACTCCAAAATCACATTAAACTAGCCAACAACATGCATTTCAAGATCTAAAATCATCATACAAGCATACATGGAATCCATAGCAAGAAGATGAAGTAAGGAAATGAAAGCAATGAAACTTAGCTGGATTTGAGTTTAAAACAAGTCTTTCAACATGCCAAATGTAGCTCCAAGTCAGATCTTACAATCTTCAACAAGCTTCTTAACAAAAATTACTCAAATCTCACTTCGAAATTGAAATCTACACTAATCTCCCTCAAGAACACCCACAAGGGTGTCTTGAAGAGAGCTCCCAATTGGAAGAGTCTTTGGAAGATGCTAGAGGATGTGGGAGAGGGAGAGAATCCCCCAGCAACAGCTTGCAGGCCCACTTATATTCTCCACCAAGAGCAAGGCCGGAGAAAGAGATCGTGGGAAACGTGGCTTAAGCTGTCAAAGGCCAAAAATCGACCCAGTCAAATAAATCGGCCGATTTTCCTGAGTGTAGGTCGATTTTCTTCAACATAAACTTGTTATGATCGTCTAGCCATGAGTTGCTCCATTGCTTGCACCAACAAGGGTCCTTGTGTCCTTCATTGCTCCAATTATGTTCCTTCAAGGCCTTGGATATGTACCACCATGAGGCTTGGTCCTCGAATGTATCGATTAATGTCCAAAAGATCCCCGAAATACCTACAAAACCGACAAAAGCTCGTGTAGACGTCTTTTCTAGAAATATGCATGAATTAAGCGTAAACGTCATGAACTAATGCCAAACCGTGCATGAATAACGGGAAAACTATCTATATGAATGCCTAAAATAACGTCATAAATCACGTTATCAAAATACCCCATACTTAAGATTTGCTCGTCCCCGAGCAAGACCTAACTATAGACTAAGAGATGACATGATTTATGAATGCAGAAAAACAACAAAATCTTTTTGGAATTGTGCTTCTAACATTGGATCACCTTCATAGTCATGTTTCATAGCAATGGACAAGCAATCATGCATAAAACGAATGAAGACATGGAAAGACAATTATACTTAACTAGAAAGCATGCATGAGAGGTGAAAATGAAGAAGTCAAGATGATCATGAGTATGTCCAATCTAGATCACTAAGTCTTACACACATGCATTTAGGTCACAAGGACTTAGGAAAGAAAGGGTTAAGAAACGTTGTGATTAGGTGGGAATTTTTAAGTCATGTGATGCTAATCCGGGAAAGGAACTAACTCCACAATTTCGTTTTTGCTCAACTTCCCAACAAGTGTTTAATTTTCTCCATCTTTTCTTTGTTTTCTTTTCTTTTTCACTTATTTTTGAGACATTGGCATTGGTGTACAAAAGCCGAAACCTTGGTGATTAGCCTTCCTCGGGCTTTTTTATTTTTCGAGGTGCATCCACACCGGGCACACATACCAAAACTCGTTAGGACTATCGGTTTATTTGACTTTGGCAAGGCACAAACACCCGATTATGTGAATGGTGCCGAGTTACTCGTCATTTAAACCAACGTCCCCAAACCTATATTGTTTTTCTACACTTTTCACAACAAATTCAGAACTTCATTCACATCATTCACTCATCAACAACTTCACCCCACACTTGCTTTTCACACACATCAACACACTAGCATGCTCCTAGTCCCGGATGGGTCAAAAGAGGTAAAATTTTTCATCAATTGAGGTGCTCAAACAACATGATCAAGGTGAGAAGTAGAGAAAGATGAATTGCCTTAATTACTCCTAAATGATGTGCAAGAATTAGCATGTAATTTCGACTATCAATCCTCAATCCAATCAAGGCAAACATTCATGATCACAATTCACACATGGGATTCAAGATAAGTACTTCAAGTCCACATATGCATTCATCTATTCAACACATAAGGCCATCCATAGCCAATTCACAAGACAATTTCATCATAAGGGTCATTCCCAAGCTTTAGAAGCACTAAAATTTTTTTAAAAATTTTCTGATTTTTTTTGGATTTTTCGAAATATGTATGTACAATGCAAGACATAATGAAACATGTCACAATATTAAACTATCCTAGATGCTAATCATGCAAGTGATCATGAAAAAACCCCACCCCATACTTAGAAACACATTGTCCCCAATGTGGAAACTAAATAAAGAAGTGAAAGAGAGTCCTCACAATGTAAAATTGGTGATGCTTTGGTATTTCGGTTCACATCGAATGATGATGGTGGATGATCGATCAAGGATGGTAGAGAGCTCTTGATGTTCATTATGGTGTCGGAACCCGCACTTGGCACCGCAAGCCGTCCAAGTTCCACGTCCGCTCCACCCATGCTTGATTGGAGATCATCACTTTCCTTGACAGAAGGAAAAATCGGACCATCTACCCAGGAAAATCGGCCGATTTTGTGCAAGATTAGTCCGATTTTCCTGGGTGCTTTCTTCCTCGTCCATGTGCTTGGATCTTGTACCTTCAACAGTTCCAAAAGGTTTTCACATGACCTCCAACGTCTCATCACACATGACAATCAACAAGATCTAGCACCCAAAAACACAAAAGAAAAACAAAGCACGCCAAGAGCAAAATCAAACAAAAACAAGAAAAATAAAAGGGAAAGACATGTATCAATGGGTTGCCTCCCATTAAGCGCTTCTTTTAGGTCATTAGCTTGACCAAACTCAGAGGATGTGTCAATCCACCTCGAATACCATGGTTTGCTTGAGGAGTCCAAGCAACCATCGCTTTCCGGCATCCATGATGACAAGCAAGGGCCACTTGATGCCCAAATAAGCTTTAAGTTTTCTCTTCACCGGTGAGTAGTAGACTCCGTCATCACCGCTCCCTTGATGATAGTATGGAGTTGCAACCATAGGTGCCACCCCATACTTAGACAATTGGTACTCCGCGGTCATACCGATGAGATGCTTGCCATCCTCATCCTTTATGATCCAAAGAAGGCCGGTTCTTGGAAAGAATTCTTCATTGAGGTACTTCATAACCATCATGGATCCATCATGCTTGCCTTCATCATTCAACATTGGAGACTCCTTAGGAAAGGGACTCCAATGTTCGTGTGTACTCCGGGCAAGCAAGAAATGATTGGAAGGAGTTGAAGTTAACTTAGGGCTCTCCCTTGTGAGCTCTTCAAGTGTGGTTCCGGGGTTGATGGCAAGGATGTCCGGGGGTGAGAATACTTCATTGCACTCCTCCAAAGGTGAAGGAGGTGGAGGTAAGCCTTGAAGGATGGTAGGATCTCCTAGCATAAGAGCATGCCTAATCTCCTCAATCTCCCTCCTCATTTGTTCTTCTCTTTCGACATTCAATCTTCTTTCATCCTTCAGGGCCAAATCCCTTAGCCTCACTTGATCTCAAGCTTTATCCAACTCTTCTTGAAGGTCTCTATTGGTTATGGTTGAATCGGATAATTCTTGGATCTCCTCATGGTGAACCTCCTCTTGTTGAAATACTTCCGCTTCAAGCACCATGTGGGCACTCGAAATGGAAGCAAGGTTGCTCTCTAGATCATCCATCTTCCTCAACATTTCTTCTAGCATTGATTCCACTCGGTCATTATGAGGTTAATGGTGAGGTTCCACATAAGGCAATGTAGTCATGTGAGCTTGATCATGGGACTCATGATAGGCATTAAACTCCTCCCAATACTCAAACTCATCATGGAGAGGTCCTAGATCTTGGCTTTCCATCCACTCCTCATACTCCATGTTGTCAAGGTCGTCTTGGAAGTACAATCCGTCCATGGCAAACATGAAAAGGCAAAGACAAAAACAACACAAGATCAAAAGTAACAAGAAAGATAAACACTAAAAACGATCAAAAGCAAATTACTCAATCTAGACCTAGTCCCCGGCAACGGCACCAAAAACTTGTTACGCTCAGGATGTGTGTGATACACAATAGGTTTTAAAATTTATAAACTCGATCTAATCTCCTAAACTACCTAGCGAAACCCGCAGTGTACGGATCGTTATGTAGAAAGGAAAGTATTCCGAGGTCGAACACAAGGACTGAGGCGAAATCAAGTCATTCAATGATCAAAGATAGTGTGAATCTAGTCTAAGAAAAGAGAAAGAAATAAAGAAATGAAAATCACGATATTTTTGGTTGGGTTTTTGTGGTGATCAAGCAAGATCACAAATCAAATAAGATAATGAATCAAACTAACAACTCAAGTTAGCAAAATAAACAAGCAACACAAACTCGATATATGTGATCAAAGAGAGAAAAGTGGATTCTAGAGGTCAAGATTTCCGGTTATGGCATTGGACTCAAGGTTCTAAAGATTCTAAGGACAAGGCTGCGGTGTTGGGAAAGGGTATTTCACTAATGAAAGCAATTACCGGGTAGGTCTCTTACATCACTAATCCCGCATCAAACTCCTATTACCGGGTAAGTCTCAAGGAGGTAAAGTTGGGAATTCTACACAAACCGGACACTACTTAAGGGGCAAACCTCTCCTTACCGGGTAAGTCTCGGAAAAGGTAAGTCTCAAGCAATAATCCTAGCACACTCAATCCAATAGCGGCTTGTGAGGCTCACTACTACCTAGAATTCATCATCTTAGGTATCTAAGATCGGAAATCACCGGGTAGGTCTCTTTCCTCACTTAGTTTGCTAGCATTAGGTCACCCTAAGTTATATCATGCTCAACAAACTCTAGGATTTCAACAATCTAACATCCTAACATACGGATTCATCAATTAAAGAGCAACATAAGGAAAAATCGGGTGGATCATAGCAAAAATCGGCCGATTTACTCTAAAGAACAGGTCGATTTTTCTCCTCTGGTTTAGGTTTCGGGCACAAAAATCATCCTAAACTAACATGTAAGTCCATTCTATCATCACCCAAGCTATAACCATCAATCCATCACTCCAGAATCACATTAAACTAGCCAACAACATGCATTTCAAGATCTAAAATCATCATACAAGCATACATGGAATCCATAGCAAGAAGATAAAGTAAGGAAATGAAAGCAATGAAACTTAGCTGGATTTGAGTTTAAAACAAGTCTTTCAACACACCAAATGTAGCTCCAAGCCAGATCTTACAATCTTCAACAAGCTTCTTAACAAAAATCACTCAAATCTCACTTCGAAATTGAAATCTACACTAATCTCCCTCAAGAACACCCACAAGGGTGTCTTGAAGAGAGCTCCCAATTGGAAGAGTCTTTGGAAGATGCTAGAGGATGTGGGAGAGGGAGAGAATCCCCCAGCAACAGCTTGCAGGCCCACTTATATTCTCCACCAAGAGCAAGGCCGGACAAAGAGATCGTGGGACACGTGGCTTAAGCTGTCAAAGGCCAAAAATTGACCCAGTCAAATAAATCGGCCGATTTTCCTGAGTGTAGGTCGATTTTCTTCAACAGAAACTTGTTATGATCGTCTAGCCATGAGTTGCTCCATTGCTTGCACCAACAAGGGTCCTTGTGTCCTTCATTGCTCCAATTATGTTCCTTCAAGGCCTTGGATATGTACCACCATGAGGCTTGATCCTCAAATGTATCGATTAATGTCCAAAAGATCCCCGAAATACCTACAAAACCGACAAAAGCTCGTGTAGACGTCTTTTTTAGAAATATGCATGAATTAAGCGTAAACGTCATGAACTAATGCCAAACCGTGCATGAATAACGGGAAAAACTATCTATATGAATGCCTAAAATAACGTCATAAATCACGTTATCAGAACCCTAGAAGAACCAACATGAGTTATTGGAAGTCCCTTACCATTGTCAACTATCATTTCGTCATCTCTAGTGTATGGATGGTGTAAGGCTAAGTTATTGAAATCGTTGGTGACGTGCTGAGAAGCTCCACTGTCGATCAGCCAAGGTGAGGTTGAGTGGTTGGTATGCAGCAGGTTTGTTTGAGGAGGCGGAGTAGATGGAAATCGTGCAGATGAAGGTACTTCAATAGTAGGATGTAAGGACTTGTAAGTAGGGCATTGAGCCAAGACATGACCCACTTGGCGACACCATTGACAACGTTCCTTAAAGGGTTTTGGTTGGTTAAATTGGTGAGGTTGATTTGTGAATTGTTAGGTGAAGAATATGGGCGATTGTTGGGAGGTTGATGAGTAGTTGGGATATATGCAGATGAATTTGACTTACCTGTGTTTTTAGAAGACCTGGTTTGAACGTTGAAAGCCGTCATTGCCCCTCCAGCCTCTTTGTGGTTATACTTCAATGAGAGCTCATGATTTATGAGTTTCTCATGAAGTTCTTCAAAAGCGATTGAGGAATCCCTTGCATTTATGGCATGGATGACATGCAGGTACGGCTCATCCAGTCCCTTCAATACATAATCAGTGATGTCTTCAGAGGACACAGGAGACTCGAGGGATGCAAGTAGATTCGTTGCTTTTCGAATGTTTTGCACATAGGTTGAAATGGAGTCCGTGCCTTTTGTCATATTGCGCAAGCGTTCCTTGACTTGTTTTACGTGTCCTCTTGACGGATTGCCGTAGGTGAGACGTAATGCCTCCCACACTTCTCTGGACGTAGTTGCAGTGGCCACAAAGCTGACAACTTCTGTAGTAAGTGTGCCCAACAATGATCCAAAAATCAGGCGATCTTGACGCTGATAGGTTTTGTATTATGGATTGGGAGAAGATGAGTTTGGTAGCATTTGTTGTGGTATGGCAATTGTGCCTAAGATATACCCATCTAGGTCATATCCTTGTAGAGTAGCAAGAATTGCTGATTTCCAGACAACATAGTAGTTTTGTGTAAGTTTGATTAGGTTCGTGAGAATGACAAGGATGAAGGGTTTAGTTGGTTCATGAGGGTTTGCTAGTGTGTTTGTGTATTCAGCCACGGTTGTTTGATCTGAAGGATCGAACTAATCTGATACCATATAAGCTGTTGAATGAATCGATGATTTATTAATGAAGATGTTGAGGGTATATATACATGAGAGATGAAGATCCTCTCCTGATATCTCTGTCTAACAACCTAATATAAATCTTTAACAGAAGATTAGAGTATATTGTTAGTTGTTATAACATATTATTGTTTAAAGAAGACTCCCCAGCTATGATTGAAAGTTGAATTTTACTTGGTAAATGGTCATTCTCTTTCTGTATTGGTAGGATGATAGAATTTGAAGGTTGAATCTTTGCACATTTTTATTCAGGTTTTATTAGGTCCATGTCTTCGATGCTCACCACAGCGGAACATTCTTAATTGTCATTCTCTTTCTGTGTTTGTAGAAAGATAGAATTTGAACGTTTTCACAATTTCTTCTGTGTTTATACTTGTGTGTTGAGCACAACCCGGAAATATGTGCTTCTAAAAGATCTTTCATACCCGAGAGAAGTGTTGAACGACGATTTTTCTGCTCCTTTAAGATTGAAAGTAACATAAGTATATACAAATATTACAGTCTCTTGAGCGGAGAAGCAGATACAGAACCAACAGATGAAGAGAAAAGTTACTTTGCATTATTTGACCTAGGATTTATAAGTGGCAATCCGTATATGAAGGAAGGAAAAAACTTATATCCCCTATACAACAACACTATGAACAAGTGAACAACACTCTTGACTTTCTTGTCTAGTTATGCAGTAGATGCAACATCTTGTAAAAGCATCTGTGTATTTAGCGAATGTAAGTTCTCCCAAGTGACCATAGGCCTGTTTCCTTGACAGGTCCCTGGAAAGTTTAAATGCCAAGGAAATTAATCAAACTTATATCCCCTATACAAACCCTTAGCTGCAAAACCTTAAAGGCAAGAAGAGATAACACACCTGCGTCTTTGCAGAAGGGAAGACGTTCCAAAACCTCAGGGTCTCGTCTCCCGCTCCCGTTACTATTGTCTGTCGAAAACATTTTCGTTACCAAACTGAAGAACTAATTGGTAACCATATACGAGTCTTATGAATCATATTTTACCTGACCATCTGGTGATACAGCAAGATAAAGAACTCGTAAGCTGTGGCCAGTTAAAGTGGCGACTTTAGCCAGTGAAGGATATTTCCACACCATAATCTGGTTCTGTGAATACCCATGAGTGCTAACGAGTTCATTTACATTCTTGCTCCATGCAAGGTTGCACACCTGACTTCCTGTATCTATACTATTCACATGGTTCCCGTTCGTCGTGTTCCAAAACCGGATGCATCTATCTGCCGTCCCACCACCGGATGCAAGAAGGCCGCTTTGGTGAGGAGACCATGTTATGGCTTTCACTGCAGCCGTATGTTCTGTTAGTCTTAAAACCGGCTTTTGAGAGTGTTGGTTCCATACTAACAGCTGATTATCATTGCCACCGGAAGCGAGTTCTCTGTCGTCATGGGACCATTTCAGTCCACACACCTGAAATTTGAGCTCATATTAGTAGCCAAAATCATGGATTTTGAATAATACTGGGAAATGAACTGTAAATGTTGTTTTACCTCGGATTTGTGACCAACAAATTTGCTAACGTAGTCATTTGAGACACGAAGATCATGCTGAAGTATGCTACGATCTCTGCTACCGGATGACAAGATGCGAGAATTCCATGCTAAGACACCGGCTCTTGTCTGATGGCCTCCCATTGTTCTTATCTTTTTGCACTGACTCGAATCCCATACCTATATACCCATTCATGAATTTATGTCAATCTTAACTATTATGATGAATATAATTGTGACATAATCATGTTGTTACCTGAACGTGACCGAGATTGGTTCCAACTGATATGTATGAACCCTCCTTAGTCCACTGTACTGAACTAACACTATCGTTCGGTCCCAAATCACACAATTTTGTCACCTAAAAGTAGCAAAACAATTACAGATTAATAAGAAAACTCATTAAGTCTGGTTTCTTCTACTTGGTCATCTCAAAAGGTCAGAAATGGCAATATTACCTTGCTGTTTGAAGCACTCCACAAATAAACGCAGGTTCCTAACCCAACAGCTAGTGTATTTTGAGACGACCAGTCAACTAAGTTCAAGTAGAAGTCATCCTGCAAGGCTGGTGCATCCAAAACCTGCACATTCCCGTTCACTAAATCAAATTTGATAAAAAAAAAATCAATTCGGAATGGATTGGCTTATTTGTTTAATGGATGCATATTCATCTCAACACCAAGATTTATTCCCACACTTCCAAACTAACATAAATGCTGAACAAACAAGACGGCACTGTAAGATACATAACCAATTGGAATAGAAGAATGTGGTGAATCACGAGACAATGGAGTTCTAATTCAAAACCAATTGCTTGTAAGATTCATGATCCCGATTTGAGATTTTATTTCTGCGTCAGATTCAAAGAATTTCAAAACACCACAAGCAAACCGAAGAAAATTGTCAAGCTCATTCATATCCTTCTAATGAGCGATGAAGGCACAAACTAATAGGCATGGTATCCCGGTATGTACCTTATGAGGGGTTTTAGGCACCTTTCGAGGTGGCTTCAACGGTGAAGGGGCCTCTGAATAACCAGTATCGCGGCCTAGTGTTGAAGGAGAGAAGGGAGAGCTGGGAGCTGGGGACTGCTCAGTTTTGAACCTCAGAATGTTAGGGCTTCTCGGAGATCCATAACCTGCAGGAGAAGAAGAAGAAGCAAAATCAGAACCAAACAATTCCTGTTTCAATAGCCTCGCGTATACCTCACTCGCGCCTCCACCACCTCCTTCTTTGGCAGAAGAAGAAGACGGGGATGGCTTTTCAATAAGGTCAAACGTGTATAGTCTGGAAGACGATCTCAGCGGTATGAATCTGTCACTGCAAATCGACTTAGAATTCGATTTCGAAGACGGAGACGAGAGACTGGAGATGGAACGCGGTGAGGCAACAACGTTTGACATCGATCGGATCGAAGGAGGAGGTGTGGAGAAAGCGGCGTCTAGCTTAAGGGATGACTGTGACATCCCCATCGGTAGATTCAGCCCGCTCTTTCTCCGTTCAGTCGCCATTGATTCGATCTTCTGATCGGATTGATTTGGGAGATGAAATCACTCTCTCTCCCTCTCTTGATTGATGAAGGTCGTAAGTTGGAAAAGAGAAAGAGGGGTTTTTCAATCGGAGAAGTAAAGACTGAAACGATCCTGGTGTTCGTCGATTTAATTTTGTAGTCCAACGGTCGACGCCTTCAAGTTCATGAAATACTATAGGGGTATATTGGTCATTTACAAGCGTTTCTCCAACGGTCACATTTCACGCTGCTAAGCCTGAGTTGGTACGTAAGTAGCCGTTGCAGTTCATGAATTATGGGTTCTAATTATATTAGTTGTATTTTTCTGGGCCAGATTAGTATCTACAAAAACACCATTAATGTTCCTACCAAAAAAAAAAACACCATTAATGATGGATAGGTATAAAAAAGATTTGATAGAAATAATCTTTGAAGGGGTCAAATTGGTATGTAACTATATTATGTCACGTAATTATATACCTAATGTAGTATCCATGCTGTATTCATTTCATTTAATCAAATTTCAATTTAAATAAATAAGTAAGAATATTGTAATTTATTTAAAAATGCATAGATTTCATTATCATAAAATATTATTTATGATCACATTTAAATAAATCACATGTTAGTAATTATATAATATTAGTTATTAAATTATAAATAAGTAATATGATGGAGTGTAAAGGTAAATAAAGTGTGTTAAAAATAAAAATATTAATTAAAAACATAAAAAATAATGGAAGAATTTGTAAACTTATATAAAAAGACATTTAATGTAGAAAAAGATAATGGACAATTTTGATAACTAGACCTTTTTAAAAAATTATAGTAGTAATTAGGCTTTTTAATGTTTCAACAAAGTAAATATACCCTAACCTTTTGTATTTATTCTCAAACTATACACACTCTTCTTTCAAGGGGTACATTTACTAAATACAAAACTATAAAAGGTCTAGTAACCAAATTATTTCAAAGGGATAATTAGTGAAAATTTATAAGATGAGAATGTGTGAAAAAAACATGTCACAGAATGTTCAAGACATAACCGATGCAATCCCTATTTCTTCTTTTTGATGCACCACCTTCTCTCAACAAACTTTCTCTCCTACTAGCTTCTTCTCCAACAAACACACATGCCCAATCTAGTAACAAAGAGTCCAACTCCTCTGGTCTAGTGTTTTCTTCGAATAACAACTGATCCACACAAAAGCCAACTCCAAAACTCGATCCAGATTTTGTCTAACATCATATTTTCGGTTATAATCGGGTTTATTTTGCTATGATATTTTTTGTTAAAATTAGATTTTTTTTTCTTAATTTTATTTTGTAGTAATATATTTATCTCTTTCGTTACATATATTATTTTTGTTGATTTCATTTTTTATATTATTTTTAGGTCCAAGTTCATAATATTATTTATTCGTTTTGTTTACGATTTGTTACCTCATAGATTTTGTCATTGCTTTGTTCCGGATGTAGGATACACCGTGTTAGAAAAACCTAGTTTTGATGAGGTTTGAGATTATACTGGTTGTCTTGGAGAGAGTATGAGCATTCTCATTTGAAAGATCGAGACAAAAGCCGGTGACCGATGGGGCGATTCTTGAGGTTCACATGAAGTGGTATAAAGAGTCAACACCTCATTTGGAGATTTTTTGTTCCTTTTTCCAAATTTGCACACTTTATTTCAAATTTTTAATTGTTCAACTTTTTTTAAATTGTTTCCTATAAATACCCAATCCATCTTCCATTATTCCGCACCAACATTCTCAAATCTCTCTACTACTACTCTCAAGTCTCAATCTCGTATACTCATAATTCTCGATTTCTCGTCTTTCTCGAATTCGTCTCTCAATCTCGTAATCTCGATCTTGTAATAAAAAACTTGAGGGACAACATTCATATCAATTTCTTCCCTAGCACCCAAGAAATCAAAACTCAAATGCCCGAAATGTCACAAGGTGAAGAGGCATTTCGACAAGTTCCTCAACTGAAAATGCTTACATCCGACATTTTTACAAAGCATTACAAGAAGGGTGAGACTAGACACGGGTCCGATTTGAACCAAACCGCCAAACCGGCGGTTTGTGAACCGGCCCAAACCGACTGTTTGGCCAAACCGACGGTTTAGGTTTGCCGGTTTGGCCAAACCGTGGGTTTACGGTTTAGGTTTAGGTTTGGCCCGGCGGTTTACCCAAACCGGCAGTTTAACCGCCGGTTTGGTTATTTTTTTTTTATAAAAAAATGGACCAAACCGGCGGTTTGGAGATCAAACCGTCGGTTAACCGCCGGTTTGGTCCGGTTTGGTCCAGTTTTTCAATTTTTTTTTTTAATAAACCGGCTAAACCGCCGACCAAACCGGCGGTTTAGGTTTAACCTAAACCGCCGGTTTGGATTTTGACGGTTAGGTTTCACTAGTACAAATTCTATGTTTCTCGGGACAATTTTCTCGGGTGTTTAAGAAAATTCCGTAAAAAATTAGAACTCTCGGGACTTAATTTAAAAACTCCCTTAAAAAAAATATGAATTAATTTATTAAAAAATAAACTAAGCTCTAGGGAGTTTTAGACCGACTCCCTAGAATTGTTTTGCCGCTCTCGGGAGTTTTAGACTAAACTCCCTAGAATTGTTTTGCCGCTCTCAGAGTTTATTTTAATATGTCCCGAGAAAACCCAGAGACAAAGCCTTAACCTAAATTGCTCCAATTACCTCGCGGTACTCGATAGTCATTGTCGCCTCCCAAAAAAAATTGTTGAGAGCTTAGTATCGATGAAGGATGAAAGCTGAAGGCTGGAATGTATTGATTCACCGTCTATTACATCAACTTGAACATTGCTTTTGAGTATCGTGTTGTCTGCACCAATTGCTCTCGCGGTACTCGATTCGTGTTGTCTGCCCCACCAGGTTAGTCTATGGTTTTGAGTATCGGTTATGGCTAGTATGGATTTGTACACTACTCTCTCTTGAGCCTTTTGGTTGTGTACTAAGTAGAAGAACAAGTATGTTGATGAATATAAACCACTGCGATTTGATTTCATTGTTGTTATTTATAGTTTTGATTTTAAACTGTAACGATATGGAAGAGAATTACCTGTAACTGGTAAGAACTTACTAAATAATGATCTATCATAATTCACTAAAAGAAGAGCAAAGAGGATAGTTTAGGGTAGGTTAGGGTAATAACTGCCTATTCCTCCAAGCTGAATGATAGCATTGATTGAATGATTCACTGGTGAAGCCCAATAGTACATTTAAGCCTCAGCTTTGCATCAGTAGACTGAACCAAATTCATGTCTTGATTTTGCATGTTTTGAAGAATTAAAACATAAAAATATACAGAAATGAAGAGAGTTTGTTGGAGATTTTCTGTGGTATGGCTCAAAGGTGCAGCAACTAATGTTTCCTTTTATAATTAGGAATTAGTTGGATTTGTCTTGCTAGCTCACTCCATATCAGGAAACAATATAAGTGGGGTTAGCTTCTGAAAAGAGTACTGCAAATGATTTACTTCTCCATCCTTAATACGCAACCATTGCAAAGTATTAGAGGGTTATCTAATCCTAACTTGGAACAGACTTATATCTAAAACTAAATCAATTAAAATTAGAAAACTAGTGCCTTGTTGCCTCTTGTGACTTCTGCGTGCACTCAATTTATGGAGCATAACATTAGGACATTCCTATAATGCCATTACTCTCATCAGTAACGCCATATAAGTCTTCTATAGTAATTTATATGAGATATCAGATAAATATACAAAAATAGTCAGAGAAACCTTTCATTCCATGATTTCCATCGATACAATAGGTGTAAAAGTAATTCGCCTACTATAACTTTGCCTAGGTAAATACGAGGGGTTCCATTACTTTGGACAATTTATAGAAACAATAATCACTAATATTTATATACATCAAAAATACCTAATTAACAAGTGGTTTTGTAAAATTTAACTTAAGTTTATGTGGTAGGTTGATTTTGAAGTTTACTTATAGACAATATACTGCGTATTTCTTCCACTCCTTTCCTGACATTAGGGAATATATGCTCTATGCTTGAGATGTAAGTTAGTTTTATAAATAGTCGTTGCAAAATACTGACTTGTTTTTATAATGATTAGATGATTGTGACAAGCATTGTGATAACCCAGTTGCAAGTCATTGTTTGGCGGCAAGGTTTTTAGATAGTCTATTGTATGGTAAACTGGTGTTTGGCGGCAAGGTTTTAGTCAAACCATTAATGATAACCCAATTGCAAGTCATTGTTTTGCTTGCAAAATATATTTATTGATGTAAGCAAGCAAATGTCAGGCTAGCTGTTATATTCATAGGAGAAAGTGTTGTTTTAATCTTTCAATAGTTGTTGGGAAATTGCAGTGTGAGTTATGATCAAGTTAATGAACTGAACTTTGTGCAACTGTGTGTTTGTGAAATTCCCTATAAAAAGTCAACAACTACTGTGTAATCTAATACATATTCAGCAGATTGAAAATGCAGCTTATGTTCAGGTTAAGTCCAAATCAAAATATGACAGTCATGTAATAGGCTTGTTGTTTGTAATAGATCTTAATACTAACTTTGTCATCTTATTTTTGTTTCTCATAATCCAAAAACAGAAAGAAATCATTTTTTAATGAAATTCATGTATGTCAACAGATCCAAGAGCCAATAGTAATTGATATAGTCATAATTTAAGAAAAAATCAATAATTATTGATCTCGAATCTCTTAATATGTGAATTGCTGGACTTGTAATATCACCTTGACCATAATTAACTTGCAGTTTAAATTTCTTTAAATGTGATTGATGTATAATAGTATTTTTTGTTCAAAAGAGAATGGAGATGGCAATTCATTTTTTTTTCAAGCTTAAGGGGCATTGACCTTTCAATGTCGAAGCAACTTATAAAAACCCAATGTGGGATATTCTCTGAATCATCATATTTGAGTAATCAACCAGCATTGAGTAGGGAATTCATCTTGAGTAAATACAAGTTATTTGTTTCATAAAAGATAGAAATACTAACTGTTATCAGTCTTCTGTGCAGACTTTTTTGTTTACAATGGGGCGTTCAGCTAATGGAGATGATAATGGGAATGGAAATCCCGGAGTACCAAGACCACTTAAGGAAAACGTTCTTTGGGAGATTAAGCATTGCTTGAAGGAAATTTTCTTTTCTGACGAACTTGCTAAAGAATTCCATGGTCAATCTGCGGCGAGGAAGGAGATTATTTTGTTAATCATTGACCTATTCTTTGATGTATTGCAGGATATTGCATATGCTAAGCTTGCAATCTGAAATCTGAATATGGACTATGTATGTTCTTACAATACCCTATTACGAGTTTGCAGATTCAAGCTTTGTCCCGCCATTGGTATACGCGTGCATGGGAAGCTGAAGGGATATTGGCATAGGACCAGTTGTTGTTGTCTCTTTTGCCTTAGGGACTTTGCTTCAAGCAGAGATTGATTTTGTTAAAAATTCAGACGAATACTTAAGGCTCGACTTCACTGCTACGTTTTTTTCTGGGATCACAAAAGCAACCCTCGGAATCTTCAGGTTATATACATAAGCGCAGGTTATGTCATTCTTAATTTCAACCCGATACTGATGCTTTCTTTGTGGCTCATCAAGTTAGGTTTCTTGATTGATTTCCTGTCACACGCGGCCATTGTCGGGT
This sequence comes from Fagopyrum homotropicum, assembly GCA_033239125.1. Lineage (NCBI taxonomy): Eukaryota > Viridiplantae > Streptophyta > Magnoliopsida > Caryophyllales > Polygonaceae > Fagopyrum > Fagopyrum homotropicum. The sequence goes on along the minus strand of BSWB01000002.1, from coordinate 32,021,194 downwards.
TTATGGTTGATGCTGCAGTAACTATTGCCCTCCAACAGCTTAAAGGACTATTAGGGATAACATTCTTCACCAAGAAAACTGATATTTTCTCAGTCCTACAATATGTGTTTAAAGCTGCTCATCATGGGGTAATTACTCATTTTTGTACTTCTACAGTTGATAGTCATAATTAATGATGTTCTAACTTAGCTTTCCCTTTGCTCTTGCAGTGGAACTGGCATACTATACTCACTGTGTCACATTTTTTATCTTCATTCTAGTAACAGTATATTGTAAGGCTCATTCCTTAAAAAACATATGACTCTTTTGTTGCTAAAATTTAGATATTTTGTACGTTAAAACCATATAATGAGACAATATTTGAGTGTATGTGTTGTTGAATGTTGGAACAAACTAAATACAGCATTTGATTGTTATTATAAGTGTATGCTTTGTTGAATCATGCAACAACCAACAAGTCTGGAGATCTTTTTTTTTTTTTTTATTTCTAAGTGTTAGCAGGAAAGAAGCCACTTTAAATATGTGATAAAAAAAATAGCTTACGGCATTTTTATAAAATAAAGCCCTTTAAACAAATCCGTATAAATATCTTTCGGGGGTTTTTAAAAAAAGTCCCTTGAGACATCCTTCGGGAGTTCTTATTAAAACAAGATGTCTTTAGGGAGTTTTGTAAAAAAAAGTCCTTAGAGATGTCTCTCAGGACTTTTTGATAAAACTCCCGAGAGATATCTCTAGGGAGTTTTTTTAAAAAGTCCCGAGAGATATCTCTAGGGACTTTTTTAAAAAAGTCCCGAGAGATGTCTCTCGGGACTTTTTTTAAAAACTCCCTAGAGTATTTTTGTTTCTCAGGACTTGCAGAATAACTTCCGAGAAAAAGCTCTCGGCCAAAGGTTTTACGGGACTTCAAAAACTCCCTACCGTAATGCAAAAAAAGTCCCGAGAAACTTATGATTTGTACTAGTGTTTGCGACCCACCACTAGGTGAGACGGTGAACGAATATTGTCAAGTCTCATTCAATTATTGTCTGAAGGTGTCCAAGTGGAGGGAGAAGGGCCGCTACGGGACTTTGCAAATCCACATGCAAAAATTCATCTCGAAAAGCTAGAGATATCACGAATACAACCACAATTGTCCTACGAGTTTCCAGCTTCTTCCTCTCAATCTCTGTTATTTATGTATAATCATAGTGAAGAAAGTTTAAGATAAACCAACGTTATATGTTCTCATGCATTTTCATTTGCTTATGGGGAATATGAAGAAGTTCGAGCATATACCACTAAATATCTTCAACCTTCTTTTAAACCAAATTCTCGCAAAACCGTTTCCAAAATTAGTTTCTACTTGTAGTGATATTTGGAATACACTATTATAAAAACATTTTTACATGAGCGTCCCTTTATATTTTATTGATAACGATATGTTTTTACATAAATATGCTATTGATTTTTGCCATTTCAACCAAATACATAATGGCACAAATATTGCAAACTTGAAAAAAATGGTTTTACAAGAATAAAATTTACAAGGTCGAGTTTTTTTTATATTCTTTTAATAATACATCCGCTAACACCTCCACCGTAACAAAATTGGTGGAGGATGCGGGACAATATTTGTGAACTCCTTTGATTCATTAAAGACGTGCATGTCATGCTTTAAACTTATGTTTTCAAGATAAACTTAAGATTTTAGCGGTTATACTAACCCCCATCATTGACGTTATTGATCATATTTGACACTCTTCCGATTTGAGAAAAATATGGAGAACAATATGTTTACAAAATAATGTCCATCCAATTGCATTTTCAAAAGACATTAGAACTCGTTGGAACTCTACTTACAAATTACTTGGTCAAGCCCTTCGTTACAAAGAGCTTTTACAAGTTTTTTCCGCACAAAACGTTCCTTGGTCAATTTTAGATGATGAAAATGTTTGACAAACTTTCCTTGATATTTGTAATGTTTTAAAGGTTTTTAGTGATGCAACTAATTTGATGAGTTACGTTTACGCTCCCACTTCTTATAGCTTTCTAGAATTAGCCGTAAACATTTTCGAGGCTTTTCAAACCGGTTCTACTTTTCCAAACCTTATAATTGTTATATATGATTATATAACATGAAATTGAAATGGCTAAAATATTACAACGAAATTCCATGAATTTATCTTATTTCCACTTTTTCCACCGTTTTTATCCTAGATTTAAACTCGAAGGTGTTTCCGATTTGTTGGTTGTTTATTATGATTGTTTGGGTTTAGATTATAACAACACTTTTACAATTATCATAATATTCATATTGAAATTGAAAAATTATTTTCTTCATTTCAAACAAGTTTTATCTCTTCTTCTTCTTCTTCTTCTACCGCCTAACTGACTCCTACACCATCTTCTTCTTCTTCTTTCTGTAATACACGGAATTTTTTTTTTTCGGAATTCCGAACCGAGTTACATGGAATATTTCTTTAACCGGCCAGATGGGCTAATTCAAGCTACCCTTTTATTCAACAGCCTGGCGGGCCTTAATTGCCCTCCTTGCGGCCCAACCTTCTCGTTTTCCCTCAGAAGCCAGCCGGCCCAATCTCTTTTTTTTCTCAGAAAGACAGCCAGCCCAAACTCCTCCTTTCCCTGCTTTCACACTCAACGAATCTCAACAGCAAATTAACCCAGATTTCGACCCCAGTTTCCGCATCAACCTTGGCTTCTTCGTAACCATTTCTCCACGTTCTTCTGGCTAACAGATACGGAATCATCGACTTCTACTCTTCACGATCAACATCGGTGAATGCCTTCAACCACTGCATTCGGACGAAGACGAGCTCTCCCCATCCCGATACTTTCCCTTGCCGAACGCAGAGCAGCATCGCTCCCCTAGCTCTCGTCACGCCATTGAAGGGTCTGCTCCATGTCCTCATCGAGCACCTGCTGTCGGAGCCAAAGACAGGTGCTTTTGTTCGGCCATCTACACGGACGGCACGGGAAAGGCTCCACCACTCGACCTTGCCACCTCTCTTATACCTATTAAACTCCCAGCAACGCAGTGACCCTTTTCTTCTTCGTTCCAGCAACGCAGCAACCCAGGACCCTTCTTAGCACGTAACGCCGGATCTTCTGGCTGTCCCGCCACGAGCCAACCAATCAACACCCGGATAACTACGTTGCTATCACCGGTAAGCTTCTTCTGTAGGTTCATTTACGATCAATTGCCACACTAGGAGCATGGAGGGATAGAGATCTTTATACATTGTTTTTCTTGCTTCCTGAGTTCGATGCTTTAGAATCGAAGTATAGATCTCTTGCAATCCCTCTTTATTTTTCTAGAATTTAAGATTTCAAATGCAGACTTTGAGGATAGTTTTGATGCTTTATAATTATCATCCACCGTTGCATTTTTGATATGCCGTAGATGGATATATGTTTTTGATGTATTAAAATTTGAGAACGATCCAACGGTTAGATTTGAACTTATGATGTCTCGAAGTAGAGTTGTAACGTCCTTTGTTCTAGTCATGAGAGCGCTTCGCATAGAATGATTAGATATTTTAATTGAAATTTTATGATTTTTGTACTAGGATTTTATATTGAGTCAAGTAGGATCCAGAGTTTTTCATGAAAGCTAGAAGTTAGTAAAATCTTCCAGCTTAGCTAAGTCATTCTTGTGAGTTTTGGATTATGGTTTTGGATCCCACATGATAGTTTGGAAGTATTCTAGGAATATTTCTAGGGTTTTGAGACCTAGAGATACAAATAGTCTTTTCACTCTTATGAGGGTATTTTGGTAATTTTTGTTAAGTTATCTCTAGTATCTTAGAAGTTTTCAACTTCTAAGAGGTTTGGACATATTTTGATCAACTTTCCTTTTATATCAGGAGGTTGAGTGTTTTCCTTGCAGATCAGGTTAATGAGATATCGAGATTCGTAACTCGATTCAGGTAATTAGTCCTTTGGGCTTACTTAGCTAGCTTCTAGATGTCGGAATGAGTGATGATAGTGGTGATTGATTATATGTTTATTAATACTTTATTACTTTATGTATAACCGACCTTTAGTTGGCCCAAGAGTAATGGACGGTGACATTCTGCCTAGTAGCCCGAGGGAGACTGAGAGGATCTTCGGGACTAGGCCATACATGGTTTACAGGGAGGATACCGAACCACTCCATATGGTATACGGGGACGTATGACGAACCTCACTAGCTGGATAAGAAACGGAGGTGAGAGTTTTAGATGTCTTGTGCCACAACCTTAAAACGGATTGAAGTGAATCACCTAATCATAAGATAATAACCGGTTTTGTGTGCAAGCATGTTGAGTGTTAAACTATTATTCTTTATGTGATTGTGTTATTTAGGGGTGTAAATTGGCTCGAGCCGCTCGGGCTCGGCTCGCCAAAAGCTCGAACTCGGCTCATTCATATTACAAACGAGCCGAGATCGAGCTCCATTACAGGCTCGGAACGAGCCCGAGCCCGAGCCGAGCCCGAGCCGAGCCCGAGCGGCTCGGCAAGGCTCGTCCGTTAAAAAAAGAAAAAAAGAAAAAAGGTGTTAGGGAATGGGAAGTTAAGTTAGGGTTTTTTTTGTTTCTTCGTTAGTTCGCTCCAGCAGGCAGCCGCAACAGCCTCTCGCTCCACTTCCAAGTTCCAATCTGCGTAGCGCCGCTCTCCTCTCGGACCTCTCCTCCGGCGCCCTCGTTCGCAGTCCGTCTCCGGCACCCGTTCCGGCCACGCCTCACCCATCTTCGCCCTCCGGCACCCGGCTGTTCCCCTGTTCGGTTGTTCCTCTCCTCTTCGGCTCTTCCGCAGGCTCGCAGCTCCTTTGTTCGTCTGTTCGGCCTGTTCCCCTCCTTGTCCTCTAGCTCACAGGCTCGCAGGTCCTCCACCTCGATGGTTCCCATCTTCCGCAGCGGCGCAACCTCCATTCTCCGGCTCGGCTTAAATGAGCTCAGACGAGCCCAAACGAGCCAAACAAGCCTGAACGAGCCTAGACGAGCTCGAGCCCGAGCTTTCCGAGCTCGGGCTTGGCTCGTATAAAAACGAGCTAAACAAGCCGAGCCCGAGCTTCAAAAAAAGCTCGCGAGCCGAGCCTGAGCTTGATCCAAAGCTCGTATATATTTTCAGGCTCGGCTCGGCTCGAATAAAAACGAGCCAAGCCTAAATGTGTAGAAGCTCGGCTCGTTCGGCTCGTATTACACCCCTAGTGTTATTATTGTTCTGCTAATTTTTGGATAGTTAGCTAACGGTTATCTGTGTTGTTAGATTATTTGTAGGTATAGACAGTTGTAACACCCCAAGTTCTGGGAACTCGAAGCGCTACGGGCTAGGACCGCACAATGGGTCCCGACCCTCAGAGTAGCAACAGCAAACGGATCTTACAACAAGGTACAAATGAATGAAAATCAAAACTCAATATAAAACCCAAGGTTTAAATAAAGCCAAATGGAAAAGACTCGCAACCGAGTTCAAAACAAAAAGGGAACAACAAAAGAAACATAAACCCAATCTCGTCCTATAATGTACAAGAACCCCGGCTGACCACACCATCCGGATCACTCAGTAGCATCCTGAACCTGCGGAACATCTACAACGACGGTATAAACCGTTAGCTAACATTCTAGATACTACATCAACCGGTTATTATCTTTCATTAAGGTTATCCATTTCTAATTCAACTTCTTTTGTCACACGAGAATCTCCCGAAACTTGCATCCGCTTCCATCTACCAATATGAATAGATCTATACTATCCGTTACCTACGAGCATGGGTTTCAAGGGCACTATCTAGTGTCCTGTAGAACTAGACAAGTGATCACCGCCCGGTTATAATGCAATTGGGCCAGTTAAGGTTATAAAGGGTGAATCCTATTCCGGTTATCCATTGACAATAATAAACAACACAAACAAGCCAATACAATCCAACTAATACGCGGAATCAAGCTAAGTAAGTCCAAGGGACTTACCTCACACGAAGGTAACACAAAGGCTCAACAACAACTCAAAGAACACTCAAGAAAGCTCAGTTTCCCTCAGAAAATGAGCAAGGAAAGCCTGTACGAACAAGCAACACGGATCAGGAATGAACGGTTGCTAGAAGTCTATAACTTCTAGTCTCAACGATCTCTAAGAGATCTCCACAAGCTAAGGGCTCGATCTTAATCTTACAGCAACTCAGGGAACAAGGAACAACCACAAGGAACCAAGAAAGAAACGAGGAAAGGAAGGAAGGAAGCAACTCACCAAAGACGGGAGTTACAGTAGAGAAAACCGCATGGGCGGTTGGGCAGAGGCGCAGGGGCGGTACGTGACAGAGGCGGAGGGGCGGCTCTGTGCAGTTGCGGGGGCGGATCTTTGACAGAAGCTACTGTCGGACTTCTTTTTGACAGCACTCACAACAAGGGCATCCAAAGCTCGCACCTTTGATTACAACACGTCAAGACTCAACTCAAGAGATCTTGAGAACAACAAAGGATCAACAATGGAATGATCTACAAGAATCAAGGATCAAACTTGATTCTTGGAGAAGAAGAAAAGGGAAGAACGAAGAAGAGAACGAAACAGAAGGAGAAGGCATGCAACAACAGTAAGAACGTGAGGAAGAAACCAGAAGATGAACTTACACATTCAGCAAGGTTGCAGGAAGCAAGGGAACGGCTGCAGCTCTCTAGGGTTGAAGAAGACGTAAGCAAGAAACGGGAAAAAGAGGAAAAGACGGGAATATAAAGGGACAGACGGGAAAGATAGACGGAAAGGCGTCTAAGGTTTAGAAAGAAGATCAGGAAACCGACCCATAAGATAGAATATCGGATATTCTATCTATGGAAGGAAGATAAAAAGAATGGAAGAAAGATCGGGCGCGATCTGTCGTCATCCGCAGGGGTGGATCACCTCAGCCGCAGGGGCGACCTTCTTCACCGCGGGGCGGTGAAGGCAAAAATTGGGGTCTTACATCAGATCCCCCTAAAAAGAAGTTTCGTCCCGAAACTTGCAAAAGCCCAACGATCACAACAACACACATATACATAACTGAACTCATATATTCTCACTCGGGGCATGTAATTCAAAACGTCACAACAAGCGTACGCAACCCAACAAAAGGAAAATGAAACAAAACGGCTACGCTAACGGAGCACCAAGCTCAGCGTAAAACTCCGGATAGTTCCTCTGAATACTATCCTCTGTCTCCCAAGTCGCTTCGTCACCTCCTCGCATCGACCACTGTATCTTCATCATCGGTATGTTCTTCGAACACAAGCGTCTCGTACTACGCTCTAAGACAGCCACCGGGTGCTCTATGAACGTGTGGTCTGACTCGATTACTAGATCCTCATGACTGACAATGTGTCTCGGTTTTGGTATGTACTCCCGTAGCTGTGACACATGGAAGACTGGGTGAACACCCTCGAGTCTCGGTGGCAACGCAAGTCTGTATGTTGTCTCTCCAACTTGCTCAAGGATCTCGAACGGTCAAACATATCTGGGACTCAGCTTCCCCTTGACACCATACGTCTGACGCCTCGTGTCGGGGATACTCTCAACCAAACTTGAGTTCCAACTCTGAACTCCAAAGGTCTGCGCCTCTTATCTGCATAAAACTTCGGTCGACTCTGTGCTGCTAACATCCGCTCTCGGATCACTGTTACTCGAGCCATGTCATCCTGAATCTGCTCGGGTGCTATTCCGCTAGCACTACTAGGCTCGTCCCAACACAACGGTGTACGACATCTCTATCCATATAAAGTCTCATAAGGAGTCATCCTGATCGATGTGTGCCAACTGTTGTTATAGGGAAGGTGATCTGGCCACACCTGTCCCTAGTCTAACACACAGGCTCGTAACATGTCCTCCAAAGTCTGGATGGTCCGCTCAGAATGACCATCAGTCTAAGGATGATAAGTTGTCGTGAACTGTAGACTCGTACCTAGGGCGGCGTGAACCTGCTGCCAAAACCTCGAAGTGAACCGTCCGTCTCTGTCAAACACAATAGTCCTAGGTACACCATGAAGTCTCGCTATCTGTCTCGTGAACTCCTCTGCCAATCAACTCACCGGCCACGTTTCCTTGATCGGAATGAAACGTGCGGTCTTCGTCAGCCGATCTACTATATCCAAATAGCATCAAATCCTGGACTCGGTCTCAAACCGGTCACAAAATCCATAGAGATGTCTTTCCACTTCCACCGAGGGACAGGAAGTGGGTGTAGCTCGCTTCCTGGTCTATGATGCTCGATCTTGACCTATTGACAGGTCGCACACTGAGCTACATATCTCGTCCCGTCTGGCTTTAGACCTTCCCACCAAAAAGAGTGTCTAATATCCTGATACATCTTACTCGAACCGGGATGGACTGAGTAAGGTGAAGAGTGAGCCTCCTGAAGGATCCTTTGTCTCCACTCTCGATCTGAAAGCATAAAAACACGCTCATGGCGTCTCAAAACTCCATCAGCACAACTGCAAACTGCGGTGCCTCTTCTCGAGATATCCGGTCTTGGATATGTGTCAAAGAGGGGCAACTCCCCTTCTTTTGTCGGATTTTGGCCAACAAATCAGGTACTATCTCCAAGGTGGACAACTGACTGTTGATATTCGAGAAGTGGATATTCATCTCTAGCCATGCCAAATCTCGCTGTAACTGTGGCGGAGCTGTCAGCCTAGCGATCGCCATCTCTCAGGGAGTCTTCCTAATAAGGGCATCAACTACCACGTTAGTTTTTCCCGGGTGGTATAAGATCTCAAGATCAAAGTCCTTGATCAACTCCAACCATCTACGCTGGCGGTTATTCAACTCCCGCTGAGTGAATATGTACTTCTAACAACCTCAACAACTCTAGCAGGTGGGGCAACAACCTGTGAAACTCTTTGCGAAACCTCAGCTGATCTCGAAGGAACCGGCGGCACTGGTGCTGGTCCAGCAGTCTTGATAGCCTCCTCAACTCTTTGCACATATTCGCGATATGTAGAAGCTCCGATAGACACTCGTGCGGACTCCGTTGATGGCGCTCTTTGTGCTCCCGACCTAGCAGCTGTCCCGTTCCCAGCCTCAAGAACAACACTCTCAACAACCTCTTCAGCAAACGCCTCAGCGGTAGGCTGATCAGTAACTGGGGCTTGGCCCCAACCTCTAGCTAGTGGAGGTCTTCCTACACGTCCTTGTCCACCGATGGAAAGTGGAAGTGGTGGTCGAACCCTTCCTCGCCCCATAGCAGATGTAACTCTAGTACGCGCCATCTACTATAAGGATAGATATATAAGAAACTTATATAAGGCCACGCTACAACTAAAGCAAAACCAGAAAAGCACACATAAAGGCCAACACGTAAGAAACTACATTGTTGAGATCCACGAAGGTAGTTGTGGTCACCCGTACATCTATCCCAGACCGACAAGTTTAAAACAAAAACCCCCTTTTGAAAACGTTAGACCCCTTGTGGGTTCTATTTATTAATCCATCCGACCTTTAGAAGATTTTGAGTGCCATTGTTGCCAACCTGCTCTGATACCATATTGTAACACCCCAAGTTCTGAGAACTTTAAGCGCTACGGGCTAGGACCGCACAATGGGTCCTGACCCTCAGAGTAGCAACATCAAACAAATCTTACAACAAGGCACATATGATTGAAAACCAAAACTCAGTATAAAACTAAAGGTTTAAACAAAAGAAAACACAAAAGCTCCACAGCCGAGTTCAAAACACAATAGGAAACAACAAAAGAAACAAAAACCCGATCCCGTCCTATAATGTACGGGAACCCCGGATGACCACACCATCCGGATCACTCAGCAACATCCTGAACCTGCGGAACATCTACAACGACGGTATAAACTGTTAGCTAACATTCTAGCTACTAGCAAGAGCATAAAGGCACAAACACACATAAGGTAAAGAAAACACATAGCATGCTCACACATCAACCGGTTATTATCTTTCAGTAAGGTTATCCATTTCTAATTCAACTTCTTTTGTCACACGAGAATCTCCCGAAACTCGCCTCCGCTTCCGTTTACCAATAGGAATAGATCAGTACTATCCGTTACCTACGGGCCTGGGTTATAAGAGCACATTCTAGTCTCCTGTAGAACTAGACAAGTGGTCACAACCCGGTTATAATGCAATTGGGCCAGTTAAGGTTATAAAGGGTAAATCCTATTCTGGTTATCCATTAGCAATAATAAACAATACAAACAAGCCAATATAATCCAACTAATACGTAGAATGAAGCTAAGTAAATCCAAGGGACTTCCCTCACACGAAGGTAACACAAAGGCTCAACAACAACTCAAAGAACACTCAAGGAAGCTCAATTTCCCTCAGGAAAGGAGCAAGGAAAGCCTGTACGAACAAGCAACACGGATCAGGAACAAACGGTTGCTAGAAGTCTATAACTTCTAGTCTCAACGATCTCAAAGAGATCTCCACAAGCTAAGGGCTCGACCTTAGTCTTACATCAACTCAGGGAACAAGGAACAACCACAAGGAACCATGAAAGGAACGAGGAAAGGAAGGCAGGAAGCAACTCACCAAAGGCGGGAGTTACATTAGATAAAACCGCAGGGGAGGTTGCGCAGAGGCGCAAGGGCGGCACATGACAGAGGCGCAGGGGCGGCTCTGTGCAGGCGCGGGGCGGATTTTCGACAAAAGCTACTATCGGGCTTCTCTTTGACAGCACTCACAGCAAGTGCAAACAAAGCTCGCACCTTTGATTCCAACACGTCAAGACTCAACTCCAAAGAGCCTGAGAACAATACAGGATTAACAACGGAACGATCCACAAGAATCCAGGATCAAACTTGATTCTTGGAGAAAAAGAAAAGGGAAGAACGAAACAAAAGGAGAAGGCATGCAACAACAGTAAGAACGTGAGGGAGATACCAGAAGAGATGAACTTACACGTTCAACAAGGTTGCAGGAAGCAAGGGAACGGCTGCAACTCTCTAGGGTTGAAGAAGACGTAAGCAAGAAACGGGAAAAGGAGGAAAAGACGGGAATGTAAAGGGACAGGCTGGAAAGATAGACGGAAAGGCGTCTAGGATTTAGGAAAAAGATCAGGAAACCGGCCCATAAGATAGAATATCGGATATTCTATCTATGGAAGGAAGATAAAAAGAATGGAAGAAAGATCGGGGGCGATCTGTCGTCATCCGCAGGGGTGGATCACCTCAGCCGCAGGGGCGACCTTCTTCACTACGGGGCGGTGAAGGCAAAAATTAGGGTCTTACATCAGATCCCCCTAAAAAGAAGTTTCGTCCCGAAACTTGCAAAAGCCCAACGATCACAACAACACACAGATACAGAACTGAACTCATATATTCTCACTCGGGGCATGTAATTCAAAACGTCACAACAAGCGTACGCAACCCAACAAAAGGAAAATGAAACAAAACGGCTACGCTAACGGCGCACCAAGCTCAGCGTAAAACTCCGGATAGTTCCTCTGAATACTATCCTCTGTCTCCCAAGTCGCCTCGTCACCTCCTCGCATCGACCACTGTATCTTCATCATCGGTATGTTCTTCGAACGCAAGCGTCTCGTACTACGCTCTAAGACAGCCACCGAGTGCTCTATGAACGTGTGGTCTGGCCCGATTACTAGATCCTCATGACTGACAATGTGTCTTGGTTCTGGTATGTACTCCCGTTGCTATGACACATGAAAGACTGGGTGAACACCCTCGAGTCTTGGTGGCAACGCAAGTCTGTATGTTGTCTCTCCAACTTGCTCAAGGATCTCGAACGATCCAACATATGTGGGACTCAGCTTCCCCTTGACACCATACGTCTGACGCCTCGTGTCGGGGATACTCTCAACCAAACTTGAGTTCCAACTCTGAAATCCAAAGGTATGCGCCTCTTATCTGCATAAAACTTCGGTCGACTCTGTGCTGCTAACATCCGCTCTTGGATCACTGCTACTCGAGCCATGTCATCCTGAATCTGCTCGGGTGCTATTCCGCTAGTACTACTAGGCTCGTCCCAACACAACGGTGTACGACATCTCTATCCATATAAAGCCTCGTAAGGAGCCATCCTGATCGATGTGTGCCAACTGTTGTTATAGGGAAGGTGATCTGGCCACACTTGTCCCTAGTCTAACACACAGGCTCGTAACATGTCCTTCAAAGTCTAGATGGTCCGCTCAGACTGACCATCAGTCTAAGGATGATAAGTTGTCGTGAATTGTAGACTCGTACCTAGGGCGGCGTGAACCTGCTGCCAAAATCTCGAAGTGAACCGTCCGTCTCTGTCAAAGACAATAGTCCTAGGTACGCCATGAAGTCTCGCTATCTGTCTCGTGAACTCCTCTGCCAATCGACTCACCGGCCACGTTTCCTTGATCGGAATGAAACGTGCGGTCTTCGTCAACCGATCTACTATATCCAAATAGCATCAAAGCCTGGACTTGGTCTCAAACCGGTCAAAAAATCCATAGAGATGTCTTTCCACTTCCACCGAGGGACAAGAAGTGGGTGTAGCTCGCTTCTTGGTCTATGATGCTCGATCTTGACCTGTTGACATGTCGCACACTGAGCTACATATCTCGTCCCGTCGGGCTTCAAACCTCCCTACCAGAAAGAGTGTCTGATATCCTGATACATCTTACTCGAACCGGGATAGACTGAGTAAGGTCAAGAGAGCCTCCTAAAGGATCCTTTGTCTCCACTCTCGATCTGAAGGCATACAAACACGCTCTTGGCGTCTCAAAACTCCATCAGCACAACTGCAAACTACGGTGCCTCTCCTCGAGACATCCGGTCTTGGATATGTGTTAAAGCGGGGCAACTCCCCTTCTTTTGTCGGATTTTGGCCAACAAATCATGTACTATCTCCAAGGTGGACAACTGACTGTTGATATTTGGGAAGTGGATATCCATCTCTTACCATGCCAAATCTCGCTGTAACTGTGGCGGAGCTGTCAGCCTAGCGATCGCCAACTCTCAGGGAGTCTTCCTAATAAGGGCATCAGCTACCACATTAGTTTTTCCTGGGTGGTATAAGATCTCAAGATCAAAGTCCTTGATCAACTCCAACCATCTGCGCTGGCGGTTATTCAACTCCCGTTGAGTGAATATGTACTTTAAACTCTCATGGTTTGTGAAAATCTGACACGTAGCTCCATACAAATAATGCCTCCAAATCTTCAAAGCATGAACGAGAACAACCAACTCAAGGTCATGGGTAGGGTAATTCTCCTCGTACGACTTCAACATTCTAGACGCGTAATCAATCACCTTACCCCTCTACATCAAAACACATCCCAAGCCCAACTTGGACGCGTCGCTATAAACCACAAAATCCTCAATGCCCTCTGGCTGAGCTAGGATAGGAGCAAAGGTCAACCTCTTCTTCAGCTCCTCGAAGCTCTGTAGGCACGGCTCCGACCATACGAACCTTGTAGACTTCCGCAACAAGGAAGTGAGCGGTCGGGCGATAACTGAAAAGCCCTCAACAAAACGCCTGTAGTAGCCTGCCAATCCTAAGAAGCTGCGTACCTCCTTGATATTCTTAGGAGGCGGCCAAGATGCTACTGACTCGATCTTTGTTGGATCTACCTTGATCCCTTCAGCTGAAACGATGTGACCAAGGAATGTTACCTCAGACATCCAAAACTCGCACTTAGAGAGCTCTATGGCTCTCTATCATGTAAGACTTAAAGTACGATCCTCAAGTGTCCTGCATGCTCCCCTATACTGCAAGAGTAAACCAGAATGTCGTCTATGAAGACAACTACAAACTGGTCTAGGAAGTCGATAAAGATGATGTCCATCAACTCCATGAAGACTGCGGGCATATTCGTAAGCCCGAATGGCATCACTACAAACTCGTAGTGTCCATATCTGGTCCGAAATGTCGTCTTGGCTACGTCCTGCTCTCTTACCCTCAACTGGTGATATCCAGATCTCATATCGATCCTTAAAAACATTGAAGCTCCATGCAGCTGATCCAAAAGATCATCGATACGGGGCAATGGGTACTTGTTCTTGATCGTCACCTTGTTCATCTCTCGGTAGTCGATACATAACCTCATTGACCCGTCTTTCTTCCTGACGAAGAGAACTGGTGCGCCCCAAGGATATACACTAGGACGGATGAAGCCCTTCTCTACTAAATTCTCGAGCTGCTTCTTAAACTCAAGCATCTCGATAGGAGCCATACGATAAGGAGCCTTAGAGATCGGTCTCGTACCGGGCTCTAGATCAATGGCAAAGTCTACACTTCTATGTGGAGGTAAACCGGATGGCTCTCCAAAGACGTCACCAAACTCGCAAGCTACTAGAATCTCCTCCAAAGCCGGACTCGTACTATCCTTCATGGCATAGCACCAAAAAGTCTCACAACCCTGACTGATAAGTCTTGCAGCTCGAACTGCACTGATGGCTGTACCAGTCTTCCCGAGATTCCATCCTCTAAAGATCTCAACATGGCCTTCATTTGTAGTTACTGTCACTGTCCTCTTGCCGATGTCCAAAACTGCTCGATGTCAGTCTATCAAATCCATACCTAGAATAACTTCTTCATGTACTAAGTACATGACGAAGAAGTCATCTGGCCAATCACGACCTCCCAATCTAATAGGGCAATCGCGAACCTCTCGTGTACCTCGTATCTTACCTCCATCGGGTAATCCTATAAAGAATGGTCTACCTTCTACAGTAACTAAGGTCAATCTATCAACACAAGCATAAGATATAAAAGAATGCGTAGCTCTAGTATCGAAAAGAACTCTGACAAGAAAACCATTAATATGAATGGTACCTGTGGCTGTTGCGTTGTCGGTTCTACAATACTCCTCAACTCATACACTCTAGCTGATGCATCTCTGGTGTCTGCAGATCCACCAACACGTCCTCTACCTCTCCCCTATCCCGGAGTGGAACCCTAAGGAGCGGTAGAACCAGAAACTCTCTATTGCTGCTGGAATTGAGATCTCTGTCCTCCTCCAGCAACACTGGCAGGTAAAGAACCCTGCTGAGATAGCGCCTTGCCCTGACGGCAAAACACATCTCGGTGTCCGGGCTTGCCATAAGAAAAACAAGTCAGTGCTGGCTTCTTGCAATCAACTCGGATGTGTCCAGCTACTATGCAGTTATGACACTACTGTCCTCTGTCAAAACTCTGCTGGAAACCAGAACGTCAAGGCGTCTGACTATGCCCAAAACCAGCTGCTCTAGCTCCAGCACTGGCTGATCTAGTCTTTTGTCTCTTCTCAGGACCTCTTGTCTGAGAAGCTCTCCCATGACCCGGCGGTCTCTCTCACAACCAGAAGCTCAATCCTGATAGTCCATCAAAGAATCACAACGGAAACCTGCAAGATAAGAGCGTGTCGACTCCCTCAACCTCCGTGAGAAAAGATAAACATGTTGATCCTCCGGTGGTGCAGACGGACCCAACAAAGATTAATATCCGGAATTTTTATTCCGTTTAATTCCATAGTAAATTGGTTTTCGATCTTTTGATCCTTAGCTGTCTATTTAATTGGACACAATATCTCAAAATTTTATCATTTTATGTAATATCACTTCACATAAAATGATAAGATTTTTATAGCAAACCCTATTTCAAACCCTAGTTTATAACATGATTTATCTTTGACAAAGTCGTGACGAGTTTTGACGAGACCAAGACGAGACTATGACAAGATCGTGACAAGGCCATGCATGGGCTTGACGAAGCTTTGACGCGTTTTGACAAGGCTGTGACAAGCCTTGACAAAACCACACCACTCCTTTTCTACCCTTTGCTTCAGCCCACTTTGTGCTTCCTTACCTCAGCCCGGTCGTCCAGCTTTGCCTCTCTTAGTTGGGCCGCTTTGTTTGTGTCTCACCTCTACACAATTGCCTTGGAGCCCAGCCAGCCTAGGAAGCATTCCAGCCCACGAAAACAACCCAGCCCATGAAGTGGTAGCCCGAGGATCCCTGCTGACTCACTCCTTCCAGCCATTACATTCTTGGCCTTCTATCCAACCCATCGTTTCCCACTACACAAATCACGCCAGGATTTGCGTAACCACATACCCGAGTAAGAAGGAGGACAGGTTGCACGTCTCTCTCATCTTTGATCTCCCAGCCAGGCTCAACAGGCGACGTCTCCTCTCCAACCTTTTGTGCACTGCTTTCATCGATCTCCTACGCGATAGTTGAGACAGTCGCGGACGGAGAAGAGTTGTCCATCCAACCACCACGCAGAGGACATGTACCGTCACCTTTCCATCACTGAGCAGCCGACAATTACCCTCACCAACTGCGCAGGTAACATCCCCGAGACCTTTGCACTGCTGACTTTCACCCTGACTCTGTGCACCTATCCTTGATCCACAACCCACACTTCCCCTTCGTGAACCCAATCGGAAGGAATCCCACGTCCTAAGATAACGAAACGCAGCAGCCCTATTCCTGCGAGTCATCTGGTCCTCGCTTCTGAGTCCTCCTCCAAGCGTAGCAACAAGCACAGAAGGAGCCATTCGTCCTATAACTCACCACTGCCAACGGGAGCGACTCTGAAGGTGGCCGGCATTCCTTCCCTAGGCTCCACCGTGGGTAAGCAAGCCCTTCTCACCTTCTTTCCTGTCAACATATATGCAAGAGGAATTAATCGAGTTATCAATCAATGTTCCCCATAGGTATCGATCTCTAGATCTCTTGCAAGCCTATTGGAGACAATTAAGGATCGCCCAGAAGGTTCGAACCTGAGACGTGAGGGTTAACTTCTAATAGAAGCATACTAGTTGTGAGAATCGAACCTAAGACCAATTGCACCTCCTGAGTTTAATTTTTGAAACTATGTTGAGTAGCAATGTTTAAGCTCATGTTTCGATACCGTAGAAACATAGTCCACCGTTCAATTTTTAGTATGATATATAAGGACATGTATAGTATGATATATTAAAATTTTAGGCCGATCCAACGGTCGGATCTGGATCTATAAGAGCTCAAAGTAGGCTAGTTAGGCTGTTTGGGAAAGAACTCAGAAATTGGCTAAGTATAGATTTCTGGATTGTGGAACCATCTTCGGAGATTTTTGTAGGAGTTGCTGTTAAGTGTTTTTGAGAGATCTTTACCCCTATGTTTAGTAGGTATATCATAGAGGAGCTAGGATTTTATCTCGGGATTTTATCTCCTTATCCAAGCCGGGTAGGTGAACCCAAAGTCGAACCGTAACGACTTTTGTGTAAACCAAGGATGTTGGGCAACTCTTATAAATCCTAACCAAAATTTTGATGAGAACTAGATTATGGCCATAGGTTCTAAAAGAGAATATTGGAACTAAATGATGGACTTTTGGGAATTTTTGGGACCAGGGGTAAAATGGTCTTCTTACCTTTAAGAGAGCCTTTTTCTAGTAATCTCTCTTCACGAGATTGTACATCTTATAAGTTTATAACTTCTAAGAGTATGGGATGTGATTTTGATCCACATGCCTTGTGTGACAGGCGTTTGAGTTTCTACGATTGTAGACCAAGTTGAGAAATTGAGAGTTTGATTTGATTCAAGTAAGTCCTTGCGACTTACTTAGCTAGTTTTCTGGATGTTGGTTTAGTGATAATAGTGGTGTGTGTGATGTGTGTTTATAATAATAACTTGATAGGATGACTGTTATTATTATATTTTTAGGCCCAAGTGTATGTATAACGGGCCGTGACATCACTGCCCAGCTCTGCCAGGAGACCGTGAGGTTCTCTATAATAATAACTTGATAGGACGATTGTTATTATTATATTTTTAGGCCCAAGTGTATGTATAACGGGCCGTGACATCACTGCCCAGCTCTGCCAGGAGACTGTGAGGTTCTCTATACCCAGACCATATAGGTACAAGGTGAGATGCATCAGATCCATTCCTGATGGTTACACGGGGGCGGAGGCGAGGTTTGGGGATCTCTCGTGTCACAAAATAAGTATCATTAGTAAGAGTGAATCACTTAAGTAAAGATAATAAATGGATTGTTTGAAAGCATGATGAGTGGTTACTTTTTCTATGATGTGTGTGTGTGCTATTATTACTTATCTAATGTTTAGATAGCTAGCTAATGGTTGTTCTGTTTGTGTTTTAGATTCACCACAGGTTAGAGCAGCAGCTGAGTGATCCGAAAGTAGTGGTCAGTCGGGTCTCCGTACTCCTTAGAGTGGGGTTGGGTGTTATCTTGTTGTTCTTTCATCTTGATAAGGACAGTTAGTCTTTTTCGTTGTTTAAGTTTTACAGGCTGTTAGACCTTGTTGCATTCATCCTTTTAAAAATATTTTTTTTAAATTTCAGTTTTTCTTATTTGTGTTTTGTTGCAAGATCCTAGTAAAATTGTTGTCAAACTGAGGTCGGGACCCATTGTGAGGTCCTAACCAGTAATTTCCCGAGTTTTGAGAATTCGGGGTGTTACAAAAGACAACTCAGCCTGAAACTTGCTGATGATCTCAACAATAGGCAAATCCTCGAATCTAGCCTCAAGGAAATCCTGAAGACGGTCTCTCCTCATAGCTGCAGGGTAGTAGCGGTCCCTGATCACTATCTTCATCTGCTCATAATTGGTGACCTTACTGTGAACGGTCCTCTACCAAGAATGAGTTTGATCCTTCAGCAACGTCTGTGCTATGTTGACTCGACGTCCCTTTGGGCAACTGATAGCCTCCATAGCAGTACCAACTGTCCTAGCCACTGCTCCACCTCCAATCTAGTCTTTCCCATGAAAGTGGGAACCTTTAGTTGATAGAAAGCTTTCAACCAACTATCGGGCTTCGGCTCCTTTGCCTCAGCCGGCGCTCTAACAACCTCAACAACTCTAGCAGGTGGGGTAACAACCTGTGAAACTCTTTGCGAAACCTCAGCTGATCTCGAAGGAACCGGCGGCACTAGTGCTGGTCCAGCAATCCTGATAGCCTCCTCAACTCTCTGCACATATTCGCGATATGTAGAAGCTCCGATGGACACTCGTGCGGACTCCGTTGATGGTGCTCTTTGTGCTCCAGACCTAGCAACCGTCCCGTTCCCAGCCTCATGAACAACACTCTCAACAACCTCTCCAGCAAACGCCTCAGCGATAGGCTGATCAGCAACTGGGGCTTGGCCCCGACCTCTAGCTAGTGGAGGTCTTCCTACACGTCCTTGTCCACCGACGGCAAGTGGAAGTGGTGGTCGACCCCTTCCTCGCCCCATAGCAGATGTAACTCTAGTACGCGTCATCTGCTATAAGGATAGATATATAAGAAACTTATATAAGGACACGCTACAGCTAAAGCAAAACTAGAAAAGCACACATAAAGGCCAACACGTAAGAAACTACATTGCTGAGATCCGCGAAGGTAGTGGTGGTCACCCGTACATCTATCCCAGACCGACAAGTTTAAAACCAAAAACCCCTTTTGAAAACGTTAGACCCCTTGTGGGTTCTAATTATTTATCCATCCGACCTTTAGAAGATTTTGAGTGCCATTGTTGCCAACCTGCTTTGATACCATATTGTAACACGCCAAGTTCTGGGAACTTTAAGCGCTACGGGCTAGGACCGCACAATGGGTCCCGACCCTCAGAGTAGCAACAACAAACAAATCTTACAACAAGGCACAGACGAATGAAAACCAAAACTCAGTATAAAACTAAAGGTTTAAACAAAAGAAAACACAAAAGCTCCGCAGCCGACGTCAAAACAAAATGGAAACAACAAAAGAAACAAAAACCCGATCGTGTCCTATAATGTACGGGAACCCCGGATGACCACACCATCCGGATCACTCAGCAGCATCCTGAACCTGCGGAACATCTACAACGACGGTATAAACTGTTAGCTAACATTCTAGCTACTAGCAAGAGCATAAAGGCACAAACACACATAAGGTAAAGAAAACACATAGCATGCTCACACATCAACCGGTTATTATCTTTCAGTAAGGTTATCCATTTCTAATTTAACTTCTTTTGTCACACGAGAATCTCCCGAAACTCGCCTCCGCTTCCGTTTACCAATAGGAATAGATTAGTACTATCCGTTACCTACGGGCCTGGGTTACAAGAGCACATTCTAGTCTCCTGTAGAACTAGACAAGTGGTCACAACCCAGTTATAATGCAATTGGGCCAGTTAAGGTTATAAAGGGTAAATCCTATTCCGGTTATCCATTAGCAATAATAAACAATACAAACAAGCCAATATAATCCAACTAATACGCAGAATGAAGCTAAGTAAATCCAAGGGACTTACCTCACACGAAGGTAACACAAAGGCTCAACAACAACTCAAAGAACACTCAAGGAAGCTCAATTTCCCTCATGAAAGGAGCAAGGAAAGCCTGTACGAACAAGCAACACGGATCAGGAACGAACGGTTGCTAGAAGTCTATAATTTCTAGTCTCAACGATCTCAAAGAGATCTCCACAAGCTAAGGGCTCGACCTTAGTCTTACATCAACTCAGGGAACAAGGAACAACCACAAGGAACCATGAAAGGAACGAGGAAAGGAAGGCAGGAAGCAACTCACCAAAGGCGGGAGTTACAGTAGATAAAACCGCAGGGGAGGTTGCGCAGAGGCGCAAGGGCGGCACGTGACAAAGGCGCAGGGGCGGCTCTGTGCAGGCGCGGGGCGGATCTTCGACAAAAGCTACTGTCGGGCTTCTCTTTGACAGCACTCACAGCAAGTGCAACCAAAGCTCGCACCTTTAATTCCAACACGTCAAGACTCAACTCCAGAGAGCCTGGGAACAATAAAGGATCAACAACGGAACGATCCACAAGAATCCAGGATCAAACTTGATTCTTGGAGAAGAAGAAAAGGGAACCGAGATTTTGGACATTAAGGACAAGATTACTCTTGACTTTCTTGTTAACAAACCGGTACTAAACGTGCTAACCATCGGTTCGCCGGTTTAGATTTAGATTTGACCTAAATCGAAACCTAGACGGCAGTTTGGAAACCTAAACCGCTAGTTTAAATTCCAAACCATGTCTAGACACAACATCACTTAGTGTAGAGTTACTAAAGGCACCGTCAAAGTACCCCAAGAGTCGAGCAAAGAGATCAAAAGCATTATAGCAGCCACAACCCGTCAATTAGGACCAACTTCACAGTGTTAGTTTGGTTACTAGCCCTTAAAACTCACACAAGTGATTGACAATTGATTTTTCCATCACTAAATTTTCATATTCACAATATTCTTGATTAATTACAAAAGCTTTGTTATGCAGAAGTTTTCTCTTATACATGGATTCTACTATTCTAGCTTAGTTTACAATACAACTTCGTGTATCAGCCTTGTTGTTGATACGAGGGTAAACACTATTATCAACATATTATCGATTGATTTCCACATCGTTTGTCTTAAATCATTGTCAACAGTAACATTTGGCTCGGTTGACCTAAGCTTGATTGGATCAACCAAACCTTTCTAGTACAAGATGTATTTCAATGTTTTAATTTCAAATCAGATATCAGTGTTCATAAATTACAATCCTCACCGTAGACAATATCGGTATGTTTGTGAATCGATAACACTTGCTTAAAATGATAAGGATTCCAAGAGAGAGAAACAACTACTAACAAAATTCGTAGTCGAATTTCTACATACCATATAAAAAAAATCTAAGTATAGAGAATAAATATTCTTTGATCACTCTCTTTGTCAAAACTTCTGATTTTTCAACTTACAACATACTATAATTATTTTTCCCTTGTCTATTTCTTTCTTTTCTATCTCTTTTTTACATTAGCAACAAAAGAAGACCTCAACTGAGCCGAACATAAATCCAACAAGCCCAACATATCCACCCCTAAATGTAGCACAACTAGAAGATTGAATCTATTAATTATTTTTCTACAAGTAACAAAAAAGGATTATAAAATTCGCAGCAAACCAAATAACACTAACTCTTACAATTCTAAAATTAAATTACAAATCCCACAATAGTTGCCCATGTAAGTAATGGAATGTCATGGTGAGAACCAACGTTAAATTACAAATCCCACGTTGAAAACCCACATAAGCCCCCCCCCACCCCAACACACACACACATTTGTATAATCTTCTACCACGGTCATGCTAACAACTAGGTTATAAGTGTAGGTATATGTCACGGGTTGCCTAAAGGTTGTGAAAAACTAGGGAAAAACTTAAGCTACTTCTCACATTGGGTCTTGATGTGAAAATACAACTCTCATGTTGGATATTGACGTGGATATACAATTCGCATGCTAGGCTTTGACGTGAAAACTGATTTTTCAAAGGGGTCTACCGATTTAAAATTTGCAGTTGTATGTTGTGTCCTAACGCACACACAAAGCGGATGAACATTGAGTTTTATGTTTTTGAGCGTTTTTGCTCAATTGTTTTGCCAAATAACACTAAATCTTGCAATTCCACCATTTATTCATTCAATACAACACTAAAATGCTCCAAATTGAAAATTTCAAATCTAAACCTATAACCCTTAAAAAAAATGTAATCGATTAGTGAAAATATATGAATTTTGATGGTTTTTTTTTGAAGAAATCCTACCTTAAAACACATACATCGTTCGGTGTAGGCGTGTTTTGAGTCCTCGAATGTTAAAATCTATCAAGATTTGAACCCTAACTCTCAATTTGAAGATTGGAAGAAAGTGTTGAGATAATAGGAGGTTGAAGAGAAGAGTAAAGCTGAAATTGAAAATACCTATCATGTAACTATGCTTAAAGTTGGGTTGCGAGTTTTGTTTGTGGTGGATTACGACTTTTAGCTACACAAAGAAGCTATCGACAGATTTTCTTTTATATTTGTTATAATCCTACATATACTAAAATTGAAGTAATTACGATAAAGTTGGGTTGTTAGTTTTATTTTCGGTGGGTTACAGACAAGACATAACACATGTTAAACTACGGTCAAATAAAACTATAAACACCAACTCACATGACATCCCACATAATTGTAACTATAATATGATTGATATTAGACAACTAATTTTGTCAAAATTGTATGTCTATTTGGTAAGTTAGAGACTAATTTCAAAATGATAGATTGATTTGGGATTAAAATGAAATAAAATACTAATTTATGTATACATATTAAAGTAGATTATTTCTTCCTAACCCAACACTTTATGGTTTCATAAAGATAATGCAAGTTGACGATGAGTTTTTCACTAACCAATTATTGTATTATAATGGATTATTGGAAATTTTGATTATATATATATATATATATATATATATATATATATATATATATTTTGATTAATAAAAAGAAGAAAACAAAGGAAATTAGAGGAAATGTGCTATATATGTTTGGTTTAGGTAAGTAGGATCTATGCTTTTAAACCATATGTAAAGGTATAATTGTCCTTTTTGTGTATATATTTTAAGATCTTTTATGTAAATAATAAAATTAAGCAAGTATTGAATGGGATAAATCAAAACATGATTTTCATAGACTTAACTTTGATGGGTCAAAATTAGACTCGAGAATAACATCAATTGGTCAAGTGATTTGGGACCATAATGGAATGGTCATAAGCCTTGATGTAAAAAAACTTTCACTCATTTATAAAAGCAAAAGATTTTGCCCTAATCAGGCCTTCACGAGACGACAAGATTACAAATCAAAAAGATTGAAATTGAGGGGGATAACCTTAGTATTATTAAGACACTCCAAGGTTGTTGGAGCTGCCCTTGGGAGATCGCGATGATTATTTTTGATTCCATACTGGACCTCTATTTTTTTGACAATGTCCAGATTAGGCATATCTTCAAAGAAGTAAGTTGTTTTGATGACCGAATAACCCATATGGGAATTTCGACACCCAACACCACCTTTTTTACTGATCCCGAAATGTGTCTTCCCATCCGTAAGGATGCTATAGGGTGGACTACCTCTAGTAGACAGTCCAACCTAACCGCTTTCGTCATAAAAAAAATTCAACCAAGTATTAGTATAATATCCTTACAAAATATTCAACAATTGTATTAATATAATATCCTAATTTATGTAGTTTTTTCAATGTATGTAGAATCAATAATTGTATTATCAATTGTTGATATTTACACATGTCTTGTGTAGTTATGTTTAATTTTGTGTAAATATATTAATATTTTTATTTTAGAAATATTTTGTGTAGTTAGAATAATGTTTGTGTAGATTATGTAACTTAATATATTGTGTAAATATTGAGTTGTGTAGAGACATCTGTTGAATGTATTAACATTACACTAATTTAGGTAACAAAGTGTCCGGAAGATATTGTGAAATAATGGAGGATATATTTTTAATTATTCAAAATCAATGAAGAAGATATACGTTGTTTTTTATGCTAATTACACAATATATTGGTGGGTGAATTAATCGGAACATTTCCATATCTTTTGGCACTTAATTCTATTTTGTTTAAGTATTATGTATTTGTGTGTTTTAGGTATGATTAAGTTTGTGTAGGTATATTATGTAATATAATGTAAATATTTTCGAATATTAGTGTATTTTAAATTGTTTTGTGTAGTTAAAAAATCGTGTAAATATTTACTTGTGTAATATATTTAAATTTTGTTAGGTAAGGAAGTATTTACTTGTGTATAGACATTTGTGTAACATATTTACTTGTGTTAAGACATTAGTGTGTGAGTCAATAAGGAGTAGTATTGAAAATAATTCATTAAAAAGACATTTTTTTCTACACAAATGGGTCAATCGCCAAATGAAAAGCGGTTAGATTGGTCTATTTTTTGGACGTAGTCTAACCTAAAGCATCCTTGCGAATGAGAACACGAAGTTTGGGGTCATCAAATAAACTTGTGCTGGAAGTCGGAGTTCCCAAATGGGTCAATCATCAGCAACACAATTAATATCTCTGAACACATGCTTGACATGGACTTCGTCAAAGAAGCGAAGATTCAGTCTGAAATCGGAAATCATCTCGATCTCCCAGAGAAACTCCACAACCCTTGCCCCTTGGAGTGCCTAGATAACACACAGTTTATTACCTTCAATCTCGATTTTTTTTAATTTGATTTCTTCTTCCAGGCCGTAACGAAGTGCGAATGCTTCAACTTTAATATCTGAGTTGATGCAATTTTTCTTTCAATCCATACTAATAACTTCACCGTTGTGTTTCCTAATTGAAAAACCAGTGGATGTTATTCCCAAGTCGAGTTTATATCCATCAAAATTAAGTTTATGGAATCATGGACTTGATTTGCTCCATTTAATGTTGTTTTTCTTCCTTATGTTATGATTTGTATTCTTTCGTATTGGTTTGGCGTCGTAGTCTTCTTCATCTTTGGTGTGATTATTCTAGTTATGGAGCTGATTGTTGATGAAATTGAATATATTATGATCTAATTCCAGTGGTTTCATTGTTGAAAATGATTTTATATTTGAAAAGCCAGATGGTCCACCATATAATTGCAAATGTAGTTTGTTTGTTGAGTCCAATTTCATTTTTTTTACTTCCTGAATATCTTCATGTTTTTTTTTTTAATTTTCAATACTAATGGTATTTACTTTGATTAGGATATATCTATCCCTATTGACATTTATTACTTTTTTTGTTGAAGGGGCATTCAAATAGAAGGTGGAATAAGTCTTCTAGATGGTGATTACATAATTCACAATGTCTTGCTACAACAATTTTTTCTTTCGTCAAGTTTTACTATTGTTGGGATACCGTTTTTGGATGTCTTCCACATGAAGTTTTTAATTTTGGGGTGTGTGTCCATTTTCCAAATCCACTCACACGAAGTGTTAGGGAGCCAACTTAGCCCTTTCTCCGGAATCTCCGCAACGATTTTGTAGAGAACCAACCGTTCTTACTATTTCTCCAAAAAAATATGTCTTGAATATCATTAGTTGGGATAACTGTTTCTATAATGCTTTTCCTTATCGTTGGATGGGGATATTTTGTAATTCATTTTCAATCTTGGTGACGTCCCATTCCTTATCTTCATTGATAAGGTGCCTAACTTTAATGTGTGTGTGTGTTAATTTGGTTGTTGTTTTGTACCATTTTAATGAGAGGGGTCGTAGTAACCCAAATATCATGGTAGAAGTTAATGGATTTATCATTTCCTACTCGTTAAATGATACCATTTTTGAACTCAAATTTGAGCTTCACGGGATTGTTCCATTGTCAAGATATTGGGTCCTCTTAGGTGATATTGTAGTATGCTGTTATTTTTCATGTATTTTTTTATTTACCATTTTAAACCAAATATTGTTTGGTATGGCCAATATTTTCCATAGTAATTTCATTTGTAGAACATTATTAGTGATTAGAGACTTTCTTAATTCAAGGAAATTTTTTTTTTGGTTTTCAAATTGCATCCCAACTAATTATTGGTCTATGTTGATTCCCTTTGTTCCAAAATAATTTTTATATGTTTTGTCAAGCTCATTCAGGTTGTGCATTGGGAGCGTAAACTAATGCAAAGGATGGTTTGATAGCCAAATTATGTTTAATGAGAATGTTTTTACCTTCTTGTGATAAGGAGTTGGCTTTCCATTTTTTAAGTTGTTGTTTAATTTTAATGTTGATGTTACTAAAAGTTTCTTTATTTACTCTTCCATTAATGATTGGGCATCCTAGATAGATGCCAAGTGCAATAGTGTGTTCCATGATTAGAATATTTTTTAATTGTGTGATGCATCTCTCGCTTGTGTTTTTAGTTGTCTGAAAAGAAAATTTTAGATAGTTAATCTTTGCCTGAAGACAAAACAGTACATTTCAAGAATTTGTTTTGTTCTTAAACACGAGTTTTATTTGCCTTAGTGAAAACAATCATATTATCAGCAAAAGATAGAAAAGTGATTGGTGTTGTTGTCTACAAATAAAGAAGTCAATATAGTTATCGTAATTATCACAATCATTTTGTAACATCTGGGTAAGTATTTTCGCTCCCATAATAAAAAGATAAGTTTTTTTAAGCCTGTTAAACACATCATTAGTAAATTTAGACACACTTCGTAAATTTATACAAAAAAATGAATAAAAATTGAAACCTAGATCTTATATATATTATAAGAGAAACACTTAATTCCACGTGTCTAACCATGAGAACTCTAACCGCTACGTGTCATTTTAGCAATTAACTGTAACACCCCGAATTCTCAAAACTCGGAGTATTACTGGTTAGGACCTCACAATGGGTCCCGACCTCAGTTTGACAACAACATTACTAGGATCTTGCAACAAGACACAAATAAAGAAACCGAAATTCATAAAAATCATGTTTTTAGGGTAATGAATGCAACACTGTCTAGCAGCCTATAGTACTTAAACACAAGAAAAGAATAACTGTCTTAACCAAAAGAAAGGAAAGACAAAACAACCCCAACCCCGCTCTAAGGAGTACGGAGATCCGGCTGACCACTACTTCCGGATCACTCAGCTGTTGATCTAACCTGCGGTAAGTCTAAAACAACAACAAGAAGAACCGTTAGCTAGTTATCTAAATATTAGCAGAATAATAGCAGCACAAACACACTCAGATAAATATAAATACTCAGCATGCTTTCAAACAAGTCCGATTTATTATCTTGCTTTAATTTACTCGTTCACTCTAGTGATACTTATTTTGTGACACGAGGGATTCCCAAACCTCGCCTCCGCCCCCGTGTAACCATCAGGAATGGATCCGATGCATCTCACCTTGTACCTGCCTAGTCTGGGTATAGAGAACCTCCCAGTCTCCTGTCAGAGCTGGGCAGTGATGTCACGGCCCGTTATACATACACTTGGGCCTTAAACGTAATAATAACAGTCGTCCTAGCAAGTTATTATTATTAAACACGCAAATAGCACACACAACCACTATCACTCAACTAATATCCAGAAACTGGCTAAGTAAGTCGCAAGGACTTACCTGAATCAAGTCAAAATCCCGAAACAATGCTTCTACTTGATTCCACAAGAACAACAAGTCAACCACCTGTTATCAAAGGACAACTTTGATCAAAACACATCCACCCCTTAGAAGTTCCTTAACTTCTACGTTACAAAGTTATCTAAGAAAAAGCCCAACTAACCATATGCTAGTGTAAAAGACGGTATCATCCCTAGATCCAAAAAGCTAAAAACTAAAGAGTGTTAACCTCACCTGCTCACCAACATAACTAGCATTTACTAAGCTAGTTATCGCTTAATCTATGCATCCTAACCTAAGAGATGTCACTATATATATACATACATACATATATATATATATATATATATATATATATATATATATATATATATATATAAAGCTACTGCAAGCACTAAACTAACAACTACAATCCTAACTAACAAATTACTCTCGTCATACACACAATTTAGTTTACTAATACCAAAGTTAAAGCTTAATCCTCTATATGCAGCACCTACCGTCCACTACCATAACCGAACTACTTAGACTGAAACCCAAGCCAACTCCACTATCCTAATCCTCCTATTCCGTATATTATACACTGCACACATACACAAGCTTGTAAGGACAAGGAGACTCACCCACTGTTACGTATCGACAACCGGTCGATGTTACCCCACCCTGCAGAAGACGCAATCGGGTCGAGCGAAGAGGAACAACCGGTCGATGTTACCCAACCCAACACAATTTAGTTCGATACCTGGAGCGCCTTTGTCACAATCGGGCCGAGCCTGCAGAGTACCAATAAGGAGCATGATCGATGAGCATACTCCGATCAATCACGCACATGAAGAGAGATGGACGAAGAGGAACAAAGGAGCGCTTACTTTCGGCGATGACACTCGAAGGCGACAGGTTGCGGAATACTCTGGTTGCTGTGCCGCTTAGGAGATGACAAGGTTCGCCGGTTTTGTGTACTGGACTCGCCAATTTTACTTTCGGTTTGGCTCGTTGTTTTGATGCGCTTGGTTGCGAAGAAGAAGTACGTCGAGGTCGAGCAGTGATTTAAAATAAAAACAAAAAGGTAGAAGGGATGTGGTTCCTCGTTGAGATCCGTATGAAACGTTTGGACGAGGGGAGTTAAGCAGCGGAGATCTTGCGCATATCTTGGATTGCAGTTGCAACCGACCCGCTGCGACTTCCTGTTGAAGGAGAGAGGGTTGACCGCCTCATCAACTAGGCATAATAGGCCTGTCCGGCCAGCTAAGGAAAAGAAAATAAAGCAAACGGCCCACTAGCTGCCAAGGAAAGAAAAGACTGTTGGGCCTGCCGGCCTGCTAAAGAAAAAGAAGAAAGGTAATGGGCTGGCTATCTTCTAAAATAAAAAGGTTGTTAAGATCCACCGGTCCGGTCTCGGTTTGGCGTCTAGAATTCCGATTCCGGAATAAAAATTCTCGGATATTACATCAGTTCCCCCTTAAAATAAGTTTTGTCCCGAAACTTAAGAATAAGAAAGTCGTAATGGTAGCCTACTAAATATAACCGAACCATCCGTCCTTCCGTCTTGAGGAACATGGTTCTATCTTTCTAACAAGGTAACGCATAGAAGACTAAACAATCAAACATGCAACACACATAAAAACCAAGTCACTCCACCATGATAGCAAACACAAAGTCAAAAAGTCACACAAGTATGGGTCCAAGTATTAACCCGTCGGTACAGAAGTAGCAGCTAACCCTGCAAAGAACTCGGGATAATTACGTCTAATACTCTCCTCTGTCTCTCAAGTGGCCTCATCAGGTCCTCTCCTAGACCAATGGATCCGTAGCATAGGTATCTCCTTGGACCGCAGACGTCTAGTACTGCGCTCCAAGACAGCTACTGGGTACTCTACAAATGTATGGTCAGGCTCAACTGTCAGATCCTCATGGCTGATGACGTGTCTCGGATCCGGGATGTACTCTCTCAACTGAGACACATGAAAGACCGGATGAACACCTTCTAATCTCGGCGGTAGTGCTAGTCTGTAGGCAACCTCTCCAACTCTCTTCAAGATCTCAAAAGGTCTGACATATCGGGGACTCAACTTCCCCTTAATGCCGAAACGCCTGACTCCTCTCGTAGGTGACACTCTCAGCCACACCTGAGCACCCACTCTAAACTCCAAAGGTCGACGCCTTTTGTCGTCGTAGGACTTTTGACGACTCTGAGCTGCTAACATCCGCTCTCGGACTAGGGCAATCCGAGCGATGTCATCCTGTATCTGATCTGGAGCTACTCCATCAACTCGGCTGGGCTCATCCCAACATAATGGTGTACGACATCTCCGCCCGTACAAAGCCTCATAGGGAGCCATCCCAATAGACGCGTGCCAGCTATTATTATACGAGAACTCTACCAGTGGAAGATGATCTGGCCATACCTGTCCCCAATCTAGTACACACGCCCGAAGCATGTCCTCTAAGGTCTGAATGGTCCTCTCAGACTGTCCGTCTGTCTGTGGATGGTAGGCGGTAGTGAAGTGGAGACTCGTCCCCAAAGCAGTATGTACCTGCTGCCAAAATCTCGAGGTAAAACGTCCATCTTTGTCAGAGACGATAGTCCTCGGTACCCCATGGAGTCTCACAATGTGCCTGGTGAACTCCTCAGCCAGACGACTCACCGGCCACGTTTCCTTAATCGGAATGAAACGTGCGGTCTTCGTCAAGCGGTCTACCACTACCCAAATAGCATCAAATCCTCTGCTGAGTCTCAAACCAGTGACAAAATCCATAGATATATCCTCCCACTTCCACTGTGGTACTGGAAGTGGGTGGAGCTCTCCTCCAGACCTACGGTGCTCAATCTTGACCTGTTGGCAGGTCGCGCACTGGGCTACATACCGAGTCACATCGGGCTTCAAACCACCCCACCAGAAGGACCGTTTCACATCCTTGTACATCTTACTCGCTCCAGGATGTACTGAGTATGGGGTAGCATGAGCCTCACCTAGTATCCTCTGTCTCAACTCACTGTCTGACGGTACACAAACGCGATCCTGACGTCTCATCACTCCATCTGCACCAATAGTAAACTATGGGGCCTCATCTCGAGACATCCTGTCTCGGATCCTGATCAAAGTAGGGCAAGTCTCCTGTTTTTGTCGAATCTCATCCAACAGATCAGGAAGTAACTCCATGGTAGACAACTGACCATCCGTATCGGGAAACTGAACCTCTATCTCCAACCAAGCCAAGTCCCTCTGCAACTGTGGCTGTACTGTTAACCGGGCTATCGCCCTCTCTCTAGGCGTCTTCCGGCTCAAAGCATCAGCTACCACATTCGCCTTTCCGGGGTGGTAAAGGATCTCAAGGTCAAAGTCTTTGATCAACTCTAACCACCGCCTCTGGCGGTTATTCAACTCTCTCTGAGTGAATATGTACTTCAGACTCTTGTGGTCTGTAAAGATCTGACATGTCGCTCCATAGAGATAGTGACGCCAGATCTTAAGAGCATGGACCACTGCAGCCAACTCTAGATCATGTGTGGGGTAGTTCTCCTCATACGTCTTCAACTGTCGAGACGCATAGGCTATGACCTTACCCCTCTGCATCAAAACACACCCCAAGCCCAGCTTGGATGCATCACTGTATACCACAAAGTCGTCAATACCCTCAGGCTGTGCTAAAATCGGGGCGGACGTCAATCTCCTCTTCAGCTCCTCAAAACTCTGCTGACACGGCTCAGACCAGACAAACCGAGTGGTCTTCCTCAGAAGACAAGTAAGTGGTCGGGCAATCAAAGAGAACCCTTCCACAAACCGGCGGTAGTAACCTGCTAAACCTAGAAAGCTGCGAACCTCCTTAACATTCTTAGGGGGTTGCCAAGAAGATACTGACTCGATCTTCGCCGGATCGACCTTAATACCCTCAGCAGTCACCACGTGACCTAAGAAAGCCACCTCTGACATCCAAAACTCACACTTGGATAGCTTAGCATACAGCTGGCTATCCTGTAGAATCTGCAGTACTGTCCTCAAGTGTCCGGCATGCTCCTCTCGACTCCTAGAGTAGACTAGGATGTCGTCAATGAAAACCACTACAAACTGGTCTAAGAAGTCAATGAATATCCCATTCATCAACTCCATGAACACCGCTGGTGCATTAGTGAGCCCGAATGGCATCACTACGAACTCATAATGACCATACCTAGTCCGGAATGCCGTCTTAGGTATGTCCTGATCTCTCACCCTCAACTGGTGGTAACCTGACCTCAAGTCTATCCTCGAGAACACGGACACTCCATGCAACTGGTCCAACAGATCATCTATGCATGGCAGTGGATACTTGTTCTTGATGGTTACTTTGTTCAGCTCTCTGTAGTCTATGCACAGCCTCATCGATCCGTCCTTCTTCTTCACAAACAACACTGGCGCACCCCAAGGAGACACACTGGGGCGTATAAAACCCTTCTCTGCCAGCTCCTCTAACTGCTTCTTCAGCTCAAGCAGCTCTATAGGTGCCATACGGTACGGGGCCTTCGAGATAGGTCTCGTGCCCGGCTCCAAGTCAATGCTGAAATCAACGCTCCTCTGTGGGGGTAGCCCTGGCAGGTCGTCACTGAATACCTCTGCAAACTCGCATGCAACAGGTATCTCCTCTATAGTCAGGCTCTTGCTTTCCTTCATGGCATAACACCAGAAGGCTTCGCAACCCTAGGCTATCAGTCTCGCTGCTCTCACTGCACTGATAACTGTGCCTGACTTTCCGAGGTCCCAACCTCGGAATATTACCCTATGGCCCTCCTCCGTGGCAACGGTCACTGTCCTCCTACCAATGTCTAAGACTGCTCCGTGTTTCCTCATCCAGTCTATCCCTAAAATGACATCCTCATGAGCTAAGGGCATGACTAGAAATTAACTAGCCAGTCTCGATCTCCCATACGAACAGGACATCCAAAGATCTCTCTAGTCCCTCTTACCTTACTCCCATCAGGTAAGCCTATCATAAAAGGTATCCCCTCTACAGTGGCTAAGGACAACCTATCTACGCATGCATCATATATGAAGGAGTGTGTAGCACCCGTATCAAATAAAACTCGTACAGGTAAGTCATGAATCTGGATCGTACCTGTGGCAGTCGGTGCATCTGGCTGATCAGCATCCCTCAACTCAAACACTCGTGCCTGAGCTCCTCTAGTATCAGCCACACTACCACGTCCTCTGCCCCGACCTGATCCCTGCATAGAACTCTGTGGTGGTGTGTGTCCTGGAGCCCGGTAAGACTGCTGTTGACTAGGAGCTCTGTACTGCTGCTGCTGACTAGGAGTCCGGTACTGTGGCGGTCTCTGTACACTCCCTGATAAGCCTGCAGGAGAAAAACCCTGCTGAGATGGAGCCTTGCCCTGACGGCAGAAGGCAGCTCTATGTCCAATCTTACCGCACTGGAAGCAAGTCACTGCTGGCTTCGTGCAGTTTGATCGGTTATGCCCATAGCTATTGCAGTTGTGGCACTGCAAGCCACCAGCTGAAGTCTGACCAGTAGTTGTATGACTCTGTCGCCCCTGAGTCTGTCCCCATCCAAAAGCAGCTACTCCTGAACTACCACTAACATAACCTGTCCTCTGCCGCTTATCCGGCCTGTCTGACTGAGCAGCTCTCCTCGACACTGATTTGTCTCTCTCATAAGCAGAGGCTCTATCCTGGTAGTCTGACAGAGTCTCACAGCGAAATCCTGCCAAATAGGAACGGGTACTCTCTCTCAATCTCCGTGAAAAGAGATAGACATGCTGCTCCTCAGGAGGTGCAGCTGGTCCAAGCAGTGTCAGTTCCTTCTGGAACTTCTTGATGGCAGCAGCGATCGGAACGTCCTCAAATCCAGCCTCAATGAAGTCCTGGAATCTCTCTCTCCTCAACGAAACAGGGCAGTATCTGTCTCTAACAATGCTCCTCATCTGCTCCCAACTGGTGACTCGACTACGCATGGTCCGCCACCAGGAATGAGCATCTCTAGTGAAGCAGGTCTGCACTAAGTCTACCTGCCGATCCTCTGGGCAGCGTATTGCCTCTAACGCAGTCTCTACCTGCCCAATTCAGTGCTCCACCTCTAATCCTATCTCTCCATTATATGAGGGGACCTTCTGAGAGTTGAAAGCCTTCAACCACTCATCTAGCCGCGGTGCTCTAGTCCCAGTAGGCGCTCTATCAGCCACAACTCTCCTCTCAGGTACAGCTGGCACCTGAGGTGCTTCCTGTGTCACCTGGATAGATCTAACCGGTACTGGGGGTACCTGGGTAAGTCTCTCTGTCCTAGCAGCCTCCTCCCTACGCTCAACGTAGGCTCGGTACTCTCTGTACTCAGTCGCTCCAATGGAAACACGTCTTGACTCTGTCGAACGTGCTCTCTGTGCTCCAGACCTAGCAACGGTCTCGTTCCTGACCTCAGGACCAACACTCTCAGCTACTTCCTTCACTCCAACCTCTGGCATGATCACTGCTGGGGGATCCTCTCGTGGAGCTCGACCTCGACCTCGGGCTAGTGGGGGTCTACCTCCACGGCCGCGTCCTCTAACTGTAGGGTTCCTATCTCCCCTACCTGGTCCAGCTGGAGGGAGAGGTGGACGACCTCTGCCTCGACCAGTAGCTAGCGTAGCTCTAGTACGTGCCATTTGCGTAAGAATAATAACTATAATTACTACTAGCTGAAAGTCCAAAAGTCCAACTACAGTAACCTAAAGTCCAACTAAGCATACTGAGATCCGCGGTAGTAGTGGTGGTCAGCCGTACTTTTCTATTCCCAACCAGACTATGCATGCATTTAAAACTAAAAATTTTCTTTTTAAAACTCAGACCCCTTTTCGGGTTTTGTTTAAAACTTATTCGGTCTTTCAGAAGATTTCAAGTGTCATTGTTGCCAACCTAGAGCTCTGATACCATGTTGTAACACCCCGAATTCTCAGAACTCGGAGTATTACTGGTTAGGACCTCACAATGGGTCCCGACCTCAGTTTGACAACAACATTACTAGGATCTTGCAACAAGACACAAATAAAGAAACCGAAATTCATAAAAACCATGTTTTTAGGGTAATGAATGCAACACTGTCTAGCAGCCTATAGTACTTAAACACAAGAAAAGAATAACTGTCTTAACCAAAAGAAAGGAAAGACAAAACAACCCCAACCCCGCTCTAAGGAGTACGGAGACCCGGCTGACCACTACTTCCGGATCACTCAGCTGCTGATCTAACCTGCGGTAAGTCTAAAACAACAACAAGAAGAACCGTTAGCTAGTTATCTAAATATTAGCAGAATAATAGCAGCACAAACACACTCAGATAAATATAAACACTCAGCATGCTTTCAAACAAGTCCGATTTATTATCTTGCTTTAATTTACTCGTTCACTCTAGTGATACTTATTTTGTGACACGAGGGATTCCCAAACCTCGCCTCCGCCCCCGTGTAACCATCAGGAATGGATCCGATGCATCTCACCTTGTACCTGCCTGGTCTGGGTATAGAGAACCTCCCAGTCTCCTGTCAGAGCTGGGCAGTGATGTCACGGCCCGTTATACATACACTTGGGCCTTAAACGTAATAATAACAGTCGTCCTAGCAAGTTATTATTATTAAACACGCAAATAGCACACACAACCACTATCACTCAACTAATATCCAGAAACTGGCTAAGTAAGTCGCAAGGACTTACCTGAATCAAGTCAAAATCCCGAAACAATGCTTCTACTTGATTCCACAAGAACAACAAGTCAACCACCTGTTATCAAAGGACAACTTTGATCAAAACACATCCACCCCTTAGAAGTTCCTTAACTTCTACGTTACAAAGTTATCTAAGAAAAAGCCCAACTAACCATATGCTAGTGTAAAAGACGGTATCATCCCTAGATACAAAAAGCTAAAAACTAAAGAGTGTTAACCTCACCTGCTCACCAACATAACTAGCATTTACTAAGCTAGTTATCGCTTAATCTATGCATCCTAACCTAAGAGATGTCACTATATATATATATACATACATACATATATATATATATATATATATATATATATATATATATATATATATATATATATATATATATATATATATATATATATATATAAAGTGCAAGCACTAAACTAACAACTACAATCCTAACTAACAAATTACTCTCGTCATACACACAATTTAGTTTACTAATACCAAAGTTAAAGCTTAATCCTCTATATGCAGCACCTACCGTCCACTACCATAATCGAACTACTTAGACTGAAACCCAAGCCAACTCCACTATCCTAATCCTCCTATTCCGTATATTGTACACTGCACACATACACAAGCTTGTAAGGACAAGGAGACTCACCCACTGTTACGTATCGACAACCGGTCGATGTTACCCCACCCTGCAGAAGACGTAATCGGGTCGAGCGAAGAGGAACAACCGGTCGATGTTACCCAACCCAACACAATTTAGTTCGATACCTGGAGCGCCTTAGTCACAATCGGGCCGAGCCTGCAGAGTACCAATAAGGAGCATGATCGATGAGCATACTCCGATCAATCACGCACATGAAGAGAGATGGACGAAGAGGAACAAGGGAGCGCTTACTTTCGGCGATGACACTCGAAGGCGACAGGTTGCGGAATACTCTGGTTGCTGTGCCGCTTAGGAGATGACAAGGTTCGCCGGTTTTGTGTACTGGACTCGCCAATTTTACTTTCGGTTTGGCTCGTTGTTTTGATGCGCTTGGTTGCGAAGAAGAAGTACGTCGAGGTCGAGCAGTGATTTAAAATAAAAACAAAAAGGTAGAAGGGATGTGGTTCCTCGTTGAGATCCGTATGAAACGTTTGGACGAGGGGAGTTGAGCAGCGGAGATCTTGCGCATATTTTGGATTGCAGTTGCAACCGACCCGCTGCGACTTCCTGTTGAAGGAGAGAGGGTTGACCGCCTCATCAGCTAGGCATAATAGGCCTGTCCGGTCAGCTAAGGAAAAGAAAATAAAGCAAACGGCCCACTAGCTGCCAAGGAAAGAAAAGGCTGTTGGGCCTGCCGGCCTGCTAAAGAAAAAGAAGAAAGGTAATGGGCCGGCTATCTTCTAAAATAAAAAGGTTGTTAAGATCCACCAGTCCGGTCTCGGTCCGGCGTCTAGAATTCCGATTCCGGAATAAAAATTCTCGGATATTACATTAACAACATCCCAAAAATCTTAACTAAGTTTCTTAAATATTAAATCTTATCTTACCATAAATCTTAATTTTTAAATTCAATAATTTCAATAAGATTGTTAAAATCCAAAAAGAATCAATAAAAATTTGGATTACGTTTAAACATATTACAATTAATTAGCCAACAATTACAAAAGCTATTTAAAAAATATTACCCTAAAATTCGTTTCCACCGACTCATATATCTCTTCAACCCTCAAACTTTTTTTAAATATTTTCATTATGTAATTTAAATGTATATTTTTTAATTGCTGATATAAATTGGATAGTTTAAAAAAAAAAAACGTATACAAAATATTTTGTCGACCTTATTCAAAGAGTGCATTATAAGTTTTCTACATTAATTTTATCACATTATGTATATTAAAACTTTTGTTAAATTTATAGTGCATAAATCATATTAAATACTGATAAGCTAATTTTATATTTGTATATCTATAATAAATATTAACCATGTTAAATTTTGTTAAATTTTGTTAAATTTATAGTGCATAAATCATGTTAAATTTATAGTGCAGGAAACGAATAATACACCGGATGAGTTTAATTGGTAAGCATATGTAATGCCTTTGGTGGCGCGCTAAGGTCACGTCTCTGTTGTCCACGTGACATTCAGTTTCGATAAATTTAAACTGGAAAAGCCATACAAAGAAATAAAATTTTAAAAAAAAAAAAAATTTAAAGCCATGGCCTAATGGCCCCAATCTACCTACCAAATGCACACAAACAAAGGGAAAACAAGCAATAAACAACCTCACCAACAACAAATAGGGGACCATCACCCGTACGAGAATGCATGGCTTCCACTTCGATCTACCACCTCCCTCCATCCACATAAATTTTTATAGGCTCGAATTGCATTAGTTTTCGTAGGTCCGTATGTGTCGGTAACTCCAACATATGAACCCGACGAAGTTTCTTTTTCAAAAATCAATTCAGAATACAACAAGTAGTCCGTAACTTCTCACGGTATGAATTGAACGGAAATCCGCCTGGAAGTTTGTAAGCAAATCCGAGTCTTGTAAGCCTACAATAACAATCGTCAAAGACACTATCTCCGAAACCACCGTAAGAGGATATTCAAGTAGCCTAAATTTTATACGAGCTTTAAAATGTTTTCATATTCGGCTCGTTTAGAAAGTGAATGAGCTCGATCCAAGCTTTTGACGAGTTGATCCCGAGCCGAGCCCGATTAGCTTTGCTAAAATAATACTCCTATAGTGTTATTTTAGCCGAACGAGCCGGGCTTTACCCGAACGAGCCGAGCCTAATATTTTTACGAGCTTTAAAATGTGTTTATATTCGGCTCGTTTAGAAAATGAACGAGCTCGATCCGAGCTTTTGACGAGCCAAATGCGAGCCGGAAATTTAGATGCTAGAAGGACATTTTTCCTTATCCGATGAAGTATTAGTTTGTCACTAATGCTTGTTCAAAACTTTAGTTGACCCTAAAGCCAAATGGTCCAAATATGATATAAATAAAATGTTCTATATATGGTTGCATTAACGTTATAACAAGTGTTGATCAAGTAAAATGAAATCGCTAGCGGGGAGCTTTCCATGGTGGACATATATAGGCACCCGTGTGTGTTTTGTCCACTTATGACCTTATTAATTGGCTTTCACTAGCTTGCAATCTCCATAGCTTGTAGGTAGCTACTGTCCTTTGAACTCCATTTCCGTCAATGACTTTATATTGGCAACATGCCTTCATTGCTTTCTTTCTCCTTATACTTGTACGTACCAGAACCGACAGACCCATCAAATAGAGGACTTAGCTAAACTAAGGCCCTCAACCTCTTCTAAGCTTCACGCCTTCACCGATGCCTTGCTTTCTTGGACTCGTCTTCTTTCATGTTCTATAAAAACTTAGATACTAACGTGTCGATATCGTATATTCTCGTACATCTCATAATTTTTTAAATGGATCATATAAATAAGAACTTGAATTTTTCCGTTTGGTACCCTTGAATTTTTGGCCTTTTCGAATGCTAGTCAAAGTTTTTCACGTTTTCGCTTGGTACCCCTAAGGTTTTGATTTTTCCGTTCCGTACCCTTATTTCTTATTTTCTTTCGAAAATAACGTTTCTTATATTAAAATTATATATAAAAAAAGAAAAAATATATAATAACAATTTTATATTATAAATTTCAAAGATAAGTATATTTTAATTAAATAACTTAAATCAAGTATTAATAAATTATCATATTTCTTAAAATATTAGATTTTTACCTTCTTTTTTATGATTTTTAATATATTTATTACTATTTGATACATTATCATATTTGCATTGAAAATTTTATTATGTTTTATATAAAATATAAGAAATTTAATTTATATTTATATGATATTTCAATCAAAATTTTTAAAATTAAACATAATTTATAACTATATGATATTTCGTAGTTGGTATACTCCGTGGATTTATTTCATATCATTGATAAATATATAACGTAGAATATTCAAAACAGACATTCGATTTTTCAAAAAAAAATGAATATCATAGGATTTTTAGAATAATTTTTCACATAGAATCGAAATTTTCTTTTATATAATAAGAATATGAACCATCAAATATTATATAATAAACCAACAAATAAATCCATGGAGTATACCAACAACAAAATATCATATAGATATAAATTATGTTTAATTTTAAAATTCTTGATTAAAATATCATATTAATATAAATTAAATTTCTTATATTTTATATAAAACATTATAAATTTCTCATTTTTGATGCAAAATATGATAAATCGTCAAATGGTAATAAATATATTAAAAATCATAAAATAATAGGTAAAAATCTTTTATTTTAAGAAACATCATAATTATTTAATAGTTGATTAAAGTTGTTAAACACTTTTAAAATGGATTTTATTTTTTAAAATAATCATTAATTACTAATTTTAGATAGAAATTCCTTTTAATTTTAATTTATTCTCAAGGTTAATGGAAACAGTACACAAAAAAATGAGTAAAATACCACGCAAATTAAAGTTATAATTTTTTTAGAGTCATCATGTCAAAATAACAATATATCACTCAGGGTTAACCATGAAATAATCCCAAAATTAATGAGTTTTTCGTAAACTATCCTCTTACAAGTAGGGGTCAGAATTCACAACATAGATTTTAATTCCTAGCTCAATGTGAAACCTTGAAGAACCCTAAAGTGAAGTTTGTCAAGTAATGGTAATAAGGTGCGGAGCTGAGGGCAAAATCGGGTTTTGTGTTGGAGATATCAGATGTCAATTCAATCCATTGATTTGCTCCTCCACATAGTGAGTGCACTTGAAAAATAAAAGTTTATGAGTGAGTTGTTTGGACAGTAAAAAGGTTAAATTAGGTGAATTGGGTGACTATGGATTGTGATGTGTAACTGATGTACGAGGGGAGGGGGGTTTCTCTCTTTGAGTCTGAGCCAACCAATAATCACTTATCTCCATACCCAAATCCCTCTATATATCAGACCTTCTAAATCTCAACCTTCATCGTCTTCTTCTTCTTCCTCCTATCGTTTGCACTTCATTTCTCTCTGCTCTTTTTCTTTTTTTTTTTGAGAAAAAAAAAAGAAGAGAATGATTTCGAGATATTAGGGTTAGGGTTAGGTTAAGAGGGTAGAAGCACCAACATAATATCTCTCTATTTCTTGATTTCTTTGATTTGTTGATGGAGATCCAAAGTCCAGACGAGTACTGAAATAACCAGCTGTTGTTTTCTGATGCAGCATAATCAAGATTCACATATCGAATATACTCGGATACCATGAGAATCTTGATGATGCTGCAGCGGAAATCGATTGCTCTCTAACCTCTATTTCCCTTTGTTCACTAGTTTTTTCACCATCTCTTGTTCTTCATTCAAGTGATCGACTATTATTTGGATGAGACTTTCAACGCTGACAGATTGTTCAAATTGAACTGCTTTTGAGATGAACAGGTTTAGGGTATCGTGCTCAGTCCCTGTCAGCCCAGGTGAAAATTTCATCGGAGTTGCTAAAAGAAAGAATATTTTGTTGCTGCACTGCACTGCACTGCTCATTCTGTAATAATTATTCTTCTTTTTTCATTCTCTGATTTCTATTTTTAATTTTTGAATGAAAGGTGAGCTTCATTCAAACCTGGTACACAAGATCAGATCATACAGATACAATCGGTAACCCTTCCTCTTCAATACCCAAAATTTACATCCAAAATCGATCTGGTAAGGCTATATTTTCTCTATTTTTAACTACTCTCTTTTATAGGCCTACATTTTTATCTTAAAGACTTTTACAAAAATTGCATCTATCATGTTTCAAAGTATTACCTATGAATGAATGAATGAATTGGTTGGAATTGTGTAATCTGTAAGAGCCTCAGTGTATGAGATCAATAGGACACAAGTAGATCCGGCCGAAATTAACCCAACCCTACAAAACGGCTTCTAAATCCAAAATGTTTTTCGTCTAATTCGAATTGATCCAAATATAGATTCACCTCGATAATAAGTGACCAGACATGTCCGACCAATTACCAACCCGAGTAAATGCTATGTTTTATAAGATTGTTATTCAAATTATTGAAATGGTATTAATAATTTTGAATTAGGATTGGTATCTCATTATTTTTTAAAGTTTTTTTATTTGTATATAAATTAATAAAATTTAATTAAAATTTAATAATATCTTATAAACTTTAATTTAATTGAATAATACTACAGTAATTACTCATACATATTAATTAATAATATTTTACAACCTTTTATTGGTCTAATTTTAACATATTTATTATGATTCATAAGATTTTTTTTCTTCTAGTTTTTCATGATGATTGGTCTTCCTTTTTTTTTTTTATTTTTTTATCATATGGTTTCAATTTTTAATACTAATAAAGGAGAGTTGCTAACCCTAATATGCACCTATACGAAACCTTTTTTTTTTTATAATTTGGTTTCAATTTTGTGTTTCACTATTTGGTAAGGCATTTTTCGTATGAGTAACTTGTGGATTTTGCAACTTGGAAGTTAATATTGAAAAATAAACCGTACTTCATTAATTATAATTTGGAAAAACTACAATAATCAATTTTAAAATTAAGTCAATTAAAAATTAAAGGCCAAATTAGATAAGTAAGTCTTTTTTGAGATTTGTCTCTAGTAACTGATCATGGTATAAATATATTTAGTAAATGTATCCCTACAAACTCTTTATCTTCCAACTTTAATTTAATGAAAGTGGTAAAAATTAAAGGGGTATACAAACCTAATAAAAATAAAAAAAAATGGCCTAACCTTTGAAAATTAAATGAAACCATAGTACAAGATTTCTTCTCACAAAAATGAATATATCATATAATGAACAATCTACCCGTTGGGTCTTGATCCGGAAGTGCCAGCTTTTGTATAGGGCAAAAAGGTTTGAAGGTCGGCTAATCTACACGTGATGAAGGCTTCCATTTATCTTGAAGAACCCAAGCAAGATCGAGATCGAGTATCTTCTTCTGCAGCTGAATCAAATATATTAATTAGCTGGATGATACGTACAGATTGTCTATCTGAACTCTGACGTGGGTGTTCTTAACAATATATAGAGTGTATTAATTAATTGTCTTAATTTTATGATGGTGGTGTTTCTCCCTCGATATGTTATGAGTTTGTGTTTGGTATATATAGGAACTGGTTCGGGCGAGGCTATTTGTGGAGAGGACACGGAGACAAATTTCTTTTTTTACACTGTATAGACTATATAGTTTAATTTTTGTACTACGAGTTATTTTTTTGTAATTTTTTAAAAATTAACGTTTATCAATACTAAAAAAAATCCTTTTTTTGTTAAACATTCGGAAAAATTGAACAGTAATATGAAAAATTGAATTGATAGTATAAAATAAAAATAAATTTCTCGTCACTCTCCCTATAAGGAGACTTCCACCGGAACCAAAACCAAATATATATATTTGCGGTCATAAACCGTAGAAGTATTTTGTCCCTTTCAAATTGATCTTTTTTTTTTAAATTTAAAAAAAGAAATAATAAGTTTTTAATTAAAATATTTAATTAATAACTTAAATAATAAAATTGAGTGAAACACAAAATTAGTACATAAAAGATTTGTAGCGAGCTATGATGCACGGACACGGACACGGACACGGGAAACGGACACGGCGAAAAACAGGGAAGCGGCAATCCTAAAAACATAGGAAACGGGGACACGGCGAGGAAAATAAATAATATATCATTTTAAAGCTTTTTTACGATTAATTCATTTATCATAATGAATATCATACATATAAAAGAATAAGTACTCCAAATTCAAATACATTCTTAGAAACAAACATTTTAATATTTAAATCTTACAAAATACAAAATTAAACATACTTAGTCTTACATGTTACATCAAACAAAATCACCAGCCAAGTCATAAACCAAAGGTCCAAATCACAAACCTTAACCAAGTCACAAAATACAAGATTATTCAATATCTTCAATTAGCACACCCTCCATCTCTAGATCGTCAAGAGAGAGATTTGTAAATTCAAGAACTCTAGTATCTTCAAAGATCCAAATAGTACTGCAGAAGTGCAGAGTGCAAAATTAAGTAAGAAAACTAAGAAATTCTTCCAAGTATAAACAATTGCTCAAAGAAATTCATTAAAATCAAACGCAAGTAAGAAAATTAAGAATCAACAACAATTGATTATAGAATTTCATCAAAATCAAAGGCAAACATGTCTAAGTGTCTAACTGTAATTGAACAGCTGATACTTTTTGGCATTTTGCACTTATTCAAAACAATCAACAACTAAGTAGTGGCGTGGTGCTACAAAATTACAGTAAGAAAACTTAAGAATCAACAACAGTATATGAAATACTCAAATACACATACAAAATCGAAGATTGAAGAGGAAGAAAACTAGAAGAGTTACCAACATACCTAAGGTAATGAGTCTGACGAGTG
This sequence comes from Fagopyrum homotropicum, assembly GCA_033239125.1. Lineage (NCBI taxonomy): Eukaryota > Viridiplantae > Streptophyta > Magnoliopsida > Caryophyllales > Polygonaceae > Fagopyrum > Fagopyrum homotropicum. Next base: position 31,977,277 of record BSWB01000002.1, on the reverse strand, counting down.
ACGGATTGAGGGCTGAGACTGTGAGACAAGGCACCACAATGCGAAGGGCCTGACCTGAAGACGAAGCAAGGATGACGGCCTGAAGCTGCGATTTGAGAGTCTGGGACGAAGCTTCTAACTAGGACAAAGCCGCTAACTATCGAAGAGGTAACCGACGGCCGGTCCTGAAGAGAGGAAGGGCCGACGCCGTAAAGAGTCGAAGAGGTAATTGAGACAAAGAGTCTTGATAGGAAGGGTCGATGGCCTGAAGAGAGGAACGCCGAGGGCCGGTCCTGAGGAGCGAAGCGTCGACGGCCGGTCCTGAAGAGTGAAGCGCTGATGGCCGGTCCTGGCTGCTAGGGTTCCCAGTTGCGATTGTCGTCTGTGAGAAATAAGTTGAGATTCTGAGAAGAATCAGAACAGCGAGGCTTCAATTTTTTTTTCTTTCCTCTAAAAATGAGTTGACTGTGTCTTGACCGGACACGGTTCGTGTCCGGTCCGTGCCTGGCCCGTGTCCGGTCCGTTTCCGGTCCGTTTCCCAGCCGTTTCCCTCCCCCAAACCGTGTCTTGACCGTTTCCGCTCAAGTTTGACCGTTTCCCCGGCGTTTCCAGGCGTTTCCGTGTGTCCCGCCGTGTCCGACACGCGACACTCCACCTATTAGGCGTGTCCGTGCATCATAGGTAGCGAGTATCTAGAGCAATGATTGTGTCACCTGTACGTAGTACTACCACAAAGACACCTCTCTCATTGATTGTGTCACCTTTAACTTCTGTTATTTATTTATTTTTTTTTGTTGAAGAATTTTGTATATTGAGAAGGGGAATTTACATCAAGGACTTTGACCAATATAAAACAAGATACTAAAAACAAAGGGAGGACTACATTATATGGATTCCGAGCATATTTGCCCATGTAATAGAATTGGTGGAACGATCTTTCCAGTGATGGGCGGTGAAGTTCTTGATAACTTGGATAGTATGGTGGGCACAGGCAGTAGTTGAGGTGAAGGAATTTTTGTATATAAGAGCGTTTCTAGCCTTCCAAATGAAGTAAATGTAAGCAGGGATCGAAGAGATACGGATGTTGGATATGAGATCGTGCTTACCGGGCTTAGTAGGTTCGAGCCAAGTCCATTTCTCCATCTTCATATAAACCCACGAATGACAACACCTATATTTTTTTTCTTTTTTTTTTTAAAAAAATATAAAGATTTAAGGAAAATTCCGGACGTCCTTGAAGTTTAAACTTTTTTGGATTATACCCTTTTACTATATATTTTAATAACATTTTAAGGAAATGAAAAGATAAGATATTCATTCAAAAATATTTTATATACCTTTAAAATGACTATTATGGTAAATAATATTTATCTTCTTTTTTTTTCCCTAAAATGTTAAGTTATGAATGATATAATAATTATTTCAGAAAAATATAAAACTCAAGGACATCATCCATAAACCAAAAGTCTTTGGGTACAATCCGAAAAAGTCTAAACTTATGACTGAATAAGTATGTTTTTAAAATATAAACTAATTAATTAAATATGAACCCTTAATTTATTAATTTAAAATTGTTAACGCTTCCTATTTTAATAACGCTTGGTTTATTATCGTAACAATTTATAATCTTTTTTACTATTTTAGTTTACTTTTAGTCGCCAATAATTTTTTCAATTTTGAAATTAATGGTTCATAATTTATTAACTAATAATTATATTTTATAAATGTTATTATCATCTTCATTTCCATACTGAAAGATTGTGTTTTTTAAGAGGAAGAAGATATGAAGAAAGTATATTGTTCATCAACTGAATTCTGTTACAGCTTTAGGTATTTATACTACTTAGGATATATTCTAACAAAGACCCTAATATATCCTTTATTTACATATAAAGTCCTATAAGAACATACTATCTCCATACGCCCCCTCAAGCTTGACATGGTGAAACAAGTCCAAGCTTGACAGAAAGAAAATGATGTTGTTGTTCTCCTAGGGCTTTAGTGAAAATATCAACAAGTTGAAGAGATGACTTAATATGGGGAGTAGATATGAATCCCTTCTGAACTTCATCTCGAACATAATGGCAATCCAAACGAAGATGTTTGGTGCGTTCATGAAAAACTAGATTAGCAGCAAGATGTTGAGCTGCCTTGTTATCACAATGCATAGGAATAGGCAATGACACTTTCAATTGCAAATCAGAAAGCAAACCTTCAAGCCAAACTATTTCAGAAGCAGTGACTGACATGGCCCGATATTCACTCTCCGCAGAGGACTTTGAAATGGTCTTTTGTTTCTTACTCTTTCAAAAAACCAAAGACAAACCTAAAAACAAGCAATAGCCTGTAATAGACTTGTAAGTAAAGGCACAAGATCCCCAATCAGCATCACTGTATGATGTGAGATGCAAATCAGAAGAAGCTGGATAAAATAGAGCAAGGTGTAGTGTGCCTTGGAGATAACGAAGAAGGTGTATAGCAGCTTGCCAGCGTGGGAGACGAGGAGTAGCTAAAAATTGACTAAGTTGATGTACAGTGAAAGTAAGATAGAGAAGACGTCCAACCAGGCGTCTATCTGATTCAGGATCCTCATATAAATCTCCATCATTAGGAGTGAGCTTTAGGTTGCGTTGCATAGGAAAGGGACTAGACTTGCAGTAAAGCATATTGGATGAAGTAAGAATATCCAGTGTGTACTTTCTTTGATTCAAGTATAGACCTTCAGAATTACGAGAGATCTCCATGCCCAAAAAAAATCTAGCAAGTCCCATGTCTTTAATAGTAAAGGCTTGATGAAGAGCATCCTTAGTAGTAATGATCATGGAAGAAGAGCTGCTTGTGATGATAATCATCAACATACACTAATACAATAGTAATACCTGAATCATCCAGCTTAGTGAAGAGAGAATAGTCATGTCTAGACTGAGAATATCCAAGATGAAGCAATAACTTAGTGAGTTCCACATTCCACTGACGACTGGCTTGTTTAAATCCATACAAAGACTTTTTAAGTCGACATACTTGACCAGCAGAAGCTTTATTGTAACCTTGTGGAGGATGCATATACACTTCTTCATTAAGAAAAGCATGAAGAAAAGCGTTGTTGATGTCAAGTTGGTGCAATGGCCAAGATTTGGAAGAAGCAAGAGCTAACAACACTCGAACAATAGTAAACTTTGCAACTGGTAAAAAAGTATGCTTGTAATCTTTGTCCTTAACTTGGTTGTAACCCTTGACAACTAATCGAGCTTTGTACCTTTCAACCGAGCCATCTTGTTTATACTTAACTTTGTAGACCCACTTGGAACCTATAGCCTTGGAACCAGGTGGCAGTGTAGTAAGTTCCCAGGTATTTTTAGCTTCAAGAGCATGTAGTTCAGATTCCATGGCACTAATCCAGACAGCATGATGTTTAGCCTGAGAATAGGTGGTGGGTTCAAATGTAGCAATGACATTACAAAGAGAACTTAAATATTCAAGATCTATATCAAGAGCTTGCAATTGAGGGATAATATGATTGGTGGAGGAAGAAACAGAAGAGAAAACATAATCCTGAAGATGAGCAGGTTTATGAATGGTTCTATGTGGTCGAGAAGATGCAGGAGGATTGATAATGGGAGGAAAATAAGTGGGTGGAGTGGATGAAGAGGAAGATATATCTGAGGAAGATTGGAAAGGAACATGTATTGGAGTGGAGAATGAAGGAGATATATTTTATGGAGCACTAGAAGGAGAAGGTGAAGAAATTGGTAATGGTAAAGATATGGGAAATAAATTAGGATTGCAAGATTCTGGGAAATCACAAGCAGGAGAAACCAGTGAGAAAGTAGGAGTAAATGATGGTAAAGTAGCAGGGTCTGACTGGAAAGGAAAGATATCCTCTCTAAAAGATACATTCTTGGTGACCATGATCTTGTCAGTTTGAAAATTAAGGACTTTATAGCCCTTCTGGCCTAGAGGATAACCTAGAAAAACACAAGGCCTGGAGACAGCTTCAAGCTTTTCTTTTACATTGTTCAGACAATAACAAAGGCATCTAATGATCCTGAGATGATCATATGAAACTGGGCGTTGATGAAGAATTTCAAAAGGAATTTTCCATCCTAAAACAGAAGAGGGCATGAGATTTATCAAATAAGTTGCTGAAATAATGCATTCACCCCAGAAATGAAAAGGGAGATGTCCTTGAAGTCGTATAGCTCGAGCTGTAGCTAATAAATGACTATGCTTCCTCTCAACTCGACCATTCTGTTGAGGTGTATAAGGACAAGACTTGTGATGCAGAATCCCTTTAGAATTGAATAAATCTTGTAGAGAATGTTGAATAAATTCAGATCCATTGTCGGATCGAATGATTTTAACCACACCATTAAATTGAGTCTGTACATATACTAGAAATTCAGATACCAATCGATGCACCTGCAATTTATCATTTATAAGAAAGGTCCATGTGCATCGAGTAAAATCATCCAAACTTGTGAGAAAATAACGTGCACCACATATAGATCTAGTATGGTAAGGGCCCCATATATCCATGTGCTGAATAGCAAAAGCATAAGCAGCATATGAATTGCTACGAGGAAAAGGTAATTTATGTTGCTTTGCCATAGTACAAATGTCACAAGTCAATGATGACAAAGATGTAGAAGGACAAGCAGTAGTATGTTGCATTTTAAGCAAAGATGAATGCCCCAAACGGGCATGAAATGTTTGCAAAGATAACTTGTCAACATTATTACAGATAGGAAAAGCATCATTAGTAGAAACATGACTAATGAGCTTGTAAAGACCACCATCCAAGTAGCCTTGTGCTATGACAACATTAGTAATATGGTCCTGAAAGAAGCAATGACCAGAATCAAAAACTGCCTTGCAAGAAGACTAAATAATAAGTCGATGCATAGAGAGAAGGTTATGTTTAAACCTTGGCATGAATAAAACATTGGTCAAAGTGAGAGATGAAGAAATTGGAACACTTTCTGAACGAGTCACCAATTTCAAAGTACCATCAGGAAGGCCAATTTGAATAGGCTTGCTCAAGGCAACAAGATTGGAGAAGAATTCTTGACAGTGACATATATGATCTGTTGCTCCTGAATCAACAATCCACATATGTGGTGCAGAAGAAGCATGAGCTTAAAAAGATTTCATGATACCTGCAAAATTTGTAGAACTTGAAGATCCAGAATTGACAGACTTGTTGCTCATGAACTTGAACATCTCTTGAAACATCATGGACATAGTATTGGTATCAACTCCTTTGGAACCATATCATCCAGAGGAGAATTAAGAATAGAACCATCAGAATTGTGTGCATTCAAAGAATGACCAGTTCTTGAATGACCTACTGGTCTATCATTAGAAAAATTCTTGGAACCTTTATACCATTCTGGAAAACCATATAGCTTGAAACACTGCTCCTTCAAATTGATCATTCTCTCTAAAACTTCATCCCACAGTTCTTTAGCTGACTCCACATAAGAAAATTGCTCTGCAACTTCTCGTTTCATCGAATGAATCAACCAACATCGTATCATATAGTCAGCACGAATCCAGCGTGCTGCCTTCTCTGCATCAGCAACATCCTTGACGCAAGAGTCTGTGATAAAACCTAATTTCAATTTCGCACCAAGTGCCATATGAATCCCTCTCTTCCATGAGAATAAATTGGATCCATCAAACAGTGTAGATACGAGTTGCATCCCTGGATTATCTGAGGGAGCAAGGTAAAGAGGATCGGTTGAATTTCCAGGTAGCATAATCGCAGCTCCTGTGGATTCTGTATTTCTAATGTTCGATGAAATGAGATTTGGATCGAGAGGATCCTTATCTCGAGTATCATTACGATCATCCATAGATGATTAACCAAAAATAGATCTAGATTGAGATATTTGCAGAAAAAATTCTTCGTACCTCTGATACCATTTGAAGAGAAAGAAGATATGAAGAAAGTATATTGTTCATCAACTGAATTTTGTTACAGCTTTAGGTATTTATACTACTTAAGATATATTCTAACAAAGACCCTAATATATCCTTTATTTACATATAAAGTCCTATAAGAACATACTATCTCCATAGTTTTACTTGAACAATTCTAGTACAATAAACTTTTTTTTTTATTCAATACCGTTATAAAGTTGATATCATCTGATTTTATTTATTTATACAAGATGCAATGTTATAACTTGTTTTCGTAAGTTTAAATATCCATACAAATAATGCCATCATCAGTGACAATGAATTCAAGTATATACTATCATTGAATTACAATCTTTATCACATTAGTAATCAAACAAATAATTCGTAGCATAATCTTAAGCTAGCTAATAAGTAATAAGTCGCGGGTTTAAAATATGAGTAATGAATTATTTTCGTATAAATTAATATTTTAAATTTTTTTAGATGAATTCTTGTAGACGTATACAGTGAAGATATACATCTAATCTGAACATGTAATCATAAAAACTAATGCACAATTAATACACATGAATTCATTATTAATACAAAATGAAAAAAATTTGGCCAAATATACCTTCTCTATTTCTATTAGATTTGTATACACCTTCAATTTTTACCACTTTCATTAAATTAAAGTTGGAAGTTAAGAGGTTTAATTCATGGTACATTTATTAAACATATTTATACTATGAGCCTAGTTATTAGAGAGAAATCTCAAAAATGCTTACTTAGCTAATTTGGTCATACAAAATATGTTGATACGTAATTGAATTTACTTGGAGAGGAACAAGTGAAAATGGAACCCTTAGGTATGGTGGTCTATTAATTCAGACATGGAGAATAAACTTTTTTTTTTCCTTTTCTTTTGTGCTAATTTAATATATACATTAGGAGATGGCATCAAAAGATTCAAAACCCCATATAATATTTCTAAGGAGCATAAAATAAGTAATTTACATTTCTATTATTTTAACTTCATTTTTCCTCGACTCCTCCGAATCAATCCATATAATTATGTTGGATCGAGTTGTTAGTAAAAACGTAAGGGACGTTCCGGTGAGATGGTCCTTGATAGTGGAAGCAATAAACATCAACCACATATAAACGTCATGATCAATAAAAATATTTAAAGTGGAAACCTCAATTTACTAACAATTAAATTGAGATAAGAAAAAGTAACTCACTTTCTAGTTTCTTAGACAGGGCTTTAAAAGACATTTTTTTATTTTTTGAAAATTAAGTTATTGTATTGAACTGGAAAAGGATATACATAGAGTCGTCTTAGACTACACAAGATTCAGGGGAAGAAGAAGAAAAGAATTACAGAAGGTGAATGCCAAGTTGATTGCCCAAGCAAGAGTGTTGGGGGATCTTTCCTTCCAATGGTGAGAGATGTGGTTTTTTGTAGCTTGAATGATGTTGTGCGCACATGAAGTCTCTGGAGTAACTTTTTGGTTGTAGATAAGGTCATTTCTGGCTTTTCATATGAAGTATACGATGGTGGAAATTCTTATGTGGGCAATGAGCTCATGCTTGTGAGGTTTGGAGGAGATGAGCCACGTCCAGATGTTGTTCTTGTAGGGATAAGAGACGGGCATACGAGTCCATCTAGAGATGAGGTCAAAGGTAAGGGAGGAGAAGCTGCAATTATGGAGCATATGGTTTTCATCTTCAGGTTGTCTTCCGCTGAGATTACAAGTATCATTTTGAACGATACTCCAGGAGAGAAGTTTGGGAGGGTGGGTAACTTGCGGTGACTAGCAATCCATGAGATAAAACTACATTTTGGGATATTTGATTTTTTCCAGATGATATCGAGCCTGTATGTTTGCGGGGAGGGTTGTTGAGGTTTGAGGATGTTGTAGGCTGCAGTGGTAGAGAAGTTTCCATTCGGGTTTTTTGTGATTGAGGAGAAGTTGCGGCCATTGAGGGTAGTCTGGATTTCGTTCCTAGCTTTGAGAATGGAGTTCCAAGTGTAACTGTATTTGTAGCTCGGTTCACACGTCCATATTAATTGGCTCTTGAGGATGTTTTTGTGGATCCGGCAAGTCCAGAGGTCATGATCAGGAGGGTGAGTGTCCAGCTCGAAGATCATCTTTGAGATGCATGCCATGTTCCAAGATAAGAGCTCCTTGAACCCTATCCCACCATCCAACTTATCAGAGCAGCCAACATTCCAAGAAATGAGGGCTCTAGGGCTCGATTCTTTACCCGACCAGAGGAAGGAGCGAAGCAAGTAGTTAACTTTTGAGACAACTGCCTGAGGAATGGGGAGGACAGAACACCAATAGTAATGTAGGGGAATGTGGATAGATGAAATGATTTATTTCCTACCAGCATATGAGAGGTTTCTCGCACTCCAAGAGTTGATCTTTTGAGTGATCCTTGCAATGAGGGGAAGGTAGTCAGTACTTCGGAGCCGCTTGCTACCAATAGGTATTCCAAGATAGGTGAAAGAAGTGAACCAAGAGGCAACCCAATGCTATTTGCAAAGTTGTGATCCTGCGCAGGGATACCACTAAGTTAGAGGGTAGATTTGCTTTTATTGATGTGTAACCTAGAATAGTAACCAAAATGAGAGAGAGAATTCTTCAAGATGTTAATTGAATCAATGTCGCCCCGGCACAAAATTAGAATATCGTCAGCAAAACAAAGGTGGTGATGCGGGGGGAGGAGCATTTGGGGTGTATGTTGAAGTTTTGGTTTGAGGTGTTTGTGTGGATTATTGAGGATAAGACTTCCATGACAATGACTAAGAGGGGTGGTGATAGTGGACAGTCCTGGCGAAGCCTCCTGGTACCTTCGAAATATCCCTTTAGCGTGCCATTTATGTTGATCAAGAAAGTAGGGCAGGCAATGCAGGCATCAACAAGCCGGATGAACTTAGAAGGGAAACCCATCATACCAAGGCAGTTTATAATGAATTGGTGATCGATCATATCGAAAGCTTTGGAAATGTCCACCTTTAGGGTGCACTAGGAGATATATGTATTTGGTTGTACTTCTTGAGCAGCTCTGGGTGATGAGGATGTTATGCTTGATCGAGCCAACTCAATACATGCTTATGTACATTCCCTAGTCATCCCATGCAAACTCCTATAAAGCTTATTTCTTCATCACTTTCTTCTTTCCGAGCTATTGTATGTATCGATGACATCATCTCATCACTTTTTTAGTTTGGCTACCACTTCTCTTCAGCGTATGGATGTATGGTTAAGTGTAAAATGAACCCTAAGGTTAAACTTGGTTTTATAGCATCTTAAAGATAGGATATATCCTAACAAAAATAGGATATCCACAAATAAATCTAGGTTAAAGTAAATAAATCAAGATCTAACAAGATTATAAAGATAAACTTTTCTAAGATAATTCTATCTATATCTTCTAATATCTTTCATGAAAATGACCGGCGTGTGTATATTTCACATGTTAGGGCAACAACCTTTCCATATTTAACTTGGAAACTCTTATATCACTTGTGTTTTGTAGGCGTTTCCTCCTGTTTGAGGTCTGACGTCCCTACTATGGACATATTCAATGTGATGTCCCTCTAGGACGTTTTTTTGTTCCTGAAACCTAAACTTAAAGTTAGAACATTCATATAGAGTTTGTTGATCATTAAAATCTACATACTTAAAGGGCTCTATAAATAAAAGTCGTTAACTTCCTAAGATAACTCATTTTCCCCTCAACTCTCCCGATCAATCCCTATGATTAACTTCTTAATTTTATATGTTTTCCCACAAATAACAACTCAATATTAACAATATCTAACATGCATTAATAATTAATCATATTTCCTGTTGACCTAGTTTTTCAACTCTAAATGTGTGACCTCACAACCCGTTTATAATAGCTATGAGTTCAACCTTTTTAACCGCATTCATTATAGTTGACTTCTAGCAAAACACTACGACGCCAAAAATAACCGGATTGTATATATTTATCACTTGTCTTATTCCAATCTTAGTCATTACTACTAGTGATGACAATATCTGGAGCTCCTGGGTTCACAAGAACATCCTCAAAAACGCCACTATCTGGACTTGCTCCCCCAACACCTCCTTCAGCTACCAATGGTCCTCTATATATCCTCAATACCAGAGATGGTCTACTCGCCCACACGCACCCTACCTCATGCCTCGACCTCATTAGCAACTCTAATGGCTCTTTCTCATCTAAAACATACAAAATCCTCCGACCTCCCAACACTGTAACCCCTTGCCCCCCCCCGATCTGGCACAACCTTACCCTCCCTCAAATGTAGCTTCATTACGTGGGTTGCTTGCCATCAAAAGCTCCCTACCCTCACCAAAATCCAGAAATGGACTTCTATCCCCAACATCCCTTGCTACCTTTGTGGTAGCTACCCTGAAGATGAACAACACCTATGGACGAATTGCTCCTATACCTCTCTTGTCCTCGACATTGTCTCCAAATGGACCCATCTAGACTGGCTCAACTCCCACACAAGCACTAAACTTAACCTCATTGAAATTGTTCATATATCTAGCATCACTACCTTCATCTACTTCACTTGAAAAACCAGGAACGATCTAATCTACAACAAAACCTACACATCGACTATCAAATGCACTAGAAACATCGTTCATCACACAAAGAACTTTTCTTGACACCACTGAAAGGATAGATCGCCCGACTCCAATTCTTGGGCTAATATCCTAGGAATCTATCTACTCTAAGTTCAACCTTTGCTTCCATGTATCTTTGTCTTAGTGATTGGTCTAGTAGACCATTTGTAAATTCTCTCTATCCTTAATAAATATACATTTTCATACAAAAATAAAATAAGTCATTACACATTAAATTAAAGGATGCAATTCCTTCAATATCTACTCTTAGTCCCCGTTTGGTTATAACTCTGGAAACAGAAAAGAAATGGAAATGAATCTATTCCATATGTTTGCCTTATTCATGAATTTTTTTTTGAAATCATTCCTAGTGGTTGCAAGTAAAATGTATTTGAATTCCCCATTTTGTTTCCCTATAGGGTATCAAAACTAATCAAATTCAACTACAATAACTTTAAATTACAAGAAATGATTCCATAAAAGTTCATGAATAAGGGTATACATATGGACTATATTTGTTTCCATTCCGTTAACGTAGTTGGAACCAAACGGGCCCTTAATTGATTATATGCCTCAATTTTATTATACAATATATTGTTAACATATTTAGTAAATTAATAAAAATGACCAAAGCACACATATAAACATATACAAAATTAATAAAAGGAAAAATGACAAAAAAATAATACCAACTAGAAGGTATGACCCTAATGTAGTACAAATTGTAGAAATTATTATTTAATAAACAAACTATTTCACATTAAATTACCAGTTTTGACACGGGTGAAAATGCAGTCAAATTTATCACAAAAACCTCCCATATATTTTTATATCACACAAAATGACCCAGTATAATATTTTCTTTCAAAAATTACCCTTTTTATTTTTTATAATCTTGCTAATGTAAAATATTGAGTATCATTATTATTTTTTTGACCTAGTAGATGTGCGTTCACACACATATTGTGTATACGGGATACGTAGAGTCCGATGGAGCGTAGTCCCGGGCACTTTAATTTGGGGCCTTTGCGGGTGGGTGCATGTGTTAGCGCAGATGTAATGGATGCGCATGAATGAAATTGTACGTAGGAGGTGAAGTTTGCATTGAGATTCCTTTCACCATTATTCTGCTTTCGCTGCTGGCAAAGGTACGAATTGGCAGTGAGAGTGAGTGGGTTCAACTCAGGCTTCACCGCCCACCTCACACTCCATTATTACTTACTCTACGTACTTTTAAGTTAGATTACAGTCGATCATTTCTTGCCCACCCCACTGTATCTGTATCTCCATCATCGATCAACAAAAGGATGACAGCGATGCTCAATACATTCAAACTGGTAGTCATATATTCACTGTCAATGTCAACTCATTTTCGATAACAAATCATCAACTAGACTTTCATATCTGTAATCTGTAATGTGTATCTGTATCTCAAGGTCGAGCGACAAGAACTGGGGTGGATGCAAACGACATGATTACCCTAAGGGCTATTGTACCCCTTAAGGAACAACATGATTCCTGCTCCATTATATCTCTTCTACATATTCGATCTAGTATATATCACATTATGGACATGCCCCTTAACGTCATGGAAGGCCTTTAACGACGTTTTTGGCGTCTTCTTGTAACATCGTCTTTAGTAATGTTATCGATGTGTTGCATATTTCATGACATTTAATAGATGCCATGAAATGATTTTTCTTGACGTTTTTCAAACTTCACGGAGTTATCTACACATATCAGTATCAAAGTCCGATACAGACGGACCGGTTCAGCGGGGGTCGTGTGCATTCGAGCGCACATGCACATTAGGCCCAAACCCAACACATAAATCCGGCGAGGTTCCATCCTAAAACCAATTGGCAATAGGAGGAGTAGCCCACCGACCTTATATACTAGGCTCAGAGTGTCCTCATCATTCGATGTGAGACCTTATTATCTCCAACAGTCAGGGTGATATGTTTTAAAATACAAAAATAATTAAAGTCATTTCAAATATACATACTTGCTTCTTATATTTTAAACATATCTAAACTTTATACATACACTCAATTAAGTAAAGTGGGGATTTGAATTGCGAAAAGGTTAGGTCGACGACAACTTGAGAGTTTCCGACGACAATATGAAGGAGGCTCCTCCTCCGATGGAAATAGTACATGCAGAGGACTGGAGAAAGTCATAAATGAAGATGTTGTTAACGGAGGATTTAGTGCCGCTGCAAGTCGATAGTAGGGCTGCGATAAATGATACGGGTAGTATCAATGAGAAGGAAAGTTCGAATGAAGTAAAAAAAACCAACTTTCGTAAAAAAACGCTCTCTTCTGGTGCCTCGATACCTCGCCGGAATTTTCCCCCTGGAGTCGGCTCCCCGCCGCCCTCCACCCCTCCCCACCCCTCTGAAGGCTCCCCCTCCTCCCCATCACCATGGGTGGAGCGAAACGTCCCAAGCAGCTTTCGATTAAGATCTCTGAACTCGCCAGCAGGACCAAGGCTCCCTCCAAACTTGGCTCGCCTTCCTCCCCACCAAGCCCCTTTGACCCTGTGCCTGAAGACCTCATACGATCCAACAATATCAGAATCTCCAAGCAGACATTCCCCACCACTTCACTGAACGAGTTTCCCCCTAACCTCTAGCCAAACAAAAAATACCCCTCGTTCTGGCACTAACCCACCAGCTATGGCTCGGTTCGATGAAGTTGCCATCAACAACAACCTTCCTCCCCCTCCCCTAGGTACCGTTTAATCCTCTATCAATCCCCTCCCGGTGGTTGGTACATTGAACACCGATCAACAAAACACGCCTAACCCCTCATATTCCATACCGGTTCAAAACCCTAATGCAAACCCTTCAGATCCCCCCCTCTCACCTCCTTTGGGCCCACACCCCCCTTTCACCTTCCCCATGCATCATTAATAGCCACCCCCCGAATGGCCCTCTCTGTACTTCCTTTAAGGAAGTCCTTTCGGCTGGATCAGCATGGAACCATGTGCCCCTCGCTTACTCCCCAGGTTACGAAGACGGCGTCATTCAATTCTCAAGGGATGACATTGCCAACTCCGTGTCCCGATGGTCCCACACACTCATCGGTTACCCCTTGGGCTCCCCTATTGCTTACAACAAATTGATCTCCTTTGCCGGCTCTGCTTGGAATACCGTTTCCAAGCCGAAAATCCTCCGGAACGAGCATGGTATCTTCGTTCTTCACTTCTCATCCGAAGAAGACCTCCTCTCCATCCTCTCGGGTAGCACATGGCTAGTCAATGGCTCCTCCACCCTTCTTCTTAAGCGGTGGTGTCATGGAATGGATCTAAGCTACTCAAGCCTTTCCTCCATTCTACTCTCTCGAACCTCGATTATAGATTCTGGTCCCCCCATATGCTGGCTAAGATTGGATCTGCCATTGGTATCCCACTCCTCACTGACCAATGCTCCGCTAACCACAACCGTCTTGGCCATGCTAGAATCCTGGTTGAGATCTCAACCACTAAACCACTGCTCCGTGAAATCACCCTTCTTGGCCCGGATGATGAGATCGTTACTCAGAAAATAACCTTTGATTGGCTGCCGGAACACTGCTCCAAATGTCTCGTCTTTGGGCATAGATGCGGTTCAACGCTCCTCAAAGTCCCAGTGGACAACAAGAACAGCGCTAATGGCTTCCGTAAGGTTCTCAACAAAAAGTCCAGGCCCTTACCACCAATCCTACCGACGCCTGATAATTCTCGCCGCCTACCGGCCTCTATGTCGAACCAACTCACAAAAAAAACTGCCATCAGACAACCAACCAACCCCATCTCTAAGGGTGTGACAGTCGCCCACCCAAGTAATACCACCACCCAACCTCCCCCGATCAACCAAACCCAAAAGCAAGATTCCAACGTGGACACAACGTGCCCCAACATTATCTACCCGACCCCTGCGTCGAACCTCATTCCCTCAACCCCTCTACCTAGTGAGAACATCAAGGATGCGATCACCACCTCCACAAACCTCCATGTCGATTAACATCGGATCCTGGAACATTCGGGGTCTTAACCACCCTATCAAGCATAAGGCTATTAGCGATCTGGTTAAGAAGCACCGGTTGGATGTTATTGCGATTCTTGAAACAAAAATCTTGGCTGACAAGTTGTCTTCCCTCTCCCTCCTCCCTCATTGGTCCTCAACCTCTAATGTGTCCCCTAACGCTAGATGTCGTATCTGGCTTTGGTGGGATCCCCTAGCCCTAAACCTTTCCACATCCTTCGTAACTGACCAACTCATCCATTGCTCTATCACTCCGCTCGCCACCTCAAACTCCCCTAGCTTCGAATGTACCCTCGTCTATGCTCACAATACCCCGCTTGATCGTGCCTCTCTCTGGCCTAACATCGCCACGATCAGACTTCTCACCTATAATAAGCCTTGAGTGATCTTGGGTGACTTCAACACTACCTTGTGCCCGTCTGAGCGGCTATCGGATCGAATCACTTCAGCGCCCCATCAGTCCTCTGAACTCTCTGAATGCTTCCGGATTAATGACCTCTCCGACCATATTTTCTTTGGCTTCACCTTCACATGGAATAACAAGCAGGTCGGATCTCGTATCTGGAGTAAGCTCGATCGGGTTGTGATCAACGACTTGTGGCCTGCTGCATTCCCTTCGTCTTCGGTGCACTTTGATACCCCATACATATTTGATCACTCGCCGGCCATTCTCACTCTCAATGCCAAATAATCTCAGCCCCACCGGCAGTTCAGATTCAACAATTCATGGGTCTCCCATGAGAACTACCAGGCCACTGTCGGTTTCTTATGGACTCCTCTCCGTGCCTCGACTAGTGCTTGCAAAATGGACCACCTGTACTTTAACCTTAAGAGGCTCAAGCCTGCTCTCAAAAAATTCCCCAGCCTCTCTCTGGAGTCCCTCAGCACGTCCATTGAGAACCTCAAGGCGTCTCTTGAGAGCATCCAATCCGGGCTTGTTTCTAATCCCCTTGATCAGGTTCTGTTGGAGGCCGAGCACACCACCCTCACCTCTCTTCGTACCCACCAGTGCACGTCTTTTTTCTTCAAGAAGATTGCAACACGCTGTTAGCATGAAATATTGTGATATTTTATGCACGTTTTCTAAGTGTATTTGATTCATATTGATAGTCTTTGATTTAGCATTGTTGCATTTGTGAGCTAGTTTGCCTATATTGTCGATATGGATGTCTACACTAGCTTTATGTTGATTATAGGTGATTGAGAGCCATTTCCGAACGGAATCGAGCAAAGATGAGTTGATTGAGTGTGCCCATGGATTGAGGGCATTCTTAGGAGCAAAATGGATGTCAACTTCAGGAATGCACGAGGCTAGGGAAGAATCACGTTCTTGCCCTAAACCATGCTCTAAAATACGGCCGTACTACAAACCACGTTCAGTTCCACGGCCGTGGAACCCTGCAGGAGAAGCGTGATTCATTCCAGGAGCTTTTACGGTCGTGGAATCCATGGTTCAAACCGTGTTGATTCCCACGCTCTAAATTACGGTCGTGGAACCTTCCACGACCGTAATCTTGGCGATCTTTTTCGCCACATTTTGAAGCCACGATCTTTTGAAGATTGGGCCGGGCCGATATTTTATCTTGCCCTATAAAAAGACGGACGAAGGGAGATTCCGTCATGCTCGCTTACCCCCGTTTAGACGCGTTTTGCGACCTCGTTCTAGAGTTACGCTTGCACCTTCACTTTGGAGATTTTTGGCGGTTCTTGCAAAAGACGTATTTTGCCCTTGCCTTGGAGTTGCCCTAATCTCGCACTTTTGATGGAGATTGCTGTGGAGATTTCCGGATTGACGGAAGATCGAAGTTTTTGGAAGATTGTTGCAAGAAGAATTCTCTTCTTGTTTAGGTTTGATTTGGAAGACGGATTGACACCCCGTTCTTTTTTCTTTCCTAAGATTGTGATTGTTTGGTTTATTCTGAATCTATTGACAATATTCATTCTTGATTGTGACATTGAGATTGGTTTGAAGTTTATTGGAAGTTTTCGGAAGTTTTCATCTTTCAATCTTTTAATCTTTGAATTTGATATCATAATGATGATTGTTGGCTAAAAACCCTTAACAATTCTAGGGTGAAGGGTTGATAGTTGTGGCTTAGATGATGATAGATCGATCGTAAACAGATTAGACCCTGAGAGTTAGAGAGAATCGTCGACGAACCCTAAATCACGGTTTGTTCTTGAGTTCCACGACCGTGGAATCTCAAGATCTACCCGTAATTTCCCTTAAGTTACGAACCTGCTTTTACTTTAATCCAAAGTTAAAGATTTGCTTTAACTTAGTTTAGGCTTGCCTTTTCTAGGTGGTAGTGAAGCCTCAACAACCTCTACCTCGATTGTGAGTGTCACAACCGTAATCGGTTTAGTTAGTCTTGATCCTTGGATTACAAGTTTGGGTATTTGACATAAATTCTTACCTTTAGAACCTTTCTATATTGAAGCCTCAACAACCTGTATAGAGAGTGTCTTGTAGGTGAGTCATATAAGGTTTTTGGAACTTTACCGTACGATTACCTTACATTAGTATACCTTTGCATATCTTAACTCTGTCCTTATATCATTAGTATATCTTGAATCGATTGCCACAGCTGGATACTTGGATCTTTAGGATTGTTGTTTTCCCAATAATTTGCAAAGCTCTTACATTCAATTGCTTGATAACCTACGATCGGATTTATTCTCCCCAAATCCCTGTGTTCGATACTCTGGAATTCTTGCTTAACTATATCGATCCGTACACTGCGGGTTCGCTTGCTTGATTCTAGTTTTATAAATTTAAAGCTTATTTGCACGCACGCTAAGTGGCGAACAAGTTTTTGGCGCCGTTGCCGGGGATTTGGTTTAGACCGAATTCGGTAGCCGGTTGTCAAGCTTGGGAGCTTGCTCTCGTTATTTGATATCTCTTTGAGTGCATGCGCAGGTCTAGGAACACCGAAGACCTCTTACCTCTTGATCAAGAGCTTGAGAGGACTTTAATGCAAAAGCGCAAGGAAAAGAAGATGGCTGAAGAACACGAACGTGATCTTCAAGCGGAGTTGGCGGAGAAGGAAGCTCAACTCCAATGGAATGAGAACCTCCGCCGGGATGAAATGGATCTTTATCAATCTCAAGTTAACAATCTACAGGATATGATCTTCCAAATGAGGATAGAGCTAAGCGACCTTAAGAATAAGGGAGCAAGAAATCCTCAAGAAGAGCATCAAGATCTAGAAGAAGAGGTCACTCATCCGCTGATGATAGTTATTCTTCCATGCCACCGCTAGAGGAGATTGATCCCACAATCAATGTGAATCCTTTCCATCCACAGGGAGCTGCTAATCGCCGCATTCCACCTAGGAATGCGAGGATCGAACGTGTAAATGAAGAGCCAAGAACTCTTGGCCAGCGGATGGATCCAACACAACAACCGCGCCGTTCGGGCGTGAATTTCGATGCTGAAGATGTGCAAGGGTTTAGCTTCAACCCTCAAGTTATTACTCTTGTTCGCCAAAACCAATTTGACGGGACAAGCGCTGAATCTCCACACCAACACTTGCAAAACTTTGAGTGTATGATGGAGACAATGAGACCGAAGAGTGCTACTACCAACAACTATAAGCTCAAACCTTTCTTCTTCTCCTTGAAGGGGAAAGCGTTGTCTTGGTACCAAGCTCTTCCTAGGGGGAAACTAGACACGTGGGAGGACCTTTCCGAATTCCTCACCAAATTCTTTCCGCCATCCAAAACGGCGGAACTTAGAGGTAAGATCAATGCATTTTCCATGAGGTCTAACGAAAGTTTGTTTCAATCATGGGAAAGGTTTCAGGACTTGTTATTGGATTGCCCTCATCATGGCATATCCAAGCTTGCATTGCTGAAAATTTACTACAAGGGGCTGGATGCGGGGACGCAATTCAACCTCCAATCCCTCTCATGTGGAACATTCATGGACATGAGAGAAGATGACGCTTGGGACTTCATTGAGAAGCAAGCAAGGGTCATAGAGAAGTATTCCCACCGGAAAGTGGAGGGAAATCGTGTGGAGCAAGGAGCAAAGCTCACACATGAAGCTCAAAATCAGATTTTCTCCCTCAACAATGAGATCAAAGAGTTGAAGGAGACTATCAAGACCAACTTCCCAAAGCAACAAGGGAAGGATGTTGGCTATTTGGGCAACAACAATGGCGGTGATAACACCAACCGCAACAACAACAACAATAACCGGAACAACAACCGGAATAACAATTGGAATGGAAACAACAACAACCGGAACAACAATTGGAACAACAATAGGGGTTCAAACAACAACAATTGGCGCTCCAATCAACAAAATTCCGGTAACTCTTATCCTTCCAATGCTAATTCACTAACTCCACCTTCCTCTTCCTCTACTCCTTTGAAAAGCCAGGGGCAATCATCTAATGGAGGAAACAATACGGGGAAGGATAAGCCCGATCCCATGTTGGAAACAATTTTGGGAAAGCTTCAAGGGTTGGAGAACCGCATCATTAAGGTTGACGATCAAATTTCTAAGGTTGATAAAGCTCAAAAGGTTTTAGAAAACCAAATGTTCAGCCATGCCGAGGAAGTTCCTAGGAATCAAGGGAAACTTCCAGGAAAGACGGAGGACAACCCTAAGGGAAGGGTGATGGCAATCACAACTAGGAGCGGAGTGACTACCACCGATCCGCAGCCTAAGTTCGTTGAAGTCCCCGTAGAGAAAGACAAAGAGAAGGGGAAGGAGAAGGAAGATGTCTACGTTCCTCCTCCAGCTTATAAACCTCCCCTACCATTCCCTCAATCTAGAGCGAGAGCGCGCCTAGATAAACCGTTTGGTAAGTTCATAGAACTCATGAGCAAGCTGCATATTAATATACTATTTATTGATGCTATTGTAGGTATGCCGGCTTATGGCAAGTTCTTGAAGGAGCTCCTCTCTAACAAGAGGAAGCTAGAAGACTTCGGAGAGGTCAAGATGAGTTCGGATTCTTCGGATCTCATCAAGACCATGAAGGAAAAAATGCCCCAAAAGCTAAAGGATCCGGGGTCATTTTGCATTCCCATAGGAGTGGGAGATGTCACATATGACGCTTTATGTGACTTAGGAGCAAGTGTGAGCATCATACCACTTGCGTTGTGTAGGAAGATCGGTTTAGGCGACCCTAAACCGGTGAAGATGACGTTGTACATGGCGGATCGATCCATCACTCGCCCCGTCGGTATCGTAGAAGACGTCCCAGTCAAGCTAGGTAAATTCTTTGTTCCCATTGATTTTGTCGTGCTTGACATTCCTGCAGATAGTCCGGTCCCGATCATACTCGGAAGACCGTTTCTTGCAACTTCCGGCTGCATAGTCGATTGCAAGAATGGGAGACTCGCTTTTGATATAGGAGAAGAGAAAGTAGAGTTCGTTCTTTCCACTCTAGTAAAGGAGCCAATCTTCGATGAGGATACATTCGATATCCAAGACGAAGAAGGGTTGTCTAGGGAGGAGGTAAGTGCGATTCTCTTTAACGATCCTTTACAAAAAGTTATCACTATGAGTCTAACAAATGTAGGGGAAGACGAAGAGTGTAATGAGGCAATTGAAGCCTTAGAAGCACAAGAAGAGATGGGTGAAGTGGAGTTTGAAAAACTCCACGATGAGGCAGAAAACGTGAGAATCCACGGCCATACACTGTATTCCACGGCCGTGGATTTCACGACCAAAACCGTGTCCCACTCCAGGGAGTTATACGGTCGTGGAGAAGATGTGACAACCGTATCTCCCTTCCACGCCCTAAACCACGGCCGTGGAGGCCATGAGGAACCCGTAATTTTAGGCGTGGAAAGGAGTGATCGAGACACTTCTTCAACTTCTTCTGATTCTTCTCCCACACACTCAACATCCTTAGAAACTTCTAAGGAGACATCGGAAGCTTCTCAAGGATCATTGGAAGCTCCGAAAGCAATGGAACTCAAACCACTTCCTACTCATCTAAGGTACGCTTTTCTAGGATCTAATTCTACCTTCCCGGTTATTGTTAGTTCCGATCTAAGCATAGATGAACATAATCAGCTCATGATTGTCCTTAGGAAACATAGGAAAGCTTTAGGCTATACTATTGGGGACTTAGTAGGAATTAAACCCTCCCTATGCATGCATAAGATACTAATGGAGGAAGATTTTAGAACTTCAAGACAACCTCAAAGGCGGTTGAATCCGACCATGAAGGAGGTTGTCAAGAAGGAAATTCTTAAGCTTCTTGATGCAGGTATCATCTACCCTATCTCCGATAGTAAGTGGGTGAGTCCGGTTCAAGTAGTTCCGAAGAAGGGAGGAATGACGGTCATCACCAACAAAAATAACGAACTCATTCCTACCCGAACTGTGACGGGATGGCGGATGTGCATAGACTACTGCAAGCTCAACAATGCAACGCGGAAGGATCATTTTCCATTGCCATTCATTGATCAAATGCTTGAAAGGTTAGCACAACATTCACATTTTTGCTACCTTGACGGTTATAGTGGTTTCTTTCAGATTCCGATACACCCGGATGATCAAGAGAAGACCACATTCACGTGCCCATGGGGTACGTTTGCTTATAGGAGAATGCCGTTCGGGCTTTGCAACGCCCCAACCGCCTTCCAACGGTGCATGATGGCCATCTTCTCCGAATACGTAGAGGAAATCATGGAAGTCTTCATGGACGACTTCTCCGTATACGGTTCCTCTTTTAACGATTGCCTTTCTAACCTTTCTCTTGTTTTGCAAAGGTGTGAAGACACTAACCTAGTTCTTAATTGGGAGAAGTGTCAATTTATGGTTAAGGAAGGAATTGTATTAGGCCACTTAGTCTCTAGTAGAGGGATAGAAGTAGACAAGGCTAAGATAGAGACCATAGAGAAGCTTCCTCCCCCAATTTCGGTGAAAGGGATAAGAAGTTTCCTAGGACATGCTGGATTTTATAGACGTTTCATTAAGGACTTTTCTAAGATATCAAAACCTCTCATTAATCTATTGATGAAGGATGCGGTTTTTGAGTTTTCGCAAGAATGTTTGGATGCGTTTAACACCATTCGGCAAGCTCTAATTTCAGCACCTATTATCCAACCCCCGGATTGGACTCTTCCCTTTGAGATTATGTGCGATGCTAGTGACGTAGCTATTGGAGCTGTTCTTGGACAACGAAATGAAGGGCGAACCCATGCCATATACTATGCTAGCAAGACGCTAGATGAAGCGCAGCTCAACTACGCCACTACCGAAAAAGAGTTTTTAGCCATTGTCTATGCTATTGACAAGTTTCGCTCTTATCTTGTAGGTGCAAAGGTGATTGTCTACACGGATCATGCTGCGATCCGGTACCTCCTTGCGAAGAAAGATGCGAAACCAAGGCTAATTAGATGGATTCTTCTCCTACAAGAATTCGATCTTGAGATCCGCGACAAGAAAGGTTCAGAAAATTCTGTTGCGGATCATTTGAGTCGCCTAACACATCTAGAGGACGACCATTTACCCATCGACGACTCCTTCCCGGACGAACACCTACACCTTATTGAGGAGTGCATCGATGTGATCTCCAAAGGTAACGAACCATGGTTTGCTGATTTTGTTAACTATTTGGTTTGTCAGGAGATACCACCCGGATTATCCTACGCACAAAGGAAGAAGTTCTTTAAGGATGTCCGGGAATACTTTTGGAACGAGCCTCTCCTCTTTAAGAGAGGTCCGGATGGCATCATTCGGCGATGTGTGCTGGAAGATGAGATGCAAAGTGTCATCCGTCATTGTCATTCACTACCTTGTGGAGGACACGCTAGTTCGAACAAGACTAGCGCAAAGGTATTGCAATCTGGATTCTTTTGGCCTACTTTGTTTAAAGATGTGCAATCCTTTGTTTCTTGCTGCGATGCTTGTCAAAGAACAGGCAATATCTCTAGGAGGAATGAGATGCCCCTCAACAACATCCAAGAGGTGGAGATTTTCGACGTTTGGGGAGTTGATTTTATGGGACCGTTTCCATCCTCTTGTGGAAACCAATACATACTATTGGCGGTAGATTACGTTTCTAGATGGGTGGAAGCAATTGCCTCTCCCACCAATGATGCCATGGTGGTGGTTAAGTTCTTCAACAAGACCATCTTCCCGCGATTTGGGACGCCAAGGACGATCATTAGTGATGGAGGTTCTCACTTCATTGCCCGGCGCTTTGAAGCTCTTCTAGCTAAGTATGGGGTTACTCACAAGATCGCTACCCCTTACCATCCACAAACAAGTGGACAAGTTGAGATCTCAAATAGGGAGATCAAAGGAATCTTAGAGAAGACGGTTTCAAGGACTAGGAAGGATTGGTCCTTGAAGCTTGACGATGCATTATGGGCATACCGGACTGCATACAAGACTCCCATAGGAACCACACCATACAACCTTGTGTATGGGAAGTCTTGTCACTTGCCGGTAGAGTTGGAGCACAAAGCGTTTTGGGCTATCAAGTGGTTGAACTTCAGCATGAAGGAAGCGGGAGAGAAGCGTCTCCTAGACATCAATGAGCTGGATGAACTCCGCTTGAATGCTTATGAAAATGCTAAGATCTATAAGGAGAGGGCGAAACGTTGGCATGATAAGCATATCATTCCAAAGGACTTCAAAGAAGGAGATCAAGTTCTCCTCTTCAATTCAAGGCTTCGTCTCTTTCCAGGTAAGCTTAAATCTCGTTGGGCCGGACCTTTTCTAATTAAGCGTATTTTCCCCCATGGTGCAGTTGAAGTATGGGGTGAAACGGGCGGAAGCTTTAAGGTGAACGGCCAACGACTCAAGAAGTATACGCCGGAACTCCAAGCTGAAGAGTTCGCGCCTACCGCACTCGAATAAGTGCGAGATTGGTCTAGCTACGGACCTTAAACAAAGCGCTTCTTGGGAGGCAACCCAAGGTATTGCAATTTTGTTTTTGTTTTCGATTCATAGATTAGCTTAGTATAGACGTTTTTGCTTTGCTTTTGCCTTCGATTCCTTCCGGTATGTTCGTGTTTTTGGATGTAGGAACAATGGAAAAGGAAAAGGGGAGGATAATGTTGAAGAAGAGTGACGCAATTTGGACTTTGGAGCTTTACAGAGAGTTCCACGGCCTAAACCACGGTCGTGACAGCTACAGTGCCCGTAATTTCCAAAAGTCTTTGAAAAATCACAAAAACCACGGTTCCGTACAATTCCACGGCCGTGGAACACCCCGACAGACCGTGATTTTCAAAATTTTGCCTGTGACTATATAAACCACGTTCTTCACAAAAACCACCCACAAAACCCCTCTTCCACGACCTAAAAGCCGAATCCACGCCTCCTCTCTCAATTCCTCGTTTCCTAATCGTTTTTAACGATTCTTCTTCCTAAACTGAAGCAAATTCGACCGCCAACAAGATCCAAGCGACGAATCGAGCGGAAATTCACCAAGGAACGCGCAATTCGGATTTTTGAATCCGAAAAATCGGTTTTTCCACTCTTCTTGATCTTTGTCGATTTGGTTCGTTTTTGTTAGAAATTTTAGGAAGAACTGATTGAGATTGGAAGAAATTAGATTAGGACAGCCTGTTTGTGGAGATTGTGTGTTGATTTGCTGAGATTTGAGACTTTCTGAGACGAATCACGGTCTCTGGGAGAACCACGGCCGTGGAATCTGTAGAACAGCCCGTAATTTCTAACAGAATGGACTTTGTGAGGAGAGTTTCGGGGAGGATCAAAGAGAAGAAGGATAACCAGAACAAGAAGAGGAAGGGTAATCCCTCCTCTTCCTCATCCTCTAGAGCACCACCACCCTCTTCCCCTTCACCTCCATCATCACCTTCCTCACCCTCACCACCTAGCCCTAGAGTCCCGACCATACATGAGGATCACCTTGATGCACTCGAGAGGATCAAGGAGAGGGCTGTGATTGGTCCTAGGTACTTGTTGTTGGAGGATCTAGCTCCTCTCAACATTATGGATGATCTTACTTGGCTCTTGGATAGAACCGGTCTAGTTGTCTTCTCGGCTATCCGAGAAGACGCTTATGAGGAGATTACACGGGAGGTTGTGACATCTTTTGAGCACAACCATGTAGACAGGACCGTCTCTTTCCGTCTCATGGAAAGAGACTATCATTTTAGCATCCGTGAGTTTGGGACCTTTTTCGGGTTTCAGGAGACCTTTAACGGTCGCTTTCCTAGTGGCGTTTACGCCAAGGATTTTTGGGAGGAGGTGGCGATGATTTATGCTAGCGAGGACCGCTAGCAGCCCGCTGACACCAAGGCTAGGTTGATGTACCACCTAGCCTTGAAGATTGCTCATCGTGTTCTTTCGGAGTGTCTCTTTCCTAGGACGGAGACGCCCCAAAAGATCAAGACGGATGAGCTCTTTTTACTCTACTCCATGCTGTACGGGCGCCGAGCTGACTGTGCCACTCTCTTGGCTGCTACTATGAGCAAGCTCAAGAACATGAAGAAGGGCAACATCGGATATGGTGGGATAGTTACCCACCTTGCTAGGAGCTTGGGTGTTGATTTTTCTGCTTGTACCCGCATACCGGCCGTTCCCTTAGGACTCCATGCCTTCATGACTAGGGGTCTCATCTTTCCCACACATAGAGGTCCGCCTTATGCGGCCATGCCTTGGGAGAGCAGGACGGGTAGGGGTATAGAGTGGCTACCGGAGTACTCCATTATGGCGGGACGCCATAATTGGAAGGAGACGTTCGCTGCTATGCATGCGAACAGGATAGCAGCTCCCCCATATGTCCCACCACCAGTTGTTGAGGAGGAGGAGATGGGAGATCAGTTTGAGGGTGGAGGAGGAGCCGAGCAGGAGTTTGGCACGTTTCCGGATCAGCCGGAGGCGGCCCCCGATGCACCTAGACGTTCTCCACGTCCAGCTAGAGCTTCAGGCTTGTCTTCTCGCCGCGCTAGCGTGAGTGAGAGACCTACATGGATGACCACACCTCCTGCATGGTACGGAGCTCCACCTCCTTGGTCTACAGAGCAGACAGCAGCACCAGCACCAGCACCAGCACCATCCGACGCTCCAGCATGGTACAGTCAGGCTCCAGGATGGTATGAGCAGATGCCGGATTGGGCTACCGGACTTTCAGAGAGAGTGGGAGCATTGGAGATCCGAGCCGATGCTAGAGATGGACGCTTAGATGACCTCGACCACATGATGAGAGACGTCTACCGCCAGCAGTTTGGGCGGTTTTATGATCCTAGCTTCTCTCCATTCCCGCCTTCACCAGCGCCGCAGTGATGAGGATTTGATAGTTGACCGTTCGCCTTAGATATTCCACCACCACTTTGTGAGTTTCTTTTTCTTTTCTTCTTTTCTTTCTTTCTTTTGAACATTAGGGACAATGTTCGTCCTAAGTATGGGGTGGGATGTACTAAAAGTTTATAATAACTCTTACTCACTATGTTGCTTCTATTCGAGACTATCATTGCATGTTCATTATATTGTTGCACATATCATTATTGCATTGCATGAAAAAGAACTTGAAAAACCCATAAAAATTGAAAAAAATTTTGTGCTTCTAATGAATTGAGATGATTTCTATGATAATCACTACTTGTGAATTGAGTTTGATGACAATTGCATGCTTAAACGATTAGTGAATCGAAAAGAAATTGAATGAATAGATTATACCTCTTTTGCAAGTTTTATAATGTGATGAATATTACCTAAATCATGTTGAGAAATTGAAGTTGAAATCACACTATAAGTTCTTATACTTCTTTTTGAGATGATTAAGGCAATTCGATTTTTCTTTCTTCTTTCTTTGATCATTTTAGCTCCTCATTGAAATATTGACCTCCTTTACCTATCCGGGAATTTGGAGAAGTGAATGAAAAAGGCATGTTTGATGTGGGAGGGCCATGAGAGCAATTATTTGCAATCAAAAGAATAGAAAGAAATTCTAGGTTTGGGGAAGTCAATCATGATGATGAGTAACTCGGCACCATTCACAGAGCCGGGTGTTTGTGTCTTGCCAAAGTCGGATTGAGCGATATTCCTAGCGGATTATGGTATGTGCGCTAAGGGTTTGAGGCATCTCATAAAAATTGAGAAACGCCAATTTCCTAGGCTTCGGTTTTTGTGCACCTCTATCCATAACTCCAAAAGTAAAGTCGAAAAATGAAAAGAAGAGAGCGAAGCTCTAAGTTGAAAGTGTTGCGGAAACCGCAAAAGAAGAAGAAGAGTAGTTGTCCACTTTCCCGGATTCATGCACCACATCCCTTAAAGTTTCCTTCCCTTTCCACATTCTAGACCTTTTCTTTGAAAGTCCTTAAGATCAAAAGAATGTTATATGACTTGGTGATCTAAATTGAAGTTTCTTATGATTGATTTTGATAATGTTTGAAGGTTATGATGCTTGTATGGAAGTTTGATTAATTCATGAGTTTTCTTTACTCTTTACTCTTTGATTAAGTATATGAAAGTCTTATAAACGATTGAAGCAAGGTTTGAGAATGATCTATTCTTTAGAAGGCATATTCCTCCAAAAGAAGTATTTCTTTGAGAAGGTACACATATTTCATCCTAACTTTTGTTCAAAGCTTTTTGAAAGACCTTGCTTAGGGACAAGCAAGTGTTAAGTATGGGGTTATTTGTTAGCATGAAATATTGTGATATTTTAGGCACGTTTTCTAAGTGTATTTGATTCATATTGATAGTCTTTGATTTAGCATTGTTGCATTTGTGAGCTAGTTTACCTATATTGTCGATATGGATGTCTACACTAGCTTTATGTTGATTATAGGTGATTGAGAGCCATTTCCGAACGGAATCGAGCAAAGATGAGTTGATTGAGTGTGTCCATGGATTGAGGGCATTCTTAGGAGCAAAATGGATGTCAACTTCAGGAATGCACGAGGCTAGGGAAGAATCACGTTCTTGCCCTAAACCACGCTCTAAAATACGGCCGTACTACAAACCACGTTCAGTTCCACGGCCGTGGAACCCTGCAGGAGAAGCGTGATTCATTCCAGGAGCTTTTACGGTCGTGGAATCCATGGTTCAAACCGTGTTGATTCCCACGCTCTAAATTACGGTCGTGGAACCTTCCACGACCGTAATCTTGGCGATCTTTTTCGCCACATTTTGAAGCCACGATCTTTTGAAGATTGGGCCGGGCCGATATTTTATCTTGCCCTATAAAAAGACGGACGAAGGGAGATTCCGTCATGCTCGCTTACCCCCGTTTAGACGCGTTTTGCGACCTCGTTCTAGAGTTACGCTTGCACCTTCACTTTGGAGATTTTTGGCGGTTCTTGAAAAAGACGTATTTTGCCCTTGCCTTGGAGTTGCCCTAATCTCGCACTTTTGGTGGAGATTGCTGTGGAGATTTCCGGATTGACGGAAGATCGAAGTTTTTGGAAGATTGTTGCAAGAAGAATTCTCTTCTTGTTTAGGTTTGATTTAGAAGACGGATTGACACCCCGTTCTTTTTTCTTTCCTAAGATTGTGATTGTTTGCTTTATTCTGAATCTATTGACAATATTCATTCTTGATTGTGACATTGAGATTGGTTTGAAGTTTATTGGAAGTTTTCGGAAGTTTTCATCTTTCAATCTTTTAATCTTTGAATTTGATATCATAATGATGATTGTTGGCTAAAAACCCTTAACAATTCTAGGGTGAAGGGTTGATAGTTGTGGCTTAGATAATGATAGATCGATCGTAAACAGATTAGACCCTGAGAGTTAGAGAGAATCGTCGACGAACCCTAAATCACGGTTTGTTCTTGAGTTCCACGACCGTGGAATCTCAATATCTACCCGTAATTTCCCTTAAGTTACGAACCTGCTTTTACTTTAATCCAAAGTTAAAGATTTGCTTTAACTTAGTTTAGGCTTGCCTTTTCTAGGTGGTAGTGAAGCCTCAACAACCTCTACCTCGATTGTGAGTGTCACAACCGTAATCGGTTTAGTTAGTCTTGATCCTTGGATTACAAGTTTGGGTATTTGACATAAATTCTTACCTTTAGAACCTTTCTATATTGAAGCCTCAACAACCTGTATAGAGAGTGTCTTGTAGGTGGGTCATATAAGGTTTTTGGAACTTCACCATACGATTACCTTACATTAGTATACCTTTGCATATCTTAACTCTGTCCTTATATCATTAGTATATCTTGAATCGATTGCCACAGCTGGATACTTGGATCTTTAGGATTGTTGTTTTCCCAATAATTTGCAAAGCTCTTACATTCAATTGCTTGATAACCTACGATCGGATTTATTCTCCCCAAATCCCTGTGTTCGATACTCTAGAATTCTTGCTTAACTATATCGATCCGTACACTGCGGGTTCGCTTGCTTGATTCTAGTTTTATAAATTTAAAGCTTATTTGCACGCACGCTAAGTGGCGAACACACGCAGAGCATCAAATGACGTACGCGGTTTATGTGATCCCGAGAATCTTGCTGCGGGGCCATCTTTAATGTGGAAAGTATAACGCTTATCCTTATTAACCACTTCTCCAAGATCCTAAATCCCACATTTTTAGCAAACCCACGCAATCTTTTCCCTAACTATCCGTTGGCCTCGTTAACCTCGTCTGATTTGGATCTCATCAACGCTGATTTCACCAAGGAAGCTGTCAAAACTGCTATCTTCAACATGAGCGATCTCTAGGCCCCTGGCCCAGACGGCTACAACGCCTTATTCTATAAGTCTACCTGGCACACTACTGGTGAACTCTTCACCGATGCTGTATTGGAGTTCTTCCAATCTGGTATCATGCCGCACCATGTCAATCACACTACAATAACCCTCATACCAAAAAAACCAAACCTCACCCTTCCTGGTGATTTCAGACCTATCTCCTGTTGCAATACTACGTACAAAGTTATTGCTAAACTGCTTGCTGATAGACTCAACGCTACTCTCCCATCTATTGTGGGCAGATACCAAGGGGCCTTCGTCAAAGGGAGAGCGATCAAACACAACATTCTTCTATGCCAAGAGATCCTCAAAAAGTACAATAGACGTCACATTTCCCCTAGATGTACTCTGAAGCTCGACATCACCAAGGCATTCGACATGATTGATCACCGGTTCATTCTGAACTGCCTTGGACGTCTTGGTTACCCCGCTTGGTTTATCAAACTGATCGATGCCTGCATCTCCACTGCCTGATTCTCTATCAACCTTAAGGGCTCTCTGGTGGGTTACTTCCCTAGCTCGAGAGGGCTCCGGCAAGGCTGCCCCCTCTCTCCCGCTCTCTTCGTCCTGGCCATGGAAGTGCTTTCTTCTATGCTTAACATCAACACCCAAAACCCTGACTTTAACATCCACCCCAAATGCTCCTCCCCACGGATTACCCACCTTTGCTTCGCAGACGACCTCATGCTGTTCTATCGAGGCGACGGTCCCTCTATCAGCATCTTAAAACACACTATGGATCACTTTGGATCCTACTCGGGGCTCACCATCAACTCCTCAAAGTCCTCTATCTTCCTCGGCGGGCTCTCTGATTCGGAATGTGACCTTCTCGCTTCCTCTTCTGGCTTTCAAAGAGGCTCCCTTCCCTTTGTCTACCTTGGTATCCCGGTTGGTAGCAAACGGCTGAGCGTCTCCGAATTCACGCCCTTGATCACGAAAATCACAAACAAAATCTCCTCCTGGAGTGCTCGCCATCTGAGTTATGCTGGAAGAAAACAACTTATCACCTCCATCCTCATGTCTCTACACCACTACTGGTGCTACACACTTCTCATCCTTTCTTCCATCATGATCAAGATTAGGAGCTTGCTGCGGCCCTTCCTCTGGGCTGGGAATGCCACCAGTTCACGTGCCCTTATCTCTTGGAATACTGTCTGCCTTCCTAAATCCAACGGTGGCCTTGGCTTTAAGGAGGCCCTTTCTTGGAACAAGGCTTGCTTATCCAAGCTCTTGTTCGAACTGAATGACAGCAACGCTGAACGCAGCCTTTGGAGCGATTGGGTATTCCACAACATCCTCAAGGGCCAATCCATTTGGACTTGTAATGCCAACTTCAACAACAATCACTCCTGGTGTCAACTTCTCAAAGTAAGGGATGAAATCCTTACGAGGATGCTTGGCGACCGTTTCATCACCCTTACCACTGACACCAACAACAAATTCTCTACATCTGCCGCTTACAACCTCTGTTGGTCCCCGCCTGCACCCTCACTTCCCTACCAATATAACATTATCTGGACAACTCCCTGCCCACCAAAATGCAGTGCCATCACCTGGATCGCAAGTCATAACCGCCTACCGACTCTATCCAAGCTGCGTGATTAGAACATTGTCACCG
The DNA here is from genome assembly GCA_033239125.1 of Fagopyrum homotropicum. Lineage (NCBI taxonomy): Eukaryota > Viridiplantae > Streptophyta > Magnoliopsida > Caryophyllales > Polygonaceae > Fagopyrum > Fagopyrum homotropicum. The sequence continues at coordinate 31,946,453 of BSWB01000002.1, read as the reverse complement.
ACAACACTTGCCACACCTACAACCTCCACCTTGAAGATGAGACTCACCTGCTTCACCACTGCACCTATGCGCAGACGGTCCTTAACCTCATCTCCTCCTGGCTTAGAATTCCGCATCCACTGCCTTATAGTGACTGCATCTGGACCTGGCTATGCACCGTTCCACTGAACAAAGACGGCCTTATCACCAATGTGCGAGCTTCTACTATGATTAGCTACATCTACTTCATCTGGAAGGCTCGCAATGATCTCCTCTACGACAACAAAAGCACACACCCTACCTCTTGTGCTCACAACATCATCAACATAACAAAGGCTCACTTTTCTTTCAAGTGGAAGAACCGATCTAGGAACTCTTTGTGTTGGGCGAAGATCCTCGGCATGAACTTCCACCCTCAATAATTCTGTCATCCCCCTTTTTTCTCGCTTCTGTTGTGCTATTTTGTACCATGGCATGCCCATGCTCTTGATCTTGTACTAAGCTAGTAGCTTTGTAACCCCCCCTTGTTTCTGGATATATATACATAAGTTTTCAAAAAAAAAAAGTTCGAATGAAGTGCTAGAGGTTGCATCTGCGGTAAGTGTCAAACCCACACCCAGAAAACAAATAGAGGTTAAGACTGCTCATGAGAATGTGAACAAGACGGTGAACTCTACCACAAGAACATGGAGCGAAATCATTGGTGGTGCCAAAACTAACCCTCTCAACAAGGATAGGATCAACAGGGAGTCTATCAGTGGTAGGATCAAAGTCACTTATCGTTTTGGGCATGAAGAAGACCCAGTTATAGAGATTGATAAGGAGACCAATGAAGACGTGAGTTAGATGGAAACCGTCTATAGTCTTTAAAATGTTAAGAATTCTGGTGGCATTCCCAGTCATGGAGAGAAAAGTCAGAGAACTATGGAAGTGTATAACTCATTGATTTGGATATTAACTACTTCTTAGCTAGATTTCATAGTGAGAATGAACTCATGATGATTCATACGGGAGGATCATGGGTAGTGTTTGAAAGGTGTTTAATTATGAAGCGGTGGTCATCGGATTTTGTTACATCCAATCCGATTACTTCAACCCCAACTTGGGTGAGAATAATTGATGTTCCTATCCAATGGTATCATGAAGTGGTTATTTGGAGTATGGAATAAAGTGTAGGCTTGCCGATAACCATACATTAAAGGACACTTCATTTCAATATGGGAAGGTTTGCTCGCGTATGCATTGAAATTGATCTCAGTAGAGAAGAAAGATATCTTCATCAATGGAAAAAAATATCTAATAGAGTATCAAGGACTAGATATAATTTGTTTTAAGTGTGGTCGGCATGACCACTTTAGTCAATGATTCCTGCTATGGTCCATGAATGATGGTTTCAAGACGTAATAAGTTGGAGAAAGGAAAGAATATTGTAGAGAAGAATCATGGATATGTTTCTAATTCGGTTAGGATGTCAAATAATCCCATGCAGGGTACGTATCAGCACTCCAAAGGGAAGTATCACTTGACATTGGAAAAGGGGAAAGCTATTACAACGGACCTCTGGTTATGGGCCAACCGAAAATGGGCCAGATAAGTATGAATAGTGGAGCCTCATCGAGTGGGATTAAAAATGTAGAAAGCCCACAAGGTCTTGGTCAGCAGAGGGAGAAACATTACGAGGCAGACCCACTTAATTTCACTAGCAATGGTGATAGTCTAAAACGACTGATCTTATCGTTTTTGCAACTTCTCCTGCTGACTCGACTAAGAATAAAGCTGGGAAGAAGAAGGGTCGTAATAAGATGAAGAATGATGTCATAAGAGCGGCATGGAGAATTAAGAAAGTAAAAGAACTCAAGCATGAGCAAAGGTACTCTTAAACTACAACGTCAAAACGAACCAGTTTCCCTCTCAGCACCTATCTATACAAGAAAACATGTATTTCTCAGTTTAGGTGGAGAGTTGAAGGAAACTTAGGCATGACGAGCACTATACCCTCAACTAACGTTGGTTTTGGTGAGAAGACATGTATTTCTGATCCTAAAACTTCCATTCAGAATGAGGAGAACCTATCTATACAAGAAAGCAGCGAGAATGTAGTATCTAGTGTTGTTATTGATGACACTCAGCAAAAGGACTACTCTTTAACTGCTGATGAAGTCATGGTGGAGAATCTAGGTGTGAAGGGACAACAGGAGACTAGTCAGGCTAACATGTAAGCCTTACCTAGAGTTTGTCTATATCTAGCTATTATCTCCTTTATGATGAATTGTCTCTTTTGGAATGTTTTTGGAGCCGGTAAGAACGGTTTCCGTCGTGCCATTAAGTACTTATGTAGGCATCACAATGTCGATATATATACTCGCCATCTTTGAATCTCGAACCTCAGGGGCTAGAGCTCAGACCATTTGTGATCGTTTGAAGGAGACATGTCGCTTCTTTGGAAGAGTGATAAGCTCCAACTTACTATTGTTAATAGCAATAAGTGTTTCATCCATGCAAAGATCTGTATTGGGTCAAGTTGTTTAGTTTGATTGCCGTCTATGCTTCTTTGGATTATATTAGGAGAGTGTTCTAGAGTGAGATAGACAAGGAGTTGGCTACTATTTCCGACCCGGTTATTATTGGTGGAGATTTTAATTGCATCCGCTTCCTACACGAACGCCAAGGTGGATCAGGAAAGCTCCATGCAGACTCAAATGTCTTTAATGATGTTATCTTGACACATGATCTTATTGACCTAGGCTATACTAGGGCGGACTTCACCTAGGACGATGGAAAGTCGGCTAAAAGGAGCGTGTTCAAGAGGCTAGATAGAGTTTTTATGAATCAGGATGAACAAATTCTCTGGCCCAATGCTCAAGTGAGCCATCTCGCTAGGTTCTCTTCTAATCACTCTCCGCTATTTATCTCGTTAGACCTTGTTATTTCTTGTAGGAAAGAGATATGACCGTTCAGGTTTGAGGCAACTTGGATGACCCATTGCGATTTCAACCCCATGGTGGAAATATGTTGCTTAGAAACCCGAAGGTTAGTCAAGCTCTTCCTATTCTTAAAAACTCTCTTATTGTTTGAAATAGGTTTGTGTTTGGTAATGTCCACTGTAGGAAACAAGAAACTTTAGATAAGCTTGTCAAGATTCAAGCGAGGAGGTGTCATGTTGATTCGGTCAGGCTCATGGAGGAGGAAAAACGCTTGCAAGCGGAAGTTGAAATTACTCTTGAGCAGGAGATATTACACTATTGTATCGGCTTACAAGATGATAACAAAGACGGCAACTTTGCAAATTGTTGGTGGGGCTATGTATAAGTCAGTGTGGAGCCTCAAAGTTCAGGACAGAATCAAACTCTTCATCTGGAAGTTGATTAAGGGAGGCATATTATGCAATACAAATAGAAAGCGCCGACACCTAAGTGCTAATCATACATGTGTCTGCAGTAAACAATTGACTGAGTCGCTTATGCATATGATGCGTGATTGTTCAAGAACTCGTGACCTATGGAGCGCTTTGTAGGCTGCCCGGTTCGATGAAGTTTTCTTTAGTTCGCCTTTTTCAACTTGGTTGAGAGGTAATCTTTTTTCTGCAATCTATTGTAAAAATATTTGTTTGTGGAGTGATATTTTTACAGATGGACTTGGAAATGGAGAAACGAGAAGACGTTCAATAACACAATCACCTATGTGGATAGAAGTCGTTACGTGCACGTTACAACTAAGGAATTGTAACAACCGGAAATTTTTTTTCCGATTTATTTCCGAGTCCATCAGACTGCGGCCGGTTCATTCTTCTTTCAAATTTTAATTCTAGAACATGCTTACCGGGCCGTCATGACAGGCCAGCCGGGCCCATCATGAACATGCCATCCGGGCCCATTAGGGCTAAACTTGGAGCTGCAGTTCTCTCCCCTCTCCTTGCCTTCTCTCTCTCACGCCTCTCGTCCCTCACACTCCTCTCCTCTCTCGCACGCCTCTCCTCTTCTCTCCAAAAGCGCCGGAAACCTAGCCCTCCAACCACCAGTGGCGTTGGTCGTCTCCACCTCGCGCAACACCAGACGCCGCCTCCAACTCTCCCTCCCATACACAATAGCAGGTGACGTCTCTCCTCCTGTAGCCGCAACTATGGACACTCTCTCTTCTGCACACCTTCACAACGCCGCCTGGAACAACAGTCGGCCACACACCCTCTCCCTTCTATGGCCCTGGGTCGATAACTGCAACGGTGGGATGCCCCATAACCTCTTCCACCAGACAAGCAACAACCAGACGAGTAACAACGACAACAGAACGTGTTACAATCAGTAACTATGGAATCATCGAGAGAGCAAAGAGAGTTAATGAGAATGTAAAGAATGAATTGATAAGAATGGAACTGATTTCATTATCTATGAATGGTCTGACTTATATACAGGGTATGAGATTCTGTTGTAACAGAAATTTGTTACAATGAACACGTGTTACCATCTACGTGGCATTGCTTTCATCTCTATCCTTATCAAAACGCAGGTGCACCTTGCCCTAGCCGCGGGGGCGGCTGGGAACCCAGACCACGGGTGCGACTTGGCCTAGATGAAGGTGCGTGCGTGCCCACTTGCAGCAGGTGCGCCTCCAGTGACAACAAGCTCTTCCATACCTTGGGCCATCTTCCTTCGTTGCTTTAAGTCTCGGAATCGGGTAAGGCTTATACCCCTTTCATCATTTCTCTTCCTTCCACGTTTTTCATGCCTTATGGATTCCTTGATGTCGCTTTATCATACTCAGAACAATCATAGATGAAGTAGTGAAGATTCATGCAATTCTGAGTTTTGCAAGAAGTGACGAACAATCAACTTTGAGTCCAGATTTGGGTAAGTGAGACTCCTCCTTTGTTGTTCAATTTCGAATATGTTACATTTGGTATTATATATTATAATATACTGAATTTGAGAGTATTCCGAGTTATAGTTTAGGAGTTATGATTCTCCAAAGTTGGTTCATCATGCAGTTTTTAGGATGTGCTGAAATATTCTAAGTGTTAAGAAAAACTACTTGTGATGCAGTTTTGGGAGATAGATTTGGATGGGTTATTGACCTCTGTTGGACTTGAATTTTGGACATGTTGTTTATGGATACACATAGTAGCATGTGGTAAAAGTTGAGAGCGATCCGTTGGTTTAATCCAATTTTGTGATGTTCCGAAATTGGGTATAAGTATAGTTTTGTTTAGAAGAGTTGTGGTAGGTTTTAATTGTCGATCTATCTTATGCATTATGTTCTTGTGAGGATGTTGAGAGCACTAGAAGTCTAAGGACTTCTAGTTGGCTAGACTGTCGTCATTCTTGTGAGGGTTGTGAGCACTAGAAGTCTAAGGACTTCTAGTTGGCTAGAGTGATGTTGATTCTTGTGAGGGTTGTGAGCCCTAGAAGTCTAAGGACTTCTAGTTGGCTAGAGTGATGTTGATTCTTGTGAGGGTTGTGAGCACTAGAAGTCTAAGGACTTCTAGTTGGATAGAGTGATGTTGATTCATGTGCCTTGTTTTGAATCGGCATTGTTTGCTTTCCCACGGGAAGCCAAGAGAGTTTCGATTGGGTTTCGCTTTGGGACTGGTAAGTCCATGGACTTAGTTAGCTGACTTTTTTGTATTAGCATATTGTGTTTTGGTGGTGTATGTTAGGTATGTTAAACAACGAAACCGGAATAGGTCGACTTATATATATATATATATATATATATATATATATATATATATATATATATATATATATATATTACGTATTGTTGGAAATTCGGTGTCCGGTTTTAGACCAAAGGACCGTAGTCTCACTTATGTGAGTAGACGGTTCTCCCAATTGCCAATCAATTTAATATAATTATCTTGAACTAAAAACGAATTATTAACCAAGGGTTTGTAATCTCCACAAAGGAGTAAACAAAACCCAATCAAGAGTTTGTAGTCTCCAAAGGAGTAGACAAAACTCAACCAAGAGTTTGTAGTCTCCAAAGGAGTAGACAAAATTCAACCAAGAGTTTGTAATCTCCAAAGGAGTAGACAAAACTCAACCAAGAGTTTGTAATCTCCAAAAAGGAGTAGACAAAACTCTAATAGAAGTTAAGTTCAATTGCACGTCTTATAAACCGGTTGTTATATGTTAAAACCATTGACTTGGATAATGTAATAAGTCATTCATAAATGAATTTTCCTTCTAAGTGTATTCTCCCCTACACCAGGAATATCCAAATACCTTAGTGGGATAAAACGTTACACGTTACAAAGACTAAGTAAGAGACTTATTTGTCTTACTTTGTAGAAAGGGTATTCCTAGGTTTTGTCAATACAAAACCAAACTAAGATGGATGCCTATCCTTTGTCAATACAAAGGAACTATACTAGTCTTTCAAGTTTTGCAAACAAGCTTATAAGAAGGCCTATCCAATGTCAATACAATGGAACTAAAAGCTTTATTGTTGCAAAAACGAATGTCCAATCAAGTACAAATGACTCTCCCTTTTATAGGCATAGAGGGCCACGGTTTTGGGGAGTTAAAAGCGGTTAAAATCGGTTATGAAAGTTACGTGGAAGTTACTTGGAAGATGGGCCTCGAAGCCCTAGAAAGCCCGAGGCCCGAGGCCCACATAGGGAGCCTAAAACCGCTCCCCGGAGCTAGAATTAGAGCTAGCTTATTTTCTTGGTCCAAACACTTCCAATGAGCTTCATTCACTTTAATATAGCTAGGGTAAGCTCCAAGATCCTCAAACACTCTATATCTTAGATCAAGCTAGTGTAGCTCCTTAAGAAGCTCACTAGCTGCTTCATTGACATTCACTAAGCATTTGAGCTTGAATTGCTCCCAATTTTTAACCACATATTCTTTAGCCAATATAAGGCCTAAGAACCAAAGGTGTGCCGATAAAATGTGGCTTAAAAGCCCCAAACGCCGGCCTTCTAAAAGCTAGCACAAGTTGACCTTGTCGTGAATCACCTTGCTTTGATTCGACTCCCCTTATAATACTAGTTGTTCTTAGTGCCGATCACTTGTCTTGCCTCCCGCAACCCGGACCATAGTGACACACATGTGAACAAATCATTGCACCTTGTCTCAAGACAAGCTCAACGGTTACAATGAAGACTTAGCCCAAATCTCCAACATTCTTCCCCCATTTGAGCAAAGTCAAGAAACTTTTAATAGACATATATCCAAACAAAATATTCTCATAATCATTAATATCTTTCGATTGAATTTATTGAATTAGTATAATTACACATTCTGTACTAAAGAATTGTGGTGTCCTAATGGATTGAACCACTTAACTTGTTTAAGTACATGAAGGCAACATACACGAAATTTACATTTTCTTTACAAATAAATGACACATTTAAAGGCTATTGTGTCCTAATCCTTTAATGAACATATAGGCGAGTTGACCATCTACTCCCTTGAAGAGGCCTTGACACTTCACGTTCACGTAGCCAACTCTCTTTTGACCTTGCACCTATAATTGCAATTTTTCAAAAGAGTTGTTAAGAAATTATATATTTCAAACTATAGATATTATATAGGCACAGAGCATTACCTTGGATGGACATTTTATGCTCACAACTTCTTGGAATGGACTTTCCTCATTGAATTCGGCTAAGGCATCAAGCCATAGACGAATTGGGTGTCCCATGACAAGTCATTTTCAATTTAGGTTCTTAACCCCATCCCCTTGGCTGACTTTTGAACTAAGTCCCTAGCCAAGCTCTTGGTTAAGTGATCGGCTAGATTATTGTGTGTTCTCACAAAATTGACCGATATTATACCGTGAGTTATGAACTCTCTAACCGAGCTATGTCTCACACCAAGATGTCTTGATTTCCCATTGTACTTTTGGCTATAAGCTTTAGCCAACGTAGTTGCACTATCACAATGAATTGAGATAGGAGAAACCGGTTTTGGCCATAGAGGAATTTCTAGAACCAAATTTCTTAGCCATTCAGCTTCCTTACCAGCAGCGGCAAGTGCCACAAACTCGGACTCCATGGTCGAGGTTGTGATGCATGTTTGCTTCTTTGAAGCCCACAAAATGGCACCACCACCTGACAAGAAAACCCATCCTGTGGTGGATGAGTGATCATCTAGATTAGTGATCCATGACGCATCCGAGTAGCCTTCTATCACTGAAGGATACTTACTGTACAAGATGCCAAAACCCATGGTCCCCTTGAGGTACCTAAGCACACGCCTTAGTGCCTTCCAATGTTGTGAGCTAGGACAACTTGTGTACATACTCAATTTACCAATAGCAAAAACAATATCTAGCCTAGTGCTAGTCATTGCATACATGCAACATCCTATTACTTGTGCATAATCAAGTTGAGAGACAGCTGATCCTTGGTTGGGCATCAATTTCTCACTTGAGTCCATAGGAGTACTCACAGTTGAACTTTTATCACATTGGAAGCGTTTGACAATCTTCTCAATGTAGTGTGATTGTTTGAGGCTTAAGCCTTTAGCATCACGTTTGATTCTTATGCCTAGAATCACATCCGCCTCACCTAAGTCTTTCATAGAGAACTTAGTGGACAATTTGACCAAGCGACACACTTTGTGCTCTTGTCCTTTTAAAACAGGCCCTTCAAGTTGTCTCATATACACTTCCTCATCTAGATCACCATTAAGGAATGTTGTCTTGACATCCATTTGATGAATCACTAGATTATGTATAGCCTTCATAGCTATTAATAACCTAATGGTTGTAATCCTAGCCACCGGAGCATATGTGTCAAAGTAATCGACACCTTCCCTTTGTCTAAAGCCTTGGATGACCAAGCGTGCTTTCAACTTGTCAATGGAACCGTCAACTTTCATCTTCCTCTTGAAGATTCATTTGCATCCCAAAGGTTTACAACCGGAAGGAAGGTTGGCTAACTCCCATGTATGGTTACCCATAATGGAGTTCATCTCCTCTTGGATTGCTTCCTTCTAGAAGGCAACATCTTGAGACTTCATGGCCTCGTCAAATGTCTTTGGATCCTCATCTATATGAAAATAAGAGTGACGATCCATTTCATTATCCCTTGACCCTTCAACTAAGATCACTTGGAAAATCGATTTTTGGGACAAATTAGTGCTCATAGGAGCAATCTCTGGCAAGTCAAGCCCGTGGGACGCTTGCCGGGATTCATCTTGAATCCTATGATGCTTGTTTGGGTATTCCTCATCTAAGGTCATGTTGATCACTTCCCTAGGCCTAGGAGCCGAGGTGAAGCGATCTTCATCAAAGATGGCATCCCTAGACTCTATTACGGTATTAACCAAGATGAAGTCATTTGGTTCTATCACATAGAACCTATAAGCTTTGAAGTGTTCTGCATAGCCAATGAACACACACTCAACACCTTTTTCACCTAAAGTTTTACGTTTGTTGTCATTGAGCCTTACTATGGCTCGACATCCCCAAACTCGTAAGTAATGTAGGTTTGACTTCCTTTTGAACCATAGTTCATAAGGAGTCTTCTTGCTTCTTTTGTTTGGAACACGCAAGTAGTTTGCCGTGAGCATAGCTTCACCCCAAAATGAATGCTTAAGACCCGAGTAAGACAACATGACATTGACCATCTTTTTAAGCACTCGGTTCTTTCGTTCGGCCACACCATTTGATTGTGGTGTGTAAGGTGTCGTGGTCTCATGTATGATCCCGACACTCTCAAAATATTCCTTATCCATAAATTCACCACCACGATCCGTGTGTAGTCTTTTTATTAATTTACCTTCTTGCAACTCAGATTCATTCTTGAATACACAGAATTTGTCTAAGGCATCACTCTTTGCAAAGAGTAGATATACGTAACAATACCTAGAGTAATCATCTATGAATATTACGTAATACTTCTTCTTTCCTAATGAAGGAGTAGAGTGCAAGTCGCCTAGATCCGAGTGGACTAAGCCGAGCATTGATTGTTCTCTTTCAACTCTAGGAAATGGAAGTCTTGTTATCTTGGTCAACATGCACGTTTTACACTTGTCTTTTGGCAAGTCAATTTTAGGTAAAATAACATTCTTAGTCATGTCATTCATACGCTTAAAATAAACATGTCCAAGTCATGCATGCCATTTAACAAAATCACAATTGGAAGAAGAAGAAGATAATGTAAACAAAATATTCTTGTTTATATTACTATTAGAAAGTTTATTACATAAAGAGAGAAGAAACATATTATTATTCCAATGCCCAAAGCCTACAAATATTCCTCTCCTAGATAATACATAGCGGACGACTTCTATGACTTGTTTGAAGCCAAGCCTATTGAGTACACCACCAGAAACCACATTCTTTCTAATGGCAGTTACATATAGTATATTTGACAAGACTAGAGTCTTGCCACTTGTGAAGTATAAATCAACCCGTCCTCTTCCTAGAACGGGGGTGGTAGACTCGTTTTCCATATGTATGAGTGCTCCATTGTTAGCAACAACGTATATTTTGAACCAACGCCGATCTTTGCAAACATAGTTGTTGCACCCGAGTCCACCCACCATCCAAGGTCATCATCCTGTATGGACAAATATTCAAAAGTCAATGACACATAATTCAAATCAGAATTTATATCAAAGTTAGACACAAGACTCATAAGTGAGTCACCTTGGTTTGAGGGGTTTTGGCCACTTTGGCCTCCACCCTTGGATCCATTGTCCTTAACCTTGCAATCCCGCTTGAAGTGGCCAGACTTGCCACACTTCCAACAAGAACCTTTTGGTTTCTTGTCAATATTATCCTTCTTGTACTTATTTCTCTTGTCCTTGTCTTTGTCCTTTCCTTTGAACCTCTTCCTTTTGCCCTTGCCATCCATCATGTTGGCCTCGTGGGAAGTAGAAGTTTTATCCTCCATATTCAGTCCCCCTTCTTGTGCCCTAAGACCTTGTTCAATTTGAAGGTGAGAGCCAAGTTCTACCAACGTGAGTTCTTCCTTCTTGTGCTTTAGCACATGGAGGAAGTCCTTCCAAGAAGGGGGGGGGGAGCTTATCCATTATAGACGAAACCGCAATGGCCTCATCCATATGCATGGCATGTTGAGTGAACCTCCCAAGAATCCGGAGCAATTCATTGTATTGTTCCATTACCGGTCTTGAGTCCACCATTTTATATGAGTTAAAATCCGAGACTAAGAATTTGCGAGATGAAGCATCCTCCGCCATGTACTTAGACTCCAGTTGATCCCACAATGATGTTGATGACTCTACACTTTGGTAGACATCAAACAATGCATCACTCATGCCATTGAGAATATAACCACGACATATGTTGTCATCATTATCTCATTTGCTCCTTCGTCGGACAACCTCTATCTCCTCCACCATATCATCAACCGGCTCGGCCGGTCTGGGTGTAGTGAGTACATAAGCGACTTTTAGTGTAGTCAAGAGGAAATGCATTTTCTTTTGTCACCTCCTAAAGTCTACACCCTCAAACTTATCCAACTTCCCAAAACGAGAAGTCATTTCTGTCATTAACGTCTTACTCATTATTGATCAATCCAATCCTACAAAACAATTAACAATAAATACACTTAGAAGATTGTTGGAATTTCAGTGTCCGATTTTAGACCAAAGGGCCGTAGTCTCAATTATGTGAGTAGACGGTTCTCCCAATTGCCAATCAATTTAATATAATTATCTTGAACTTAAAACAAATTATTAACCAAGGGTTTGTAATCTCCACAAAGGAGTAGACAAAAACCCAATCAAGAGTTTGTAGTCTCCAAAGGAGTAGACAAAACTCAACCAAGAGTTGGTAGTCTCCAAAGAAGTAGACAAAATTTAACCAAAAAGAGTTTGTAATATCCAAAGGAGTAGACAAAATTCAACCAAGAGTTTGTAATCTCCAAAGGAGTAGACAAAACTCAACCAAGAGTTTGTAATCTCCGAAAAGGAGTAGACAAAACTCTAATAGAAGTTAAGTTCAATTGCACGTCTTATAAACCGGTTGTTATATGTTAAAACCATTGACTTGGATAATGTAATGAGTCATTCATAAATGAATTTTCCTTCTAAGTGTATTCTCCCCTACACCAGGAATATCCAAATACCTTAGTGGGATAAAACATTACACGTTACAAAGACTAAGTAAGAGACTTATTTGTCTTATTTTGTAGAAAGGGTATTCCTAGGTTTTGTCAATACAAAACTAAACTAAGATGGATGCCTATCCTTTGTCAATACAAAGGAACTATACTAGTCTTTCGAGTTTTGCAAACAAGCTTATAAGATGGCCTATCCAATGTCAATACAATGGAACTAAAAGCTTTATTGTTGCAAAAACGAATGTCCAATCAAGTGCAAATGACTCTCCCTTTTATAGGCATAGGGGGCCACGGTTTTGGGGAGTTAAAAGCGGTTAAAATCGGTTATGGAAGTTACGTGGAAGTTACTTGGAAGATGAGCGTCGAAACCCTAGAAAGCCCGAGGCCCGAGGCCCACATAGGGAGCCCAAAACCGCTCCCCGGAGCTAGATTAAAGCTAGCTTATTTTCTTGGTCCGAACACTTCCAATGAGCTTCATTCACTTTAATATAGCTAGGGTAAGCTGCAAGATCCTCAAGCACTCAATATCTTAGCTCAAGCTAGTGTAGCTCCTTAAGAAGCTCACTAGCTGCTTCATTGACATTCACTAAGCATTTGAGCTTGAATTGCTCCCAATTTTTAACCACATATTCTTTAGCCAATATAAGGCCTAAGAACCAAAGGTGTGCCGATAAAATGTGGCTAAAAAGCCCCAAATGTCGGCCTTCTAAAAGCTAGCACAAGTTGACCTTGTCGTGAATCACCTTGCTTTGTATCGACTCCCCTTATAATACTAGTTGTTCTTAGTGCCGGTCACTTGTCTTGCCTCCCGCAACCCGGACCATAGTAACACACATGTGAACAACTCATTGCACCTTGTCTCAAGACAAGCTCAACGGTTGCAATGAAGACTTAGCCCAAATCTCCAACACGTATTTGGCTCAAGTGTATGATAACAGGCGGTGACATCACTGCCTAGCTCTTGTGAGAGCTAGGAGGTTCTCTATGACTAGCCTAGGCAGGTAGACGGTTAGTTGCATTACTACCATTCCTTGCTAGCAAACGGGGACAAAGACGATGTTTTAGAATCCTTCGTGTCACAAAATAAGTATCATTAGTATGGAATAACTTAAATAAAGATAATAAACGGACTTGAGTGTTGCATGTTGAATGTGTATGTTATGTGTTTGTGTGCCTTTACCTTTATGTTAATGCATAGAATGTTAGCTAACGGTATTATACCGCTTTGTAGATATCTTGCAAGTTAAGACAGTTGTAGAGATATCCGGAGGGGATGATCAGCCGGGTCCACATACTCATTTAGATGGGGACGTTATAGGAATACATCGAAGTGTGGAACAGAAGAGGTAAGAATTGAGACAAAATCCGAGAAGCGTCATCAATGTTGCATGAGAATCCCCCCCCAGAAGGCTTCATCAAGGTCAATACGGACGGTTCTTAGAATAAGGATGGTTTTGCATTAATGGCATGTGTGGCTATAAATACTTCAGGAATATCTTGTTTCGACATGGCCTTAAGATTGCTTGGAAATTTGGTTATTGATTGGTCATCATCAAAACTGATTCCTAGTTGATTATTAAAATCCATAGTAAGCTCACCACCCCTTACCACCCTCTTGCTAGTCTGGTACGTACATGCCATGATTTCTTGAAAAGAGACTAGAATATCCTGTTTCGACATGCCTACCGTGAGGCGAATACAGTAGCAAATTGTATTGCTAGTATTGCTATGAACTTTCCTGTTGGATTGAATGTATTGTGTGACCCGCTGGTGGGTGTAGTTGATCTTTTGCTTGATGATGTAAGGGGTCGGGCTATCCCTCGTGTGATGACTACTTAGACTATTTCTAATTAATAAAAGCGTGTTTAGATGCTCTAGAGACCATTGACTCTCCTTCCCACAAAAAAAAAGTAAAGTGGAGATTTTTTACAAAATGCTACTTAAGTATTTCATAAAATGAGTATAAGGTAAAATATTATTTCATCAGAATTACTACGTATACAATTGCATTCAACACTTATCAATAGCCCATCAAACAAGTCATAACTATATTCATATATATGCATTATCATTTAGAAAATCACATATTGTGATCATATTGAAAAATACACAAAATGCACTAAATTTGGAAAAGTGGTGTTTATCTTATTGAAACAAAAACGATATGTCCCATACCGAATCATTAAACACAATGTATCATGTCCGCCAAGAAATTGTACTACCAAGTGCATCTCCAAGGTTTGCAAATCCAAGCTCATGTTGATGAAATCTAACAAATTCTACAAATGCTTCATCAATAGCAATCATATAACATTATGGTCCAAGTATGAACACATGGAGAATTGTCTTTGGATCTATGACTGAGGTGAATCATTTTGCCACTACTTGTCCCTTCTTGTTTCAACTAACTAGTTTGCAGTTGTCATGTATTGAATGATGATAGCTACTTCCTTATTCTGACTATGAAGTATAGTTTTGCATATAGTATTGATTTAAGGTTAACAAATTTATTCATTCGTGAACAATATCAATTCATACATTTGGAGATGTAGCCTCTAGAATTACATTTTTTCACAACGGTCGTTGGTCTATATTGTACAAATTATAAATTAATATAGTCTTATGTTCTAAAACATATAAATTTAAAGACATACATATGACAATAGTTGGATACCTTGGAAGTTGGATGACATGTGCACCTTTACCACTTGAATGATCGGCTAAATGCACTTCAAATTTGAAATCTAGTCATGTCTTTCAAATGAGACTCCATTTCAACATATTTAATATGCATTTGCGTCTGAGTATGGAACTTGGTTTTGGTAAACCCGAGACCTCTATTATGGAATTTTTTTTTCAAAGTAATAACAAAATGAAAATATATTCTAACATTGGGCATGAAAGAAATTTAATTCCGAGAATATGAAGGAATTAGGATCGGACCAGACCCGTTGTTTAAAATTGTGGGTAATATATATATTTGTATTATTTGTTTTGTTTTTTTAATTACGTAGTAATAATAATAATAATAATAATAATAATAATAATAATAATAATAATGTAATCTTGTAATTTAAATTTTTTTTTTCTAATTTAAAATTGAGCTTAAACTCATGGTTTCGGTAGATGTGATATATATGTGTTAGGTTTTTTTTATGTTAAATTTGAAAATGTTGAAAAAGGTTAAACACCGACTAATTAAAAATACGAAACATGGTAATCATCAAGTGGTCTTGACATGAGAAAAAAAAAACATTTTTTGTTTACTTATGTTAGTTGAATAACGAACCTATATGAAAAATGGTAATAATCCGACTAATTAAAAATAGAGTTTTTTCTCTTGGTGCCCTCAAGGTTTGGATTTTTTCTCTTGGTATCCACTAAGTTTCAAAATTTCTCTTGGTACCCTCATGGTTTTATTTGTTTCCTCTATATATCCATTCTTAATATATTACATTAAAATTTTATTATAAAATAATAAAAATCAGAAAATTAAATTTAAAATAAATTATAACCTCATTAAATTTAAATTAATAATATAAATAGTTTTTATATATTTTTATTTTTTGAAATATTTGAATGAAATATTTTTGTACCTTTTACTTTCAAATTTAAATATATATAAAATAAAGTTAATACAATTTTTTAAAATTTTATTGAGTCTAGAAACTTTAAAATATAATAAAGTTTATTTATATTAGAATTTAATTTTATATAATTTATATTAATTCCAAAATTATAAAAAGTTATGTTTTTTTTAATTATAAGACTATGAAAACGTATATTATAAAAAATAAAAACTTAAAAACATAAATAATTAATGTTTTTATTTTCAAATTATAGAAAATTAACTTCAAAAAAATTACTATATGTTCAAGTTTCTAGACTATTAAAATATTTTAAAACTTTATTTTTGATTTATTTTATATATTTTATTTTAAATCAAAAATTAAAAAAATTGTTTTAGTTCAAAAATAATATTTATCTTTAATTTACCTTACTTTTTCTTATTAGAAAAATATTTAAAAATATTTTCAGTATAAAATTATTTGTTTAAAATATAATGAGGTCATAATTAGTTTTAAAATTTTTAATTATTTTATAACGAATTTTAATGTAATATATTAAGAATGGGTATAAAGAGGAAACCAATAGAACCATAAGGGTACCAAGAGGAATATTGAAACTTAGTGTATACCAAGAGGAAAAGTCCAAGCCTTGAGGGCACAAAGAGGAAAAACTCTTAAAATTATTTTATCACAATTAGACAAATAAAGTTCTTGACATGGTACAAAAACACAAAATATGATAATCACCAAATGGTCTTCTTTCTTACTCTACCTTGTCTCCCATCTCTCTACTCTCCTTTATAAGTTGACGTGTCTTCATGAATTGTCGATAAGGGTTGTGGGACCGAAGCATGTGGCTCGTCTGAATCAATATGTGCAACGGGATCTCTATACAGGGCATAATGCGGTAGAGGTGGAGATGCAAATAAATCCGGTCGGTCCGAGATCGGTGGGCCCCAAAAACCCATTATGGGTTGCACTGAAGTGAAGCCCAATGGAGTGAAGCATGTTCGCAACAAAAGGTGTGTGCAAGCTTTAAAATTTATAACCCAAGAAGTATGTTTGAACAATATGCGAACCCGCAGTGTATGGATCAATTGTAATAAAAGCAAGAATTTCAGGGGTCGAACTCAGGGACAATGGTGAAACAAAGCACATAATCAGGTTGTCAAAATATTGCAAATAAGTACAATTAAAGCAATCAAAGATGATGTAAAAGTCAAGTAAGGGAAAATGCGGATTCTAGGGATTAAAGCATCTAGTTGTGGTTCCGACTCAAGATCTCAAAGGATAAAGCGGACAAAGCTGAGGTTTGCAAAGGGAAGGTGTTTCTAAGGTGGGAATAGATCACCTGGTAAGTCTCACTACTCACTATCCCAAACCAAAGCTCCTATTACCGGGTAAGTCTCAAGGTACTAAGGAAAGGAACTATAATCTCAAACCAACACACCACCCAAGGGAATAGAATCAACCTTTACCGGGTAAGTCTCAGGCTAACTCACAAGGATGGGATGAAGGCACACTCAAACCCCAATAAATGATAAACCTTTATTACCTACACTCATGATCTTAGGTAAACAAACAAAGGAATCACCGGGTAAGTCTCATCCTAGGCTTGCGTTGAACCAAGAAAGGTATAACAAGGATAGGATTTGGCAAACAGAAACTCTCAACTCAGATAAAGTTCAGAAAAGGATCACCTCGTTCAGTTATATTCCACCCCGGCCGAGATGTTCAATGACTGAGCGAGGCGTTCTAGGGTTAAGGTAAAGACTCGAGCTTTCAGGGTCTTGCTGGGATTAAGATCATTCTATCATCGTCTTTCCCACAACTTTCAGCCAATTACCCTAGAATCGCATCAGAAACTTAGCCAACAATCATCATGATAACAATAATCAAATTAATGGAAAAGGAATCAATATTCGAACAAGAAAACCTTAAGAAAAAGGTCTCAATAACTGAATCAAACAATCAACAAACAAGCGTTCCTCAGTCACGAATCAGCAAAGACAACAAACCAAAAGTAATCTAAGAAAATCTTACAAACTCCTTCAAAAGCCAACTCCAACTATGATTCCTTCCTTCCTTGAACTTCAATCTTCAAACTTCCTTCAACTCGTCCTTCAAATCCTTCAGAAAATACTCCAGAAAATCCTTCAATTGCTGGATGCTCTAAGCATCTGATCCGTAGATTTCAGGATCTGAAGATGACTGAATTGTGGAAAATCCAACCCTTTATATAGGAGAATTATCTTCCAAAGATAATAATATCTTAAAAGATAATTTCCTATAAAATATATCTCTATCTCTTAAAATAAATCAACAGAAATAATATCTTCCTGCCAGAAATCTAGCCAAAAATATAAGATATCCTCCTTCCAAAAATAAAAGATCTCAGCCAAAAATAAAGATCTCGCCGGCGACATGGTGTTCGCCTCGGTCGGGACACTCCTCAAGATCACCTCGGTCGATGTGGTACTGTAGCTGACTAAGGAGAATCTCAACTGAATGTGAAATCCCTCGAATCTGGTCCAAGGTCAATCTTCTTAATCATTTCCATGGTTCCTGAGATCTTCTTTAAGTTCCAGAATGTAGCTCAAATGACTCCTTAGCTTCTTTAGCTGCATTTTAGTCCAAAACGTGCCATTTTACCTACAATTACAACGAAACTAGGTGTTGACCTCGATTCCCGCAAAGGTAGACAAAACAACAATATAATCATAGAATATACATCCATACATGCAGATTTATGAAGATAAAACGTCTAAACTAGCCCCAACATATAGACTATAATACATGCTATCAATTACCCCATACTTGTCCCTTGCTTGTCCCCAAGCAAGTTCCATGTAATATCCGGAATTTTTTCCTTCAATCAATTCCGAGTCAAACCGGATTTCGAATTGTTGACCTTTTCTTTTTGCCTAATTTCCGGTTTTATCACAAATTCTATTATTTTATGTGAGACCTTTTATCACATAGAAAGATAGAAAAATAACACTTAACCCTAAATTGCAACCATGAGTTCATATCCTAGACGAGACCATGACGACGCCACCTGACGAGTTTTGACAAAGTCATGACGAGCCCATGATAACGCCATCGACAAGCC
This sequence comes from Fagopyrum homotropicum, assembly GCA_033239125.1. Classification (NCBI taxonomy): domain Eukaryota; kingdom Viridiplantae; phylum Streptophyta; class Magnoliopsida; order Caryophyllales; family Polygonaceae; genus Fagopyrum; species Fagopyrum homotropicum. The sequence goes on along the minus strand of BSWB01000002.1, from coordinate 31,927,756 downwards.
TAGGATAAAGCCCTGACAAGCTTTTGGCAAGACCTTGATTTAAATCTTCAGCCCAACTCTCCCTCTTTTATTTCAGCCTATTCACTTCTAATTTACTTACTTCAGCCCAATAGTGAGAGAGCCCAGTACAAGCCCACGTCAGCCTTCCGCCTAGCCCAAAGAAGGTGTCACTTGGATGCGTCAAAGCCGATGGAGTAACGCCCCAATCTGAAGATCTTCATCGCGTTAATTCAGCACCGTAATACCTGCACGTTGATCCTCCCGTACGTCCACATTCATCTCTCCCCGCTAGCAGTCCAACCGAAATCGCCGGATTCCACAGAAGACAGAAGCCGCCTGCTACCGGGTGGCTGCGCAGAGGGCCACAACCGAGTCCGTCGGGGGCTCTACTGCAGATCGACAATCGAACCTCCTCCTGCAACAATGGTCGGCATAAATCATAGGTCTTCCTGTATGAACTTCAATTGCAACCACACCGCTCAGGGGACTACTCCTTCACGTGATGGATGTACAGCCTCCTTCTATCCCGTCTGCAATCCGACACCAACGAGTTTCCGTAGAGGTAAACTCAGACCTCCTTATCCCTTCTCTGTGGTCACGCTAGAAAGTTACTGTGGGCACTTGAGTGGCATTTTTTCTGTATTTGTACAGTTTCTTCCCCAGGCGCACAACAGTAGCAACCACAACTGGTCGAGATCTTCTTCTTGGCGCCGGCTCTAGTCACGCAGCCCTCACAAGACTCTTGATCGAGTTGGAGTCGGGTAAGACCCACATCTACCTCCTTACTTCCCTCCATGTCTATGTGTCAATGGGTGACTCTAAACCATCTTTAAACCCATATAACTCAACCAAGGAGCAACTGCAGAGAGCTGCTACTTATTCCCAGTTTTCCAACTTTGACAACATCCAACTTCGGGTCCAAATTTAGGTATGAAAGACTGATCCATCTTGGCTGAAATTTTTATATGTTATAGCTGGGATATTGTGGTAGAACATATTAAAATTTGAGAGAAATCCAGCGAGTGGTTTAGAATTTATGATTTTTCAAAGATTGGGTCGTAAGCAGTTTTTCTATTGTGTTGAAATTCCCAAGTGTTGAAAAAAAACTACATGTTGATACAATTTTGTGATCCAGATTTGGGTATGCTAGACACCTCCTTTATTGTTGAATTTAGGATATGTTGTAGTCAGTAGAGTATAGTAGATCATAGTAAAATTTGGGAAGAATCGAAGTTACAGTTTGAGAGTTATGGTGTACCAAAGTTGGCTACTCATGCAGTTTTTATAAGTGTGCTGAGTGTTGAGAAAAACTGCATGTGATGCAGTTTTGTGTGATAGTTCTCGATAAGTTTTCGATCTCTGTTGGACTTGAATTTTGGATATGTCTTAGTTAGGATTACATAGTAGAGGATACCAAAATTTTAGAGGATTCCATCAAGAAGTTTAGTAGTTATGATTTTTCAAAGTTAAGACAATAAGCAGTTTTTTTTTTTTTTTTTTTTTTTTTTTCTGTTTTGGTGAAATATTCTAAGTATGGAAAAACTGTGTGGAAGCAGTTTTTGGATCTAGATTTGAATGAGTTCGATAATTCTGATGAACATGAAATTTTGAGGGATTAGAGTTCATATACTTTAGTTTGTCGTGAAAAGTTTTGAGGATGATCCAACAGATAGTTTAGGATTTATGATGTTCCGAAGTAGGGTAGTAACACAGTTTTTGGGAAAAGAAGAGAGTATTTTGGCTAAGTATGAATGTTGAGTTGGAACCCACTTTGGAGAATTTTGTGGGAGTGATGGTTGGACAGTTTTAATAAATTCTTGCTTCTATGAGTAGAATGCATATCTTACGAGACCTAGAAATTTTTATCGGAATTTTTATAAATTTATTCGAGCTTCATATTTGGAGCCAAAGTGGATCCTAATGACTTTTTAGAAAGTAGGAAAAATGTGTAGCTTGCTAAGTTCTACCTAAACTCACTCTTAAGAGATAGAAATATGATATTTAGTCCCAAGTAAGAGAGTAAGCATGTATTATGAGATTTTTGGAAGATTCGGGACCAAGGGTAAAATGGTCATTTTACCTAGATGTGCATTGTAGTAGTTTCTCTTCTGATAGGACCTTACATCTTAGAAGTCATAGACTTCTTAGAATATTAGACATGTATTGATCCACTTACCTCCTATGACAGGTAGTTGAGTTGGTACGGTTACAGATCAAGGTGGGTGCAATTACTCAATTTCGTGCGGCCATTAGGTTTAACACGTAAGAAAACTTCAACATCGATCTGCATGTTTGAATTGATCTTTTCAGTTTGTTTACCCATTTTGTGATAGTAAAATACCACAATCGATTACATTCAAAACTTTGTGAATTGAAACTTCAAATAAATGGGTGTGGGGGCTTTGAATGAAGAATGGACTATAATCTTGTTCATGAAAACTGATGACACTAGTTATTTTGTTCTTGACTTGCACTACAATCTTGAGAATCAGTAAGAACATAACAAAGTCATGTAGCCATTTGGATTATCTGTGTATTTGGGTGATCTCGATCTCCAGGTCTGTTCCTTGCTGTTTCTTCGAAAACTAGATACTAGATTTATTATATGATAGGAAAGCTGCAGTTTCTGCATATTTGAGCTTGATCTCAAACATGAGCCAGTCTTGTTAACAAAAAGAAAAGAAAACTAGTATATCAAACCTTATGGGATGATGATCATGGGAACTGAAACTCTGTTGATTGTGTTAGCAAGAAACAGGCTAATCTGCACCCTAAGGTTTAGTATTCAAACGAAAACTAAAACTAAGCCTCAGGCAGTAAGCAGTCAAGCACCTTACTAGGTCTCCCTTAAGCTTTGCAGGCGGTGTCATTCTTACTAGGTCTCTTAATCTACACCCTTAGGTTTTGACATCTTTTTGGGTCACTAGGCATACTATTTCATGCTTGGAATTTTGTAAGCCTATGGATGAAGGATGTGTTAGACTATGTGACATCGAATCTAGCATTAACAGTAGCTCGTTGATAATAAGTGAGCATTAACACAAGGATGTGTTAGACTGGTTTTTGTCACTTGTGTAAACACTGCTTTGTCAATCCAAGTACAAAAATAGCCTCTCTCACTGCAGGGATAATCCTGGCATCTTGGTTTTTATCACTTGGGTAAACACTTTGCTTTTCTTTATTTGATTTTCTCTGCTTAGTTTTTGCTTGTAAAAAATAGCAATTAATCATCCCTTGGTTCTAATGTTGCAATTCTGATCCTACCCTGAAATAATTTTGCTCTTGATTGCAAGATTCAAAATGCTGAAGTATTGTGCTTGGGGTTAGTTTTAGTGACTGTATTTATGCTAGTTCTACCACTTTTGAAGGCAACAGGAGGTGTCTTGCTCCGAAGGGCATCTCCTGTATAACTCCTTCTGCCATGAGTAAATGCTATAGACAAGTGAACCCTTTCTTGCAAATTCAACTTGGTGATAAGTCTCTTCTCATGAAGATGTAAAGCTCATCTGACTCGCAAGTACATTTGTTGATAGATCTCTTCTCATGAAGATGTTGTGGATACATTTGAAGCACGATTTTGGGAGCTAGTACCTGGTCATACTGTTGGCTCAGTTTCCCTGCAGGTAATGTGCAGATATCACATGGCTATATTGATAGGTCCCTTCATTTATATAATGTATAATTGGCAACTAAGGCTTTATTGATAGGTCCCTTCATTTATAGTTAACATATCAATACTGTTTAAAGTGTATTTACACCCAAGTACTACATAGTGTCAAGTCTCATTATCCACTGTGTTCTCCTTCTCTTGTTGTAGTTGTATTAGGCTCGTCTCTTTTATGTAATCCGTTCTCCTTCTCGTGTTGTAGTTGTATTAGGCTCATCTCCTTTATGTAAACCGGTGCCTGATTATTCTCTCATCATCAGGTGAAGCCTGGGATATGCAATAGGAGTTTTTAATGTTTATAATTTGGAAGGGGTTGTACAGAGTTTCTTATACACTTTCAAGTAACTGAAATATAAGATTGGTTGATGTGTAGATGTTGCATCAAATTCAACTTATTTATCACACTGTTACATAGGTCTTATACATAGATTATGTCTATCTCCAGCATGAAGCTTTTTTGGGAGGTTCCATGTATTTATAAGCTTTTATTTCGTCTGTCCTAAAACAAAGACTCTTTCATTATATTTCCAACATTTTTAAGAAACATAAACTAAATTGTCTAGAGTCCTTGTTTACATTCTATTTCCATCTTCTTTTGAAAATGCTCTAACTCCCCCGTCTTCTTTTTCTATTCCATTGAAGAGTCAAGTGTCGTCTTCAAGCTCATCCCAGCAGCGTAAAAAGACGGATGTTGTATTAGAAGCAATCATGACCAAGCTCAATGACAATGAAAGTTCTATGAACACATTTTCAAAGGCACAAAAAGCCATAGAACATCAAGTTTTCAACAAGGCTAATGAAGCGCCTAGAAGTCTAGGTAAACTCCTAGGAAGGACGGAGAACAACCCAAAAGGGCAGGTCATGGCAATCACCACACAAAGTGGATTGAGGAAAACTGATCCGGTATCTCGGTCGGATGACGTTTTGTCGAAGAACACCTCGGTCAAGATGCCGGCCGAGACGGAAGCTTAGTGTAATATCCGGAATTTTTATCCGGAATTTTTAAGGGGGTACTGATGTAATATTCGGAATTTTTATTCCGTCTATTTCTGTTATAAACCCGATCTCGATCAGTTGATTCATATCCGTCTACTAAGTTAGACATATTATGATAAAATTTATCATTTTATGTAGATCCCCTTCACATAAAATGATGGAATCCTTTAAAAGTTTATCATTTTATGTAGCTTCCCCTTCACATAAAATGATAGGATCTTTATAAAATTTATCATTTTAGGTAGCTTACCTTCACATAAAATAATAAGTTTAGCCCTAATTTAGAATATGACAAGGCCCGGACAAGTCTGTGACGAAGCTGTGACAAGGTCCAGAAAAGGCTGTGACGAAGCTGTGACAAGGCCAGACAAGGCTGTGACGAGTCTGTGACAAGGCCAGACAAGGTTGTGACAAGTCTGTGACAAGCCCAGACAGCCCGTTCAGCCCAGCGCCAGCCAGTCCCTTCATTCCAGCGCCAGCTTCAACCTCTGCAGCCCAGATTCTGCAGCCCAGAAGCCCACTGCGTGGCCTTGTCCAGCGCCAGCTCAAGCCCAGTTTCTGCAGCCAGCAACCCACTGCCTTGCCTTGTCCAGCGCCAGCAGCCCAGTTTCGGCCTTACCTTCTTCATCTCGAGCCCAGCAGCCAACGTACCAGCCCAGTTCTGCCCAGCTGCTTCGCGCGTCCAGCCCAACAGGAGGGAAGAGCAGCTGGCCGCCACATCTGTCGCAGCCTTGAAGACTCCTCCGCTGAAGAACGTTACAGAGAGTAACTGCCCAATTAATGCAGGCAATCAAACAGATTCTATATCCTTCCTTATACACTGCGAGTGATTGCTATTCAGATTCGCAACAATCATCGTCTTCTTCCTTCACTAGCAGCAGGTCGAGCGTCTCCTCACTTCCGACTCTCCATCATCAGACGAAGGCAGCAACGGATCCACACCAGCCTTTTGCACACATCCAGCCGCTTCAAGAGGTTAGTGCAGTGAGTCTTATTTCCGTCTTCACCTTAATCTCTTTACCGATCCTCCTACGTACGTCACTCACCACCATCCTCTACTGTGTCCTCGACCAACGCTGTTGGTGTCTCGAATTACAGCCACATTCTGAACCAAAGAGACTGAGTACATCGATCAACAACAACCTTCCCGCACTAACCGGTAAGTCTCCTTTTCTATCGCGATAGGTCTTCCGTTCTACTACACTTATCAACCGTTCCTTTGCAGCCTCATCAGCGTCCGACGCTGCCTCTTCTGGATCGGACTGAACTCCGTCTTATTCTGTCTATTTGGGTAAGGAATCCACTCCTTCCTGCTCCTGTTTATGAGATTAGAACCTAGAATGTGTTTGTGTACCGATTCTTTAGGATTGGAATTTTGTGTTGTGATAGTTCGGCCTTGAACATGGGTTAGGTTGGCATTGTGTAGCTGCTGAGTGTATAGACATAAGGGTAGGAACAAAAGACTGCTGTAATTATGAACAATAGAAATAAGGGGCTGCTGTAAATTCATTTTTTTCCTTCAGCTTTTAAGTTAAAAAACTGCCCACCTTGTCGACCAATGTTTGAGCGTTTGGATAAAGATCCACCGTTGAATTTTGGATATGTTGTAGACGGTTATACGTAGTATATGGTATAAAAATTTGAGAGGAAATGAACGGTCGGATTAGAAGTTATAAGCTTCCGAAGTTAGGTAGTTGAGCAGTTTTTGGTAAACTTAGATTTTTGGCTAAGTATAGGAATAATAAGTGTAGTAGCCAACTTTGTGAATTTTTATAAAAATAATGGCTGAACAGTTTTGAGGAATTCTTTCTCCTAAGGTTAGATAGAACCTCATAGATGATCTAGAGATTTAATTCGGAACTGTTATAAGTTGTTACGAATTTTATATTTGGAACCGAAGTTAGACCTTTTCGACCTTTGGAAAATAGGGAAATAAGGAAAGTGACAGTTGGTAACAAAACTATACTCTAAGAGTTAGTATATGATTTTAGAATATCAAATAGGAGCTTAGACATGAATTTTAGAATTTTCGGGAATTTCGGGACCAAGGGTAAAATGGTCATTTTACCCTAAATTAATACTGTGACTAGTTATGTCTTAATACATTATTCGATCTTAGAAGTTTTAGACTTCTAACTACGTGAGAGTGTGCTAATGCACTTATCGCCTTTGGCAGGCAACTGAGTTGCTACAGTTTACAGAGCGAGTGGTTTACAAAGAGTCGAGCTTTATATCAGGTAAGTCCTTTGGGCTTACTTAGCTGACTTCTAAATATGAGCATGAATGATGATAGTGGTGTGTGATTGAAATGTTTAGAGAGATAGGTTGTGATATATAATTACCGACCTATACTTGGCCTAAGAGTAACGGGCGGTGGCATTCTCCTCAGTTAGCTTGCGAGCGCTGGGGGTTTCTTTAGGGACTAGTCCATACTCGGTTTGTAGTGATGCTACCGGCGGAGGTCAGCTAGACCTACACCCAGTTGGATAAGGAACGGAGGCGAGAGCTGTTAATAGCTCTCGTGCCACAACTTAAATTGAATAATGTGAATCACTTAAATAATAGATAATAAACGGTTGAGTGCCAGCATGATGTTTGTTTATTTTGTTTTTGCTTGTGATTGTGCTGTTATCATTCTGCTTATATTTGGATAGTTAGCTAACGGTTGATATGTTGTGTAGATTTGCCACAGGTTAGAGCAGATGCCGAGTGATCCAGACGGTAGTGGTCAGCCGGGGTGTCGTACTTTAGGATGTTTTACAGTTTCTTTATTTGTGGGATTTACCGTTGGACTTTGTCTCTTGTCGTTCTTTCCGTACTTTTTTATATTACGTTTTCCGGCTGTTAGTTGATCTGGTCACATTCATACATTGTTAAGAACTATTTTATGATTTCTGGTTTTCCTTATCTGTGCCTTGTTGTAAGATCATGTTAAGTTGTTGTCAAACTAAGGTCGGGACCCACTGTGCGGTCCTAACCAGTAACTCCCTAAGTTGTAAAATTTGGGGTGTTACAACATGGTATCAGAGCTCTAGGTTGGCAACAATGGCACTAAAAATCTTCAAAAAGGTCATATAAGTAAATAAATAGAACCCGAAAGGGGTCTGAGTTTTCCAAAGAGAATTTTGGTTTTAAAATGCATACAGAGTCGGGTTGGGATAGAAAGTACGGATGACCACCACTACCTCTGCGGATCTCGGTATTCTTAGAATAATTATAGACTTTTACTGTATGATAGATTAGCTAGTTTATAACTGTAGTTGTTACTATTCGTGCAGATGGCACGTACTAGGGCTGCACAAGTGACTGGCCGAGGTAGGGGTCGTCCCCCCTTCCCCCAGTCAGACAGGATCGAGCTGATAGCACCCCTACTGTTAGAGGGTGTGGTCGTGGGGGTAGACCTCCACTAGGGAGAGGTCGAGGACGAGTTCCTCGAGAGGACCTACCTGCAGCAAGCATACCAGAGGTTGTTGTAGAAGAGGTAGCTGAGAGTGTAGGCCCCGAGGTCAGGCAGGAGACCGCTGCTAGGTCTGGAGCGCAGAGAGCACGTTCGACGGAGTCAGGACGTGTTTCTATTGGAGCATCGGAGTATAGGGAGTACAGAGCATACGTCGAGCGTATAGAAGAGGCTGCTAGAGTTGAGAGGCGTACCCAGGTACCACCGGTGGTACCGGCTAGGTCAGCTCAGGTGATACAGGGAGTGTCCCAGGTGCCGGCTGTATCTGAGAGGAGGGCTAATGCTGATAGAGCGCCTACTGGATCTAGAGCACCGAGGCCGGATGAGTGGTTGAAAGCTTTCAACTCTCAGAAGGTTCCCTCATTCAGTGGAGAGATAGGGCTAGAGGTGGAGCACTGGATAGGGAAGATAGAGACTGCTTTGGAGGCAATACGTTGCCCCGAGGATCGACAGGTGGATTTGGTGCAGACCTGTTTCACAGATGATGCCCATTCATGGTGGCGTACCATTCGTAGCCGAGTCACCAGCTGGGAGCAGATGAGGAACATTGTTAGGGATAGAGGGAGAGATTCCAGGATTTCATTGAGGCGGGATTTGAGGATATCCCGATTGCTGCAGCCATAAAGAAGTTTCAGAAAGAGTTGACTTTGCTTGGACCATTTGCACCTCCAGAAGAGCAGCATGTTTACCTTTTCTCTAGGAGGTTGAGAGAGAGTACCCGATCCTATCTAGCTGGATTCCGCTGTGAGACCTTGTTTGATTATCAGGATAGGGCCTCTGCTTATGAGAGGGATAGACCAGCTTCGAGGAAAGCAGTTCAGTCTAGTGGGCCGGATAAGCGGCAGAGGACAGGACATGCTGGTAGCAGTGCAGCAGTAACAGGTTATGGTCGAGGACAGACTCAGGGGAGGTCCAGCTACCACTCTACAGTTCAGACTCCTAGTAGAGATCGACAGTGCTTTAACTGTGGTAGCCGTGATCACATCAAGACAGATTGCCAAAGACCACCTATCACTTGCTTCACTTGTGGGAAGCCGGGTCACAGAGCCACCTTCTGCCGTCAGGGTAGGGCCCCTTCCCAACAGGGATCTTCTCTCGCAGGTACTGAGAAGAGTGTACAGAGACCTCCTCAGTACCGAGCTCCGAGTCAGCAGCAGCAACAAGTACCGGGCTCCAGGACATCCTGCTTCATACAGTACTGCACAGGGATCAGGTCGTGGCAGAGGACGTAGTAGTACCACTGACACCAGAGGAGGACCATCGAGAGTGTTCGAGCTGAGGAACACTGAGCAGCCTGTAGCACCGGCGACCACAGGTACTATTTGGATCCATGACTTACCTGTGCGAGTTCTATTTGATACGGGTGCTACGCACTCCTTTATATCAGATGCATGTGTAGATAGGTTGTCCTTAGCTACCGTTGAGGGTGTACCTGTTGTGGTTGGATTACCAGATGGGGGTAAGGTTAGAGGATCTTGAGAGATTTATGACTGCCCTATTCACGTGGGAGGCCGGATTTGGTTAGTAAATTTTCTAGTCATGCCCTTAGCACATGAGGACGTGATATTAGGGATAGATTGGATGACTAGACACGGAGCAGTCTTGGATATTGGTAGGAGGACTGTGACTGTCGCCACGGAGGAGGGTCACAGAGTGATATTCCGAGGTTGGGACCTCGGAAAGTCCGGCGCAGTTATCAGCGCAGTGAGAGCAGCCAGATTGATAGCACAGGGTTGCGAGGCCTTCTGGTGTTATGCCATGAAGGAGCGCAAGAGCCTGACAGTAGAGGAGATACCAGTTGCCTGCGAGTTTGCAGAGGTATACAGTGACGACTTACCAGGGCTACCTCCACAGAGGAGTGTTGACTTTAGCATCGAGTTAGAGCTGGGCACGAGACCGATCTCGAAGGCCCCGTACCGCATGGCCCCGATAGAGCTGCTTGAGCTGAAAAAGCAGTTAGAGGAGTTAGCAGAGAAGGGCTTCATACGCCCTAGTGTCTCTCCCTGGGGCGCACCAGTGTTATTTGTGAGGAAGAAAGATGGATCGATGAGGCTGTGTATTGACTACCGGGAGTTGAACAAGGTCACCATCAAGAATAAGTATCCACTGTCTCGCATAGATGATCTGCTGGACCAGCTACACGGGGCATCAGTGTTCTCGAGGATAGATTTGAGATCGGGTTATCACCAGCTGAGAGTGAGAGATCAGGACATACCTAAGACGGCATTCCGGACTAGGTATGGTCACTATGAGTTTGTAGTGATGCCATCCGGGCTCACTAATGCGCCAGCAGTATTTATGGAGTTGATGAATGGGATTTTCATCGACTTCTTAGACCAGTTTGTAGTGGTCTTCATTGACGACATTCTAGTTTACTCTAGAAGTTGAGAGGAGCATGCCGGACACTTGAGGACAGTGTTACAGATTCTACAGGATAGCCAGCTATATGCTAAGCTATCCAAGTGTGAGTTCTGGATGTCAGAGGTGGCTTTCCTAGGCCATGTAGTGACTGCTGAGGGGATTAAGGTCGACCTAGCGAAGATTGAGTCAGTGTCCTCTTGGCAACCTCCGAAGAATGTTAAGGAGGTTCGCAGCTTCCTTGGATTGGCAAGGTATTACCGTCGGTTTGTGGAAGGGTTTTCCCTGATCGCCCGACCACTTACTTCTCTCCTAAGGAAGACTACTCGGTTCGTCTGGTCTGAGCCGTGTCAGCAGAGTTTTGTGGAGCTGAAGAGGAGATTGACGTCTGCTCCGATCTTAGCACAACCTGAGGGTACAGAGGACTTTGTAGTGTACAGTGACGCATCCAAGCTGGGCTTGAGGTGTGTCTTGATGCAGAGGGGTAAGGTCATAGCATATGCGTCTCGACAGCTGAAGACGTATGAGGAGAACTACCCCACCCATGACCTGGAGTTAGCTGCGGTAGTACATGCTCTTAAGATCTGGCGTCATTATCTCTATGGAGCGACCTGCCAGATCTTCACAGACCATAAGAGTCTGAAGTACATATTCACTCAGCGGGAGTTGAATAACCGCCAGAGGCGGTGGCTAGAGTTGATCAAGGATTTTGACCTCGAGATTCTCTACCACCCCGGAAAGGCGAATGTAGTTGCTGACGCTTTGAGTCGGAAGACGCCTCGGGAGAAGGCGATAGCTCGGTTGACAGTACAGCCACAGTTACAGAGAGACTTAGCTTGGTTGGAGGTAGAGATCCAGTTCCCCGATACAGCTCATCAGTTAGCCACCTTAGAGTTACTTCCTGACCTGTTGAGTGAGATCCGACAGAAGCAGGATACCTGTCCGACTTTGACCCGGATCCGAGACCGGATGTCACGAGATGAGGCACCTCAGTTCACTATCGGTGCCGATGGAGTGATGAGACGGCAGGACCGTATCTGTATGCCATCAGACAGTGAGCTGAGACAGAGGATACTAGGTGAGGCTCATGCTACCCCTTACTCCGTACATCCAGGAGCGAGTAAGATGTATAAGGACGTGAGACGTTCCTTCTGGTGGGGTGGTTTGAAGCCTGATGTGGCCCGATATGTAGCCCAGTGTGCGACCTGTCAGCAGGTCAAGATTGAGCATCGTAGATCCGGAGGAGAGCTCCACCCACTTCCAGTACCACATTGGAAGTGGGAAGATATATCTATGGATTTTGTTACAGGATTGAGGCTCAGTAGAGGTTTTGATGCCATTTGGGTAGTGGTAGACCGTCTGACAAAGACCGCACGTTTCATTCCGATTAAGGAAACGTGGCCGGTGAGTCGTCTAGCAGAGGAGTTCACCAGACACATTGTGAGACTCCATGGAGTACCGAGGACTATCGTCTCCGACAGGGATGGACGTTTTACCTCGAGGTTTTGGCAGCAGGTACATACTGCTCTGAGGACGAGTCTCCACTTTACCACTGCCTACCACCCACAGACAGACGGTCAGTCTGAGAGGACCATTCAGACCGTAGAGGATATGTTGCGGGCATGTGTGCTAGATTGGGGACAGGTATGGCCAGATCATCTCCCACTAGTAGAGTTTTCATATAATAACAGTTGGCACGCGTCTATTGGGATGGAACCTTATGAGGCTTTGTACGGGTGGAGATGTCGTACACCGCTATGTTGGGATGAGCCTAGCAAGGCTGATGGAGTAGTACCAGATCAGATACAGGATGACATCGCCCGGATTACCTTAGTCTGGGAGAGGATGTTAGCAGCTCAGAGTCGTCAGAAGTCCTACGCCGACAAAAGGCGTCGACCTTTGGAGTTTAGAGTAGGTGCACAGGTGTGGCTGAGGGTGTCACCTACGAGAGGAGTTAGACGTTTCGGCATTAAGGGAAGCTGAGTCCCCGATATGTCGGTCCATTTGAGATCTTAGAGAGAGTCGGAGAGGTTGCCTACCGACTATCACTGCCACCGATATTAGAGGGAGTACACCCAGTTTTTCATGTATCTCAGCTGCGAGAGTACATATCGGATCCTAGACACGTCATCAGTCATGAGGATCTGATAGTCGAGCCAGACCACACTTTTGTGGAGTATCCAGTAGCCGTCCTAGAGCGTAGTATTAGGCGCCTGCGTTCTAAGGAGATACCGATCCCCTTCACATAAAATGATGGAATCCTTTAAAAGTTTATCATTTTATGTAGCTTCCCCTTCACATAAAATGATAGGATCTTTATAAAATTTATCATTTTAGGTAGCTTACCTTCACATAAAATAATAAGTTTAGCCCTAATTTAGAATATGACAAGGCCCGGACAAGTCTGTGACGAAGCTGTGACAAGGTCCAGACAAGGCTATGACGAAGCTGTGACAAGGCCAGACAAGGCTGTGACGAGTCTGTGACAAGGCCAGACAAGGCTGTGACAAGTCTGTGACAAGCCCAAACAGCCCGTTCAGCCCAGCGCCAGCCAGTCCCTTCATTCCAGCGCCAACTTCAGCCTCTGCAGCCCAGATTCTGCAGCCCAGAAGCCCACTGCGTGGCCTTGTCCAGCGCCAGCTCAAGCCAGTTTCTGCAGCCAGCAGCCCACTGCCTTGCCTTGTCCAGCGCCAGCAGCCCAATTTCGGCCTTACCTTCTTCATCTCGAGCCCAGCAGCCAACGTACCAGCCCAGTTCTGCCCAGCTGCTTCGCGTGTCCAGCCCAACAGGAGGGAAGAGCAGCTGGCCGCCACATCTGTCGCAGCCTTGAAGACTCCTCCGCTGAAGAACGTTACACAGAGTAACTGCCCAATTAATGCAGGCAATCAAACAGATTCTATATCCTTCCTTATACACTGCGAGTGATTGCTATTCAGATTCGCAGCAATCATCGTCTTCTTCCTTCACTAGCAGCAGGTCGAGAGTCTCCTCACTTCCGACTCTCCATCATCAGACGAAGGCAGCAACGGATCCACACCAGCCTTTTGCACACATCCAGCCGCTTCAAGAGGTTAGTGCAGTGAGTCTTATTTCCGTCTTCACCTTAATCTCTTTACCGATCCTCCTACGTACGTCACTCACCACCATCCTCTACTGTGTCCTCGACCAACGCTGTTGGTGTCTCGAATTACAGCCACATTCTGAACCAAAGAGACTGAGTACATCGATCAACAACAACCTTCCCGCACTAACCGGTAAGTCTCCTTTTCTATCGCGATAGGTCTTCCGTTCTACTACACTTACCAACCGTTCCTTTGCAGCCTCATCAGCGTCCGACGCTGCCTCTTCTGGATCGGACTGAACTCCGTCTTATTCTGTCTATTTGGGTAAGGAATCCACTCCTTGCTGCTCCTGTTTATGAGATTAGAACCTAGAATGTGTTTGTGTACCGATTCTTTAGGATTGGAATTTTGTGTTGTGATAGTTCGGCCTTGAACATGGGTTAGGTTGGCATTGTGTAGCTGCTGAGTGTATAGACATAAGGGTAGGAACAAAAGACTGCTGTAATTATGAACAATAGAAATAAGGGGCTGCTGTAAATTCATTTTTTTCCTTCAGCTTTTAAGTTAAAAAACTGCCCACCTTGTCGACCAATGTTTGAGCGTTTGGATAAAGATCCACCGTTGAATTTTGGATATGTTGTAGACGGTTATACGTAGTATATGGTATAAAAATTTGAGAGGAAATGAACGGTCGGATTAGAAGTTATAAGCTTCCGAAGTTAGGTAGTTGAGCAGTTTTTGGTAAACTTAGATTTTTGGCCAAGTATAGGAATAATAAGTGTAGTAGCCAACTTTGTGAATTTTTATAAAAATAATGGCTGAACAGTTTTGAGGAATTCTTTCTCCTAAGGTTAGATAGAACCTCATAGATGATCTAGAGATTTAATTCGGAACTGTTATAAGTTGTTACGAATTTTATATTTGGAACCGAAGTTAGACCTTTTCGACCTTTGGAAAATAGGGAAATAAGGAAAGTGACAGTTGGTAACAAAACTATACTCTAAGAGTTAGTATATGATTTTAGAATATCAAATAGGAGCTTAGACATGAATTTTAGAATTTTCGGGAATTTCGGGACCAAGGGTAAAATGGTCATTTTACCCTAAATTAATACTGTGACTAGTTATGTCTTAATACATTATTCGATCTTAGAAGTTTTAGACTTCTAACTACGTGAGAGTGTGCTAATGCACTTATCGCCTTTGGCAGGCAACTGAGTTGCTACAGTTTACAGAGCGAGTGGTTTACAAAGAGTCGAGCTTTATATCAGGTAAGTCCTTTGGGCTTACTTAGCTGACTTCTAAATATGAGCATGAATGATGATAGTGGTGTGTGATTGAAATGTTTAGAGAGATAGGTTGTGATATATAATTACCGACCTATACTTGGCCTAAGAGTAACGGGCGGTGGCATTCTCCTCAGTTAGCTTGCGAGCGCTGGGGGTTTCTTTAGGGACTAGTCCATACTCGGTTTGTAGTGATGCTACCGGCGGAGGTCAGCTAGACCTACACCCAGTTGGATAAGGAACGGAGGCGAGAGCTGTTAATAGCTCTCGTGCCACAACTTAAATTGAATAATGTGAATCACTTAAATAATAGATAATAAACGGTTGAGTGTCAGCATGATGTTTGTTTATTTTGTTTCTGCTTGTGATTGTGCTGTTATCATTCTGCTTATATTTGGATAGTTAGCTAACGGTTGATATGTTGTGTAGATTTGCCACAGGTTAGAGCAGATGCCGAGTGATCCAGACGGTAGTGGTCAGCCGGGGTGTCGTACTTTAGGATGTTTTACAGTTTCTTTATTTGTGGGATTTATCGTTGGACTTTGTCTCTTGTCGTTCTTTCCGTACTTTTTTATATTACGTTTTCCGGCTGTTAGTTGATCTGGTCACATTCATACATTGTTAAGAACTATTTTATGATTTCTGGTTTTCCTTATCTGTGCCTTGTTGTAAGATCATGTTAAGTTGTTGTCAAACTAAGGTCGGGACCCACTGTGCGGTCCTAACCAGTAACTCCCTAAGTTGTAAAATTTGGGGTGTTACACTCAGAAAGAGAAGGAGACATCCGATGTCTATGTTCTACCACCTGCTTACAAACCTCCACTTCCATTCCCTCAATCTATGGCGCTATCGCGTCTAGCCAAACATTTTGGTAAGTTTCTAGACCTTATGAATAAGATACATATTAACATACCTTTCATTGATGCAATCTTAGGTATGCCCGCCTATGGGAAGACTTTGGCGAAGTACGGATGACCTCTAGATCTTCAGAGCTCATTCAAATCATGAAAGAAAATATGCCACCAAAGCTAAGAGATCCCGGTTCGTTTTCCATTTCCATCGAAGTTGGGGATGTGACTTACGATACACTTTGTGATCTAGGAGCAAGTGTGAGCATAATTCCTCTAGCACTTTGTGAGAAGATCGGTCTTGGGGAGCCTAAACCCGTGAAGATGACTTTATATATGGTGAATCGTTCCATCACTCGTCCCGTTGGAATCTTAGAGGACATTCCCGTCAAGCTAGGTAATTTCTACATGCCTGTAGACTTTGTGGTGTTGGACGTTCCTGCAGATTATCCTATTCCCATCATTCTTGGAAGACCATTCCTTACAACTTCGGGATGCAATGTTGATTGTAAGAACGCCACATTGTCATTCAATATTGGGGAAGATCATGTGGAGTTTGCGCTCTCAGCTACAATGAAGGGGAAACCCTTAGAAGAAGACATCTTCAACATCTATGATGAAGAAGATTCTCGAGAATTGGTGAACTCTATCTTAATTAAAGATCCCTTTGAGAAAGTTTTGAGTTTTAATATGATGGAGAAAGGTGTAGATGTTTCATGTGATGTAGATATACGAAGCTTGGAAGCATTGGAAGAGAATCCAAGAGTTGGATTTGAAAAACTCATCCAGGAGTCGAAAAGCACATTAGGTTTCGGTCCATCTCCCAGCATCTCGACCGAGATGACTTCTGGAGCAAGCGAGATGAGTTTCACTGGAGATCACCTCGTTCAATCATCTCGGTCCTTGACCGAGCCAGTTTCCGAAGCAAACGAGATGAGGTCAATTAAAGTTCACCTCGGATCATCATCTCGATTGGAACCAAGGCACTTAGACCAAGTCCAACCTAGGGCAAACGACATCTCCACTTCTTCAAAGGACATGTTTTCATTAGATGATGCAAATGTTTCTTTCATCTCCTCCGAAGTTTCCAAATTCTCTTCCAAAGAGGAGGGAGGTATGAATTCAACACTTAAGGTATCTCCTATCTTAGAGCTTAAACCTCTTCACATCACTTAAGGTACGCTTTCCTTGGTCCGGATTCTACATATCATGTCATTGTTAGTGCTACTCTTAATGAAGATGAGTTATCTAGGTTAATGCATGAGTTGAGAATACATAGAAAGGCTTTGGGTTATACTATTGATGATCTTGTTGGTGTTAAGCCTTCTCTTTGCATGCATAAGATACTAATGGATGATGATCATAAGCCTTCGCGGGAACCTCAAAGACTGTTAAATCCAATCATGAAAGAGGTTTGAAGAAAGAAATTCTTAAGTTGCTTGATGTAGGAATCATATTTTCCATATCGGATAGCAAATGAGTGAGTCCGGTACATGTAGTTCCCAAGAAGGGCGGGAGGACCGTTGTAACCAATAAGAACAACGAGTTGATCCCCACAAGGACCGTTACAGGCTGGAGGATGTACATTGACTATCGAAGATTGAATTTGGAAACGAGAAAGGATCATTTTCCTCTTCCATTCATTGATCAAATGCTTGAACGGTTAGCACAACATTCCCATTTTTGCTACTTAGATGGTTATAGTTGTTTCTTTCAGATTCCTATCCATCCGGATGATAAAGAGAAGACCACTTTCACTTGTCCATGGGGAATGTTTGCTTATCGGAGGATGTCGTTCGGATTGTGTAATGCACCCGCCACTTTTTAGCATTGTATGATGGCTATCTTTTCTGAGTATATTGAGAAGATCATGGAGGTATTCATGGATGATCTTTCTGTATATGGTTCCTCTTTTGATAACTATTTGGCTAACCTTTCTCTAGTGTTACAACGTTATGAAGACACTAATCTCGTTTTGAATTGGGATAAGTGTCACTTCATGGTTAGCGAAGGAATTGTTCTAGGTTACCTCGTTTCAAACCGAGGTATAGAGGTCGATCGAGCTAAGATCGAGACTATTGAAATACTTCCCCACCTTATTCTATTAAAGGTGTGCGGAGTTTCCTTGGGCATGTAGGTTTCTACCGGAGGTTCATCAAGGATTTCTCTAAGATCTCTAAACTGCTTACTAATCTTTTGAATAAGGATGTCATTTTTGAGTTCTCGTAGGAATGTCTTGATGCTTTTTACAGGATAAAGGAAGCGTTGATCTCCGCTCCCAACATTCAACCTCCCGGTTGGACCTTCCCATTTGAGATCATGTGTGACGCTAGTGATGTGGGTGTAGAAGCAGTTCTTGGAAAAAAGAAAGATGGCCGGACCAACGCCATTTACTATGCTAGCAAAACGCTAGATGAGGCTCAACTGAACTACGCCACCACCGAGAAAGAGCTCTTGGCAGTTGTCTTTGCATTTGAGAAGTTTTTTTCTTACTTAGTGGGAGCAAAAGTTATTGCTTATACTGATGATGCAGCTATTCAATACTTGTTAGGTAAGAAGGAAGGAAAGCCGATGTAATAGCTAGGATTTCTAATTCTAATTAATGTTGATTAACTTAATCGTTGATAGTAATTAACATATAACTCGCGAAGACTTCGCAAGTGATGAGTAAGAGTCTCACCGTTATGTTCCTGGCGTAATTTTGGACGTTTGGGGAAATTTATACTTTTTCCCCCGGGTAATTATTTTTACCCTCCGGTGTTATTTGGAGCATTTGGGAGCTCCAATTAATAAAAATGCAGTTGAGAGAAATGATCAGGATATCGGATATGTCATAGATATGAAATAACATGGAGAGGCAAAATGGCCAAAAGAGTCGCTATTTTGTTTCTTAACGGCTAAGAAAGACGGCTTAGGAATACACGTTTTCCAAGGCAGTTGTGGAATAATAATCCCTACAATATTCCAGATTTAATGTTCCGATCTCGAGAAGTTTGGAGAAAGAGGTTCGACCCGCCTTTGGATCGGTTAAAGGATAATTATCGACTTTACTAAAGGATAATTATCGACTTTAGAGCGGAAAATCCTTTATTAATTCATTTTCTTTCACGTTTCCTCGTAAAAGCTCTGATTTCTCTCAACCTTCAAACTCAGATCTACTCTCCGTTTCTAATCCGATTTCAATTCCGTTTGAGTTTCTGGATTCCTCTCTTCATTCTCTTCATAACGGTACCGAGTTTTTGCATTTCCGAGTATATGGAGGGCTGGTCGAGCATATATGTCACCAGGACGGTTCCGTCGCTCAGATTCCAATGAATTTGATGTTGTCCATGCGTAGCCTACGTCGTTGTGATTCCGAATCTTCTTTCAGATCGTCAATCGGGTTAGTAACGAATAAGTTATGAATTTATTCGTTTTCCGTACTGCGATTTGGCCTAAATTGAGTTTAGGCTTGTCAAATAGGACAATTAGAAATTCCATTATGGTCGTTATATTATTCTGGTGATTATGGGTTGTTTGTTTGATGAAATCTGATGACAAGGGGTTTAGAAATTGCCTGCGGGCAAAACGTTATTCTAGCAAAATCTAATTAATTAATTAAAGGTTAATTAATTAAATTAGGAATAGAATTGAGATTGAGGAATGTTGATTAGATACTACCTTGAGATTTGAGGAATTGTGAGTTATGTTGAAATATTGAGGTTTAGTTTGTTGTGAGGCTTATAGATTGATTATGATCCTTATGGATCCCTTGGGTCTAGATGTGACCTTTTTTATTGATAGGAGTATTGATATCTCTTTATGCCTTGCTATTAGGCAGTGTCCCTCTCAGGATTGGAGGTTGATCCTGGTTGTGATTGTACGAGGTTGAGGTAAGTCCGTAGGACTTACTTAGTTGCCATCCTTATATTGGGTGTTTGCATGAGTGGTGTATGCTTTATATGTTTGCTATGATAGCATGAGTTGTCGTTTTTATCGACCTATGTTTTATTGACTGCCCCACTGCGTGGCTATGATAACCATTCCCTTTCATCCCGCCGTGGAGTCTGGGAGGTTCTCTGATGTCGGGCCAGACTAGTTTGCAGGAAGGGCGCAATCCACTCCCATAGGGTACACGGATTGTGTGACCGATACTCGTACAGCTGAACATTGCACTCAGAGGCGGGGATATATCGGTCCTCGTGTCAGATACTTTCATCTATCTATATATATACGGTTTTTGAGTGAATGGTTATTATATAAAGATAATAAATGGGTAAATGTGTGATAGCATGCTGAGGTGTTTATCTTTCATGATTGTGCTTGTGCTTATGCATTACCTCATATATGTATGGTTAGCTAACGGTTTCATACCGTGTTGTAGATGTTTACTAGTTAGGCGCTACTGGGTGATCTGGCAAGGTGACAGGCCGAGGACTCTCGTACATTAGGTGGTTGGTTTGGGGTTGTTGTGTTTCCCCTCCTATGTGAGGATGATCTTTTGTACCTCATGTGTGAGGATGTCGTTTTATATACTCGGTTATGTTGTTGTTTACTTTGGGTCGTACAGTTTATACTGTTTTATGTATTTGTTTTATATCTGTCAGTGTCATGTTGTAAGGTCCAGTGAACTTGTTGTCAGGCTAGGGTCAGGATCCATTGTGAGATCCTAGCCCAATGTGACATCTCGAGTCCCGCAGATTCGGGGTGTTACAGAGTTGGTATCAGAGCCCAGGTTGACAACAATGGCACTTGCTACCTGCAGTGAGGTTTGATCGGTAAAATAAACAGAGCCCACATGGGATCTGACGTTTTCAAAGGTTTTGGTTTTAAGTGTGGTTTTGGGATAGAATGTACGAGAAGTCGTCACCTCTGCCATGGATCTCTGCAGCGTAGATATGTATATATATCTGCGTGTACTATGGATTATGTGGATGTATTATATACATATCGATACTTATGGCATATATATAGCCTTATAAGATTAGGTGCGTATATCCTACAAATGGCTCAGACTAGAGTAGTACCTGTAGTGGGACGAGGTAGGGGTACACCCCCTCTTCCTCTAGTGGTGATAAGTCAGGGACTAGTTTCCGCTGTTGCTTTGCCTATGGAAGAGAACGAGTTTGAAGAGGTTGATCGTGTCTCTATGAGTAGATCCGAGTTTCAAGAGTATATGCAGCAAGTATATGAGGCGATGATAGCGGGTAGACCTACACCAGATTTACCAACATCTATGAGATCAACTGAAGCTTCTAGATCAGAGAAGAAGCAACGGATTGAATCAGTTAGTGGAGAAGCAAAGAAGATGAATGGTGAACCAAGTCAGATACCAGGACAACCAAGTGGTCCTTTGGCCATGAAGACGTCTGTCACGGAACTACAGTGTTTTAATTGCGGGAAGTTTGGACACCGGCGAGCTGTGTGCCCAAAGGCGCCCATAATATGCTTTACGTGTGGTAAAGCAGGGCATAGAGCGAAGTTTTGTCGATAGGGCAAGGCGTTGCCTTTACAAGTTCCCTCTTGGAATAAGATCATTCAAGGTGGACGATGAAGATCGAGTTACCCTTCAGTTGCACAGGTTGCAAGAATGGGACAATTATGTTACAATTGTGGCTATCCAGATCATTTGCGTTCTGAGTGCCCTTTGGCACCAATAGCTTGTTTCATCTGTGGTGAACTAGGCCATATGGCCCCTTCTGTCAGCAAGGTAGTGTTTCTTCCCAGCAATACCTTCCTCTTTCCGGTGCTGAAAGAGTGGAAGTGGAGGCTATAGTGAGAATCTCAGTGATACTTGAGGAGCATAGATCCGAGATCGAGTGATGATATGTAGTGGAGCTACGGGAGGTAGCTGTTATAGGTACCATTCTCGTTAATGGTTTAGCTAGTGGATTTTTGTTGGTTATGAGTGCTATGCACTTCTTGTCTTTCGATGCATGCGTTAATGGTTGATCTTTGATATATAGTAGAAGGTGGACTTTCCTTTACAGGATTACCAGTTAGGGGTCTGAGGTACCCGCGAGACTTGTGTATGGCTTGTAGACTTCTTTGTCATGTCGTAGGTGCATGAGGAAGTCATTATGTGTATGGATTGGATAAATAGATATCATGCGGTGTTAGATATTAATAGTAAGGCTATTATAGTCTTTACTGAGATGGTAATTAGAGGTCTTCTAAGGTTAAGACCTTTGAAGAGACGGGTTTGTCATCAGGACTGTACGAGTAGCGAGCTGATAACACAGGGATGTGACGCCTTCTAGTGTTATACCATGAAGGAGCGAGATAGTCCAACAATGGAAGGTATTCCAGTTGTTTATGAGTTTATAGACGTGTTACTGAACC
This sequence comes from Fagopyrum homotropicum, assembly GCA_033239125.1. Taxonomy (NCBI): domain Eukaryota; kingdom Viridiplantae; phylum Streptophyta; class Magnoliopsida; order Caryophyllales; family Polygonaceae; genus Fagopyrum; species Fagopyrum homotropicum. The sequence continues at coordinate 31,905,762 of BSWB01000002.1, read as the reverse complement.
GTCTAGTTGCCACCTCAGCAGAGTGTGGACATTGTTATCGAGTTGAAGTATGATACAAGATTGAATGGGAAAGCCACACTATATGGTGCTTGTTGAGATATTGTACTGATAACTTGAAAAGTTGATCGAAACGGGTTTACCCTAGTGGGTTCCATGTTCCGTATTGACGACCTGATGAGTTAGCTTCAAGAAGCAATTGTGATTTCAGGATTCCTTTGTGCTCAAGATATCCCTAGTCATGGATGAGAGAGCATCATGTGTATTAGATAGCATCCCATACCCGTTATGGACACTACGAGTTTGTAGTGATGTCATTTGGGTTGACAAATGTTTTAGTAGTTTTTATGGAGTTGATGAATAGTATCTTCATCCACTTCCTTGATTAGTTGGTGGTGGACTTCATGGATGACATGTCGGTATACTCTCATAGCAGAGAATAGTAGACCGATCGTCTGAGGACCGTTTTGCAGATTTCGAGAGATAGAGGGTTGTATGATATGCTCTCTAAGTGTAAGTTGAGATGTCAGTGGTAGCCTTTTTAGGCCATGTTGTCTCCACCAGTGGGATCATGGTTGACCTGGCGAGAATTAAGTATGTTGTAACATGGGAGATACTAATGAACATTAAGGAATACGTAGTTTTCTCGGCTCAGCCGATTGCTACCAATGCTTTGACGAAGGATTTTATATGATTACGTATTCATTTGTGAGTCTTTTGAGAAGACCACCATAACTACATGATGAAAGCAGTGTGTCTATGTTCTGAAGAGTTGAGGAGGCATTTGACCTCTGCTTCCATTCTGTTATAGTTAGAAGATTTTTGGGATCCCGTGATTTACGGTGATACATCCCAACTAAGTCTGAGATGTGTATTACTACAAAGGAGTAGGGTTATTGATATGTGTGTTTACAGCTGAGAATGTATAATGAGAACTACCCGACTCATGATTTAGAGTTAGTAGTGGTAGTTCAAGCCTTTAAGTTTTGAAGACCGTACCGGTGTGATCTTCATGTCAGATTTCTATAGATCATAGAAATCTGAAGTATATTTTATGCAACAAAGGGTTGAATAACCGCTAGTATTAAGAGCTTAAGTTGATCAAGACTTTGACTTGAAGATTCCATATCATTCAGAGAAGTTGAATGTTATAGCCGATAACTTGAATGGAAAGACGCTCCAAGAGAAGATGATTGTGAGACTGATAGTTCAACCTCAGCTTCAAAGAGATCTAGCTTAGCTAGAGTTGGACAATCAGTTCCTTGATGAGGATACCCAGTTATACCTCAGAGGTTCTACCTGGTCTGTTGGATGAGGTCCAACAGAAGCAAGGGACCTGCCCGGCCTTGACAAGGTTTAGAGAAAGGATGTCTCGTACTGAGGCACCATAGTTCTCCATGGGAGTAGATGAACTGATGAAGAGTCATGACCACTTTTGTGTACCTGCTGATGCAGATGGAGAAAGAGAATATTACGGTATACCCACTATACTCCTTATTCAGTACATTCAGGTACGAGTAAGATGTACCACGAGATGAGACGATTATATTGTATGAAGCCGATATAACCAGATTTGTGATACAGTGTGTGACCTGTCAGCAGGTCTAGATAGAGTATTTCTGATCTAGAGATAAGCCCCACCCACTACCAGTGTAGTAGTAAAATTTGGGAGGACATCTGTATGGACTTTATGGGATTGTGACCCAGTAGAAGATTTATGTTATCTGGATTGCTGGTAACAAATTAATGAAACCGGCATGTTTCATTTCTATCAGAAGGACGTGGCTAGTGAATGAATTGGCTGAGGAGTACACTAGACAGATAGTGAGACTCCATGGTATACCGAGAACGATCATTTCTGATCCAGATGGATGTTTTTACTTTGAGATTTTAGGCAGCAGATTCAGACTGCTTTGGGAACGAGTCTGTACCTCATGACTACACTTCACCCCCTGACAAATGGTCAGTTAGAGAGGATCATCTAGATCTTAAAGATCTATTATAAGTTATAAGTTGAATGAGAAACGTGGATGGTTATATTACCTTCCATTAATGAGTTTATTATATAACAATTAAGGACGTACCCTATGAGGCAATATATATAGACATAGATGTCGTATATCCTTATGCTAGAAGTGATCTAGCAATAGTAGTGGAATAACACCTGATCAGATTCAGGATTTTATAGTTCAAGTAACGTTGATTGAAGGAAGAATGCTGGTTGTACAGAGTCGCCAGATATTATATGTAGACAAGAGGCGTTAACCTCTAAAGTTCAAGCGAGAGTTCATGTCCAGTTGTAAGTATCTTAGCTGCGAGACATTAGACGTGTTAATATGGAAAGGGAACTGAGTTTCCAATATGATGGTTTATTTGAGATCGACCAGTATGGAGAAGGTAGCATGATGTTTAGCTTTGCCTCTGAGATTAGAGGATATTCACCCAGTGTTTCATATGTCTCAACTGAGGAAGTATATACTAGACTCGGGACACCTTGTGAGTTACGATGATTTGATGGTTGAGTCCAACCACACTTTTGTTGAGCATTCGATTACATTCTTGGAATGAGATATGAAACGCATGCATTCGAAAGACATTCCCATATTGAGGATATGATGGTCAAGATGAAGGCCTGAAGAGGTTATGTGAGAGACTGAGGATAGTCACTTGAGGAACTATCTAGAGTATATGTTGGGACAGACCCATTTGTGGGAGCACGAGTAGATCTTAGTGCTATCTTGATGAATGTTGTGCTTATGTGCTTATATGCCTTGATGTGTTATTCCATGCTAGTTGTGATGTGATTTATGATCTTAGTAGATCTTGATATGCTAGCCTGATGTATGTTATAGCTGGAGATGATTACTTCCTTCACGCTACCCGAGTATGATTATATTTATAGCTGGAGATGGTTCTTTCCTTCATACTATTTGAGTGGGATTAGGATTCAGTTGGAGATGGTTCTTTCCTCCATGCTACCTTGATGGACATAGTTCAGTGGAGATGTGATTCCTCGATGCGATATATATGTTTATGGGTTGGCTAGAGATGTATTTCCTCTATGCCTGTGATATGTTTTGACTAAAGATATGCTTCCTCTATGCCTTGTGATGTGGTATGGCGAGAGACGTGATTCCTCTATGCATTTGGGTAGCGTTATGGCCTTGTTTCCTGGAGATGATGATTCCTCCATGTTTATACTTGAGGTTATAGATTGTTATAGGTTGTGATCTTTTGAACGGAGATGTGATACCTCCGATAGAAAGAGTGAGATTTATACCTCGGCGTATAGGTCCGAGAGGATTTGGGAATTGTTCAAGTTTCGGGACGAAACTTTTTTTTAAGGGGTGTGTGATGTAATAGCTAGGATTTCGAATTCTAATTAATGTTGATTAACTTAATCGTTGATAGTAATTAACATATAACTCGCGAAGACTTCGCAAGTGATGAGTAAGAGTCTCACCGTTATGTTCCTGGCGTAATTTTGGACGTTTGGGGAAATTTTTACTTTTTCCCCCGGATATTTAATTTTACCCTCCGGTGTTATTTGGAGCATTTGGGAGCTCCAATTAATAAAAATACAGTTGAGAGAAATGATCAGGACATCGGATATATCCTAGATATGAAATAACATGGAGAGACAAAACGGCCAAAAGAGTCGCTATTTCGTTTCTTAACGGCTAAGAAAGACGGCTTAGGAATACACGTTTTCCGAGGCAGTTGTGGAATAATAATCCCTACAATATTCCAGATTTAATTTTCCGATCTCGAGAAATTTGGAGAAAGAGGTTCGACCCGCCTTTGGATCGGTTAAAGGATAATTATCGAGTTTACTAAAGGATAATTATCGACTTCACTATAAATAGCGGAAAATCCTTTATTAATTCATTTCCTTTCACGTTTCCTCGTAAAAGCTCTGATTTCTCTCAACCTTCAAACTCAGATCTACTCTCCGTTTCTAATCCGATTTCAATTCCGTTTGAGTTTCTGGATTCCTCTCTTCATTCTCTTCATAATGGTACCGAGTTTTTGCATTTCCGAGTATATGGAGGGCTGGTCGAGCATATATGTCACCAGGACGGTTCCGTCGCTCAGATTCCGATGAATTTGATGCTGTTCATGCGTAGCCTGCGTCGTTGTGATTCCGAATCTTCTTTCAGATCGTCAATCGGGTTAGTAACGAATAAGTTATGAATTTATTCGTTTTCCGTACTGCAATTTGGCCTAAATTGAGTTTAGGCTTGTCAAATAGGACAATTAGAAATTCCATTATGGTCGTTATATTATTCTGCTGATTATGGGTTGTTTGTTTGATGAAATCTGATAACAGGGGGTTTAGAAATTGCCTGCGGGCAAAACGTTATTCTAGCGAAATCTAATTAATTAATTAAAGGTTAATTAATTAAATTAGGATTAGAATTGAGATTGAGGAATGTTGATTAGATACTACCTTGAGATTTGAGGAATTGTGAGTTATGTTGAAATATTGAGGTTTAGTTGGTTGTGAGGCTTATAGATTGATTATGATCCTTATGGATCCCTTGGGTCTAGATGTGACCTTTTTTTATTGATAGGAGTATTGATATCTCTTTATGCCTTGCTATTAGGCAGTGTCCCTCTCAGGATTGGAGGTTGATCGTGGTTGTGATTGTACGAGGTTGAGGTAAGTCCGTAGGACTTACTTAGCTGTCATCCTTATATTGGGTGTTTGCATGAGTGGTGTATGCTTTATATGTTTGCTATGATAGCATGAGTTGTCGTTTTTATCGACCTATGTTTAATTGACTGCCCCACTGCGTGGCTATGTTAACCTTTCCCTTTCATCCCGTCGTGGAGTCTGGGAGGTTCTCTGATGTCGGGCCAGACTGGTTTACAGGAAGGGCGCAATCCACTCCCATAGGGTACACGGATTGTGTGACCGATACTCGTACAGTTGGACATTGCACTCAGAGGCGGGGATGTATCGTTCCTCGTGTCACATACTTTCATCTATCTATATATATACGGTTTTTGAGTGAATGGTTATTATATAAAGATAATAAATGGGTAAATGTGTGATAGCATGCTGAGGTGTTTATCTTTCATGATTGTGCTTGTGCTTATGCATTACCTCATATATGTATGGTTAGCTAACGGTTTCATACCGTGTTGTAGATGTTTACTAGTTAGGCGCTACTGGGTGATCTGGCAAGGTGACAGGCCGAGGACTCTCGTACATTAGGTGGTTGGTTTGGGGTTGTTGTGTTTCCCCTCCTACGTGAGGATGATCTTTTGTACCTCATGTGTGAGGATGTCGTTTTATATACTCGGCTATGTTGTTGTTTACTTTGGGTCGTACAGTTTATATTGTTTTATGTATTTGTTTTATATCTGTCAGTGCCATGTTGTGAGGTTCAGTGAACTTGTTGTCAGGTTAGGGTCAGGATCCATTGTGAGATCCTAACCCAATGTGACATCTCGAGTCCCGCGGATTCGGGGTGTTACAGCCGCGTCTTATTCGTTGGATTCTCTTGCTTCAAGAGTTTTACTTGGAGATTCGAGATAAGAAGGGATCCGAGAATTCTGTAGCAGATCACGTCATCCGGCTACCACCTACCTCGTTCAACAGGGATGATCTCCCATTGATGATTCATTTCCCGATGAGCAATTGCATTTGGTGGAGCATTGACTTCACCAAATTTCTGATGGTAATGAGCATTGGTATGTTGATATTGTTAATTATATTGCTTGTCATGAAGTACCTTCAGGATGTCATACGCCCAACGGAATAAATTCTTCAAAGATGTACGTCATTAATATTGGAACAAGCCTCTACTTTTCAAGAGAGGACCGGATGGGATGCTTCGACGCTGCATTCCGGAGGACGAGACTACGAGTGTCATACGTCATTACCATTCTCTTTGTGGAGGACATGCTGGCATCACAAAACGTGCGCTTAAGTATTACGTTCTAGTTTTTTTTGGCCTTCATTATTTAAGTATGTGCAAATGTTTGTTGCTTCTTGTGATGCATGCCAAAGAACGGGAAATATATCTAGGCGGAACGAGATGCCACTTAACAATATTCAGGAGGTCGAGATCTTCGATGTGTGGGGAGTTGAATTTATGGGACCTTTCCCATCATCTGCAGGAAACCTCTACAATCTCTTGGTGGTTAATTACGTCTCTAGATGGGTAGAAGTCATTGCTTCTCCCACTAATGTCGCCATGGTGGTTGTGAAGTTCTTGAATAGGACTATATTTCCACGTTTTGGAGTGCCTCGAGTCATCATCAGCGACGGAGGAACACATTTTACAGCTCGGAAGTTTGAGGCACTTCTATCAAAGTATGGGGTAACCCACAAGGTATTAACCCCTTATCATCTTCAAACTAGTGGGCAGTTGGAGATCTCTAATAGAGAAATGAAGGAAAATTTGGAGAAGACCGTCTCAAGAACAATGAAGGATTGATCCATGAAATTGGACGATGCTCTTTGGGAGAAGACCGTCTCAAGAACAATGAAGGATTGATCCATGAAATTGGACGATGCTCTTTGGGTGTACAAGACCGTATTCAAGACTCTCATAGGTACCACCCCTTACAATTTGGTATATGGGAAGTCTTGTCATCTTCCCGTTGAGTTGGAACACAAGGCGTATTGGGCGATCAAATGGCTCAATTTCTACCTCAAGGAAGCTGGAGAGAGTTATGCTTGAATGCCTATGAGAATGTCAAGATCTATAAAGAGAGAACTAAGAAATGGCATGACAAGCACATCATCCCTAAAGAGCTCAAAGAAGGGGATCTTGTTCTACTCTTCAACTCCCACCTCTGCCTCTTTCCAAGTAAGTTAAAATCTGGATGGACGGGACTGTACATTGTGAAAAATGTTTTTTCCCATGGTGCAATTGAATTATGGGTGAAACTAGTGGAAGCTTTAAGGTCAACGGTCATAGGTTGAAGAAGTATCAACCGGAAGTTTCAGCTGAGGAGATTGCACTCTTGCATCTTGCTTAAAAGTGACGTATGGTCCAGCTAGCGGCCTTAAACCAAGCGCTACTTGGGAGGCAACCCAAGGTATTGCTTTCTTATCCTTTCCTAGATTAGTCTATTTAGTTTGCTTCGTGTTTTTGTGTCCTCTTAGACAGAAATTAGGTGTTACCCAAGAAGAAGAAAAATAACTTAGGAAACACATGGATGGATTGATGTTCGAGAAATTGAGAAACCGGAGTTCGACTGAGACACATCTCGGATGCTATCAAAGCATCTCGACCGAGATGACTTTTGAAGCAAATGAGATAATGTTAAATGGGAATCTCCTCGTTCCCGCACCTCGTTCAAGCAACCATCTCGGCCGAGATGAAATCAAATTTTGCGAGGGGTATAAAAAGCGGAAGAACTTCTCTCTCTCACCTCGACCGAATCAGCGCCTCTACCACCCAAATCCTCAATTCTTCATCGTTTTGCTCAAATTTTGGCTCTAAATCATCAAGGGAAGCAAGACATTCGATTCTCCAACATCAAATCTCGCTTTTAACCGTTCCACGCTGCAGAAATTTGGGTATTTCGTTCAAAACCCTTTTTGTTTGATTTCGGTTTGATTTTGCTTAAATTAGAGGATATTTGCTGCTGTTTATTGTTGGAAACTGGTTAACTTCCCCTTAGAAATCCTTTGGTAGTGAGATTTGGGGGAAAGAGTTGCAATTTTAGAACTTCGATCTACGCAGCTTGTTCGCCTTGGTCCACTGTGAGCATCTCGGCCAAGATACAGTAAGAACCGACCGAGGTGACTTGTAGTTATGGATAATTTACGTCGATCCGATCGTCAGTTGGCTCTCAGAGAGCGTCCTGCCTCTCAACATCTTTCTCCTTCACATCCCCCGCAACCACAGGTCCCGATTATTCATGATAGGTTCCAAACGGACTTTGATCGTATTTGTGGCCGCACCATCATTGCTCTACGGTACGTAGACATTAGTGATTTTGATTGTCTGCATGTTGTGGAGGATTTGCATAAGACGGTCTCTATGGTCGGATTGGAGACCTTTCTAGCCATTCGTGCGCCGACTTATCTGGAGCCAACGTTCGAATTTCTGAGCTCCGTCACCTATGTGCTGGAGAACAAGGAAATCAAGTTCACACTGCTTAACAAGAATTATGCTATCCCTATGGACCAGTTTGGAGAGATCTTCGGGTTCCATCCTCCTACCGCTATTGATTTCCCATCCCGCCGACATGCTCGTGATTTCAGGGAGAACATTGCACATATTACTTCACACAGAGACAGATGGAAGCCAGGGGATTCCAAAGAGCGCAACATACCATCTCGTTTTCCGTATCACTCATAGGATCTTTAACGAGATGCTTCTGGCGCCTACTGAGACGCCCTAGAAGGTCCGCCAAGGTGAGTTATTTGCTATGTTGTGTATGGTTACAGGTGGCATTCCAGATTTGCTGCCATGCTTGCTGAAGGGCTTCACAAGGTGAAGGGGAAGGCAAAAGGTGATATTTGCTTTGGAGGTTCAGTGACTCATATCGGCACCGAGATGGGTCTAGATTATCGGCTTGTACTTTGGCGGCGGCGGCGAAGCCGCTTGGTGTGTAGAAATTTATTACGCATCGAGTTCTCGTTCCTCAGGGTCTTGGCCCCCTTCATGTGGCCATGTCTTGGGAAACAAAATTTCCTAGAGGCATTCCGTGGTCACCGCAGTTCACTATCTTCAATCATCAAAACTGGTCGGCAGTTTGGTATCCTATCATGCAGAATGTTGCTATAGATGCAGAGTTGGGATTTAATGATGATGATGGTGGTGACGGCGCTGGTGGAGCTGCGGCAATGGACACCGGTATAAATACCGCTGGCCTTGGTATTCCCATTGTCAACCTTGATGATGAGGCTACTGAGGACGAGAGGGAGATACCAGTAGCGCTAGTAGAGATTCGCTAGCCATCACAACAGCGGCGAGCTCGCCGCCGCCGTGACCCCGAGGCACATAGGAGGATTGATGATATGACACAGTAGATGACGGAGTCTTTCCAGACTGTACGGACTAACATGACCACACACTTTGCTGATCAAACTCGCTCTATTCAGACTTGGACGCAGCGCATAGAGGAGAGCCAGCACTACCAACGTCAGATGGCGATGTTGTAGTTTGATCAGCAGATGGGGTATCCTTTCGATCCGACTCAATATCCATACATTCCACCTCCGGTTGATGATTGAGCATATTCCGGATCATGTTCTTATTTCTATTGTTGGATGTTAGCATGAAATATGACGATATTTTAGGCACTTGTTTTAGTTGTTTTTCCCTCTTTATTGTGTACATGGATATAGTTTTGAAGCAATTGTGAGCTTGTTCACCTATTTTGTCGATATAGAGATCTACACTAGCTTTGTTTTGTTTGTAGGTGAATAAGAGCTTGAATCGGAGCAAATGATGGAAGAGAAGGAGTATTTTATCATGTTCGAGGACAAGGAGATGCATTAGTGAGGCTAAGGAAGGAGTATAGATGAAGGATTGCACGAAACAAAGGCAAAGAAAGAGGAAAAGCAAGTCCACGCCCTGACTTACGGCCGTGGAGAAGGAAATTGAAGTCCACGCATTAATCCACGGCCGTGGACTTGGCAACATGAACGTGGAAGAAAGTGTGAAGCACTCCAGAAAGTTACACGGTCTAAACCACGGCCGTGGAAATTCTATGGCACCGTAATCTAGTTCCACGCTCTAAATTACGGCCGTGAAATGTTCAACATGACCGTGATCTTGGCAAATCTTATGACATGCCATATTTTCCACGTCATCAAATTTAATGGACTTTTATCGTAACCCTTCCTCGCTCTATAAAAGGAGTAGAGAAAGGAGTTTTCGGTACCTGGTGCTATCCACGCTTATCCCGTGCTTACCCTCATTTAGGGCTGTTTTTAGACGCCGCTTAGAGTTTCGAAGCCGACGGCGAGGATTGAAGATCGAAGCTTGCTTGCGGCGGAAATTTGGTGATTTCTTAGGTTTTGATTCCGAAAACGATTGACAACCGTTTTCCGTTGTTTGCCTGAGATATTTGTTAGGATTCTTATTCCATATTCTGAATCCATTGAACATATTGCTTTGTTATCTGGATTTGACATTGATCTTAAGTTTTTATTGAGTTTTCGAGGGTTTTAATATTTCTTTCTTTCTAAATTGAATATTGAATCAATGACAATGATTGTTGGCGAAAACCCTTTATCAATTCTAAGATGAAGGGTTGATAGTTGTGGCTTAGATGATGATAGATCGATCGTAAACAGATTGGACCCTGAGAGTGTGAGAAACTCGTCGACGAACCTAAATTACGGTCTGTTCTTGAGGTTCCACGGCCGTGAAACTCAAGATCCTGCCGTGATTTTCCCTGATATACGACTTTTGCTTTTGCTTTAATCCAAAGTTAAAGATTTGTTATAACCTAGCTTTGGCTTGCCTTTCCTAGGAGACTCAACATCCTCTATTTCGGTTTCGAGTGTCACAACCTTAACCGTTTGAGTTTATCTTGATCCTTTGAGTTTGGGCTGGGGTATTTGAGTTTAATTCTTGTCCTTAGATCATTTCTATACTGCAGCCTCAACAACTTTATAAAGAGTGTTCTTTGGGTTAGACATATAAGGTTTTGGAACTTCACCGTACATTACCTTGCTTTAGTATACCTTTGCAATTCTCGACTCTGTCCTTATATTTAAAGAATATCTTGAATCGATTGTCACAATTTGATATCCGGATCTTTAGGGTTGCTGTTTTCCCCAATATTTGCAAAGCTTTACACTTTTACTTGCTTGATTACTTGAGACTGAAATTTGACTCATTAAATCCCTGAGTTCGATACTCTGGAATACTTGATAATCTACGCCAATCCGTACACTGCGGGTTCGCTTGCTTTTATTCTAGTTTTATAAATTAAAGCTTATTTGCACGCACGTTTTCGGGCGAACAAGTTTTTGGCGCCGTTGTTGGGGATTTGGTCAAGACCAAACTTCGGTTCTCGGTTGTCAAGCTTGGGAGCTTTGCTCTTGTTATTTGATATCTCTTTTGAGTGTTCTTCGCAGGTTCTTTTAGGTATATGCGCAGGTCTAGATCCATCGAGGACCTCATACCTTTTGATCCGGAACTTGAAAAGACTCTAAGGAAAAAGGCTAAAGAAAGAAAGATGGCCGACAACAAAGAAAGAAATTTCCAAGCGGAGTTGGAGAAATCTCAAGCTCAATTTAGGTTGAGTGAAAAGGTCCGTATGGAAGAAGCGGAACGTCATCAATTTCAAATTGATGAGCTCAAAGCTATGATGCTGGACATGAAGTTGGAGATGAATAACTCCAAGAAGAAGAAGAAAGCCAAACCAACTAGATCCGTTAGAGCTGAATCATCCGACGATGAGGATGATGATGATATGCCACCGCTAGAGGAAATCAATCCATTAATCAATCCAGTTCGGAATGATCCAAGACCACCCGTAAATCCTCGTTACCCAGCAGGGGGTGCGAGAGCCGCTCGTGTCCATGAGGAGCCACGAACTCTTGGACAAAGGATGGATCCGATTCAGCAACCACGCCGCCTAGGTGTGAATTTTGAAGCTGAGGATATTCAGGAATTCAGCTTTAGTCCACAAGTGATCACCATGGTTTGCCAAAATCAATTTGGTGGAACAAGTGTTGAATCTCCACATCAACATTTACAAAATTTTGAGATTCTAATGGAGACAATGAAGCCGAAGAAGACCACCACCAACAACTACAAGATCAAGCCGTTCTTCTTCTCTTTGAAGGACAAAGCCTTGTCTTGGTATCAAGCTCTTCCAAATGAAAGACTTAGCACATGAGAGGATCTATCTTCGGAGTTCTTAACCAAGTTCTTTCCGTCATCCAAGATTGCGGAGTTAAGAGGTAAGATCAATGCATTCATTATGAAACCTAACGAAAGTTTGTTTCTGTCTTGGGAAAGATTTCAGGATTTATTATTGGATTGCCCACACCATGTGGTACATTCATGGACATGAGGGAAGATGATGCTTGGGACTTCATTGAGAAGCAAGCCCAAGTGATTGAGAAGTATTCTCACCGGAAGGTGGATCCTAGCCATCAAAATAGAGGAGATCCGGGAGCTAAGTTGACACAAGCTGCGCAAACTCAAATCTTTTCCCTCAATACCGAAATCAAGAAGTTGAAGGAAGTCATTAGAGCTGGCCTTCAAAAGCCAAAGGAGCAAGATGTTGGATACTTAGGAAACAACAACAACTATCAAGGAAATGAGAATACCAACAGGAACAACCAGAATAACAACCGGAGTAATTAGAACAACAACAACAACCGGAACAACAATTGGAACAACAATCGGAATTCAAACAACAATTGGCGTTCCAACCAACAACAAAATTCCGGTATTCATTATTCCAATTCAGGAAATTCACTAACACCACCATCTTCTTCTTCTACTCCTTTGAAAAGCCAGGGACAATCATCAAATGGCGCAAGCAACTCGGGAAAAGAGAAGCCCGATCCCATGTTGGAAACAATCTTGGGAAAGCTTCAAGGAGTGGAGAACTAAGTTACTAAGGTTGATAAAGCTCAAAAGGCTTTAGAAAACCAAATGTTCAGCAAGGCCGAAGAAGTTCCTAGAGATCAAGGAAAGCTTCCCGGAAAGACGGAGGATAACCCGAAGGGAAGGATGATGGCTATCACTACTAGGAGCGGAGTGACAACCACCGGTCCACAACCTAAGTTTGTTAAAGTTCCAGCTGAAAAGAGAAGGAAAAGGGGAAGGAGAGGGAAGACATCTACATTCCTCCTCCAGCTTATAAACCTCCCCTACCATTCCCTCAATCTAGAGCGAGAGCGCATCTAGACAAGCAGTTCGGTAAGTTCATTGAACTCATGAGTAAACTGTACATTAATATACCTTTCATTGATGCAATTGTAGGTATGCCCGCTTACGGGAAGTTCTTGAAGGAGATCCTCTCTAACAAGAGGAAGTTGGAAGACTTTGGAGAAGTCAAGATGAGTTTGGAATCATCGGAGCTCATCAAAACAATGAAGGATAAGATGTCCCCAAAGCTGAAGGATCCGGGGTCATTTTGCTTTCCAATTGGAGTAGGAGAAGTCACTTATGACGCTTTATGTGACTTGGGAGTAAGCGTTAGCATTATCCCACTCGCTTTATGTAGGAAGGTCGGTTTAGCTGAACCTAAACCGGTAAAGATGACGTTATACATGGCAGATCAATCCATAACTCGTCCCGTCGGTATTATTGAAGACATCCCAGTCAAGCTCGGTAGGTTTTACATTCCAATAGATTTCGTTGTGCTTGACATTCCTGCAGATTGTCCGGTCCCGATCATACTCGGAAGACCGTTTCTTGCAACATCCGGATGTATAGTGGATTGCAAGAATGCTAGACTCGCCTTCGACATAGGAGAAGAGAAGGTTGAGTTTGTTCTTTCAACATTGGTGAAAGAGCCAGCTCTTGGAGAGGATATGTTCAATATCTATGACGAAGAAGCGTCTAGGGAGGAAGTGAGCTCGATTCTATTCAAGGACCCGTTGCAAAAGGTTATAACCATGAGCATCATGGAAAAGGGAGAGGAAGAGGATTGCAATGAGGAGATTGAAGCCTTGGAGGAGCTAAAGGAAGTGCAAGAAGAAGAGTTTGAAAAACTCTACGATGGGTCAGAAAACGTGAGGAACCACGGTCAGTCGTGCTATTCCGTGGCCGTGGTTTCACCCATGATGACCGTAACCAGTTATTTTGAGAGCTCTAGTAAGTTGCACGCCCAAAACCACGGCCGTAGAACCACCAGTGATGCCGTAATTGACTTTCACGCCCTAAACCACGGCTGTGGAAGTAACAGTGGTGCCGTAATTCAAGGAACTTCTGAGAATAATTATGTTCTTTCCACAAATGCTCTTGAGTCTTCTTCAACCACTCCTACACCCTTAGAAACTTATAAGGAAGCATTGGACACTCTTCGAGAGTCATCAAAGGCACCAATAACAATGGAATTAAAACCACTTCCCACACATCTTTGGTATGCATTTCGTGGAAATAATTCTACTTTTCCCATAATTGTTAGTTCCAATTTAAGTGAAGTTGAGCATGATAAACTAATGATTGTTCTAAGGAAGCATAAAAAGGCTTTAGGATACACCATAGAGGATCTTGTAGGAATTAAACCATCATTATGCATGCATAAGTCCTAATGGAGGAAGATTTTAAGCCTTCGCAACAACCTCACCGACGGTTAAATCCGATCATGAAGGAGGTTGTCAAGAAGGATATTCTTAAGTTACTTGACGCAGGTATCATCTATCCCCCGATAGCAAGTGGGTGCGCCCCGTTCAAGTAGTTCCAAAGAAAGGAAGAATGATGGTTATCACTAACAAGAACAATGAGCTCATTCCTACACGAACCGTGACTGGATGGAGGATGTGCATTGACTACCACAAGCTAAACAATGCGACGAGGAAGGATCACTTCCCGCTACCATTCATAGACCAAATGCTTGAGAGGTTAGCACAACACTCCTATTTATGTTATCTTGACGGTTATAGTAGTTTCTTCCAGATTCCGACCATCCGGACGATCAAGAGAAGACCACATTCACGTGCCCATGGGGTACGTTTGCGTATAGAAGGATGCCATTCGGGCTTTGCAACACCCCAGCCACCTTTCAAAGGTGCATGATGGCCATCTTCTCGGAGTACGTTGAGGAAATCATGGAGGTTTTTATGGACGATTTTTCTGTTTATGGTTCCTCTTTCGATAATTGTCTTTCTAACCTTTCTCTTGTGTTGCAAAGGTGCGAAGACACTAACCTAGTTCTTAATTGGGAGAAGTGTCAATTCATGGTTAGAGAAGGCATTGTGTTAGGACACTTGATCTCTAATAGAGAGATCGAAGTGGATAAGGCGAAGATAGAGACTATAGAAAAGCTTCCCCCTCCATCTTCGGTGAAGGGGATACGAAGTTTTCTAGGACATGTTGGATTTTATAGGAGATTTATCAAAGACTTTTCTAAAATTTCAAAACGCTGACTAATCTCTTGATGAAGGATGCAATTTTTGAATTCTCGCAGGATTGCTTATATGCTTTCAACAAGATCCGAGAAGCTCTAATCTCAGCCCCGATTATCCAACCTCTGGACTGGAATCTCCCATTCGAGGTTATGTGTGACGCAAGTGACGTAGCTGTAGGTGCGGTGCTAGGACAAAAGAAGGAAGGTCGCACTCATGGCATCTACTATGCTAGCAAGACGATGGACGAAGCGCATTTCAACTATGCCACAACTGAAAAGGAATTCTTAGCTATTGTATATGCCTTTGAAAAGTTTCGTTCTTATCTTGTAGGTGCAAAGGTGATTGTATACACGGACCATTCTGCGATCCAGTATCTACTTGCCCAGAAGGATGCAAAACCAAGGCTGATTAGATGGATTCTTCTCCTACAAGAATTCGATCTAGAGATCCGCGACAAGAAAGGTTTAGAAAATTCTGTTGCGGATCATTTGAGTCGTCTACCACACATAGAAGACGACGATCTACCTATAGATGATTCCTTTCCGGATGAGCATTTACACATCATTGAGGAGTGCATCGACAAGATATCAAGAGGTAATGAACCATGGTTTGCTGATTTTGTTAACTATTTGGTTTGTCAGGAAATACCTCCCGGACTATCCTACGCACAAAGGAAGAAGTTCTTTAAGGACGTCCAGCAATACTATTGGAATGAACCTCTACTCTTCAAGAGAGGTCCCGACGGCATCATTAGGAGATGTGTGCCGGAAGATGAGATGCAAAGTGTCATTCGTCATTGTCATTCACTACCTTGTGGAGGACACGCTAGTTCCAATAAAACTAGCGCTAAGGTATTGCAATCCGGTTTCTTTTGGCCTACTTTATTTAAGGATGTACAAACCTTTGTTTTCTGCTACGATGCTTGTCAAAGAACAGGGAACATATCTAGGAGAAACGAAATGCCTCTCAACAACATTCAGGAGGTAGAGATCTTTGACGTTTGGGGAGTCGATTTCATGGGACCTTTCCCATCATCTTGTGGAAACCAATACATACTTCTAGTTGTAGATTATGTTTCGAGATGGGTTGAAGCTATTTCCTCTCCAACTAATGATGCCATGGTTGTTGTCAAGTTCTTTAATAGAACTATTTTCCCAAGGTTTGGGACACCAAGGACTATTATGAGTGACGGAGGTTCACACTTCATTGCCCGACGATTCTAGGCTCTACTAGCTATGTATGGGGTGACTGACAAGATCGCCACTCCCTACCATCCACAAACGAGTGAACAAGTGGAGATTTCAAAGAGAGAGTTTGAGGGCATCTTAGAGAAAACAGTTTCGAAGACAAGGAAGGATTGGTCTTTGAAGCTAGACGATGCATTATGGCATATAGGACTGCGTACAAGACTTCCATAGGAACAACATCATACAACCTTGTGTATGGGAAGTCTTGTCACTTACCGGTGGAGCTAGAACACAAGGCGTATTGGGCTGTAAAGTGGTTGAACTTCGGCATGAAGGAAGCAGGCGAGAAGCGCCTCTTAGACCTCAATGAGCTTGAAGAACTCCGCTTGAACGCTTATGAAATACCAAGATTTATAAGGAAAAGGCGAAGCGTTGGCATGATAAGCATATCATTCCAAAGGACCTCAAAAAAGGAGATCAAGTTCTCCTCTTCAATTCAAGACTTCGACTCTTTCCAGGTAAGCTTAAATCTCGTTGGACTAGACCTTATCTAATCAAACGTGTATTTCCCCATGGCGCAGTTGAAGTATGGGGTGAAAAGAGCGGGAGTTTCAAGGTGAACGGTCAACGACTTAAGAAGTATTCACCGGAGCTCCAAGCTGAGGAATTCGCGCCGACTACACTCGAATAAACTCAGGTACTGTCTAGCTACGGACCTAAAAACAAGCGCTTCTTGGGAGGCAACCCAAGGTATTGCACTTTCGTTGTGTTTTTGTTTCTTAGTTTAGCTTAGTTTAGTTGTTTTTCTTTTGTCTTCCCCTCGATACCTCCCGGTATGTCATTTTTTTGGATGTAGGAATAAGGAAAGGGCAAGGAGAGGAAGAAAAAAGTTGGAAGAAATTGACGAAACTTGGATTTTGGTACAAAATAGAGAGTTCCACGCCCTAAACCACGGCCGTGGAGGCTACAGTGACCGTAATTTCCCAAAATCTGAGAAAAATAAAGCAAAACCACGGGTCCATACATTTCCACGGCCGTGGAAACATACGAGTGACCGTGATTTTCCAAAAAATTACGGGCACTATATAAACCACCTTCCTTCACAAAAACACCACACAATCCAAATTCCACGCCCCTTTCCATGCCCTAATCGCCGAAAATCTTCCCCAACTCGCAATTCTTCGTTTGAAGTCCGATTTAAGCGATTCTTTGGCCTAAAGTGAAGTATTTTCAATCCTCTACAAGATCCAAGCAACGAATCAAGTGAACAATCCACTCAGCAGAAGAAATTTGGATTTTAAAGATCCAAAACCTAGGTTTTTCTCCCATTTCTTTACTTTGTCAATTCGGTTCAATTTCTTCGCAAGAATTTAGGAGAACTGATTGGAATTGGAATTAGTCTAGGACTGAGATTGCTGAGTTTGGTGTGTGAATTTGTTGAGATTTGAGTAAAACAGAGAAAAACCACGGTCTCTGGAGGTTCCACGGCCGTGGAAAAACAAGAACAGGCCGTGATTCTTACTGTCGAGAGGAAAAATGTTGAGGAGAAAGTCTAGCAGAAATAAGAAGCAAAAGGGAGATAATTCTTCCTCTTCCCAACCCCCTCCTAACCAACCACCATGACCACCACCTCCGAGAATCCCAACCATTCATGAGGATTACCATGATGCCTTAGAAAGAATCTAGAAGAGGCCGATCATAGGTCCTCGATACCTTCTCTTAGAGGAGCTTGAGCCTCTAAACGTTGTGAATGACTTGACTTGGCTCTTGGATAGAGCCGGACTGATTATTTTCTCCGCTATTAGAGCGGATGCTTATGAGGAGATCACTAGGGAGTTTGTCACCTCCTTCGAGCATAGCCTCATGAACCGAACCATTTCTTTTAGGCTAATGGAACAAGACTAAGAGTTCTCGATTATTTAGTTTGGAGCCTTCTTTGGGTTCCATGAGAGTTTCAATGGGAGATTTCCTAGCGGAGTGTACGCTAAGGACTTTTGGGAGGATATTGCTATGATATATGCTAGTTAGGATCGTTGGAAACTGGCTGACACCAAGGCTAAGCTTATCTACCATCTAGCCTTGAAGATAGCTCATAGGGTTCTTTCCGAGTGTCTCTTCCCTAGGACCGAGACCCCACAAAAGATCAAGACCGATGAGCTTTTCCTCCTCTATTGCATGCTTACCGGTAGATCCGCCGATTGTGCCACTCTCCTAGCCTCCACCTCTAGCAAACTGAAAAATAAGAGAGCCGGGAAAATAGGATATGGAGGCATAGTTACCCACATAGCCACGCAACTCGGGATAGACTAATCCGCTTGCACTAGGATAGCGGCGAGACCCTTGGGTCTCAATAGTCTCATGACTAGAGATCTTATCTTTCCCCACCACCAAGCTCCACCTACCGCAGCCATGTCATGGGAGGAGAGAGGTGGTAGAGATATCCCATGGCTTCCCGAGTACTCCATTATGGCCGGACGCCATAACTGGAAGGCGACATTCGCAGCTATGCATGCGAATAGACTAGTAGCCCCTCCTTATGTGCCGGATGAGGTCCCAGCTGCGGGTGTTGATGAGGAGATGGTAGGAGGTGATGATCATGAGGGAGGAGGTGATGAGCATGACTTTGGTACGTTTCCGGATCATCCGGACGCCTTCCCGGACCCACCTAGACGTTCTCCCCGCCCTTCTAAACCTTCCGGTTCCTCTTCCTCTCGCCGGGCTAGCGTGAGTGAGAGGCCGACTTGGATGGATGCCCCCCCAGCTTGGTATGGAGAGCAGCCATCATGGATGGGAGCTCCTCCTCCATGGTACGAGCAGGCACCGGCGGCACCGACTCCTCAGGACGCACCAGCATGGTACGGACAGCCACCAGATTGGTATGAGCAGCTACCAGCGTGGGCCACCGATCTATCCAGGAGAGTGGGAGACCTAGAGATCCTCCAGGAGACTCAGGACACACGGAGCCAGGAGTATGATGATATGATGAGAGACATTTACCGCCAGCAGTTCGGGCGGAACTACAGCTCAGAATTCCGTCCATTTCCTCCACCGCCTTCCCAGTGATGACATGAGATGATTGCCGGTTCGAGCCGCCCCACCACCATCTAGTGAGTTTTTTGTTTTCTTTTCTTGTCTTTATTTTTCTTTTGAACATTGAGGACAATGTATGTTTCAAGTATGGGGTGGGGTGTGACTATGTTTGTAATAACTCTACTATGTTTGCTTGCTTAATCCATGAACACTTGCATGTTTTATTCTATAGTCACACGTTTCCATTATTGCATTGCACGAAAAAGCTTTGAAAAACCCATAAAAATTTGAAAATTTTTGAAAAGTTCTTGTGCTTCTAAGATTAGGAATGATTCCTATGATAATTCTCACTTGCGGAATGAGTTTTTGATGACAATTGTATACTTAAATTGAATAATGAATTGAAAAGAAATTAAGTGTGTTGTTTATCCTTTCTTGCAAGTTTCATAATGTGAAGAGTTTTATCTAAATCATATTGAGAAACGAAGGTTGAAATCACAATATAAGTTCTTATACTTCTTTATGAAATGATTAAGACACTTCGATTTTCTTACTTCTTTCTTTGATCATTTAGCCCCTCAATGAAATTAATACCTCCCTTACCTATCCGGGAACTAGGAGGAGTTGAGTTTTGGCATGTTTGATGTGGGAGGGCCATGAAAGCAATTGTTTGCATTCAAAGAATAGAAATTATAGGTTTGGGGAAGTCAATCATAAAGATGAGTAACTCGGCACCATTCACATAGCCGGGTGTTTGTGTCTTGCCAAAGTCGGATTGAGCGATATTCCTAACGGATTATGATATGTGCATCAAGAGTTTGAGGCATCTCGAAAATTGAGAAACGCCAATCTCCTAGGCTTCGGTTTTTGTGCACCGTTGTCCATATTTCCAAAAGTAAAGTCGAAAAATAATGTGAAAAAGAAAAGAGCAAAGCTCTAAGTTGATGGGTGTTGAAAGTAAAACAAAAAGAAAGAGAGTTATGGTATTCCTTTTTTCCGGATTCATGCACCACATCCCTTACAAATTTCCATCCTTTCCGTATTCTTGACCTTACTTGAAAGTCCTTAAGATCAAAAGAGTGTTATTTGACTTGGTGATCTAAATTGAAGTTTCACATGCTTGATTTTGACGATGCTTGAAGGTTATGATGTTTGTCTTAAATTTTGAGCAATTTATGATGTTTCTTTACTCTACATTCTTTGGTTTATGTGTATGAACGTTTTCAAGGATGAATGAAGCAAGTTATGAGGATGATCTATTGACTAGAAGCACATTTGTCAAAGAGTTTGTTTGTTTTGAAGTTGCATCCATATTTCATTCTAACTTGTGTTCTAAGCTTTTGAAAACCTTGCTTAGGGACAAACAAGTGACAAATACGGGTATTTTGTTAGCATGAAATATGACGATAATTTAGGCACTTGTTTTAGTTGTTTTTCCCTCATTATTGTGTACATAGATATAGTTTTGAAGCAATTGTGAGCTTGTTCACCTATTTTGTCGATATAGAGATCTACACTAGCTTTGTTTTGTTTGTAGGTGAATAAGAGCTTGAATCGGAGCAAATGATGGAAGAGAAGGAGTATTTGATCATGTTTGAAGACAAGGAGATGCATTAGTGAGGCTAAGGAAGGAGTATAGATGAAGGATTGCACGAAACAAAGGCAAAGAAAGAGGAAAAGCAAGTCCACGCCCTGAATTACGGTCGTGGAGAAGGAAATTGAAGTCCACGCACTAATCCACGGCCGTGGACTTGGCAACATGAACGTGGAAGAAAGTTTGAAGCACTCCAGAAAGTTACACGGTCTAAACCACGGCCGTGGAAATTCTATGGCACCGTAATCTGGTTCCACGCTCTAAATTACGCCCGTGGAATGTTCTACATGACCGTGATCTTGGCAAATCTTATGACGTGTCATATTTGCCACGTCATCAAAGTTACTGGGCTTTTATCGTAACCCTTCCTCGCTCTATAAAAGGAGTAGAGAAAGGAGTTTTCGGTACCTGGTGCTATCCACGCTTATCCCGTGCTTACCCTCATTTAGGGCTATTTTTAGACGTCGCTTAGAGTTTCGAAGCCGACGGCGAGGATTGAAGATCGAAGCTTGCTTGCGGCGGAAGTTTGGTGATTTCTTAGGTTTTGATTCCGGAAACGATTGACAACCGTTTTCCGTTGTTTGCCTGAGATATTTGTGAGGATTATTATTCCATATTCTGAATCCATTGAACATATTGCTTTGTGATCTGGATTTGATATTGATCTTAAGGTTTTATTGAGTTTTCGAGGGTTTTCATATTTCTTTCTTTCTAAATTGAATATTGAATCAATGACAATGATTGTTGGCTAAAACCCTTTAGCAATTCTAAGGTGAAGGGTTGATAGTTGTGGCTTAGATGATGATAGATCGATCATAAACAGATTGGACCATGAGAGTATGAGAAACTCGTCGACAAACCTAAATTACGGTCTGTTCTTGAGGTTCCACGGCCGTGGAACTCAAGATCCTACCGTGATTTTCCCTGATCTACGACTTTTGCTTTTGCTTTTGCTTTAATCCAAAGTTAAAGATTTGCTTTAACCTAGCTTTGGCTTGCCTTTCCTAGGTAGTAGTGAGACTCAACATCCTCTATTTCGGTTTCGAGTGTCACAACCTTAACCGTTTGAGTTTATCTTGATCCTTTGGGTTTGGGCTGGGGTATTTGAGTTTAATTCTTGTCCTTAGATCCTTTCTACTGTAGCCTCAACAACCTTTATAGAGAGTGTTCTTTGGGTTAGACATATAAGGTTTTGGAACTTCACCATACATTACCTTGCTTTAGTATACCTTTGCAGTTCTCGACTCTGTCCATATATTTATAGAATATCTTGAATCGATTGCCACAATTTGAATCCGGATCTTTAGGGTTGCTGTTTTTCCCAATATTTGCAAAGCTTTACACTTTTACTTGCTTGATTACTTGAGACTGAAATTTGACTCATCAAATCCCTGAATTCGATACTTTGGAATACTTGCTAATCTACGCCGATCCGTACACTGCGGGTTCGCTTGCTTTTATTCTAGTTTTATAAATTAAAGCTTATTTGCACGCACGTTTTCTGCTTTGTCATTAGGTGAGTACTTTGATTCTGACTTATATTTGACCCATTGGGACAAAGTGTCTCAAGTATGGGGTATTTGACTTACTTGGATCTGTAATCTGTAATAATTGGTGCTTGGATGACTTTGCTTATGATCTTATTTGCTTACATTTGCTTATATGTCTATTTACATGCACTGCAAAAAGGTTTTTGATTAAAAAATGTCGAAATTGGTTTGAAATTAAAATTTTGACCTCGACCGAGAAAACTTGGCCAAACGAGATTAAGACAACTGAGGTTTACCGCGGTCGATCATCTCGGGTGCTGTCAAACCACCTCGACCGAAATGGTTTTGAAACTGAAGAAATTTTCGAAACGTTTTGTGCTTTTATTCCAGATACGACCTCGATAATGATATTTGCTTGCAGATTAGCTTTGAAGTCTTTATGTGTTCAAAAGGTTTTATGATATGCCTAAGTTGCTCAATGTTTTGTTTGAAATTCTAGCATGTTTAGTGTTTTGTTTTATCAAAATCATGTTAAATTTGAAGGTTGAAACCACCCTATAAGTTCTCTCACATTCTTCATGGGATGATTAAGGCACTTCGCTTCTCTTCTTCTTCTTGATCATGCTTTTAGCCCTTTATATATATTTTTGCCTCCCTTTACTATCCAGGAACATGGATGTAGTTGATGAAAAGCGTGTGAAGTGAAGTTGAGATATGGTTGAAAGTGTTAGAAAAATAGGTTTGGGGACATTGATCTTGATGATGAGTAACTCGGCACCATTCACATAGCCGGGTATTTGTGTCTTGCCAAAGTCGGATTAATCGATAGTCCTAATAGGTCATGGTATGTGCATCAAGGGTTTGAGGCATCTCGAGAAATTGAGAATTGTTGATCTCCTAGGCTTCGGTTATTGTGCACCTCTGTCCATGTTCTCAAAAATAGAATAAAAAAGTGAAAGTATGCAAGGAAGAATAAGCAAAGCTTATTGGTGGAAGATGTTTGAAATTCAAAAGTGTGAAGTAAAGATCATATTCCCGAATTTCAGCACCACATTACCCTATATACATCCCACCCTAACACATTTATTGACCTCTTTTTGAAAGCCCTTGAGACCTTGAGTATGTTGATAGACTTTGGGGTTTCAGCTGGATTATTGTTAGCATGAAATATTGTGATATTTTAGGCACGTTTTCTAAATGTATTTGATTCATATTGATAGTCTTTGATTTAGCATTGCTGCATTTGGGAGCTAGTTTGCCTATATTGTCGATATAGATGTCTACACTAGCTTTATGTTGATTATAGGTGATTGAGAGCCATTTCCGAACGGAATCGAGCAAAGATGAGTTGATTGAGTATGTCCATGGATTGAGGGCATTCTTAGGAGCAAAATGGATGTCAACTTCAGGAATGCACGAGGCTAGGGAAGAATCACGTTCTTGCCCTAAACCACGCTCTAAAATACGGCCGTACTACAAACCACGTTCAGTTCCACGGCCGTGGAACCCTGCAGGAGAAGCGTGATTCATTCTAGAAGCTTTTACGGTCGTGGAATCCATGGTTCAAACCGTGTTGATTCCCACGCTCTAAATTACGGTCGTGGAACCTTCCACGACCGTGATCATGACGATATTTATTCGCCACACTTTAAGCCACGATCTTTTGAAGATTGGGCCGGGCCGATATTTTATCTTGCCCTATAAAAAGACGGACGAAGAAAGATTCTGTCATCTCCGCTTAGACGCACTTTGCGACCTCGCTTTAGGCTTACGCTTGCACCTTCACTAGGAGATTTTTGCGATTCTTGCAAAAAGACGTATTTGGCCCTCTTCCTTAGAGTTGCCCTAATCTCGCACTTTTGGTGGAGATTGCTGTGGAGATTTCCGGATTGACGGAAGATCAGAGTTTTTGGAAGATTGTTGCAAGAAGATTTCTCTTCTTGTTTAGGTTTGATTTAGAGGACGGATTGACATCCCGTTCCTCCTTCTTTCCTAAGATTGTGTTTGTTTGCTCTATTCTGAATCCATTGACGATATTCGTTCTTGATTGTGACTTTGAGATTGGTTTGAAGTTTATTGGAAGTTTTCGGAAGTTTTCATCTTTCAATCTTTAAATCTTTGAATTTGATATCATAATGATGATTGTTGGCTAAAAACCCTTAACAATTCTAAGGTGAAGGGTTGATAGTTGTGGCTTAGATGATGATAGATCGATCGTAAACAGATTAGACCCTGAGAGTTAGAGATAATCGTCGACGAACCCTAAATCACGGTTTGTTCTTGAGTTCCACGACCGTGGAATCTCAAGATCCACCCGTAATTTCCCTTAAGTTTACGAACCTGCTTTTACTTTAATCCAAAGTTAAAGATTTGCTTTAACTTAGTTTAGGCTTGCCTTTTCTAGGTGGTAGTGAAGCCTCAACAACCTCTACCTCGATTGTGAGTGTCACCACCTTAATCGATTTAGTTAGTCTTGATCCTTGGATTACAAGTTTGGGTATTTGACATTAATTCTTACCTTTAGAACTTTTCTATATTGAAGCCTCAACAACCTTTATAGAGAGTGTCTTGTAGGTGAGTCATATAAGGTTTTTGGAACTTCACCGTACGATTACCTTACATTAGTATACCTTTGCATATCTTAACTTTGTCCTTATATCATTAGTATATCTTGAATCGATAGCCACAGCTGGATACTTGGATCTTTAGGATTGTTGTTTTCCCAATAATTTGCAAAGCTCTTACATTTACCTGCTTGATAATCTGAAATCGAATTTGTTACTCCCCAAATCCCTGTGTTCGATACTCTGGAATTCTTGCTTAACTATATCGATCCGTACACTGCGGTTTCGCTTGCTTGATTCTAGTTTTATAAATTTAAAGCTTATTTGCACGCACGTTTAGGGGCGAACAATTATACATGATTGATTTCGGTAAATATAATTTACTATGCATTCTATGATTTTATGCAAAAGATTATCAACTTTCTTATATTCATAATATGTTTTGGGCATGTGTTTATTTTATTTGCTATGAAGCATTCTCTTAGGATGTTCTACGAGTGGAAGCACACCACCAAAAGTTTTGAAGAATGTTTTTCATTGATCTTTTGATGACTATAATCCATTCTATCTTGTATCTAAGATTTGGATCTTGCTTGGGGACAAGCAAGGGACAAGTATGGGGTATTTTGATAACATGCATTATGGTCTATATTTTGAGATTAGTTTGGACATTTTATCATCATAAATTTGCATGCATGGCTATATATTCTCGATGATTATGACATTTTGTGTACCTTTGCAAGAATTGAGGTCTACACCTAGTTTTGTTGTAATTGTAGGGAAAATGGCACGTTATGGATCTATATGGAGCCAAAGGATCTAAGGAGTCATGAGAGCTGCATTTTGAGCATCAAGGAGCTACAAGAAAGGCATCGGAACCATGGAAGTTGGAAAGAAACGAGATATAGGACTAGTTATGGAGATTTGCACGTAAAAGCTCGACCATCTCGATTGACTACATTAGCACCTCGGTCGAGATGGCTTACTTGGCCTAGATCGAGACAGCCAGCCCACAACCCATGAGATCTTCTATTTTTGGCCTACAATTTTCCTATAAGATTGAAGATAATTTTTGGATGGAAGGTGTGCTTGGACAGCTGATTATCTTTGGGATTGAAGATATTCCATGGAAGAGAAGGAAATTGAAGGAAGATTGCTTGGAGCGAAAGTTGAAGGCTTGAAGGGAAGTTGTAAGGTTTTCTTAGGGAACCTTGATTGTTGTCTTTTGATTCGATTATTGAGGAACATAGTTTGCTGCTTGTTTTGATTGATTGTTTGTTTGATTATTAAGACCTTTTTGTTAAGGTTTTCTTGTTTGCTTATTGCTTCTTCATATATATATTTGCTTTCTATAATCATGATGATTGTTGGCTAAACTCCCATACGATTCTAGGGTGATTGGCTAAAGTTGTGGTATAGACGATGAAAGAATGAACCTTTACCTTAGTGGACCTTGAAAGCTCGAGCCTTAACCAAACTACACCTCGCCTCAGTCGGTTTGTGGAGCATCTCGAGCGAGATCAATAAGAACTGAGCGAGACTTGTGACCTAATTCGACCAATCTTGAGTTTAGGTTTTAGTTTGCCAAATCCTATCCTTGTTGCACCTTTCCTGGTTTATACCTATAGGGTTAGGTAATAAAGGTTTATCCTTTATAGGGTTTGAGTGTGTCTTCATCCTACCTTTGAGAGTTAGCCTGAGACTTATCCGGTAAAGGTTAGTTCTATCCCCTTAGAAGGTGTGTTGGTTTGAGACTATAGTTTCTTTCCTTAGTTCCTTGAGACTTACCCGGTGATAAGATCTTCGGTTTGGGATAGTGAGTAGTGAGACTTACCCGGTGATCTATTCATACCTTAGAAATACCTTCCCTTGCAAACCTCATCTTTGTCCATGTTATCCTTAGAAATCTCGAGTCGAAACCACAACTGGATGCTTTGATCTCTAGAATCTGCATTCCTTTATCTGATTCATATATCATATTTGTTTTGTTGCTTTGTTCTTGTTGACAACCTGATATTTATCGTGCTTGATTTCACCATAGTCCTTGTGTTCGACCCTGGAGTATTTGCCATACTGTGAGCGAACAATATCCTTCAAGAACTTTCCATAGGCCAGCATACCTAGAATTGCATCAGTAAAAGGTATGTTAATGTGCAGTTTGCTCATGAGTTCAACAACCCTACCGAAATGCTTGTATAGACATGCTCTCGCTATAGACTGCGGGAAAGGTAGCGGAGGTTTGTAAGCTTGAGGAGGTACATAGACATCGACCTTCTCCTTCTCCTTCTCAGTTGAAACCTTGTCTTCCATGGGTTGTTCGCCCTTATCATCCGTTTTCGGTGTAGGATCGGTAGTCTTTGTGCCACTTCTTGTTGTAATCGATATCACTTGCCCTTTAGGATTATCCTCAGTCTTTCCGGGAAGTCTCCCTTGATCACTAGGAACTTCTCCGGCCTTACTAAACACTTAAATCCTCTTCTTGATTGGCCATTAAACATAAGTTTGCTTGATCATTTTCATCGTCTAACTCATTTGTTGAATTTGAGTCAATCCACGAAGTTGCCATAGCCTTATTCTTTCAATCATTCTTCCTAAAGTTGTTCCTTTTCTTTTGTGGACGGTCCTTTACAAGATGATCTGCTTCACCACATTCAAAACAAGTCAATACTTTAGTTTTCTTATTAGGGTTAGAAAACTTACCTTTGGGTCTTGATGATCGTGGATATTCTTTGTTTGTGAATTGTTTCTTCATTTGAAGAATTCTATCAAGACTTATTGAAATCAAGGTGAATGAATCTTCCTCCTCATCGTCACTCTCTTCATCATCCGATGGAATATTATCCTTCTTGGATCCTAAAGCATGATTCTTTGTGTTAGATGGTAGTTCTCCATATTCTTTACCAAGAACAATTTCATGGGTGATTAGCTTTCCAAGTAGGTCGTCGAGAGGTAATGTTGTGAGATTTTGAGCTTCTTCAACGGCGGTCACTTTTGGTCCCCACTTAACTTAGGCAAGCTTCTCAATACTTTCCTCACTTTTTGTTCATTTGTGAAGACCTTTCCAAGTGAATCAAGATTGTTCATAATCTCAGTGAATCGTGTGAACATCTCTTTGACCGTCTCGTTTGAATTCATCTTGAATAATTCATATTGCCTGAGGAAGAAGCTTATCTTTGCCTCCTTGACTTGACTTGTTCCTTCATATGTAATTGTTATCTTGTCCCATATTTCCTTTGCACTCTTGCATGATAAGACACGATTGAATTCATTACCATTCAATCCAAAATAGAACAAGTTCATGGTCTTGTAGTTCTTTGATACACTATCCAAGTTTGTTTGAGTGAAATCAGCTTCCTTCTTTTCGAGTTGGACTCCTTCAACCGTGGTGGTTAAGATTTTTGGATCAGTTTGAATAATGCTCCACAATTCCATGTCTTGATCAATAATAAACATTTGCATTAGTGCTCTCCAATGGGCAAAATTGTTACCGCATAAGAGGGGTGGTCGAGATGTGGATCTTCCTTGAGCGAATACTCCATCACCTACAGAGTTCATGATTAGTCTCATTGATGGTTAAATCAATATACATGAGTCTAGCTCTAAATCAATTGAAGAACTGAATAGGTGAATATTAAGGATATAAATACTCTAGAAGGGGGTTGAATAGAGTATGAAAACTTTTCGCAATATCGTATATCAAGGCTTTGAAACTAATCTCAAGGCCTTGAAGTCGATCTCTACGCTCTGTGACAAAACTGTATCTCACAGCTTTGAAGTGGATTTCAAGGCCTTGACTTCAAAACTTGTAGAATGTTGTTAGTCACAATAAAACGCGATAAAAAGTGCGGAATAAAAAAGATCGACGAGACGATATGTTTACGAAGTATGGCCCTAACAGCCTACTCTCCGCCTAGGGTTTCACACCCTATGATTCTAAGTATCTATTATCTGCTATTTGTGAGTCCTAGATACAACCTAGAAGAACTTCCCTTCTTCTCTCAATGTAGCTTCAAAGCTACGATCTACTCAACTCTATTCTAGCAATAATAGTAAATTACCATATAGGTAAATATAAAGGATATAAATACTCTAAAATGGGGGTTGAATAGAGTATGGGAATTTTTCGCAAAAACCTATCTCAAGGCTTTGAAATTGATTTCAAGGCCTTGATGTCGATATGTGCTCTTTGTGACACAACTGGTTTTCAAGGGCTTTGAAAGTGATTTCAAGGCCATGACTCCGAAAACCTACAAAACAACGTTAGTCACAATTAAGCAAGAAATAGTGCGGAAGTAAAAGATCGACACAGTGATATGTTTACAAATTTCAGCTCTAACAGCCTACGTCTCCGTCCTAGGGTTTCTTTGCCCGTAGGATCTAACTATCTATTATCTGCTTCAAAGAGTCCTAGATACAATCTAGAAGAAATCCCCTTCTTCTCTCACTGTAGCCAATACTAGATCTAGTTTCAACTCTTAACCTAGCAATAATAGCCTAGTCACTTCGCAAAGTAGCACACACTCGAGTATAATACTCTCTAGATATTCCAATGAGGCTCTCGTGTTTTTCTCTCTTTAGGGATGTAATCTTCTATAAACTAAGAGGAAGAAAAACTTTTGGAACGAAATGAAGATGCTTTGATCGCTTGAAGACTTAGATGTTTCCGTGTCAACTTGTTGTTATTCTCTTCAATCGTGATCTTCATTTATAGTCTTCGATGGAGAAGTCTTCTAACTTTTGTATAGATGACCGTTGTGATGTTCTTCCTTCTCCATAGAAAACGGTGTAGGTTGAGATTGTTCTTCGAGATCTCTTTTGAAAAGAGTTGTTGAAGATCTCGTCGTTCAAGTCCTTGTTTCAAGCTCCGAGATCTTCCAAGTTATTAAGGATATTTTGTTGAAAATATCTCTCTTTGATATCCGTTGAAGATCCTCCTTGAATTGCGAGATGTTTGTGAAATCCATTGGATAAAATCTTCAATTTTGCATCGGTTAAGATATTTCCAAGTTCTTCTTGTTGGGCTGATATTTCTTCTACAAAATCCGTTGGAGATTTGAGCTGGCCTAGATCTTCTCTTGATATCTTGTTTGAAGACCTTCTCTTGATCCTTGGTAGATTTGGTTGTTGAGATTGAATCTTGATTTTGAAATCCTTCCAGTTGATGTATCCCTTGTATCATGTTTCAAGGCTTTGGCTTTGATCCTTGAAATTTTTTTCAAGACCTCCGTGTTGATCCTTTGAACTGCTTTTCAATCTCTGTGTTTGTCCCTTTGAAATGTTTCCAAGACCTCCGTGCTTTAATTGTTTCAAGGCCTCCGTTCACCCTTTGAAATGTTTTCCAAGGCCTGCACACATTTAACAAATACAAAACCAAACCATGCAATCTAGAAATATAATTGATATTTTTTAGCTTATAAACCGCTCATAATGTTAAGTCTTCCATCATTGCATATACAAATATATAGCTAAGGTGAAGTTATCAATCTCCCCTTGATGGAAGACAAAACAAATATTGTACCTGCATTTAATGTTAGCGAAGCATATGCAATAATATCAAAAATAAAATGCAGACTGCAGAAATGTTGGATCACGCATATAAGTTATCCCCTTTTGTCTTTCAACAAGGGAGAAAAACAATTAAAGCAAGGGAGTTTAAAGTTATTACAGACCCGCAAAGAGTATTTCCAAAAACCAAGAACAGTTGAAAAAAGGCAAGTCCCACAAACAGAATTCAAGGCCTTGAAATCAAAAGCAAGGGGATTTGAAATCCATGTCAAGGCCTTGACATCCATTTCAAGGCTTTGAAGGTCTACTCTTGGTACCATTTGGGATTTAGACGACCCTTTCTGCGGAGTTCATCGTAGCACTTCTTTTTCCATCTAGCATGAGTGTTATCCAGGTCGATGTTCTCATGTATTGATCCACTCTCCGTTGATCCTTCTGGTTCTTGTACTTTTTCACCATGCTAAATTCCTCGATATGGAAAAAATCTGGATCCTCATCAACAACAGGTTAACGAATCGGGCGACCCTTTACAGTTTTGTAGCATTGAAGCATGACCTCTTCTACCTGTTTTCTAGTCGCTTCAGCATCTTCCTCTGTTAAGGGCTTGAGACTGCTTGCAAAGGTAAAAGAGAGGGCATTCACGTGGAACATCTGGTTAATTTTCTGGTGCATAATTGTCATTAGGTCCTGTGATGCATCCATCTTATCTATGATCTCGGACCTAAAATCCAGCATGTCCTTCCTCAAAGATTCTAGACCAAATTCCACCGCATGAAGCCGCTAGGCTGCAGAATACGAACCAGCGCGTTGTTCCTTCAGGATCCACTCTCTAATGAGAGTCTTTACAATCCCTATGCTTTCAAAAAATTCCTCATCGATCTCTCCAAAAACAGAATATTTTTCCTCATTAGCAATGTCAACAGAGAAATAACAAAAGATTTGTGGAAGCAAATTTGCATACGGGAGAGGGGTATCACTGAGGGTGTTGATCATGTGAAGCATGTGGTTAAGGATAATGCTAGGAAGGTCAATATCTAAGTCATTCAACACGTGATACAAAAACGCAAAGAGTTGACTAGTCAGCAAATCCCTACACTTTATTCTCGGAACAACACATCTCACAAGTATAGAAAAAACAATTCAGGCTTTGAGCGTGAGAGGTGTCAGGGTAGGCTGCAGAGGAGAGTTGGGTAAGAGAAACTGTTCCTTAGCCAATTGAACAAATCTGGCTTTATGAGGGTGGTCGTAAGAGGTAAAGGTGGGAAGCCCGAAAATTTGAGCGATAACCAGAGAAGATAGGGCAATAGTTTTACCTTTTACCACCGACTCGAGGATTAATTCCCCTCTTTCCCTTCTTGAAGTGAGGTTGACAAAGGACAGTCTGGTCAATCTTGGATATTCCACCTCCCCTGGATTGAGGACCTTCTAGATAGAGCATCCTTTGAGCAGTGTGATGCAAGGGAGACCAAGAGAGAGGAACAACTCCAAATCCACTAACTCACACATGTAGAGGGTTCGATCCTTGAACCCGTCAAGCCATTTGCCAACGGCGGTGTAACTGTTGAATTAGTTGGAGGGCAAACCCGTCTGAGCACAAATCTCAAAATTTTCCATGGGAGCAAGAGAGTCAGACTAAGATGAGATGTGAACAATCTTG
This sequence comes from Fagopyrum homotropicum, assembly GCA_033239125.1. Classification (NCBI taxonomy): domain Eukaryota; kingdom Viridiplantae; phylum Streptophyta; class Magnoliopsida; order Caryophyllales; family Polygonaceae; genus Fagopyrum; species Fagopyrum homotropicum. The sequence continues at coordinate 31,873,719 of BSWB01000002.1, read as the reverse complement.
GAGCGTTTGGTAACCGAAGATGATGCTTCATCAGTTGATTGACACTTGCAAGTCATGGAATTTGTTTGTGAGAGAAGTTGAAAGGGTTTTGAAAGATGAAAGAGTAAGGCTGGTGGATATGCAAGAGGTTGAAGGCGGAAAGAAATAAAGAAGGGAGAGGAGTAGTATTTAAAGAAAGAATGTCAAATCAATTTATGGTTTAACAAGATCTTGAAAGTATCGAGATCCTCAAAACCGATTTTGATTTGCATTCTTTCCTATTTAATCTTTAACCACTTTTCAAAAAATCGTTTGAATTTGAAAACAAAGACTTTTGAAATAATTTTAAAAATCCTTTTTTAAAATAATTTAATAATCAAATATCTAAAAGATATTAACCAATAAATTGATCCGTAATTTTCAATGTGGCCCTTGAATTCCGTTTCAAGGCCCTTGAATTGCATTTCAAGGCCTTAAAATCGAAAAGTGTGCTGCATTCTGAGGAGGAAATAAAACAATTATCTCCCCCTAAGTTAATGTTTCCTTGTTCTTCAACATGTCAAGCTCTAATCTAATAAAATTGAATTGATCTTCCGGTAGAGGCTTAGTAAATATATCTGCAAGCTACAAGTTAATCGATATAAAAGATATCGAAATATCACCTTTCTCAACATGATCACATATGAAGTGATGCCTTACATCGATATGCTTTGTTCTTGAATGCTACACATGCTTTTTAGTAATCGAAATAACACTAGTATTATCGCATTTTATAGGAATACCTTTGAGATAAAATCCAAGATCACGAAGTAATTGAGATATCCATAGAATTTGGGCACAACAGGCTCCCGCAGCTATATACTCTGCCTCAGCTGTGGATAGGGCGACTGAGTTTGGCTTCTTGGAGTGCCAACTGATTAGGGATGACCCTAAGATTGGCAACATCCAGAAGTACTCTTTCAATCGACCTTATAGCCTGTGAAATCAGCATCTGAATAGCCAACAAGGTGAAACGAGCTTTGACGTGGATACCATAACCCTAAATTCTTAGTGTCATTGAGATACCAAAATATCCTTTTCACAGCTATCAAGTGTGACTATTTAGGATCAGCTTGAAATCTTGCACACATGCATACACTAAAAATAATCTCATGTCGATTAGCGGTTAGATATAACAAAGAACTGAACATACCTCGATACTCCTTTTGTACAACACTTTTACCGTCCTTGTCATGATCAAGTGAAAGTGTGGAACTCATAGGAGTTTTTGCTACCTTGGATTGATCTATTTTATACTTCTTAAGCAAGTGCTTAGTATTCTTGCTTTGATTGAGAAATATTCCTTTCTTTGCTTGTCTAATTTGAAGTTCAAGAAAGAAATTTAACTCTCCCAATAAGCTCATCTCGAATTCCCTACACATAATATCTGAAAATTCCTTGTATAGAGAATCATTAGTAGCACCAAATATATATCATCAACATATATTTGTACTACTAAAATATCGTTGCCTCTGGTTTTGATAAATAAATTTTTCTCAATCAAACCTCGTTTGAAATCATTTTCAAGGAGATACTTGGACAATCTTTCATAGAAAGCTCGAAGAGCTTGCTTAAGACCATAAAGAGAATTGTCCAATTTAAAAACATGATCCGGAAATTCATCATTTTCAAAACCGCGAGGTTGAGCAGCGTAGATTTCTTCTTCTAAGAAGCCATATAAAAAAGAACATTTTACATCCATTTGAAAGAGTTTTATGTTCATGAAGGATGCAAAAGCAAGTAGCATACGTATGACTTCAAATTTGGCAACTGATGACATGAATTATGACCTATTTTAAGGCATGTATTTATATATATATATTCCCTTTATTTTGCATGCATAGACATACATTCATGGCATTTATGGTTATATTCACCTACTTTGCAAGAATAGACGTCTACACAGAGTTTTATTACATTTGTAGGTAATTTGGCGGATTATGGAGCGAAATAGCATATTTAAGGATTAAGCCTTGAAGCGGGACAAAAAGGAGCAATAAAAAGAAGTTAGGACGCGCCCAAAGTATCTTCTGTCAGACGCGCCAAAGTATCTTCTGACACCGTCTGACGCGCCAAAGTATTCTCTGATACCTGCTGAGGCGGCCCAGAGTATTTTCTGATACCAGCGGTTCGACTTCTTTTCGGCCCAAATATTTAGGGTTTCATCGTTAAACCCTAGTTTTATCCCTACAAATATTCGAGAGTCTTCAACATTGAAGTAGAGTCAAATTCTCCAAAGGGAGACTGAAAGGAGCCAAAATCTCCAAAAGACTTGGGACGGTGACAGCCCCAGGACTTTGATCTCGCAATACTCGCGTTTGATCCCGCTTAGACGCCTACAGACGCTGACGGCCGCTTACCTTGCTTGGAGCATTCTTGCCTAGGGTTGATTGAAGATCGCCGAAGGTTTAAGCCTCTTTCTTAGGTTTTGATATTGAAGACGGATTGACAACCTGTTCTTCATACTTGCCTTAGATTCTTGTGAGGTTTTGTGTTATACATTCTGAATCCATTAAACATCGCTTCTTGTGTTTCGGATTTGAGATTTAGTTTTGAAGTTTTATTGAGTATTCGAGGGTTTTCATCTTTCATTCTCTTTAATTTGAATATTGATATTATGATAATGGTTATTGGCTAAAACCCATTACCAATTCTAAGATGAAGGGTTGATAGTTGTGGCTTAGATGATGATAGATCGATCGTAAATTGATTGGACCCTGAGAGTTAGAGAGATCTCGTCGACGAACCTAAATCACAGCCTGTTCTTGGGTTTCCACGGCCGTGGTTCTCAAGATCTGACCGTGATTTACCCTAGTTTACGAACTTTGCTTTTACTTTGATCCAAGATTAAAGATTAGCTTTAATCTAGTCTTGGTTTACCCTTTTCTAGGTAGTAGTGAGACTCATCATCCTCTATTTCAGTTTCGAGTGTCATAACCTTAATCGTTTTAGTTTGTCTTGATCCTTGGGTTACAAGTTTGGGTGTTCGAGATTAATTCTTGTCCATAGATCATTTCTATACTGCAGCCTCAACAACCTTTATAGAGAGTGTCCTTAGATAAGTCATATAAAGTCTTGGAACTTCACCGTACATTACTTTACTTTAGCATATCTTTGCGATTCCTAACTCTGTCCTTAGTTCTTTAATATATCTTGAATCGATTGCCACAATTAGATACCTGGATCTTTAGGGTTGTTGTTTTCCCCAATATTTGCAAAGCTTTATACCTTTATTTGCTCGATAACTTGAGACTGGGTTTTGTTTCACCAAATCCCTATGATCGATACTTTGGAATATTTACTAATCTACGTCGATCCGTACACTGTGGGTTCGCTTGCTTTTATTCTAGTTTTATAAATTTAAGACTTGATTGCACGCACGTTTTAGGGCGAACAACAACCGGAGCAAAAGTCTCCTCATAATCAATACCTTCTTCTTGGTTATAGCCTTGAGCTACAAGTCGTGCTTTGTTTTGAATAATCTTCCCACTTTTATCCAACTTGTTTCGAAAAACCCATTTTATGTCAATGACGGATTGTTGCTTAGGTCTAGACGTGAGAGTCCAAACTATGTTTCTCTCGAACTCATTTAGTTCATTTTGCATAGTCATGATCGGGTTCTTGAAGAGCTTGAACATAGTTCTTGGGCTCAATAAGAGACACGAATGACGAGAATGCACATAGGTTGTTAACCCTAGATCGGGTTTGAACTCCTACATTTGGATCCGATATCACATTCTCTGGTGGATGGTATGAAGAATGTTGAAACTTTCTCCTTTTGTAAGATGGAGTAGATCTTGAAGATTGGGGCTCATTTGCACGACTAGATTCAGGTACCGCTGGAGTATTGCCTTTGGATCCTATATCAAGGCCTTGAAGTTGGGTTTTCAAGACCTTAAAACTGACATTTGACATCATAGTTTTCCGTTTCAAGGTCTTGAAGATGCGTTTCGAGGTCTTGAGATTGTTCTTCAGTATCTTGTATCTTTTCTTGCATATTCTTTTCCTGAGCTTTAGGATGTTATTCTCCATCAGACTTATGATCTCCATGTTGATTCAGATTAATATCTGCAAAGCTTTCACTCAAAGTACCATCATTGTGTTCATCAAATATAACATGCATACTTTCGTCAACTATTTTGGTACGTCTATTATAAACACGATAAGTTTTGCTATTTGAAGCATATCCAATGAAGATAGCTTCATCACTACGTGCATCAAATTTACCAAGGTTGTCTTTGTCATTGTTATGGACAAAGCAAGTGCATCCAAAGGGTTTAAAATATGAAATATTAGGTTTTCTTCCCTTATAGAGTTCATAAGGAGTCTTTTTCAAAATAGGACGAATTATACATCTATTCAAGATGTAGTTAGGTGTGTTAACAGCTTTCGCCCAAAAACTTTTTGGAAAACTATTATCTAAAAGCATAGTCCTAAACATGTCTTCTAGGGTGCAGTTCTTACGTTCCACAATCCCGTTTTGTTGAGGTGTTCTAGGAGCTAAAAAGTTGTGTGAAATACCATATTTTGCACAAAACAAATCAAACTTTAGTTGATCAAATTCTCTACCATGATCGCTTCTTATTGAAACAATAGGTAGGTTTTTCAAAGTTTGCAACTCCTTACACAATTTTGAAAACTCAAACAAAGCTTTAGACATTTCCCGTAAGAATGAGATCCATGTAAAACGAGAAAAATCATCCACAATGACAAGGATTTATTGTTTACCCTTGGGAGATTTGACACGCATAGGACCACATAAATCCATATGTAAAAGTTCAATGGGTCGAGAAAAACTTATAACCTTCTTAGGTTTGATAGAACCTCTTGTTTGTGTTACCTTGTGTACAAGGGCTTTAAAAGGGTGGGGGTGTTGAATAGAGTATGGGAATTTTTCGCAAAAACCTATCTCAAGGCCTTGAAATTGATTTCAAGGCCTTGATGTCGATTTGTGCTCTTTGTGACACAAGTGGTTTTCAAGGGCTTTAAAAGTGATTTCAAGGCCTTGACTCCAAAAACCTACAAAACAAAGCTAGTCACAATTAAGCAAGAAATAGTGCGGGAGTAAAAGATCGACACTGTGATATGTTTACGAAGTTTAGCTCTAACAGCCTACATCTCCGTCCTAGGGTTTCTTTGCCCATAGGATCTAACTATCAATTATCTGCTTCAAAGAGTCCTAGATACAATCTAGAAAGAAATCCGCTTCTTCTCTCACTGTAGCCAATGCTACGATCTAGTTTCAACTCTTAATCTAGCAGTAATAGCCTAGTTACTTCGCAAAGTAACACACTCGAGTATAACACTCTCTAGATATTCCAATGAGGCTCTCGTATTTTTCTCTCTCTAGGGATGTAAGCTTTTGTAAACTAAGAGGAAGAAAAACTTTTCGAACAAAATGAAGATGCTTTGATCGCTTGAAGACTTAGATGTTTCCGTGTCAGCTTGTTGTTGTTCTCTTCAATCGTGATCTTCATTTATAGTTTTCGATGAAGAAGTCTTCTAGCCGTTGTAAAGATGACTGTTGTGATGTTCTTCCTTCTCCATAGAAAACGGTGTAGGTTGAGATGAAGTAGCCGTTGTAGGATCTTCTATCTTCTTCATCTCCTTGACGCACGTTGAGATTCTTCTTCGAGATCTTCTCTTGAAAAGGGTCGTTGAAGATCTTGTCGTTGAAGTCCTTGTTTCAAGCTCCGAGATCTTCCAAGTTGTTAAGGATCTTTTGTTAAAGATATCTCTCTTTGATAGCCATTGAAGATCTTCCATAGATTGCGAGATCTTTGTGAAATCCGTTGGATGAAATCTGCAATCTTGCGTCGGTTAAGATATTTCCAAGATCTTCTTGTTGGGCTGATATTTCTTCTACAAAATCCGTTGGAGATTTGATCTGGCCTAAATCTTATCTTGATATCTTGTTTGAAGATCTTCTCTTGATCCTTGGTAGATTTGGTTGTTAAGAGTGAATCTTGATTTTGAAATCCTTCCAGCCGATGTATCCCTTGTATCGTGTTTCAAGGCTTTGACTTTGATCCTTAAACTGGTTTTCAAGGCCTCCGTGTTGAGCCTTTGAACTGCCTTTCAATCTCTACGTTTGTCCCTTGTAACTAGTTTCAAGGCCTCCGTTCACCCTTTGAAATGATTTCCAAGGTCTGCACACATTTAACAAACACAAAACCAAACCATGCAATCTAGAAATATAATCGATATTTGTTAGCTTATAAACCGCTCATAATGTTAAGTCTTCCATCATTGCATATACAAATATATAACCAAGGTGGAGTTATCAAATAGCCTAGTTACTTCGCAGAGTAACACACTCGAGTATAACACCTATAGATATGCCAATGGAGATCATGTGTTTATATCACTCTAAGGAAGTAATCTAATGTAAGCTTAAGAGGAAGATAAAATTTTGAATCAATGAAGATGTTCTCGTATGATCGCTTCAAGACTTCATTTCTTTCACTTGTAAGCGCTTGTTCTTCTTCTTCAATCGCCATCTTCATTTATAGTCTTCTATTGAGATCTTATTTAGCCGTTGTAACATAGCCGTTGTAACGATTCTATTTCTCCACAGAATACGTTTCTTGGTTGAACGAGATCTTGTTTGAGAAGTAGCCGTTGCAAGTTCTTCATCTTCAAAGTTTTGCAAGTTTGTTGAAGATCTTTAATCGCTTGATCTTCTCTTGAGAGCCGTTGTAGATCATCACCGTAATCTTCTTTCAACCGAGATCTTCTTTGCCGTTGAAGATCTTCCAAGAATCTTGACAAAATCTTCTTTCAAGCCGCTGAAGATCTTCTCTTATCTTTAAACTAGTCTAGCCGAAATCTTCTCGTTGGTTGGACCGAATCTTTGAAAGATGTTGTCCAAGATCTTCTCTTTATAACATTGGTTAAGATCTTATCTTCAAAACCTTCGGCTGAGATCTTCCAAGATCTTCTTGTTTTGGTTAGTTGGCCTTTGAAGATTTCTCCTAGATTTTCTCTCTTGGTCGTGTGTTGTAAAGCCGAGTTCTTCCCTTGTAATGTTTTTCAAGACCTACACACTTTGACAAACAAACCAAGACATGCAAATTAGACATATAATCGATATTTGTTAGTTTATAAAACCGCATTTATATGTTAAGTCTTCTATCATTTAAATAAAACAATTCATAATCAAGGTGGTATTATCAAGGATAATACTTTCTTTATTTTCTCTGTTATTGGTTGATGTCATGCAATTCTTTTGCAATCCAATGAGTCCAATTTTAAAAGTGATCTCAGTTGTGTACCTGTGATCTCAGTTGCTGAATTTAATTTAAGGCCTTATTGTTAAGTGCATGCTGTTAATTTTATTAATCATTATATTTGAGGCCCCTCAAATGCTGATTACTTATTTTGTTACAGATCTAAGCTCCTGGGATAAGCTACTTGCCGCTGTTAGTTAGTCAAATGAGGCCTCTCTTTAGCAGTGCACTTCCTCCAGGGAACGATACAGTGTGGTTCGAGTACAAGGGAATGCCCCTGAAATGGTATGATTCATCGAATGATTATTAACATACATGCAGCACTTTGCATTCATATGCCACAATATGCTCTAAAAATATCTACTATGACCATTAATCACTGAAGATGGAAACTTATGTTGCATTTGTTGTTGTAACCTTGTGATGTTGATCAAACTAAGGTTGTTTTGCCTTTTAAGTAACATACCTACAGGAGTTCTGTTTGATTTCTTGTGTGCAGAGCCAGAAAGACCTTGGAACATTACGGTATTATTAGCAATATTTTATGCAATAATTTTCTGAGGAATAGCTTATGAATTCCATTTATGTATTTCAAAGAGTGATATTTAAGTTACAGTAATGTTTGAAAAGTGTTACTCTGATAAATGCTTTCCTATTGTGTTGTTGCTTTATGCACACTATCACAGTTTATGTACATTTAGTCTCATGCAAACAGTTTCAAGCTAAACTCTAAATTTACTTGAAAACATACATAGCTATAGCTATCAACCGTTTATTGTATTATATAATTGGATTTCCATGTTTATAGATTTTGAAACAAGCTTTACAGTATCTGCACAATTGTGGCAAGCCTTGTAGCCATACACCTAGAAACCTAGGATGATTGAACTTGCTTCTCAACATACCATAGGTTGTTGTTTAACAACCCTCTTTTTAACTTACAACTTGACACTAGGCACTGTTGCCTCTCTTTTTTTGGATGTCACTGCTTTAGGGGATAAGTTTTCCATTTATCCTATTACCTGACTAGTTATGCCATTTTCTTGAACACACAAGGATGTTGAGTTTTCATGTCACAACTCACAATTCATTGGAGTGTTATTTATTTCAATACACATAATTGCTATTACTTATTCGGTCATTAATCCAGCTCACAAACAAAATTGGATGCTCCTAACCTCCGTCTTCCTCTGTGGCCATCTGAGAAGGAGTCCAAGGATAAGATCTTGAGCATCTAGGACCAAAATGAAGTTATCAAGGTTAGGGATAGCAAGCTTGAGTTCCTTATGGTAGCAGCAAGATTGATGACCAGACAACCATGTCATTGTGGCTTCCCAAGTTAGAGCTTCTCTTGGTCACTCTGAGTGAGAAGGGTTGCAGATACTATACCAAGGTAAATGTTCATGTCATTATATTAAAATAATTAACATTTTAAAAAAAATTGGATGATCAACATGCATGTTTTATGCTTTTGTTGCAGCCTATATTTTTATTCTCTCTATAGCAATTTGCACACCTTTTCACTTTGTCTTTTGGTCATTCCTAACGGGCATTTTCAGCTTGTGCACAAACTTAACTCTTTGACAGATTTGCTTTAGCTTCTTCTGTTTGGTTACTGTTTATCGAGTTAATAAAAACTCACTATGAAATGCAGAATTAACTGAGACTGAGGGAGGTGTTGAAGTATACCAGCGCGTGTGGCGCCATAACGCCCACCAAGAAGGGCGTGATCCCGGCTCTTCCAACTAAAGATGAAGTCCCGACCTTTGTGACCAAGAAATAGAGAGAGCATCCTCTTCTAAAGCATTTGGATTTTGTCTGTGCTTTTTTTAAAAAATTTGCTTTACAAAATATCTCCTACTGTTCAAACAAAGGCCAAAGATTTTGAATCATTTTTTCTCACGGCCATTTATAACAGTTTACTAGATTATAACCATGAAGATCGATAGTTACTAACCACTCATACAAATGCCCCTTCAATACTAAATAATTTCATGCAATACTCAGCAAGCAAGCAGATTTTGTGGACTGGACCTGAATGTACGTGCTCAAACAACATATGTTACACACGTACAGAAGGACGGTCGGCGAAATCGGCACGTGCAATGTAATTGTTTATATCATTAACAGAAGTTGCATTGTTGCTCGAATGTATGTGTCCAGTGAACAAACACTTCCTGAAGTAGAGAAAGAAGAGTTCTCTCTGCAACTCTTTTATATTTAGAACACTTGAGGTCTTTGAACCTTATCTATAGTTTTCGGGGCATCAGTGATCTGATAAGTATGCTTTTATTATAATCACTTTATTTTTTATATTTTATTTATTTTTGTAAGTTTGAAAGGAAATCAAGAAGTGATTAGAAGGCAAACCAAACCAGTGCAGCTCAAAGCATCAAAGAAAATCATATGATTTTCTAATCCCAGTCAAAGATGAAGTTTGTATGTTTAAGTGGTGTTGGTTTCCTGAGAAGAAGTTGATGAGGTTGCTGGTTGAGTTTGTTCATTAGTACAAAGGTGATTATATGGTTATTCCATACAATCACATTTAAAAATTCCAGTTTTTAAAGAAAGGAATCATAAACCAACACAACTATAACTAGAGAGGATGAGTGATAGTTCACTAGAAGTGATAATTAGTACAAAGGTGATTGTCTGAAACCCAGCGTAGTGCTCCTCAATATTTCTTAACGAAATCTACCACTGCTTGACTGTCTTTAATGATGACTAAACCAGTTTCTTCTCGATATCAGATAAAATGTTCCATGCATGGAAAAGATCGTATGTGCATGGATGTGTTGAGAAGGAAGAGATTCATGGTTAATCGACACCAAGACAAATACCCTACACCAAAACATATGCCAATTGTGAGTATTAACTAAGCTAATTATTAGTTAATGGGCATGCCTTGCACTCATTACTAAGCTAATTAAAAAATATTTATATTTAAGCTCATAATCTCATATCTCCTCTATATAAACCTGCACCCAGCCAATTCAATAGAAGCACCCCAATATTCTTGAACACAAAAGCCCAGTTAGATGTGAAGCCCATGACCCAATGCTTAGCTGAAGTATATATATATACTAGGAGTGCCGGCGCGCGTGCATATTTTTTTTGTACAGTAATACGGTAATAATTACATATCGAAACGTCGAATAGTGAATGACAGAATTTTTTTATCAATTCGAAAATAACTTTAAGCGCGGGGTGATATCAAATTGAAGAACTAAAGCAAAGAAATTAGTTCATAAATACATATAAATGTACGTAAATACATATGAATGTAGTTGATTTTTAATAATGAGAGGCGGTTCAATATTGTGAAACGATTCCGGAAATAATCCTTCCAAAAAACCCGGTTATGCTAAGAAGCGGACACAAAAATCGACACATCCATCGACACATCCGAGTAGCCGAGGCCGGAACCCGTTTGCCCCGTGTTGTTTCATCACCATCATACCAGGGCCGACTCCTCATACCAGGGAGGCTCCGCACAAGAAAGAGGTAAACAAGATCCAGAATTCCATTGTCTTCAATGCCTCAAAGATTGTGTGATCTTTCCCATGTGTGAGTAAGAACTCGGAAGAGCTGTCAAAGAAAACGGCATCACAAAGATGGTGAATATAGCAATACTTAAGCCCACATATAGTCTTTATTCTTTAAGAATCCCAAATACTGACCCCTGTTCCTTCTGATTTCTAATACATGTCACCAAAATAGCTGTGTTCATCCAAGTTGTATTGTTGCCTCCCAAACACATAAATATGCACATTTGTATCACTTGAAATATCTCATCCATGAGCATTAAAACCTGAAATTTCACCATGTTAGATGTGGGTATTTAGAAACATGTGAGCTCATTCAATTCTTTTAAAATTCCCATATCCAGCCAGATAGAAATTACATATCGCCAAGTAGGGAAGAGGGCTAATGGTCTGACTAACAACAACCCATTGAGCACCATAGCCAACCACTCCTTCAATAGACCCGATAAGAAGAAGAATCCAGGTAGGGAAACGGTCAGAGCACAAACCAGCAAGAAGACCAAAAGCATTACCCACATATTTCGCAACATAAAGATTGTTCAATTCAAGCTGGGTAAGATTCATAAGGCTCTTAAGAGCGTCAATATAGTTGGAGAAGGTATAATTGAAGTAATTGAGGAAATGGATGATGGATCTACGGATTCGTAAAAATAGATAAGAGGCCTAGATGCACGTTGGATAATCCCAGCTGACTCTGCAGCAAAAAACGCAAGTGATGCTCCAATTAAATTATAAGAAATTAGCAGTGAGATAAAGTACAAAACCATTTCCATATCTACAAACCTTGATTTAAGAATAAACAATGCAAGCTAGCATATTCAAACGCAAACTTATAACTACAACATCTTACCAAACGAAATTCAATAACACTGCTTTCATAGATTTTGAATTAGTAACACAATGTTGCTTCTCTTAAGTGTTTAACTACCCCATATTTAACCCTAAATGCTAAACCCAAGTGGATTTTTAGAAAATTAGACACTGTAGAACATATCAACTAATGGAAGGACACTTCCTTCTACATACCCACTAATGAACTCCTTCAAAAAAACAATAAGCACAAAATCACGAAGAACTGAAGATGAAGAGGGACTGAGGGAGAGAAGCTTACTTGAACAATACCTATAAGCGTATTCTCAAAAGCCCTTTTTTGCTACTCTTTTCTTTGAAAGTTGAAACTCATAAAGAGAAAAGAGTATTCTTTATGAAAGTAATGGGACTTTGCACTGGTTTGTTCACTTGGAATTGAATTATGAACGTCATGTTCATCCTCTTTCTAGAGATGACTCCTGCAAAGGGTAACAAATCTGCAGGATATCATAATTGTCAGTGTTCCGAAGTGATTACTCAGCAACAGATCAATCAATATATAAAGACCGCATTAGAATTACAATTGTAGATCAATCAGTAAATAAAGATCACATTATAATCACAATTAAAGATCCGGCATAAAAGGCCTAACAACGTATGCAATGAACATCTGAATCTGCCCAGTCTGTATAGTCAATTAAAAAGCTGAACAAATCAACAAAATCATACAATCCACAATCACAAAGGGAAACTTAGCAGGGTGTACAAGCAAAACTCAAAAGGATAGATTCATGATTGGAAAATGACGGTTGGATTTCATTAAGAAGGGAATATATACATACAAAAGTGCGACGAGGCTCCATCAATTCACAAAATCAGATCGAGAAAGAGCTGAGGAGATACCTCAAAATCGGCAAACCAGAAAGCACAGGATCGTAGACAAAGAAACAAGGCAAAAAGAACACGTTCATTTAACACGGCGGCGAATAGAGCGGAAGAGGAAGACGGCAATTGCACCAGTGAGGAAGGCGTCGATTGAGCGAACCATGGATGCGAAGAGAATAGGAATAGAGCTTTGATTAAGAAAATAGATGAACGAAGTCGGTAAAAGAAAGCCAGTTTGGAATCCGCCATTGTTGTTGCAGTGGAAGAAAGGAGTGTTAACCCCGCGTGGATTTGAGACGTTCTTTAAATGACACGCATCAGAAGCAAGCAAACATCGTACAATTGAAAGTGGGTTTGAACCTGCCTTTAGAAGTGGGCTGCCCAGAGGAAAGCAGAAGCAGGTGGAAAGCAGGTTAATAAGCCCAGTAAATAACTTTTGAAGTCAAAAGCCCATTACTGTTACAAAACTAAACTCAAACTTATATTGTATATAGGATATCAGATGCAATGTAACAATGATAATATGAAATACAATACCAAGACAAATACCCTACACCAAAACATGTGGTAGTCAACATGCCGATTGTGAGTATTAATTGGGATAATTATTTGTTAATGGGCGGATCTCGCCCTCGTTATTAAGCTAATTAAAAAAATATTTAAATTAAAGCTCAAAATCTTATATCTCCTCGTTTATATAAATCCCTTGCTAATTCAATAGAAGCACTACGAGATTCTTAAACACAAAAGCTCAGATCTCCTCATCATCCCTTCTTACGTAAAAAAAGAAAGTAGAGATTTTGAAGAATCAAAGGTCGGAGTCAAAGGCCTTCTTGATCGAGGGAATACTAGAAGATCAAGTGACAATTGTCCCAATACAAACTAATTCATCAACGGTTATAATTCATTGTTGAAAGCAAATGTACATTCTCCACTATCAAATGAAAGGCATCGAATAATCATTTTATTTCTATTATCTAGTAGTGAATAATAAATTAAACTAAATCAAAATACTGACCCGTTTAGAAGCACTAGGAATTATTCCCGGTAACGGAATGATTCCAAATCAATCAAAAAATACGTTTGGTTAGAGGTCTTTTAACAACAGGAAATTAATTCCATCATTTCCATTTCCTTTCCTAACCCTTATCCGATTTCATTCCGTTTTCATTTCATCGCTCCAACCAAACGGGCACTAAATATATAAAAAAAAAAAAAGATGAAATGTTTGTTATAAAGTGAGCATATATAGCCATGTCGGAAATTTGAAGACCGATTACATTTGTCATTCAATTTGAATTGAGATTGTTGTGTTTACATTGCAATATTTAAGAAAATTGGTCCCTCCTTAAAAATAAAAAGCAATGGTCCCAAAAGTAAATTAATTAGCAATGAAGTTTGGAATTGTATTCTATGGGAGATAAAACCAGGAAACCATAAATAAGTAAAAATTAGGGGCTGTTTGGATGAGGTGAAATTGTGAATGCAAAAACGGTGGGGGGCGTCACTCTAACCCAAAGAGCAAAGCAATTGAAGATGGTTAGGCAGAAGATGATGCAGAGGCTAATAAGGCTATCAAGGCAGAGGTCCATTCTTCTTCACTGCAGCTTTCAGAGACCCACTCAGATATTCTGCATTCTTCTTAACTTAAATATGTATTCGTAAGCAGACGTCCTCACTCGCAATCCCCTATACTCTATACTCTATACTTATCGTAATTTATCACAACATTATCAATCTTTACCCCAACCAATGCCCCAAATCAATCAAATATAATTCTCTTAATCTTGGGATCATTTCGTCTAATCTTTTTATATACAAAGCTAGGGAGAAAGAGGGTTAAATTGTGTAAAATAGCTTATAATTACCGGAACTTTAATATCGAAAATTATCATTTTGATTTTCTTGTGGAGAACGACTTTGTTAGTTTTAAATTATCATTTTTTTGTTATCTCTGTTTCGATGACTTCAACTTGTTTCTAAAGTTTGTTTTGGTCTCTATTTTTATAGTCATTTATAAATTCTTTATTTATGTTTTCTTCTTTTGATAGTATTTCTCCATCGATTTTTTTAATTGTATTAATTGATTTCTTATATCTCCAATTTGTAGCTTTCCTGTGGTGAAAACTTGTATTTTTGTCACCGGGTCGTACATTGGTTGTTTTAACATATAATGTAGATGTGCATTGCATTTTGAAAGAAGTTATTCTTTTTGGTATTTTGGAGATTTACTTGTGCGTTAATCATATTGCAGGTATTCTAGGCCTTTATGGAAGCTAAAATTGAGTTGTATACGACAAAATGTCCTCAACACACAGATGTCTTCCCCGCGGTCAAGGAAGTCAAGGTAAAAACTTGACCGAGATCTCAACTTGAAGGTATGAAGAATTGCTCGAGACTAGGACGCAATCGACCAATGTAAACCACCTGGTCAACCGACTTTCATCCACTTATTTCTTTCTTTTTGACCATTTCTCCAAAACGGTTATTTTGCTACAATTTGGTATATTTCATGGTGATCTGCGAAACGCTACCTTATCGCCCGACTAGTCCCACACTCCTACGAGTTTTGAAAGTTTTTTTTTTTTTATCCCTTTTATCTTTAAGCTATCCTTTTGCTTGTCCACTTGAGCATTAAATATCTTTAAGCTATTTTTTAGCTTGTCTACTTGAACATTTCTATCTTTAAGCTATTTTGTAAGCTATCTTTTACAGCAGTGATCGGCCGACCACCGTGCCCTAATTGGTTGCCAGTCTTTCTCCTTTGATTAATAAAAGTAAGAATTGTGTATGTTATGTCTTACTATATCCTCTCGTTCTATGACCTGAAGAGCCCGATTTGCATGGATAATCTATGATGATGATAGGATGAGTTGGCTAAGTAGGCAACTTATGTAATAGTGTGTACAAATTAGGCCCATTTTGTTTCATGTTAACAAACTAGGCCCCTCTATATTTTACTAAAAAGATTAATCCCATATAATATAGAAGATTCTTTAGATTTGCTAAATATCTCTCTATCCTAATTTGGCGTATTAATTATCTTAATTAAAAACATTAATAGTTATTGTCAGCCGTTAAACAGGGAAATAAATCGTGGACAATCTCCATTAATTTGGGGATATCAATCAAACGAGCTATTACAGAGAAAATTCGGACGCCATTGTTGCTGCAACCGAGTTTATGATCTTGAGTTCTTCAAAATGGAAGCCATTGTTTCTCCTCTTGATTTCTTCATAATTGTTGAGAGAGCTCGATCAGATACATAAGACGGAGACAATTTGATACATATTGACCGTGTCCTTCGAAGTTTGTTGATATAGATCGATCTGTTACATAATACGGTGGCAATCAACTACATTATTTGCTTTATTTAAATAATTCGTACATAATGTTTATTAGCAAATATTTATCAGCAACTATGTGTGATGCATAACTAGTATATAATATTTATTAGCAACTACATGTTATACATAATGTTTGTTTTGGCAAAATCGGGTACATAATCCTGTAATATGTCGCAAGAAACTTACATCCGAGTTAGAAAATGTACCTGTTTTGTAGTCGGAGAAGACGATAACTTGTGAAGAGGTTTCGAGGCCTTCAATGGAGATGGATATAACCGACCTTCAATAACCTTCAATGGAGCGGGATAGTAACGATAACTTACATCGGTTTCAATGGAGAATAAAATAGAGACGAAATGGAAGAGAGAAAGATGATATCTAGAAGTGAGAAAGATAAGACATTGAATCTTCATTCAATGAAGATGAAAATGAGAGTAAAGCAGCGGTGATTGTGCTTGTAATTGATGGATGTAACCACTCATATATATAGATTGCGAGAATCTCTCTCATTCAGTTTCCGTTTTTTTCAAATCCGTTTCAATATTTAAGGTAGTTTATATTATGGTTTTATTAAATGCCCAATTATCTCCCTAATTTATCTCCTTAATACTTTTATTTATCTTTATATTTTTGTTGGATATTACTAGGGGCCTAGTTAATCTACACTAAACAAAAAGGGCCCTATTTCACCAATTATCTCATGATGATAACAATAATTACATTAAATTTTCAGAAACCACCCGTTAACCGAAGTCATTTGCAATTAACCAACCGTCTATTTTTTCATTAAAAGGCCCCACGTTTAAATATTTTAAGATTATTCCCTCTACACCATAAATCGGATAAATAAATTGAATATGCAGATCGAAGCGAATGAGTTCCAATTAAAAAATCGGTTTTCTTATTTCAAGTATTTATAGAAAAACTAATAGAAAAAATTCAAAAAAAATATTGAAGTTTTTTCTAGAAAACTTTTTTAATATAAAAAAATATTTGATTTTTTCCGTAAAATAGATTCTGACTTTTTAATTAAATTTTTTTTTCAAAAAACAAATCAATTGTATTGGAAAATTTTTAATTAAAAAAATTGAAATTTTCAAAAATCTCAAAATTAATAGTTTTTTTTTTACAATAAAAACTGATTTTTTTATGATAAAATCCATTTCTTTTAATTAAATTCATGAAATTTATTTTATTTTTTTTGAATAAAAAATAAAAACAAAAAATTAATAAAAATCGAAAAAGAAGATTTCTTTAATAAGATCAGGACAAAAGTTCGGGGGAAAAATCATTTTTTAAAAAAATTCCATTTTTGAATTTTTCTTATTATTTTTTTAACTTGAATTTAAAAAAATTGATTGTTTAAAAAATCTAGACTTCTTTTTTATAAAAAAAATACAAAAAAATACAGGTTAAGTCTTGCATCAAGAGAAAAAAACAAAATGCAAGTATGAGGTTCCTAAGGCTCGAAATATAATGGATAAAAAAGTGACATAAAATATAAAATAGTTTCTTGAAGTGTTGTGCATCAAAGAAAAGAAGTAAACGGTTTATTATCTACACTCAATAAGTTATGGGATATACGCTTCAAAGTATGAAGGTTAAATCAAGAAAAATAATGTTTGCCATGAAGCCCAAA
Organism: Fagopyrum homotropicum; assembly: GCA_033239125.1. Taxonomy (NCBI): domain Eukaryota; kingdom Viridiplantae; phylum Streptophyta; class Magnoliopsida; order Caryophyllales; family Polygonaceae; genus Fagopyrum; species Fagopyrum homotropicum. The sequence goes on along the minus strand of BSWB01000002.1, from coordinate 31,856,246 downwards.
GTGAAGAAACTATGCAACTACAAAGAACGACCAAGATGGTCAAAGTGACCACCAATCGGTTGACTTGCCCCTCAACAATGCTCAAATGATCCTCTTTTTTCCGGGATAAGTTGCAGCACGCGGCCTTTTTCTTTCTCATCATGTTCTTCTTTACTCTGGCCACACTACAACCCTATAAAAAGGCATTTTGATTTTAATTACAATGATTTGTGTGATGATGACTTGGTTTGTTTGCGATTAATCTTATTAGCCTAGACAAGAAGGTTCAAGTATGGGGTATTTGACAATATTCATTTTAGCGTCTTTTTTCACCCTCATTCTTATCCATCTCTTGAGCATATAATGTAGATTTAATTTGCATTACACTTTGGTAGAATTCCTTCTCTTGGGTGTCTTGGAGATCTACTTTGCATTAATGATATTGCAAAGCATTATAGGCCTGTTTAGAGCTAACCGGAGGTATATATAGAATAATGTCCTCAACATACTAAGGTTCTTCTTGTGGTCAAGACTATTGATTGAGATCCAAGAGTGAAGATATAAATACTTGCTCGAGGTTGACGAAGCCATCGGCCATTTAAACCACTTGGTCGGCCGACTTCCATCCATTTATCCAAGTTTTTGACCATTGATAAAAAATGATGTGTTTTGCTACGATTTAGTATATTTAACGATGATTGGTCACACGGTCCGACATGATTGGCCGGCTGGTCCCACACGCCTAAGAGTTTTAGAAGATTATTTTCTCCTTTTTTTTCTTTTTAATCTTTAGAATATCTTTTAGCTTGTCTAGTTGGACATTTTTATCTTTTTGTTAGAGATAGGATTCACAAAGCATAGGAGGACAATGCTAGAAATCTCCTATGAATAAGATGTTATCATCATTGTGTTAATCATTCAATTTTCATTCGAAAGTTTCAAATAAGAGTTCTTTTGTAGTAGTGATCGGCCGACCACCGAGACCTAATCGATTGATTTGTCCTTTCGCCTTCTATTAATAAAAGCGTGAATTTTTGTAAGTTATGTCTTGCTAAGTTCTCTTGTTGTAGGGCCTAAAGAGTCTAACTTGCATGAATAATTTATGATGTTGATAATAATCTTTATCCTATGAATATTGCCTTTCATGTGTTATGGTAGTTGGAGTTTTTCTATGCAAAATGTGAGAGCCGAGCAAAATTGTCTCCCTTATAACATAATTTATATTATATTTGAATATGGTTATTATCAGTTGAGATTTGATATATATGTTTGCGGTGATTTGGATCTAGGAACCCTTTTATTATCTTTGATACTATGAAATTGGTTATTTTGATATTTATTAATTTCAAAACACATAGTGAAAAAACTTTATTCTTTTCTAATTGTTAAGATTTGTGCTTGTGCTTTCTTTTGGAAGCCAGTCGACTTGCACACTTCAATCATCCAACTTGCGCATTTTCACTCTTTTGTGATTTTATCTTCGTGTTCACTTTCTATTTTCCTGCCTACAAATTTTTTTGTTTTCTATTCTTTTGGTTTTTACAATTAATATGTCAAATCATCACGTTGTTTTCAATGTTCAATCTTAACCCTTACTACAATTAAGTCTTGTCGTAATTGTAAGATATGGGGCTCATGTTTCATCTCTCACCACAAATGTGTGGTGCCCGCAAAATCGATTCCAACTTTCAAACTTTGCCTAGAAGTGACATATGAGACGCAATTCCAATGCGCCCCCTCTTGGTACAAGTGAGAGGCGGAGTAGGATAGGGACGGAAATGACTGAAGTTGTTTGTCTAAATAGAAATTATGTTTTGATAATAGTTTAAATAAAAAATTATAAAAAATATTTGAACTAATATACCACTCTATATGATCTAATAAAATGTGTGTTCCATAAACATTAATTCATAACAGAGAAACAAAATGAACTTAGTATGTAAAATAAGTGAACTAAATTAATAAAAACGTTGAGGTATTAGTATGAAAAAAACTAGAATCTAACATGATTTTTTTTCAAAACAAATATTCAGTTTTTATATAATAAGAAATTATTTAAAATATTAGATTATTATTTTATTTCATACATTGTGCACTAAGAGCAAGTTCACCGCTTTAGATTTAACCGGTTGCCATATAGATAAATTGACATGACGACATCCATTGTTAAAAAAAATGATGTCCACCCGTTTGTTTTAACCGGTTTTCATTTGACATATGAGGACCTTAAAATTTTCAAAGTCTAAAATTTGACATTTGTTGTGACAATTCTTAACCGGTTACTAGTAATATTATATACATATATGTGATCCCATTTCATTATATTTTTTAAAAAAGTTTTTTTAAAAATAGACTTTAAAAAAATAATATTTAATCAATTTAAAATGAATATTTTTATCATTATTTTTAAATATCTTATTATGATTTTACTTTAGTAAATAATTATAAAAAATTATTTGTATAAAAACATCATTTTAATTTTTAAATTTTTTATAGTATAATTATATTTTGTTTGTATACAAAAATAAAAGGGAATTTTCTCTTCAAATTATATCACTAAAAATAGTAAATAAATGAAACCACGTTGAATTTAACCGGTTAAGAAACAAAACATGTGGAACCACATGTCCAGTGACAATGAATATTATTTGACCGAATGACATTTAATCTAATAACTTTTGACATTTTGACTCAACCGGTAAATTTGCTCTAGTCGCTTGTTTTAAGTTCATCCATATATGCTACTAAAATATAACCCTTTTCGTCCACATGTCAACACCTTAACCATGCCACCTAGGACTTTTTGTCAAATATTTACAATTTTGCCACATTTTAATTACTATTATTCCATTATTCAATAAATATTTTAAGTCAAAATTAAAATATTTCCCATCTCATTATGCCAATTCAACAAAAATAATTTCATGTCAGCTTTTTCAATATTTTATGCTTATAAAAATAATTTTTAAAAAAAATATCATATCACCTAACCGAATTTAGAGATTTCAATGGATTTTGTTTGGATTTTAAATTTTACAAAATAAATCCGAACTAACATTTAAATCTTATTTGTTACAATATGAGATATAACAATATTTTATTTAAAAAATTTGTATTATCGTTAATAAAGATTTCAATAATCGTTTTATTAAATCAATTTTTTTCAAAAATATATTCGATTTTAAAAAACAATTTTTTTAACAAAAAATTTAATCTCTTAGTTATATGTAATAAAATTTTAAAAAAATAAATTAGAAATTTGTTATATAATTTTTTTATTTAACACTTTGCCAATTATTATAAATTTAATAATTTATTTTTTTGTAACATGATCTAATCAGATTGATATTAATATATTCTTGTTAACATTTAGCGCTTTTTATTAAAAAAAATTGTAAATTATTTAGATAATAAAAAAATTGTTACATAATTTTCTAGTTTTGTATTTAGTAAATGTACCCCTTGAGAGAAGAGTGTGTAGAGTTTGAGAATAAATACAAAAAGTTAGGATATGTTTACTTAATTAAAACATTAAAAAGCCTGGTTACTATTATAGTTTTTTAAAAAGGCTTAGTTATCAAAATTGTCCTTTTCAATGAATTTGAACCTTAGTTCATAATCCTTTTACCTAATCATTTATATATTATCCACGGGTAATTCATCGCTTCGTATAAGAAAAAACTGTTTTAACTGAACCCACTAATTTTATGTTTAAGAATAAAAATGAAATGTATTAGAGTTTGGAATATATTTACAATAAGTTTTTATCTCTACATAGACGAAAGCACATAGATTCTAGCTTTTAATATCTCCACTCGTGCTCTAGGGAGCTCAAGGCCCCATGGCGTGGGTTGATGTCAACGTAAGTCATCAATATATATATATATATATATATATATATATATATATATATATATATATATATATATAATCAATATATATATATAATCGTGTTATTAACGGAAGAAATATTCGCCGGACTCTATATATTCGGCGGTATAAACACATATATCTGACGGTATAGTCACATATATTCGGTGTTTACATGTTCGTATGATATGAGCTGTTTACATGTAAGTCAGAATATATATATATATAGGGAAGTGTTCAAGTAAGGCCCATTATTCCGGTACGGCCGTGCGGCCGTCTGTACGGCCGACACGTGTCCCGGAAAAAAAAAAAATTATTTATTATTATTTTTTGAACGAGTTTTTTTTTTTTTTTTTTAAACGAGTAAAAGTAATAGTTCAAAACTTATTATGGAATAGTTCATAACTTATAAAAGGATAGTTCATGAATTATAATAGAATAGTTCATAGTGTAAAATTTATAAAGGATTGAAAGTAATAGTTCAAAACTTATTAAGTAATAGTTCATAACTTCTAAAAGGATAGTTCATGAATTATAATAGAATAGTTCATAGTGCAAAATTTATAAAGGAGTGAAAGTAATACTTCAAAACTTATTATGGGATAGTTCATGAATTATAATAGAATAGTTCATGAATTATAATAGAATAGTTTAAAGTGCAAAAATTTATAAAGGAGTGAAAGTAATAGTTCAAAACTTATTATGGGATAGTTCATGAATTATAATAGAATATTTCATGGATTATATTAAAAAGTAATAGTTCATGGATTATATGGGAATAGTTCAAAGTTTATAGGAGAATAGTGCATAAATTATAACATGGTAGTTCAAATAAATTTTCATTAGTTTCCGGGAAAAAAAAAAGTTTCAGAAAAGAGAAAGAAAAAAAAATAAAAAATAAAAAAATTCAGGACACGTGTCGCCCGTACGGTCGGCCGTACGACCGTACCGCAATATAAGAGCCGTACCTGAACATTTACCTATATATATATATATATACACACACTTTACATTGACTTGGCATGAATGTGGAAACTTTACATTGCTCAATGCTCAAATGTGACATGACTAACATGATATGTTTTCTTAGCAAAAACATGAGAGTTATAATACAGTGGGCTAGTTTTTACAATCTGGTTTATAGTGGAGGAAAATGTAGTTTTGTTTTGGGGAATGTAATTTGCCAATATTTTGAAAATATAGGTATTGAAGATAGTGAGGTACGGGTACCGAGGTGTAGAAAGCCCAGGTGAAACCCACTGTCACACTCTTCTGCCATCTTCAATTTCCCCCTCGCCTTCACAGTTCACACAATCTCACTCTCTTTATAAATAGTAACCACACCCTTCTTCGCTCATATTAACTTTCACCCACATCTCCTTCACCAACTCACAACAAACAAACAAACAAAGCCATGGCTGCAACTCCAATCTCATGCATGGAGCACAGCCACAACTGGAAAGCGTCTTCTAAATCTAAGTCAGGCAATTCGTCGAACAGTAGGGGTGCATTCTCCCGAAAGTGCGCTCACCTCGTCAAGGAGCAGCGCGCCCGCTTCTACATCATCCGCCGCTGCGTAGTCATGCTCATGTGCTGGCGGGATTACGCCGACTCTTAATTAAACCTCGATTCAAATAACAGAGTCTCATTCCTCTGTTACTGTCAGTGTATGTGCTCCTCTGGATCGTCAGAAGGCTCCTTAGAGTAAGAATTATAGTGTATACATTGTACAGAGATGGTTGTTTTCTTCACTCTGTATCTTATCTTTCTTACATAAATTTCAGATCTAATTTCAAATCTTGAGAGGCTGTAATTCTATATTTCTAATCCTTGATTGATTCACATTCACATTCCTGGGTGGTGTGACGTTATCACCACCTCGATCAATCCGCGATTAATCACTTAATTAATATAAAATTTCTTGAATTCGGAATACTAAAATGAAAATTAAAATGAAAATGAATTGGATGTCGCAAATATCAAATTCCAATGAAAAATCTGGGGTTAGTGCATATGGCTTCTGAAGCAACGTGGGGGAGAGACGCTGAGTAGAGTAGCAGAGATGCCTTTTTCAATTTTCACGGAACAATTTTATATACACAATTTGAAATTTATTTGGTATCAAATACGAACTCTTTATTTTAGTGATCAACATATACACGGTCACCTTTTTTTATTTGGACATAAGCGCCCACAATCTTTTTTTTTTTTTTTATTTTTTTATTTCCCTTATTTTTTTAAAACAAAATTGGGAGCCGGGCCATGGCTCTAACGACAAAATCATTTTTCATTTATTTTTGGTTGAGCGCTATCAGAATGAATTTTTTTTTCGTTAATAAAAAAAAGCACGTGCCTTAGTTTTTTCGTTTTTTATACAAAATTATCCGTTACTTTTTTTTTATATATATTTTGAGTAGAAAAGTTTCATCCAACTCAAAAATACATAAAAATATACATTTTATGCTGTATCGGAAAATCTTTATGTTTACTTAATGGATATTTTATATCGGTTTTACTTTTTAGGGACAAACATATGGACATATAAAATAAAACACATACAGATGTGTTTTGGATATTGTTGGTATCATGTAGCTGTCAATGTTTGAGATCTGCAACAAGTTTAATTAATGCCTTTCCAGAACATGTTAAGATTAAATTATAATATTTATACTCCGTAGTAAAATGTGATAGGTCGTGGTTGAATTAGGTTGCGATTAAGTTTGCATGAATGCATGGCGTAAGATTTCAAGTACCGAAACATGGAGAATAGTAATGTAACCGTCGTGGATAAGGCGGTGGTCGTGTGACGCTACTAATGCATGTTCGTGTGTGCAACATACTATTTGTAACGCTTCACGAGTTCAATTGTTCGCACGAAGTTGCGCCATTTGTGGATATGTATACCTTAAATTCCAAACTCCTAGATACACTAAAGCCTAAGAGATGGCTATGCTAATCCGTTGATATAAGGTAAGTGTAACTCATGAACCTCATAAATATATTATAAACGTACTCCTCACACTATCACCTTCATATGTAGTAGTTAAGGCAATCGGACAATAATGCAACGAAACATTCCCTCCCTAACCAAATCTTACGTCTTTCAATCTGTAAATCCATGACCCAAGACTATTTGGTTGGAGAAAATTCATAAATTTCAATTCTTTTAAATATAGTTGGGAACGTTTCTTAAACTTTAGGCTATTTATCTTCTTAGATATTATCAAGGGTAAATTTGCTATCTAATCTAACCTCATAATAATTAAGGGAAGAAATGGTCAAATATGCTCTTTTCTATTATTTATATATATATATATATATATATATATATATATATAAATAATACTGATGAGAAGAGGTGTACTTTATATATTAGATAAGGAAGGAGGTATTATATTAATCCCGTAATTTTATCGTCTTTAACCGATACCGATCCATTACGGTTTCGACTTTATGTTAAAACTACAAACTATAAATTGGACTTAACTTTATACATTAAACCTAGACACATTTGCCACATAGAATATATATATATATAATATTCTTACATTCTCCCACTTGACATGTGTGTTAGCTTAATAGTTCAATATCAGTAATGCGGAAACTTATATAAGTCCATAAAATATCAATAATCCATAATTGAATCAAAATTGATTGGATCATGGCGGTCACATGTCATTGAGTGACATGGTTCCTTCCAAGTATCACAAATCAATCCAAAATCAATATTGCTTTAAATTTGAGATGCACTATAAGTCTCAAATTACGTGTCATCAGAAAACAATAATTGTATACAAGTACGATGATGATGACAAGTATTGTAAAGCAGAAACATATCAATAAGTGAATTCAAAGTGTTATAATATGATGAGCTAAATATAATTATAATAGCAAGGTCTTATCTATAACACCCATACGTTCTACATGGCCATTGAACGCCTTAGGTGGTAAACCTTTAGTTAACGGATCTGCAACCATCATGTCCGTTCTAATATGCTAAAAAAACACCCTATGTTTCTTCACTTCATCTTTAACTGACAAGTATTTTAACTCCATGTGCTTAGCACCCTTAGAGCACTTGTCGTTCTTCGAAAAGAACACGGCTGCAGAGTTATCGCAATAAATTCTCAACGGCCTAGCTATACTGTCAACAATTCCAAGCCCCGAGATAAAATTCTGCATCCACAATGCATGGTTAGTGGCCTCAAAGCATGCCACAAACTCAGCCTCCATGGTAGAAGTAACAATGATAGACTACTTCCCACACCTCCAGGAAACAACTCCTCCCACTAATAGGAACACATATCCGAACGTAGATTTTCTACTATCCACACATCCGGCAAAATCCGAATCTGAATATCCAATGACCTCTAGATGATCGGATCTCCTATATGCAAGCATGTGCTCTTTGGTGCCTTGCAAATACCTGAGAACCTTTTTAGCAGCTTTCCAATGGTTCATTTCGGGATTACTTTGATATCTACCCAACATGCCTACAACGAAGCTAATGTCAGGTCGAGTACATGTTTGAAGATAATTCAAACTCCCAACCACTGATGCATAAGGAATATTTTCCATTTCCTTTCGTTCCAATTCATTTTTAGGACCTTGCAGTTTACTAAACTTATCTCCCTTCTGAATTGGAACTATCCCTGCTGAGCATTTATCCATTCTATATTTCTCTAAGACTTTATTGATATAAGCTTTTTGAGACAAACCTAACAATCCTTGTGATCTATCCCGAAATATTTCTATTCCAATCACATAGGATGCCTCACCCATATCCTTCATTTCAAAGTGTTTAGAGAGATATTTCTTTATATCATGTAACATGCCTATGTTATTTGCAGCAAGCAAGATATCATCAACATATGGGACTAAAATAGCAAATTTACTCCCACTGACCTTTATGTAGATACACCGATCAACGGTGATCTCTACAAAACCATAAGACGTGATGATATCATTAAACTTAAGATACCATTGTCGGGAAGCTTGTTTCAGTCCATATATTGATTTTCTCAACTTACACACCATATGTTCTTTGGTTGTGGTCAAGAACCCTTCAGGTTGGTCAATATATACTTCCTCCTCTAAATCTCCATTTAGAAAAGCGGTCTTTACATCCATTTGGTGAAGCTCAAGGTCATAATGAGCCACCAAAGCCAAAACAATTCTCAAAGAGTCTTTCTTTGACACCGGTGCGAAAGTCTCTGTGTAGTCAATGCCATCTTTTTGAGTGTATCCTTTAGCAACCAATCTAGCCTTATACCTTTCATTGTTGCCCTTGGAGTCCCGTTTGGTCTTAAAGACCCACTTGGACCCAACTGTCTTGGAACCCTCAGGCAACTCAACTAAATCCCATACTTGGTTGTCACTCATCGATTTCATTTCTTCTTTCATGGCAATTAACCAATTTTCAGAATTGTCACTTCCCATGGCTTTCTTAAATGAAATTGGATCTTCATCAATGCTTAAGTCACATTCACTTTCAAGAGAATAAACCACATAATCATCTGGAATGGCTGATCTTCTTTCTCTTATAGACCGCCTTAATGATTCACCTGGTTCATTTGTCTCTTCTTGTACTATGACCGGTTCATTTATTTTATTTTCAACTAATGGATTTTAGACATCATTTTGTTGTTCCAAGTTGTCATGTAACTGTGATATGACAATTGGTACAACAACCTCAGAAGAAACCACAGGTGAAAGATCTTCAACCTGAATTTCTTGAATGTCCACTTTTCGTGGATCACCACTCCCACTAGTTTGACCATTCTCAATGAACCTAGCATTGCCAGTTTCTATGATTCTTGTACTATGGTTAGGGTAATAAAATTTATACCCCTTTGACTTATCAGGATAGCCAATGAAGAATCCACTAACTGTTCTTGGATCAAGCTTCTTTTCATATGGATTATACACCCTCACTTCTGCAGGACAATCCCAAACACGGAGATGCTTCAAACTAGGTTTCCTTCCCGTCCACAGTTCATAAGGGGTCTTAGGAACTGCCTTATTAGGAACCCGGTTCAATAAATATGTTGCTGTCTTTAATGCGTGTATCCACAATGATAAGGGCAAAGAGCAATTACTTAGCATGCTCCTAACCATATTAATTAATGTACGGTTCCGCCTCTCAGCTACACCATTTTGCTGAGGTGTACCGAGCATTGTATACTGTGCACAAATGCCTCTATTTTTAAGGAACTTTGCAAATGGACTGGACACTGTCCATTTTCATTATATTTCCCATAAAATTCCCCACCTCTATCGGATCTCACAACTTTTATTTTTCTATCTAACTGCCTTTCCACCTCAGTAACAAATACCTCTAAGGCATTTATAGAATGAGACTTTTCATGCAATAGATAAATATATCCATAACGTGAGAAATCATCAATAAAAGTGATGAAATACTTTTCACCGTTCCATGAAGGAACGCCAAAAGGACCACAAATATCGGTGTGAATTAACTCAAGAAGTTGAGTGCTTCTTGTGGCGGCTTTCTTTGTAGTGTATTTAGTTTGCTTTCCTTTAATGCATTCTATACACACAGGGCCGGAGCTAACGTATAGTAGGCCCCTGGAGAATGTACACACGAAGGCCTCTAATAAATCAAACAAATATCATATAAAAATTCGCAACACGACTAAGAGCGATTTTGTAAATAAACTCAAGTATTATTCGACATATAGTGATCCAAATTTCTAAAAGTGCGTTACAAATAGAAAATTGTGTACAAAATACTAAATGTCATAGCAAATCAACATAAAACTACACTTGTATACTTGTAGTCAACCCCAACAACCTTGAGTATCCATAGTAACCAAGACTCGTCACCTACAAAAGAAACAAACAAATCAAGTAAAGCGATGCCTGCAAGCGCTTTTAGATGCAAAATCACTAATAATAGTTTCAACATCAACGTTTTCTAAAATATCCTTCTCAATACTCAGAAGAGCTAAACCATTCAATCTCTCTTGTGACATGGTTGACCTCAGGTATGTTTTTAATAATTTTAACTTTGAAAAACTTCTTTCAGCCGACGCTACAGTCACTGGCACAGTTAATAAGATGCAATAAGCGATCGAAACATTAAGAAAATAGTATGCATCTTTCACAAATTCGAGAATTTCAATAGTTGACATAAGCACATCCGGTAAAGTCATTCGCAACACTTTTAATTAAGAATAGAGGTCATCTAAATCAATATCAGACATATTACCATGAGAAAAAGTCGCATGAAATTTGACACAACACCCTCTAAGTTCATTATCATCCAATGACTTCAAGTTATCAGAATTAAATAAGAATCCAAAAATGCTTTCAAACATATTTAGTTGCTGAAATCTGTCCTTTACCGAAGCAATTGCCATATCAACAACCACTAAAAAATAGTTAACTCTAAAAGACTCCTCAAGTGATTGTATATCTTCAACATGATCATTTTCGTCAAATTGTTTCTTCCTGAAAACTCGACGTTTAACTGGAAATATAGGCTCTACATTCATATCATATGCAAGCTTTTTTGCCACAATCATACTTGAGGCAAATCCTTCATTTCTAAACTTTTCAAAATATAACATAACATTTTCTACTTGTTTAAGGGTAGCAGCAAGACACATGAATTTAGTTTGTAACTTCTTATTTACCCCATTAATAGAGAATAAAATGTCATACCAAATAACCATACCAAATAAAAACTCAAAACTCTCAAATGCAACTATTAAACTTTCAGCTTCACTCTTTGACTTAGCATCATCAGAAGATTCACATAACTTTGATAAAGCCAACAATATTTTAGGAGTTTGAAATCTAATAGCTTTGACACTTTTAATTCGACTCTCCCAACGAGTATTACACAAAGATTTCACACTTAAGCACGATACATTATCAAGTAAGATCTTCCATCTTTTGGGAGAGCTAGAAAATAACACATATACACGTTGAACAATTCCAAAAAATGAAATACCCTTCACACAAGAATGTGCCATATCACTAAGAGTAAGATTAAGACTATGACAAGCACAAGGCATATATAATGCCCTTGGATTAATTTCAAGTAACCGCTTTTGAACCCCTTGGTGTTTTCCTTTCATGTTAGAGCCATTGTCATACCCTTGACCCCTCACATCATCAATATTAAGATCAAGTGACTTAATGACATCAATTAAAGAAATAAAAAGTCCCAAACCTGATGTGTCATTCACAATCAAAAACTCCAAAAAGTACTCCTCTATACGTATATTACTACTTGACATGTTCACACATCGAACTATCAAAGTCATTTGTTCTTTGTGACTCACATCTGGAGTACAATCAAGAATTATAGAGAAATATTTTGCCTTTTTGATGTTTGATGTGATAGAACTTTTAACTCTATGGGCCAAAAGGGAAATAAACTCATTTTGAATTTGGTGACCCAAATAATGACGATGAATCTCCTCATTTTTTATGCGTCTAACATGCTCATGCATTACCACATCAAATTCAGCAATACATTCAATCAATCCCAAAAAATTGCCATTACTTTCTTCATAAAGTTTATCCTTAGATCCTCGAAAAGCTAAATTATTTTTGGCAAGATATTTTACAACATAAATTATTCTTTTTAAAACTTGTTTCCAACGCTCTTTCTCTTTAGAAATTTCAGTTTGCAATTCTTTATCAATGGTCTTATTTGTGTTTAATCTTACTTTAAATTCATGCCAAGTTTCCATATTAGTCATATGCTCAACACTATTCTCATGTTGTCGAAGTCTATCACTAAGACGCTTCCAATCTCTCAACCCTTCATTTGCCAATAAACTTTTGTTACCCCTGGACTTAAACAACTTACAACAAAAACAATACACTTTATCCACACCCTTAGAGTAAATTAACCATTTTCTGTCACTAACTTCTCCATTACTTAACTTTTTAGAATAATAAGCATATGAAAAATGTCTAGAAGAATCATCTAAAGGAAAAACAAGATCCAATTCTCTTATAGGCCCTTTTTCAATTAAAATATCTCTTGTTTTATCATCAAGGGTATCCCAAAATCTAGGATCATGAATATCCAAAGGCGTCGAAAATTGTTCATTGTCGTGTTCACTCGTTTCGTTTAGGCCCTCACTTGTATCATTTTCAGCACTTAAATCCTCACCGGATTGTTGAAAATTAGATGTATCATCTCCTAAACCACAAATATTGTGCTCACCCATTTGGTCAAAATCTTCATTGTTATTAATTTCGGCACTTAAAGTTTCATTAGGCTGCTCAATATTTTCCATGCCTAATCCTCTAGAAGTATTACCAAGACCTACTTGTTCGCTAAAAAATTTATCGAGAGCTCCTTTTTGCGATTCTATAAAAAATTTATCGAGAGCTCCTTAGGCAACATGTTATAAAACAGTTACAGGAGTAGAAAAGGAAAATTAACACCTTGATTGAGAACGAAGTAGTCGACAAAAGAATAATCCAATATCTGCAGTCTGCACCAAAGATAGAAAATAAGTTAGTGTTAAAATTTACAATTAAAAAATAAGGTATTTATAAATATAATAGGGAACTCAAACCCTCAAACTCAAATCCAACCCCAAATATGAAATATCCCAAAATAATTTCAACCCCAAATATCCCAAAAAAAAAAAACAGTAACAATTGTCCCCAAATCCTAAAACAGTACCAATTGTCCCCAAATTTCACCAAGACAACAACTAAAGATGTTTGAAATCAACGAAATGTTAACTCATTGAACTCAAATCCTCAATTATAATCATAAAAATTACCAGTAGATCATAGATGATAGATCGAAGATGAACTGAGCACTCAAATCACGAACCCGAAAATCACGAGATTGTAGGACTGTAGCCTGTAGGTAACGATTGAAATTCTAGATAGAGAAGAGGACTAGAAAAGACGTGGGTTTTGGGAATAAAAGGCTGATTAATTATTTAACTCTCTATATATACCTAATACTACTAGTTTTAAAAATACTACTTGGGCCCCCTAAATATAATGGGCCCTTGGCCCACTGATGCGTCCTTGGAGGTAACAAGGATAACTCCGGATCTAGATCAAGCAAAACTCCAACTACTCCTTGATTCTTTGTGCAACGTTGTATCGTTTCGGATCCAAAAGGGCGGAAGCGATGAAGAAACAAGGGTTACTCCGATCTAGAGAGATCGAAGGAACCTTTTTGGGTGGATCGAAGGTTGATTCTTAAAAAGAATCCTCGAATATGGATTTCTTGAATCAAAGACGAGATCCAAGGAAGAAGTTTGAGGGTTAGAAGGGAGGTTTTGATGCCCAAGCTAAGTGGAGGAAATTCTTCTCAAAACTTAGTAATATTGAACATGGAAAATAAGTGAGGCAAGATATCTCTTATATAGAGAAACTTGCCTACCTATGGGCCAACGGGCCAAACAAAAATACATGAAGAAAAAGCCCAAAAGGGTAAAACCTAGGAGAATAAAAGTAAACCCTAAACGGATAAGGTCAAAAAGGGAATATTCCTATACGGAATATCCCTTTATTACATAAAAAGGAAAACATGAAAATATAGTCCGAAAATAAGCTAGCTTCATGCCATGGAGTCGGAAAGACGGGACATGCCGCTAACAGAACCGGTAGCCTATGCCATGGTGGTGTAGAGACAAGGCATGCCGGTAAAGGGACCAAGTGAAGAAGTAATGCGGGTGATGATGGAGCCGGTGGCTCGAGCAATGGCCTTAGCTCAGGATCGGGTGATCGGTCCATCTGAGCGAACTCTAAGAGCCTCGTCCTCTTCGTCTATGGTCAACGTAAAAGGGGCATCCAAGGGCGCATCAGTCCCCCCATCTTGGCTGTGAAACGTCCCCGTTTCACCATCGTCAAAGAGGGGCTCAACATAGGGGGCAAGGTCCTTGACGTTGAACGTTGGGTGTACTCCGTAGGAATCCGGAAGCTCTAACTTGTATGCATTTGGACCATGACGGGCTAAGATGCGGAATGGGCCATCACCACGGTCCGAGAGCTTGCTCATGCGGCGAGTAGGAAAACGCTCCTTCCGTAGGTGGAGCCAAACGAGATCACCGGGCTCAAAAGAGACGTCGCGGCGGCCCTTGTTGCGTTGTCCGGCAAGTTGGGCGGCACGACGTTCGAGTTGTGTCCTAGTCCGCTCATGAAGCTCAATGATTTGGGCGGCTCGGTTTCCGGCGATGATGTGTTCTCCATCCTTGAGCGGGCGGGGAGTGAAATCCAATGGTGTGTGTGGATTGAGGCCGTAGACAACTTCAAATAGGGACAATTTAGTTGCCGTGTGCCTAGACCTGTTATACGAAAACTCGACAACAGAAAGTAAGTCCTCCCACCTACGTGGGTTGGTCCTAGTGGTGGCTCTAAGTAGAGCACCAAGAGTCCGATTGGTCACCTCCGTTTCACCATCGGTTTGGGGGTGATAACTACTTGAAAACAACAAGTTGGTTCCAAGTTTTCCCCACAACGTTCTCCAAAAATGACTTACGAATTTCACGTCCCGATCACTAACGATGGAACGTGGTATCCCATGTAAACGCACCACATTGTCAAAGAACAAGGTGGCAACTTCACTAGCATTTAGGGTGCTTTTACATGCGATGAAATGAGCCATTTTGGAGAAACGATCGACTACCACGAAAATGGAGTCTTTGCCTCGTTTTGACATAGGCAACCCGACCACAAAGTCCATGGATAGATCCTCCCAAGGTCCCATTGGTATAGGCAAAGGAGAATACATCCCATCCGGACCTTGGCGCGACTTGGCATGATGACATGTGATGCAACCCTTGCAAAACCGTGTCACATGCATACGCATCCGGGGCCAAAAGAAATGCTCTTGGAGAGCGGAAAGGGTCTTGGTAGCACCGAAATGACCACGGCCCTCATGAGCTTCCTTGACCAACAAATGGCGTATAGATGAGCGCGGAATACAAAGTTTTCCCGCTCGAAAAAGATAGCCATCGTTAATAAAGAAAGACTCGTGCTCTCGGAGGTCGAGGCATTGTGCCCATATGTCCTTGAAGTCAAGATCCGTGGCATATAACTCTTTGATAAGAGCAAAGCCATGTATCTTGGCATCCATATACACAAGGAGGGCATAGCGGCGAGAAAGGGCATCGGCGACCACATTCTCTTTGCCTTTCTTATGCCGAATGACATAAGGAAAGGTCTCTAAAAACTCTACCCAACTAGCATGGCGCCGACTGAGATTTGTTTGACTCTTGAGATACGAAAGAGCCGCATGATCCGAATGAATCACGAACTCCTTCGGCCACAAGTAATGTTGCCATGTCTTAAGACAACGAACTAGAGCATATAGTTCCTTGTCATATGTAGGGTAGTTGAGCGAAGGACCGGACAGTTTTTCACTGAAGTAGGCAATTGGACGATTCTCTTGTAAGAGAACTCCTCCAATGCCCACATTTGATGCATCACACTCCACCTCGAAGGTTTTCGAAAAGTTTGGGAGTTGGAGTAATGTTGCATTACAAAGACGGCCTTTGAGCGCATCAAACGCTCGAGCATGGACATCACGCCACTCAAACGTGACACCCTTGGTAGTGAGCTCATGGAGCGGTGCCGCTACCGTGCTAAAGTCCTTGACAAAGCGGCGGTAGAAACCCGCTAAGCCGAGAAAGGCTCGGACCATGGTGACCGTAGTAGGAGTAGGCCACTCCCGAATAGCACGAACTTTAGATTCGTCTACTCGGAGTCCGTCCTTAGACACGACATAGCCAAGAAAGATAGTGGTGTCCGAGCAAAAGACGCATTTGTCAAAGTTGACATACAATTGCTCTTGTCTAAGGCACTCGAGCACTTGGCGAAGGTGCCCGATGTGATCCTCTAAAGACGTACTAAACACCAAAATATCATCAAAATAAACAACAACGAATGTACCCAAGAATCGGCGCAAGACGTGGTTCATGAGGCGCATGAAGGTGGACGGGGCGTTGGAGAGGCCAAAAGGCATGACAAGCCATTCATAGAGTCCATACTTCGTTTTGAACGCCGTCTTCCATTCGTCACCTTCGGCCATCCGGATTTGGTGGTAACCGCTCCGGAGATCAATTTTGGAGAAGATAGTGGCGCCATGAAGCTCATCCAACATGTCATCAAGGCGCGGGATCGGGTGGCGATATTTGACGGTGATTTGGTTGATGGCACGACAATCAACACACATCCGCCATGATCCATCTTTCTTTGGTACTAAGATTACCGGGACGGCACATGGTGATAAGGATTCACGCACATGTCTCCGGTCTAGGAGCTCTTGCACTTGACGTTGTAGCTCCTTTGTCTCTTCCGGACTGGCTCGGTAAGCGGCACGGTTGGGCAAAGAGGCACCGGGCACAAAGTCAATTTGATGTTCAATCCCTCGGATAGGTGGCAAGCCGGGTGGGAGGTCTTTGGGCATAATATCCTGAAATTCGGACAACAACAAAGACACCTCGTGTGGCACATTACTTGGGTCATGAGAAGTAGATAAACAAAACGGAACAAGTAAAAAGCATGAGAACTTGCCTTCCATGACCGGTTGCAAATCATGCCGGCGAGCTAAGAGTATCCGTGGCTCACACCGTCCTTGAATTACGGGATCCGAAGATGATAAAGGTGCGCCCGAAGAAACGATGCGACCTTTACTACCTTTGGATTCGGTAGCATGGACAAGAGGGGCGGTGTTGCGGGATTTGGGAGTACTAGCACCTACAACATCGGGACTCCGGGGGTCCGATTTTGCCGGTGCTTTAGCGGACTCATCAATAGTTTGTTGCCTCTTCCGTTCCGCATAGTCAACCAAAATTTCGTGCGGAGTCATAGGCAAAAGTGTGACCCGTTTTCCATTATATTGGAACATGTACCGATTAAGATAACCATCATGATATGTGCGGCGATCGAATTGCCATGGTCGTCCTAATAGGACATGTGTGGCGTCCATCTTGATAACATCACAAAGGACCTTATCAACATAGGCGCCAATAGAAAACGGCACCCAAGCTTGTTGTGTGACGGTGTCACATGCCGTATCGGAAATCCATTGGAGTCCGTAAGGCGTTGGGTGGGGGGTCGTAGGCAACTTGAAGTGTTTTACCACCCGTTCGTTGACAATATTGCAACAAGAACCCCCGTCAACGATGAGAGAAAGACTCGTATTATTAACCAAGCAACGAGAGTGGAAGAGATTCTCGCGTTGATCAATAGGAATATGCTCTTTAACAGCCAAAATACGACGAGAAACAAGAGCAAATTTACCGGGTTGTGCGGGGCCGCAAGCAAGCTCGTCATCACAGGGTTCCATGCCAAAAAGGGGGTCGGTGTCATGGTCATCCTCAATAATGATATCACCTTCATATTGACCATCGTCGTCCTCGAAATATGTTGGGTCGGCAAACAAGACCCGTTTGGTGTTTGGGCAATCACGTTGTACATGGCCAAAACCGCTACACTTGTAACACACGGGCTCCCTTGGGCGAGCCGCCGGTGAGGGTCCTTGTTGACCTCAAGAGGGAGGCGCCGGTGCCGGGCCCCGGTTTGGTGTCTTCTCGGTACCCGTTTGCCTATTGGAAGGACCCGTCCGTTGGGTCCCTTTGGAGGCGTCGGTATCTGTAGGACTAGGCGCATCTCGAGAACGTGTGTTAGATGGATAAAGATATGGACTCGAGGAAGAGGGATACCTAGAATACCGCGGTGTTTCGAGTTGTTGCTTATATAACTTCATGGCGGCATGACATAATGCTCGCAAATCCTTGAATGGGACAATCTCGAGAGGCCGCCGGATGGAAGCATTAAGCCCACTCATGAACTTGGTGCGGAGAGCGGAGGGGGAGGCCGAGACGCCGGCCTTAATGTGCATGTCCTCAAGTTTAGCCAAGTAAGCCACCGGAGTGAGGTTGCCTTGCTTGAACTCGGCAATTTGCAACCGCATATCATTCTTAAAGTCCTCGGGTACGTACTTCTTGGTCATGCAATAGAGTAATTGTTCAAACGTCTCAATTGGTGCCCATCCTCGCCTCTCTCGGGTGAACTCATACCGGTTCCACCAAGACTTCGCATCTCCTTCAAAGTATAGAGTTGCCGCCTCGATTTTCTCGGATTCCTCCTCATAATGACAATGTTTTAATGCTCGTTTCATATCCTGCGCCCAATCAAGAAAAACACACGGATCATATTCACCATGAAAGGTAGGGAACTTAACCTTACCTTCCCTACGAGCTCGGTAGGGGTCCGGGCGGGGCGGTGGAATGTAGGCATCATCGGCACGGGCTCGCCGGTGGCCGCCATGAGGCCGTTGGCGCCCATGAACGGGTGGGGCCTGCCTAGGTGGATTTGGGGGAGGCAACCATTCTTCACCCCGGTCTTGGTTCTCATAAGGGTCGATGACGGGTGGGTGCCACGGGCGGTTATGTGCTACCCGTTCTAAATCGGATTCATCACCGGAGAACTCATTGAAGTTGTGTAGCTCATCGTATTCATCAAAGTCAAGGGTCCTCGGTTGCCGGGTTGACCGTTGGTGACGGTGTTCGGAACGATCATGCTCGCGACCATGATTGGTGGTTGAGTTGGGACGGTACCGGGGCTCTTCCCGGGTTTGTCGGTCGGTGCGGGGCACACTAGGTGGAGGTGGAGAAGGAACATACCGTTGATGTTGATGCTCATAATATTGGTGCCGATGTTCCGTATCGACTATGGGCAAGTTATCTTGGCGCGGGTCGGGGAATTCCTCCTCTTCCTCATGGGACTCATTTCCGTCAAGAGGTAAAGAATGGGTGCGTTCAATGACAGACGCAAGCCGGGTAACGTTTGATGGGCCGGCTCCCAAAAGTCCCTTGCCTTTCCGTTGAGCATCGGAAGTGGAAGCATTGACCACGTTCTCATTCGGATAAGTTGGGGTGGGACGGTGAGCATTCTGAAGGGACTTAAGAGCTTCTAGCTCTTTTTTCAAGGCAATGTTTTCTCGGGTCAAGGCATCAAACTTTTGTTGTGCCTTCAAGGCTTCCAATTCTCGCCTTATGGAGTCATTTTCGAGGGACAACGAAGCAGTTTCTTGAGCCAAGGGTTCACTGAACTCTTGCGGACCAGAATCCTGAGAAGTTTCCATTTCAACGTTAGTCATTGCTCCAAATCAGCACACAATTTCAAGCAATCAAGTGAGCAAGGTGACAAGTTAGGTCAACTTTACCAAAGTTCAAGTGCGTTATCGGGTTCTACTTTGGGGAAAGCCGTTTGGCGGTTTGGCAAGGAAGGCAAATCCAACAAAATTGAACCAATTACACACAAATAAACAAGTGATATTTTGCAAACGTATGTAAGAAAATGGAGAGATAGAAGATGGACGGATTGTTCAGTCGGCAAGCTTTGCTTGCTTTCGGTCTTTGACCGTTTTGTAAAATCCGATTTTTCGGATAGACCGGTTTGCCGGACGTCTTTTCACTTTGTGTGTTTCGTTTCTTTGAAACGTTTTGAGCAACACTTTCTTTTGTTTTTTTTTTGTTTTGAACACAAATCCGTAATGATGAAGAGTTTTTTTTTGCTTTTCTTGGAATATCAAAGGCGAGATATCCGAACTTTTCGTTAACAAAAATATCCCAAGAGATTTGGTGAAATTAATTAACAAAATTGTCGGATTAGGTCGGTTTAAGAAAAAGACGGGTTTGATAAATGGTTTGAAGGCAAACCAAATATCTCCTATTTTTGTTCTTTTTGTTTTGAGTTAAACATGGAAAAGAAAGAAAAAAAATTCAGGAAAAATGGATGAACATGATGAAGAACATGATGAACAACATGAAGATCATGAAGAACAAATGAAGAACATCATGAGCAAACGAAGAACATCATGAACAAAAAAAGGCTAAATAGGTTTAAGATAATAACGCACAAAAACAAGAGTAAAGAGAACTTAGCTTTGATCCCTTGCTCTGATACCAATTTGATGCGTCCTTGGAGGTAACAAGGATAACTCCGGATCTAGATCAAGCAAAACTCCAACTACTCCTTGATTCTTTGTGCAACGTTGTATCGTTTCGGATCCAAAAGGGCGGAAGCGATGAAGAAACAAGGGTTACTCCGATCTAGAGAGATCGAAGGAACCTTTTTGGGTGGATCGAAGGTTGATTCTTAAAAAGAATCCTCGAATATGGATTTCTTGAATCAAAGACGAGATCCAAGGAAGAAGTTTGAGGGTTAGAAGGGAGGTTTTGATGCCCAAGCTAAGTGGAGGAAATTCTTCTCAAAACTTAGTAATATTGAACATGGAAAATAAGTGAGGCAAGATATCTCTTATATAGAGAAACTTGCCTACCTATGGGCCAACGGGCCAAACAAAAATACATGAAGAAAAAGCCCAAAAGGGTAAAACCTAGGAGAATAAAAGTAAACCCTAAACGGATAAGGTCAAAAAGGGAATATTCCTATACGGAATATCCCTTTATTACATAAAAAGGAAAACATGAAAATATAGTCCGAAAATAAGCTAGCTTCATGCCATGGAGTCGGAAAGACGGGACATGCCGCTAACAGAACCGGTAGCCTATGCCATGGTGGTGTAGAGACAAGGCATGCCGGTAAAGGGACCAAGTGAAGAAGTAATGCGGGTGATGATGGAGCCGGTGGCTCGAGCAATGGCCTTAGCTCGGGATCGGGTGATCGGTCCATCTGAGCGAACTCTAAGAGCCTCGTCCTCTTCGTCTATGGTCAACGTAAAAGGGGCATCCAAGGGCGCATCACCCACGCCCCACCCAAACAATACATTCCGCCAGGCCTGTATACACACATCTAAGTCACTAAAATCCAAGTGAGGTATGATATCATTTTTCACCAACCTCATTAACCTTTCCTTAGATATGTGACCTAATCTTTGATGCCATAAGAAAGCTGAATTTTCATTAGATGTACTACGCTTGATGCCCACATTAGCTTCAACATAAAGCAAAGATTCAGAAAATTTAATATCAAGATTAAACCTGTAAAGTGAATCAATCAATGTACCACTACCATAAAAAATATTATGTTTGTACAATGAAAATTCACCATGTCCAAACTTAATAATAAAACCTAAATTGTCCAATCTACTAATGGAAACAAGATTTCTAGCACATTCAGGTACATAAAGACATCCTTCAAGATCTATATAAGAACCAGTGTCCAAGATCAATCTGTAAGTCCCGATGCCCTCTATCTTTGCCTTCATCCTGTTTCCCATGAACAAATATTGTTCAGCTCCTCTTATGGGCCTGATCATACTGAATCCCTGTTTAATATAAGACACGTGAGTAGTAGCACCAAAATCTATCCACCAAGTATTATTAGGCACTTCTATAAGATTTAATTCAAAGAAAACAAAACTATAATGTATACCTTTCTTCTCAAACCAAGCCTTCTTTCTAGGACAATCCTTCTTGAAGTGTCCCGTTTTCTTGCAAAAAAAAACACTTCATTTCCTTCTTAACATGACCCTCATTGACTTTCAAATGGTTCTTGTTCCTCCTGTCCTTTTTACCTGACTTACCCTTACTGCTGTTGACACCATCATGACTTGTAAAATGGACAACTTGATCCTTTATCTTCCTTAATCTCCCTTCCTTATATAAGTCCATAAAATATCTGTAATGCGGAAACTTATATAAGTCTCAAATTACGTGTGTTAGCTTAATAGTTCAATATCTGTAATGCGGAAACTTATATAAGTCCATAAAATATCAATAATCCATAATTGAATCAAAATTGATTGGATCATGGCGGTCACATGTCATTGAGCGACATGGTTCCTTCCAAGTATCACAAATCAATCCAAAATCAATATTGCTTTAAATTTGAGATGCACTATAAGTCTCAAATTACATGTCATCAGAAAACAATAATTGTATACAAGTACGATGATGATGACAAGTATTGTAAAGCAGAAACATATCAATAGGTGAATTCAAAGTGTTATAATATGATGAGCTAAATATAATTATAATAGCAAGGTCTTATCTATAACATCCATACGTTCTACATGGCCATTGAACGCCTTAGGTGGTAAACCTTTAGTTAACGGATCTGCAACCATCATGTCCGTTCTAATATGCTCAAAAAACACCCTATGTTTCTTCACTTCATCTTTAACTGACAAGTACTTTAACTCCATGTGCTTAGCACCCTTAGAGCACTTGTCGTTCTTCAAAAAGAACACGGCTGCAGAGTTATTGCAATAAATTCTCAACGGCCTAGCTATACTGTCAACAATTCCAAGCCCCGAGATAAAATTCTGCATCCACAATGCATGGTTAGTGGCCTCAAAGCATGCCACAAACTCAGCCTCCATGGTAGAAGTAGCAATGATAGACTGCTTCCCACACCTCCAGGAAACAGCTCCTCCCACTAATAGGAATACATATCCGAACGTAGATTTTCTACTATCCACACATCCGGCAAAATGTGAATCTGAATATCTAATGACCTCTAGATGATCGGATCTCCTATATGCAAGCATGTGCTCTTTGGTGCCTTGCAAATACCTGAGAACCTTTTTAGCAGCTTTCCAATGGTTCATTCCGAGATTACTTTGATATCTACCCAACATGCCTACAACGAAGCTAATGTCAGGTCGAGTACATGTTTGAAGATAATTCAAACTCCCAACCACTGATGCATAAGGAATATTTTCCATTTCCTTTCGTTCCAATTCATTTTTAGGACCTTGCAGTTTACTAAACTTATCTCCCTTGTGAATTAGAACTATCCCTGCTGAGCATTTATCCATTCTATATTTATCTAAGACTTTATTGATATAAGCTTTTTGAGACAAACCTAACAATCCTTGTGATCTATCCCGAAATATTTCTACTCCAATCACATAGGATGCCTCACCCATATCCTTCATTTCAAAGTGTTTAGAGAGATATTTCTTTATATCATGTAACATGCCTATGTTATTTGCAGCAAGCAAGATATCATCAACATATGGGACTAAAATAGAAAATTTACTCTCAATGACCTTTATGTAGATACACCGATCAACGGTGATCTCTACAAAACCATAAGACGTGATGATATCATTAAACTTAAGATACCATTGTCGGGAAGCTTGTTTCAGTCCATATATTGATTTTCTCAACTTACACACCATAAGTTCTTTGTTTGTGGTCAAGAACCCTTCAGGTTGGTCAATATATACTTCCTCCTCTAAATCTCCATTTAGAAAAGCGGTCTTTACATCCATTTGGTAAAGCTCAAGGTCATAATGAGCCACCAAAGCCAAAACAATTCTCAAAGAGTCTTTCTTTGACACCGGTGCGAAAGTCTCTGTGTAGTCAATGCCATCTTTTTGAGTGTATCCTTTAGCAACCAATCTAGCCTTATACCTTTCAATGTTGCCCTTGGAGTCCCGTTTGGTCTTAAAGACCCACTTGGACCCAACTGTCTTGGAACCCTCAGGCAACTCAACTAAATCCCATACTTGGTTGTCACTCATCGATTTCATTTCTTCTTTCATGGCAATTAACCAATTTTCAGAATTGTCACTTCCCATGGCTTTCTTAAATGAAACTGGATCTTCATCAATGCTTAAGTCACATTCACTTTCAAGAGAATAAACCACATAATCATCTGGAATGGCAGATCTTCTTTCTCTTATAGACCGCCTTAATGATTCACGTGGTTCATTTGTCTCTTCTTGTACTATGACCGGTTCATTTATTTTGTAATACCCGAGAATTTATTTTTGATAATTTCCGGATCATCTAGACCTGACCGGTTAGGACTCGTTCTGAGTCCTTAATATTTTTAATAAAAATCCGACATTTTAGTCAGGCCGTTAGTTGGGCCCAATTCTTTTTAGATATTTCAGCCCCGTGGCCCATGTTGGATGATAGGAAGCCCTTACCTTCTTTTTTTTTTTAACCTAGCCGTGGCTTCCTTTTCTTTCTTCTCAACCGCACGCCTCCCACTTCCTCTTCCTCCTTCCCTTTATGTTTTCCCTTCAAAGCAGCCAAGGAAGCTGGTGGATCGGCCGCCTCGTGCAACGCCGGGCCAGAGACGGGCGTCTTCCACTGCACCTGTCTACGTCAAGGTGTCGAGGAACTTGTTTCGACCTTCTTCATCGGCAGTCCAGGTAGTCTTTCTCAGATATGTCGTCCCTCTCAACAACGAGCCTAGTCCTCCAGATATGAAGCTCCAATTCCGACGCAAGAGGAGCTGCACCAAGGTGGGCCGCCTCCAGTTCCGTCGCAGAGGAGCTGCGCTAGGGAGGGCCGCCTCCTATTCCAACGCCTGGGGAAGCTGTGCTAGGGCTAGAACCTTTCCGCCGCCTTCTCCTTCCCTCACTTACTCTCGCGCCGGACGTGCTCCTCCACTGCAGGCTGGCTGCCGTACTACCTGAGGGCTGCACATGGAGTCGACGCAAGATGTGTGCCTTCACTGAAGAACGGTCGTCGGGATCTCGCTTCACTGTAGACGACTGAGAATGCACAAGTGCGGGTTGATACTGGTGACTGTAGGTGGGGAGAGTAACCCAAGAGATTGGATCATGAAGAGGGGTAACAAGAACGCGGAATATTCGTGGTGGCTGAATGTCGGCAATAAAGAGTTATATCAAGGATCAGGTAACAAAATAATCAATTCCAGCAAGTGATAGTACGTACCGTGTGGGGAGGGATTGTAAGGATCTGGTGCGACCTTCTTAGGACATGGGTTTGTCATATGGGGAAGAACACGGATCAGGGTAAGCGGGATTGGAAAGACAAAGAAGAAGGTGAGATTTCTATGGTTATTGTGATTAAAGGGGGAATATATGAGGGGATGTATGGTATATTTGTTCTAAGGTAATGAATGTCATGTTTGCGCGAGCAAAAGCTAAGTCAAGTGTTGTGACTCGCATGGCGAAGCCATAATGGCTATGACATGAAACGAGGAATCTAGATTAGGGCAACGCAACAAGCTTAGAGTTATGATGTTAGTGATTGGTGGAGTTATGAGTGGGTCTTTCAGTGATTGTAGTTGGAAAATTTCGCCTAAGGACATACGGGTACGGTTGTGAAGTTGTTCATGGATACCAAAAAAAAAATGTATAAGGTGACCAACAAGAGTAAAAGAAGACTGAAGTTTTGAAGTTTGATGTCTATATGAGATGTACCAGGAGTACATGAAAGATTGAGGTTAGATCCTCTACGATCGTTGACGTTATATAAGAAAATGAAGTGTAAATTTCTATGCCTAATTGAAGAAACGATGTGTATGGTGAAAGCTAATGTAGAATACGGAGAGCTCCTCCCATATGTTGGGATGTCAGAGGAAGTGAAGAAGATGATATCGATTTGTTATATGGCATGATTGAGTCTTGTAGTTAGGACTTTTGTGACTAAACACATGCGAGAGATCAAGAGATTTTATTATCGCCTTCTTTTAAAAGTAAAAAGAAGGGTTAAGCTGAATTATTGCCTAACTAAGGCTTCAAGAGTCGGAAGACTCAAGCAAGTCCCACAAGTTTGGGAAATGAAGGATTTGTAAAAGAAAGACGGTCGACATTGTAGCTACGAATGGAGCATTACACGTGTGGAAGGATGTCACCCCAACAGATCGGGGTGGACCACTTGTCAAGCGTAGGATCACGTTGTGTCGGTTATTACGATGTGATTAGTAGAGAAAAGATTGAACCCAAGATAGCACGGATTCCAATGAATCGGAATGTGGATTTTACCGCTAAGATTGATTTGGGCTCAACTCCCATTTCCAAGGCGCCGTACAGATGACATCAATAAATGATACCCGTGAAGTAACTCGAATTAAGGAAGCAATTGAAGGATCAATTGCAATTGCAAGCTCTTGACGACAAGGGTTCGTTAATACACTACATGGGGAATTTGGAAGTATATCTTGAACTCTTATTTTAAGTTCATATTGGAGTACATCTTGAACTCTTGATTTGAAGTTCACGTTATGTTATATCTTGAATTCTTGATTTGAATTTGTTATAGAGGACACCAGTTTGCGAAGAGAGAGACGGTTATCTCCGTTTGTACATCGAATACTATAAGTTGAGCAAGATGATGATGAAGGACAAGTATCCCTTACAACGAATGGGAGATCAACTCAATCAGCTGCAAGGGTCGGTATTCTCTTCTAAGACTAATTTAAGGTCTGATTGTCACCAATTGAGAATTTGAGATTGGGATATTATAAATACACCATTCCGGGCAAGCTATGGTCACTATGAATTGTAGTAATTCCATATGGGCTTACTAATGCCCCGGATGAGATACTTTGGGTCTACTCTCGAAGAGGGGAGAAGGTGTATGACAAGTTGTCTTGGGATGAAAATCCCCGAGGGATGTGAAAGAAGTTACAAGTTTTCTTGGATGTGTTGGTCATTACCGGATTAGTGGAGAAATTCTCCAAAGTAACACCATCTATGGTTAACCTACTCCTGGTGACAATGAAGTATCAAGATGGACGAAAATTGACAATGGAGTTGTTGAGAGTTAAGAGGAGATTCATTGATGCAACTGTTTTCAAATTTCCTCGAGGTAAGATGGGTTTGAGGTGTACAAGTGATTCTCCAAGACAAGGTCTTGATTGAGTATTAAGGGACGATCCGACTGGGTCACATTAAGGAAACCGGACCAAGCGAGTATATTGCAAAGAGCATTAGACGCTTAGTAATGTTCTGGCAGAAGAAAGATCATTGTTTATGAGTTGATAGTAAGGATCTTCCTATAGGTAAAGTCAAGTAGGCCCAACGGAAGAAATAAAGTTTTTATAGTTTATTTTTAGTAAAACTTTTAAAAGAGCTAAAAGTGAGTTGAGGGAAGCAACCGTCGATATCTTAAAGCGGATTGAGAAGTTATTTATCGACTAGCACTCTTGCCCATAATAGAGGGTGTACACCAAGCGTCCTACATGCCTCAGTTAAGAGAGTACATACCGGATGCAAGACACATAATTAACTACGAGAACCTGACAGTCGAGCCGGTTTGTACTTTGGTGGAGTATCTGGTGACCATCTTAGAGCTTAGTACTGGACGTCTGCAGTTTAAAGTTATACTGATGTTGAGGATCCATTAATCTAGACAAAGAGCCGATGAGGATACATGGGAGACATATGATAGCATTAGGAGTAGTTGTCCAGAGTTCGTTGCGGAATTAGTCGCGCCCCTGCACCGACGAGTTAGTACTCGGACTTTGAACGATGTAACCTATTTAACTATATATGTAGTTTGAGTATTTGTTATTTCATGTGTTGCATGTTTATAATCGTTTAGTGATACTTCTATGTTTAAAAGAGTAGAACGAAGACTCTATAGAAGAAACTTAGAAACTTCGGTTGTAGTTATAGGAGGTTATGTGAAGGATGCTTCTTTCTATTAGTTTCGGGACGAAACTTTTTTTTGGGGGATCTAATGTAATACCCGAGAATTTATTTTTGATAATTTCCGGATCATCTAGACCTGACCGGTTAGGACTCGTTCTGAGTCCTTAATATTTTTAATAAAAATCCGACATTTTAGTCAGGCCGTTAGTTGGGCCCAATTCTTTTTAGATATTTCAGCCCCGTGGCCCATGGTGGATGATAGGAAGCCCTTACCTTCTTTTTTTTTTTAACCTAGCCGTGGCTTCCTTTTCTTTCTTCTCAGCCGCACGCCTCCCACTTCCTCTTCCTCCTTCCCTTCATGTTTTCCCTTCAAAGCAGCTAAGGAGGCCGGTGGATCGGCCGCCTCGTGCAACGCCGGGCTAGAGACGGGCGTCTTCCACCGCACCTGTCTACGTCAAGCTGTCGAGGAACCTGTTTCGACCTTCTTCATCGGCAGTACAGGTAGCCTTTCTCAGATCTGTCGTCTCTCTCAACAACGAGCCTAGTCCTCCGGATACGAAGCTCCAATTCCGACGCAAGAGGAGCTGCGCCAAGGTGGGCCGCCTCCAGTTCCGTCGCAGAGGAGCTGCGCTAGGGAGGGCCGCCTCCAGTTCCAATGCATGGGGAAGCTGTGCTAGGGCTAGAACCTTTCCGCCGCCTTCTCCTTCCCTCACTTACTCTCGCGCCGGACGTGCTCCTCCACTGCAGGCCGGCTGCCGTACTACCTGAGGGCTGCACATGGAGTCGACGCAGGATGTGTGCCTTCACTGAAGAACGGTCGTCGGGATCTCGCTTCACTGCAGACGACTGCCTTGCCGCCACCGGCTTCTACTCCGGCGCCACTAGGACCCTTCTCCGGCGACAATCCTCCCCTCTTTGCAGTCCAATTTGTGAAAATAGTGGGTGAGGTATTCTTGTGTCTTGTGTACTGATTTCTATTAAGTGAAGTTGTGAGTTTTAGATGAGAATGTTAATTGGTATGTGATGAGATGCATGTAGGATATTGTGGCATGTTAAAATGTGGATTCTAGAATGATTGTAATTTGGGTCTGGATTATTCTATGTATGTGTTTGTATGGTATTTGGTGATGTTGAAGAATATGTCGAGTATTTGTAGACGGGTAGTAATCAAAGTTGATTGGAATATCCGTTTTAAGAAGTGGAGAGGCTTGTTTATATCAAGTGGTTGTGAAGGATATGTAAGTTGTGAATTTGTATGTTAGATGAATGTTGTAAAATGGAATGGTATGATGGTAATAGAAGTATTTTGTGGACTAGCAATGAGGACGAGTTAAACGTTAGATGCATGATCTAAGTTAGCTTCTTTTGATAGTAATAGATTATAGTCTGGCTTTGTACGTTTATGGGTTCCTTGGAACTTTTGGAATTTTAGTAGTAGCGTTTAGTTGACCTTAGTTAGTATTGTTAAGGAGCGTGAAAGTCGGAGAAGCTTTCAAGCTTAGTATAACTATTCTTTTTATTGTTGGACATCAGATTATTGGTTTTAGAAAAAGTCTAGGAGTCTTTCTAGAATTTTTAGGGTTTTCAGATTTAGGGGTAAAATTGTCTTTTCTCAAAGTAAGGCTAGATTGAGTGTCTTCTCTTAGATGATCTTGTTAACTTAGAATTATAAAACTTCTAAGAGTATGAATATAATTTTGATCCAAGTCTTCCTTTATAACCAGGTGTTTGACATCTTATCCTTACGGAATCGAGTAGTAGTATTATCGGGATTTTGACTCGATTCAGGTAAGTCTCCGGACTTACTTAGCTCGTATTCTCTGTATTAGTTTCAATGTGTGCTTGGTGGTGTGTGTTTATTGTTTATGTGTGTGTTTATTGCTTATGTTATAACATCTAAACCGGTAATATGACCACCGCCTTTATATGTTTATATTTGGCCCAAGTGTATGATAACGGGCGGTGACCGCTTGTCCAGTCCAAAATGGGGATGACTGGGAGGTTCCTTGCGACCAGCCCATCGGGTGATGCTGATCCGCATCAAGTACAAACCCGTATGGTGAAAGGGGACAAGGGCGAGATCTTTAAGATTCTCGTGTCACAAAAGAAGTTGAATTAGAACGGGATATGACCTAATAATAAAAAGATAATAAACCGGATTGTGTGTTTTGGAACATGTTGTGTGTTTATGATGCCTTATGTGTGTGTGTGTGCGAATACCATGATTCTAATGCCTTGAATGCTAGCTAACGGTTTTATACCGATATTGTTGTAGTTGCCTTGCAGGTTAGGGGCGCGGCCGAAAGATCCGGAAGAGTGGGCAGCCGGGGTCCGTACTTTTTAGGATGGGTTTTGGGGGTTGTTTTTATGTATTGTTTAGGGTATTATGTATGTTGCATGTATGGCAGTTGCCTTTGGCGTTGTATCTTGGCTGAAGTCTTTCGCTGTTTTCTTTTGGGGTTCATATCATTGCATTAAAATGAATTTTGGTTTTGCCTTTATTTGTGTCTTGTTGTAAGATCCAGTGAAATTGTTGTCAGGCTAAGGGTCGGGACCCATTGTGAGGTCCTAACCCGTAGCGCTCCGAATCCCGTGGATTCGGGGTGTGACAAAGTGGTATCAGAGCCCTAGGTTGACAACAATGGCACTCGCAATCTTCTAAAGGACGAATAAGGAATAAACAGAACCCCGCGGGTTCTGAGTTTTCGTTTTCAAAATCACATGCATGAGTCGGGGTAGAATATACGGACCACCACTCCTTCCGTGGATCTCGGCAGCATAGTTTATTGGATTTTTAGTATATATATATATATATAGATATGTGTAGTTATGGAGATATTTATCGTGAGCCTAGGATGTTGTTGAAATATTATTATATGTGGATTATAGTTATGCATGATGGACTTGTTATGTGAAAATGAAGGCATGATTTTTATATTGATATTTGTACATGTGGCATGATGATATCATATAAGTGTTGGGACCTTGTTTTGTTGTAATAGTTTTGCTTGGATGTGATATGTTGGTTATAGCAATGTGGACATAGGACTTATATAGTCATATACATGTACTAGGATATATAGTAGCTGTTCGCTCCAAACGGTGTGTGCAAGCTTTAAATTTATAACCCTAGACGTAAGCTTAAAACAAGGATGCGAACCCGCAGTGTACGGGTCAATCGTAGTAAAAAGCAAGGAATTCCAAGGGTCGATCACAGGGACTTAGTGAAACAAAGTCCAATTACGGTATGCTTATGTGTAAATACTAACCACAAGAGGTAATCAAAACAATCAAAGATGATATAGAAGTCAATAAAGGAAATATGCAATTCTAGGGATTAAAGCATCTAGTTGTGGTTCCAACTGAAGATCTAAAGATAAGCGGACAAAGCTGAGGTTTTTGCATGGGGAAGGTGTTACTAAAGTGGAATAGATCACCGGGTAAGTCTCACTACTCACTAATCCTAAACCGTAACTCCTATTACCGGGTAAGTCTCAAGGAATCAAGATAAAGAACTATAACCTCAAACTAACACACCATCTAAGGGAATAGAATCAACCTTTACCGGGTAAGTCTCAGGCTAACTCACAAAGATGGGATGAAAGCACACTCAAACCCCAATAAAGGATAAACCTTTATTACCTACACTTATGATCTTAGGTAAATAAACTAAGGAATTACCGGGTAAGTCTCATCCTAAGCTTGCATTGAACCAGAAAAGGTGTAATAAGAATAGGATTTGGCAAACTCTAACACTTAACTCTCAGTTTAGGATCAGATAAGTCACCTCGGTCAGCCAAATTCCACCCTGGCCGAGATGTTCATCGACTGAGCGAGATGCTTAGGGTTAAGGTTAAAGACTCGAACTTTCAGGGTCCTACTGGAATCTAAGATTATTCTATCATTGTTTTTCCCACAACCTTCAGCCAATCACCCTAGAATCACACAAGGAAATTAGCCACTCATCATCATGAAAGCAATGATCAAATATATGGGAAGAAGGTGAATATTTGAACAAGAAGAATTTAATGAAAAGACTTCAATAACTGAATCAAATATCACAACAAAAGCGTTCCTTGGATAGAAATCCAACAAGGCAAGACAACAAAGAAGGGAATCTAAGACAATCTTACTAAAAACCCTTCAAAAGCTATAAAAGCTATAATCTTCCTTCTTCAATCTTCAAAAAGGTTCTTCAAATCTCCCAACTGGAGTATGGCTGCTGTGGTGTAAGAGGGGTGATAGCGGATGTCGGATTTGTGGGAAATCCGACCCTTTTTATAGGAAAATAACCCTCCAAAGATAATCTATCTTAGAAAGATCTTTTCCCATAAATATAGGTAAAATATAGGATCTGAATTATCTTCTTCCTTCCAGGAGCCAAGCCCAAAAATATAAGATCTCTTTCCAAAGATAAAAGATCTCAGCCAAGAATAAAAATATTCTCGCCGCGTCCCAAGTGTTCGCTTCGGTCGAGTCGACTTCTCTGGATCACTTCGGTCGAGGTGAACCTGTGGTCAACCGAGGTGAGTCACAACTGAATGTGAAATCTCTCAAATCTGGTCCAAAGTGAATCTCTAATCCATGGCTATGCTTCCTGGATGGTTTCTTATGTTCCTGAATGTAGCTCCAATGACTCCATAGCTCCTTTTCGATGCAAAACGTGCCATTTTACCTACGATTACAACAAAACTAGGTTTAGACCTCGATTCTCGCAAAGGTAGATGAAATGGTAATATAATCAAATATTATACATACAAACATGCAGATTATTGAAGATAAAACGTCCAAACAAATCCCAAAATATAGACTATAATTCATGCTATCAAAATACCCCATACTTAGCCCTTGCTTGTCTCCAAGCAAGTTCCGCATATAAAAGACAAGATAGAATGGATTAATAGTCAAGAAGATCAATGAAAAGTCTTTCAAAAAACATTTTTTTGGTGTGCAACAATCATAGATCACTCTAAGAGAATACTTCACGGAATTTAAAATCAAAACATGATTAAAACATTTTATAAATATAAGCAAGTTGTTCATCTTTGCATAAAATCATAGAATGCATAATAAGTCATAATTTATCGAAATTAATCATGTATAATCCAGTTTAAACCGCTAAGTCAATCAACAAGCTCGAGGTCTCAAGAGCTTCCCAAAAGAAAGGTCAAGAAACGTGTAGGGTAGGGATGTATGTAAGGCAATGTGGTGCTAGAATCCGGGAAAAGGATGAACTTCACTTTCACTTTGACTTGCAACATCTTCCACCAATAAGCTTTGCTTATTTCACACTTTTTCCTTTTACTTTACTTTTTGGGATGCATGGACAGAGGTGCACAATAACCAAAGCCTAGGAAATCAGCAATCATCAATTTATTGAGACGCATCAAACCCTTGATGCACATACCATGACCCGTTAGGAATATCGCTCAATCCGACTTTGGTAAGACACAAACACCCGGCTATGTTAATGGTGCCGAGTTACTCATCATCATGATTGACTTCCCCAAACCTATTATTACTTTCTAACACTTTCACTTCCAGCCAACTTCTCAACTTTAACTTCACTTGCTTTTGCCACTCCGCTTGCTTCCAAATTCCCGGATAGGTAAAGGGAGGCAAAATGTATATGAGGGGCTAAGCATGATCAAGAAGAAGAAGAGAGAAGAATGAATTGCCTTGGTCTTTCCAGGAAGAAAGTGAGAGAACTTATCTTGCGGTGTCAACCTTCAAATTCAACATAATTTGAATAAAAACAAAGTATTAAGCATGCCAATAATTTCAAACAAAGCATTTAGCAACTTAAACATATTATAAAACCTTTCAAACACATAAAGATTTCAAAACCAGTCAGTAAACAAGATCTTCACTGAGATCATATCCAGATAAGAAGCACAAAAATCGTTTTCTAAAACTCTCAGTTAACATACCTCGGTCGAGGTGTTCTTAGGTCAACCGAGGTGAAACACCTCGTTCGGCCAGAATTGCCCCGGACGAGGTCCAAATTTTTTTTTTAAAACCAGTTTTCTTTCAGTTTCGACGTTTTTCTCAATCAAATAACCTGTAAGTATGCATGTAGTCTCAGATAAACACATAGATGCAAAAGTGAAGCATAAATATGCATAAATATCCGGTCAATTAAAGTCATACATCACATAAGTCAAATACATCAATAAACACCCCATACTTAGGACACACTGTCCCAATGGGTCAAAATAAGTCTAAGGACAGGATACTCACCGAACATAGCTAAACTGCATGAAGAAGTAAGAAACAGCTCCCAATAAGACCATCTCGGTTGGCGAAGCACATCTCGGTCGAGGTGTTCTGACAGTACCCGAGATGTATCTCAGTAAAGCTCGTTTCCTCAACTTCTCGAAATTTTGTTCTTCCAGTGTAGCTCCTGAACTGTGATCCTTCCTTTTGGAATACCTGGTTGTTGTCTAGAGGAAAACAAAAACAAAGCAACTATCTAAACTAAACTAGAAAAGGGAGAAGAAAGCAATACCTTGGGTTGCCTCCCAAGAAGCGCTTGGTTTAAGGTCGCTAGCTGGACCCTTCTCCATAGAATTACTCAATGTACCTTGAACACCATGGAGTGCTCATCACATCCATCATAAAATTCTTCCAAAAAGGTTCCGGTTCCTAATTTCACCGGCAAATGGTAAGATCTCCCACGTACAAGCTTGTACGGTTTGATTCTCACTGGAATCCTTCTAGCCTTCCTGCACTTCAATGGGACATAATCTAGCCTTGCGTCCCATCCTTTCCTTGATCGAGAAAACAACTTCTCGAGAATCCTAGTAGCTTCCCCATCTTTAGCATGGGGATGGTACAAGGTCCTTAGCATGCGAGGGACCCCATACTTGAACAAGAGACACTTAATCGCCTTAACGGTGTAGTGCTTACAAACTCCACTCCTTATAATCCAAGGAGTATCTTCTTCCAACAGTTTCAAGGGAGGTTTCATCTTGATCTTAGGAGGTTCTTTCGGAAGAGACCTCCAACTCTCCGGTGCATTCCTGAAAAATTCAGAAATTTTAATAGGGATTTGAAATGAAGTAGGAGAATGTACCTCGTAAAGTTCTCCAAAGCTTGAGACAAGTTTCATGTTGGGTTGATATTCCACACACAAAATCCCTCCCAACTCAGCTGATCTTTCTTCCACCTTGACCACAGTCTCAGTAATTTGGCCAAGGTTCTCCGTATGTTGCAGTTCTACAGATTTTTCCTCCACCTCGGCCGATCTCTCTTTCACCTCGGCCGAGGTCTCAACAGTTAGGTCGAAATCTTCTTCTCCCTCAAAAGCTTCAGGAGAAACTTCTGGTTTGATTGGAGGGATGCTTGGAACTTGCAGCACTTCCTTATGCTCCTCTTCCGGCTTAGCATAGGATAGGGTGCTTTCCTTGAGCTCCTCCACCTTCTTCATCACCCTCTCCCATCTTGATTCAAGAGAATCTTCAAGGGGTTGCTCACAAATCTTTTTAGGGACATTCAGTTCATCCCACATTGCAAGTTCATGCTTAATGGCCTCTTCTCTTTCCCATTCATTGTTGAACCAATAGAAGGAGTACTTCTCCTCCAAGTATTCATAATGGTCCGCCCTAGCACTTTGCCTTGCTATCCAGGCTGGATCAAATGTAGTCATCGGAAATCCTGAAAACTACAAAACTCATAGAAAGAGTAGTTAGTAGCAACAGGGGCAAGTGCCCCGAAAGCAAACCGCAACCGGCTCGGTCTACACTCGACACGTCATTTTCTATACTCTCGAATTCCTTGTTATGTGGGTTAGGACCCATCACGCTTCCGCTGTGTTACTTTGATAATTATGTTGTCACCCATTAATCATAAGGGCCTTTTCCCGTGAGTCCAAAATGATTGACCCCAAAACTCTTCCTCTCAATTACACCATATGTCCTATCCGGATGAAGTACCCAATACCTTCCTTATTTGCCTTAAGGAACTAAGATAACGGTTGGAAGACGACCTCTTCCGTTTACTGTTGGAATTCTTCTAACATGGATCTAAAACTCTCTGACTCAACCGGAGTTGATCTTAACCAGCCAGTAAGAAATCTCTAATTCAATTCTCTCCATGCCTTTAGTTAATCAAAGAAGGTTGTCATTACCTACTTGAGGAAATTCTCCAAGGTGTCGGTAAGGCTAATTTTTATAATTCTACAGTCACAATTATCTTTTCTTAACGGCACCCTATTCCTCAATACCAAAAGAAACACTTGTACGTCCTCCGTTGACGTCAGTCAGCTTATAGTTGACTTATTTCAATATCCTGAACTCTCTCTTCTCATGCTCTACTGGCATAAAATTTGGTAAGCACCAACTACTTGGTTAATCCCTTTCCCTTCGTTAGCTCGTTCTATCTCTTTCACTGCTGTTTTCCTTAGAGTCAACTCTCTTTCTCGAGTCCCCTAGGTCATTCTCACATGTTCCTTCATTTGTGTTGTTTATAATATTTCTCTGTTGAACTCCATTGACTCGGCTACCGGCCTCCTACTCCTTTTGATACTGACTTCGTGATTCCTCACCACTTTTTATCTCTCTGACGAGGTCAAAACTTCTCTACACTTGTGGGTTCTATCTTCGCTCTTACACTCAATTGTAACTCTTCTCTCCATGCATCTCTTAGTCACAAGAGTTTCTTCCGCATATATCACAGGAGAATCATCATTCTTCCTTGTATGAAATGATACGCACAATCTGTCTTGGCGGACATAGAACTTTATCTAAAGTGTATACTTCTTACTCCTCTAGTTCTCCTTTTAAAATCCGTCTGTACTAGTTGTGATATGTACCTTTTTCCTAGCCAGTAGGTAGTAAATCCCTTACACCATTCCCTTGGTCTCAAATAACAAAAGGGGTTCATTCCTGTTCGCCTAATCTTTCTTCTTAAGTTCTTAATTAAAGTGACTGACGCGACTCGATCTGTGTTATTTATTAGGTAACTAGTACGTGTACCAATTTAACTTCACATTTGTCGCCGTTGATCTCTTGAAGGATCCTCCAGATGTCTATAAAATTCTTTCATAAGTCTTTGGTTATCCTCCTTATCTGTCAACCAGTTACTACTAGTTGACCCGCACGTTTTATGTCTCCGATTTTACCAACCAGTTTGTAGTTGACCTTCTATAAGATTCCGGACTTATTGTTCTTCAATCTCTTTGAAGTTTGATACACTTGGTGAAATCTATCTCCTCCAATTTCTTGGTTAACACTCCTCCAACTCCTTCCAAGTCTGCACTTCTCTTGTTCTCTTATGGAATCACTATACTCTTCTGAGTCTAGTCCTAACATTCATATGTCTTCAAAGGGTTTATTAAGTCTTCCACGATAACTTGTAAGCGTCTCTTCACAATTCTTCTTACTTTGTTCATCGTTTGTTCGTGTTTCCCTGATATGACCGTTAATGTTGGTAACTTAGATCTTTATGTGAATGAGAAGTTATTATGGACTCTCTAGTCCACCAAAATAACTTTCCCACATTCTTCCATTAGTTTGGTGTTGTGTTGTAATGCCACATTTATAGAATTCCGTTGTCTTAATTTCAGACTTCTACTGTATTTGATACTTACGTCATGATTTCTTGCAAACTCTTGCATCTCTGAGTAGGTCAAACCGTCTCTATGATGATGAAATTTATTTCACGTCTTTAAACTCATTTGTCAATGGTTGTCTTGTACTCCTTTAATTCTTCGCCTCAGGTCAGCACCTTATCTTCTTTGTACTCTCATGCCCATGCTTACATGTGGCGGCGTTTGCCTTGATTGTAACATCTTTTATTCTGCAAATCTTGGTTGTACTCCGTTCTGTATGATTCTTGTTCCCTTATCGTTATCTCTAATCCGACCTCTCGTCGTCTCTTACATGATTCTTCTAATTCATCTCTCAGCCTCATACGAGCAAGTCCCTTGTATGACTTCCTGTTCCTTCTGCCTGAGTTGACTCGGGGATTCCTTTCCCATCGGACGGTACTTATGGTGAAAATTGTCTTCACATCTGTACTTCTTTGCCCACTCGTTCTTCGGATGATTTATATGGTCACAAGGACGCCCACCAGAGTATAATACTTAATCCTCGGTCTGAATCCATTATCTTGTGTTGAAAGCTCTTCAAGTCCGTTACCGATTTATCATGAGGCGATAAGCGATTCATGATATCATAACTAAAGGATATAGGGTATCCTTTAGGATACTAACATGCTAAACATACACATTTATATAATCATACATTAAAACATATCAATATAACTCTATATACTAACATCTATCATTCCAAGTTGCAGAGATCCACGGAGAACGATGGTGGTCCGACGTACTACTAACCCAACAACCCGACTATGCACGTGTGTAAAAACAGAAATCCGTTTTGAAAATCTTAGACCCCTTTCGGGTTCTAGTGATTTTATACATTCGGTCTTTTAGAAGATTTCAAGTGCCATTGTTGCCAACCCAGAGCTCTGATACCATGTTGTAACACCCCAAATTCTAAGAACTCAGGGAGCTACTGGTTAGGACCTCACAATGGGTCCCGACCTTGGTTTAACAACAACTTCACTAAGATCTTACAACAAGGCACAAATGTAATTAAAAACAATTTCCAAAATATAATATTTTTACTGGTGTGAAAGTACACATGTGACAGCCTTACAAACATATATAAAGATACATAACATGCATGACGTATGGAAGACTCCCCCGTCCCCATCTAATGAGTACGTGGACCCGGCTGACCATCCGTTCCGGATCACTCTGCAACTGTCTATCTCTACAAATCTACAACACGGATAAACCGTTAGCTAACAATCCAAATATAAGTAGAATAACAACAGCACAAACACACGTAGAAACAAAATAAACAAACATCATGCTGGTACTCAACCGTTTATTATCTATTAATTAGGTGATTCATCTTATTCAATTTTACAATTGTGGCACGAGAGCTATTAACAGTTCTCGCCTCCGTTCCTTATCCAACTGGGTGTAGGTCTAGCTGACCTCCGCCGGTAGCATCACTACAAACCGAGTATGGACTAGTCCCTAAAGAAACCCCCAACGCCCGCAAGCTAACTGAGCAGAATGCCACCGCCCGTTACTCTTAGGCCAAGTATAGGTCGGTAAATATCTATCACAACCTATAACTCTAAACATCTCAATCACACACCACTATCATCATTCATGCTCATATTTAGAAGTCAGCTAAGTAAGCCCAAAGGACGTACCTGTTATAAATCTCGACTCTCTGTAAACCAAACTCGCTCTGTAAACTGTAGCAACTCAGTTGTCTGCCAAAGGAGATAAGTGCATTAGCACACTCCCACGTAATTAGAAGTCTAAGACTTCTAAGATAGAAGATCGTAATAGGACATAACCAATTACAATACTAATTTATGGTAAAATGACTATTTTACCCTTGGTCCCGAAACTCCCAGAATTTCCCAAACTCAAGTCTAAACTTCTATTTGAGACTATAAAGTCATATTATAAGTCCTAAAGTTTAGTTTGGTTACAAACTGTCACTTTTCTTATTTCCTATTTTCCGAAAGATCGTAAAGGTCCAACTTCGGTTTCAAATATAAAATTCGTAAAAGCTTATAAAAATTCCAAAACAATTCTCTAGATCATCTATGATGTTCCCTCTACCCTTAGGAGCAAGAATTTTTCAAAACTGTTCATCCATCATTTTTATAAAAATTCCAAAGTTGGTTACAACACTTGAAGTTTCCTATACTTAGCCAAAATCTGAGTACACTTTGAAAAATCATACATCCCAAACCACTCGCTGGATACCTCTCAAATTTTAATATGTTCTACAACAATATGTAAACTATATCATATCCAAAATTCAAGCCCAACGGATATCAAGAGCTTATTCAAAATCAGCTCACAAAACAGCATCACTTGCTGTTTTCCCCAACACTCAACACATATATAAAAACGTCAACTTTGAAACACAATAACTCTCAAACCGTAACTCCGATTCTTCCCAAATTTTAATATGATCTACAAAAAGATGTCAACTATATCATATCAAAAATTCAAGCCTAGCAGAGATCAAAAGCCTATTCAAAACTATCTCACAAAACAACATCCCATGCTGTTTTTCTCAACTCAGCACATTAATAAAACTGAACTTTGAAACCCCATATCTCTCAAACCATAACATGGATTCCTCTGAAATTTTAGTATGATTTACTTTTAAATACCATCTATAACATATCCAAAAACTAGCCAAAAAGGAAGAGTATAGCTTACCCAAAATTGGACCCGAAGTTGACTGCTCGTAAATGTTGGAAAGCTGAAAAAGAAGTAACAGCTCCTTGTAATTGCTCCTTTGGCTGCAAAGTATGGGTTCTAGGATGGCTTAGCAGCAGCTACGCATATATATATATATAAACGGAGGGAAGGAAGAGCATGTCATACTCACTATAATCTCGACAAGGAGGGAGGAGGGGCGCCTTGGTCTGTTGTGCTTACCCAATGGCTCAACAGCAAGTAAGGAAGACCATTGCGTGCAGAAGGATGGCGTCGGTTTGTGCTGGTTGGTGACAGAAATATGAAGAGTGAAGAGGATACATGTGCTCAAGAAGGGAGGATGCAATGGATCTCGTACAGAAGGACGGACCGATCGTCAAATCTCGCTCAGCAGACTGGGCGTGCTTCTGTATATCGATGGTGCTGATTAGGATGCAAGGGATCTGCGTAGACTGGGCGTGCTTCTGTAGATCGATGGGGCTGCACGTGATCCTGGAGCAGTTGAGGTAAACCGATCGTCAAATCTCGCTCAGCAGATCGTGGGAAGAAGGAGTGAAGGCCGGCGTGATCTTGTGCATTTAGGGGAAAAGATTTGCTCCAAATTTCCAGTTACGTAAGATAGGAGAGAGGAGTAAATTCTGAGATCCGCTTGGCCTTCTTCAGCTGCTGGGCCGCGTCATAGGGTTGGGCTGAAGTAAGGGAGAGCTGGACTGAAACAAGGTAAAGGTATGGGCTGGGCAAGATGGCGCTGCTGGGCTGAGGCGGACACTGGGCGCTGGGCAAGCTGATGGCGGCTTCTGGGCTTGTCACAGACTCGTCACAGACTTGTCTGGCCTTGTCACAGACTCGTCACAGACTTGTCTGGCCTTGTCACAGCTTCGTCACAGACTTGTCCAGACCTTGTCACAGCTTCGTCACAGACTTGTCCAGACCTTGTCACAGCTTCGTCACAGACTTATCCAGACCTTGTCACAGCTTCGTCACAGACTTGTCAACGACGAGTCATATTCTAAATTAGGGTTTGGGGCTAAACTTATTATTTTATGTGAAGTCAAGGGATCGGAACTGGTAGGCTACGGAATAGACGGATACGGATCATGTTATAGTTTAGGATTGGTTATAATAATCCTATCATTTTATGTGAAGGTAAGCTACATAAAATGATAAAATTTTATAAAGATCCTATCATTTTATGTGAAGGGAAGATACATAAAATGATAAATTTTATAATAATGTGTCTAACTAAGTAGACGGATATGGGTCAACTGATCGAGATCGGGTTTGTTACAGAAATAAACGGAATAAAAATTCCGGATATTACAGAAATTAGCCACTAATCATCATGAAAGCAATGATCAAATATATGGGAAGAAGGTGAATATTTGAACAAGAAGAATTTAATGAAAAGACTTCAATAACTGAATCAAATATCACAACAAAAGCGTTCCTTGGATAGAAATCCAACAAGGCAAGACAACAAAGAAGGGAATCTAAGACAATCTTACTAAAAACCTTTCAAAAGCTATAAAAGCTATAATCTTCCTTCTTCAACCTTCAAAAAGGTTCTTCAAATCTCCCAACTGGAGTATGGCTGCTGTGGTGTAAGAGGGGTGATAGCGGATGTCGGATTTGTGGGAAATCCGACCCTTTTTATAGGAAAATAACCCTCCAAAGATAATATATCTTAGAAAGATCTTTTCCCATAAATATAGGTAAAATATAGGATCTGAATTATCTTCTTCCTTCCAGGAGCCAAGCCCAAAAATATAAGATCTCTTTTCAAAGATAAAAGATCTCAGCCAAGAATAAAAATATTCTCGCCGCGTCCCATGTGTTCGCCTCGGTCGAGTCGACTTCTCTGGATCACCTCGGTCGAGGTGAATCTGTGGTCAACCGAGGTGAGTCACAACTGAATGTGAAATCTCTCAAATCTGGTCCAAAGTGAATCTCTAATCCATGGCTATGCTTCCTAGATGGTTCCTTATGTTCCTGAATGTAGCTCCAAGGACTCCATAGCTCCTTTTCGATGCAAAACGTGCCATTTTACCTACGATTACAACAAAACTAGGTGTAGACCTCGATTCTCGCAAAGGTAGATGAAATGGTAATATAATCAAATATTATACATACAAACATGCAGATTATTGAAGATAAAACGTCCAAACAAACCCCAAAATATAGACTATAATTCATGCTATCAGTAGCATATGGTTTTTGGACCTTATAGTTAGGATGATAGAAAGCTATCATCGCACCTTGAACAATGCCTTTTGGCTTAGGATAGTGTCACCACGAAGACGAAAATGATCAAGTATCGAGTTGAACATCACGTTTTAGTGAGCACCCCGATGATTCCTCAAACTCCTTAGAGAGCATCTAAGCAGCCATATGAAGACTAGAGATGATGTTAACCACAAGGACAAACAAAGAGAAGAGAACCTCGAGTCAACATAAGCAAAACTGAGATGGAAGATGTACAAATAGGGAAGCAATCTGAAGTTGTGGGAGTGGTTCCGAGAAAGCGATGACTAGTAACAATGAAGTGAAGTCGAGACAACGAAATTATGATTCTTCAAGACGACGCATGGATAACTAAAGACGCGGAGCGGGAAGGAAAGGAGTGCATACTAGCAAGGGTAGAAGTAGTATTTCCTTGAGACGTGAAGTTTTTCCTAGATGATCCTAAGCATGGGAGTCAGAGTGTGAAGTGTGGTCGAACTAATACGAAGATTCATGAGATGCGTAAGTTAAGCTTACAGAAGAACTATAGCGTGAAGTGACGGTTTTTGTGAAAGCTCAAGCGGGAGACTTCTTCAGAAATATGAGAGTTACGAGGAGGATT
Source organism: Fagopyrum homotropicum (assembly GCA_033239125.1). Taxonomy (NCBI): domain Eukaryota; kingdom Viridiplantae; phylum Streptophyta; class Magnoliopsida; order Caryophyllales; family Polygonaceae; genus Fagopyrum; species Fagopyrum homotropicum. Next base: position 31,812,995 of record BSWB01000002.1, on the reverse strand, counting down.
ACATGGAAAAATGTCACATAGTAGAATTACCTTGTAGAGTCAATCGTTTTCCATTATGATGATGAGACTGAGCAATGCTAAGAAGGAGAACGTGCGTGTGGGTGATGATCTTCAGAAGATGAAAGATGAAACAAGGGGCACTGATCGAAAGACTTAAGTTACCAACCAAGAGAAGAGAGAATGGTTATTAACGATAGAGATATAGGGAAGATACACTTACAACACATTATAAAAGGAGCGTAGAAAAGCTAATGGAATTTGAAGTAAAGTAATTGAGCTAGTGAAGTTTAAGGTGGAATACCCCAAGAGGGTATCCATCAGGAGTATGGTAACTTGGAAGTGTGGTCGGAGGGTAAGTCGTTGATCTTGGAAAGGGTCATTAATGAGCTATTCGGTGACCACTGAGAATGCACAGGTGCGGGTTGTACTGGTGACTGTAGGTGGGGAGAGTAACCCAAGAGATTGGATCATGAAGAGGGGTAACAAGAACGCGGAATATTCGTGGTGGTTGAATGTCGGCAATAAAGAGTTATATCAAGGATCAGGTAACAAAATAATCAATTCCAGCAAGTGATAGTACGTACCGTGTGGGGAGGGATTGTAAGGATCTGGTGCGACCTTCTTAGAACATGGGTTTGTCATATGGGGAAGAACACGGATCAGGGTAAGCGGGATTGGAAAGACAAAGAAGAAGGTGAGATTTCTATGGTTATTGTGCTTAAAGGGGGAATATATGAGGGGATGTATGGTATATTTGTTCTAAGGTAATGAATGTCATGTTTGCGCGAGCAAAAGCTAAGTCAAGTGTTGTGACTCGCATGGCGAAGCCATAGTGGCTATGACATGAAACGAGGAATCTAGATTAGGGCAACGCAACAAGCGTAGAGTTATGATGTTAGTGATTGGTGGAGTTATGAGTGGGTCTTTCAGTGATTGTAGTTGGAAAATTTCGCCTAAGGACATACGGGTACGGTTGTGAAGTTGTTCATGGATACCAAAAAAAAATGTATAAGGTGACCAACAAGAGTAAAAGAAGACTGAAGTTTTGAAGTTTGATGTCTATATGAGATGTACCAGGAGTACATGAAAGATTGAGGTTAGATCCTCTACGATCGTTGACGTTATATAAGAAAATGAAGTGTAAATTTCTATGCCTAATTGAAGAAACGATGTGTATGGTGAAAGCTGATGTAGAATACGGAGAGCTCCTCCCATATGTTGGGATGTCAGAGGAAGTGAAGAAGATGATATCGATTTGTTATATGGCATGATTGAGTCTTGTAGTTAGGACTTTTGTGACTAAACACATGCGAGAGATCAAGAGATTTTATTATCGCCTTCTTTTAAAAGTAAAAAGAAGGGTTAAGCTGAATTATTGCCTAACCAAGGCTTCAAGAGTCGGAAGACTCAAGCAAGTCCCACAAGTTTGGGAAATGAAGGATTTGTAAAAGAAAGACGGTCGACATTGTAGCTACGGATGGAGCATTACACGTGTGGAAGGATGTCACCCCAACAGATCGGGGTGGACCACTTGTCAAGCGTAGGATCACGTTGTGTCGGTTATTACGATGTGATTAGTAGAGAAAAGATTGAACCCAAGATAGCACGGATTCCAATGAATCGGAATGTGGAGTTTACCGCTAAGATTGATTTGGGCTCAACTCCCATTTCCAAGGCGCCGTACAGATGACATCAATAAATGATACCCGTGAAGTAACTCGAATTAAGGAAGCAATTGAAGGATCAATTGCAATTGCAAGATCTTGACGACAAGGGTTCGTTAATACACTACATGGGGAATTTGGAAGTATATCTTGAACTCTTATTTTAAGTTCATATTGGAGTACATCTTGAACTCTTGATTTGAAGTTCACGTTATGTTATATCTTGAATTCTTGATTTGAAGTTGTTATAGAGGACACCAATTTGCGAAGAGAGAGACGGTTATCTCCGTTTGTACATCGATTACTATAAGTTGAGCAAGATGATGATGAAGGACAAGTATCCCTTACAACGAATGGGAGATCAACTCGATCAGCTGCAAGGGTCGGTATTCTCTTCTAAGATTGATTTAAGGTCTGATTGTCACCAATTGAGAATTTGAGATTGGGATATTATAAATACGCCATTCCGGGCAAGCTATGGTCACTATGAATTGTAGTAATTCCATATGGGCTTACTAATGCCCCGGATGAGATACTTTGGGTCTACTCTCGAAGAGGGGAGAAGGTGTATGACAAGTTGTCTTGGGATGAAAATCCCTGAGGGATGTGAAAGAAGTTACAAGTTTTCTTGGATGTGTTGGTCATTACCGGATTAGTGGAGAAATTCTCCAAAGTAACACCATCTATGGTTAACCTACTCCTGGTGACAATGAAGTATTAAGATGGACGAAAATTGACAATGGAGTTGTTGAGAGTTAAGAGGAGATTCATTGATGCAACTGTTTTCAAATTTCCTCGAGGTAAGATGGGTTTGAGGTGTACAAGTGATTCTCCAAGACAAGGTCTTGATTGAGTATTAAGGGACGATCCGACTGGGTCACATAAAGGAAACCGGACCAAGCGAGTATATTGCAAAGAGCATTAGACGCTTAGTAATGTTCTGGCAGAAGAAAGATCATTGTTGATGAGTTGATAGTAAGGATCTTCCTAAAGGTAAAGGCAAGTAGGCCCAACGGAAGAAATAAAGTTTTTATAGTTTATTTTTAGTAAAACCTTTAAAAGAGCTAAAAGTGAGTTGAGGGATGCAACCATCGATATCTTAAAGCGGATTGAGAAGTTATTTATCGACTAGCACTCTTGCCCATAATAGAGGGTGTACACCAAGCGTCCTACATGCCTCAGTTAAGAGAGTACATACCGGATGCGAGACACATAATGAACTACGAGAACCTGACAGTCGAGCCAGTTTGTACTTTTGTGGAGTATCTGGTGACCATCTTAGAGCTTAGTACCGGACGTCTGTAGTTTAAAGTTATACTGATGTTGAGGATCCATTAATCTAGACAAAGAGCCGATGAGGATACATGGGAGACATATGATAGCATTAGGAGTAGTTGTCCAGAGTTCGTTGCGGAATTAGTCGCACCCCTGCACCGACGAGTTAGTACTCGGACTTTGAACGATGTAACCTATTTAACTATATATGTAGTTTGAGTATTTGTTATTTCATGTGTTGCATGTTTATAATCGTTTAGTTATACTTCTATGTTTAAAAGAGTAGAACGAAGACTCTATAGAAGAAACTTAGAAACTTCGGTTGTAGTTATAGGAGGTTACGTGAAGGATGCTTCTTTCTATAAGTTTCGGGACGAAACTTTTTTTTTGGGGGATCTAATGTAATACCCAAGAATTTATTTTTGATAATTTCCGGATCATCTAGACCTGACCGGTTAGGACTCGTTCTGAGTCCTTAATATTTTTAATAAAAATCCGACATTTTAGTCAGGCCGTTAGTTGGGCCCAATTCTTTTTAGATATTTCAGCCCCGTGGCCCATGGTGGATGATAGGAAGCGCTTACCTCTTCTTTTTTTTTAACCTAACCGTGGCTTCCTTTTCTTTCTTCTCAGCCGCACGCCTCCCACTTCCTCGTCCTCCTTCCCTTCATGTTTTCCCTTCAAAGCAGCCAAGGAGGCTGGTGGATCGGCCGCCTCGTGCAACGCCGGGCCAGAGACGGGCGTCTTCCACCGCACTTGTCTACGTCAAGCTGTCGAGGAACCTGTTTCGACCTTCTTCATCGGCAGTCCAGGTATCCTTTCTCAGATCCGTCGTCTCTCTCAACAACGAGCCTAGTCCTCCGGCTACGAAGCTCCAATTCCGACGCAAGAGGAGCTGCGCCAAGGTGGGCCGCCTCCAATTCCGTCGCAGAGGAGCTGCGCTAGGGAGGGCCGCCTCCAGTTCCAACGCCTGGGGAAGCTGTGCTAGGGCTAGAACCTTTCCGCCGCCTTCTCCTTCCCTCACTTACTCTCGCGCCGGACGTGCTCCTCCACTGCAGGCCGACTGCCGTACTACCTGAGGGCTGCACATGGAGTCGACGCAGGATGTGTGCCTTCACTGAAGAACGGTCGTCGGGATCTCGCTTCACTGCAGACGACTGCCTTGCCGCCACCGGCTTCTACTCCGGCGCCACCAAGACCCTTCTCCGGCGACAATCCTCCCCTCTTTGCAGTCCAATTTGTGAAAATAGTGGGTGAGGTATTCTCGTGTCTTGTGTACTGATTTCTATTAAGTGAAGTTGTGAGTTTTAGATGAGAATGTTAATTGGTATGTGATGAGATGCATGTAGGATATTGTGGCATGTTAAAATGTGGATTCTAGAATGATTGTAATTTGGGTCTGGATTATTCTATGTATGTGTTTGTATGGTATTTGGTGATGTTGAAGAATATGTCGAGTATTTGTAGACGGGTAGTAATCGAAGTTGATTGGAATATCCGTTTTAAGAAGTGGAGAGGCTTGTTTATATCAAGTGGTTGTGAAGGATATGTAAGTTGTGAATTTGTATGTTAGATGAATGTTGTAAAATGGAATTGTATGATAGTAATAGAAGTATGTTGTGGACTAGCGATGAGGACGAGTTAAACGTTAGATGCATGATCTAAGTTAGCTTCTTTTGATAGTAATAGATTATAGTCTGGCTTTGTACGTTTATGGGTTCCTTGGAACTTTTGGAATTTTAGTAGTAGCGTTTAGTTGACCTTAGTTAGTATTGTTAAGGAGCGTGAAAGTCGGAGAAGCTTTCAAGCTTAGTATAACTATTCTTTTTATTGTTGGACATCAGATTATTGGTTTTAGAAAAAGTTTAGGAGTCTTTCTAGAATTTTTAGGGTTTTCAGATTTAGGGGTAAAATTGTCTTTTCTCAAAGTAAGGCTAGATTGAGTGTCTTCTCTTAGATGATCTTGTTAACTTAGAATTATAAAACTTCTAAGAGTATGAATATAATTTTGATCCAAGTCTTCCTTTATAACCAGGTGTTTGACATCTTATCCTTACGGAATCGAGTAGTAGTATTATCGGGATTTTGACTCGATTCAGGTAAGTCTCCGGACTTACTTAGCTCGTATTCTCTGTATTAGTTTCAATGCGTGCTTGGTGGTGTGTGTTTATTGTTTATGTGTGTTTATTGCTTATGTTATAACATCTAAACCGGTAATAGGATCACCGACTTTATATGTTTATATTTGGCCCAAGTGTATGATAACGGGCGGTGACCGCTTGTCCAGTCCAAAATGGGGATGATTGGGAGGTGCCTTGCGACCAGCCCATCGGGTGATGCTGATCCGCATCAAGTACAAACCCGTATGGTGAAAGGGGACAAGGGCGAGATCTTTAAGATTCTCGTGTCACAAAAGAAGTTGAATTAGAACGGGATATGACCTAATAATAAAAAGATAATAAACCGGATTGTGTGTTTTGGAACATGTTGTGTGTTTATGATGCCTTATGTGTGTGTGTGTGCCAATACCATAATTCTAATGCCTTGAATGCTAGCTAACGGTTTTATACCGATATTGTTGTAGTTGCCTTGCAGTTTAGGGGCGCGGCCGAGAGATCCGAAAGAGTGGGCAGCCGGGGTCCGTACATTTTAGGATGGGTTTTGGGGTTGTTTTTATGTATTGTTTAGGGTATTATGTATGTCGCGTGTATGGCGGTTGCCTTTAGCGTTGTATCTCGGCTGAAGTCTTTCGCTGTTTTCTTTTGGGGTTCATATCATTGCATTAAAATGAATTTCGGTTTTGCCTTTATTTTTGTCTTGTTGTAAGATCCAGTGAAATTGTTGTCAGGCTAAGGGTCGGGACCCATTGTGAGGTCCTAACCCGTAGCGCTCCGAATCCCGTGGATTCGGGGTGTTACATATTTCATTTTCAACTAATGGATTTTGGACATCATTTTGTTTTTCCAAGTTGTCATGTAACTGTGATATGACAATTGGTACAACAACCTCAGAAGAAACCACAGGTGAAAGATCTTCAACCTGAATTTCTTGAATGTCCACTTTTCGTGGATCACCACTCCCACTAGTTTGACCATTCTCAATGAACCTAACATTGCCAGTTTCTATGATTCTCGTACTATGGTTAGGGCAATAAAATTTATCCCCCTTTGACTTATCAGGATAGCCAATGAAGAATCCACTAACTGTTCTTGGATCAAGCTTCTTTTCATATGGATTATACACCCTCACTTCTGCAAGACAACCCCAAACACGGAGATGCTTCAAACTAGGTTTCCTTCCCGTCCACAGTTCATAAGGGGTCTTAGGAACTACCTTACTAGGAACCCGATTCAATAAATATGTTGCTGTCTTTAATGCGTGTATCCACAATGATAAGGGCAAAGAGCAATTACTTAGCATGCTCCTAACCATATTAATTAATGTACGGTTCCGCCTCTCAGCTACACCATTTTGCTGAGGTGTACCGGGCATTGTATATTGTGCACAAATGCCTCTATTTTCAAGGAACTTTGCAAATGGACCTGGACACCGTCCATTTTCATTATATTTCCCATAAAATTCTCCACCTCTATCGGATCTCACAACTTTTATTTTTCTATCTAATTGCCTTTCCACCTCAGTAACAAATACCTCTAAGGCATTTATAGAATGAGACTTTTCATGCAATAGGTAAATATATCCATAACGTGAGAAATCATCAATAAAAGTGATGAAATACTTTTCACCGTTCCATGAAGGAACGTCAAAAGGACCACAAATGTCGGTGTGAATTAACTCAAGAAGTTGAGTGCTTCTTGTGGCGGCTTTCTTTGTAGTGTGTTTAGTTTGCTTTCCTTTAATGCATTCTATACACACATCTAAGTCACTAAAATCCAAGTGAGGTATGATATCATTTTTCACCAACCTCATTAACCTTTCCTTAGATATGTGACCTAATCTTTGATGCCATATGAAAGCTGAATTTTCATTAGATGTACTACGCTTGATGCCCACATTAGCTTCAACATAAAGCAAAGATTCAGAAAATTTAATATCAAGATTAAACCTGTAAAGTGAATCAATCAATGTACCACTACCATAAAAAATATTATGTTTGTACAATGAAAATTCACCATGTCCAAACTTAATAATAAAACCTAAATTGTCCAATCTACTAATGGAAACAAGATTTCTAGCACATTCAGGTACATAAAGACATCCTTCAAGATCTATATAAGAACCAGTGTCCAAGATCAATCTGTAAGTCCCGATGCCCTCTATCTTTGCCTTCATCCTGTTTCCCATGAACAAATATTGTTCAGCTCCTCTTATGGGCCGGATCATACTGAATCCCTGTTTAATATGAGACACGTGAGTAGTAGCACCAGAATCTATCCACCAAGTATTATTAGGCACTTCTATAAGATTTGATTCAAAGGAAACAAAACTATAATGTATACCTTTCTTCTCAAACCAAGCCTTCCTTCTAGGACAATCCTTCTTGAAGTGTCCCGTTTTCTTGCAAAAAAAAACACTTCATTTCCTTCTTAACATGACCCTCATTGACTTTCAAAGGGTTTTTGTTCCTCCTGTCCTTTTTACCTGACTTACCCTTACTGCTGTTGGCACCATCATGACTTGTAAAATGGACAACTTGATCCTTTATCTTCCTTAATCTCCCTTCCTCTTGAACAAGCATGGCCTTGAATTCCTGAAAGTTCCATTTGTCTTTAATGGTGTTATAGTTCACCTGGAACTGACCAAACTCAAGAGGTAGAGAGTTAATGATAAATTGGACCAAGAATGTTTCATTAACGTCCATTCCCAAGGTCTTTAACTTTGCTGCCAAATTAGACATATACGTCACATGATCATGGATAGGCTGAGACCAGTCAAACTTTTTCGTAGTCAGCTCACTCATGAGGCTTCCTACAATTAACTTGTCCGCCAAATCCGACTGTGAATACTCCTTCACTTTTAGAAAGAAATCCTTTGCATTCTCTATCTTAGGCATTGATGGCTTAATACTTTCAGCCATACTCATCCTCATGAGATTCAAACTCAACCTGTTAGAACGCTCCCAATCCTCATAAAGAGATTTTTCAGCTTCAGAGCTATCCTCTGTAATGGTTGCTGGTTGATTATCCATGAGTATAGCAAGATCCAACGACATAATGCCCAAAGTAAATCAGACTTGTTCAGACCAATCATCATAATTTTTCCCATTGAACTTGACAACAGAGTTTGCAGATGCAGAGAAATTTGATGAAGCTGTAATAATTTATACATGCTTACCTATTAGTGCTTTGACTATAATATAGATTCAAATCATATATGTAAAATTTAAAACATGTATTCAAGCAACCTTTGGGCAATACTTAAAACACACTATCATTGATGCTAAAATATACATTTAGTAGATTATCATGACATACATAAATCAAATAAGCTTGCTATCTTTGGATATACACACTATTCAACCTAAGTACCACGAATAATCTCTTTAATATTAGTGACTATTTTCAATGATTCGCTTTTGGGTGATCTCCTAGAAATATAGTCAACAATAACAATTATTCAATCAAACTTTTATTAAGCATCCTATAATCATGAATAATTGAACTTGATTGATTTAAATGTCTTAATCAAGATATAACAAGGCCACTTTGGTGACTAACAAGTTATGCATAATTTAGACTTTAAATCGTATAACTCTTCTACCGTATGACCACACTTTATACTATACCATTCGTACATACTGTAAACTAGTATAAGCAACAGTACAAATTTACAATCGAAGTAGAGTATATCTATAGTAAAACTACTTACTGTCATAAAGCAATGAATATGGTAAATATTGAAAACTAATTACTTTAATCATAATTAATAACAAAGCACTCCAATAGTAACATACTGGAACTAATACGTACTGAAACTAACAATTGTTTTTGTTAACTTTCAGGCCATTCATGCATTTACTTTTCAACTGTTTAAAACTTCTCTGTAAAAGCATTTGAAAACAAATTATGCCCAACAGAACCACATCACATATTCATGCATTAATATGACAAAGCGCCGAAATATACATTTATACAATCTGGATTTGAATACGAATAAATCGGTGAATCGTGTAAACTAAACCTCGCTCTGATACCAATAGTAATTAATAACAAAGCACTTCAATAGTAACAAATCACTCCAATAGTAACATACTGGAACTAATACGTACTGAAACTAACAATTGTTTTTGTTAACTTTCAGGCCATTCATGCATTTACTTTTCAACTGTTTAAAACTTCTCTGTAAAAGCATTTGAAAACAAATTATGCCCAACAGAACCACATCACATATTCATGCATTAATATGACAAAGCGCCGAAATATACATTTATACAATCTGGATTTGAATACGAATAAATCGGTGAATCGTGTAAACTAAACCTCGCTCTGATACCAATAGTAATTAATAACAAAGCACTCCAATAGTAACAAATCACTCCAATAGTAACATACTGGAACTAATACGTACTGAAACTAACAATTGTTTTTGTTAACTTTCAGGCCATTCATGCATTTACTTTTCAACTGTTTAAAACTTCTCTGTAAAAGCATTTGAAAACAAATTATGCCCAACAGAACCACATCACATATTCATGCATTAATATGACAAAGCGCCGAAATATACATTTATACAATCTGGATTTGAATACGAATAAATCGGTGAATCGTGTAAACTAAACCTCGCTCTGATACCAATAGTAATTAATAACAAAGCACTCCAATAGTAACAAATCACTCCAATAGTAACATACTGGAACTAATACGTACTGAAACTAACAATTGTTTTTGTTAACTTTCAGGCCATTCATGCATTTACTTTTCAACTGTTTAAAACTTCTCTGTAAAAGCATTTGAAAACAAACTATGCCCAACAGAACCACATCACATATTCATGCATTAATATGACAAAGCGCCGGAATATACATTTATACAATCTGGATTTGAATACGAATAAATCGGTGAATCGTGTAAATCTAAACCTTGCTGTGATACCAATTGTTAGATCATTTGCGATTCCGTTTCGAAATCAAAACACTATAATGGATCTAGACTTATACATGAATCAACCGATATATACGTCTATGAATCGAAGACTAACCTTTATCCGTGGGAGTCTTCATCGCAAATCAAACTAGTCCGAATCGATCGTAAGCGTGTATCTTCTCCTTCCTTAATCCTTCACTTTTAGTTAATCTCTAATGGAGGAGATTAACCTTTAATTAACCAACTTCTCTCTTTAATCCTTTTTTCAATGTCCAATATCGTGACTTTTCATGCGCAGTGCCACTCTTTTTTTTTTTTAACTTCTCTGCAAGATGTTTAGTCTAATTGAGAAAACTGTTTTGCACTTTCAACTAACTGCCGCATATTTCATTTATATATATATATATATATATATATATATATATATATATATATATATATATATATATATATATATATATATATATATATATATATATATATATATATATAAATAATACTGATGAGAAGAGGTGTACTTTATATATTAGATAAGGAAGGAGGGATTATATTAATCCCGTAATTTTATCGTCTTTAACCGATACCGATCCATTACGGTTTCGACTTTATGTTAAAACTACAAACTATAAATTGGACTTAACTTTATACATTAAACCTAGACACATTTGCCACATAGAATATATATATATATATATATATATATATATATATATATATATATATATATATATAATATTCTTACATTTCATTAAATTGAATTTGGAATGTAAGAGGTTTGATTAGGGGTGCATTTACTAAACATATTTATACCATGAACCTAGTTACTAGAAAAAAATCTCAAAAAGGCTTACTTAGCTAATTTGACCATAATTAGTTAGTGGATATTCTCCAACGATAAATAAATAATTATACGAATTCCTCTCCGTTATAAACGATATTATAAAACTTTTTTCGAAACTAGGTTCGGATGAAAGTTTTTTTCCCAAAAATGCACGAAGATGTTAGGTTCGGATTAAAAGCGCGGTGAGTCACCGCGTTTCTTCCGTAAAGAAACGCGGTGCATAACCACCGCATTAAAAATCAGACGGAAATTTAAAAAAATATATATAATATATTTGCACTAGTATATAAGTACGCGAAAGAGATGAAATGCGGTATGAGCTGGCAGCCCTTCTAATTTAAAGTCCACGTAACTTCAATTTTTGTCCTTTCTTACCAACATTTACCATTAATTGATTCTCCACATTTTCTTATATTTCATCGCATTATATTTTATATTTCAGTAATTGTCGTCTTGTGTTTCAATTATAATTAATTTTGACATTTTTGTTGGCTGATTGCATTACAATCTAAGAGTCGTCTCTTTCTTTAGCTTTTCTGAATTCTAAAATATAATATATTTATATGTCATTGCTATCTAAATATACCATTTTTATTTATTATAATATTTTATGTTTTCTGCTTGTCCAGAAATATGTATTTACGTATTCATTTCGATACACTTGTCAATCTAACAACACAACAATGAGGAACCTAATTTAGTCTGTTTCTCAAATATAAAAGGGCACGTTATAATTTTTCATTTGTTTCCGAAACTTTTATTTTTTTTTTTTACTTGTTAGTGTTATTTAAATAAATATAATTGTTCTCTCCACTTATATTTTTTAATAGTGAAACAATAAATGAAAATAAAAAACATAATATTATAACAAGTACAATCAACAAAATGCATCATTCATTAGTTTATAAAAAAAACAAATGCATCATTCATCTTCATCATCTTCATCACTTTCATCGATAACTGACATGTTTTCGCCTTGATAATCTGTAGACGGACCAATATGCCTGATAAGGTATGTAAATGAAGACCGACGAGGAAGAGGGGGAGATACAAATGGTTGTGGGATCGTCCCAAACTGGGACATGCTCTCGGGTGGATATGAATATGGCATGCTCTCCATAAGGCTAACAAATCCTGAGCCGGTGAAGTACCCCGACGGCCCTGGTATAGCACCCGAACCCGAAGCACCTCCATATATAGGGTGTAGAGGAAAAGTGATATCGAATGAACTAGTCATGTGACCCTGTGATGTAAAATCTGGTTGGGTCTGGGGCTGAGCATGGGGAGGTGTCACCTGTTGATAATGCGTCGCCTGTGGAGGTGGCCCCTGTGATGTACCAGCGCCATGTGAACTTGGATGCTGGTAATAAGACGGATGAAAGGGTAGGTGACTAAGTATTTCTGCGCCTTGTTGACTCACGTAGTCATAGTACCCTGAAACTCCACTCATCATATCCCCATATTGCTGTTGTGAGTGCAACTGTGAAGCTTGGTCAACTGTTTCTCTTCCTCTGCTTGTCACGTCAAAAATATATTGACCCTGAAGAAAAAATAAATAATTATACCAAGAACTAATTGATTAACTATATGTTTATTAGTGAAATACTCACACTGACATAAAGATCAGGAGCGACAGGCTGATAATGGGCAAGTGATGTCTGACCTGAAGGGATGATCAAAATACGCGTCCTACTCGTGTACCAATTCATATAGTCTTGTAAGAAGTTTGACACACTTTTAGGTGGGTAAGAATGTGCTATAGTTTTTGCGCGCGTCTCCCACTCAGCGATGTAAGTGCTATGAAAAATTGCCCAGTCAGTATGATGTTGGCCCCTTCTATCAACAACGTGCAACTCCTTGTTGTAAGCACATGAGATAGGTGGGATTTGCACTTACCCAAACTGTCTCAAAGCACACTCAGGCCGATGATGCTCCACTATATCAAAACATATCATGGGTGCCTCACTCCTCCAAAAATGTCGACCCTAACAACAAATAGGAGCAAGAGCATCCAAAATATCGTCTGTATATGGCTCTCATACAAACTACAAAAATATTTTGGTGAGAAAAATATGTATAATTTACAAGATTATGTCGTTAAAGAATATTAGATCTAACCTCATCAGGCCTCTGATTGTATAGGGCATCCCGATAATACGCCAGATTTTTAGGGGTGTGTTCATATGAGAATACGTGGCCTACCCATCTATAATATTTTAAAAATAAAAAAAGTATTTTATCATTGATATAAACGTATATATACAACCGAAAAATTATCAATTTATATACCTCATAGCCAACGCATCTACTATGCGAAGAAAGTGATCGCCGAGTGGAGGTGGGTGTAGATCTGCTGTTGGATGCGTCTGTCTCCTATGCCTTCTCGCAGCATTCCAACAATCTACTTTAGTACCTTGAGTCGGGTAAAACGAGCATTGTGGTCTTCCTATGGGGCTCCTCTCCCACGACCATAACTACAATTGTTTAATGAATATTAGAATGTGAAATAAGTTAATTTATTTACCAAAAGATGTTCAATATTTAGGGTTTACCTGCAATAAGATCAATGGTCTTGTAATCTCGTATTTTTCTTTATGGGTCTCTTTACATAGTTGTCTGTACAGAAAAGCCAACGTCGCATAACCCCAATTAAATCTCGACCCTTAATACTCACCATCTGATGGTCTAAGATTATTCTCATGATACACAAGGCTTGTTCTCATGGGAACCGCACCCTATATATATATATAGATATATATTAGTTCAATTGAGAAGAGAACTTGTAGATAGGAATCAGGAGGGTTTGTGAGCCATTGGATGAGTTTTAAATCTAGTGCTTCTACACGTTCATCATTAATGACATTTTTGTAAATTCACTTAAAATTTGGGAAAATCCTTTACATTTAAAAATATGTTATCCATATTCATACTTTTATATGTCATTGTTCATAGTGTTTTTATTCCTCGGTGTTCATAGTGTTTTTATTCATTAGAGTGTCATGTTCATTTATTCTTTTGTGTTCATTTTATAATGCATAGATGTTCATTTACAATATATAACCACAACAAAATAATAATAAAAACTCATCACAAAACGTTAAAAGATGATCATAATATGTTATGCATGTGTAAAGGTTATAAATAAATCATCGGTGTTTATACTTTTATACGTCATTGTTCATGCTTCATCGGTGTTCATACTTTTCTATACCGTTGTTCATGTAAATATTATAGACTATTTTTCTATAAGGCATTTTGTCAAACAGCTTGCATGCACCATAAAAAAGCATATAGATTGTTGAAATGGAACTATCAGACCAACTCATCATCGTATATGTTTACATGTATTTTCTCAATCAAACCTATCAAACACAAAAATGAATCAAACTAATTTGATTTTGAATACAAACATCAATCATAATGAAACATAAACCTTAAGAATGGAAACCTAAACCGTGAGAGTAGAAATTCGAAAAAATAATACTTGAATCATCTTCTATTCTCTTTGATTTCATCATTTTATGTAATCAATCTCTGATTTGGTTAAAAATCGGAGCAAATATGAAGCGTACTTGCTTGTATGTTAGCAGTGAGAGGGGGAGAAAAGAACGTGAGACGAAGAAATGTGAGAGAGAGGTTTGAATATTTTTTTTTTCTTTCTTTTTAGCATCTGATTTTTTTTCAAAATTTATTGTAATCACCAAAATGACATTAATGATAAATGGTCGGTGGTTGTCACGCCACTCCTAGTAGTGATAGCCATCACCCTTCCCTTTGGGTTGTCCTCTGTCTTCCCGGGAAGCTTTCCATGATCTCTAGGAACTTCTCCGGCCTTGCTGAATACTTGGTTTTCTAAAGCTTTGTGAGCTTTATCAACCGAAGTTATGTAACTCTCCAGGCCTTGGAGCTTTCCTAGGATCGTCTCCAACATAGGATCGGGCTTCTCCTTCTCCGTCTTGTTTGATCCATTTAATGTTTGCCCCTGGCTTTTCAAAGGAGTAGAAGAAGAGGGACGTGTTAGAGCTTTTTCAGCATGTGAATAGGGATTACCTGGATTTTGTTGGTTGGATCTCCAATTGTTGTTGTTGGAGTTCCTATTGTTATTATTCCAGTTGTTGTTCCGGTAGTCATTCCTATTCCCTTGGTTGTTATCTCTCCCTATATAGTTGGCCTCTTGCTCTTTCGCCTTTTGAAGGCTAGTTTTTATGACGTCCTTCAACTCTTTGATCTCATTATTGAGGGAGAATATTTGCGTTTGCGCAGCTTGATTCAACTTAGCTCCCGGATCTCCTTGGTTCCGGCTATTAGAATCCACCTTCCGGTGAGAATGCTTCTCAATCACTTGGGTTTGCTTCTCAATGAAGTCTCAAGCATCATCTTCTCTCATGTCCATAAATGTACCACAAGAGAGAGATTGGAGATTGAATTGTGTTTCCACATCCAACCCCTTGTAGTAGATCTCCAACAATTCCAACTTTGAAATGCCGTGGTGTGGGCAATCCAATAAGAGATCCTGAAACTTTTCCCAAGATTGAAACAAACTTTCATTAGGTTTCATAGAAAATGCGTTAATCTTACCTCTCAACTCCGCTGTTTTGGATGGCGGAAAGAACTTTGTGAGGAACTCCGAAGATAGATCCTCCCATGTGTTAAGCCTTCTAGCTGGAAGAGCTTGATACCAAGATAGTGCCTTGTCCTTCAAAGAAAAGAAGAATGGCTTGATCTTGTAGTTGTTGTTGGTAGCCCTCTTCGGCTTCAATGTCTCCATGAGAATCTCAAAATTCTGCAAATGTTGGTGTGGAGATTCAACACTAGTTCAACCAAATTGACTTTGGCGAACCATGATGATAACTTGCGGGCTAAAACTGAATTCCTGGATATCTGGATACTCTCGGCTCCGAAATTCACACCTAGACGGCGTGGTTGCTGAATTGGATCCATTCTTTGCGCAAGAGTCCGTGGTTCATCCCCTTCATGAGCAACTCTCACATCTCCAGCGGGAATGCGAGGAACAACCGGTGGTCTTGGGTTGTTACGAACGGGATGGATCACCGGATCTATGTCCTCAAGTGGTGGCATATCATCATCCTCATCGTCGGATGATTCAACTCTAATGGACTTAGTTGGTTTCTTGACTTTCTTCTTCTTAGAATCATTCATCTCCAACTTCATGTTCATCATCATAGCTTTGAGCTCATCCATTTGGAATTGATGACGCTCCAATTCTTCCATACGACCCTTCTCACTCAACATAAGTTGAAGTTGAACTTCATCCAACTCCGCTTCGATGTTTCTCTCGTTGTTTTCAACCATATTTTTCTCTTTCAACTTTCTTCTTAAAGTTTTCTCAAGTTCTGGATCGAAAGGAACTAGATCTTTGGTAGATCTAGTCTTTCGCATATACCTAAAGAATCTGCAAAAAGCACTCACAAAGAGATATCAAATAACAAGAGCAAAGCTCCCAAGCTCGACAACCGAAAACCGGAATTGGCTTAGACCAAATCCCCGGCAACGGCGCCAAAAACTTATTCGCCCAAAAGCGTGCGTGCAAATAAGTTTTAATTATAAAACTGAAACAAAAGCAAGCGAACCCGCAGTATACGGATCGGCGTAGATAAGCAAGTATTCCAGAGTATCGAACTCAGGGATTTGGTGAGTCAAATTCAGTTTCGATATAATCGAGCAAGTAAAAGTTTAAAAGCTTTGCAAATATTGGAGAAAACAGCAACCCTAAAGATCTAGGTATCCAATTGTGGCAATCGATTCAAGATACTCCATAGATATAAGGACAGAGTTGAGATTGCAAAGGTATAACTAAAGTAAAGTAATGTACGGTGAAGTTCCAAAATCCTATATGTCTCACCCAAGGACACTCTCTATAAAGGTTGTTGAGGCTGCAGTATAGAAAGGATCTAAGCTAAGAATTAATCTCAAATACCCATGCACAAACCCAAGGAATCAAAGATAAACTAAAACGGTTAAGGTTGTGACACTTGAAACCGAAATAGAGGATATTTTTTTTTTTGAAGAAGGTTACTTACCCGGTTCGATCGGCTTAGCCGATCTACGTCCGGATCGGGTAGATCGTCGTGGCCCATTGCTGGGGGATACCCTCCCAATATCAGTTTTTCCATACATGCCGCCAGGAGGATTCGAACTCGAATCTCCAAGCTAAACACTTAAGGAGCCTAGCACCACATCCCACTAGACCAACTGAGTATTGGTAAAATAGAGGATATTGAGTCTCACTACTATCTAGAAAAGGCAAGCCAAGGCTAGGTTAAAGCAAATCTTTAACTTTGGATTAAAGCAAAAGCAAAGGTCGTAAAATAGAGAAAATCACGGCTAGATCTTGAGATTCCACGGCCGTGGAACTCAAGAACAGACCGTGATTTAGGGTGTCGACGATATTTCTCACACTCTCAGGGTCCAATCATGTTACGATCGATCTATCATTATCTAAGCCACAACTATCAAACCTTCACCTTAGAATTGCTAAAGGGTTTTAGCCAACAATCATCATTATGATATCAATAATTTTAAGAAGAATGAAAGATGAAAACCCTCGAAAACTCAATAACAACTCAAAGTCAATCTCGAATTTGAATAACAAAAGAAGTATGTTTATGAATTCAGTAAATGGGATAAGCAATCCTCCCAATAATCTAAAGAAACCACAAAGAATGGGATGTCAATCCGTTCTCAAATAAAACCCTAGAATATCCGAAAGTACACAATCTCCGAAATCACGTCCCTCACGAATCTCCAATCCTCAATGTCGAAATGAAACCCTAAGGTTGCCGTCTCCAAAGCTCTCACGAGAGTCTAAGCGAAGGTCCTCGAAACTCTCTTCTCCAGCCTTCTTATAGGCGAAAATAGGGTTACGAGAAAGCCCAATGACGTTGCTGACATGGCAAATATGACACGTCATAAAAATCACCAAAATCACAGTCATGAACAACTTTCCACGGCCGTGGTTTAGACCGTGTAACTTTCTGTTGTGCTACAAACTTACTTCCACGATCATGTTGCCAAATCCACGGCCGTAATTTAGAGTGTGGTTCTTCAAATCCTCTTCCACGACCGTAATTTAGGGCGTGGATTTCCAAAACTCTTGTTTTTGCCTTTGTTTCGTGACATTCTTCACTCATGCTCCTTCCTTACCTTCTCCAAAGCATTCCCTTGCCATCAAGCATGATCAAATACTTCTTTCCTTCCTTATTTTGCTCCAATCCAAGCCTTTATTCACCTAAAAACAAAACAAAGCTAGTGTAGATCTCGATATCGACAAAGTGGGTGAACTATCTCACAATTGCTTCAAACTCATATATAAGAACACAATAAAAAGGGAAAAACAACTCAAACAAGTGCTTAAAATATAGTCATATTTCATGCTAACAGTAATCATGTACAAAGAAAATTAGTTACAATAATTTTTGTACAAGAAAATTAGTGTACTAGAAAAAAAAATTCACGTATCATAATTAACGTATATTTATAATTATCAAAAGAATAAACCGTGGGAACCATTTTGTCCGGTTGATATTAGGGTGTGCTAGAGTATGATCGTACTGTATTGGACCTAATATATTGGTCATATGTTAGAGTTATCCTTTATTTATTAGTTTATCTTTTTATTTTATTTTTTCTTAGTTTATCTTTTTATCTTATTATATTTGTCTATATAAACAATATTTGATCAATGAAATAAACAAGCTTCCGTTTCACAATCTCTTCACTGTATCAAATGATACGATCTTTAAACACGTTTCTGCCTAAACAAACCCTAACTTACAAATATTGGTTGTGTCATCATCGTCGCCTCTGGTGATGGCGGCGACGGCTAAACACGCTTCCGCCTAAACAAATATACTTACTGCACAAAATAAAACTCTAACCCTCAAATAGCCCTTCCACCGCCACCGCGGTATCAAAAACTATTTTGTCAGTCGATAACAAAGAAGACTTTGACCGCCGGTATCATAAACGATTTTTGTCGTTGGTATTAGAGAAGATTTTGGCCACCAGTATCAAAAATGACTTTGTTCATAATAATCCTAGGACGCTAAATTACATGCATTATATGTCCCATAACTTACCCAAGGAAACTAAATTATCTGCGTCCTAGGGCCCAAAACTTAACCTAAGACGCTAATCAACTTGCGTCTTAGGGCCTAGATCTTATCCTAAGACGCTAAATTACTTGCGTTTTAGGGTCCAAAACTTATCCTAAGACGCTAAATTACATGCGTTCTAGGGTCTAGAACTTACCCTAAGATGCTAATCAACCTGCATCTTAGGGCTTAAAACTTACCATAAGACGCTAAATTACTTGCGTCCCAGGGTTCAAAATTTATCCTAAGACACTAAATTACATGCGTCCTAGGGTCTAGAACTTACCATAAGACACTAAATTACCTACGGTCTGAGGCCCAAAATTACCCTAGGTTGCTAAATTACGTGCGTCTTAGGACCCATAATTTAACTTAGGACGCTAAATTACCTGCGTCCTAGGGCCAATAACGTACCCTAGGACGCTAATCAACATGTGTCCTAGGGCTCAAACTTTACCCTAATACGCTAATCAACTTGTGTTCTAAAGCCCAAAACTTAACCTATGTTGTTAATCAACATGCATCCTAGAGCCCAACCTACCGGCGTCATATTGATGCCAACAAAACAAAGACCGGTGAAGAAAGGGATACATCAAGTCCTTCATTTTTCTATTGTTCAAGCTTGTAATTGTTGAATCATACCTCCAGCTTGAGGGGGAGTGGTAGAGCATGAGCCTAGTATATCGGATCTAATATATTGGGTCATGATATTGGGCTTATCCTTTATTTGTTAGTTTATCTTTTTATCTCATTATATTTTTCTATATAAACAATATTTGATCAATGAAATAAACAAGCTTTCGTTTTACAAATCTCTTTCGGGTGGAAGGGAGGAACTACCAAACAAAGATCACTTCTTCATGACTATATTCGTTTATTAGTTTTTCATATTTCTTGTAAGAATTATAAAATTACAAAAAATACGTTTCAATTACAAGAATAAGTTACAAGAAATACGTAAAGTTACACGAGAAATATCTCAATTAGGATAAAATTGATTGTAATAGATAAGGACAAATATGTCATTATTTATTTAATCATACTATTCACCTAATAATTTATAGCATTAATATATCTACTAAATAAAATTTATCGTTGAGTGCATTTTATCTAGTTTTCTCTATCATTAATGATATTGTGTGTCGTGTATAGGGAGACTAATCTTGAGAAATATGATCGTGTATGAAAATTCATAAATTTCATGAGAGCTAATTTTACTAAATCTCATTTGCTGAACATCGTACTCATGTTTTGTTTGGTATTTTTATACAAGCTTTTGATTTTGATTTGGGAATTTTTTGTGTGTGTTTGATGATTGTATATGTAGAGTATTTCTTTCCGGTTGATGCTCGATCAATGTGAGCTCGCATCTAAAGAAGAAGTTAAAGCTCAAACATGTTCCGTGCATCCTATTATTGTTT
This sequence comes from Fagopyrum homotropicum, assembly GCA_033239125.1. NCBI lineage: Eukaryota > Viridiplantae > Streptophyta > Magnoliopsida > Caryophyllales > Polygonaceae > Fagopyrum > Fagopyrum homotropicum. The sequence continues at coordinate 31,792,637 of BSWB01000002.1, read as the reverse complement.
TATAAATAAACAAACTTTTATATTGCTGACCTTTAGTTAGCATTGTTATTGATGTGTTTGCCATCGTAATGGAAGGTAATTATTTTAAAATAATCATCGTAAAGAATTTGATTGTTATACATCCATTGGCATCCTAACATTAGATGTAAAACGCCAAATGAAACTACATCACACAAGATCGTGACGAATAAGGCACCAACAAAGAAGTTGGTTGTGGCTTCGTAGGAGATTGAATCTTTTGTTCCGTGGTGAGGAAATTGAACTTAATCATTGGAAGTAGTTGAGTCATAACTCGCGAACAATACGTAAATGACGAGTATGAACTTCATTGTTACGTTTTTGACGTAATTTTGGATTTAGTGCTCATTTATTTTTTCCTCCGGTGGTATTTGGAGCCTCTAAAAGCTTCGGTCAATAAAGTTGTACTTGAGAGAAATGTTCGGCCTAATTAAAATGGTAAACATGAACGGTATTATATATATATATATATAGAGAGAGAGATGTGAGTTATTGGATGAGTTTTAAATCAAAGGCTCACGCACGCTCATCATTAATGACATTTTTTTAAGTTGACTTAAAATTTGGAAAAATATCCTTACGTTCAAAAATTGGTCATCAATGTTCATACTTTTGTATGTCATTGTTCATACTTTTATTCATCGGTGTTCATAGTTTTTTTATGCATCAAAGTGTCATGTTCATTTATTCCTTTGTGTTCATTTTATAATGCATAGATGTTCATTTACAATATATAACCACACCCAAAAAAACTCATAACAAAACGTTAAAAGATGATCATAATATGTTATGTATGTGTAAAAGTTATAAATAAGTTATCGGTGTTCATACTTTCATACGTCATTGTTCATGTTTTTATTCATCGGTGTTCATACTTTTCTATATCATTGTTCATGTAAATATTTAAGACTATTTTCTATTAGGCATTTTGTCGAACAAATTTGTGTGCACAATAAAAAGAAGCATATAGATTGTTAAATTAGAGCTATTAGATCAACTCATCATATATGTTTACATGTATTTTCTCAATGAAACCTATCAAACACAAAAATGATTCAAACAAATTTGATTTTGAAAACAAACATCAATCATAATGAAACCTAAACCTTAAAAATAAAAACCTAAATCGTGAGAGTAGAAATTCGAAGAAACAATACTTGAATCATCTTGTATTTTCTTTGAGTTTTCACCATTTTTATGTAATCATTCTTTGATTTGGTTGAAAATCGGAGCAAATATGAAGCTTATTTGATTGCGTGTTAGCGGCGAGAGGGGTAAACGTGGGATGAAGAAACGGCGAGAGAGAGAGAGAGGTTTGAACGTTTGATTTTTTTAGCTTTTGATTTTTTCTAGAATTATTGTAATTACCAAAAAATCATTAATGATATCTTATGTGGGAGCCCTTGATTTAAAACTCATCCGATGGCTCACAATGCACCTTATTCCTATTTGGAAGCCTCCTCCTCACCGGAATATGATGTGGGGGTAATGGTTAAGATTATGATCCCCTTGTATAGCAAGAAATGGTAGCCTAGTCGGGACTTATGAGCAAAACTTCTAAATAAACCTAACTTGTGCAAGGGTGATGCTCTTACCCGAACTAGAACCATATGAAGCAATGATGACGGACTTGGTCTGGCTAATTGTTTACATATTATATCATTCATTTAAGCATGATATTGCCTCATGATCATGTTATGTGGTATTTGAATATGTGTTGTGATGATATGATCTCTCGTAGATAAATTATGATTAGTAGAAAGCGTTTTTAAACCAATTCTTGTTAGGTAATGCCAATCACAAGGATTGTAGGGACATTAGTTGCAAGATGTGGTTAACTAGTGCAATGTTAACCAAGGGTTGAATGAACCTCTATCGAAACTAATTGCTATACAAATCGTCAGATCAATGCACAGATGGCTCAGATTTAACATTTAAATAAGGAAGCGTTCATTTATATTTGATCATAGACTCATGCATATGGTAACAAGGATATTGACGGATATGTTAACATCTAAATAAGGAAGCGTCTAGAGTGAGTCCTTTCACTATTTGTCTACAATTGTGTAAATCTGATTTATTTTTTCAAGCTGATGTTTCAGCACAGTTGTTCAGGTGTCGTGTATTTTTTTTTATGTTTTGTTTTGGGATATTTACCAACTACATGCATAGTTGTTTTATGTAAATATTATTTTTACACCAAAAAATGTAAATGTTATTTGAATAATAGGTTCAATGTTTTCAATATTTAGCGTGCTTCTTGTTGTAAGGTCCTATTTGTGAACTTATGGGACTCACTATGTGGTCCATATTCTAGTGACATTTTGGTTTATTAAAAATGTAAATGTTATTTAGAGTAATACATTTAGACGATAATGCCTCTTGTATGGAATAGGATGTACGTTTGAGATAAAGCTTGAGAGATCCTAATATTAAGGACCTCGTGGACAATGAGGAGGCATAATCCTAGTATTGGTGCTATGTAAACGACCTTTGCTAAGGTAAGAAGTTTGGACCAACGAACAACGATGTCTACGTGCAACCATAGGAGAAAGTGGTGAGAAGAAACTATTGAAAGTTGCCTAATAAGGGTTGTTGAAGTAGATTGGGTAGAGACAATTGCATATATCTTGAGGAATCATAATCGAAAGATGGGTCCAACTTTCAAAGTATAAGGAACCACTCCCCAAAATCGAGAGGTATCATATGGACTTCATCGGAGTTGTTAGCTGGAATTGTCTATGCCGGGTAGTCTTGATCCTATATGCCATCATAGTCCTCAACCAAAAAGAGGACCTTTTTGTTTCGGAAACCCTAACAATGTAGCCTTGTTCTTGAGGGTTTTAACATTGAGCATTTTGAGGGAACCTTACGAGGGGTAAACATTAAAATTGAATAAAGAATACCCGCTCGAGGTCCCGGGCCAAGTGCCAATGGTTGAAATCAAATTACAACCCCCTACCTCCTTCTTCGACCCTACAAGTCGAATAAATCATAAGTCACTCAATCCGAGCCCAACGCTGAGACACTCGAGCCCATGGTCCACTGCACCCAACCAACAATTCCTGATTCTACTGTATCATTATTACAATTCTCTATATATCATCCTATTAAAAATTCCAAAAGTGAAAATGAATGAAATATAAACTGCTATTATCCGTGCATGCAATCACCAAGAGAACAGTGAATTAGTGGGCTTACCTACTATCTTCAAACAGCTGGCCCGCCATGGGACCTTCCCAGCCGCGCGTGAGTTGGAGGAGCCTTCCTCCATGCAGCCACACGTGAGTGGGTGATGAGGCCCATCATGTGTGGTGGGTCTTGAGGCCCATCTTGCCATCCCAAGTTGGGTGTGAATGGACGGCCCATCATCCGTCAAGCCCAAAAATGCCAACAGCCGTAATCCATGAATCTAGTCCATGCGGCCACCATGGTGGGTCTTGGAACCAACCATTGCGCTATCATCCAAAGAGGTCATTGCCCACGTGTAATTCCACCTAAGCCGGTTGATGTGTTCCCGTCCTCGTGAAATTTTTTTCCCAAAGAGATCCGATTGACAAAGACAACCCATGGATCTCGTTCCAGGTCCAAAACTGACTCAGCAATGTGGTTTTGAAGAAGCCCATCAACGGTTGGTGGGCTTCTCCAAAACCCCAACAGAGATATATCCCGTCCCACCCCTCCCCACCCAAAAGCCCCAAGTCCCAAGTCACTCACCCTGCCCCTGTTTTCACTCTTGCTCCATTATGGCCTTAGACTCACCCATAAAAGCAACCCATGTCCACATCACCCACATGGCCCAACCCAAATCACCCCAACCATCTTAGTTGGCGAACCCGGTCCGACGAGACCGGCCCAGTTCTGCCAACCTGCCCATGAACGAGACCCCAACCCCTCACCCCAAGCCATGGTCTGGTTCAACGAACCCACACCAGACCATGTCTTGGCCTCAACCGATCTGACCCATCCAAGAACCAGGTCGGATCAAATTTCTTTTTAAAAAAACTTTTGTTTTAGTTGTGGTGCCAAAGTAGGATCAATAGCCGTACCGTCTAAGGTGTAAATGCCTTTTTCTTGTATAGATCTTCTCCCTAAGAAATGCTAAACAAGTAACCTTATACTATGTGGTGAATTGAACATGTTAATGTGATGTAAAGTAGAGGAGACAATGTAAAACCTTGCTATCATGTGATAACCTCTATAAGACGACAAGGTAGACCCGCAATAAGTTTGGAGAGAGTTGCAATCTCGGTGTATTCAACTCCTGTTTGGTTCACGAGGGAGCGCATTTCATAGTAGAATTCTTCGAGAGTCCAATCGAAGACAATCAAGCTATATTTGAGCTCTTCCCAAGTGATACGATAGCCTATCAAGGATTTAAGAGTACTCCTCTATTGTTTTTGGAGGAACTAAACTATTACCCTTGCCAACACTTTGGTAATCCATGTGAGGAAAACACTTCACTTTGGATAGTATTATGGGTGTGTTTATTTACACATCTATATAACATATTAAAACAGAACCCTTAAGGTCACATGTCGATCACTAAGGTATGCCACTTAGGACTTTTTTTCAATATATTTACACATATGCCACAAGATATTTACAGATTTGCCATTTTTTATTTTATAAAATAAACTCTAAAAAACTAATAAACAATCAACAATGTCACATCACATTTTAAAATTGCCACGTAAGAATTTATTTGGCTTATTAACAAATTTGTTAAATATATCCAACAAAATTTTAAAATAAAAAAAAAACATAAGTTATTGCTAACAAACTAGATCTTCAAAGTTTTAACAAACAAGATTTTGAAATCTTCTTCATATTTTTTAAACTCGGTTTTTATAATTTTTCAAAAAAAAAATAAAATAATATATGCACATTTTAAAATTTTATTTCATTTTCTTCACCTTATTTTTTATTTTCAAAATATAATTTTTAAGTTAATTATTGTATTTAATTTTTAATTTCGAAATTTATTTCACAATTTTTTTTTCTTATTTTTTTAAAAAAAATTTTTAAATTTAATTTTTAAAAATTATTTTTTTTAATTTTGATTTTTTCAATAAATTTATATACTATAATAAAACAACCTCATTTTGCCCACGTGTCAATTTCTAAAGTCATCAATTAACATTTTTTTAATTTATTTACAAATTTGTGACACTGTATTTACAAATTTGTCATTTATGATTTAATAACATAATTTTTATTAATCCAATACATAATGCATAAAATTAAAAATATAATACATTTTTATTTAAAAAAAACCTGCACAAGGTGCGGGCACTGAACTAGTTATTATAAACAAGTGCACTTTCAAATAGGAGTTTATAAGAAAAAAATAGAATTTTATTTGTAGTTTAAAAAATATCATAAACTATGTTGGATTAGTCGGTTAAGTAGGTACATTATGTAACTTTGTGTACAAAGTTGGCACGTTTTGTTATGTGTAAACAAAGTAGGCATCCTATGTTATCATGAAAAAGATTTAATAGAAAATAATTAAAAATATTACCTTTTTATAAAATATTCTATCTCCTATATAAATTTAATTCTTTTCCTAATTAATGACCTACACAAATATTTTGAAACGTTAAAATAGGACAAAAAAAACTAAATATTCCTAGAATCTCTCCTCATAAATTTACCGTCAATAACAACCCAAATTTATGCCTTCTCTAAGCTTTTCCATTGTTAAGAGAAAACTAACTCAGATTTCTTGTTTGAGATCAACAATGGAAGATTGTCGTTGAAATAGCAAGAAAAAGGGTGAATCGTCCGTATTCGAAAAGGGTGAATCGTCCGTCTTCAAACTTACTTCTCGGAGTTCATGTACACAAGTCTGTCATTTACACAAGTTTTAGTCGTTTTTTAAGTATGCAAGTTTCGTTTGTTTATGTCATGTACACAAGTGTGTCATTTGCACAAAGTTTGGTTACACAAGTATGTCATTTACACAATGTTTGGTTACACAAGTCCGTCATTTACACAAGGTTTGGTTACACAAGTCTTTTATATATTAACATTGTGTAATTAAAATTGTGTATTAACATTGTGTAATTGAAATTATGTATTAAAATTGTGTGATTGAAATAGTGTATTAATATTGTGTATCATCAAAAGAATACACAAAGTTTGATTAGTCCAGCTGGTATAAGGGTGGGAGGGAGAGCCGACTCATCCAGAGTTTGAATACTACATTTGACGTAATCTTTTATTTATTATAACTAGTTCAGTGCCCGTGCCATGCACGGAATTTATTGAAATATACTTTTATTTTTTTTCTTCTTCTATTAGTCTTTTTCATATGATTTATGTTTCATCAAATATGATATTCATGTGTATTTACAAACATATCTCTTAAAAGTCATCAAAGTTAAGTTGTCCCATAGTAAAAATTTTGTTACGTAAGTTTATTAGAAAAATATAACCAAAACAACGTTTTCATTGTAAAGATTTATTTACGTCAATTTAACATTCATTTTTAATTAGCTAATATTCTCATATATTTTTATAGACATATAGAAGGAAAAAATGATGATTATATTATTCCGGGATAAAAAAAGGTTCAACTTTTAAAGAAATCGAAGAAGTTGAAGGTTCATGAAAATTTTTCAATTTAATTAATTTGATTCTCTTTCGGTTCAAGTTTGATTAATTTTATAAAAAAAATAAATAGACAAATGGTCATTGGGGACTTGATCCATCTATTTATTTTAATCTATGCTATTTTTAGCCTATTCAACCTTTACATTCAATCTCCCCTTGACTTTTCATAAGCAAATTTGATTTTTTTATCTAACAAATTTATTTCCTATAATTTTTCAAAAAAATACATGGATTCAACTAATTTAGGATTAGAAGAATTTTTTTTTAAGTAAATAAATAATGTATGACAAAGAGGTTTCATAAAATAGTGTAATCGAAGAAAGTATTTAAAAAACAATTCTATTAAAAAAATTATGAAGCAACCAACAAATTTAATACCAAAATAAATGTGTATATTTTGAAGGATAAGGGAAATTACATTTATCATCATATTTTTATTTTTACTTTTAAATATATTTCTTTTAAAATAATTTCAATTTTGTAAATAGGATGTTACATGAATGCCCTTATATTAAAATTTGATATAATTACTTGCTAACAAAAGTTGTGTTTTTATATATGGTTTACACTAACAAATGTTAGTGATTATCTTGAGATTTATCTCCTTAACAGTCATACACGGATAATGAACAATATTTTAATCTTATTATTGTAGTTTATAAAGTTGCATAAGACTATAAGAGTGGTATCAACTCAATAGGTTTACCATAAGGATTTATTTCAAGAGCTTTCAGTGATATTTCATACCGAAATTCGATGAGAAAGTTAACAAAGTACGAGAACCTTTCAAATCGTTTCTAGCGAGCTTCAGTTCTTCCATGTTGTGAACTTTATGTGAGATGGAGCACCATCAGAAATGAAAATTATTTCTGGGTAAATATGGGATCAAATTCAAAGTCAGCAGAGAACAACCATTAACACAAAAGACTAATCAAATAAGAGTATTAACGGAGTAGAAATGGTGTATGTGAATTAGAGAAAGATCATACAACCAAAGCAAAAACTACAAGTCTTAGAGATTCAACAACGTACCATCCTTAACACAGAGATTCAACAACGTACCACCATTAACACAGTGATAGAATTCAATGTCAACTTCGATACGTGCGCAAGCTCGAGACGCAAGGATTAAGGAATTCGAGGTGAAGAGAGAATCACTGAACCGAATATGTTCAACAGAACGATGGGATGAAGCCTGCTACATCTTACGTCGTGCTAATCGATATCTATATATAGCATTGCACTCGTAACGATTAGCATATCTAATTGCAGTTTCAAACAAATCACTTAAAAAAATCTTCGGTTATTGATATCCTTGAATGTAGGTATACGATACCAAACCCGATATTTAAAAATATATAATTTTAAGTAACAAATTAAGATTTACATATAAATTTTTTAAATTGTATCCAACAATATATATTTCAACAAAAATATTATGAAAATAGGAAGTGATTATAATACATTTTTTTTGAAATGTATAACTACCTTGGTAAAAACTATATTTTTATATGAAAAATCATCTTAGTAAAAAATTTGGAGATCACGGCATACTTAAACTTGAGCTTATAGTTAATATCAAAACTTAAAATTTTATAAACTGAAAATTACCAAAATTTTAAACTTAAAAATAGATGATGCCAAAAGTATCATTTTCAAAGTGAAGATCACGACATCTGATGGAACCAAATCTGTTGGTTTAAAGATTATAAAACTTAAAAATAGATAATATTAAAATTAATAGACTTGAATAGTCAAGATCTTATTATTTATGAATGTAATACTTGAATGTTCAGATGAAGAATCAGGAAAAGAAATCATTAACAAAGGATTAGCATTTTCAAAATTCAGATTGTAATTTAATATTGTGAATGTTACAATGTAAAGCTTTGAATAGGAGAATGAAAACAGGCAAATTTCCTTTACAAAACTTATGAACTGATTGGATTTACGTATTCCATATGAAAATTGCTGTGAAATTGGATCATTACTGTGAAAGAGATTATGGAGCATGTTGGATGATGATAAACTGAATTTAGGGGTAAAAAAATTATTTATTTGTTTGGATTCAGCAAGATACGTTTGAAGAGAGATGTTTATCAATTTTATAGTAGATTTATTTAGGTGAAAAATAAAATGGCAGTTTAGTAAATATTTTAAAAAAAAGCTGAGGCGGCATACCTCGTAGCTTGACACGTGGCGTTAGTGTCCTTAGTTTTAGTAAGTAATATAGATTAAGAGGAGAGAGAAGAAAATTTAGTTACCCGATTTAATAAATTAATTGATTACAAATAGGAGAGAAGAATTTTCAAATTTTCATACTTTCGGTCATATCCACTCAATTTTACCTTTATTTTGTAATTGAGAAAATAGAGTGTCTGGTTAGTCTACAAGTTACAAAAGATACCTCATTTTACCAATATTCTTTTTAGAGGTACTAAACTAGTTCAAATGTTCACAAAATAATTATTGGAATTGTCGAAACAAGCAAAAAGAAAAGTCTGACAAAAAGGAAAGCTTTAAAATAGAAATTGAGGAGGTACAAATATAGATATTTTTCCAAATTGTTGAAAGAAAAAAAATTTGAAAGAAAAACAATTGTTACTTTTTATTTGGTGAATGAGAGTCGAGACCCTCCGCGTTAAACGCTTATTATTAAAACTCAGCAATTATGAACAAATACGTCGATGAAGGGACACTCCTCTTAGATCATCCATAATTAAACTACTCACACCTAATGGCGGAACAACAAGGGGATAAACACCAAACCCCAAAGAGAAAGCATGATTCGCAAGAGCATTTGCGACACAATTACCTTCTCGATAGATATGAACGAATTTAATAATCCAGTCTCGAATAGTGAAGCCTTGGCAATGAGTAACCAGGCTGAAGAGAGGGTGAGTTTGACTAACTCCTCTCTCGATGAAGCCGATAACAGTGAGTGAATCCACCTCCACCTCAACACGTCTAAAGCCCAAATCCCACGCCAGCTCAACACCATAAATGACTCCCCACAACCCCGCTTCAGGGGCCGAGCATGCTCCCAGGTTCGCAGCAACTCCACTGATCCAAGATCCTTGGTTATCCCTAACCACAGCTCCTACGCCTGCATACTGGTGTTCACCCCGGGATGCTCCATCTGAATTCACTCGAACCCATCCCGCTTTCGTTTTTTCCAACTCACCAAGATTTCTCTCTTTCTGCTGGTATCCTTATGTGAGTCAGGGTTGTCCTTCTCGCAAGACTGATTCTCTGAGCCTTCGATCCTGCCAGTCGTGCCGATATCCTTTCCACCATGGGATTAAAAATGTGTTTCGAGACCGCTCCATGCAGAATAGGAACGCCTAAGTACTTCCCCAAGTTACGTGTGACAAGGATCCCGCTAATGTGACTAAGTTGCCCTTCAAGATCCCCTCTTTTATTATGTGAAACAAATAGACGAGACTTAGTATGGCTAACTTTGAGGCCAGAGGCAGCACAAAAGTCTTCCAAGATAGATCTGATGATTCTAACTTGGCCCTTCGAACATTTTGCAAACAGAAGAATGTTATCCGCGAAGAAAAGATGCGAAATAGGGGGACCAGTCCTAGACATCTTCATTGGCTTCCAAACTCCTTCATTCACTGCTCTTTCTATCATATGATCAAGACGTTCCAAACAAAGGACAACGAGATAAGGAGAGATAGGATCCCCTTGGCGTAACCCCCTCATCATGTCACAGCTATCCGTACATTCCCCATTCCATAACACTCTCATGGAACTAGAAGATAAACACTTCCCCACTTTGTCAATCCACACCTCCGGCAAGCCAAGAGCCTCGAAGGTATCCATGACGAACTCCCAACGAAGCATATCATACGCCTTCTCCAAGTCTAAGTTAAGAACCATCCAGCCTTTCATACCTTTCTTTTTGCTCATAGAATGGATTGCTTCTTGTGCTTATACAATATTGTCCGAGATAGACCTTCCCGGAATAAAACTCGATTGCATGGGGCTGACTAGGAGACTCATAAGTGGCTTGAGACGGTTTGTGAGCAGTTTGGTGATAACCTCATACGACACGTTGCATAGACTAATAGGGCGATAATTCTTGATAGTTTCTGGTTTAGCAATCTTACCAATCAAAACCAAGAGCGTTTCATTTACTCCATCGGGAATGGCACCAGAAGACCAGAATTCCTTCACAAATCGAACCAGAGATTGGCTAATAGTATCCCAAAGTTTCTGGTTGAAAATGGGTTGGAACCCATCAGGCCCCGGAGCCTTAGAGCTCCCATACCATTTATTGATTCCCAGATCTCCTTTGTTGAACAATCCTTTGTTAGTTCCATACATTGCACTCTAGAAAGATTTGGAAACCCGCCTCTAGGAATGCTGCGTAACTGTTAGCATGAAATATTGTGATATTTTAGGCACGTTTTCTAAACGTATTTGATTCATATTGATAGTCTTTGATTGAACTTTGTGCATATGTGAGCTAGTATTACCTATATTGTCGATATGGATGTCTACACTAGTTCTATGTTGATTATAGGTGATTTGGAGCTATTTCCGAACGGAATCGAGCAAAGGAGAGTTGAGTTGATATGTCCATAGATTGAGGACATTCTTTGGAAGCAATTTGGAGTCTTAGATTGAGGAATGCACGAGTTAGGGAAGAATCACGTTCTTGCCCTAAATTACGCCCTAAAATACGGCCGTATTACAAACCACGTTCAGAATTACGGCCGTGGATTTGGAGTCAGAAATCCATGTTCATTCCAGGAGATTACACGGCCGTGGAACATATGTTGCAAACCGTGATTGTTTCCACGCCCTAAATTACGGTCGTGGAACACTTCCACGACCGTGATCTTGGCGAATCTTTTCGCCACACTTTGAAGCCACGATCTTTTAAAGATTGGGCCGGGCCGACATTTGCCCTACACTATAAAAAGACGGACGGAGCAAGTTTCCGTCATCTTGGCTTAGCCGCTTATCACCGCATACACCCTCGTTCTTCGCCGCTTAGACACGAAGACGTTTTGCTTAGCTTGTTGGGAAGCAATTGACATCTCTTTGAAGAGATCGGAGTTCGTGTTTGGAATTCCTTTAATCTCGCACTTTTGGTGGAGATTGTTGTGGAGATTTCCAGGAATTGCGGAAGATCGAAGTTCTTGGAAGGTTTTGCAAGAAGATCTCTCTTCTTGATTAGGTTCGATTTGGAAAACGGATTGACATCCCGTTTTCCTTTCTTTCCTAGGGTTACGATTATTTGTTCTATTATGAATCTTTGGACATTGCTTACTCTCTTTGTGATTTTGAGATTGAATTGAAGATTATTGAAAGTTCTTGAAAGTTTTCATCTTTCTATCTTTTAATTCTTGAATTGATATCAACATGACCGTTATTGGCTAAAAACCCTTAACAATTCTAAGGTGAAGGGTTGATATTTGTGGCTTAGATGATGATAGATCGATCGTAAACAGATTAGACCCTGAGAGTTAGAGAATTATCGCCGACAAACCCTAAATTACGGGTTGTTCTTGAGTCCACGGCCGTGGAACCTCAAGAACTAACCGTGATTTCCCTTAAGTCTACGAACCTGCTTTTACTTTAGTCTAAAGTTCAAGATTTACTTTAGCTTAGTTTAGACTTGTCTTTTCTAGGTGGTAGTGAAGCCTCAACAACCTCTACCTCGATTGTGAGCCTCAACAACCTCAATCGGTTAAGTTAGTCTTGATCCTTGGATTATAAGTTTGGGTATTTGACACTAATTCTCGCCTTTAGAATCCTTCCATATTGAGCCTCAACAACCTGTATAGAGAGTTTTTTATAGGTGAGTCATATAAGGTTTTTGGAACTTCACCGTACGATTACCTTACATTAGTATACCTTTGCATATCTCAACTCTGTCTTTATATCATTAAGTATATCTTGAATCGATTGCCACAGCTGGATACCTGGATCTTTAGGATTGTTGTTTTCCCAATATTTGCAAAACTCTCATATTTACTTGCTTGATAACCTGTAATCGAGTTCGTTCTCCCCAAATCCCTGTGTTCGATACTCTGGAATTCTTGCTTAACTATATCGATCCGTACACTGCGGGTTCGTTGCTTGATTCTAGTTTTATAAATTTAAAAACTTATTTGCACACACCTCTAGGGGCGAACAAGTTTTTGGCGCCGTTGCCGGGGATTTGGTTTAGACCAAATCCGGTAGCCGGTTGTCAAGCTTGGGAGCTTGCTCTCGTTATTTGATATCTCTTTGAGTGCATGCGCAGGTCTAGGAACACCGAAGATCTCTTACCTCTTGATCAAGAGCTAGAGAAAACCTTGAGGCAAAAGCTCAAGGAAAAGAAGATGGCCGAAGAACACGAACGTGATCTTCAAACGGAGTTGGCGGAGAAGGAGTCTCAACTCCGATGGAATGAGACTCTTCGCCAAGATGAGATGGATCGTCATCAATCTCAAGTTAACGGTCTACAAGACATGATCTTCCAAATGAGGATAAAGATGAGCGACCTTGAGAATAAGGTAGGCAAGAAGTCCTCAAAAAGGAGATCAAGGTCTAGAAGAAAAAGCCACTCATCCGCTGATGATAGTGACTCTTCCATGCCGCCGTTAGAAGAGATTGATCCCACGATCAATATGAATCCTTTTCATCCACAAGGAGCTACTAATCGCCGCATTCCACCTAGGAATGCGAGGATCGAACGTGTGGATGATGAGCCAAGAACTCTTGGCCAGCGGATGGATCCAACACAACAACCACGCCGCTTGGGTGTGAAGTTTGATGCTGAAGATGTGCAAGGGTTTAGCTTTAACCCTCAAGTTATCACTCTTGTTCGCCAAAGCCAATTTGGCGGTACAAGCACTGAATCTCCACACCAACACTTGCAAAACTTTGAGTGTATGATGGAGACAATGAGACCGAAGAACGCTACTACCAATAGCTATAAGCTCAAACCTTTCTTTTTCTCTTTGAAAGGGAAAGCGTTGTCATGGTATCAGGCTCTTCCCAATGGGAAACTAGACACGTGGGAAGACCTTTCTGCGGAGTTTCTCACCAAATTCTTTCCGCCCTCCAAAACGGCGGAGCTTAGAGGTAAGATTAATGCTTTTTCCATGAGACCTAACGAAAGTTTGTTTCAATCTTGGGAAAGGTTTCAGGATTTACTCTTGGATTGCCCTCATCACGGCATATCCAAGCTTGCCTTGCTGGAAATCTACTACAAAGGGCTGGATGCGGGAACGCAATTCAACCTCCAATCCCTCTCATGCGGAACGTTCATGGACATGAGAGAAGATGACGCTTGGGACTTCATTGAGAAGCAAGCAAGAGTCATAGAAAAGTACTCCCACCGGAAAGCGGAGGGAAATCGTGTGGAGCAAGGAGCGAAGCTCACACATGAAGCTCAAAATCAGATTTTCTCCCTCAACAATGAGATCAAAGAGTTGAAGGAGACTATCAAGACCAACTTCCCAAAGCAACAAGAGAAGGATGTTGGCTATTTGGGCAATAACAATGGCGGTGATAACACCAACCGCAACAACAATAACCGGAACAATAACCAGAATAACAATTGGAATGGGAACAACAACAACCGGAACAACAACAATTGGAACAACAATCGGGGTTCAAACAACAACAATTGGCGCTCCAATCAACAAAATTCCGGTAACTCCTATCCTTCCAATTCTAATTCACTAACTCCACCCTCCTCTTCCTCTACTCCTTTGAAAATCCAGGGGCAATCATCAAATGGAGGAAACAATGCGGGAAAGGAGAAGTCCGATCCCATGTTGGAGACAATCTTGGGAAAGCTTCAAGGGTTGGAGAACCGCCTCATCAAGGTTGATGATCAAGTCTCTAAGGTTGACAAAGCTCAAAAGGTTTTGGAAAACCAATTGTTTAACCACGCGGAGGAAGTTCCTAGAAATCAAGGGAAACTTCCAGGAAAGACGGAGGACAACCCTAAGGGAAGGGTAATGGCGATTACAACTAGGAGCAGAGTGACCACCACCGATCCGCAGCCTACGTTCGTTGAAGTCCCCGTAGAGAAGGACAAAGGAAAGGGGAAGGAGAAGGAAGATATCTATGTTCCTCCTCCAGCTTACAAACCTCCCCTACCGTTCCCTCAATCTAGAGTGCGAGCGCGCCTAGATAAACAATTCGGTAAGTTCATAGAACTCATGAGCAAGCTGCATATTAATATACCCTTCATTGATGCTATTGTAGGTATGCCGGCTTATGGCAAGTTCTTGAAGGAGCTTCTCTCTAACAAGAGGAAGCTAGAAGATTTCGGTGAGGTCAAGATGAGTTCGGATTCTTCGGATCTCATCAAGACTATGAAGGAGAAAATGCCCCCAAAGTTGAAAGATCCGGGGTCATTTTGCATTCCCATTGGAGTGGGAGAAGTCACATATGACGCTTTATGTGACTTGGGAGCAAGTGTGAGCATCATACCACTTGCATTGTGCAGGAAGATCGGTTTAGGCGATCCTAAACCGGTCAAGATGACGTTATACATGGCGGATCGATCCATCACTCGCCCCGTCGGTATTGTAGAAGACGTCCCGGTCAAGCTAGGTAAATTCTTTGTCCCAATTGATTTTGTCATGCTTGACATTCCTGCAGATAGTCCGGTTCCGATCATACTCGGAAGACCGTTTCTTGCAACTTCCGGCTGCATGGTCGATTGCAAGAATGGGAGACTCGCTTTTGATATTGGAGAAGAGAAAGTAGAGTTCGTTCTTTCCACTCTAGTAAAGGAGCCAATCTTCGATGAGGATATTTACAATATCCAAGATGAAGAAGGTTTGTCTAGGGAGGAGGTAAGTGCGATTCTCTTTAACGATCCTTTACAAAAGGTTATTACTATGAGTCTAACCAATGTAGGGGAAGAAGAAGAGTGCAAAGAGGAAATTGAAGCCTTAGAAGCACAAGAAGAGATGCATGAAGTGGAATTTGAAAAACTCCATGATGAGGCTGAGAATGTAAGAATCCACGGTCATACCCTGTATTCCATGACCGTGGATTTCACAACCAAAATCGACCTCCATTCCAGAGGATTACACGGCCGTGGAATACATGAAGATGCCGTAATTCTGACCGTGGAAGAGGGTGATCGGCTTACATCTTCAACTTCTTCTGATTCTTCTCCAAACCACTCCACAACCTTAGAAACTTCTAAGGAAACATCGGATGCTCCTCAAGGACCATTGGAAGCTCCGAAAGCGATGGATCTCAAACCACTTCCTACTCATCTAAGGTACACTTTTCTTGGATCTAATTCTACCTTTCCGGTCATTGTTAGTTCCGAACTAAGCATAGATGAACATGAACAACTCATGACAGTCCTTAGGAAACATAGAAAAGCCATAGGTTACACTATCGAGGACTTAGTAGGAATTAAACCCTCCCTATGTATGCATAAGATACTAATGGAGGAGGATTTTAGAACTTCAAGACAACCTCAAAGGCGGTTGAATCCGACCATGAAGGAGGTTGTCAAGAAGGAAATCCTTAAACTTCTTGATGCAGGTATCATCTATCCTATCTCCGATAGCAAATGGGTGAGTCCAGTTCAAGTAGTTCCGAAGAAGGGAGGAATGACGGTCATCACCAACAAGAACAACGAACTCATTCCTACCCGAACCGTGACTGGATGGCGAATGTGTATAGACTACCGCAAGCTCAACAACGCGACGCGGAAGGACCACTTTCCATTGCCATTCATCGATCAAATGCTTGAAAGGTTAGCACAACATTCACATTTTTGCTACCTTGACGGTTATAGTGGTTTCTTTCAGATTCCGATACACCCGGACGATCAGGAGAAGACCACGTTCACGTGCCCTTGGGGTACGTTCGCTTATAGGAGAATGCCGTTCGGGCTTTGCAACGCCCCAGCCACCTTTCAACGGTGCATGATGGCCATATTCTCCGAGTACATAGAGGAAATTATGGAAGTCTTCATGGACGACTTCTCCGTATACGGTTCCTCTTTTAACGATTGCCTTTCTAACCTTTCTCTTGTTTTACAACGTTGTGAAGACACTAACCTAGTTCTTAATTGGGAGAAGTGCCAATTCATGGTTAAGGAAGGAATCGTATTAGGTCACTTAGTCTCTAGTAGAGGGATAGAGGTAGACAAAGCTAAGATAGAGACCATAGAGAAACTTCCTCCCCCGATTTCGGTGAAAGGGATAAGAAGTTTCCTAGGACATGCTGGATTTTATAGGCGCTTCATTAAAGACTTTTCTAAGATATCAAAACCTCTCACTAATCTATTGATGAAGGATGCGGTTTTTGAGTTTTCGCAGGAATGTTTAGATGCGTTCAACACCATTCGGCAAGCTCTAATTTCAGCACCTATTATCCAACCCCCGGATTGGACTCTCCCCTTCGAGATTATGTGCGATGCTAGTGACGTAGCTATTGGAGCTGTTCTTGGACAACGAAAGGAAGGGCGAACCCATGCCATATACTACGCTAGCAAGACGCTAGACGAAGCTCAGCTCAACTACGCCACTACAGAAAAAGAGTTTCTAGCCATCGTCTACGCTATTGACAAGTTTCGCTCTTATCTTGTAGGTGCAAAGGTGATTGTCTACACGGATCATGCTGCGATCCGGTATCTCCTTGCGAAGAAAGACGCGAAGCCAAGGCTAATTAGATGGATTCTTCTCCTACAAGAATTCGATCTTGAGATCCGCGACAAGAAAGGTTCAGAAAATTCTGTTGCGGATCATTTGAGTCGCCTCACACATCTAGAAGACGACCATCTACCCATTGATGACTCCTTTCCAGACGAACATCTACACATCATAGAGGAGTGCATCAACGAGATCTCCAAAGGTAACGAACCATGGTTTGCTGACTTTGTTAACTATTTGGTTTGCCAGGAGATACCGCCCGGACTATCCTACGCACAAAGGAAGAAGTTCTTTAAGGACGTCCGGGAATACTATTGGAACGAGCCTCTCCTCTTCAAGAGAGGTCCGGATGGCATCATTCGGCGATGTGTGCCGGAAGATGAGATGCAAAGTGTCATCCGCCATTGTCATTCACTACCTTGTGGAGGACACGCTAGTTCGAACAAGACTAGCGCAAAGGTATTGCAATCTGGATTCTATTGGCCTACTTTATTTAGAGATGTGCAATCCTTTGTTTCTTGCTGCGATGCTTGTCAAAGAACAGGCAATATTTCTAGAAGGAACGAGATGCCCCTCAACAACATCCAAGAGGTGGAGATTTTTGACGTTTGGGGAGTCGATTTCATGGGACCATTCCCATCTTCTTGTGGAAACCAATACATACTATTGGCGGTAGACTACGTTTCTAGATGGGTGGAAGCAATTGCCTCTCCCACAAATGATGCCATGGTGGTGGTCAAGTTCTTCAACAAGACCATCTTTCCGCGATTTGGAACACCAAGGACAATCATTAGTGATGGAGGTTCTCACTTCATAGCCCGTCGCTTTGAAGCTCTTCTAGCTAAGTATGGGGTTACTCACAAGATCGCCACCCCTTACCATCCACAAACGAGTGGACAAGTTGAGATCTCAAATAGGGAGATCAAGGGAATTCTAGAGAAGACGGTTTCAAGGACTAGGAAGGATTGGTCCTTGAAGCTAGATGATGCATTATGGGCGTACCGGACTGCGTACAAGACTCCCATAGGAACCACACCATACAACCTTGTGTATGGGAAGTCTTGTCATTTGCCGGTAGAGCTGGAGCACAAAGCGTTTTGGGCTATCAAGTGGCTGAATTTCGGCATGAAGGAAGCAGGAGAGAAGCGTCTCCTAGACATCAACAAGCTGGATGAACTTCGCTTGAACGCCTATGAGAACGCTAAGATCTACAAGGAAAGGGCAAAGCGTTGGCATGATAAGCATATCATTCCAAAAGACTTCAAAGAAGGAGATCAAGTTCTCCTCTTCAATTCAAGACTTCGCCTCTTTCCAGGTAAGCTTAAATACCGTTGGACCGGACCTTTTCTAATTAAGCGTATTTTCCCCCATGGTGCAGTTGAAGTATGGGGTGAAGCTAGCGGAAGTTTTAAGGTGAACGGCCAACGACTCAAGAAGTACACGCCGGAACTCCAAGCTGAGGAGTTTGCGCCTACCGCACTCGAATAAGTGCGAGTATGGTCTAGCTACGGACCTTAAACAAAGCGCTTCTTGGGAGGCAACCCAAGGTATTGCATTTTTTGCTTTTGTTTTCGATTCATAGTTTAGCTTAGAATAGACGTTTTTGCTTTATTTTGCCTCGATTTCTTCCGGTATGTTCGTGTTTTTGGTTGTAGGATCGATGGAAAAGGAGAAGGGGAAGATAATGTCGAAGAAAAGTGACGAAATTTGGACTTTGAAGCTTTACAGAAGGTTCCACGGTCTAAATTACGGTCGTCATAGCTACAGTGGCCGTAATTTTCAAAAGCCTTTGAAAAATCACCAAAACCACGGGTCCGTACATTTCCACGGCCGTGGAATGCCCCGACAGACCGTAATTTTTGGAAATTTTGCCGGCCACTATAAAACCCACATTCTTCACAAACTTAACCAAAATTTCCCCCATTTCCACGACCTAGAAACCGAAAACCCTCCACCTCTCTCAATTCCTCGTTTTCTAATCGTTTTCAACGATTCTTCGTCCTAAACTACAGCAAATCCAACCACGAACAGAATCCAAGCAACAAATCGAGTGGAAATCGATCAACAAACACGCATTTTGGATTTTTCAATCCGAAAAAGAGGTTATTTCTTTCTTCTCGAATTTCGCGGATTTAGTTCGTTTTTGCTATAGTTTTTTAGGAAGAACTGATAAAGACCGGAAGGAATTAGATTAGGACTGCTTGCTATGGTGATTGTTGGTGAATTTGCTGAGATTCACGAATTTCTGAGACGAATCACGGTCTCTGGGTAAACCACGGCCGTAATTTCCCAAGAACAGACCGTAATTTTTCTGAAAAATGGACTTTGTGAGGAGAATGTCGGGAAGGATAAAGGAGAAGAAAGGAGAGCAAAGTAAGAAAAGGAAAGGAAATCCCTCCACCTCTAGGGCACCACCACCCTCATCTCCCTCACTACCATCCTCACCTTCACCTCCATCTTCACCTCCTCACCCTAGCATCCCGACCATACATGAGAACCACCTTGTAGCACTTGACCGGATCAAGGAGAGGACAGTGATAGGTCCTAGGTATTTGTTGTTGGAGGATCTACATCCTCTCAACATTGTGGATGATCTTACATGGCTCTTGGATAGAGCCGGCTTGCTTGTCTTCACGAACATTCGTGAAGACGCCTATGAGGAGATTACCCGAGAGGTTGTGACATCCTTTGAGCACAGCCACGTTGATAGGACCGTCTCCTTCCGTCTCATGGAACGAGACTATCAGTTGAGTATTGTTGAGTTTGGGACCATTTTCGGGTTCCATGAGACCTATAACGGTCGATTTCCGAGCGGAGTTTACCCCAAGGATTTTTGGGAAGAGGTAGCCATGATTTACGCCGACGAGGACCGTTGGCAACCCGCCGATACCAAGGCTAGATTGATGTACCATCTAGCCTTGAAGATAGCTCACCGTGTTCTTTCGGAGTGTCTCTTTCCTAGGACGGAGACGCCCCAAAAGATCAAGACGGATGAGCTATTCTTGCTCTATTGTATGCTTTATGGACGCCGTGCAGATTGTGCTACCCTTTTGGCGGCTACGATGAGTAAATTGAAGAACAAGAAGAAGGGGAACATTGGGTATGGTGGGATAGTGACCCACATTGCTAGGACGTTTGGTGTAGATTTTTCTGCTTGCACCCGTATACCGGCGGTTCCCTTAGGGCTACATGCTTTTATGGTTAGGGGACTCATCTTCCCCACACATGGAGGTCCGCCGTATGCGGGCATGCCTTGGGAGACTAGGACGGGTAGAGGGATTGAGTGGCTGCCGGAGTATTCCATTGTGGCGGGACGCCACAATTGGAAGGAGACGTTCGCTGCGATGCATGCGAACAGGCTAGTAGCTCCCCCTTACGTTCCACCACCGGTTGTGGATGAGGAGGACATGGGAGATCAGTACGAGAGTGGTGGAGGAGCGGAGCAGGAGTTCGGCACGTTTCCGGATCAGCCGGAGGCGGCCCCGGATGTACCTAGGCGCTCTCCACGTCCAGCTAGAGCTTCAGGCTCGTCATCTCGCCGCGCCAGCGTGAGTGAGAGGCCCACGTGGATGACTACACCTCCCACTTGGTACGAGCAAATGCCGGATTGGGCTACCGGACTTTCGGAGAGAGTCGGAGCGCTAGAGATCCGGGCGGATGCTAGAGACGGACGCTTGGACGACCTTGACCACATGATGAGGGACGTCTACCGCCAGCAGTTTGGGCGGTTCTATGATCCGAGTTTCTCTCCATTCCCACCTCCGCCGACGCCGCAGTGATTGATGCATGATCGTTGTTTTAGACATTCCCGCCACCATTTGTGAGTTTCTTTTCTTTCTTTTGTTCTTTCTTTTGAACATTAGGGACAATGTTCGTCCTAAGTATGGGGTGGGATGTACTAAATGTTTGTAATAACTCTACTCTCTATGTTTGCTTCATTTGAGACTATCGTTGCATCTTCATTATGTGTTACACGTTTCCTTATTGCATTGCATGAAAAATGACTTGAAAAACCCATAAAAACTGAAAAATTTTGAAAAATTTTGTGCTTCTAATGAATTGAGATGATTTCCATGATAAACACTACTTGTGAATTGAGTTTGATGACAATTGCATGCTTAAAAGAATTGTGAATTGAAAAGAACTTGAATGAATGAATTTTACATCTTTTGCAAGTTTTATAATGTGAAGATGTTACCTAAATCATGCTAGAAAATTGAAGTTGAAATCACATCATAAGTTCTTATACTTCTTGTTGAAATGATTAAGGCAATTCGATACTTTCTTTCTTCTTTCTTTGATCATCTAGCTCCTCATTAAAATGTTAGCCTCCCTTACCTATCCGGGAATTTGGAGAAGTGAATGAGAAAAAGGCGTGTTTGATGTGGGAGGGCCATGAGAGCAATTATTTGCAATCAATTGAATAGAAAGAAATTATAGGTTTGGGGAAGTCAATCATGATGATGAGTAACTCGGCACCATTCACATAGCCGGGTGTTTGTGTCTTGCCAAAGTCGGATTGAGCGATATTCCTAGCGGATTATGGTATGTGCGCTAAGGGTTTGAGGCATCTCTTGAAAAATTTGAGAAACGCCGATCTCCTAGGCTTCGGTTTTTGTGCACCTCTATCCATAACTCCAAAAGTAAAGTCGAAAAAGAAGAGAGCGAAGCTCTAAGTTGAAGTGTTGCGGGAACCGCATAAGAAGAAGAAGGTAGTTGTCCACTTTCCCGGATTTATGCACCACTTTCCCTTAAAGTTTTCCCTTTCCTTCCATATTCTAGACCTTTTCTTTGAAAGTCCTTAAGATCAAAAGAATGTTATATGACTTGGTGATCTAAATTGAGGTTTTTTGAGATTGATTTTGTTAATGTTTGAAGGTTATAATGCTTGTTTAGAAGTTAAGTTGGTTCATGAATTTTCTTTGCTTTTTACTCTTTGATTAAGTGTGTGAAAGTTTGAAAAACGATTGAAGCAAGGTTTGAGAATGATCTATTCTTTAGAAGTCACATTCATCCAAAAGAAGGTACACATATTTCATCCTAACACTTGTTTAAAGCTTTTTGAAAGACCTTGCTTAGGGACAAGCAAGTGTTAAGTATGGGGTTATTTGTTAGCATGAAATATTGTGATATTTTAGGCACGTTTTCTAAACGTATTTGATTCATATTGATAGTCTTTGATTGAACTTTGTGCATATGTGAGCTAGTATTACCTATATTGTCGATATGGATGTCTACACTAGTTCTATGTTGATTATAGGTGATTTAGAGCTATTTCCGAACGGAATCGAGCAAAGGAGAGTTGAGTTGATATGTCCATAGATTGAGGACATTCTTTGGAAGCAATTTGGAGTTTTAGATTGAGGAATGCATGAGTTAGGGAAGAATCACGTTCTTGCCCTAAATTACGCCCTAAAATACGGCCGTATTACAAACCACGTTCAGAATTACGGCCGTGGATTTGGAGTCAGAAATCCATGTTCATTCCAGGAGATTACACGGCCGTGGAACATATGTTGCAAACCGTGATTGTTTCCACGCCCTAAATTACGGTCGTGGAACACTTCCACGACCGTGATCTTGGCGAATCTTTTCGCCACACTTTGAAGCCACGATCTTTTAAAGATTGGGCCGGGCCGACATTTGCCCTACACTATAAAAAGACGGACGGAGCAAGTTTCCGTCATCTTGGCTTAGCCGCTTATCACCGCATACACCCTCGTTCTTCGCCGCTTAGACACGAAGACGTTTTGCTTAGCTTGCTGGGAAGCAATTGACATCTCTTTGAAGAGATCGGAGTTCGTGTTTGGAATTTCTTTAATCTCGCACTTTTGGTGGAGATTGTTGTGGAGATTTCCAGGAATTGCGGAAGATCGAAGTTCTTGGAAGGTTTTGCAAGAAGATCTCTCTTCTTGATTAGGTTCGATTTGGAAAACGGATTGACATCCCGTTTTCCTTTCTTTCCTAGGGTTACGATTATTTGTTCTATTGTGAATCTTTGGACATTGCTTACTCTCTTTGTGATTTTGAGATTGAATTGAAGATTATTGAAAGTTCTTGAAAGTTTTCATCTTTCTATCTTTTAATTCTTGAATTGATATCAACATGACCGTTATTGGCTAAAAACCCTTAACAATTCTAAGGTGAAGGGTTGATAGTTGTGGCTTAGATGATGATAGATCGATCGTAAACAGATTAGACCCTGAGAGTTAGAGAATTATCGCCGACAAACCCTAAATTACGGGCTGTTCTTGAGTCCACGGCCGTGGAACCTCAAGAACTAACCGTGATTTCCCTTAAGTCTACGAACCTGCTTTTACTTTAGTCTAAAGTTCAAGATTTGCTTTAGCTTAGTTTAGACTTGTCTTTTCTAGGTGGTAGTGAAGCCTCAACAACCTCTACCTCGATTGTGAGCCTCAACAACCTCAATCGGTTAAGTTAGTCTTGATCCTTGGATTATAAGTTTGGGTATTTGACACTAATTCTCGCCTTTAGAATCCTTCCATATTGAGCCTCAATAACCTGTATAGAGAGTTTCTTATAGGTGAGTCATATAAGGTTTTTGGAACTTCACCGTACGATTACCTTACATTAGTATACCTTTGCATATCTCAACTCTGTCTTTATATCATTAAGTATATCTTGAATCGATTGCCACAGCTGGATACCTGGATCTTTAGGATTGTTGTTTTCCCAATATTTGCAAAACTCTCATATTTACTTGCTTGATAACCTGTAATCGAGTCCGTTCTCCCCAAATCCCTGTGTTCGATACTCTGGAATTCTTGCTTAACTATATCGATCCGTACACTGCGGGTTCGCTGCTTGATTCTAGTTTTATAAATTTAAAAACTTATTTGCACACACCTCTAGGGGCGAACAGTAACCTCATCAAATCCGTGGGGCCATAAATGCTTTGAAAATAAGACACTGCATGTTGTTCCAAAGCTTGCTGGTCAATGTTACGCTAAGATTGTGTAGCACAAAAGTCTTACAATTTATAAACTCGATATAATTTCCTAACTCCTAGCGAACCCACAGTGTATGGGTCGTTTTGTAGCAAGGATAGTATTCCGAGGTCGAACACGAAGACTAAGGTGAAATCGAATCAACAAGTGACCATAGATTGTGTGAATCTAGTCTAAGAAAAGAGAAAGAAACAAAGAAATAAAAATCATGATATTTTTGGTTGGGTTTTTTTGGTGATCAAACAAAGATCACAAATCAAGCAAGATGATAAACCAAACTAACAACTCAAGCTAGTCAAAACAAACAAGTAACACAAGCACAAGGTATGTGATCAAAGAGAGAAAGGTGGATTCTAGAGGTCAAGATTTCCGGTTATGGCATTGGACTCAAGCTTCTAAAGATTCTAAGGATAAAGTTGCGGTGTTGGGAAAGGGTGTTTCTCTAATGGAAGCAATTACCGGGTAAGTCTCTCGCTTCACTAATCCCGCATCAAACTCCTATTACCGGGTAGGTCTCAAGGGGTTAAAGTGGGGAATTCTACACAAATCAGACTCTACTTAAGGGGCAACCCTCTCCTTACCGGGTAAGTCTCGGAAAAGGGAAGTCTCAAGCAATAATCCTAGCACACTCAATCCAATAGCGGCTTGTGAGGCTCACTACTACCTAGAGTTCATCATCTTAGGTATCTAAGGTCGGAAATCACCGGGTAGGTCTCTTCCCTCACTTAGGTTGCTAGCATTAGGTGATCCTAAGCTAAATTATGCTTAATAAACACTAGGATTCCATCAACCTATCATCCTAACCTACAGATTCATCAATTAAAGAGCAATAGAGAGAAAAATCGGGTGGATCAAAATCGGACGATCTGCCTGAAGAATAGGTCGATTTTTCCTCCTGAGTTAGGTTTTGTGCATACGAATCATCCTAAACTAACATATATGTCCATTCTATCATCATCCAAGCCATAACCATCAATCCATCACTCCAGAATCACAATAAACTAGCCAATAATATGCATTTCAAGATCTAAAATCATCACACAAGCATACATGGTTTTCATAGATAGATGATGAAAGATAAGTAACTAAAATCAATAAATCTCAGCTGAATATAAGTTTAAGCAAGACTTATAACCCTTCAAAAGAAGTTCCAAAACGTTCCTAACAATCCTTCCTAGAGTTCTTCAACCAAAATCACTAAAAATCACTCCAAAATCACTTTTACTCTAAGTTTTGTGTTCTTCTTCTTCCCCAAAATGAGAGAGTTTTCCTCTTTCCCCCCAAATCTATCCTCCAATAGGAATGAGGTGTATGTGAGAGAATGTGGGAGAGAGATCCCCTAGCAACAGCTTGCAAGACCACTTATAATCTCCACCAAGAGCAAGGCCGGACAAAGAGATCGTGGGACACGTGGCTTAAGCTGTCAAAGGCTAGAAAATCGACCTAGTTAGATAAATCGGCCGATTTTCCTGAGTGTTGGTCCGATTTTCTTCAACAGAGACTTGTTATGATCGTCTAGCCATGAGTTGCTCCATTGCTTGCACCAATAAGGGCCTTTGTGTCCTTCATTGCTCCAATTATGTTCCTTCAAAGCTTTGGATGTGTACCACCATGAGGCCTGACTCTCGAATGTATCGATTAATGTCCAAAAGATCCCCGAAATACCTACAAAACCGACAAAAGCTCGTGTAGACGTCTTTTCTAGAGATATGCATGAATTAAGCGTAAACGTTATGAACTAATGTCAAACCGACAAAAACTCTAAATGTATGCCTATACTAACGTCATAAATCACGTTATCAAAATACCCCATACTTAAGATTTGCTCGTCCCCGAGCAAGATCCAACTATAGACTAAGAGATGACATGATTTATGCATGCAGAAAAACAACAAAATCTTTTTGGAGTTGTGCTTCTAACATTGGATCACCTTCATAGTCATGTTTCATAGCAATGGACAAGCAATCATGCATAAAATGAATGAAGGCATGGAAAGACAATTATACTTAACTAGAAAGCATGCATGAGAGGTGAAAATGAAGGAGTCAAGATGATCATGAGTATGTCCAATCTAGATCACTAAGTCTTACACACATGCATTTAGGTCACAAGGACTTAGGAAAGAAAGGGCTAAGAAACGTTGTGCTTAGGTGGGAATTTTTAGGTCATGTGATGCTAATCCGGGAAAGGAACTAACTCCACAATTTCGTTTTTGCTCAACTTCCCAACAAGTGTATAATTTTCTCTATCTTTTCTTTGTTTTCTTTTCTTTTTCACTTATTTTTGAGGCAATGGCATTGGTGTACAAAAGGCGAAACCTTGGTGATTAGCCATCCTCGGGCTTTTTTATTTTTCGAGGTGCATCCACACCGGGCACACATACCAAAGCTCGTTAGGACTATCGATTTATTTGACTTTGGGAAGGCACAAACACCCGATTATGTGAATGGTGCCGAGTTACTCGTCATTTAAACCAACGTCCCTAAACCTATATTTTTTTTTCTACACTTTCACAACAAATTCAGCACTTCATTCACAACATTCTTTCATCAACAACTTCACCCCACACTTGCTTTTCACACACTCAACACACTAGCATGCTCCTATTCCCGGATGGGTCAAAAGAGGTCAAATTTTTATATCAATTGAGGTGCTTAAACAACATGATCAAGATGAGAAGTAGAGAAAGATGAATTGCCTTAATCACTCCTAAATGATGTGCAAGAACTAGCATGTAATTTCGACTATCAATCCTCAATCCAATCAAGGCAAACATTCATGATTACAATTCACACATGGGATTCAAGATAAGTACTTCAAGTCCACATATGCATACATCAATTCAACACATAAGGCTATCCATGGCCAATTCACAAGACAATTTCATCATAAGGGTCATTCCCAAGCTTAGAAGCACTAAAATTTTTTAAATTTTCTGATTTTTTATGGATTTTTCGAAATATGTATGTACAATGCAAGACATAATGAAACATGTGACAATATTAAACTATTCTAGATGCTAATCATGCAAGTGATCATGAAAACCCCACCCCATACTTAGAAACACATTGTCCCCAATGTGAAAACTAAATAAAGAAGTGAAAGAGAGTTCTCACAATGTAAAATTGGTGATGCTTTGGTATTTCGGTTCACATCGAATGATGGTGGTGGATGATTGATCAAGGATGGTAGAGAGCTCTTGATGTTCATTATGGTGTCGGAACCCGCGCTTGGTACTGCAAGCCGTCCAAGTTCCACGTCCGCTCCACCCATGCTTGATTGGAGATCATCACTTTCCTTGACAGAAGGAAAAATCGGACCATAACCCAGGAAAATCAGCCGATTTCTATGAAGAACAATCCGATTTTCCTGGGTGCTTTCTTCCTCATCCATGTGCTCGGATCTTGTAGCTTCAGCAGTTCCATGAGGTTTTCACATGACCTCCAACATCTCATAACAAATGACAATCAACAAGATCTAGCACCCAAAAACACAAAAGAAAAACAAAGCACACCAAGAGTAAGATCAAACAATAACAAGAAAAACAAAAGGGAAAAATATGTACCAATGGGTTGCCTCCCATTAAGCGCTTCTTTAAGGTCATTAGCTTGACCAAATTCAGGAGCGTTTCATTCAAGGTGAAGTGGGGCAAGCACTTCCACCGGGGCTTCCGGGATATACTTCTTCAAACGGTGCCCATTCACCTTAAAGTTACCACAATGATCTCCTCCTATCTCCACCGCTCCATGAGGAAAGATCTTCCTAACAACATAAGGACCCGTCCATCTTGACTTGAGCTTTCCGGGAAAAAGCCGCAGCCTCGAGTTGAAGAGAAGCACTAAGTCACCCTCACTCAACTCCTTTGGGATGAGGCGCTTGTCATGCCAACGCTTGGTCCTCTCCTTGTAGATCCGGGCATTTTCATAAGCATCCAACCGGATCTCCTCAAGGGCGTTCAAGTCTAGCAACCGCTTCTCACCGGCCTCCTTGAGTTCAAAATTCAGCCACCTTATGGCCCAATATGCCCTATGCTCCATCTCTACCGGAAGGTGGCAAGACTTGCCATAAACTAGCTTGTAGGGAGTGGTGCCAATTGGTGTCTTGAAAGTGGTTCTATAAGCCCACAAAGCATCATCGAGCTTCATAGCCCAATCCTTTCTTGTTTTAGAAACCGTCTTCTCAAGAATTCCCTTTATCTCCCGGTTGGAGATCTCCACTTGGCCACTAGTTTGGGGATGGTAAGGTGTTGCCACCTTATGAGTCACCCCATACTTAGCCAAAAGTGTTCCAAAGTTCCTATTAGTGAAGTGCTTTCCTCCATCACTTATGATCACCCTCGGTGTCCCAAACCTAGGAAAGATCACTCGGTTGAAGAATGCACCACAACCTTGGCATCATTTGTGGGAGAAGTGATTGCTTCCACCCATCTCGACACATAGTCTACCGCCAATAGGATGTAGAGGTTGCCACATGAAGAAGGGAATGGTCCCATGAAGTCCACACCCCACACATCAAATATCTCCACCTCTTGTATGTTGTTCAAGGGCATCTCATTCCTCCTTGAGATGTTGCCCGTCCTTTGGCAAGCATCACATGCCACTACAAAATTCTGCACATATCTAAATAAGTTAGGCCAATAAAAACCGGATTGCAATACCTTTGCACACGTCTTGTGTGAGCTAGCATGGCCTCCACATGGCAAGGAGTGACAATGGTGGATCACACTCTCCACCTCATCCTCCGGTATGCATCTCCTAAAGACTCCATCCGACCCTCTTTTGAACAAAAGCGGTTCACTCCAATAGTAATGCCTCACATCCTTGAAGAACTTCTTCCTTTGGGCATATGACAAACCGGGTGGCACTTCCTCACACACAAGGTAGTTCACGATATCGGCATACCATGGCTCATTACCCCTTGACACTTGAAACAAGCATTCTTCCACCATTTGCAATTGCTCATCCCGGAATGAGTCATCAATCGGGATGTCGTCTCTCTCAAGCTCCAATGGTGGGAGCCTACTAAGATGGTCCGCCACAGAGTTTTCGGAACCTTTCTTATCCCGGATTTCCAAGTCAAACTCTTGAAGAAGAAGGATCCACCGAATGAGGCGAGGCTTGGCATCTTTCTTTGTGAGGAGGTAACGGATCGCAGCATGATCCGTATACACAATGACCTTTGCTCCAACAAGATATGACCGGAACTTCTCAAAGACATACACCACCGCTAGCAACTCCTTCTCGGTTGTGGCATAGTTAAGTTGGGCATCATCTAGCGTCTTGCTAGCATAGTAGATGGCATGTGTACGCCCATCTTTCTTTTGTCCAAAACAGTCCCAACGGCCACATCACTTGCATCACACATCACTTCAAATGGTAAGCTCCAATCCGGAGGTTGCATGATAGGAGCGGTGATCAAAGCATCCTTCAACCTACAAAAAGCCTCAAGGCAATCCTTGGAGAAAACAAACTCAACATCTTTCATTAGTAGGTTAGTAAGAGGCTTAGAATTCTTAGAGAAATCTCTAATGAATCTCTGGTAAAAACCGGCATGCCCTAGAAAACTCCTTACCCCTTTCACCGAGGTGGGTGGTGACAACTTCTCTATCGTCTCTATCTTAGCCCTATCAACCTCAATGCCACGGTTGGACACCAAGTGTCCCAACACAATGCCTTCACTTACCATGAAGTGGCATTTCTCCCAATTCAAGACAAGATTTGTCTCCTCACATCTCTTAAGCACCAAAGATAAGTTAGCTAAACAATCATCAAATGAAGATCCATAATGATAGCATGAATTATAGTCTATATTTTGGGGTTTGTTTGGATGTTTTATCTTCAATAATCTGCATGTTTGTATGTATAATGTGTGATTATATTACCATTTCATCTACCTTTGCGGGAATCGAGGTCTACACCTAGTTTTGTTGTAATCGTAGGTAAAATGGCACGTTTTGCATCAAAAAGGAGCAAAAGGAGCTATGGAGTCATTGGAGCTACATTCAGGAACATAAGGAACCATCCAGGAAGCATAGTCATGGATTAGAGATTCACTTTGGACCAGATTTGAAAGATTTCACATTCAGTTGTGACTCACCTCGGTTGACGACAGATTCACCTCGACCGAGGTGATCCAGAGAAGTCGACTCGACCGAGGCGAACACTTGGGACGCGGTGAGAATATTTTATTCTTGGTTGAGATCTTTTATCTTTGGAAAGAGATCTTATATTTTTGGGCTTGGCTCCTGGAAGGAAGAAGATATGCTAGATCATATATTTTACCTATTTTTATGGGAAGAGATCTTTCTAAGATATCTTATCTTTGGAGAGTAATTTTCCTATAAAAAGGGTTGGATTTCCCACAAATCCGACATCCCGCATAGCATGCTATACCACCGATCAGGGTTTTTACACCACAGCAGCCATACTCCAGTTGGGAGATTTGAAGAACCTTTTTGAAGGTTGAAGAAGAAAGATTGTAGCTTTTATAGCTTTTGAAGGGTTTTTGTAAGATTATCTTAGATTCCCTTGTTGTCTTCCTTTGTTGGATTTCTATCCAAGGAACGCTTTTGTTGTGATATTTGATTCAGTTATTAAAGTCTTTTCATTAAATTCTTCTTGTTCAAATATTCACCTTCTTCCCATATATTTGATTATTGCTTTCATGATGATGAGTGGCTAATTTCCTTGTGTGATTCTAGGGTGATTGGCTGAAGGTTGTGGGAAAAACAATGATAGAATAATCTTAGATTCCAGTAGGACCTTGAAATTTCGAGTCTTTATCCTTAACCCTAAGCATCTCACTCAGTCGATGAACATCTTGGCCGGGGTGGAATTTGTCTGACCGAGGTGACTTATCTGATCCGAAACTAAGAGTTAAGTGTTAGAGTTTGCCAAATCCTATTCTTATTACACCTTTCCCGGTTCAATGCAAGCTTAGGATGAGACTTACCCGGTAATTCCTTAGTTTTTTTTACCTAAGATCATAAGTTTAGGTAATAAAGGTTTATCCTTTATTGGGGTTTGAGTGTGCTTCCGTCCCATCTTTGTGAGTTAGCCTGAGACTTACCCGGTAAAGGTTGATTCTATTCCCTTAGATGGTGTGCTAGTTTGAGGTTATAGTTCTTTATCTTAATTCCTTGAGACTTACCCGGTAATAGGAGTTACGGTTTAGGATTAGTGAGTAGTGAGACTTACCCGGTGATCTATTCCACTTTAGTAACACCTTCCCTATGCAAAAACCTCAGCTTTGTCCGCTTATCTTTAGATCTTGAGTTGGAACCACAACTAGATGCTTTTATCCCTAGAATTGCATGTTTCCTTTATTGACTTCTATATCATCTTTGATTGTTTTGATCACCTCTTGTGGTTAGTATTTACATAAGCATACCGTAATTGGACTTTGTTTCACTAAGTCCCTGTGATCGACCCCTGGAATTCCTTGCTTTTTACTACGATTGACCCGTACACTGTGGGTTCGCATCCTTGTTTTAAGCTTACGTCTAGGGTTATAAATTTAAAGCTTGCACACACCGTTTGGAGCGAACACATAAACAGAGAAATCATCCATAAACACTTCCATGATGTTTTCAATATATTCAGAAAAGATAGCCATCATACACCTTTGGAAGATGGCGGGTGCATTACACAACCCAAATGGCATTCTCCTATATGCAAATGTACCCCAAGGACATGTGAATGTAGTTTTCTCTTGGTCATCGGGGTGGATAGGGATTTGGAAGAATCCACTATAGCCATCTAAGTAACAAAAATGGGAATGTTGAGCTAATCTTTCTAGTATTTGGTCAATGAAAGGAAGAGGGAAGTGATCTTTCCTAGAAGCCACATTTAGTTTCCTATAGTCTATACACATCCTCCATCCCGTAACCGTTCTAGTTGGGATTAGTTCATTATTATCATTAGTTACTACGGTCATACCACCCTTCTTAGGAACCACATGAACGGGACTAACCCATTTACTATCCGAAATCGGGTAGATGATTCCCGCATCTAGCAACTTAGTGATCTCTTTCTTGACTACCTCTTTCATTATAGGATTCAATCTTCTTTGATGTTCAATAGAGGACTTATGGTCATCTTCCATCAATATCTTATGCATGCACAAAGAGGGATTAATGCCAACAAGGTCATCAATGGTGTATCCTATTGCCTTTCTATGTAGTTTCAATTCAGTCAACAATCTATTAAGCTCATCATCATTCAAAGATGCATTCACAATCACCGGATAAGTAGAATTTGAACTAAGGAAAGCATACTTTAAATGAGAAGGAAGAGGTTTTAGATCAAGTTTAGGAGGACCTTTTTCGGTTGGAGATGATCCATACAATGTAGGTTGAGATGATTCCAAAGCCATGGAAGCCTCACCCAAGTCCCTTGATGATTGCTCATAAACACTTGGATGATGCTCAAAAGACTCAGGAAAATCGACCCTCTGTGAAGAAAATCGGCCGATCTGGGGGTCAATTTAGTTTCTGCATTTGCAAAATCGGATGGAAATTCAGGATTTGTACAAAAATCGGCCGATCTGGGCCCCCTCTGTCCGATTTTTCTACAGGTATTTCTCTCTTCCTCTAGTACTTCAAATCCAACACTTGGTAGTTCATCTAATGTAACACCCCGAATCCTAGAGGACTCGAAATGCTACGAGCTGGGACCTCACAATGGGTTCCGGCCCTTAGCCTGGCAACAACTTCATCGGACCTTAAACACGGCACAAATAAAAAGGCAAAACAAAGAGTTTTATAACATGAGCGGAAATAACAAGAATCCAAATTCTAAAAACAATACAGCCAAGTCTCAAAAACCAGAAATACCAACATCAGTCTCAATAGTCATAAAATAAAATATAACAGTCCCGTCCTATAATGCACGGAACCCCGGCTGCCCACTACCGCCGGATCACTCGATCGCCTCCCTAACCTGCAAGGCATCTACAAGCGGTATAAACCGTTAGCTAACATTCTATGCATAAGTATAACGGTACAAGCACAAACACACAACATACGCAATCAGCATGTAACACTCATTCCTTTTTATTATCTTTAATTAAGTGATACGTCATTACTAATGATACTTATTTTGTGACACGAGGGATTCCCAAACCTCGCCCCTGTCCCCGTTTACCAACGCGGAATGGTACTAATGCATGTGACCGTCTACCGGACTGGGCTGGTCGTAGGGAACCTCCTAGACTCTCGCAAGAGCTAGGCAGATGATGTCACGACCCGTTATCATACACTTGGGTCAATTATATTATACTACAGTCGGCCTATTGCATTTTTGTTATTTATCTTAACTATCACACACCACTCATACGCATCACACACATGCAAGAAGCTAGCTAATTAAGTCAGTGGACTTACCAGAATTAAAACTCGTCTCTCTCAACAACACTAACAGTAGCTGCAGGAACTCAGTTGCCTGTCAAAGGAGGCACGTGGGTCAACATTTTTCCTTGGATGCTTAGAAGTCTAAAACTCCTAAGATGTACGATTCTATGTGCAGAAGTTATTACAATGTTTATTTAAGGTAAATTGACTATTTTACCCTTGGTTCCGAGACTTCCAAAAACCCGTAAAAAGTACTTAAATTCTTACTTAAGGCTAACTAATCATATTCTACTCCCTAGTATGATTTTAGGTGACAACTATAAAAACTACCGATTTTCTATTTCCCGAAAAGTCACTAAAGTCCAATTACAGCTGTAAATATAAAATTAAAATAAACTTATAAAAATTCTAAAATAAAATTCTAACTTATCTATGATCTCTAATATACTCATAGGAGAAATAATTTCTTAAAACTGTTCAATCGTTATTCCTACAAAAATCTTTAAAGTTGCCTACAACACTACAATTATTCCCATACTTAGTCAAAATTTTCTGCTGGAAAAACAGCTCAACTACTCCACTTTGAGACCCTATAACTTTCAATCCGACCGTTCATTTGTTTCCAAATTTTAACACGGTAAACTATGTATATCTATCTATGATTTATTAAAGTTTCAACGGTGGATCTTATACGAAACTCTTTAACTTTGATTCACAACATTGGGTAGTCTTCAACTTCAAAACTGAATAAAATAAATCCTTTACAGCAGTGTGTTGTTTCTATCATCTATGACTGCACACTCAGCGGTTACTCTACACCTATATGGCACAATATCCGCCCTACTACAACAGCTCACATCTCCGAGTTTCAAACAAGACATAACCTTATATCATAATAAGCATCTACTAGTAGGTGGGAGGCGAGATTACCTACTTACGAGTCTGCAGTGTGCTGAGTGACGCAGCACCCTAGCGCTCTTTACCTACCCCTGGGCTGCTGAATCCCTTAACAACAGGACTAAGGTGAAACTGGATGCGTTGCAGTTGGTCTCAACGATTCCTAGGACAGAAGGACAATCAGTCATGGCCTTTAGACTAGGCTTGTTTCGAAAGGAAAGGTTAAACGGAAATAGACTCACCTTACTACTCTTCTCAGAGTTGAAGACAGATGGGTAGTGTTCTTTGATTGTGCGAGACTGTAAGTCGGATGCAGTGAAGACTCGAGTCTTCTGCACATTGAAGCAGACATTCAACAACGACGTAACGGACATAGTAAGAGGAGAACGTTTCGGAACTCACCTGTACAGAGAAAGGCTCACGGAAGTGGCTGCACTGCTTGATGGCTCAGCCACTGGAGTCCTTCTTTGCGTCTGCAGCGAATGAATACAGCACTGGAGAGGCTGATCCGTGGTATGCAGAATCCAGGCAAGTGCAGCGTGAATGAGATTAGGAAGAGACGATGCCAAGAATTGTTCTGCGCGTGACTGAAGTTAGGAGAAAAACAAAACGCTGCTGTAGGAGTTAGGGAGTATAACTGCTGCGTTAAAACCGGCTGTTACAGAAGACTCTTCAGCAGCCGTTAACTGAAGGAGAGAAGGAAGGAGAAGGGCTGGCTGTTCACACGTAAATCACAGGCTGGAGAGGGCTGCACGCTGGGCTGGAGGGAGCTGAACGTGTTGGGCTGGAGGGGCTGTTAATGGGCTCGTAACCAGCTTCTCCCGGACTGCTGCAGGCTGGGCTCGAAGTCACCCTGCTGGGCTGTTGTGGGTAAGCAAACTGGGCTGCTTAAGGTAGGAACCATGGGCTGTAACATGCAAGAAAGGTGGGCTGAATTACTTGTCAAAAATCTGTCAAAACTCGTCATGGCCTTGTCAGGCCCATGAATGAGTTTGTCACAGATTTGTCGGACTTTGTCAAGGCCTCGTCTCAGCTTGTCATCGATAAGAATGAATTATAATAACTAGGGTTTGATATAAATCTATCATTTTATGTGAATTAAATTCTACATAAAATAATAGATAATTATAAGGATTAGTGTTTGATATAATTTTATCATTTTATGTGAATTAAATTCTATATAAAATAATAGATAATTCTAAGGATTAGAGTTTGATGTAATTTTATCATTTTATGTGAATTAAATTCTACATAAAATAATGAAATTTGTGAAGGAAGAGATACTAGATAGAATGGGAAACCGTCAACGACGGAATTAGACGGAATAAAAATTCCGGATATTACATCCAATGCATTCAAGGCCTTGATCACTTCATTGCTACTCTCCTCAACTCCTTCCTCCATCAAACTCGAGCTAAGAACCTTCTCAAGTGGATCCTTGAGCAAGATTGAGCTCACAACCTCTCTAGACTCCTCTTCCTCAACAATGTTGAAGACATCTTCACCTAGGGCTGGCCCCTTCACCATTGTGGACAAATTAAACTTGATGTTCTCTTCTCCAATGTTGAAAGAGAGAATTCCATTTTTGCAATCCACCAAACATCCGGAAGTAGCTAGGAAAGGTCTCCCCAAGATGATAGGAACCGGACAATCCGCCGGTATGTCCAAAACAACGAAGTCTATAGGCACATAGAACTTCCCTAGTTGCACCGGTATGTCTTCCAAGATTCCAACCGGGTGAGTGATTGAACGGTCCGCCATGTAAAGGGTCATCTTGACCGGTTTTGGCTCTCCTAGCCCAACCTTGTTGCAAAGTGCAAGCGGGATGATGCTTACACTTGCCCCAAGATCACATAGGGCGTCATACTTCACTTCTCCCACTTCTATTGGCACACAAAAGGATCCCGGATCTCTTAGTTTAGGAGGTATCTCTTCCTTCATAGTTTGAATCAACTCCGAGGACCTCTTTGTCATCCTCACTTCTCCATACTCCTCCAACTTCCTCTTGTTGGAGAGTATTTCCTTCAAAAACTTGCCATATGCCGGCATACCTAGAATAGCATCCATGAACCGAATGTTAATATGTAATTTAGACATAAGTTCAAGGAATTTACCGAAGTGTTTTTCCAAGCGAGCTCTTGCTCGTGATTGTGGGAATGGTAGTGGTGGCTTATATGGAGGTGGTGCCACATATGATGGCTCATCATCCTTGCTCTTTCCTCCTTCTTCTCGCAATGGCTCTTCTTCTATCACCACTTGCTTCCCTTTGTCATTTCCCTTAGGTAAGGGATCTTTCATGCTCAGCCCACTCCTTGTTGTAATAGCCAACACTTGGCCTCTTGGGTTATCTTCGGTTCTTCCGGGAAGCTTTCCCGGATCTCTATGAGCTTCACCCGCCTTTTGGAACACTTGTGCTTCCAACACCTTTTGAGCCTTAGAAATGGAAGTCACCGTGCTCTCAAGACCACTCAACCTTCCAAGCAATTGCTCAAACATCATTTCGGTTCTATCCTTTGGAGGTTGAGTAAATCCGGGTGGAGGTTCTTGTGAAGGCTTTGGTGGTGGAGTTGCGCTTGTGGAAGCGGGAGGGTTCAAGGCTCCATCCAGGTTTGCATAGGAAAACCCGGATGGTTATGGTTAGGCCGGTAATTGTTGAATTACCGGTTGTTGTTGAAGTTCCTTGGGCCTTGATAGTTGTTGTAATTGCCCCTTCCCATGTAGTTCACATCTTCCTCCTTGGAAGACAAGTTTGCTTGCACTTGCACTTGAGGGCTTGCTTGACTCTTCAAAGTTGTAGCATAAAACTCCCTCAAAGACTTAAGCTCATTGTTAGTTGCATCAAGCTTGAAGTTACTCATGGTGACTTCACTCACCTCATATGCTCCCGCTTTCCTCCCATCACTCTTCCTATGGGAGTACTTCTCAATTACCAAAGC
Source organism: Fagopyrum homotropicum (assembly GCA_033239125.1). Taxonomy (NCBI): domain Eukaryota; kingdom Viridiplantae; phylum Streptophyta; class Magnoliopsida; order Caryophyllales; family Polygonaceae; genus Fagopyrum; species Fagopyrum homotropicum. Next base: position 31,755,208 of record BSWB01000002.1, on the reverse strand, counting down.
TTGTTTTTCTACAAATTCCCAAGCTTCATCCACATTCTTTTCCATGAAAGTCCCACCGGAAAGAGATTGAAGCTTGAATTGGCTATCTTCATCAAGTCCCTTGAAGTAGATCTCCAATAGCTCAATTTTCGGTATACCATGGTATGGACAATCTAGGAGAAGGTCTTTGAACCTCTCCCAAGACTTGAATAAGCTTTCTCTATCCTTTATCACGAAGGCATTGATCTTCCCTCTTAACTCGGTAGTCTTGGAAGGTGGGAAGAACTTTGTCAAAAACTCGGTTGTCATCTCCTCCCAAGTACTCACTCGCCCTTGTGGAATAGATTGATACCAAGCCAAGGCTTTATCCTTAAGTGAGAAGGAGAAAGCCCTAAGCTTATGGTTGTTGCTCTCCAATCTAGGCGGTCTAAGAGTCTCCATCAAGATCTCATAGTTCATCAAGTGTTGATGAGGAGACTCTCCTTCCATCCCTCCAAATTGATTATGCCGGATCATTTGTAGAACTTGAGGGCGGAGCTCGTAATCATGGGCTGCGGGATCTCCTAAGTTCACACCCGGACGGTGTGCTCTTTGTGCCGGATCCATACGTTGCCCTAACGTTTATGGCTCTTCAATAGCAATGGGCACAACCCGAATATTAACCGCCGCTGGCTGCGGTTGTGGTGGAGGTGGAGGTTGTTGACGATTAAGCTCTCTTTGCACAAGAGCTTGCCTAATCTCTTCAATCTCCCTCCTAGTTGCTTCTTGCTTCTCATTGGCAAGTCTCCTTTCATTCTCCAAGAGCTTATCTCTTAGTCTAATTTGAGTAAAGCCTCATCCAACTAAGCTTGGAGATCTCTTCCGGCCATCTCTTTTCCCTTTCTAACGCTCTTGGATCTAGATCTAAGGGTTTTCTCCGGTTCGGGATCGAATGGAGCTAAATCCTTGCCACGAGATCTTCGCATACACCTAAAGAGTGAGAGATGTCCTGAAAAGTAAAGACACAAACCAAACAAGATCAAAAGCAACAAGAAAGATCTACACTATAAACAATCACAAAAATGACTCAATCTAGACCTAGTCCCCAGCAACGGCGCCAAAAACTTGTTACGCTAAGATTGTGTAGCACAAAAGTCTTACAATTTATAAACTCGATACAATTTCCTAACTCCTAGCGAACCTACAGTGTATGGGTCGTTTTGTAGCAAGGATAGTATTCCGAGGTCGAACACGAAGACTAAGGTGAAATCGAATCAACAAGTGACCATAGATAGTGTGAATCTAGTCTAAGAAAAGAGAAAGAAACAAAGAAATAAAAATCATGATATTTTTGGTAGGGTTTTTGTGGTGATCAAACAAAGATCACAAATCAAGCGAGATGATAAACCAAACTAACAACTCAAGCTAGTCAAAACAAACAAGTAACACAAGCACAAGGTATGTGATCAAAGAGAGAAAGGTGGATTCTAGAGGTCAAGATTTCCGGTTATGGCATTGGACTCAAGCTTCTAAAGATTCTAAGGATAAAGTTGCGGTGTTGGGAAAGGGTGTTTCTCTAATGGAAGCAATTACCGGGTAATTCTCTCGCTTCACTAATCCCGCATCAAACTCCTATTACCGGGTAGGTCTCAAGGGGTTAAAGTGGAGAATTCTACACAAACCGGACTCTACTTAAGGGGCAACCCTCTCCTTACCGGGTAAGTCTCGGAAAAGGGAAGTCTCAAGCAATAATCCTAGCACACTCAATCCAATAGCGGCTTGTGAGGCTCACTACTACCTAGAGTTCATCATCTTAGGTATCTAAGGTCGGAAATCACCGGCTAGCATTAGGTGATCCTAAGCTAAATTATGCTTAATAAACACTAGAATTCCATCAACCTATCATCCTAACCTACAGATTCATCAATTAAAGAGCAACAAAGAGAAAAATCGGGTAGATCATAGCGAAATCGGACGATCTGCCTGAAGAACAGGTCGATTTTTCCTCATGGGTTATATTTTGTGCATACGAATCATCCTAAACTAACATATAAGTCCATTCTATCATCACCCGAGCCATAACCATCAATCCATCACTCCAGAATCACAATAAACTAGCCAATAATATGCATTTCAAGATCTAAAATCATCACACAAGCATACATGGTTTTCATAGATAGATGATGAAAGATAAGCAACTAAAATCAATAAATCTCAGCTGAATATAAGTTTAAGCAAGACTTACAACCCTTCAAAATAAGTTCCAAAACGTTCCTAACAATCCTTCGAAGAGTTCTTCAACCAAAATCACTAAAAATCACTCCAAAATCACTTTTACTCTAAGTTTTGTGTTCTTCTTCTTCCCCAAAATGAGAGAGTTTTCCTCTTTCCCCCCATATCTATCCTCCAATAGGAATGAGGTGTGTGTGAGAGAATGTGGGAGAGAGATCCCCTAGCAACAGCTTGCATGACCACTTATATTCTCCACCAAGAGCAAGGCCGGACAAAGAGATCGTGGGACACGTGGCTTAAGCTGTCAAAGGCCAGAAAATCGACCCAGTCAGATAAATCGGCCGATTTTCCTGAGTGTTGGTCCGATTTTCTTCAACAAAGACTTGTTATGATCGTCTAGCCATGAGTTGCTCCATTGCTTGCACCAATAAGGGCCTTTGTGTCCTTCATTGCTCCAATTATGTTCCTTCAAAGGTTTGGATGTGTATCACCATGAGGCCTGACTCTCGAATGTATCGATTAATGTCCAAAAGATCCCCGAAATATCTACAAAACCAACAAAAGCTCGTGTAGACGTCTTTTCTAGAGATATGCATGAATTAAGCGTAAACGTTATGAACTAATGTCAAACCGTGCATGAATAACGGGAAAAACTATCTAAATGTATGCCTATACTAACGTCATAAATCACGTTATCAGTCAAGACTCTACTCTCCGCTTTCAAGTTTGAGCACCTCAATATGGTTCCGTTGCCTCCGAATAATAGTGAATAAGTGAAAGAATGAAATATTCCGAACACCACATTTAAGCCACTATTGCCCCAACTTCTGGCACCATCGTAATTCTTCCTGCTCTAGCACTGTATTCAGTTCCACCGCAGGTTCACATTCTTTCTTGAGTAACAAATTCCACCATCCTATAACAAGGGCAAAAGCTGAGTCTCCAACCCCTACAATCACGTGCATGAATTGCATGCATTTATAGACAATAACCAAAGGGCAATCATTCTTGTTCCATAGAAGCCAGATTCCACCTCTCTGACCATCTGCTTCAACACGATCGAAGGAATCAAAACCCATTTTCTCATAAATACCATCTGCAACATTACTAGAGCAATGAGTTTCAAGGAGATCCAAGAAGTTCGGTTTATGTTTTCGAATCATATATCGAATAAATCTTTGGAAACTAGACTTAATTGTTCCGAAGCAATTCCATATTATGCCTATCATTAGAAAAGGGGGGGGAGGGGGACGAACCAACCCACCTTATTGGGAGTTGGGAACAATCGAAATCTGTGACTCCACTTCATCTGGCACCTCGACTAGGCTTGCTTGTTCTGGAGTCTCCATAATCTCATCACTATCGCCACTAGGATCTGGATTACCTTTGGTTGTAAATGTGGTCACTGTTGGGACATCTCTTTGAAGGATTCTCACATGTTGGTGTTGTACAATAGGAAGAGAGGGTGGTTTAACCACCAGGACTGAAGGCTTTCTTGATTGTCCCACAACCATTGTCTTCCCATTATTCAAAAGGCCCCTCTTCTCTCCTCCGTCAGGTCTTGTCCTCTTCTTAGCATGGAATTCTCCACTGCCACTTGCTTTAGTTCCCGATGTAGTCGGCAAAACACTTCGTCTCTCCTTCAAACTGTTACTCCCGTCTACACTTGAGGCTGACTAGACGTGTCTTGCTGGCCCATATCCTCCTGGATTTTTCTCCCCTTATTAAACGGGTGCCTCCGGGGAACAATCATCCAGGGGCCATGTTCATCCCCATCTTGAATTTGCTCCACTTCCCCCGTTTCTTTCTCTGGTGCAGCAACAAGAGGGGCAACCTCTAGATGGGCAGGCGATCCATTCGCTTCATCCATCACTGTCTCCTTAACCGGTACAGTTTCAGCCCCTCTCTCCGTATAAGGGCATAGGTCGATCTGATGCCCAAAACAACCACAACCCATGCATATGGTATGTAAATTCTCATATTCTAATAGGAGGCGCTTCCCATTGAGAATAATGTGTCCTTTCAACGGCCTTGTAAGATCAACTGAAACACAAAGTACTTCCCCCGAGACACTCGTAGGGTGTTAGCATCAATGCGTAACGGTGTTCCTATAGCAGAAGCAATAGCCCTCAGAACCGAAATGTTATACAGGGCAAACGGGAGACCAGTGATCCGAAACCAAACACCAGTCAAGGTCATAACCGATGTCAACGGATCAAAGGATTCATCCCATTGTTTCATCATCAAGTAGTGACCAAACAACTTCCAAGGCCGTCCAGTTAAAATATCGAGCATATCTTCTTCCTTTTCAAACCTAACCAGGAAGAAGTCATTCGGTAAATCTATGATGGACCATCCATCCACCGGATTCCATATCTGCCTAATCGATCTTTTGAAAGATCCAAACGAGATCATTAGGCCTAGGAGCTTGGTAACAATGGAATTCCTCCAAGGTGCATTCAATACCTGAACAACGTCCGCCGCCACATTTATTACGGGGGTTCCATCCTTCCCTTTCGGTAGCCAATCTTAATTCTTCCTGCTTCCACCAAATCTTCCGGAAGAACTGACATCTGTTTCCACACATTCTCCCCGAAAAGCATCGTGTGCCACGAAGGAATATCTTCCCGAGCAGTCGGATTTGGATTGGCAGACGTACCAACCAAGTTAGGGTTAGTAGGAGACGTAACAGAAGAAACTGGCAATTCTGTCAGTGGTGGAGCCTTTACTCCATCAGGATCTGGAGCCGTAGGGGGGAGGAGATTCCTGGATTGGGATTCGCCATAAAGTCGCCGCCGCCAGTAGGGTAAATCCCGTACTTCTTCTTCATAATTATCACACAAAATCAACCCCCTTCCATGCCCAAAAACCACACAATCTCCAAATCCCGTACTTCTTCATTCGGAAATCGTTTAGCGCGATTCTTCGGCCCAAATTGAAGCAAAACTGATTCTACAAAGGATTACAGCAACAAATAGAACGAACATTCAGCAATCGGGCGTGAATTTGGATTTTCTCAAATACAAACCCTAGGTTTTCTCTCAATCTTCTCTTTGGTTGATTTCATTCGTTTTTCTTGAAGATTTTTAGGAGAACTGTGATAACCTGATTTATGACGTTAGTATAGGCATTCATTTAGATAGTTTTTCCCGTTATTCATGCACGGTTTGGCATTAGTTCATGACGTTTACGCTTAACTCATGCATATTTCTAGAAAAGACGTCTACACGAGCTTTTGTCGGTTTTGTAGGTATTTCGGGGATCTTTTGGACATTAATCGATACATTCGAGGACCAAGCCTCATGGTGGTACATATCCAAGGCCTTGAAGGAACATAATTGGAGCAATGAAGGACACAAGGACCCTTGTTGGTGCAAGCAATGGAGCAACTCATGGCTAGATGATCATAACAAGTTTCTGTTGAAGAAAATCGACCTACACTCAGGAAAATCGGACGATTATTCTGTCTGGATCGATTTTTTTGGCCTTTGACAGCTTTTGCCACGTGTCCCAGGATCTCTTTGCCCGACCCTTGCTTCTTTGTGGAGTATTTAAGTGGTCCTGCAGGCTGATTTGAGGGGTTTTTCCTTCCTTTTGGACCCTTCTCCTCTAGCATCTTCCCAAAGACTCTTCCATTGTAGCCTCTCTTCAAGGTACCCTTGTGGGTGTTCTTGAGAGAGATTAGTGTAGGCTTTAGTTTTGTAGTGAGATTTGAGTGATTTTTGTGAAGAAACTTGTTGAAGGTTGTAAGATCTGACTTGGAGCTACATTTGGTGTGTTGAAAGACTTGTTTTGAACTCAAATCCAGCTAAGTTTCATTGCTTTCATTTTCTTACTTCATCTTCTTGCTATGGATTCCATGTATGCTTGTATGATGATTTTAGATCTTGAAATGCATGTTGTTGGCTAGTTTATTATGATTCTGGAGTGATGGATTGATGGTTATGGCTTGGGTGATGATAGAATGGACTTGTATGTTAGTTTAGGATGATTTTTGTGGCCGAAACCTAAACCAGAGGAGAAAAATCGACCTATTCTTCAAAGTAAATCGGCCGATTTTTGCTATGATCCACCCGATTTTTCCTTCTGTTGCTCTTTAATTGATGAATCTGTATGTTAGGATGTTAGATTGTTGAAATCCTAGTGTTTGTTGAGCATAATATAGCTTAGGGTGACCTAATGCTAGCAAACTAAGTGAGGAAAGAGACCTACCCGGTGATTTTCGATCTTAGATACCAAAGATGATGAACTCTAGGTAGTAGTGAGCCTCATAAGCCGCTATTAGATTGAGTGTGCTAGGATTGTTGCTTGAGACTTACCTTTTCCGAGACTTACCCGGTAAGGAGAGGTTTGCCCCTTAAGTATTGTCCAGTTTGTGTAGAATTCCCAACTTTACCTCCTTGAGACTTACCCGGTAATAGGAGTTTGGTGCGGGATTAGTGAAGCATGAGACTTACCCGGTAATTGCTTCCATTAGAGAAACACCCTTTCCCAACACCGCAACCTTATCCTTAGAATCTTTAGAAGCTTGAGTCCAATGCCATAACTGGGAATCTTGATCTCTAGAATCCACTTATCTTACCTCTTATCTCCTATCTTGCATTCATGTGTTTGTTTGCTTGTTTGATTTGCGTATTTTGTGATCCTTGTTTGATCACCCCAAAACCAACCAAAAATATTGTGTTTTGCACCTTCTTTATTCCTCATCTCACCTTAGTTTAGATTTGCACTATCTTTGATCATTGAATGACTTGATTTCGCCTCAGTCCTTGTGTTCGACCTCGGAATACTTTTCTTCCTACATAACGATCCGTACACTGCGGGTTTCGCTAGGTAGTTTAGGAGATTAGATCGAGTTTATAAATGTAAAGCTTTTTGCGTGTCACATCTTAGCGTAACAAGTTTTTGGCGCCGTTGCCTGGGACTAGGTCTAGATTAAGTCATTTGATTTTGATTGCTTTTAGTGTTTATCTTTCTTGTTACTTTTGATCTTGTGTTGTTTTTGTCTTTGCCTTTTCATGTTTGCCATGGACGGATTGTACTTCTAAGACGACCTTGAAAACATGGAGTATGAGGAGTGGATGGAAAGCCAAGATCTAGGACCTCTTCATGATGAGTTTGAGTATTGGAAGGAGTTTAATACCTATCATGAGTCCCATGATCAAGCTCACATGACTACATTGCCTTATGTGGAACCTCACCATCAACCTCACAATGACCGAGTGGAATCATTGCTAGAAGAAATATTGAGGAAGATGGATGATCTAGAGAGCAACCTTGCTTCCATTTCGAGTGCACACATGGTGCTTGAAGCGGAAGTATTTCAACAAGAGGAGGTTCACCATGAGGAGATCCAAGAATTACCCGATTCAACCATAACCAATAGAGACCTTCAAGAAGAGTTGGATAAAGCTTGGGATCAAGTGAGGCTAAGGGATTTGGCCCTGAAGGATGAAAGAATATTGAATTTTGAGAGAGAAGAACAAATGAGGAGGGAGATTGAGGAGATTAGGCATGCTCTTATGCTAGGAGATCCTACCATCCTTCAAGGCTTACCTCCACCTCCTTCACCTTTCGAGGAGTGAAATGAAGTAGTCTCACCCCCGGACATCCTTGCCATCAACCCCGGAACCATACTTGAAGATCTCACGAGGGAGAGCCCTAAGTTAACTTCAACTCCTTCCAATCCTTTCTTGCTTGCCCGGAGTACACATGAAGATTGGAGTCCCTTTCCTAAGGAGTCTCCCATGTTGAATGATGGAGGCAAGCATGATGGATCCATGATGGTTATGAAGCACCTCAATGAAGAATTCTTTCCAAGAACCGGCCTTCTTTGGATCATAGAGGATGAGGATGGCAAGCATCTCACCGATGTGACCGCGGAGTACCAATTGTCTAAGTATGGGGTGGCACCTATGGTTGCAACTCCATACTATCATCAAGGGAGCGGTGATGACGGAGTCTACTACTCACCGGTGAAGAGAAAACTTAAAGCTTATTTGGGCATCAAGTGGCCCTTGCTTGTCATCATGGATGCCGGAAAGCGATGGTTGGTTGGACTCCTCAAGCAAACCATGGTATTCGAGGTGGATTAACACATCCTCTGAGTTTGGTCAAGCTAATGACCTAAAAGAAGCGCTTCATGGGAGGCAACCCATGGGTAACAACTCTTTCCCTTTTCTCTTTCGTCTTCGTTTTTGCTTTTGTTTTTGGTGTGCTTTGTTTTTCTTTTGTGTTTTTGGGTGCTAGATCTTGTTGTTGTCATGTGTGATGAGATGCTGGAGGTCATGTGAAAACCTCATGGAACTGCTGAAGGTACAAGATTCGAGCACATGGATGAGGAAGAAAGCGCCCAGGAAAATCGGACTGTTCTTGCACAAAATCGGCCGATTTTCTTGGGTAGTTGGTCCGATTTTTCCTTCTGTCAAGGAAAGTGATGATCTCCAATCAAGCATGGGTGGAGCGGACGTGGAACTTGGATGGCTTGCGGTGCCAAGCGCGGGTTCCGACACCATAATGAACATCAAGAGCTCTCTACCATCCTTGATCGATCATCCACCATCATCATTCGATGTAAACCGAAATACCAAAGCATCACCAATTTTACATTGTGAGGACTCTCTTTCACTTCATTATTTAGTTTGCACATTGGGGACAATGTGTTTCTAAGTATGGGGTGGGGTTTTCATGATCACTTGCATGATTAGCATCTAGGATAGTTTAATATTGTCACATGTTTCATTATGTCTTGCATTGTACATAAATATTTCGAAAAATCCAAAAAAATCAGAAAATTTTAAAAATTTTAGTGCTTCTAAGCTTGGGAATGACCCTTATGATGAGATTGTCTTGTGAATTGGCTATGGATGGCCTTATGTGTTGAATAGATGAATGCATATGTGGACTTGAAGTACTTATCTTGAATTCCATGAATGAATTGTGATCATGAATGTTTGCCTTGATTGGATTGAGGATTGATAGTCGAAATTACATGCTACTTCTTACACATCATTTAGGACTGATTAAGGCATTTCATCTTTCTCTACTTCTCATCTTGATCATGTTGTTTGAGCACCTCAATTGATGAAAAATTTGACCTCTTTTGACCCATCCGGGAATAGGAGCATGCTAGTGTGTGAAAAGCAAGTGTGGGGGTAAGTTGTTGATGAATGAATGATGTGAATGAAGTGCTGAATTTGTTGTGAAAAGTGTAGAAAAAAAATAGGTTTGGGGACGTTGGTTTAAATGACGAGTAACTCGGCACCATTCACATAATCGGGTGTTTGTGCCTTGCCAAAGTCAAATAAACCGATAGTCCTAACGAGCTTTGGTATGTGTGCCCGGTGTGGATGCACCTCGAAAAATAAAAAAGCCCGAGGACGGCTAATCACCAAGGTTTCGGCTTTTGTACACCAATGCCATTGTCTCAAAAATAAGTGAAAAAGAAAAGAAAACAAAGAAAAGATGGAAAAAATTATACACTTGTCGGGAAGTTGAGCAAAAACAAAATTGTGGAGTTAGTTCCTTTCCCGGATTAGTATCACATGACCTAAAAATTCCCACCTAATCACAACGTTTCTTAGCCTCTTCTTTCCTAAGTCCTTGTGACCTAATTGAATGTGTGTAAGACTTAGTGATCTAGATTGCTTATACACATGATCATCTTGACTTCTTCATTTTCACCTCTCATGCATGCTTTCTAGTTAAGTATAATTGTCTTTCCATGCCTTCATTCATTTGATACATGATTGATTGTCCATTGCCATGAAACATGACTATGAAGGTGATCCAATGTTAGAAGCACAATTCCAAAAAGATTTTGTTGTTTTTCTGCATGCATAAATCATGTCATCTCTTAGTCTATAGTTGGATCTTGCTCGGGGACGAGCAAATCTTAAGTATGGGGTATTTTGATAACGTGATTTATGACGTTAGTATAGGCATTCATTTAGATAGTTTTTCCCGTTATTCATGCAGGGTTTGACATTAGTTCATGACGTTTACGCTTAATTCATGCATATTTCTAGAAAAGACGTCTACACGAGCTTTTGTCGGTTTTGTAGGTATTTCGGGGATCTTTTGGACATTAATCGATACATTCGAGGACCAAGCCTCATGGTGGTACATATCCAAGGCCTTGAAGGAACATAATTGGAGCAATGAAGGACACAAGGACCCTTGTTGGTGCAAGCAATGGAGCAACTCATGGCTAGATGATCATAACAAGTTTCTGTTGAAGAAAATCGACCTACACTCAGGACAATCGGACGATTTTTTTGTCTGGGTCGATTTTTTTTGGCCTTTACAACTTTTGCCACGTGTCCCACGATCTCTTTGCCCGGCCCTTGCTTCTTTGTGGAGTATTTAAGTGGTCCTGCAGGTTGATTTGAGGGGTTTTTCCTGCCTTTTGGACCCTTCTCCTCTAACATCTTCCCAAAGACTCTTCCATTGTAGCCTCTCTTTAAGGCACCCTTGTGGGTGTTCTTGAGAGAGATTAGTGTAGGCTTTAGTTTTATAGTGAGATTTGAGTGATTTTTGTGAAGAAACTTGTTGAAGGTTGTAAGATCTGACTTGGAGCTACATTTGGTGTGTTGAAAGACTTGTTTTGAACTCAAATCCAGCTAAGTTTCATTGCTTTCATTTCCTTACTTCATCTTCTTGCTATGGATTCCATGTATGCTTGTATGATGATTTTAGATCTTGAAATGCATGTTGTTGGCTAGTTTATTGTGATTCTAGAGTGATGGATTGATGGTTATGGCTTGGGTGATAATAGAATGGACTTGTATGTTAGTTTAGGATGATTTTTGTGGCCGAAACCTAAACCAGAGGAGAAAAATCGACCTGTTCTTCATAGTAAATCGGCCGATTTTTGCTATGATCCACCCGATTTTTCCTTCTGTTGCTCTTTAATTGATGAATTTGTATGTTAGGATGTTAGATTGTTGAAATCCTAGTGTTTGTTGAGCATAATATAGCTTAGGGTGATCTAATGCTAGCAAACTAAGTGAGGAAAGAGACCTACCCGGTGATTTCCGATCTTAGATACCAAAGATGATGAACTCTAGGTAGTAGTGAGCCTCATAAGCCGCTATTGGATTGAGTGTGCTAGGATTGTTGCTTGAGACTTACCTTTTCCGAGACTTACCCGGTAAGGAGAGGTTTGCGCCTTAAGTAGTGTCCGGTTTGTATAGAATTCCTAACTTTACCTCCTTGAGACTTACCCGGTAATAGGAGTTTGGTGCGGGATTAGTGAAGCATGAGACTTACCCGGCAATTGCTTCCATTAGAGAAACACCCTTTCCCAACACCACAACCTTATCCTTAGAATCTTTAGAATCTTGAGTCCAATGCCATAACCGGGAATCTTGATCTCTAGAATCCACTTATCTTACCTCTTATCTCCTATCTTGCATTCGTGTGTTTGTTTGCTTGTTTGATTTGCGTATTTTGTGATCCTTGTTTGATCACCCCAAAACCAACCAAAAATATTGTGTTTTGCACCTTCTTTATTCCTCATCTCACCTTAGTTTAGATTTGCACTATCTTTGATCATTGAATGACTTGATTTCGCCTCAGTCCTTGTGTTCGACCTCGGAATACTTTCCTTCCTACATAACGATCCGTACACTGCGGGTTTCTCTAGATTGTTTAGGAGATTAGATTGAGTTTATAAATGTAAAGCTTTTTGCGTGTCACATCTTAGCGTAACAACCTGAACGGAATTGAACTTAGAAGTAGCTTAGGACTGCTGTTGTTGGGTTTGTTGTTGATTTGCTGAATTTTTGAGTGAAATCGAGAGATTCCACGGGTAGCAGTGCGTTTCCACGGCCGTGGAAATCGAAGAAAAGGCCGTGGTTTTGGTGATTTTGGTCGAAAATGTTTGAAACAAGGAAATTGAACCGGAACAAGAAACAGAAGGGTGCTGGGTCCTCTTCCCAACCCCCTCCCATTGTCCCACCAACCCCTAGAGTCTCTACAATTCATGAAGACTACCTTGGAGCTTTTGAGAAAACTCATAAATGCAAAGTGATAGCTCCTAGGTATATTGTGCTTGAGGAACTTGAGGAGTTGCATTTTGTGGAAGATATGAGATGGATGTTGGATAGGGCTGGACTGACTTTGTTTGCAAGCATCCGAGAGGATGACTATGAGGAGATTACGAGGGAGTTCATCACTTCCTTTGAGCATAGCGCCGTTAACCGAACGGTGTCCTTCCGGATGATGGAACGCAACTATAACTTGTCTATTGCTCAATTTGGAGCATTTTTTGGGTTTGTTGATACGTTCAATGGGACATTCTTCAGAGGTGTTAGAGCTAAAGAGTTTTGGGAGAGATTTCTATGATTGTAGGCCATGAGGACCGTTGGCAACCGGCCGACTCGAAAGTCAAGCTTATCTACCACCTTGCCCTCAAGATAGCCCATAGGATCCTTTCCGAGTGCCTTTTTATAAGGCACGAGACTCCCCAAAAGCTCAAGGCTGATGAGCTTTTCATTCTCTATTGTATGATCGCCGGTCACTCTCCGGATTGTGCTACTATGCTTGCCTCCACCCTTAGCAAGATTAAGAACAAATTAGCGGGAAACATTGGCTATGGAGGGATTGTGACTTATATTGCCAAATATTTAGGAGTTGATTATTCGGCATGTGAGAGGGTGGCTGCTGCGAGGCCTTTGGAGCTTCATGGATTTATGACTAGGGGGTTGTTCGCTCCAACGGTGTGTGCAAGCTTAAAATTTATAACCCAAGAAGTATGCTTAAAACAAGGATGCGAACCCGCAATATACGGATCAATGTAATAAAAAGCAAGAATTCCAGGGATCGATCTCAAGGACTTAGGTGAAACAAAGCACAAAATAGGTTGTCAAATATTGCAATTAACCAAAGCAATTAAAGTAATCAAAGATGATGTAAAAGTCAATTAAGGGGAAATGCGGATTCTAGGGATTAAAGCATCTAGTTGTGGTTCCGACTCAAGATCTCAAAGGATAACGCGGACAAAGCTGAGGTTTTGCAAAGGGAAGGTGTTTCTAAGGTGGGAATAGATTACCGGGTAAGTCTCACTACTCACTATCCCAAACCAAAGCTCCTATTACCGGGTAAGTCTCAAGTTACTAAGGAAAGGAACTATAATCTCAAACCAACACACCACCTAAGGGAATAGAATCAACCTTTACCGGGTAAGTCTCAAGCTAACTCACAAAGATGGGATGAAGACACACTCAAACCCCAATAAAGGATAAACCTTTATTACCTACACTTATGATCATGGGTAAACAAACAAAGGAAGCACCGATAAGTCTCATCCTAGGCTTGCATTGATCCAGGAAAGGTGTAATAAGAATAGGATTTGGCAAACTAGAACACTTAACTCTCAGTTTTGGATCAGAAAAGGTCACCTTGTTTAGTCAAGTTCCACCCCGGCCGAGATGTTCATCGACTGAGCGAGGTACTCTAGGGTTAAGGTTAAAGACTCGAGCTTTCAGGGTCCTATTGGGATTAAGATCATTCTATCATCGTCTTTCCCACACCTTTCAACCAATCACCCTAGAATTGCACAAGAAATTTAGCCACTCATCATCATAAAAACAATAATCAAATATATTGTGAAGGAATTAGTATTAGAACAAGTAAACCTTAAGAAAAAGGCCTCAATAACTGAATCAAATAAACAACAAATCAGCATTCCTCAAATCACAAGTCGAACAAGACAATAAACCAAAGGGAATCTAAGAAAGTCTTACAAACTCCCCCTAAAGCTAATCTCCAAACTATGAATCCTTCCTTGATTGATCTTCAATCCTTCCTTCAAGCTTCCAAAAAATCTCTTAACTGTTGTGTATTCTCAGCCTCCAAGCATGCGACGATGCTGAATTGTAGAAAATCTAGCCCCTTTATAGGAGAATTAATAATATCTCAAAAAGATAATTTCCTAGAAAATATATCCATATGACTAAAATAGATATCTAAAAAAAAAGGGATAATTTGACATACTAGGCCTTTTTGAGTTTTTGTTTAAGAAAGTGTACCCCAAATTTTTTTACCACTTTCATTTAATAGTAGGTAAAAATTATTAACCCTTCTATTTAGAAAGAAAGGAAGAAATGATGTTTGTTATTTGTTATATAAGTATAAGTTTTAATTTTTAATTACTGAATTTGTTTTTTTTAATTATTTTTTTGCTTTTTTTTTTATTTTTTTTTATTATTTTTTATTTATTTTCTTGACTAAATTTCTCATACCGGAATTTCTCATACCGGAATTTCTCATACCAGAATTTCTCATACCAGAATTTCTCATACCAGAATTTCTCATACCAGAAATTTCATACCAGAAATTTCATACCAGAAATTATCATACGAAAAGTTCATACCAAAAATTTCATACCAGAAATTATCATACGAAAAGTTCATACTATAATTTTGTCATACCAGGATTTTGTCATACCAGGATTTTTTACACCAAATTTTCATACCATAAAACTACATACCATAAAATTACTAGGCTCTTTTTGGTTTTTGTTAAAGAAACTATACCCCATATTTTTTTTACCACTTTCATTTAATGGTAGGTAAAACTAATGGGAGAATTTGGCCTACTAGACATTTTTGAGAATATGATTTAATAAATGTACCAAAATTTTTTTATCACTTTCATTTAATGGTAGGGAAAAATAATTAACCCCTCCATTTTAAAAAAAAGAAGGTTTGTTATTTGTTATTTAAGTATAAGTTTTAATTTTAATTACTGATTTTTTTTTATTTTTTATTTTGTCTTTTTATTTTCTTTATTATTTTTTTTTATTTTCTGGAATAAATTTATCATACCAGAAATTTTATCATACCAGAAATTTTATCATACCATAAATTTATCATACCAGAAATTTATCATACCAGAAATTTTATCATACCGAAATTTTATCATACCGAAAATTTATCATGCCAGAAATTTTATCATACCAGAAATTTTTTCATACCATAAATTTTTTTATTCTTTTTTATTTTTTAAAATTACATACCGGAAATTACATACCGGAAATTTTTCATACCAGAATTTATCATCATATCAAAAATTACTACATACCATAAATTACTAAATACCAGAAATTTCACATACCGGAATATTACATACCGAAATTTCCACATACCGAAATTCCACATACCGGAATTTCGACATACCGGAATTCCACATACCGGAATTTTCACATACCAGAATTCCACATACCGAAATTTTCACATACTGGAATTTTCACATACCAAAATTTCACATACCGGAATTTTCACATACCGGAATTTCCACATACCGGAATTCCACATACTGGAATTCCATATACCGGAATTTTCACATACCAGAATTCCACATACCGGAATTTTCACATACCGGAATTTTCACGTACCGGAATTTCACCCGAAGTTTTCACATACCGAAATTTTTCACATTTTCACATCCGGAAGTTTTATACCGGAAGTTTTCACGTATCGGAAGATTGAATGAAACACCCTTTATATGCTGTACTCTAATTGTCACACTTCTAGTTTCCATAAGACACTTATTGATCTAACAGAAAGCCAAGAACAAGACCATAGTAACAGACACAACCATCGAGAAAGAGCTTCTTGGCTTATTTTCTTTTCAGGTCAACAGACTCACAACCATTTTAACAACTCCAGAGCTTGTTGGTGAACCTTCCTATCACCTGTTGCAACTATATTGAAACCTTGCATAAACCCAAATTCCAAAAATCAGTATAAAAAATAAAAACCTTGCAATTGCCCGATAGAGAAAAAGCATACACAAATTTTGTTGTTATAATATGAAATTGGCCAGGCTATAAACATTTATTTTCTCGTTCAGTGTTGTTTCCTTTGGTCATTGACTTTAAACATCTAATAGGTGTGTCTGAAAACTAGAAGAGAAACTTGAGGGTCATACTTGTTGCCTGTGATTGTGAAAAAGCCTCCCAGTGAAGCTCCTGTCCCTTTCAATCAGTTATCACTCCTCCAACACCTTCTATGACCGGTATTAGAGCGAGAAAATCATATGGTTGATGACAAACAAGAGACAACAAGTGTCAAAAAACAAACAGTTCAATTTTGTCTTACGCATATCGAGTAAGAAACACATTAGCATTATAAAGTGCCAAGTTTAATGCATCTCATCTAGAGCATTACTTTGAGCCCAGATTCAACGACCAAGTCCACAAATCCGGAAGACAAAAGGGCATACACATAGCAATCACAGCCGTATAATGGCACTTTGACCCGCGTTAATACACATTACTACTAATATCATAAACAAATAAAGGATGAAACAAATAAAAAGGAAAAGGATGAGACCTTCTCTGTCAATTTTAGCTTAATATCGCTCGAATCCGAATCGGAGGAATGCACAACGAAGAAAGCGATTTGGCGGTAGATTTGGGGCGGTGGTTGAAGTTTCGAGAGAGGTGGAGAGAAATCGAGAGAGGGGAAGAAGAATGTAAGAGAAAGCAAGGTGGAGAAGAGCAAATTCAGATTTGAAAGAGGAGGGTTTCTACTAGCTACGGCTCACGAACGAGGGTGCAAAGAGGGAAGGAGACGCAGAGGAGGATAAGTGAGAAAAGGAAGTTAAGAGCTTACGGTAAAAAAAACGGTTTAGGGTATATTTACTTAATAGATTTATGTTTTAGCCTAGTTAGTATTGTAAAATATAAAAACAGCCTAGCTATCAAATTAGCCCAAAAAAAAAATCTTCCTTCCAGAAATCTAGCCCAAAAATATAAGATATCTTCTTTCCAAAAATAAAAGATCTCAGCCAAAAATATGATCTCGCCGGCGGCAGGGTGTTCGCCTCGGTTGGGACGCTCCTCAAGATCACCTCGGTCAAGGTGACACTGTAGCTGACCAAGGTGAATCTCAACTGAATGTGAAATCTCTCAAATCTGGTCCAAAGTAAATCTTCTTCATTAATTCCGTGCTTCCTAAGTTCTCTTTTAAGCTCTAGAATGTAGCTCCAATGACTCCTTAGCTCCTTAACTCCATTTTAGTCCAAAATGTGCCGTTTTACCTATGATTACAACGAAACTTGGTGTAGACCTCGATTCCCGTAAAGGTAGATTAAACAACAATATAATTACATAATATACATCAATTCATGCAGATTATTGAAGATAAAACGTCCAAACAAGTCCCAAAATATAGACTATAATACATGCTATCAAAATACCCCATACTTGTCCCTTGCGTGTCCCCAAGCAAGTTCCAAATCTTAAGTACAAGATAGAATGGATTATAGGTGATAGAGATCAATGAAAAGTATTTCAAAACATTTTTGGTGGTGTGCTCCACTCATAGATCACTCTAAGAGAATGCTTCATGGCAAATAAAATCAAAACATGATCAAAACATTTTATAAATATAAGAAAGTTGTTCATCTTTGCATAAAATGATAGAATGCATAATAAATCATATTTATCGAAATTAATCATGTATAATCCAATTTAAAACACCAAGTCAATCAACAAGCTCGAGGTCTCAAGGGCTTTCAAAAGAGGTCAAGAAACGTGTGAGGGTGGGATGTATATAGGGATGTGGTGCTAGAATCCGGAAAAAGGATCTTACTTCACTTCCTTTGAAACTCAATATCTTCCACCAATAAGCTTTGCTTATTTTTACTTTACTTTTTGGGATGCATGGACAGAGGTGCACAATAACCGAAGCTTAGGAGATCAACAATCATCAATTTCTCGAGATACCTCAAACCCTTGATGCACATACCATGACCCGCTAGGAATATCGCTCAATCCGACTTTGGCAAGACACAAACACCCGGCTATGTGAATGGTGCCGAGTTACTCATCATCATGATTGACTTCCCCAAACCTATTTTGCTTCTTTCTAAAACTTCCAGCCAACATCTCAACTTTACTTTCACTTGCTTTTCTTCGCTTTCTTCCTAATTCCCGGATAGGTAAAGGAAGACAAATATGTATATGAGGGGCTAAATCATGATCAAGAAGAAGAAGAGAAGAGAATGAATTGCCTTAGTCATCCCAGGAAGAATGTGATAGAACTCATCATGTGGTGTCAACCTTCAAATCCAACATAATTTTGATAAAAACAAAGTATTAAACATGCCAAAATTTCAAGCAAAGCATTTTTACAACTTAAACATATCATAAAACCTTTCAAGCATATAAAGATTTCAAAACCAATCTGCAAACAAAATCATCACTGAGGTCATATCCAGAAAAGAAGCACAAAATGTTTTGAAAAATCTCTCAGTTAAACCGCCTCGATTGAGGTGTTCTAAGTCATCCGAGGTAAAGTACCTCGTTTGGCCAGAATCATCCCGGTCGAGGTCATAAAATTTTTTTTTTCTTAAACCAGTTTTTGACGTTTTTCTCAAACAAAAACCCGTATGCATGCATGTAATCTCAGATAAACACATAGAGCATAAATAAAATCATAAATTTCAAACTCGAGTCATACAAGCATACACAATGTCAAATCATACATATAAATATCCCATACTTGGGACACATTGTCCCAATGGGTCAAAATAAGTCTAAAATAAGAGAACTCACCGGACATGCTGAATTGCATAATAAATAAAGAAAAGAAATCCATGCAAGCTCTAGTCCTGATCCGCTGGTGGTGGTGGATATGGGATGAAGGGATGCTGAGATGGATCAAACGGATAACCCATAGTGTGCTGAAACTGGATGTCCATCATCCTCTGCTGGTAGTGCTGGCTCTCTCTAAGCTCCATCATCTCGAATGTCAAGGCTGCGTAAGAGTCGATCATCTGGTCCGTCATCTCATCAATCCGTCGGTAAGCTACTGGATCTCTTTGTCTGCGGACTCTACGCCAGGCAGGTCGTGATGGTGCAGCTGCCTCCTCCTCTGTAGCCTCGTCGTCTAAATCGACAATTGGCACACTAGGGCCGGCTGTATCTGTAACAATCTCCATGGCAGCTCCGCCATCATCATACTCCTCCTCCTCTTGAGCTGGTGTAGCATCTCTCGCATCCTCTATATAGGGCAGCCAAGCGGAAGACCAGTACTGCGGATCGAAAACTGTGAACTGGGCTGACCACAGGATACCCTAAGGAGCAGTCTTCTCCCACGGCATAACTACATATGGTGTGGTAAGGCCACGAGGAACCAAAATCCTCCTTGTGATCATCTCCTGAAGTCATAGCGGCTTTGCAGTCGCCATCAATGTACAAGCAGTCAAATCTAGACCCATAACTATAGCGATATGAGTCACCAATCCTCCACAACAAATATCTCCCTTTTCCTTGCCCTTGATCCGGTGCAGATCCTCAGCTAGCATGCCTTCAAAGTCAGGCACTCCTCCAGTAACCATGCATAACAGGCTCAGCAACTCTCCCTGTTTGATCTTCTAGGGTGTCTCAGTACGCGCCAAAAGAGTCTCACTAAAAATACGGTGGGCTAGACGGAAAGCTAAATGGAAGATGATGCGCTCCCTGGAGTCTTCAGGTCTCCATCTGTCAATGTGCTCCACCACATGGGCAATCTGCCCCAAGAATTATCGAGCCACTGCTCGAGAAGGAAAGTCGGGAATTGTCGTGGTCGGGAAGCCAAAAATGTCTCGGAATTGATCCATCGGCACCATATAATTCCGGTTCAGCAACCGGTACTTAATGTTGTTCCTCTTTGGCATGTGAGTGACAACTCACAAACTCCATGGTCGGCTCAAGGTAGGCTGGAGCTCAGATCTCCATAAACTGCTCCAGCCCTACCATGGATATCATCTTCTTCAAGTCCTCCGCCACGTGGAGGCACTCGAAGCCTGGGACTACCAAGAAACGCAGGGCAACTACGGGGCGCCCGCAAATGCGATCAAAATCTGCCTAGTGACGCTAATGAATCACCGGGATAGAAGGTCGAGAAGAAGGGGAAGGGGAAGAACTACTGGGAGCATCCCTCAAAACAAGCTGACGGTCAAATTGAGAACTCATGATTTCATCTGACAAAGTCACTATTACGCTAAGATTATGACACGCAAAAGTCTTAAATTTATAACTCGATATATTTTTCCTAACTCCTAGCGAACCCACAGTGTATGGGTCGTTTTGTAGTAAGGATAGTA
The DNA here is from genome assembly GCA_033239125.1 of Fagopyrum homotropicum. Taxonomy (NCBI): domain Eukaryota; kingdom Viridiplantae; phylum Streptophyta; class Magnoliopsida; order Caryophyllales; family Polygonaceae; genus Fagopyrum; species Fagopyrum homotropicum. The sequence goes on along the minus strand of BSWB01000002.1, from coordinate 31,734,919 downwards.
TTCCGAGGTGGAACACAAAGACTAAGGTGAAATTGAGTCAATAGTGACTAAGGATAGTGTGAATCTAGGCTAAGAAGAGAGAAAGAAATAAAGAAATGAAAATCTCAATGTTTTGATTTGGTTTTTGTGGTGATCAATTAAGGATCACAAATCATGCAAAATTAACAAACAACTAGGCTAATAACACGAATGAGCAAACACAGACACAAGATATGGTAATCGATGAGAGAGAAGAGGATTCTAGGGGTTAAAAATTCCGGTTATGGCATAGGACTCAAGCTATCTAGTCATTATTTGGATTAACTATAGTATGTTGGGAGTGGGTGTTTCTAGATTGGGATCAATCACCGGGTAGGTCTCATGGTCCACTAGTCCGTTCCTAAGGTCTCATCACCGGGTAAGTCTCAAAGAGCCTAAGGTTAGGAATTCTACACAAACCGGATTTCTATCTAGGGATCTAACCTCTCCTTACCGGGTAAGTCTTCAGTAAGGCAAGTCCTAAACATCGATCCTAGCACACTCAGTCCAATAGCGGCTTGTGAGGCTCACTACTACCTAGAGTTCATCATCTTCGGTACCTAAGAGCAAGAATCACCGGGTAGGTCTCTCCTCACACTTAGTTGCTAACACTAGGTCACCCTATGATAGATCTAGCTCAACAAACACTAGGATGTCAACAGTCTAACAACCTAACACTTAGATTTATTAATACAAGCAAGTCAGACAGAATCACGGTCAGTTCCTCACTTCCACGGCCGTGGAACCTACTAGAACAGGCCGTGATTTCTAACAGAGGCTAGGTTCGAGCAAACAAGTCATCCAAAGGTACATTAAGTCTATCCTATCATAGTCCAAACCATAACCATCATTTCCTTACCCTAGAATCACATCTATTTAGCCAACAACATGCATCATCACACTCAAAATCGTCAAACATACAATCATGGAGTCCATATCAAGAGGATGAAGTAAAAGAGAGATGAAGAAAATAGAACAAGAAAAACGAGCTGAATAAATGTTAAAAGAGAGACTTACAACCCTTCAAGAGAAGTTTCAAAATCGTTCTTACAACCCTAGAGAATGTTTCCAACAAACTTCACTCCAAAAACTATGAAAAATTAAGAATGGTGTGCTATTCTCTTCTTCTCCAATGGGAGTGTTCTTCCTCCTCCAAGAGTAGCTCCAATCCAAAATGAAAATGAGAGAGTATAGGAGAGAATGTGTGTGAGGTAAGGTGTGTAGTGGTTCCCTTTAGAATCAGCATGCAAGGGTACTTATAGCCTTCACCATTTGCAAGAGTCGGTTATGGAGATCGTGGGACAGCTGTCCCAACTGTGCAGAGGGAATCACGGTCACTTCCACGGCCGTGGAACTCCCAGTGACTGTGATTCTGGTGCTTCAGCCTCCTTTTGATTGTTGAGCCATGAGTTGGTGCAAGGCACACACCAACATGGTCCTATGTGTTCTCCTTAGCTCCTAGCTTGCTTCCTAATGAGTCCGGGAATGTGTCATTACGAGGAACGATCCCCGGATGTATCGATTAAGCTCTAAAGGCTCCCAAAATACCTACAAAACATGCAAAAGTCCATGTAGACGTCTATCTCGACAACATACATGAATTAAGTGCAACTTGTCACGAACTAATGCTAAACTATGCATGAATGGCGGGGAAAACTATCTAAATGGATGCCTAGAATAACGTCATAAATCGTGTTATCAAAAATACCCCATACTTAAGGTTTGCTCGTCCCCGAGCAAGTCCCAACCATAGACTAAGAGATGACATGATTTATGCATGCATAAAAACAACAAAATCTTTTTGAGATTGTGCTTCTAATATTGGATAGCCTTCATAGTCATGTTTCATGGCAAATGGAGAAGCAATCATGCATCAAATAGATGAAGGCATGTAAAGACAATTATACTTAACTTAAAAGCATGCATGCAAGGTGAAAATGAAGAAGTCAAGATGATCATGAGCATATCCAATCTAGATCACTAAGTCTTATACACATACAAATAGGTCACTGGGACTTAGAAAAGAAGAGGTCAATAAACGTTGTGACTAGGTGGGAATTTTTGGGTTATGTGATGCTAATCCGGGAAAGAAACTAACTCCAAAATTCTTAAATTTGATCAACTTCACCACAAGTGTATATTTTCTCCATCTTTTCTTTGTTTTCTTTTCTTTTTCACTTTCTTTTTCTTTCACTTATTTTTGAGGCAATGGCATTGGTGTACAAAAGCCGAAACCTTGGTGATTAGCGGACCTTGAGATTTTTCCGAGGTGCCTCACCGTGCACACATACCAAGGCTCATTAGGACATTCGGTTTATCCGACTTTGCCAAGGCACAAACACCCGATTATGTGAATGGTGCTGAGTTACTCGTCATCAAAACCAAAGTCCCCAAACCTATATTTTTTTCTACACTTTTTCACAACAAATTCAGCACTTCATTCACCATATTCATTCATCAACAACTTCACCCCACACTTGCTTTTCACACACATCAACACACTATCATGCTCCTATTCCCGGATGGGTCAAAAGAGGTCAAATTTTATATCGATTGAGGTGCTCAAACAACATGATCAAGATGAGAAGTAGAGAAAGATGAATTGCCTTAATCACTCCTAAATGACGTGCAAGAACTAGCATGTGATTTCGACATTCAATCCTCAATCCTATCAAGGCAAACATTCATGATCACAATTCACACATGGGATTCAAGATAAGTACTTCAAATTCACATATACATACATCAATTCAACACATAAGGCCATCCATAGCCAGTTCACAAGACAATCTCATCATAAGGGTCATTCCCAAGCTTAGAAGCACTAAATTTTTTTTTAAATTTTCTGATTTTTTGGATTTTTCAAAATATTTATGTACAATGCAAAAATGTGACAATATTAAACTATTCTAGATGCTAATCATGCAAGTGATCATGAAAACCCCACCCCATACTTAGAAACACATTGTCCCCAATGTGTAAATGAAGTAAAGAAGAGTGAAAGAGGGTCCTCACGATGTAAAAGTGGTTTGCTTCGGTATTTGGGTTCACTCAAGTGGATTGATGGTGGATGATCCTATCAAAGGTGGTAGAGAGCTCAAGGTGTTCGTTATGGCGTCGGGACCCGCGCTAGGCACCAATAGCCGTCCAAGTTCCGCGTCCGTTCCACCCACAATTGATGTGAGACTCATCATCATCATCCATATGCCATGCAAGGCTTCCATGCTACTTAAACTCTAGCACACAAACTCCAAACACACAAAAACACACAAAAACAGAAAAATGAAAAACAAAAACAAAAAGGGAAAAATGTCTACCAATGGGTTGCCTCCCACCAAGCGCTTCTTTAAGGTCATTAAATTGACCAAACTCGGGGGTGTCTCATTCGAGGTGAAGTGGGGCAATCATATCTACCGGAGCTCTCGGGATGTACTTCTTCAACCAGTGCCCGCTCACCTTAAAATTTCCACAATGCTACCCTCCTATCTCAACCGCTCCATCGGGAAAGATCTTCTTCACCACATAAGGACCCGCCCATCTTGACTTAAGCTTTCCGGGGAAGAGCCGAAACCTTCAGTTGAAGAGGAGGACTAAGTCACCTTCACTCAACTCCTTGGGGATGAGACGCTTGTCATGCCAACGTTTGGTCTTTTCTTTGTAGATCCGGGCGTTTTCATAGGTATCCAACCGGATCTCCTCAAGAGCGTTCATATCTAGCAACCTCTTCTCCCCGGCCTCTTTGAGGTCAAAATTCAGCCACCTTATGGCCCAATACGCTCTATGCTCCATCTCCACCGGAAGGTGGCAAGACTTGCCATAAACTAGCTTGTAGGGAGTGGTGCCAATCGGTGTCTTTAAAGCGGTTCTATAAGCCCACAAAGCATCATCGAGCTTCATAGCCCAATCCTTTCTCCTTCTAGAAACCGTCTTCTCAAGAATTCCCTTTATCTCCCGGTTGGAGATCTCCACTTGACCACTAGTTTGGGGATGGTAAGGTGTTGCTACCTTATAAGTCACCCCATACTTAGACAAAAGTGTCCCGAAGATCCTATTGGTGAAGTGCTTTCCTCCATCGCTTATGATCACCCTTGGTGTCCCAAACCTAGGGAAGATCACTCGGTTAAAGAACCGCACCACAACCTTGGCATCATTGGTGGGAGAGGCGATTGCCTCCACCCATCTCGAAACATAGTCCACCGCCAATAGGATGTAGAGGTTGCCACAAGAAGAGGGGGGAATGGTCCCATGAAGTCCACACCCCACACATCAAATATCTCCACCTCTTGTATATTGTTCGAAGGTGTTCGCCACTTAGCGTGCGTGCAAATAAGTCTTAAATTTATAAAACTAGAAATCAAGCAAGCGAACCCGCAGTGTACGGATCGATATAGTTAAGCAAGAATTCCAGAGTATCAAACACAGGGATTTGGGGGGTTAAATCCAATTATAGAATTGTCAAGCGAGTAAATGTATGAGCTTTTGTAAATTATTAGGAAAACAACAATCCTAAAGATCCAGGAATCCAGCTGTGGCAATCGATTCAAGATATACTAAAGATATAAGGACAGAGTTAAGAGTTGCAAAGGTATACGAATGTAAGGCAATGTACGGTGAAGTTCCAGGACCTTATATAATTCACCCAAAGGCACTCCCTATAAAGGTTGTTGAGACTTTAATATAGAAAGATTCTAAAGGTAAATATTAACGTCAAATAACCAAACTTGTAATCCAAGGATCAAGACTAACTTAACCAATTAAGGTTGTGACACTCGAAATCGAGGTAGAGGTTGTTGAGGCTTCACTACCACCTAGAAAAGGCAAGCCAAGACTAAGTTAAAGCAAATCTTTAACTTTGGATTAAAGTAAAAGCAAGGTTCGTAACTGACACAAAATTACGGGTAGTTCTTGAGTTCCACGGCCGTGGAAGCTCAAGAACAGACCGTGGATTAGGCTTATCGGCGATTCTCTCTAACTCTCAGGGTCCAATCTGTTTACGATCGATCTATCATCATCTAAGCCACAACTATCAACCCTTCACCTTAGAATTGCTAAAGGGTTTTAGCCAACAACAGTCATTATGATATCAAATTCAAGATTTAAAAGAATGAAAGATGAAAACCTTCGAAAACCTTGAATAAATCTCAAATCAATCTCAAATCCACAAACAAAGAACAATGATGTAAGCAGATTCGGAATAACACGAACAATCACAAACTTAATAAGAACGAAGAACAGGATGTCAATCCGTCTTCTAATCAAACCTAAGGACAAAGGATGAAATCTCCTTACGAACAATCTTCCAAATCTTCACTCTTCCGTAACTTTCCGTCAATCCGGAAATCGCAATAAGGCTAAGCGCAGTCTCTCCACGGAGGTCTAAGCGAAGGTGTAAACTAGGGTAAGTAGAGGTGACATAATCTCTTTCCTTCCGTCCTTATATAGGCTCAAATAAAATGCATCTTCGGCCCATGTGCGTAGAAGATTATGGCTTAAAATATTGCGTAAAAGATCGTCAAGATCACGGTCGTGGAAGGGTTCCACGCCCGTAATTTAGAGTGTGGAGTTGGATCACGGTTCCTCAAATCCTCCACGGCCGTGTAAGTTGCTGGAATGCTCCACGTTTGTCTTGCCAAGGTTCCACGGCCGTGGATTAGAGCGTGGATCCTAATACGGCCGTATTTTAGGGCGTGGAACGCATGTAGATCGTAATTCTCCTTTGTCTCGTGCTATTCTTCAACTTAGCATCTTCCTTAGCTCCTAGTGATGTCCTCAAACCTTGGATATGCTCAATTCATCTCCATTCTCCCTTGATTCGTCCGGTTTTAGCTCTTAATTGCCTACAATCAACACAAAGCTTATGTAGACCTCTATATCGACAATATAGGCGAACTAACTCACAATTGCTTCAATGCTTTATCAATGAATACCAATATAGATGAAATATACTTAGAAAACGTGCCTAAAATATCACAATATTTCATGCTAACAAATAACCCCATACTTGCCACTTGCTTGTCCCTAAACAAGGTCTTTCAAGAGCTTTAAAACTCAAGTTAGGATGAAATATGGATATACTCTCAAAGCAAAACTTCTTTTAGATGAATGTGCTTTTAATCAATAGATCATTCTCAAATCTTGCTTCATTCGTTTATAAGACTTTCATATGCATAATCAAAGAGTAAAGAGTAAAGAAAGCTCATGAATTAATCAAACTTCCATGTAAACATCATAACCTTCAAACATTATCAAAATCAATCATAAGAAACTTCAATTTAGATCACCAAGTCATATAACATTCTTTTGATCTTAAGGACTTTCAAACAAGGTCTAGAATGCGGAATGGAGGGAAAACTTTAAGGAATGTGGTGCATGAATCCGGGAAAACGGATAACTACTCTTTTCTTTTTCTCTTGCGGTTTCCGCAGCACTTTCAACTTAGAGATTCACTCTCTTCTTTTCATTTTTCGACTTTACTTTTGGAGTTATGGATAGAGGTGCACAAAAACCAAAGCCTAGGAGATTGGCGTTTCTCAATTTTTACGAGATGCCTCAAACCCTTGGTGCACATACCATAATCCGCTAGGAATATCGCTCAATCCGACTTTGGCAAGACACAAACACCCGACTATGTGAATGGTGCCGAGTTACTCATCATCATGATTGACTTCCCCAAACCTATAATTTCTTTCTATTCTTTTGAATGCAAAGTATTTGCTTTCATGGCCCTTCCACATCAAACATGCCAAATATCAACTCCCCCAAATTCCCGGATAGGAAAAGGAGGCCATTATTTCAATGAGGGGCTAAATGATCAAAGGAAGAAGAAAAAAAATCGAATTGCCTTAATCATCTCAAAAAGAAGCATAAGAACTTTTCATGTGATTTCAACCTTGATTTCTCAACATGATTTAAGTAACATTCATCACATTATGAAATTTGCAAAAGAGGAATAATCAACTCGTTCAATTTCTTTTCAATTCACTATTTTTTAAGCATGCGATTGTCTTCAAAACTCACTTCACAAGTGGTGATTATCATAGAAATCATCTCTATTCTTAGAAGCACAAAATTTTCAAAATTTTTCAATTTTTATGGGTTTTTCAAAAGCTTTTTCATGCAATGCAATAATGAAATGTGTAACAATAAAATGAACATGCAAGGTAGTCTCGATAGAAGCATACAAAAGTGAGTAAGAGTTATTACAAACTATTAGTCACAGCCCACCCCATACTTGGAACAAACATTGTCCCTAATGTTTAAAAAGAAAAAGAAGAAAAGAAAGAAAGAAAAAGAACTCACAAAATGGTGGTGGAGCGGCTAAAACGTCGATCATCAAAGGTCCTCATTGCGGTGGAGGCGGTGGTGGAAACGGGGAGAAATTGGGATCATAGTACCGCCCGAACTGCTGGCGGTAAACATCTCTCATCATATGGTCAAGATCGTCGGCTCGTGCATCCCTAGCATCAGCACGAATCTCCAAAGCTCCAACCCTATCGGAAAGGTCGGTAGCCCACTGCGGCAGCTGCTCGTACCAACCAGGCGGCTGGCTGTACCACGCCGGTGCATCTGAAGGTGCTGGTGCAGGTGGCGGCTGTGCATGCCAAGGCGGTGGAGCTCCCATCCAATCCGGCTGCGTCCTGTACCAAGCAGGAGGATCTGCCATCCAAGTCGGCCTCTCGCTCACACTAGCACGGCGAGAGGAAGAGCCAGATGCTCTAGCAGGGCGGGGAGAATGTCTAGGCATGTCGGGAACTGCATCCGGCTGATCCGGGAATGTACCAAAGTCCTGATCAGCTCCTCCTCCTCCCTCATAATCATCTCCTCCTCTCATCTCCTCCTCCTCTACAACTGGTGGTGGTGGAACGTAAGGAGGGGCTACCAATCTGTTCGCATGCATGGCAGCGAATGTCGCCTTCCAGTTATGGCGTCCAACCATAATGGAATACTCGGGGAGCCACTCTATACCTCTCCCGGTCCTACTCTCCCATGGCATAGCAACATATGGTGGACCTCTATGGGTGGGGAAGATGATGCCTCTAGTCATGAGGCTATGTAGTCCTAGGGGTGTAGCAGCAATACGCGTACAAGCTGAGAAATCTACCCCTAACTATCGAGCAAGGTGGGTGACCATCCCACCGTATCCAATGTTACCAGCCCTCTTATTCTTTAGCTTGCTCATAGTAGCAGCTAAGAGGGTGGCACAATCTGCAGGTCTACCGTATAGCATACAGTAGAGAAGGAAAAGCTCATCTGTCTTGATTTTCTGAGGTGTCTCTGTCCTAGGGAAGAGACACTCAGAAAGTACCCTGTGAGCAATCTTCAAGGCTAGGTGATACATCAACCTAGCCTTGGTATCAGCTGGCTGCCAGCGGTCCTCGCTGGCGTAGATCATGGCGATTTCCTCCCAGAAATCCATGGCGTACACGCCACTGGGGAAACGACCATTGAAGGTCTCGTGGAACCCAAAGAAGGCTCCAAACTCTCTAATCGAAAACTCATAGTTTCTTTCCATCAGCCGGAAAGAAACTATCCTGTCGACATGACTGTGCTCGAAGGAAACCACAAACTCCCTCGTGATCTCCTCATAAGCATCTTCCCGAATCGCGGAGAAGATGACTAGACCGGCTCTATCTAAAAGCCAAGTAAGGTCTCCTATCACATGTAGAGGCTCTAACTCCTCCAGCAGTAGGTATCTAGGTCCTATGACCGCTCTCTTGTGGATCCTCTCAAAAGCATCGAGATGATCGTCATGGATAGTGGGGATCCTAGGGCGAGGTGGTGATGGTGATGATGGAGGTGAAGGAGATGAAGGGGGTGGTGCTCTAGAAGAGGAAGAGGGGTTGCCCTTCCTCTTCTTGTTCTTATCATTGTTTTTATCCTTATTCTTATCCTTGTTCCTTCCGGACACTCTCCTCACAAAATCCATATTCTGCTTAAAACCACGGGTTGTTCTTCAAATTCCATGGCCGTGGAACGTCCAGGAACCGTGGTTTATCTCGAAAATTCTCAAAATCCAACACAAATTCACCAAATTCAGCAACAAGCAGCCCTAGACTAATTTCCTTCCAATTCCAATCAGTTCTCCTACAAATTCTATCAAAAACAAAGCCGAATCAACAAAGAGAGAGAAAGAACCAAAAACCTAGGTTTTCGGATTTTGGAATCCGAATTGTGGCTTCTCCGGTGATTTGCCGCTCGAATCGTTGCTTGGATCTTGTTGGTGATTGGATTTGCTTCAGTTTAGGCCAAAGAATCGTCAAAAACGATTAACGAATGAGGATTTTAGAGAAGGGGCGTGGATTCGGCGAAATAGGGCGTGGTTTGGGTTTTTGGTTTGTGTTTTCTGAAGAAACGTGGTTTATATAGTGGCCGTAAAAACTTTTGAAAATCACGGTCTGTCGGGGGGTTCCACGGCCGTGGAAATGTACGGAACCGTGGTTTTGGTGATTTTTCTCAGGCTTTTGAAAATTACGGTCACTGTAGCTGTCACGGCCGTGGTTTAGGCCGTAGAACTCTCTGTAATGCTCCAAGTCCAAGTTTCGTAAATTTTGTTCAAACTTTCTCTTCCCCTTTCCTTTTTCACTGTTCCTACATCCAAAAACACGAACATACCGGAAGGTATCAAAGGCAAAGCAAAGCAAAAACGTCTAAACTAAACTAATCTATGAATCAAAGACAAAAAACGTAAATGCAATACCTTGGGTTGCCTCCCAAGAAGCGCTTTGTTTAAGCTCCGTAGCTAGACCAAATTCGCACTTATTCGAGTGCGGTGGGCGCGAACTCTTCAGCTTGGAGTTCTGGTGTATACTTCTTGAGTCGTTGACTGTTCACCTTTAAGCTTCCGCCCGTTTCACCCCATACTTCAACTGCACCATGGGGAAAAATACGTTTGATTAGAAAAGGTCCGGTCCAACGAGATTTAAGCTTACCTGGAAAGAGACAAAGCCTTGAATTGAAGAGGAGAACTTGATCTCCTTCTTTGAAGTCCTTTGGAATGATATGCTTATCATGCCAACGCTTTGCTCTTTCTTTGTAGATCTTGGCGTTTTCGTAAGCGTTCAAGCGAAGTTCTTCAAGCTCATTTAGGTCCAAGAGACGCTTCTCTCCCGCTTCCTTCATGCTGAAATTCAACCACTTGATTGCCCAAAACGCCTTGTGCTCCAACTCTACTGGTAAGTGACAAGACTTCCCATACACAAGGTTGTATGGTGTAGTTCCGATGGGAGTCTTATACGCAGTCCGGTACGCCCACAATGCATCATCTAGCTTCAAGGACCAATCCTTCCTAGTCCTTGAAACCGTCTTCTCTAGGATTCCTTTGATTTCTCGGTTTGAGATCTCCACTTGTCCACTAGTTTATGGATGATAAGGGGTGGTGATCTTGTGAGTCACCCCATACTTAGCTAGAAGAGCTTCAAAACGCCGGGCAATGAAGTGAGAGCCTCCATCACTAATGATGGTCCGTGGTGTCCCAAATCGTGGGAAGATGGTCTTGTTAAAGAACGTAACCACTACCATGGCATCATTGGTGGGAGAGGCAATCGCTTCAACCCATCTTGAAACATAATCAACCGCTAAAAGTATGTATTGGTTACCACAAGATGATGGAAAAGGTCCCATGAAGTCTACTCCCCAAACGTCAAAGATCTCCACCTCTTGGATGTTGTTAAGAGGCATCTCATTCCGCCTAGATATATTTCCTGTTCTTTGACAAGCATTGCAGTAGGAAACAAAGGTTTGCACATCTTTAAATAGAGTAGGCCAAAAGAATCCAGATTGCAATACCTTAGTGCTAGTCTTGTTCGAACTAGCGTGTCCTCCACAAGGTAGTGAATGACAATGGCGGATGACACTTTGCATCTCATCTTCCGGCACACATCGCCGAATAATGCCATCCGGACCTCTCTTAAAGAGGAGAGGTTCATTCCAAAAGTATTCCCGAACATCCTTAAAGAACTTCTTTCTTTGTGCGTAGGATAATCCGGGGGGTAATTCTTGACAAACCAAATAGTTAACAAAATCAGCAAACCATGGTTCATTACCTTTGGAGATCACATCGATGCACTCCTCTATGATATGTAAATGTTCGTCCGGAAAGGATTCATCTATAGGTAGGTGGTCGTCCTCTAGATGTGTTAGGCAACTCAAATGATCCGCAACGGAATTTTCCGAACCCTTATTGTCGCGGATCTCTAGATCGAATTCTTGTAGGAGAAGAATCCATCTAATTAGTCTTGGCTTCGCATCCTTCTTTTCAAGGAGATACCGGATCGCAGCATGATCCGTGTATACAATCACCTTTGCACCTACAAGATAAGAGCGAAATTTGTCAATTGCATAAACAATAGCTAAAAACTCTTTTTCGGTAGTGGGTAGTTGAGCTGCGCCTCATCTAGCGTCTTGCTAGCGTAGTAGATAGCATGGGTTCGCCCTTCCTTTCTTTGTCCAAGGACAGCTGCTATAGCTACGTCCCTTGCGTCACACATAACCTCAAAGGGAAGGTTCCAATCCGGAGGTTGGATAATCGGGGCTGAAATTAAAGCTTCCCGAATCATATTAAACGCATCTAAACATTCCTGCGAAAACTCAAAAACTGCATCCTTCATCAATAGATTAGTAAGCGGTTTTGATATTTTAGAGAAGTCTTTTATGAAGCGCCTATAAGATCCAGCATGTCCTAGAAAACTTCTTGTCCCTTTCACCGAAGTTGGGGGAGGAAGCTTTTCTATTGTCTCTATTTTAGCTTTATCCACCTCAATCCCTCTATTAGAGATTAAGTTTCCTAATACAATGCCTTCTTTCACCATAAATTGACACTTCTCCCAATTAAGAACTAGGTTAGTGTCTTCACACCTTTGTAATACAAGAGCAAGGTTAGAAAGGCAATTGTCAAAAGAGGAACCATAAACGGAGAAGTCATTCATAAAAACCTCCATGATTTCCTCTATGTATTCCGAGAAGATGGCCATCATGCACCTTTGAAAGGTGGCTGGGGCGTTGTAAAGCCCGAACGGCATCCTCCTATAGGCAAACGTACCCCACGGGCACGTGAACGTGGTCTTCTCTTGATCATCCGGGTGTATCGGAATCTGAAAGAAACCACTATAACCGTCAAGATAGCAAAAGTGCGAATGTTGTGCTAACCTTTCAATCATTTGGTCGATGAAGGGTAGTGGGAAGTGATCCTTCCTCGTCGCGTCGTTTAGCTTGTGGTAGTCTATGCACATCCGCCATCCTGTTACGGTTCAAGTAGGAATGAGTTCGTTATTTTTGTTGGTGACGACCGTCATTCCTCCCTTCTTCGGAACCACTTGAACCGGACTCACCCACTTGCTATCGAAGATAGGGTAGATGATACCTGCATCAAGAAGTTTAAGAATTTCCTTCTTGACAACCTCCTTCATGGTCGGATTCAACCGCCTTTGAGGTTGTCGCGAAGTCCTAAAGTCCTCTTCCATTAAGATCTTATGCATGCATAGGGAAGGTTTGATTCCAACTAAGTCCTCTATAGTGTATCCTAAAGCTTTTCTATGTTTCCTAAGGACAACCATGACCTTACTATGTTCATCTATGCTTAAATCGGAACTAACAATTACCGGAAAGGTAGAATTAGGTCCAAGAAATGCGTACCTTAGATGTGTAGGGAGTGGCTTTAGTTCCATCACTATCGGAGTTTCCAATGGTTCTTGAGGAGCATCAGATGCTTCCTTAGAAGTGTCTAAGGATGTAGAAGGTGTTGGAGAAGAACCAAGAGAAGTTGAGGAAGAGACACAATTGCCTTCGGAATCACCCAAAATTACGGCCTCTCTGCATCCTCCACGGCCGTAATTTTGGGCGTGGAAAATATTTACGGTTGCTCTGTTCTCTCCACGACCGTGTAACCCTCTGGAGTGCTCCACGCTTTTGTTAGTGAAATCCACGGCCCTGGAATAGAGTGTATGGCCATGGATCCGTACATTTTCTGCCTCATTGTGGAGTTTCTCAAACTCTTCTTCACATACTTCTTCTTGTGCTTCTAAGGCTTCAATTTCCTCATTGCACTCCTCTTCTTCCCCTATATCCATTAGACTCATAGTAATAACCTTTTGCAAAGGATCTTTGAAGAGAATAGCACTTACCTCTTCTCTAGACAACCCTTCTTCATCTTGGGTATTGAATATATCCTCATCAAAGATTGGTTCCTTCACTAGAGTGGAAAGGACGAACTCTACCTTCTCCTCTCCTATGTCAATGGCGAGTCTAGCATTCTTGCAATCAACTATGCAGCCGGATGTTGCAAGAAACAGTCTTCCGAGAATGATCGGGACCGGACTATCTACAGGAATGTCAAGCACAACAAAATCTATAGGAACATAGAATTTACCTAGCTTGACCGGGACGTCTTCAACTATACCGACGGGACGAGTTATGGAACGGTCCGCCATCTACAACGTCATCTTCACCGGTTTAGGATCGTCTAAACTGATCTTCCTACAGAATGCAAGTGGAATGATGCTCACACTTGCTCCCAAGTCACATAATGCATCGTATGTGACATCTCCCACTCCTATGGGAATACAAAATGACCCCGGATCCTTTAGCTTTGGGGGCATCTTCTCCTTCATGGTTGTGATGAGATCTGAAGAATCCGAACTCATCTTAACCTCTCCAAAATCCTCTAGCTTTCTCTTGTTAGAGAGGATCTCCTTTAAGAACTTACCATAAGCTGGCATACCTACAATAGCATCAATGAAAGGTATATTAATATGCAGTTTGCTCATGAGTTCAATAAACTTACCGAATTGCTTGTCTAGACGCGCTCTTGCTCTAGATTGCGGAAATGGTAGGGGAGGTTTGTAAGCTGGAGGAGGAACGTAGACATATTCCTTCTCCCTTCCCTTTTCTTTCTCTTTCTCAACGGGGACTTCTACAAACTTAGGCTGCGGGTCGGTAGTTGTTACTCCGCTCCTAGTTGTGATTGCCATCACCCTTCCTTTTGGGTTGTCCTCCGTCTTTCTTGGAAGTTTCCCTTGATTCCTAGGAACTTCCTCCGCATGGCTGAACATTTGGTTTTCTAAAACCTTTTGGGCTTTATCAACCTTAGTAATGTGATCATCAACCTTGATGATGTGAGTCTCCAACCCTTGAAGCTTGCCCAAAATTGTTTCCAACATGGGATCGGGCTTCTCTTTCCCCGAAGTGCTTCCACCATTAGATGTTTGCCCCTGGCTTTTCAAAGGAGTGGAAGAAGAGGAAGGTGGAGTTAGTGAATTTCCTGAATGGGAAGGATAAGAATTACCGGAATTTTGTTGATTGGAACGGCAATTGTTGGTGTTTGAACCCCTATTGTTGTTCCAATTGTTGTTCCGGTTGTTGTTGTTGTTGTTCCAATTGTTCCGGTTGTTGCGGTTGGTATTCTCATTACCGTTGTGGTTATTGTTGTTGCCTAAATAACCCACATTTTGTTCCTTGTGCTTCGGAAAATTGGTTTTGATGGCTTCCTTCAACTCTTTAGTCTCCGTATTGAGAGAAAAGATTTGAGTTTTAGTTGCTTGTGATAGCTTTGCTCCTTGATCCACATGATTCGTCTCCACTTTCCGATGAGAATACTTCTCTATAACTCGCGCTTGCTTCTCAATGAAGTCCCAAGCGTCATCTTCCCTCATGTCCATGAATGTACCACATGAAAGGGATTGGAGCTTGAATTGTGTCTCCACATCCAGCCCCTTATAGTATATCTCCAATAGTGCAAGTTTGGATATGCCATGGTGAGGGCAATCCAATAGCAAGTCCTGAAATCTTTCCCAAGATTGAAACAAACTCTCGTTAGATCTCATAGGAAATGCATTAATTTTACCTCTTAACTTCGCCGTTTTGGATGGCGGAAAGAACTTAGTGAGGAATTCCCAAGAAAGATCCTCCCATGTTTCAAGCTTCCCACTTGGAAAAGCTTGATACCAAGACAATGCTTTCCCCTTCAAGGAGAAGAAGAAAGGCTTGAGTTTGTAGCTGTTGGTAGTTGCGTTCTTCGGCTTCATTGTCTCCATCATAATCTCAAAATTTTGTAGATGTTGATGTGGAGATTCAACGCTTGTTCCACCAAATTGGTTTTGGCGAACAATGGTAATAACTTGAGGGTTGAAGCTAAACCCTTGTGCATCATCAGCATCAAAGTTCACACCTAAACGGCGTGGTTGCTGCGTTGGATCCATCCTTTGGCCAAGAGTTCTTGGCTCCTCATCCACACGTTCGACCCTCGCACCTCTAGGTGGGACACGGCGATTTGCAGCTGGCCGTGGAAAGAATGGATTCACATTGATCGTTGGATCAATTTCCTCTAGTGGTGGCATGGAGGAGTCGCTATCCTCATTGGATAAGTTGGCTCTAACCGATCTTCCCGGTCTCCTTCTTTTCTTTTTCTCCTTGAGGTTGTTTATTTCCAGTCTCATTTGGAACATCATGTCCGTTAGATCATCAACCTTCATTTGATGACGATGCGTTTCTTCCCTACGAGTCTTCTCACTCCATTGGAGTTGAGCTTCCTTTTCCGCTAACTCCGATTGGAGATCACGTTCTCTTTCTTCTGCCATTTTTCTTTCCTTAAGCTTTCTCCTCAAAGTCCTCTCAAGCTCTTGATAAAGAGATAAGTGGTCTTCGTTGTTCCTAGACCTGCGCATACACTCGAAGAGATAT
This sequence comes from Fagopyrum homotropicum, assembly GCA_033239125.1. Classification (NCBI taxonomy): domain Eukaryota; kingdom Viridiplantae; phylum Streptophyta; class Magnoliopsida; order Caryophyllales; family Polygonaceae; genus Fagopyrum; species Fagopyrum homotropicum. The sequence goes on along the minus strand of BSWB01000002.1, from coordinate 31,719,229 downwards.
CAAATAACAAGGGAAAAGCTCCCAAGCTTGACAACCGATAACCGAATTCGGCCTAAAACAAATTCCCGGCAACGGCGCCAAAAACTTGTTTGCCACTTAGCGTGCCTGCAAATAAGTCTTAAATTTATAAAACTAGAAATCAAGAAAGCGAACCCGCAGTGTACGGATCGATATAGTTAAGCAAGAATTCCAGAGTATCGAACGCAGGGATTTGGGGGGTTAAATCCAATTATAGAATTGTCAAGCGAGTAAATGTATGAGCTTTTGTAAATTATTGAGAAAACAACAATCCTAAAGATCCAGGAATCCAGCTATGGCAATCGATTCAAGATATACTAAAGATATAAGGACAGAGTTAAGAGTTGCAAAGGTATACGAATGTAAGGCAATGTACGGTGAAGCTCCAGGACCTTATTTAATTCACTCAAAGGCACTCCCTATAAAGGTTGTTGAGGCTTCAATATAGAAAGATTCTAAAGGTAAATATTAACGTCAAATACCCAAACTTGTAATCCAAGGATCAAGACTAACTTAACCGATTAAGGTTGTGACACTCGAAATCGAGGTAGAGGTTGTTGAGGCTTCACTACCACCTAGAAAAGGCAAGACAAGACTAAGTTAAAGCAAATCTTTAACTTTGGATTAAAGTAAAAGAAAGGTTCGTAACTGACACAAAATTACGGGTAGTTCTTGAGTTCCACGGCCGTGGAAGCTCAAGAACAGACCGTGGATTAGGTTCATCGGCGATTCTCTCTAACTCTCAAGGTCCAATCTGTTTACGATCGATCTATCATCATCTAAGCCACAACTATCAACCTTTCACCTTAGAATTTCTAAAGGGTTTTAGCCAACAACAGTCATTATGATATCAAATTCAAGATTTAAAAGAATGAAAGATGAAAACCTTCGAAAACCTTGAATAAATCTCAAATCAATCTCAAATCCACAAACAAAGAACAATGATGTAAGCAGATTCGGAATAACACGAACAATCACAAACTTAATAAGAACGAAGAACGGGATGTCAATCCGTCTTCTAATCAAACCTAAGGACAAAGGATGAAATCTCCTTACGAACAATCTTCCAAATCTTCACTCTTCCGTAACTTTCCGTCAATCCGGAAATCGCAATAAGGCTAAGCGCAGTCTCTCCACGGAGGTCTAAGCGAAGGTGTAAACTATGGTAAGCAGAGGTGACGGAATCTCTTTCCTTCCGTCCTTATATAGGCCCAAATAAAATGCGTCTTCGGCCCATGTGCGTAGAAGATTGTGGCTTAAAATATTGCATAAAAGATCGTCAAGATCACGGTCGTGAAAGGGTTCCATGCCGGTAATTTAGAGCGTGGAGTTGGATCACAATTCCTCAAATCCTCCACGGCCGTGTAAGTTGCTGGAACGCTCCACACTTGTCTTGCCAAAGTTCCACGGCCGTGGATTAGAGCGTGGATCCTAATATGGCCGTATTTTAGGGCGTGGAACGCATGTAGATCGTAATTCTCCTTTGTCTCGTGCTATTCTTCAACTTAGCATCTTCCTTAGCTCCTAGTGATGTCCTCAGTCCTTGGACATGCTCAATTCATCTCCATTCTCCCTTGATTCGTCCGGTTTTAGCTCTTAATTGCCTACAATCAACACAAAGCTTATGTAGACCTCTATATCGACAATATAGACCAACTAGCTAACAATTGCTTCAATGCCTTATCAATGAACACTATAATGGATGAAAAACATCTAGAAAACGTTCCTAAAATATCACACTATTTCATGCTAACAAAATACCCCATACTTGCCACTTGCTTGTCCCCAAGCAAGGTCCTTCAAAAGCTTTAGAACTCAAGTTAGGATGAAATATGTATGCAATCTCAAAAACAAAACATCTTTTAGGTGAATGTGCTTCTAGTCAATAGATCATTCTCAAACCTTGCTTCATTCATTCACGAGACTCTCATATACATAAGCAAAGAACAAAGAGAAAGGAAACGTCATGAATTGATCAAACTTCAATGTAAGCATCATAACCCTCAAACATTATTAAAATCAATCATAAGAAACTTCAATTTAGATCACTAAGTCATATAACATTCTCTTGATCTTAAGGACTTTCAAATAAGGTCTAGAATACGGAAAGAGAAAGGAAACTATAAAGAATGTGGTGCATGAATCCGGGAAAGTGGATAACTAACTCTTTTCTTTTTCTCTTGCGGTTTTGCAACACTTTCAACTTAGAGCTTTTCTCTCTTCTTTTCACATTATTTTTCGACTTTACTTTTGGAGTTATGGACAGAGGTGCACAAAAACCGAAGCCTAGGAGATTGGCGGTTCTCAAATTTGCGAGATGCCTCAAACCCTTGATGCACATACCATAATCCGTTAGAAATATCGCTCAATCCGACTTTGGCAAGACACAAACACCCGGCTATGTGAATGGTGCCGAGTTACTCATCGTCATGATTGACTTCCCCAAACCTACAAATTCTTTCTATTCTTTGAATGCAAAATTTTGCTTTCATGGCCCTCCCACATCAAACATGCCAAATATCAACTCCTCCAAATTCCCGGATAGGTAAGGGAGGCTATTATTTCATTGAGGGGCTAAATGATCAAAGAAAGAAGAAAGAAAATCGAATTCCCTTAATCATCTCAACAAGAAGTATAAGAACTTATCATGTGATTTCAACCTTGATTTCTCAATATGATTTAGATAAAACTCTTCACATTATGAAACTTGCAAAAGAGGAATAAATAACACATTCAATTTCTTTTCAATTCACTATTTGTTTAGGCATACAATTGTCATCAAAAACTCAATTCACAAGTAGTGATTATCATAGAAATCATCTTAATTCTTAGAAGCACAAAATTTTCAAAATATTTTCGATTTTTATGGGTTTTTCAAAAGCTTTTTCATGTAATGCGATAATGAAACGTGTAACAATGGAATGAAACATGCAAAGTGTTCTCAAAAGTGAGTAGAGTTATTACAAACGAATAGTCACACCCCACCCCATACTTGAGACAAACATTGTCCCTAATGTTCAAAAAGAAATAAAGAAAAGAAAGAAAGAAAATGAACTCACAAGACGGCGGTGGAGCGGCTAATGCGGTAGATCATCATCATCCTCACTGGGTGCCGGTGGTGGTGGAAACGGGAAGAAGCCTGGGTCGTAGTTCCGCCCAAACTGCTGGCGGTAGGTGTCTCTCATCATCCTATCATGTGCATCGGCTCGTGCATCTCTAGCATCCGCGCGGATCTCCAAGGCTCCGACTCTCCTGGAAAGGTCGGTGGCCCACTCTGGCAGCTGCTCGTACCACTCCGGCGCCTGACTGTACCAGGCTAGTGCATCTGATGGTGCTGGTGCAGGTGGTGGCTGTGCATGCAAAGTCGGTGGAGCTCCCATCCAATCCGGCTGCATGCTATACTAATCAGGAGGGGTAGCCATCCATGTTGGCCTCTCGCTCACGCTGGCACGGCGAGAGGAAGAGGCGGAAGCTCTAGCAGGGCGGGGAGAATGTCTAGGGAGGTCGGGAATTGTATCCGGCTGATCCGGAAAAGTACCAAAGTCGTGCTCCTCACCTTCTCCCTCAAAACCATCATCTTCTCTCATCTCCTCCTCATCTACATCAGTTGCCTCAGGGGGAACGTATGGAGGTGCTACCAATCTATTCACATGCATAGCAGCGAATGTCTCCTTCCAGTTATGGCGTCCAGCCATAATGGAGTACTCGGGAAGCCATGCCACACCTCTACCTCCTCTATCCTCCCAAGGCATGGCGGCGGTGGGTGGACCTCTATATCTAGGGAAAATCAACCCTCTAGTCATGAGACTCTGAAATCCTAACGGCCTCGCCGCTATCCTAGTGTAGGCGGAGAAGTCTACTCCTAACTGTCTAACAATGTGGGTGACCATCCCAACATATCCAATATTGCCAGCCCTCTTGTTCTCTAGCTTACTCATGGTAGAAGCTAAGAGGGTAGCATAGTCGGCAGACCTCCCATGCAGCATCGAATACAACAAAAACAGCTCATCAGTCTTGATCTTCTGAGGAGTCTCCGTCCTAGGGAAGAGACACTCAAAAAGCACTCGGTGGGCAATCTTCAAGGCTAAGTGATAAATCAACTTAGCCTTGGTATCAGTAGGCTGCCAGCGGTCCTCGCTAGCATATACCATGGCGATGTCCTCCCAAAAATCCTTGGTGTACACGCCACTAGGAAATCGACCATTGAAGGTCTCATGGAACCCAAAGAAGGCTCCAAACTCTCGGATCGAAAACTCATAGTTCATCTCCATCAGCCGGAAAGAAACTGTCCTATCCACATGGCTATGCTCAAATGAGATCACAAACTCTCTAGTGATCTCCTCATAAGCGTCTTCCCGAATAGCGGAGAAGACGATCAAACCAGCTCTATCAAGTAACCAAGTAAGGTCACCTACCACATTCAGTGGCTCTAACTCCTCAAGCAGCAAGTAACGAGGTCCTATGACCGGTCTCTTCACAATTCTCTCCAAAGCATCTAGATAATCATCATGAATTTGTGGAATTCTAGGGGGTGGGGGTGATGGTGGTGATGGTGGTTCACTAGGGGGTGCTTGGGAGGAGGAGGAAGCATTACCTTTTCTCTTCTTGGTCCTATTAGACATTCTCCTAACAAAGTCCATATTTTGTTCAAAACCACGGTCTGTTCTTGAATTTCCACGGCCGTGGAATACCCAGTGACCGTGATTCGACTCGAAAATCCTCAAAAATCACTCAATCAACACCACAATCAGCATATAGCAGCCCTAGACTAATTTCAATCCAGTTCCAATCAGTTCTCCTAATATATCTTGCAAAAACTGAATCGAATCGACAAAGTGAAAGAAGTGAAGAAAAACCTAGGTTTTTGGATTTTAAAATCCAAATTCCGTCTTCTCCGGCGATTGTTCACTCGAATCATTGCTTGGATCTTGTAGATGATCGAATTTGCTCCAGTTTGGGTTAAAGAATCGTTCGAAACGATTAACGAACGGAGATTTGAGAGGGGGATTCAACCGGCGATTTTGGGCGTGGAAAATGGTGTTTTGGTGTGTTTTGTGAAGAAACTTGGTTTTTATAGTGGCCGTAAAAATTTTTAAAAATCACGGTCACTCGAGGGGTTATATGGCCGTGGAAACGTACGGAACCGTGGTTTTGGTGATTTTTCTCAGGCTTTTGCAAATTACGGTCACTGTAGTTGTCACGGCCGTGGTTTTGGCCGTGGAACTCTCTGTAATGTGCCAAAGTCCAAGTTTCGTCAATTTCTTCTAAGTTTCTCTTCTTTCTTCCCTCTTCCACTGATCCTACATCCAAAAACACGAACATACCAGAAGGTATCGAAGGCAAAACAAAACAAAAACATCTAAACTATTCTAATCTACGAATCAAAAACAAAACGTAAGTGCAATACCTTGGGTTGCCTCCCAAGAAGCGCTTGTTTAAGGGTCCGTAGCTAGACCAAATTCACATTTATTCGAGTGCGGTGGGCGCGAACTCTTCAGCTTGGAGTTCCGGTGAATACTTCTTGAGTCGTTGACCGTTCACCTTAAAGCTTCTGCCCTTTTCACCCCATACTTCAACTGCACCATGGGGAAAAACATGTTTGATTAGATAAGGTCCAGTCCAACGAGATTTAAGCTTACCTGGAAAGAGAATTGAAGAGGAGAACTTGATCTCCGTCTTTGAGGTCCTTTGGGATGATATGCTTATCATGCCAACGCTTCGCTCTTTCTTTATAGATCTTGGCGTTTTCGTAGGCGTTCAAGCGAAGTTCTTCAAGCTCGTTGAGGCCTAAGAGACGCTTCTCTCCCTCTTCCTTCATGCTGAAGTTCAACCACTTTATCGCCCAATACGCCTTATGCTCCAATTCAACCGGCAAGTGACAAGACTTCCCATACACAAGGTTGTATGGCATCGTACCTATGGGAGTTTTATATGTAGTCCGGTATGCCCATAATGCGTCATGTAGCTTCAAAGACCAATCCTTCCTTGTCTTTGAAACCGTCTTCTCTAGGATCCCTTTAATCTCCCGGTTCGCGATCTCCACTTGTCCACTAGTTTGTGGATGATAAGGGGTGGCGATCTTGTGAGTCACCCCATACTTAGCTAATAGAGCTTCGAATCGTCGGGCAATGAAGTGAGAGCCTCCATCGCTAATGATAGTCCGTGGTGTCCCAAATCGTGGAAAAATGGTCTTGTTAAAGAACTTAACCACAACCATGGCATCGTTAGTGGGAGAGGCAATTGCTTCAACCCATCTCGAAACATAATCTACTGCTAAAAGTATGTATTGGTTTCCACAAGATGATGGGAAAGGTCCCATGAAGTCCACTCCCCAAACGTCAAAGATCTCCACCTCTTGAATGTTGTTAAGAGGCATCTCATTTCTCCTAGATATGTTCCCTATTCTTTGGCAAGCATCGCAGCCGGAAACAAAAGTTTGCACATCTTTAAATAAAGTAGGTCAAAAGAATCCAGATTGCAATACCTTATCGCTAGTCTTGTTCGAACTAGCGTGTCCTCCACAAGGTAGTGAATGACAGTGACGGATGACACTTTGCATCTCATCCTCCGGCACACATCGTCGAATGATGCCGTCAGGACCTCTCTTAAAGAGGAGAGGCTCATTCCAAAAGTATTCCCGAACATCCTTAAAGAACTTCTTTCTTTGTGCGTAGGATAATCCGGGTGGTAATTCCTGCAAACCAAATAGTTAACAAAATCAGCAAACCATGGTTCGTTACCTTTGGTGATCACGTCGATGCACTCCTCTATGATATGTAAATGCTCATCCGGAAAGGAGTCATCTATAGGTAGATTGTCGTCCTCTAGATGTGGTAGACGACTCAAATGATCCGCGACAGAATTTTCCGAACCCTTCTTGTCACGGATCTCTAGATCGAATTCTTGTAGGAGAAGAATTCATCTAATTAGCCTTGGTTTCGCATCTTTCTTTGCAAGCAAATACCGGATCGCAGCATGATCCGTGTACACAATCACCTTAGCACCTACAAGATAAGAGCGAAACTTTTCAAATGCATATACAATTGCTAAAAATTCCTTCTCGGTAGTGGCGTAGTTGAGCTGCGCTTCATCCGTCTTGCTAGCGTAGTAGATAGCGTGGGTTCATCCTTCCTTCCTTTGCCCAAGCATAACTCCTATAGCTACGTCACTTACGTCACACATAACCTCAAATGGAAGATTCCAATCTGGAGGTTGAATAATTGGGGCTGAGATTAGAGCTTCCCGAATCATATTAAATGCATCTAAGCATTCCTGCGAGAAATCAAAAACTGCATCCTTCATCAATAGATTAGTAAGCGGTTTTGATATCTTAGAGAAATCCTTTATAAAACGTCTATAAAATCTAGCATGTCCTAGAAAACTTCTTATCCCTTTCACCGAAGTTGGGGGAGGAAACTTTTCTATAGTCTCTATCTTAGCCTTATCCACTTCAATCCCTCTACTAGAGATTAGGTGTCCTAATACAATGCCCTCTTTCACCATAAATTGACACTTCTCCCAATTAAGAACTAGGTTAGTGTCTTCATACCTTTGTAACACAAGAGCAAGGTTAGAAAGACAATTATCAAAAGAGGAACCATAAACGGAGAAATCATCCATAAAGACCTCCATGATCTCCTCTATGTACTCCGAGAAAATAGCCATCATGCACCTTTGAAAGGTGGTTGGGGCGTTGCAAAGCCCAAACGGCATTCTCTTATAAGCAAACGTTCCCCACGGGCACGTGAATGTGGTCTTCTCTTGATCGTCCGGATGTATCGGGATCTGAAAGAAACCACTATAACCGTCAAGATAGCAAAAGTGTGAGTGTTGTGCTAACCTCTCAAGCATTTGGTCAATGAAGGGTAGTGGGAAGTGATCCTTCCTCATCGCGTTGTTTAGCTTGCGGTAATCTATGCACATCCTCCATCCCGTTACGGTTCGTGTGGGAATGAGTTCATTGTTTTTATTGGTGATGACCGTCATTCCTCCCTTCTTTGGAACCACCTGTATGGGACTCACCCACTTGCTATCGGAGATAGGGTAGATGATACCTGCATCAAGTAGTTTAAGAATTTCCTTCTTGACAACCTCCTTCATGGTCGGATTTAACTGCCTTTGAGGTTGTCGCGAAGTTCTAAAGTCTTCTTCCATTAGGATCTTATGCATGCATAGTGAAGGTTTGATTCCTACTAGATCCTCTATAGTATACCCTAAGGCTTTCCTATGTTTCTTATGAACAACCATGAGCTTACTATGTTCATCTATACTCAAATCGGAACTAACAATTACCGGAAAGGTAGAATTAGGTCCTAGAAATGCGTACCTTAGATGTGTAGGAAGTGGCTTCAAGTCCATCACTATAGGAGTCTCTAATGTCTCTTGAGGAGTAGCCAATGCTTCCTTAGAAGTGTCTAAGGATGTAGAAGATGTTGGAGAAGAATCAAAAGAAGTGGCGGAGAAAACACAATTTCCTTCAAATTCACCCAAAATTACGGCTCCCCTGTTTCCTCCACGGCCGTGGTTTTGGGCGTGGAAATCAATTACGGTGCCTCTATTTGTTCCACGGCCGTGGTTTTGGCCGTGTAACTTACTGGAGTCCTATGAGTAGCTAATTACGGTTATGTTGGTGGATTCCACGGCCGTGGAATAGCACGACTGGCCGTGATTTCTTACGTTTTCTGACCCATCATAGAGTTTCTCAAATTCTTCTTCATACACTTCTTTTTGCTTCTCTAAAGCTTCAATTTCCTCATTGCATTCCTCTTCTTCCCCTATATCCATAATGCTCATAGAGATAACTTTTTGCAAGGGATCTTTGAAGAGAATCGAACTTACCTCCTCTCTAGATAGCTCTTCGTCATGGATGTTGAATATATCCTCATCGAAAGTTGGTTCCTTCACCAAAGTGGAGAGAACGAACTCTACCTTTTCTTCTCCTATGTCGAAGGTGAGTCTAGCATTCTTGCAATCAACTATACAACTAGATGTTGCAAGAAACGGTCTTCCGAGTATGATCGGGACTGGACTATCTGCAGGAATGTCAAGCATAACAAAATCTATAGGAACATAGAACTTACCAAGCTTGACCGGGATGTCTTCAACTATGCCGACGGGACGAGTTATGGATCGATCATGCCATGTATAACGTCATCTTCACCGGTTTAGGTTCGCCTAAACCGATCTTCCTGTATAAGGCAAGCGGAATGATGCTCACGCTTGCTCCCAAATCACATAATGCATCATATGTGACATCTCCCACTCCTATGGGAATACAAAATGACCCCGGCTCCTTCAGCTTTGGGGGCATCTTTTCCTTCATTGTCTTGATGAGATCCGATGAATCCGAACTCATCTTAACCTCTCCAAAATCCTCTAATTTTCTTTTGTTAGAGAGGATCTCCTTTAGGAACTTTCCATAAGCTGGCATACCTACAATTGCATCAATGAAAGGTATATTAATATGCAGTTTGCTCATGAGTTCAATAAACTTACCGAATTGCTTGTCTAGACGCGCTCTTGCTCTAGATTGCGGGAATAGTAGGGGAGGTTTGAAAGCTGGAGGAGGAACGTAGATGTCTTCCTTCTCCTTCCCCTTCTCTTTCTCCTTCTCTTTCTCCTTCTCGACGGGAACTTCTACAAACTTAGGCTGCGGGTCGATGGTTGTTGCTCCGCTCCTAGTTGTGATAGCCATCACCCTTCCTTTTGGGTTATCCTCCGTCTTTCGTGGAAGTTTTCCTTGATTCCTAGGAACTTCCTCAGCATGGCTAAACATTTGGTTTTCTAAAACCTTTTGGGCTTTATCAACCTTAGTGATGTGATCATCGACCTTAATGATGTGACTCTCCAATCCTTGAAGCTTTCCTAAAATTGTTTTCAACATGGGATCGGGCTTCTCTTTCCCCGAAGTGCTTCCGCTATTAGATGCTTGTTCCTGACTTTTCAAAGGAATGGAAGAAGAAGAAGGTGGAGTTAGTGAATTTCCTGAATTGGGATAAGAATTACCGGAATTGTGTTGTTGTTTGGACCGCCAATTGTTGTTGTTTGAACCCCTATTGTTGTTCCAATTGTTATTCCGGTTGTTGTTATTGTTCCAATTGTTCCGGTTGTTGTTCCGGTTGTTGCGGTTTGTATTCTCATTCCCATTGTGGTTATTGTTGTTTCCCAAATAACCCACATCTTGCCCCTTTTGCTTTGGAAAGTTGGTTTTAATGGCTTCCTTCAACTCTTTAATCTCGGTATTGAGAGAAAAGATTTGAGTTTGAGCAGCTTGTGATAGCTTTGCTCCTTGCTCCACATGATTTGCTTCTACTTTCCGGTGAGAATACTTCTCTATTACTCGGGCTTACTTCTCAATGAAGTCCCAAGCGTCATCTTCCCTCATGTCCATGAATGTGCCACATGAAAGGGATTGGAGCTTGAATTTTGTTTCCACATCCAGCCCCTTATAGTATATCTCCAATAAACCCAGTTTGGAAATGCCATGATGTGGGCAATCCAATAGTAAGTCCTGAAATCTTTCCCAAGATTGAAACAAGCTTTCGTTAGATCTCATAGAAAATGCATTAATCTTACCTCTCAACTCCGCTGTCTTGGATGGCGGAAAGATTTTGGTGAGGAATTCCGCAGAAAGATCCTCCCATGTGTTAAGTCTTCCATTTGGAAGAGCTTGATATCAAGATAAAGCTTTCCCTTTCAAAGAAAAGAAGAATGGCTTGATCTTGTAGTTGTTAGTGGTTGCATTCTTTGGTTTCATTGTCTCCATCATGATCTCGAAATTTTGTAAATGTTGATGTGGAGATTCAGCACTCGTTCCTCCAAACTGATTTTGGCGAACGATGGTAATAACTTGTGGGTTGAAGATAAACCCTTGCATATCATCAGCATCAAAGTTCACACCTAAACGGCGTGGTTGCTGAATTGGATCCATCCTTTGGCCAAGAGTTCTTGGCTCTCTATCTACATGAGCGGCTCTCACATTCCCAGTTGGAACACGATAATTGGCAGCCGGTCTTGGAACAAATGGGTTCACATTGATCGTCGGATCAATGTCCTCTAGTGGTGGCATGGAAGAGTCACTATTCTCGTCGGATGAATTGGTTCTAACCGATCTTGACGGTTTCCTGCTCTTCTTCTTCTTCTTAAGGTCGCTCAATTCCATCCTTATTTGAAATATCATATCCGTTAGATCATCAACTTTCGATTGATGACGCTCCAATTCCTCCTTGCGAGTCTTCTCGCTCCATCTAAGTTGAGCTTCGGATTCCGCTAACTCCGTTTGGTAATCTTGTTCTCTTTCTTCAGCCATCTTTCTTTCCTTGAGCTTCTTCCTCAAAGTCTTCTCAAGTTCTTGATCAAGAGGTAAGAGGTCCTTGTTGTTCCTAGACCTGCGCATAAACCTAAAATAACCTGCAAATATCACTCACAAAAGATATCAAATAACAAGAGTTAAGCTCCCAAGCTTGACAACCGGTAACCGAATTCGGCCTAGACAAAATCCCCGGCAACGGCGCCAAAAACTTGTTCGCCACTTAGCGTGCGTGCAAATAAGTCTTAAATTCATAAAACTAGAAATCAAGCAAGCGAACCCGCAATGAACAGATCGACGTAGTTAAGCAAGAACTCCAAAATATCGAACACAGGGATTTGGGGGGTTAAATTCAGTTATAAGATTGTCAAGCAAGTAAATGTATGAGCTTTGCAAATATTGGGGAAAACAACAACCCTAAAGATTCAGGTGTCTAATTGTGGCAATCGATTCAAGATATACTAAAGAACTAAAGACAGAGTCAAGAGTTACAAAGGTATGCTAAGGTAAATCAATGTACGGTGAAGTTCGAAGGCTTTATATGACTTATCTAAAGACACTCTCTATAAAGGTTGTTGAGGCTTCAGTATAGAAAGGATCTAAAGACAAGAATTAATATCAAATACCCAAACATGTAACCCAAGGCTCAAGACTAACTAAACCGATTAAGGTTGTGACACTCGAATTTGAAGTAGAGGTTGTTGAGGCTTCACTACTACCTAGAAAAGGCAAGCCAAGACTAAGTTAAAGCAAATCTTTAACTTTGGATTAAAGTAAAAGCAAGTTTCGTAAACTGATGTAAATTACGGGTGGATCTTGAGTTCCACGGCCGTGGAACCTCAAGAACAGGCCGTGATTTTGGTTTGTCGGCGAATCTCTCTAACTCTCAGGGTCCAATCTGTTTACGATCGATCTATCATCATCTAAGCCACAACTATCAACCCTTCACCTTAGAATTGCTAAAGGGTTTTAGCCAATAACAGTCATTATGATATCAAATTCAAGATTAAGAAGAATGAAAGATGAAAACCTTCGAAAACCTTCAATAAACTTCAAATCAATCTCAAATCCACAAACAAGGGTAATAATGTATATCAGATTTGGAATAACACAAACCAATCACAATCCTTGATAAGAACGAAGAGCGGGATGTCAATCCGTCTTCTAATCAAACCTAGGAATAAAAGGCACAACTTCCACCACACACAACTTCCAAATCTTCAAGCCTTCGTAAATCTCCGTTGCAAAAGTGCAATTCTCCGCACGTCCAATGAAACCCTAGGAACGTGTAAGTGAGCGTAAGCGAAGGTGCCGAATTCTCCCTCCTTCAGTCCTTTTATAAGGAAGGATAGAATAACCGTCCGGCCCATATGCGTAGACAATGTGTCCATATTTTAGTCGTCAAAAGATTGCCTAAATCACGGTTTCATGGAGTTCCACGGCCGTGGTTTAGAGCATGGAAGTGGATTACGGTTCTTCACAACTTCCACGATCGTACTTTATACCGTGTAACTCTCTAGAATGCTCCACGTTCATGTTGCCAAGATCCACGGCCGTAGTTTTGGGCGTGGACTTCTTTACGGCCGTATTTTAGAGCGTGGAAGCATAGATTGCTCGTAGTTTCCTTTGTTTCGTGCCATTCCTCATCCTAGCATTTTCCTTGGCTTCTTTGTGGTGTCTTCAATCCTTGGATGTGCTCAATTCATCTCCATCCTCTCTCAATTTGTTCGGTTTTAGCTCTTATTCACCTATAATCAACACAAAGCTTATGTAGACCTCTATATCGACAATATAGACCAACTAGCTAACAATTGCTTCAATGCCTTATCAATGAACACTATAATGGATGAAAAACATCTAGAAAACGTGCCTAAAATATCACAATATTTCATGCTAACACTCCAACGGCCACATCACTCGCGTCACACATGATCTCAAATGGTAAACTCCAATCCCGAGGTTGTATGATAGGTGCGGAGGTCAAAGCATTCTTCAACCTACAAAAAGCCTCAGGGCAATCCTTGGAGAAAACAAACTCAACATCTTTCATTAGTAGGTTAGTAAGAGGCTTAGAAATTTTAGAGAAATCCTTATGAATCTCCGGTAAAAACTTGTTACGCTAAGATTGTGACAAGCAAAAGTCTTAAATTTATAACTCGATATATTTTTCCTAACTCCTAGCGAACCCTCAGTGTATGGGTCGTTTTGTAGTAAGGATAGTATTCCGAGGTTGAACACAAAGACTGAGGTGAAATTGAGTCAATAGTGACAAAGGATAGTGTGAATCTAGACTAAGAAGAGAGAAATAAATAAAGAAATGAAAATCTCAATGTTTTGGTTTGGTTTTTGTGGTGATCAGTCAAGGATCACAAATCATGGAAAATTAACAAACAACTAGGCTAATAACATGAATGAGCAAACGTAGACACAAGATAGGTAATCGATGAGAGAGAAGAGGGTTCTAGGGGTTAGAAATTCCGGTTATGGCATAGGACTCAAGCTATCTAGTCATTCTTTGGATTAACTATAATATGTTGGGAGTGGGTGTTTCTAGATTGGGATCAATCACCGGGTAGGTCTCATGGTCCACTAGTCCGTTCCTAAGGTCTCATCACCGGGTAAGTCTCAAAGAGCCTAAGGTTAGGAATTCTACACAAACCGGATTTCTATCTAGGGATCTAACCTCTCCTTACCGGGTAAGTCTCAGGAAGGCAAGTCCTAAACATCGATCCTAGCACACTTAGTCCAATAGCGGCTTGTGAGGCTCACTACTACCTAGAGTTCATCATCTTTGGTACCTAAGAGCAAGAATCACCGGGTAGGTCTCTCCTCACACTTAGTTGCTAACACTAGGTCACCCTAGGATAGATCTAGCTCAACAAACACTAGGATTTCAACAGTCTAACAACCTAACACTTAGATTTATTAATACAAGCAAGTCAGACAGAATCACGGTCAGTTCCTCACTTCCATGGCCGTGGAACCTACTAGAACAGGCCGTAATTTCTAACAGAGGCTAGGTTCGAGCAAACAAATCATCCAAAGGTACATTAAGTCTATCCTATCATAGTCCAAGCCATAACCATCATTTCCTTACCCTAGAATCACATCTATTTAGCCAACAACATGCATCATCACACTCAAAATCGTCAAATATACAATCATGGAGTCCATATCAAGAGGATGAAGTAAAAGAGAGATGAAGAAAATAGAACAAGAAAAACGAGCTGAATAAATGTTAAAAGAGAGACTTACAACCCTTCAAGAGAAGTTTCGGAATCGTTCTTACAACCCTAGAGAATGTTTCCAACAAACTTCACTCTAAAAACTATGAAAAATTAAGAATAGTGTGCTATTCTCTTCTTCTCCAATGGGAGTGTTCTTCCTCCTCCAAGAGTAGATCCAATCCAAAATGAAAATGAGAGAGTATAGGAGAGAATGTGTGTGAGGTAAGGTGTGTAGTAGTTCCCTTTAGAATCAGCATGCAAGGGTACTTATAGCCTTCACCATTTGCAAGAGTCGGTTATGGAGATCGTGGGACAACTGTCCCAACTGTGCAGAGGGAATCACGGTCACTTCTACGGTCGTGGAACTCCTAGTGACTGTGATTCTGGTGCTTTAGCCTCCTTTTGATCATTGAGCAATGAGTTAGTGCAAGGCACACACCAACATGGTCCTATGTGTTCTCCTTAGCTCCTAGCTTGCTTCCTAATGAGTCCGGGAATGTGTCATTATGAGGAACGATCCCCGGATGTATCGATTAAGCTCTAAAGGCTCCCGAAATACCTACAAAACATGCAAAGTCCGTGTAGACATCTATCTCGACAACATACATGAATTAAGTGCAACTTGTCACGAACTAATGCTAAACTATGCATGAATGGCGGGGAAAACTATCTAAATGGATGCCTAGAATAACGTCATAAATCGTGTTATCAGTCACCTCGGTTGATCTGACATGCTGAAGAACACCTCGGCCGAGACACAACTCGACTGGACCGAGGCGAAAAACTAGGCGATTTCCTCTCTTTGATTTTCAGTTCTTTTCCCCCAAAATCACTACCAATTGCTTCCTATGGGGTACTTATACTCTTTTCAGCAATAAAATGTGGCAACCAAAGTCAAATATCTCTAAAATCAGTAAAGAGAGGAGAAGTTAGGGTTTCCGATAATTTACCCCAGATTGAGGAGATTCGAGGCATTTATCTTGCAGTTTGTTGCTTGCAATCTAATCCTCTTGCATTTCTTTGCGAGATCGGAGTAGAAATCGTAGAAAATGAGCGAAAAACAAAGAAATGAGATGATTATGCGCCGCGGTCGAGAAGGGAGTTGGGAGGGAAGAGAGAGAAATCTGTTCGCCTTTTATACCCCTCGCCGATTCTAATATCACCTCGGTCGAGGTGGTCCCGACCGAACCGAGGTGGCTGACTGGATTGGCAGACCTAGTCGCCTCGGTTGCTCAAGAATCATCTCGGTCGAGGTGTTGTGACAGCAACTGAGATGTGTCTCACTCAAACTCTTTCTTCTCAATTTCTCGAACTTTTGTCCTTCCAGTGTTGCTCCTGAGTTGTAATCCTTCCTTAGAGAATACCTGTTTTCTGTCTAGGACGCCAAAAACAAAACAAAGCAAAGCAAAAGCAAACTATCTAAAACTAAACTGGAAAAGAGAAAAGAAAGCAATACCTTGGGTTGCCTCCCAAGAAGAGCTTGATTTAAGGTCGCTAGCTGGACCGTACGGCATCCCTAAACATGATGGAAGGTATTCTCACCCTATACTTCACCTTCATGATGGGGGGAGATAAAGAAGTCTATCAAACATTCCAGCAAATGCAAATGCTCGTCGGGAAATGAGTCATTTATGGGTATGTCGTCCTTCTCGCGTGAAGAGGGAGGTAACCGGCTGAGGTGATCCGCAACAGAATTCTCGCACCCCTTCTTATCGCGAATCTCTAGATCAAACTCTTGAAGCAAGAGAATCCATCGAATAAGACACGGCTTCGCATCCTTCTTAGCAAGCAAGTAACGAATAGCTGCATGGTCAGTGTAAACAATAACTTTCGCTCCTACTAGGTAAGAGCGAAACTTCTCAAAAGCATATACAACCACCAAAAGCTCCTTTTTGGTGGTGGCGTAGTTTAGTTGATCTTCATCTAGCGTCTTGCTAACATAGTAAATGACGTTGGTCCAGCCATCCTTCTTTTGTCCAAGTACCGCTCCTACGGCCACATCACTCGCATCACACATGATCTCAAAGGGCAAGGTCCAATCCGGAAGTTAAATAATGGGAGCAGAAATCAACGCTTCCTTTATCCCGTAAAACGCATCAAGGCATTTTTGCAAAAACTCAAAAACAACATCCTTATTCAAGAGTTTAGTGAGTGGTTTAGAAATCTTCGAGAAATCCTTGATGAAGCTCCTGTAGAAACCTGCATGCCCGAGAAAACTCCGCACACCCTTAACAGAACAAGGGGGAGGAAGTTTCTCAATAGTCTCTATCTTAGCTCGATCGACCTCAATACCTTGGTTGGAAACTGTTCGCCCCTAAACGTGCGTGCAAATAAGTTTTAATTATAAACTAGAACAAAAGCAAGCGAACCCGTAGTGTACCGATCGGCATAGATAAGCAAGTATTTCAGAGTATCGAACTCAGGGATTTGGTGAAACAAAATCAGTTTCAAGTAATCGAGCAAGTAAAAGTATAAAAGCTTTGCAAATATTGGGAAAAACAACAACCCTAAAGATCCAGGTGTCTAATTGTGGCAATCGATTCAAGATATTCTATAGATATAAGGATAGAGTTGAGGTTGCAAAGGTAACTAATGTAAGGTTGAGTACGGTGAAGTTCCATAACCTTATATATCTAACCCAAAGACTCTCTCTATAAAGGTTGTTGAGGCTGTAGTATAGAAAGGATCTAAGGACAAGAATTAATCTCAAATACCCATGCCCAAACCCAAGGAATCAAAGATAAACTAAAACGGTTAAGGTTGTGACACTCAAAACCGAAATAGAGGATGTTCAGTCTCACTACTACCTAGGAAAGGCAAGTCAGGGCTAGGTTGAAGCAAATCTTTAACTTTGGATTAATGCAAAAGCAAAAGTCGTAAAACAGAGAAAATCACGGCTAGATCTTGAGATTCCACGGCCATGGAACTCAAAAACAGACCGTAATTTAGGGTGTCGACGATGTTTCTCACACTCTCAGGGTCCAATCAAGTTACGATCGATCTATCATTATCTAAGCCACAACTATCAACCCTTCACCTTAGAATTGCTAACGGGTTTTAGCCAATAATCATCATTATGATATCAATAATCAAATTAAGAAGAATGAAAGATGGAAACCCTCGAAAACTCAATAATAACTCAAAGTCAATCTCGAAATCCAAACACAAAGTAGTATGTTTATGAATTCAGCAAGCAGGAATAAAAATCCTCACAATGATCTAGAGAAGTCACAAAGAACGGGATGTAAATCCGTTCTCAAATGAAAACCCTAGAATATCCAAAGTACACAATCTCCGAAATTACGTCCTTCACGAATCTTCAATCCTCAAGGTCGGAATGAAACCCTAAGGCCATCTCCAAAGCTCTCAAACGAAACTGAAAGCGAGGTCTAAGCCGAGATAAGCGAGGATCCCGAAAACTCCTTTCTCAAGCCTTTTTATAGGGCGAAATAGGGTTACGAGAAAGCCCAATGACGTGGCTGACGTGGCAAATATGACACGTCACAAGATCACCAAAATCACGTTCATGAACTACTTTCCATGACCGTGGTTTAGAGCGTGGAACTTGATTACGGTACAATATGATTTCCACGGCCGTGGTTTAGGCCGTGTAACTCTCTGTTGTGTTCCAAACTCACTTCCACGATCATGTTGCCAGATCCACGGCCGTGGTTTAGAGCATGGTTCTTCAAATGACTTCTCCACGACCGTAATTCAGGGCGTGGTTCCTCAAATCCTTGGTTGTTGCCTTTGTTTCGTGACATCCTTCATCCATGCTCCTTCCTTAGCCTCTCCAATGCATCTTCTTGCCATCAAGCATGGTCAAACACTTCTTTCCTTCCTCATTTTGCTCCAATCCAAGCCTTTATTCACCTAAAAACAAAACGAAGCTAGTGTAGAACATTTATATTGACAAAGTGGGTGAACTAGCTCACAATTGCTTCAATCTCATATCTAAGAACACAATAAAGAGGGAAAAATAACTAAAATAAATGCCTAAAATATAGTCATATTTCATGTTAACAAAATACCCCATACTTGTCACTTGCTTGTCCCCAAGCAAGGTTTTCAAAAGCTTAAAACAAAACAAAACAAAACAGTCTTTTTGGTTGATGTGCTTCTAGTCAATATATCATCCTCAAACCTTGCTTCATTCATCCTTGAAAACGCTCATATTCACAAACCAAAGTATACAAAGCAAAGAAACTTCATAAATTGCAAATACTTCAAGACAAACATCATAACCTTCAAGCATTGTCAAAATCAAGCATGTGAAACTTTAATTTAGATCACCAAGTCAAATAACACTCTTATGATCTCAAGGACTTTCAAATAAGACCAAGAATGCGGAAAATGTGGGAAACTTGTAAAGGAATGTGGTGTATGAATCCGGGAAGAAGGGACAACACAAACTTTTTTCTTTTTACCAATTGAACTTCCACCAACTTAGAGCTTTGCTCTAGACTTTTTGTACATAATTTTTTGACTTTACTTTTGGAGTTATGGACAGCGGTGCACAATAGCCGAAGTTGTAACACCCCAAATCCACGGGACTTGGAGTGTCACATTGGGCTAGGATCTCACAATGGATCCTGACCCTAGCCTGACAACAAGTTCACTGGATCTTACAACAAGGCACATGTAGATTAAAACCAAATACATAAAAGCTGTATATGATACATCAGAAGAGTTTACAAACTCAGAGCCGAGTACAAAACATCAAACCACAACATCTGATACAAAAGATCCCATATTCCACACATCCTAATGTACAAAAGTCCTCAGCTGGCCACACCATATGTCTCACCCTGCAGTCTTCCTAACCTGCAGATCATCTACAACACAGTATGAAACTGTTAGCTACAGCAATGGAAAGCATGAAGGTAATAGCACAACCACACATCAACATCTCATACTTGCAATGCCACACACATTCATTTATTATCTTTTATTATGTTATTCCATTACTACTTCAACTTCTTTTGTAACACAAGGAACATAAAGAACCTCGTCCCTTTCCCCGTTAACATAGGGGTTTGCACTGGGGGTGATCGTCACTCGTCCCCCCTGTGTTACTGGCTTCCAGGCACCTCCTCCTAACCTGTAGGCGGAGACCGGTGGTTACCGCCTGTTATAATACACTTGGGCCAAATAAATGTAATAAATGGTCATCCTAGTCCGGTTTAGGTTATAAATGCACAATCATATGAACACACACAACCATCACAATCATACAATCCACAACTGCACGCTAAGTAAGTCCTATGGACTTACCTGATATACTCGTAACCTGTACCACGTCACAGCTTCCCCTTGGGGGAGTAATCAACGCCTGCAATAACAAGGCACACACAATCACATACTGCAAAGGTTAGGAGACTCATCTCACTAACCACAACCAACCTATATCTCAAATCTAAACCTCTGAATTATCCTTTAACCGATCCAAAGGCGGGTTGAACCCCCTTCTCCAAACTTCTCGAAATTGGAATAATAGATCTTGAATATTGTAGGGATAATTACTCCACAATTGCGTCGGAAAACGTGTATTCCTAAGCCGTCTTTCTTAGCCGTTAAGAAACAAAATAGCGACTCTTTTGTCCGTTTTGCCTTTCCATGTTATTTCATATCTAGGACATGTCCGATGTCCTGATCATTTCTCTCAACTACATTTTTATTAATTGGAGCTCTCAAATGCTCCAAATAATACCGGAGGTTAAAAATAGTTACTTGGGGGAAAAAGTGAAAATTTCACCATAAGCCCAAAATTACGCCAGGAACATAACGGTGAGACTTATACTCAACACTTATGAAATCTTCCCGAGTTATATGTCAATTACTATCACTGATTAAGTTAATCAACATTAATTAGAATTTGGAAATCCTAGCTATTACATCACACACCCCTTAAGAAAAAGTTTCGTCCCGAAACTTGAACAATTCCCAAATCCTCTCGGACCCATACGCCGAGGTATAGACACTCTCTCTATCGGAGGTATCACATCTCCGTTCAAACGTATCAACCTATAACACTCTATAACCTCAAAACACAACATGGAGGAATCACCAACTCCAGCAACAAGATCATAACGCTATCCAAAGGCATAGAGGAAAAATCATCTCTAGCCAACTACTAACCACGTCACAAGGCATGGAGGAAAGCCGTCTCCAGCCAATCGTACTCGTAACACAACTATGTAGAGGAAAACCGTCTTCACTCACACTATGTCCATCAATAAAAGCATGGAGGAAAGAACCATCTCTAGTTAATCCTAAACATATTACAATAGCATGGAGGAAAGAACCATCTCCAACTATACCTATATCGTGCTAGCAAACAAGATCTAACATATCAGATGCACATATCAAAGCTAGCACGAAAACACATCATATCACATATGCACATAGCATACAAGCACTCACCAAAAAGGCACCAAGATCTACATGTGGATCCTACGGGTGCCTCTAACTCCGCATGGAACTCTGGATAGTTCCTCTAGATACTATCCTTTGTCTCCCAGGTAGCCTCATCCGGTCCTCGTCTTGACCACTATATCCTCATCATAGGAATATCCTTCGAATACAGGCGTCTCACACCTCTCTTTTTAGAACTGCAAAAGGTTGTTCTGCAAAAGTGTGGTCTGGCTCAACCACTAGATCATCAAAACTCACAATGTGCCTCAGGTCTGGTATGTACCCCTCAGTTGAGACACATGAAACATAGGGTGAACACCCTCTAACTTTGGTGGCAAAGCTAATTTGTGCACTACTCTCCCATCTCTATCCAATATCTCGAAAGGACTGACATATCGGAGACTCAACTTCCCCTTTATGCCATAACGTCTGACGCCTCGCGTTAGAGTTACTCTCAACCAGACATGAGCTCCTAGCCTGAACTCTAGAGGTCGACGCCTCCTATCTGCATACAACTTCTAGCGACTCTGTGCAGCCAGCATCCTCTCTCTGATCATCTTTACTCGAGCCATATCATCCTGAATCTGTTCTGGCGCTATCCCACTGGTACTGCTAGGCTCCACCCAACATAATGGTGTATGACACCTATGTCTACACAACGCCTCATAGGGGCCATTCCTATAGATGCATACCAACGGTGGTGGTATAAGAACTCAACGAGTGGAAGATATATAGATCGTCCCTGTTCCCAATCCATCCCACAAGCTCACAACATGTCCTCTATGGTCTAGAGGGTTCTCTCAGACTGACCGTCTGTCTGAGGTAAAACTCAATCATGATATGTGGACGCGTTCCCCAAGCAGTCTGAATCTGCTATCAAAACCTCAAAGTAAGCCGTCTACTACAATCATAGTCGATCGTCCTCGGTACACTTATAGAATCCCACCATCTGTCTAGTGTACTCCTTTGTTACTTCATTCACTGGCCACGTATCTCTGTAGAGATGGAACGTGTCGCCTTCATAAATCTGTTACTAATAATCTGGATAACACCAAAACTCTTACTGGGTCTCAATCCCATCACAAGTCCACAGAAAAGTCCTCTCACTTCCACTACAACATTGGTAGTGGATGAGATTGATAGCATGAATTATAGTCTATATTTTGGGGTTTGTTTGGACGTTTTATCTTCAATAATCTACATGTTTGTATGTATATTATGTGATTATATTACCATTTCATCTACCTTTGCGAGAATCGAGGTCTACACCTAGTTTTGTTGTAATCGTAGGTAAAATGGCACGTTTTGCATCAAAAAGGAGTAAAAGGAGCTATGGAGTCATTGGAGCTACATTGAGGAACATAAGGAACCATCCAGGAAACATAGCTATGGATTTAAGACTCACTTTGGACCAGATTTGAGAGATTTCACATTCAGTTGTGACTCACCTCGGTTAACCACAGATTCACCTCGACCGAGGTGATCCAGAGAAGCCGAATCGACCGAGGCGAATACCTAGGACGCGGCGAGAATATTTTATTCTTGGCTGAGATCTTTTATATTTGGAAAGTGATCTTATATTTTTGGGCTTGGCTCCTGGAAGGAAGAAGATATGATAGATCTTATATTTTACCTATATTTATGGGAAGAGATCTTTCTAAGATATCTTATCTTTGGAGAGTAATTTTCCTATAAAAAGGGTTGGATTTTCCACAAATCCGATCGTGCTTAGACATCCGCTATCACCTCGCTTACACCGAAAAAACACGCAGCAGCCATACTCCAATTGGGAGATTTGAAGAACCTTTTTGAAGGTTGAAGGAAGATTGAAGATTGTAGATTTTATAGCTTTTGGAAGGTTTTCTTGTAAGATTACCTTAGATTCTCTTCCTTGTTGTCTTGCTTGTTGGATTTATATCCAAGGAACGCTTTGTTGTGATATTTGATTCAGTTATTGAAGTCTTTTCATTAAATTCTTCTTGTTCAAATATTCACCTTCTTCCCATATATTTGATTAATACTTTCATGATGATGAGTGGCTAATTTCCTTGTGTGATTCTAGGGTGATTGGCTGAAGGTTGTGGGAAAAACAATGATAGAATGATCTTCGATTCCAGTAGGACCCTGAAAGTTCGAGTCTTTAACCTTAAACTCAAGCATCTCGCTCAGTCGATGAACATCTCGGCCGGGGTGGAATTCTTCTGACCGAGGTGACTTATCTGATTCGAAACTGAGAGTTAAGTGTTAGCATGAAATATTGTGATATTTTAGGCACGTTTTCTAAACGTAATTGATTCATATTGATAGTCTTTGATGGAACTTTGTGCATATGTGATCTAGTATTACCTATATTGTCGATATGGGTGTCTACACTAGTTCTATGTTGATTATAGGTGGTTTGGAGCTATTTTCGAACGGAATCGAGCAAAGGAGAGTTGAGTTGATATGTCCATAGATTGAGGACATTCTTTGGAAGCAATTTGGAGTCTTAGATTGAGGAATGCACGAGTTAGGGAAGAATCACGTTCTTGCCCTAAAATACGGCCGTATTACAAGCCACGCTCAGAATTACGGCCGTGGATTTGGAGTCAGAAATCCATGTTCATTCCAGGAGATTACACGGCCGTGGAACATATGTTGCAAACCGTATTTGTTTCCACGCCCAAAATTACGGTCGTGGAACACTTCCACGACCGTGATCTTGTCGAATCTTTTCGCCACACTTTGAAGCCACGATCTTTTAAAGATTGGGCCGGGCCGACATTTGCCCTACGCTATAAAAAGACGGACGAAGCAAGAATCCATCATCTCGGCATATACCTTCGCTACCCCGTTTACCCTCGTTCTTCGCCGCTTAGACACGAAGACGTTTTGCTTAGCTTGCTTTGAAGCAATTGACATCTCTTTGCAGAGATCGAAGTTCGTGTTTGGAACCTCTCGAATCTCGCACTTTTAGTGGAGATTGTCGTGGAGATTTCCAGGAATTGCGGAAGATCGAAGTTCTTGGAAGATTTTGCAAGAAGATCTCTCTTCTTGATTAGGTTCGATTTGGAAAACGGATTGACATCCCGTTTTCTTTTCTTTCCTAGGGTTACGATTATTTGTTCTATTGTGAATCTTTGGACATTGCTTATTCTCTTTGTGACTTTGAGATTGAATTGAAGTTTATTGAAAGTTCTTGAAAGTTTTCATCTTTTTATCTTTTAATTCTTGAATTGATATCAACATGACTGTTATTGGCTAAAAACCCTTAACAATTCTAAGGTGAAGGGTTGATAGTTGTGGCTTAGATGATGATAGATCGATCGCAAACAGATTAGACCCTGAGAGTTAGAGAATTATCGCCGACAAACCCTAAATTACGGGCTGTTCTTGAGTCCACGGCCGTGGAACCTCAAGAACTAACCGTGATTTTCCTTAAGTCTACGAACCTGCTTTTACTTTAGTCTAAAGTTCAAGATTTGCTTTAGCTTGGTTTAGATTTGTCTTCTCTAGGTGGTAGTGAAGCCTCAACAACCTCTACCTCGATTGTGAGCCTCAACAACCTCAATCGGTTAAGTTAGTTTTGATCTTTGGGTTATAAGTTTGGGTATTTGACACTAATTTTCATCTTTAGAATCTTTCTATATTGAGCCTCAACAACCTGTATAGAGAGTACCTTGTAGGTGAGTTATATAAGGTTTTTGGAACTTCACCGTACGATTACCTTACATTAGTATACCTTTGCATATCTCAACTCTGTCTTTATATCATTAAGTATATCTTGAATCGATTGCCACAGCTGGATACCTGGATCTTTAGGATTGTTGTTTTCCCAATATTTGCAAAACTCCCACATTTACTTGCTTGATAATCTGCAATCGAGTTCGTTCCCCCCAAATCCCTGTGTTCGATACTTTGGAATTCTTGCTTAACTATATCGATCCGTACACTGCGGGTTCGCTGCTTGATTCTAGTTTTATAAATTTAAAACTTATTTGCACACACCTCTAGGGGCGAACAAGTTTTTGGCGCCGTTGCCGGGGATTTGGTTTAGACCGAATCCGGTAGCCGGTTGTCAAGCTTGGGAGCTTGCTCTCGTTATTTGATATCTCTTTGAGTGCATGCGCAGGTCTAGGAACACCGAAGATCTCTTACCTCTTGATCAAGAGCTAGAGAAAACCTTGAGGCAAAAGCGCAAGGAAAAGAAGATGGCCGAAGAACACGAACGTGATCTTCAAACGGAGTTGGCGGAGAAGGAATCTCAACTCCGATGGAATGAGACTCTCCGCCAAGATGAGATGGATCATCATCAATCTCAAGTTAACGGTCTACAAGACATGATCTTCCAAATGAGGATAAAGATGAGCGACCTTGAGAATAAGGTAGGCAAGAAGTCCTCAAAAAGGAGATCAAGGTCTAGAAGAAAAAGCCACTCATCCACTGATGATAGTGACTCTTCCATGCCGCCGTTAGAAGAGATTGATCCCACGATCAATATGAATCCTTTTCATCCACAAGGAGCTACTAATCGCCGCATTCCACCTAGGAATGCGAGGATCGAACGTGTGGATAATGAGCCAAGAACTCTTGGCCAGCGGATGGATCCAACACAACAACCACGCCGCTTGGGTGTGAAATTTGATGCTGAAGATGTGCAAGGGTTTAGCTTTAACCCTCAAGTTATCACTCTTGTTCGCCAAAGCCAATTTTGCGGTACAAGCACTGAATCTCCACACCAACACTTGCAAAACTTTGAGTGTATGATGGAGACAATGAGACCGAAGAACGCTACTACCAATAGCTATAAGCTCAAACCTTTCTTTTTCTCTTTGAAAGGGAAAGCGTTGTCATGGTATCAAGCTCTTCCCAATGGGAAACTAGACACGTGGGAAGACCTTTCCGCGGAGTTTCTCACCAAATTCTTTCCGCCCTCCAAAACGGCGGAGCTTAGAGGTAAGATTAATGCTTTTTCCATGAGACCTAACGAAAGTTTGTTTCAATCTTGGGAAAGGTTTCAGGATTTACTCTTGGATTGCCCTCATCACGGCATATCCAAGCTTGCCTTGCTGGAAATCTACTACAAAGGGCTGGATGTGGGGACGCAATTCAACCTCCAATCCCTCTCATGCGGAACATTCATGGACATGAGAGAAGATGACGCTTGGGACTTCATTGAGAAGCAAGCAAGAGTCATAGAAAAGTACTCCCACCGGAAAGCGGAGGGAAATCGTGTGGAGCAAGGAGCGAAGCTCACACATGAAGCTCAAAATCAGATTTTCTGCCTCAACAATGAGATCAAAGAGTTGAAGGAGACTATCAAGACCAACTTCCCAAAGCAACAAGAGAAGGATGTTGGCTATTTGGGCAACAACAATGGCGGTGATAACACCAACCGCAACAACAATAACCGGAACAATAACCGGAATAACAATTGGAATGGAAACAACAACAACCGGAACAACAACAATTGGAACAACAATCGAGGTTCAAACAACAACAATTGGCGCTCCAATCAACAAAATTCCGGTAACTCCTATCCTTCCAATTCTAATTCACTAACTCCACCCTCCTCTTCCTCTACTCCTTTGAAAAGCCAGGGGCAATCATCAAATGGAGGAAACAATGCGGGAAAGAAGAAGTCCGATCCCATGTTGGAGACAATCTTGGGAAAGCTTCAAGGGTTGGAGAACCGCCTCATCAAGGTTGATGATCAAGTCTCTAAGGTTGACAAAGCTCAAAAAGTTTTGGAAAACCAATTGTTCAACCACACGGAGGAAGTCCCTAGAAATCAAGGGAAACTTCCAGGAAAGACGGAGGACAACCCTAAGGGAAGGGTAATGGCGATTACAACTAGGAGCGGAGTGACCACCACCGATCTGCAGCCTACGTTCGTTGAAGTCCCCGTAGAGAAGGACAAAGGAAAAGGGAAGGAGAAGGAAGATGTCTATGTTCCTCCTCCAGCTTACAAACCTCCCCTACCATTTCCTCAATCTAGAGCGCGAGCGCGCCTAGATAAACAATTCGGTAAGTTCATAGAACTCATGAGCAAGCTGCATATTAATATACCCTTCATTGATGCTATTGTAGGTATGCCGGCTTATGGCAAGTTCTTGAAGGAGCTCCTCTCTAACAAGAGGAAACTAGAAGATTTCGGTGAGGTCAAGATGAGTTCGGATTCTTCAAATCTCATCAAGACTATGAAGGAGAAAATGCCCCCAAAGTTGAAAGATCCGGGGTCGTTTTGCATTCCCATTGGAGTGGGAGAAGTCACATATGACGCTTTATGTGACTTGGGAGCAAGTGTGAGCATCATACCACTTGCATTGTGTAGGAAGATCGGTTTAGGCGATCCTAAACCGGTCAAGATGACGTTATACATGGCGGATCGATCCGTCACTCGCCCCGTCGGTATTGTAGAAGACGTCCCGGTCAAGCTAGGTAAATTCTTTGTCCCTATTGATTTTGTCGTGCTTGACATTCCTGCAGATAGTCCGGTCCCGATCATACTCGGAAGACCGTTTCTTGCAACTTCCGGCTGCATGGTTGATTGCAAGAATGGGAGACTCGCTTTTGATATTGGAGAAGAGAAAGTAGAGTTCGTTCTTTCCACTCTAGTAAAGGAGCCAATCTTTGATGAGGACATTTACGATATCCAAGATGAAGAAGGTTTGTCTAGGGAGGAGGTAAGTGCGATTCTCTTTAACGATCCTTTTCAAAAAGTTATCACTATGAGTCTAACCAATGTAGGGGAAGAAGAAGAGTGCAAAGAGGAAATTGAAGCCTTAGAAGCACAAGAAGAGATGCATGAAGTGGAATTTGAAAAACTCCACGATGAGGCTGAGAATGTAAGAATCCACGGTCATACCCTGTATTCCACGACCGTGGATTTCACAACCAAAATCGACCTCCATTCCAGTGGATTACACGGCCGTGGAATACATGGAGAGGCCGTAATTCTGACCGTGGAAGAGGGTGATCGGCTTACATCTTCAACTTCTTCTGATTCTTCTCCAAACCACTCCACAACCTTAGAAACTTCTAAGGAAACGTCGGATGCTCCTCAAGGACAATTGGAAGCTCCGAAAGTGATGGAACTCAAACCACTTCCTACTCATCTAAGGTACGCTTTTCTTGGATCTAACTCTACCTTTCCGGTCATTGTTAGTTCCGAACTAAGCATAGATGAACATGAACAACTCATGACAGTCCTTAGGAAACATAGAAAAGCCATAGGTTACACTATCGAGGACTTAGTAGGAATTAAACCCTCCCTATGTATGCATAAGATACTAATGGAGGAGGATTTTAGAACTTCAAGACAACCTCAAAGGCGGTTGAATCCGACTATGAAGGAGGTTGTCAAGAAGGAAATCCTTAAACTTCTTGATGCAGGTATCATCTATCCTATCTCCGATAGCAAATGGGTGAGTCCAGTTCAAGTAGTTCCGAAGAAGGGAGGAATGACGGTCATCACCAACAAGAACAACGAACTCATTCCTACCCGAACCGTGACTGGATGGTGAATGTGTATAGACTACCGCAAGCTCAACAACGCGACGCGGAAGGACCACTTTCCATTGCCATTCATCGATCAAATGCTTGAAAGGTTAGCACAACATTCACATTTTTGCTACCTTGACGGTTATAGTGGTTTCTTTCAGATTCCGATACACCCGGACGATCAGGAGAAGACCACGTTCACGTGCCCTTGGGGTACGTTCGCTTATAGGAGAATGCCGTTCGGGCTCTGCAACGCCCCAGCCACCTTTCAACGGTGCATGATGGCCATATTCTCCGAGTACGTAGAGGAAATTATGGAAGTCTTCATGGACGACTTCTCCGTATACGGTTCGTCTTTTAACGATTGCCTTTCTAACCTTTCTCTTGTTTTACAACGTTGTGAAGACACTAACCTAGTTCTTAATTGGGAGAAGTGTCAATTCATGGTTAAGGAAGGAATCGTATTAGGTCACTTAGTCTCTAATAGAGGGATAGAGGTAGACAAAGCTAAGATAGAGACCATAGAGAAACTTCCTCCCCCAATTTCGGTGAAAGGGATAAGAAGTTTCCTAGGACATGCTGGATTTTATGGACGCTTCATTAAAGACTTTTCTAAGATATCGAAACCTCTCACTAATCTATTGATGAAGGATGCGGTTTTTGAGTTTTCGCAGGAATGTTTAGATGCGTTCAACACCATTCGGCAAGCTCTAATTTCAGCACCTATTATCCAACCCCCGGATTGGACTCTCCCCTTCGAGATTATGTGCGATGCTAGTGACGTAGCTATTGGAGCTGTTCTTGGACAACGAAAGGAAGGGCGAACCCATGCCATATACTACGCTAGCAAGACGCTAGACGAAGCTCAGCTCAACTACGCCACTACAGAAAAAGAGTTTCTAGCCATTGTCTACGCTATTGACAAGTTTCGCTCTTATCTTGTAGGTGCAAAGGTGATTGTCTACACGGATCATGCTGTGATCCAATACCTCCTTGCGAAGAAAGACGCGAAGCCAAGGCTAATTAGATGGATTCTTCTCCTACAAGAATTCGATCTCGAGATCCGCGACAAGAAAGGTTCAGAAAATTCTGTTGCGGATCATTTGAGTCGCCTCACACACCTAGAGGACGACCATCTACCCATTGATGACTCCTTTCCAGACGAACATCTACACATCATAGAGGAGTGCATCAACGAGATCTCCAAAGGTAACGAACCATGGTTTGCTGACTTTGTTAACTATTTGGTTTGCCAGGAGATACCGCCCGGACTATCCTACGCACAAAGGAAGAAGTTCTTTAAGGACGTCCGGGAATACTATTGGAACGAGCCTCTCCTCTTCAAGAGAGGTCCGGATGGCATCATTCGGCGATGTGTGCCGGAAGATGAAATGCAAAGTGTCATCCGCCATTGTCATTCACTACCTTGTGGAGGATACGCTAGTTCGAACAAGACTAGCACAAAGGTATTGCAATCTGGATTCTATTGGCCTACTTTATTTAGAGATGTGCAATCCTTTGTTTCTTGCTGCGATGCTTGTCAAAGAACAGGCAATATTTCTAGAAGGAACGAGATGCCCCTCAACAACATCCAAGAGGTGGAGATTTTCGACGTTTGGGGAGTCGATTTCATGGGACCATTCCCATCTTCTTGTGGAAACCAATACATACTATTGGCGGTAGACTACGTTTCTAGATGGGTGGAAGCAATTGCCTCTCCCACAAATGATGCCATGGTGGTGTTTAAGTTCTTCAACAAAACCATCTTTCCGCGATTTGGAACACCAAGGACAATCATTAGTGATGGAGGTTCTCACTTCATAGCCCGTCGCTTTGAAGCTCTTCTAGCTAAGTATGGGGTTACTCACAAGATCGCCACCCCTTACCATCCACAAACGAGTGGACAAGTTGAGATCTCAAATAGGGAGATCAAGGGAATACTAGAGAAGACGGTTTCAAGGACTAGGAAGGATTGGTCCTTGAAGCTAGATGATGCATTATGGGCGTACCGGACTGCGTACAAGACTCCCATAGGAACCACACCATACAACCTTGTGTATGGGAAGTCTTGTCATTTGCCGGTAGAGCTGGAGCACAAAGCGTTTTGGGCTATCAAGTGGCTGAATTTCGGCATGAAGGAAGCGGGAGAGAAGCGTCTCCTAGACATCAACAAGCTGGATGAACTTCGCTTGAACGCCTATGAGAACGCTAAGATCTACAAGGAAAGGGCAAAGCGTTGGCATGATAAGCATATCATTCCAAAGGACTTCAAAGAAGGAGATCAAGTTCTCCTCTTCAATTCAAGACTTCGCCTCTTTCCAGGTAAGCTTAAATCCCGTTGGACCGGACCTTTTCTAATTAAGCGTATTTTCCCCCATGGTGCAGTTGAAGTATGGGGTGAAGCTAGCGGAAGTTTTAAGGTGAACGGCCAACGACTCAAGAAGTACACGCCGGAACTCCAAGCTGAGGAGTTTGCGCCTACCGCACTCGAATAAGTGCGAGTTTGGTCTAGCTACGGACCTTAAACAAAGCGCTTCTTGGGAGGCAACCCAAGGTATTGCATTTTTGTTTTTGTTTTCGATTCATAGACTAGTTTAGAATAGACGTTTTTGCTTTATTTTGCCTCGATTTCTTCCGGTATGTTCGTGTTTTTGGTTGTAGGATTGATGGAAAAGGAGAAAGGGAAGATAATGTCGAAGAGGAGTGACGAAATTTGGACTTTGAAGCTTTACAGAAGGTTCCACGGTCTAAATTACGGTCGTCGTAGCTACAGTGGCCGTAATTTTCAAAAGCCTTTGAAAAATCACCAAAACCACGGGTCCGTACACTTCCACGGCCGTGGAATGGCCCGACAGACCGTAATTTTTGGAAATTTTGCCGGCCACTATATAAGCCACATTCTTCACAAACTTAACCACAATTTTCCCAAATTCCACGACCTAGAAACCGAAAACTCTCCACCTCTCTCAATTCCTCGTTTTCTAATCGTTTTCAACGATTCTTCATCCTAAACTGTAGCAAATCCAACCACGAACAGAATCCAAGCATCAAATCGAGTGGAAATCGATCAACAAACACGCATTTTGGATTTTTCAATCCGAAAAAGAGGTTATTTCTTTCTTCTCGAATTTCACGGATTTAGTTCGTTTTTGCTATAGTTTTTTAGGAAGAATTGATAAAGACCGGAAGGAATTAGATTAGGACTGCTTGTTGTGGTGATTTTTGGTGAATTTGCTGAGATTCACGAATTTCTGAGACGAATCACGGTCTCTGGGTAAACCACGGCCGTAATTTCCCAAGAACAGACCGTAATTTTTCTGAAAAATGGACTTTGTGAGGAGAATGTCGGGAAGGATAAAGGAGAAGAAAGGAGAGCAAAGTAATAAAAGGAAGGGAAATCCCTCCACCTCTAGGGCACCACCACCCTCATCTCCCTCACTACCATCCTCACCTTCACCTCCATCTTCACCTCCTCACCCTAGCATCCCGACCATACATGAGAACCACCTTGTAGCACTTGACCGGATCAAGGAGAGGACAGTGATAGGTCCTAGGTATTTGTTGTTGGAGGATCTACATCCTCTCAACATAGTTGATGATCTTACATGGCTCTTAGATAGAGCCGGATTGCTTGTCTTCACGAACATTCGTGAAGACGCTTATGAGGAGATTACCCGGGAGGTTGTGACATCCTTTGAGCACAGCCACGTTGATAGGACCGTCTCCTTCCGTCTCATGGAACGAGACTATCAGTTGAGCATTGTTGAGTTTGGGACCATTTTTGGGTTCCATGAGACCTATAATGGTCGATTTCCGAGCGGAGTTTACCCTAAGGATTTCTGGAAGGAAGTAGCCATGATTTACGCCGACGAGGACCGTTGGCAACCCGCCGATACCAAGGCTAGATTGATGTACCATCTAGCCTTGAAGATAGCTCACCGTATTCTTTCGGAGTGTCTCTTTCCTAGGACGGAGACGCCCCAAAAGATCAAGACGGATGAGCTATTCTTGCTCTATTGTATGCTTTACGGTCGCCGTGCAGATTGTGCCACTCTTTTGGCGGCTACGATGAGTAAATTGAAGAACAAGAAGAAGGGGAACATTGGCTATGGTGGGATAGTGACCCACATTGCTAGGACGTTTGGTGTAGATTTTTCTGCTTGCACCAGTATACCGGCGGTTCCCTTAGGGCTACATGCTTTTATGGTTAGGGGACTCATCTTCCCCACACATGGAGGTCCGCCTTATGCGGGCATGCCTTGGGAGAGTAGGACGGGTAGAGGGATTGAGTGGCTGCCGGAGTATTCCATTGTGGCGGGACGCCACAATTGGAAGGAGACGTTCGCTGCGATGCATGCGAACAGGCTAGTAGCTCCCCCTTACGTTCCACCACCGGTTGTGGATGAGGAGGACATGGGAGACCAGTACGAGAGTGGTGGAGGAGCGGAGCAGGAGTTCGGCACGTTTCCGGATCAGCCGGAGGCGGCCCCGGATGTACCTAGGCGCTCTCCACGTCCAGCTAGAGCTCCAGGCTCGTCATCTCACCGCGCCAGCGTGAGTGAGAGGCCCACGTGGATGACTACACCTCCCACTTGGTACGACACACCCCCTCCATGGTCCACGGCGCAGCCAGCAGCACCACCACCGCCACCAGCACCAGCACCATCCGATGCTCCATCATGGTACAGTCACGCCCCGGGATGGTACGAGCAGATGCCGGATTGGGCTACCGGACTTTCGGAGAGAGTCGGAGCGCTAGAGATCCGGGCGGATGCTAGAGACGGACGCTTGGACGACCTTGACCACATGATGAGGGACGTCTACCGCCAGCAGTTTGGGCGGTTCTATGATCCGAGTTTCTCTCCATTCCCACCTCCGCCGGCGCCGCAGTGATTGATGCATGATCGTTGTTTTAGACATTCCCGCCACCACTTGTGAGTTTCTTTTCTTTCTTTTGTTCTTTCTTTTGAACATTAGGGACAATGTTCGTCCTAAGTATGGGGTGGGATGTACTAAATGTTTGTAATAACTCTACTCTCTATGTTTGCTTCATTTGAGACTATCGTTGCATCTTCATTATGTGTTACACGTTTCCTTATTGCAATGCATGAAAAAGAACTTGAAAAACCCATAAAAATTGACAAATTTTGATTAATTTTGTGCTTCTAATGAATTGAGATGATTTCCATGATAAACACTACTTGTGAATTGAGTTTGATGACAATTGCATGCTTAAAAGAATTGTGAATTGAAAAGAACTTGAATGAATGAATTTTACCTCTTTTGCAAGTTTTATAATGTGAAGATGTTACCTAAATCATGCTAGAAAATTGAAGTTGAAATCACATGATAAGTTCCTATACTTCCTTTTGAAATGATTAAGGCAATTCGATACTTTCTTTCTTCTTTCTTTGATCATCTAGCTCCTCATTAAAATGTTAGCCTCCCTTACCTATCCGGGAATTTGGAGAAGTGAATGAGAAAAAGGCATGTTTGATGTGGGAGGGCCATGAGAGCAATTATTTGCAATCAATTGAATAGAAAGAAATTATAGGTTTGGGGAAGTCAATCATGACGATGAGTAACTCGACACCATTCACATAGCCGGGTGTTTGTGTCTTGCCAAAGTCGGATTGAGCGATATTCCTAGCGGATTATGGTATGTGCGCTAAGGGTTTGAGGCATCTCTTGAAAAATTTGAGAAACGCCGATCTCCTAGGCTTCGGTTTTTGTGCACCTCTATCCATAACTCCAAAAGTAAAGTCGAAAAAGAAGAGAGCGAAGCTCTAAGTTGAAGTGTTGCGGGAACCGCATAAGAAGAAGAAGGTAGTTGTCCACTTTCCCGGATTTATGCACCACTTTCCCTTAAAGTTTTCCCTTTCCCTCCATATTCTAGACCTTTTCTTTGAAAGTCCTTAAGATCAAAAGAATGTTATATGACTTGGTGATCTAAATTGAAGTTTTTTTGAGATTGATTTTGTTAATGTTTGAAGGTTATAATGCTTGTTTAGAAGTTGAGTTGATTCATGAATTTTCTTTACCTTTTACTCTTTGATTAAGTGTGTGAAAGTTTGAAAAACGATTGAAGCAAGGTTTGAGAATGATCTATTCTTTAGAAGTCACATTCATCCAAAAGAAGGTACACATATTTCATCCTAACTCTTGTTTAAAGCTCTTTGAAAGACCTTGCTTAGGGACAAGCAAGTGTTAAGTATGGGGTTATTTGTTAGCATGAAATATTGTGATATTTTAGGCACGTTTTCTAAACGTAATTGATTCATATTGATAGTCTTTGATTGAACTTTGTGCATATGTGAGCTAGTATTACCTATATTGTCGATATGGATGTCTACACTAGTTCTATGTTGATTATAGGTGGTTTGGAGCTATTTTCGAACGGAATCGAGCAAAGGAGAGTTGAGTTGATATGTCCATAGATTGAGGACATTCTTTGGAAGCAATTTGGAGTCTTAGATTGAGGAATGCACGAGTTAGGGAAGAATCACGTTCTTGCCCTAAATTACGCCCTAAAATACGGCCGTATTACAAACCACGCTCAGAACTACGGCCGTGGATTTGGAGTCAGAAATCCATGTTCATTCCAGGAGATTACACGGCCGTGGAACATATGTTTCAAACCGTATTTGTTTCCACGCCCAAAATTACGGTCGTGGAACACTTCCACGACCGTGATCTTGGCGAATCTTTTCGCCACACTTTGAAGCCACGATCTTTTAAAGATTGGGCCGGGCCGACATTTGCCCTACGCTATAAAAAGACGGACGAAGCAAGAATCCATCATCTCGGCATATACCTTCGCTACCCCCGTTTACCCTCGTTCTTCGCCGCTTAGACACGAAGACGTTTTGCTTAGCTTGCTTGGAAGCTATTGACATCTCTTTTCAGAGATCGAAGTTCGTGTTTGGAACCTCTCGAATCTCGCACTTTTAGTGGAGATTGTCGTGGAGATTTCCAGGAATTGCGGAAGATCGAAGTTCTTGGAAGATTTTGCAAGAAGATCTCTCTTCTTGATTAGGTTCGATTTGGAAAACGGATTGACATCCCGTTTTCTTTTCTTTCCTAGGGTTACGATTATTTGTTCTATTGTGAATCTTTGGACATTGCTTATTCTCTTTGTGACTTTGAGATTGAATTGAAGTTTATTGAAAGTTCTTGAAAGTTTTCATCTTTTTATCTTTTAATTCTTGAATTGATATCAACATGACTGTTATTGGCTAAAAACCCTTAACAATTCTAAGGTGAAGGGTTGATAGTTGTGGCTTAGATGATGATAGATCGATCGCAAACAGATTAGACCCTGAGAGTTAGAGAATTATCGCCGACAAACCCTAAATTACGGGCTGTTCTTGAGTCCACGGCCGTGGAACCTCAAGAACTAACCGTGATTTTCCTTAAGTCTACGAACCTGCTTTTACTTTAGTCTAAAGTTCAAGATTTGCTTTAGCTTAGTTTAGATTTGTCTTCTCTAGGTGGTAGTGAAGCCTCAACAACCTCTACCTCGATTGTGAGCCTCAACAACCTCAATCGGTTAAGTTAGTTTTGATCTTTGGGTTATAAGTTTGGGTATTTGACACTAATTTTCATCTTTAGAATCTTTCTATATTGAGCCTCAACAACCTGTATAGATAGTACCTTGTAGGTGAGTTATATAAGGTTTTTGGAACTTCACCGTACGATTACCTTACATTAGTATACCTTTACATATCTCAACTCTGTCTTTATATCATTAAGTATATCTTGAATCGATTGCCACAGCTGGATACCTGGATCTTTAGGATTGTTGTTTTCCCAATATTTGCAAAACTCCCACATTTACTTGCTTGATAATCTGCAATCGAGTTCGTTCCCCCCAAATCCCTGTGTTCGATACTCTGAAATTCTTGCTTAACTATATCGATCCGTACACTGCGGGTTCGCTGCTTGATTCTAGTTTTATAAATTTAAAACTTATTTGCACACACCTCTAGGGGCGAACATTAAGTGTTAGAGTTTGCCAAATCCTATTCTTATTACACCTTTCCTGGTTCAATGCAAGCTTAGGATGAGACTTACCCGGTAATTCCTTAGTTTGTTTACCTAAGATCATAAGTGTAGGTAATAAAGGTTTGTCCTTTATTGGGGTTTGAGTGTGCTTCCATCCCATCTTTGTGAGTTAGCCTGAGACTTACCCGGTAAAGGTTGATTCTATTCCCTTAGATGGTGTGTTAGTTTGAGGATATAGTTCTTTATCTTAATTCCTTGAGACTTACCCGGTAATAGGAGTTACGGTTTAGGATTAGTGAGTAGTGAGACTTACCCGGTGATCTGTTCTACTTTAGTAACACCTTCCCCATGCAAAAACCTCAGCTTTGTCCGCTTATCTTTAGATCTTGAATTGGAACCACAACTAGATGCTTTAATCCCTAGAATTGCATGTTTGCTTTATTGACTTCTTATTCATCTTTGATTGTGTTAATTGCTCTTGTGGTTAGTATTTACATAAACATACCGTAACTGGACTTTGTTTCACTAAGTCCCTGTGATCGACCTCTGGAATTCCTTGCTTTTACTACGATTGACCCGTACACTGCGGGTTCGCATCCTTGTTTTAAGCTTACGTCTAGGGTTATAAATTTAAAGCTTGCACACACCGTTTGGAGCGAACAAGTTTTTGGCGCCGTTGCCGGGGAGTTCTTGACCAAATTCTTTCCCCCCTCAAAGACAGCTGAAATGAGAGGGAAGATCAACGCTTTCATTATGAAGGACAAGGAGAGCCTGTCCAAGTCATGGGAGCGGTTCGAGGACATTCTTTTGGATTGCCCACATCATGGGATTCCAAAGTTAGAGTTATTGGAGATATACTTCAAAGGACTGGACGGAAGCACCCAGTTCAATCTCCAACTACTCTCCGCCGGTACCTTCATGGACATGGCGATTGACGAGGCTTGGGACTTCATCGAGAAGCAAGCCTTGCATATGGAGAAGTACACCCACCAAGGAGCTGAAGGTGGAGTTAAAAGAGTTAACTTCCAAGAAACTCATCCCAACAACAATCAACTCACGTCTTTGAAGAATGACGTGAAGCAATTGAAGGAACTCTTGGTTGCACAAACCAAGAAGGAAGAGCAAGGGCAAAGGAACAACAACAACGGATACCGTAACAACAACAACGGTTCCCGGAACAACAATTACAACAACAACAACAATAGAGGATCCAATAGCAATAATTGGAGGGCGAACAACCAAAATAACGGTAACAATCATTCAAACTCCAACTCTAACGATTCATCTAACCCTTTCCTCTCTTCCCCTTCTTCTTCTTCTTCTTCTACTCCATTAAAAAGCCAGGGGCAAGGATCAAGTTCGTCTCAACCAGAAAAGAAAGACGCAGTTCTGGAGGCTATCTTGATCAAGCTTAGTGCTATGGAGACTTCTATGACTTCGTTTTCGAAGGCCCAAAAGGCCTTTGAACAACAACTTGCAAGTAGGGCGAATGAAGCGCCAAGAGATCCAGGGAAGCTTCCAGCAAGGACGGAAAGCAACCCTAAAGGCCAAATCATGGCCATAACTACGAGGAGTGGACTGAAAACTGCAGATCCAGTGCCTCGGTCGGTGCTAGTACCGACGAAGACCACCTCGGTCCAGATGCAGCCGAAGAACACTTCGACCGAGATGCCAACCGAGGTGGAGCCACAGAAAGCGGAGGGGAAAACTGAAGTTTACGTTCCACCTCCTGCATACAAACCACCACTTCCATTCCCCCAGTCAAGAGCCAGAGCATATCTAGACAAGCACTTTGGTAAGTTCCTTGACTTGATGAATAAACTACACATTAACATTCCTTTCCATGATGCTATTCTAGGGATGCCTGCCTATGGGAAGTTCTTAAAAGAGATCCTATCAAGGAAGAGGAAACTGGAAGACTTTGGTGAAGTTAGGATGACATCTAAATCCTCGGAGCTTATTCAAATCATGAAGGAGAAGATGCCACCTAAATTGAGAGATCCTGGCTCATTTTGCATTCCCATTCAAGTTGGGGATGTCACTTGTGAAGCCCTTTGTGATCTAGGATCCAGCGTGAGCATCATCCCGCTGGAGCTATGTGTGAAGATCGGACTTGGAGAGCCCAAGCCGGTCAAGATTCGACTTTATAAGGCGGATCGCTCCATTACCCATCCCGTGGGCATCTTGGAGGACGTTCCGGTCAAGTTAGGTAACTTCTATCTACCTATAGACTTTGTTGTACTTGACATTCCCGCAGATTATCCTGTTCCAATTATTCTCGGGAGCCCATTTCTAGCAACTTCGGGTTACAACGTGGATTGCAAGAACGCCAAGTTGAAATTCAATGTTGGTGGCGATGAGGTGGAGTTCGCACTACTTGCAGCCATGAAAGGGGAGCAGCTAACTGATGATATCTTCAACATCTACGATGAAGAAGAATCAAGAGAATTGGTGAGCTCTATCCTTATTAACGATCCACTCGAAAGAGTTATTAGCTTTAGTTTAATGGAGGAAGGTATAGATGCTTCTTGTGATGCAGATATACGGAGTTTAAAAGCACTGGAAGAGGATCTAGGAGCTAAAACTGAGAAGCTAACCCAGGAGACGAAGATCTCCAGTTTCGGTTCCAGTTGCAGTACCTCGACCGAGGCACTTCCTGGACTGAGCGAGGCGACCGAAGAGGTCAACGCCTCTGAGCCTCGACCGAGGTCGATGGCGAGATGATTTCAACTGAGACTTCCGAAAGTCCAGTTTCTGAATCCATCCCACTGGAAGGAGGAAGCAAGGATCCCCCTCAGAAAGCACCCCCAATTGTGGAGCTTAAACAACTCCCTAGTCACTTGAGGTATGTCTTTCTTGGACCGGATTCTACTTATCCCGTTATTGTTAGTGCTTTCATTTCCGAATCTGAATTGTCTAAGTTAATGCATGTCCTGAGAAAGCATCAAAAGGCTATAGGTTATACCACGGATAATCTTATTGGCATTAAGCCTTCTTTCTGCATGCATAGAATTCTAATGGAGGACAATCATAAGACTTCACGGGAACCTCAAAGACAGTTAAATCCGATCATGAAAGAGGTTGTGAAGAAGGAAATTCTTAAGTTGTTGGATGCAGGTATCATTTATCCTATCTCGGACAGCAAGTGGGTTAGCCCGGTACATGTAGTTCCGAAGAAAGGAGGGATGACCGTTGTGACAAATAAGAACAACGAATTGATCCCAACTAGGACCGTTACGGGCTGGAGGGTTTGCATCGATTATAGGAAGCTGAACACGGCCACACGGAAGGACCATTTTCCACTTCCTTTCATTGATCAAATGCTCGAGCGGTTGGCCCAGCATTCGCACTTTTGTTACTTAGACGGCTATAGTGGATTCTTCCAGATTCCTATCCATCCGGATGATCAGGAGAAGACCACTTTCACTTGTCCATGGGGGACGTTTGCCTACAGGAGGATGCCATTTGGATTGTGCAATGCACCCGCTACCTTCCAGCGATGCATGATGGCCATTTTTTCCGAGTACATAGAGAATATCATGGAGGTATTTATGGATTATTTTTCCGTATATGGATCCTCTTTTGATGATTGCCTATCTAACCTTTTGCTAGTGCTTAAAAGATGTGAAGACACTAATCTCATTTTGAATTGGGAGAAGTGTCATTTTATGGTTAGTGAAGGCATTGTGCTAGGACACCTCGTTTCTAATCGAGGCATTGAGGTCGATCGCGCTAAGATCGAGACTATTGAGAAACTCCCTCCCCCTTGTTCTGTTAAAGGTGTGAGGAGTTTTCTCGGGCATGCAGGTTTCTACAGGAGATTCATCAAGGACTTCTCTAAGATTTCTAAACCTCTAACTAACCTCTTGAATAAAGATGTTGTTTTTGAGTTTTCGTAGGAGTGTCTTGATGCTTTTTACAGGATTAAGGAAGCATTGATCTCCGCTCCTATTATCCAACCCCCTGATTGGACCTTGCCCTTTGAGATCATGTGCGATGCTAGTGATGTATCAGTAGGAGGGGTGCTTGGACAGAAGAAGGATGGGCGGACCACCGCCATTTACTATGCTAGCAACACGCTAGATGTAGCACAACGCAACTACACTACCACCGAGAAGGAGTTATTGGCGGTTGTGTATGCTTTCGAGAAGTTTCGTTCCTATTTAGTAGGGGCGAAAGTCATTGTCTACACCGACCATGCAGCCATTCGCTACTTGTTGGCTAAGAAAGATGCCAAGCCACGCCTTATTCGATGGATTCTCTTGCTTCAAGAGTTTGACCTAGAGATCCGCGATAAGAAGGGATCCGAGAATTCTGTTGCGGATCACCTCAGCCGTCTACCTGCATCTTCACGTGAGAAGGACGACCCGCCCATAGACGATTCATTCCCCGATGAGCACTTACACTTGTTGGAGCGTTTGATAGATTTACTTACTTCACCCCACGATGGAGGTGAAGTA
Organism: Fagopyrum homotropicum; assembly: GCA_033239125.1. Taxonomy (NCBI): domain Eukaryota; kingdom Viridiplantae; phylum Streptophyta; class Magnoliopsida; order Caryophyllales; family Polygonaceae; genus Fagopyrum; species Fagopyrum homotropicum. Next base: position 31,678,316 of record BSWB01000002.1, on the reverse strand, counting down.
TGGGGTGAGGGCACCTCCCATCACGTTTGAGAGACGCATTATGGTCCAGCTAGCGACCTTAAACCAAGCGCTTATTGGGAGGCAACCCAAGGTATTGCTTTCTTTTCCCATTTTCTAGTCTAGCTTAGATAGTTTTTGCTTTTGCTTTGCTTTGTTTTGTTTTGGCGTTCTAGACAGATAACAGGAGACATCTAAGGAAGGAGCATAACTGGAAGGACAGAAGTTCGAGAATTTGAGAAGACGGAGTTTGACTGATGATAGCATGAATTATAGTCTATATTTTGGGGTTTGTTTGGACGTTTTATCTTTCATAATCTGCATGTTTGTATGTATATTATGTGATTTTACTACCATTTTATCTACCTTTGCGAGAATCGAGGTCTACACCTAGTTTTGTTGTAATTGCAGGTAAAAGGGTACGTTTCGCATCAAAAAGGAGCAAAAGGAGTCATGAGTCATTTGGAGCTACATCCAGGGAGCATAGCTATGGATTAAAGATTTACTTTGGACCAGTTCTGAGAGATTTCACATTCAGTTGTGACTCACCTCGGTTGACCAGAGGTTCATCTCGACCGAGGTGATCCAGAGACGCCGACTCGACCGAGGCGAACACCTAGGACGCGGCGAGAATATTTTATTCTTGGCTGAGATCTTTTAAGATTGGAAAGTGATCTTATATTTTTGGGCTTGGCTTCTGGAAGGAAGGAGATATGCAGAATCATATATTTTACCTATATTTATGGGAAAATATCTTTCTAAGATTTATTATCTTTGGAGGGTTATTTTCTTATAAAAAGGGTTGGATTTTCCACAAATCCGACATCCGCTTACAACTGGAAATCACGCTATACTGTCGATCAAGGTTTATAGCACGCAGCAGCAGCAGCCTACTCCAGTTAGGAGAGATTCGAAGAACCTTTTTGAAGGTTGGAGGAAGGTTGAAGTCCATAGCTTTTATAGCTTTTTGGAGGGTTTTTGTAAGATTGTCTTCAATTCCCTCACTTGTTGTCTTGTCTTGTTGGATTGCTATCCAAGGAACACTTTGTTGTGATATTTGATTCAGTTATTGAAGTCTTTTCATTAAATTCTTCTTGTTCAAATATTCACCTTCTTCCCATATATTTAATACTTTCATAATGATGATGAGTGGCTAATTTCCTTGTGTGATTCTAGGGTGATTAGCTGAAGGTTGTGGGAAAAACAATGATAGAATAATCTTAGATTCCAGTAGGATCCTGAAAGTTCGAGTCTTTAACCTTAACCCTAAGCATCTCGTTCAGTCGATGAACATTTCGGCCGAGGTAAAATTCTTCTGACCGAGGTGGCTTATCTGATCCATAACTGAGAGTTAAGTGTTAGAGTTTGCCAAATCCTATTCTTATTACACCTTTCCTGGTTCAAAGCAAGCTTAGGATGAGACTTACCCGGTAATTCCTTAGTTTGTGTACCAACGATCATAAGTGTAGGTAATAAAGGTTTATCCTTTATTGGGGTTTGAGTGTGCTTCCATCCCATCTTTGTGAGTTAGCCTGAGACTTACCCGGTAAAGGTTGATTCTATTCCCTTAGATGGTGTGTTAGTTTGAGGTTATAGTTCTTCATCTTGATTCCTTGAGACTTACCCGGTAATAGGAGTTATGGTTCAGGATTAGTGTGTAGTGAGACTTACCCGGTGATCTACTCCACTTTAGTAACACCTTCCCCACGCAAAAATCTCAGCTTTGTCCGCTTATCTATAGATCTTGAGTTGGAACCACAACTAGATGCCTTAATCCCTAGAATTGCATGTTTGCTTTATTGACTTCTTATTCATCTTTGATTGTGTTAATTGCTCTTTGTGGTTAGTATTCACGAAGCTTACCGTTATTGACTTTGTTTCACCGAGTCCATGTGATCGACCCCTGGAATTTTCTTGCTTTTTACTACGATTGACCCGTACACTGCGGGTTCGCATCCTTGTTTTAAGCTTAAGTCTAGGGTTATAAATTTAAAGCTTGCACACACCGTTTGGAGCGAACAAGTTTTTGGCGCCGTTGCCGGGGACTTGTTCTAGACCGATCCGGTTGCGGTTTGCTTTCGGGGCACTTGCCCCTGTTGCTACTAACTACTCTTTCTATGAGTTTTGTAGTTTTCAGGATTTCCGATGACTACATTTGATCCATCCTGGATAGCAAGGCAAAGTGCTAGGGCAGACCATTATGAATACTTGGAGGAGAAGTACTCCTTCTATTGCTTCAGCAATGAATGGGAAAGAGAAGAGGTCATTCAGCGTGAACTTGCGAAGTGGGATGAACTGAATGTCCCTAAAAAGATTTGTGAGCAACCTCCGGAAGATTCTCTTGAATCAAGATGGGAGAAGTTGATGAAGAAGATGGAGGAGCTCAAGGAAAGCACCCTATCCTATGCTAAGCCGCAAGAGGAGCATAAGGAAGTGTTGCACGTTCCAAGCATCCCCCCAGTCGAACCAAAAATTTCTCCTGAAACTTCTGAGGAAGAGAAAGATATGGAAGGTCTCGATCTGACTGTTGAGACCTCGGTCGAAGTGGAAGAGATATCGGCCGAGATGGAAGAATCTGCAAAACTGGAAGCAGAAGATGCAGAGAACCTTGGTCAAATTACTGAGATTGTGACCAAGGTGGAAGAAAGATCAACTGAGTTGAGAGAGATTTCATGTGTTGGTTATCAACCTAACATGAAACCTGATCCGAGCTTTGGAGAACTTTACAAGGTAAGTTCTCTTACTCCATTCGAAATCCCTATTAAAATTTCTGAATTTTTCAGGAAAGCACCGGAGAGTTAAAGGTCTCTTCCGAAAGAACCTCCAAAGATCAAGATGAAGTCTTCCTTGAAATTGTTGGAAGAAGAAGCTCCTCGGATCATGAGGAGTGGAGTTGGCAAGCACTACACCGCTAAGGCGATGAAGAGTCTCTTGTTCAAGTATGGGGTCCCTCGCATGCTCAGGACCCTGTACCATCCCCAAGCTATAGATGGGGAAGCTGCTATGATTCTCGAGAAACTGTTTTCTCGATCAAGGAAAGGATGGGACACGAGGAATGTCCCATTGAAGTGCAGGAAGTCTAGAAGGATTCCGGTGAGAATCAAACCGTACAAGCTTGTACGTGGGAGATCTTACCATTTGCCGGTGAAATTAGGAACCGGAACCTTTTTGGAAGAATTTTATGATGGATGTGATGAGCACTCCATGGTGTTCAAGGTACATTGAGTAATTCTATGGAGAAGGGTCCAGCTAGCGACCTTAAACCAAGCGCTTCTTGGGAGGCAACCCAAGGTATTGCTTTTTTCTCCCTTTTCTAGTTTAGTTTAGATAGTTGCTTTGTTTTTGTTTTCCTCTAGACAACAACCAGGTATTCCAAAAGGAAGGATCACAGTTCAGGAGCTACAAAATTTCGAGAAGTTGAGGAAACGAGCTTTACTGAGATACATCTCGGGTACTGTCAGAACACCTCGACCGAGATGTGCTTTGCCAACCGAGATGGTCTTATCTGGGAGCTATTTCTTACTTCTTCATGCAGTTTAGCTATGTTCGGTGAGCATCTTGTACTTAGACTTATTTTGACCCATTGGGACAATGTGTCCCAAGTATGGGGTATGTGGATGATTTGTATGACTCTTTCGGATATTATTATGCTCTACGTGCTTATCTGAGACTACATACATGCATACAGGTTATTTAATTGAGAAAAACGTCGAAAAACTGGTTTTAAAAAAATTTTTGACCTCGACCGAGGTGGGTTAACTGAGAGTTTTCAAAACGATTTTTGTGCTTCTTATCTGGATGTGATCTCAGTGAAGATCTTGCTTACTGACTGATTTTAAATTCTTTATGTGTTTGAAAGGTTTTATAATATGTTTAAGTTGCTAAATGCTTTGTTTGAAATTTTTGGCATGTTTAATACTTTGTTTTTATCCAAATTATGTTGAATTTGAAGGTTTACACCGCAGGTTAAGTTCTCTCACTTTCTTCTTGGAAAGACCAAGGCAATTCATTCTCTTCTTCTTCTTCTTGATCATGCTTAGCCCCTCATATACATTTTGCCTCCCTTTACCTATCCGGGAATTTGGAAACAAGCGAAGTGGTGAAAGCAAGTGAAGTTGAGAAGTGGCTGGAAGTGAAAGTGTTAGAAAGCAATAATAGGTTTGGGGAAGTCAATCATGAAGATGAGTAACTCGGCACCATTCACATAGCCGGGTGTTTGTGTCTTGCCAAAGTCGGATTGAGCGATATTCCTAACGGGTCATGGTATGTGCATCAAGGGTTTGATGCATCTCGAGAAATTGATGATTGCAGATTTCCTAGGCTTCGGTTATTGTGCACCTCTGTCCGTGCATCCCAAAAAGTAAAAAAAAAAAAAAGAAAAAGTGTGAAATAAGCAAAGCTTATTGGTGGAAGATGTTGCAAAGTCGAAGTGAAGTGAAGTTCATCCTTTTCCCGGATTCTAGCACCACATTACCTTACACACATCCTTACCCTACACGTTTCTTGACTTTTTCTTTTGGGAAGCCCTTAGGACCTTGAGCTTGTTGATTGACTTAGTGGTTTAAACTAGATTATACATGATTAATTTTGATAATTATGATTTATTATGCATTCTATGATTTTATGCAAAGATGAACAACTTTCCTATATTTATAAAATGTTTTGAGCATATTGAGTTTTTAATTCCATGAAGTATTCTCTTAGAGTGATCTATGATAGTTGCACACCATAAAATGTTTTTGAAAGACTTTTTCATTGATTTTCATGATTTATAATCTATTCTATCTTGATTTCTATATAAGGAACTTGCTTGGGGACAAGCAAGGGCTAAGTATGGGGTATTTTGATAGCATGAATTATAGTCTATATTTTGGGGTTTGTTTGGATGTTTTATCTTTCATAATCTGCATGTTTGTATGTATATTATGTGATTTTACTACCATTTCATCTACCTTTGCGAGAATCGAAGTCTACACCTAGTTTTGTTGTAATTGCAGGTAAAAGGGTACGTTTCGCATCAAAAAGGAGCAAAAGGAGTCATGAGTCAATTGGAGCTACATCCAGGGAGCATAGCTATGGATTAAAGATTTACTTTGGACCAGTTCTGAGAGATTTCACATTCAGTTGTGACTCACCTCGGTTGACCAGAGGTTCATCTCGACCGAGGTGATCCAGAGATGCTGACTCGACCGAGGCGAACACCTAGGACGCGGCGAGAATATTTTATTCTTGGCTGAGATCTTTTAAGATTGAAAAGTGATCTTATATTTTTGGGCTTGGCTCCTGGAAGGAAGGAGATATGCAGAATCATATATTTTACCTATATTTATGGGAAAATATCTTTCTAAGATTTATTATCTTTGGAGGGTTATTTTCTTATAAAAAGGGTTGGATTTTCCACAAATCCGACATCCGCTTACAACTGGAAATCACGCTATACTGTCAATCAAGGTTTATAGCACGCAGCAGCAGCAACCTACTCCAGTTAGGAGAGATTCGAAGAACCTTTTTGAAGGTTGAAGGAAGGTTGAAGGAAGGTTGAAGTCCATAGCTTTTATAGCTTTTTGGAGGGTTTTTGTAAGATTGTCTTCAATTCCCTCACTTGTTGTCTTGTCTTGTTGGATTGCTATCCAAGGAACGCTTTGTTGTGATATTTGATTCAGTTATTTAAGTCTTTTCATTAAATTCTTCTTGTTCAAATATTCACCTTCTTCCCATATATTTAATACTTTCATAATGATGATGAGTGGCTAATTTCCTTGTGTGATTCTAGGGTGATTAGCTGAAGGTTGTGGGAAAAACAATGATAGAATAATCTTAGATTCCAGTAGGATCCTGAAAGTTCGAGTCTTTAACCTTAACCCTAAGCATCTCGTTCAGTCGATGAACATTTCGGCCGAGGTAAAATTCTTCTGACCGAGGTGGCTTATCTGATCCATAACTGAGAGTTAAGTGTTAGAGTTTGCCAAATCCTATTCTTATTACACCTTTCCTGGTTCAAAGCAAGCTTAGGATGAGACTTACCCGGTAATTCCTTAGTTTGTGTACCAACGATCATAAGTGTAGGTAATAAAGGTTTATCCTTTATTGGGGTTTGAGTGTGCTTCCATCCCATCTTTGTGAGTTAGCCTGAGACTTACCCGGTAAAGGTTGATTCTATTCCCTTAGATGGTGTGTTAGTTTGAGGTTATAGTTCTTCATCTTGATTCCTTGAGACTTACCCAGTAATAGGAGTTATGGTTCAGGATTAGTGTGTAGTGAGACTTACCCGGTGATCTACTCCACTTTAGTAACACCTTCCCCATGCAAAAATCTCAGCTTTGTCCGCTTATCTATAGATCTTGAGTTGGAACCACAACTAGATGCTTTAATCCCTAGAATTGCATGTTTGCTTTATTGACTTCTTATTCATCTTTGATTGTGTTAATTGCTCTTTGTGGTTAGTATTCACGAAGCTTACCGTTATTGACTTTGTTTCACCGAGTCCCTGTGATCGACCCCTGGAATTTTCTTGCTTTTTACTACGATTGACCCGTACACTGCGGGTTCGCATCCTTGTTTTAAGCTTAAGTCTAGGGTTATAAATTTAAAGCTTGCACACACCGTTTGGAGCGAACAACTGAGGCATCTCGGTTGCTATCAGAGCACCTCGACCAAGATGATTCTTGAGCAACCGAGGCGACTAGGGTTTTCTGAAGAACCACCTCGGTCCGTACCACCTCGGTCCAGTCGAGACCATCTCGACCGAGGTGACAACAGTCCAGAAAAGGGTATAAAAGGCGGAAGATTTCTCTCTCCTCACTTTACTCTTTCCCCTCGACCGCGGCGATAGTTCACCTCGCCTCCTTCGTTTCTTGCTCGTTTTCGAAGATTTCTGTCTCCAAACTACGATTGAAGGATAGAGGATCGTGTTGCAAGTACAGATCTGCAGGAAGTCGAACCGATTTGGCCAAAACAAGGTAAAACGAACCAAAACCCTAACCTCTCCGTTTCGCTTCGATTTGGGCTTTGGTTGCCCCTGCATTTGTTGAGGAAAAGCTTAAGTACCCCATAGGAAGCAATTGTAGTGATTTTTGGGGGAAAAGAACTGAATTTTCAGAAGGAATTAGAATCCAGTTTTCCGCCTCGGTCCAGTCGAGCTGTGCCTCGGCCGAGGTGATTCTTGAGTGTTGTCAGTCGACCGAGGTGACGTGACAGTTTGATTTTCTGAAAATGAGTTCTGACCGACGCCTTGCCCTCAAGGATAGATCCTCACCTTCCCCTTCTTCCTCTTCTTCCCGACCTTATCGCCCGGTGATCCATGAGCGACACCGGGTGGATTATGAGCGTATTTCTGGCCGTCCAGTGATTGCACCACGTTTCCTGGACGTGTCTGCTTTTGATTGCCTCCAGGTAGACGGAGACCTTAGGAGGATGATTTCTACAGTTGGGCTGGATCAGTTTACTGAGATCTGAGCCCCAGCCTATTTGGAGCCGACCCTAGAGTTCGTTAGCTCCTTCACCTACCTTCCCACAGAGCAGTCTGTGAAGTACCGGTTGATGAACCGGAACTTCTTAGTGCCACTTGAGTACTGGAGAGATATTTTTGGCTTTCCGAAGCCCACCGCTGTTGACTTCCCGTCCCGATCAGTAGCTAGGAAGTTTTGGGGGCAGATTGCCCATATTGTTGAGCACGCAGATAGATGGCGCTCTGGAGATTCCAAGGAGAAGGTCATCTTCCACCTAGCCTTTAGGTTAGCCCACCGGATCTTCAGTGAGATGCTTTTGGCGCGTACTGAGACGCCCTAGAAGATCCGACAGGGAGAGCTTTTCAGTTTATACTGCATGGTTACTGTAGGTATCCCGGACTTTGGCTTGATGCTGACAGAGGATCTGCACAGGATCAAGGCCGAGGCGAAGGGAGACATCTGCTGCGGAGGGCTTGTCACCCACATAGCTAGCTATCAGGACATAGATCTCAGTGCTTGCACGATGGTGGCGGCTGCCAAGCCGCTTGGATTGTAGGAGATGATCACTCGGCGAATTCTAGTTCCCCGAGGTCTGACTACTTCGTACGTGGCTATGCCGTGGGAGCTGACTGTGCCACAGGGGATCAGGTGGTCTGCCCAGTTCACTGTTTATGACACACACTATTGGCAGACCGCTTGGCCTCCACTGATGGAGGATTACAGAGAGGCAGCAGCTGCCCCAGTTGAGGAGGAGGAGGCTGATGATGAGGAGACAGTTGATGAGAGAGAGGGTGGAGTCCCGATGGATACAGGGACAGATATTGCAGGGACGAGCGCACCACCAGTTATAGATCTGGATGAGGAGGACACTGAGCCTGCACCCGCTACTTCTCCAGTGAGACCTGCTAGGCGTAGGACACGCCGACACAGGGATCCAGATGCTCACAGACGGATCGATGACCTGACGGATCAGGTTATTGATTCATATGCCGCTTTGTCACTGGATATCCGCGAGATGCAGGAGCGGCAGCACTACCAGCACATGATGGCCCAGATCCAGTTTGAGCACATCATGGGGTATCCGTTCGACCCGACCCAGTATCCGTACGTGCCACCATCACCACCGGATCGTGCCTACTGAGAGCTGCAGGATTTTCTTTATTATTTTTATGCAGTTCAGTTATTTATCCGGTGAGTACTTTTATCCTTTAGACTTATTTTGACCCACTGGGACAGTGTGTCCCAAGTATGGGGTATTTGATGTATTATTTGACTTTGATGTATGACTTGTTAGTATGAAATATTGTGATATTTTAGGCACGTTTTCTAAATGAATTTGATTCATATTGATAGTCTTTGATTGATCTTTGTGCATATGTGAGCTAGTATTGCCTATATTTTCGATATGGATGTCTACACTAGTTCTATGTTGATTTTAGGTAATTTGGAGCTATTTCCGAACGGAATCGAGCAAAGGAGAGTTGAGTTGATATGTCCATAGATCGAGGACACTTTTTGAAGCAATTTGGAGTCTTAGATTGAAGAATGCACGAGTTCAGGGAAGAATCACGTTCTCGCCCTAAATTACGCCCTAAAACACGGCCGTATCACAAACCACGTTCAGAATTACGGCCGTGGATTCAGAGTCAGAATTCGATGTTCATTCCAGGGGATTCTACGGCCGTGGAACTAACCGTAATTGTTTCCACGCCCTAAATTACGGTCGTGGAATCTTCCACGACCGTGATCTTGGCGAATCTTTTCGCCACGCTTCGAAGCCATGATCTTTTGAAAGATTGGGCCGGGCCGACACTTTACCCTACACTATAAAAAGACGGACGAAGCAAGATTCCGTCACCTCGCTTACGACCTTTCAACCTTCGCTTAGCGGAAAACGCACGCTTAGAATCAACGTTTAGCAACGTACTAACCCTCATCTTGGAGGTAATTTGGAGATCTCATTGAAGATCAAAGTTCGTATTGGAGAGTTGCTGTTTTGTGAAGTTCGAATTGGTGGAAGATCGAAGTTCTTGGAGGGTTTTGCAAGAAGATCCCTCTTCTTGCTTAGGTTTGATTTAGGATCGGATTGACATCCCGTTTCTTTTCTTTCCTAAGATTGTGATTGTTTACTCCGTTTTGAATCTTTTGATAAACACTTGTTCTTGACTGTGATTCTGAGATTCATTTGAAGATTATTGATAGTTCTTGAAAGTTCCCATCTTTTATCTTTTAATTCTTGAATTGATATCAATATGACTATTATTGGCTAAAAACCCTTAACAATTCTAAGGTGAAGGGTTGATAGTTGTGGCATAGGTGATGATAGATCGATCGCAAACAGATTAGACCCTGAGAGTTAGAGAATTGTCGCCGACAGCCCTAAATTACGGGTTGTTCTTGAGTCCACGGCCGTGGAACCTCAAGAACTAACCGTGATTTACCTTAAGTCTACGAACCTGCTTTTACTTTAATCTAAAGTTAAAGATTTGCTTTAACTTAGTTTAGACTTGTCTTTTCTAGGTGGTAGTGAAGCCTCAACAACCTCTACCTCGATTGTGAGCCTCAACAACCTCAATCGGATAAGTTAGTCTTGATCTTTAGATTATAAGTTTGGGTATTTGATACTAATCCTCGTCTTTAGAACCTTATCTATATTGAGCCTCAACAACCTGTATAGGGAGTGTCTTTTAGGTGAGTTACATAAGGTTTTTGGAACCTCAACCGTACGATTACCTTACATTAGTATACCTTTGCATATCTCAACTCTGTCTTTATATCATTAAGTATATCTTGAATCAATTGCCACAGCTGGATACTTGGATCTTTAGGATTGTTGTTTTCCCAATATCTGCAAAACTCCCATATTTACCTGCTTGATAACTTGCAATTGAATTCGCTCCACCCAAATCCCTGTGTTCGATACTCTAGAATTCTTGCTTAACTACGTCGATCCGTACACTGCGGGTTCGCTTGCTTGATTCTAGTTTTATAAATTTAAAACTTATTTGCACACACCTCTAGGGGCGAACAAGTTTTTGGGGCCGTTGCCGGGGATTTGGTTTCGTCCGAATCCGGTAGCCGGTTGTCAAGCTTGGGAGCTTACTCTCGTTGTTTGATTTCCTTTGAGTGCATGCGCAGGTCTAGGAACACCGAAGATCTCTTACCTCTTGATCAAGAGCTAGAGAAAACCTTGAGGCAAAAGCGCAAGGAAAAGAGGATGGCTGAAGAAAACGAACGCGATCTTCAAACGGAGTTGGCGGAGAAGGAAGCTCAACTCCGATGGAATGAGACTCTCCGCCAGGATGAGATGGATCGTCATCAATCTCAAGTCAACGGTCTACAAGACATGATCGTCCAAATGAGGATAAATATGAGCGACCTTGAAGATAAGGTAGGCAAGAGGTCCTCGAGAAGGAGATCAAGGTCTAGAAGAAAAAGCCACTCATCCGCTGATGATAGCGATTCTTCCATGCCATCGTTAGAAGAGATTGATCCCACGATCAACATGAATCCTTTCCATCCACAAGGAGCTACTAATCGCCGCATTCCACCTAGGAATGTGAGAGTCGAACGTGTGGATAATGAGCCAAGGACTCTTGGCCAACGGATGGATCCAACACAACAACCACGCCGCTTGGGTGTGAAATTTGACGCCGAAGATGTGCAAGGGTTTAGCTTTAACCCTCAAGTTATCACTCTTGTTCGCCAAAGTCAATTTGGCGGTACAAGTACTGAATCTCCACACCAACACTTACAGAACTTTGAGTGTATGATGGAGACGATGAGACCGAAGAACGCTACTACCAACAGCTATAAGCTCAAGCCTTTCTTCTTCTCCCTGAAGGGGAAAGCGTTATCTTGGTATCAAGCTCTTCCTAATAGGAAACTAGACACGTGGGAAGACCTTTCCGCAGAGTTTCTCACCAAATTCTTTCCACCCTCCAAAACGGCGGAACTTAGAGGTAAGATCAATGCTTTTTCCATGAGACCTAACGAAAGTTTGTTTCAATCTTGGGAAAGGTTTCAGGATTTTCTCTTGGATTGCCCTCATCATGGAATATCCAAGCTTGCCTTGCTGGAGATTTACTACAAAGGACTGGATGCGGGAACGCAATTCAACCTCCAATCCCTCTCATGTGGAACGTTCATGGACATGAGAGAAGATGACGCTTGGGACTTCATTGAGAAGCAAGCAAGAGTCATAGAGAAGTATTCCCACCGGAAAGTGGAGGGAAATCGTGTGGAGCAAGGAGCAAAGCTCACACATGAAGCTCAAAATCAGATTTTCTCCCTCAACAACGAGATCAAAGAGTTGAAGGAGACTATCAAGACCAACTTCCCAAGGCAACAAGAGAAGGATGTTGGCTATTTGGGCAACAACAACAGCGGTGATAACACCAACCGCAACAACAATAACCGGAACAATAACCGGAATAACAATTGGAATGGAAACAACAACAATTGGAACAACAATCGGGGTTCAAACAACAACAATTGGCGCTCCAATCAACAAAATTCCGGTAACTCCTATCCTTCCAATTCCAATTCGCTAACTCCACCCTCTTCTTCCTCTACTCCTTTGAAAAGCCAGGGGCAATCATCAAATGGAGGAAACAATACGGGAAAGGAGAAGCCCGATCCCATGTTGGAGACAATCTTGGGAAAGCTTCAAGGGTTGGAGAACCGCATCATCAAGGTTGATGATCAAATTTCTAAGGTTGACAAAGCTCAAAAGGTTTTGGAAAACCAAATGTTCAACCATGCGGAGGAAGTTCCCAGAAATCAAGGGAAACTTCCAGGAAAGACGGAGGACAACCCCAAAGGGAGGGTGATGGCGATTACAACTAGGAGCGGAGTGACTACCACCGATCCGCAACCTACGTTCGTTGAAGTCCCCGTAGAGAAGGACAAAGAAAAGGGGAAGGAGAAGGAAGACGTCTATGTTCCTCCTCCAGCTTTCAAACCTCCCCTACCGTTCCCTCAATCTAGAGCGCGAGCGCGCCTAGATAAACAATTTGGTAAGTTTATAGAACTCATGAGCAAGCTGCATATTAATATACCTTTCATTGATGCTATTGTAGGTATGCCGGCTTATGGCAAGTTCTTGAAGGAGCTCCTCTCTAACAAGAGGAAGCTAGAAGATTTTGGTGAAGTCAAGATGAGTTCGGATTCTTCGGATCTCATCAAGACGATGAAGGAGAAAATGCCCCCAAAGTTGAAGGATCCGGGGTCATTTTGCATTCCCATTGGAGTGGGAGAGGTCACATATGACGCTTTATGTGACTTGGGAGCAAGTGTGAGCATCATACCACTTGCATTGTGCAGGAAGATCGGTTTAGGCGACCCTAAACCGGTGAAGATGACGTTATACATGGCGGATCGATCCATTACTCGTCCCGTCGGCATTGTAGAAGACGTCCCGGTCAAGCTAGGCATGTTCTTTGTCCCCATTGATTTTGTCGTACTTGACATTCCTGCAGATAGTCCAGTCCCGATCATACTCGGAAGGCCGTTTCTTGCAACTTCCGGCTGCATGGTCGATTGCAAGAATGGGAGACTCGCTTTTGATATTGGGGAAGAGAAAGTAGAGTTCGTTCTTTCCACTCTAGTGAAGGAGCCAATCTTTGATGAGGATATTTACAATGTCCAAGACGAAGAAGGTTTGTCTAGGGAGGAGGTAAGTGCGATTCTCTTTAACGATCCTTTACAAAAGGTTATTACTATGAGTCTAACCAATGTAGGAGAAGAAGAAGGGTGCAAAGAGGAAATTGAAGCCTTGGAAGCACAAGAAGAGATGCATGAAGTGGAGTTTGAGAAACTCCACGATGAGGCTGAGAATACTAGAATCCACGGTCATACTCTGTATTCCACGACCGTGGATTCCACGACCAAAATCGACCTCCATTCCAGAAGATATTACGGCCGTGGAATGCCAGAGGAGACCGTAATTTTGACCGTGGAAGAGGGTGATCGGCATACTCCTTCAACTTCTTCTAATTCTTCTCCAAACCATTCAACATCCTTAGAAACTTCTAACGAAACATCGGAAGCTCCTCAAGGATCATTGGAGGCTCCGAAAGCAATGGAACTCAAACCACTTCCTACTCATCTAAGGTACGCTTTTCTTGGATCTAATTCCACCTTCCCGGTTATCGTTAGCTCCGAATTAAGCATAGATGAACATGAACAGCTCATGATTGTCCTTAGGAAACATAGAAAAGTCATAGGCTATACTATTGAGGACTTAGTAGGAATTAAACCCTCCCTATGCATGCATAAGATACTAATGGAGGAGGACTTTAGAACTTCAAGACAACCTCAAAGGCGGTTGAATCCGACCATGAAGGAGGTTGTTAAGAAGGAAATTCTTAAACTTCTTGATGCAGGTATCATCTATCCTATCTCCGATAGCAAGTGGGTGAGCCCAGTTCAAGTAGTTCCGAAGAAGGGAGGAATGACGGTCATCACCAATAAGAACAACGAACTCATTCCTACCCGAACCGTAACTGGATGGCGAATGTGTATAGACTACCGCAAGCTCAACAACGCAACGCGGAAGGATCACTTTCCATTGCCATTCATCGATCAGATGCTTGAAAGGTTAGCACAACATTCATACTTTTGCTACCTTGACGGTTATAGTGGCTTCTTTCAGATTCCGATACATCCGGATGATCAAGAGAAGACCACATTCACGTGCCCTTGGGGTACGTTCGCTTATAGGAGAATGCCATTCGGGCTTTGCAACGCCCCAGCCACTTTTCAACGATGCATGATGGCCATCTTCTCCGAATACGTAGAGGAAATCATGGAAGTCTTCATGAACGACTTCTCCGTTTACGGTTCCTCTTTTAACGATTGTCTTTCTAACCTTTCTCTTGTTTTGCAAAGATGTGAAGACACTAACCTAGTTCTAAATTGGGAGAAGTGTCAATTCATGGTTAAGGAAGGAATCGTGTTAGGTCACTTAGTCTCTAGTAGAGGGATAGAGGTAGACAGGGCTAAGATAGAGACCATAGAGAAACTTCCTCCCCCAATTTCGGTGAAAGGGATAAGAAGTTTCCTAGGACATGCTGGATTCTATAGACGTTTCATTAAGGACTTTTCTAAAATATCAAAACCTCTCACTAATCTATTGATGAAGGATGCGGTTTTTGAGTTTTCACAGGAATGTCTAGATGCATTCAACACCATTCGGCAAGCTCTAATTTCAGCACCCATTATCCAACCTCCGGATTGGACTCTCCCCTTCGAGATTATGTGTGATGCTAGTGACGTAGCCATTGGAGCTGTTCTTGGGCAACGAAAGGAAGGACGAACCCATGCCATATACTACGCTAGCAAGACGCTAGACGAAGCTCAGCTCAACTACGCCACCACAAAGAAGGAATTTTTAGCCATTGTCTACGCTATTGACAAGTTTCGCTCTTATCTTGTAGGTGCAAAAGTGATTGTCTACACGGATCATGCTGCGATCCGGTACCTCCTTGCGAAGAAAGATGCGAAGCCAAGGCTGATTAGATGGATTCTTCTCCTACAAGAATTCGATCTTGAGATCCGCGACAAGAAAGGCTCGGAAAATTCTGTTGCGGATCATTTGAGTCGTCTAACACATCTAGAGGACAACCAATTGCCCACTGATGACTCCTTCCCGGACGAACACCTACATATCATAGAGGAGTGCATCAAGGTAATCTCCAAAGGTAACGAACCATGGTTTGCTGACTTTGTTAACTATTTGGTTTGTCAGGAGATACCGCCCGGACTATCCTACTCACAAAGGAAGAAGTTCTTCAAGGACGTCCGGGAATATTATTGGAACGAGCCTCTCCTCTTCAAGAGAGGTCCGGATGGCATCATCCGGCGGTGTGTGCCGGAAGAGGAGATGCAAAGTGTCATCCGCCATTGTCATTCACTACCTTGTGGAGGACACGCTAGTTCAAACAAAACTAGCGCAAAGGTATTGCAATCTGGATTCTATTGGCCTACTTTATTTAAAGATGTGCAATCCTTTGTTTCTTGTTGCGATGCTTGTCAAAGAACAGGCAATATCTCTAGAAGGAACGAGATGCCCCTTAACAACATCCAAGAGGTAGAGATTTTCGACGTTTGGGGAGTCGATTTCATGGGACCATTCCCTTCCTCTTATGGAAACCAATACATATTATTGGCGGTAGACTACGTCTCTAGATGGGTGGAAGCGATTGCCTCTCCCACAAATGATGCCATGGTGGTGGTCAAGTTCTTCAACAAGACCATCTTTCCGCGATTCGGGACACCAAGGACGATCATTAGTGATGGAGGTTCTCACTTCATAGCCCGTCGCTTTGAAGCTCTTCTAGCCAAGTATGGGGTTACTCACAAGATCGCTACCCCTTACCATCCACAAACGAGTGGACAAGTTGAGATCTCAAACAGGGAGATCAAGGGAATTCTAGAGAAGACGGTTTCAAGGACTAGGAAGGATTGGTCCTTGAAACTAGATGACGCATTATGGGCATACCGGACTGCATACAAGACTCCCATAGGAACCACACCATATAACCTTGTGTATGGGAAGTCTTGTCATTTGCCGGTAGAGCTAGAGCACAAAGCGTTTTGGGCTATCAAATGGCTGAATTTCAGCATGAAGGAAGCGGGAGAGAAGCGTCTCCTAGACATCAACAAGCTGGATGAACTTCGCTTGAACGCCTATGAAAATGCCAAAATCTACAAGGAAAGAGCAAAGCGTTGGCATGATAAGCATATCATTCCAAAGGACTTCAAAGAAGGAGATCAAGTTCTCCTCTTCAATTCGAGACTTCGCCTCTTTCCAGGTAAGTTAAAATCTCGTTGGACTGGACCTTTTCTAATTAAGCGTATTTTCCCCCATGGTGCAGTTGAAGTATGGGGTGAAGCTAGCGGAAGTTTTAAGGTGAACGGCCAACGACTCAAGAAGTACTCGCCGGAACTCCAAGCTGAGGAGTTTGCACCTACCGCACTCGAATAAGTGCGAGATTGGTCTAGCTACGGACCTTAAACAAAGCGCTTCTTGGGAGGCAACCCAAGGTATTGCATTTTCGTTTTGTCTTCGATTCATAGATTAGTTTAGAATAGACGTTTTCGCTTTATTTTGCCTCGATTTCTTCCGGTATGTTCGTGTTTTTGGTTGTAGGATCGATGGAAAAGGAGAAAGGAGGGATAATGTCGAAGAGAAGTGACGAAATTTGGACTTTGAAGCTTTACAGAAGGTTCCACGGTCTAAATTACGGTCGTCATAGCTACAGTGGCCGTAATTCTCAAAAGCCTGTGAAAAATCACCAAAACCACGGGTCCGTACACTTCCACGGCCGTGGAATGCCCCGATAGACCGTGATTTTTGAAATTTTGCCTGCGAGTATAAAAGCCACACTTCATCACAAAAACCTCCACAATTCTTCCCCAATTCCACGACCTAGATACCGAAAACCCGCAGCCTCTCCCAATTCTTCATTCTCTAATCGTTTTCAACGATTCTTCGCTCTAAACTGCAGCAAATCCAACCACGAACAGGATCCAAGCAACAAATCGAGTGGAAATCAATCAACAAACGCACATTTTGGATTTTTCAATCCGAAAAAGAGGTTATTTCTTTCTCTTCGATTCTCGCGGATTTGGTTCGTTTTTGCTATAGATTTTTAGGAAGAACTGACAAGGATTGGAAGGAATTAGATTAGGACTGCCTGTTGTGGTGATATTTGGTGAATTTGCTGAGATTCACGAGATTCTGTGACGAATCACGGTCTCTGGAGGTTCCACGGCCGTGGTTTCTATAGAACAGACCGTGATTTTTGCTGAAAATGGATTTCGTAAGGAGAGTTTCAGGAAGGATAAAGGAGAAGAAAGGGGAGCAAAATAAGAAAAGAAAGGGCAACCCCTCCACATCTAGGGCACCACCACCTTCATCTCCCTCACTACCATCCTCACCTTCACCTCCATCTTCACCACCTCACCCTAGCGTCCCAACCATACATGACGACCACCTAGCTGCATTTGAGAGGATAGAGAAGAGGGCAGTGATTGGCCCTAGGTATTTGTTGTTGGAGGATCTACATCCTCTCAATATAGTTGACGACCTTACATGGCTCTTGGATAGAGCCGGATTGACTGTCTTCACGAACATTCGTGAAGACGCCTATGAGGAGATCACCCGAGAGGTTGTGACATCTTTCGAGCACAGCCATGTTGATAGGACCGTCTCCTTCCGTCTCATGAATCGAGACTACCAGTTGAGTATAGTTGAGTTTGGGGCCATTTTCGGGTTCCATGAGACCTACAATGGTCGATTCCCTAGCGGTATCTACCCTAAAGATTTCTGGGAGGAAGTAGCCATGATTTACGCTGACGAGGACCGTTGGCAACCCGCCGATACCAAGGCTAGATTGATGTACCATCTAGCCTTGAAGATAGCTCACCGTGTTCTTTCGGAGTGTCTCTTTCCTAGGACGGAGACGCCCCAAAAGATCAAGACGTATGAGCTATTCCTGCTCTACTGTATGCTCTACGGTCGCCGCGCAGATTGTGCTACTCTTTTGGCGGCTACGATGAGTAAACTGAAGAACAAGAGAAAGGGGAACATTGGATATGGTGGGATAGTGACCCACATGGCTAGGACATTTGGTGTGGATTTTTCAGGTTGCACCCGCATACCCGCCGTACCTCTAGGATTACATGCATTCATGGTCAGGGGACTCATCTTCCCCACACATAGAGGTCCGCCTTATGCGGGCATGCCTTGGGAGAGTAGGACAGGCAGGGGTATTGAGTGGCTGCCAGAGTATTCCATTATGGCAGGACTTCGTTTTCGAAGGCCCAAAAGGCCTTTGAACAACAACTTGCAAGTAGGGCGAATGAAGCGCCAAGAGATCCAGGGAAGCTTCCAGCAAGGACGGAAAGCAACCCTAAATGCCAAATCATGGCCATAACTACGAGGAGTGGACTGAAAACTGCAGATCCAGTGCCTCGGTCGGTGCTAGTACCGACGAAGACCACCTCGGTCCAGATGCAGTCGAAGAACACTTCGACCGAGATGCCAACCGAGGTGGAGCCACAGAAAGCGGAGGGGAAAACTGAAGTTTACGTTCCACCTCCTGCATACAAACCACCACTTCCATTCCCCTAGTCAAGAGCCAGAGCATATCTAGACAAGCACTTTGGTAAGTTCCTTGACTTGATGAATAAACTACACATTAACATTCCTTTCCATGATGCTATTCTAGGGATGCCTGCCTATGGGAAGTTCTTAAAAGAGATCCTATCAAGGAAGAGGAAACTGGAAGACTTTGGTGAAGTTAGGATGACATCTAAATCCTCGGAGCTTATTCAAATCATGAAGGAGAAGATGCCACCTAAATTGAGAGATCCTGGCTCATTTTGCATTCCCATTCAAGTTGGGGATGTCACTTGTGAAACCCTTTGTGATCTAGGATCCAGCGTGAGCATCATCCCGCTGGAGCTATGTGTGAAGATCGGACTTGGAGAGCCCAAGCCGGTCAAGATTCGACTTTATAAGGCGGATCGCTCCATTACCCATCCCGTGGGCATCTTGGAGGACGTTCCGGTCAAGTTAGGTAACTTCTATCTACCTATAGACTTTGTTGTACTTGACATTCCCGCAGATTATCCTGTTCCAATTATTCTCGGGAGCCCATTTCTAGCAACTTCGGGTTACAACGTGGATTGCAAGAACGCCAAGTTGAAATTCAATGTTGGTGGCGATGAGGTGGAGTTCGCACTACTTGCAGCCATGAAAGGGGAGCAGCTAACTGATGATATCTTCAACATCTACGATGAAGAAGAATCAAGAGAATTGGTGAGCTCTATCCTTATTAACGATCCACTCGAAAGAGTTATTAGCTTTAGTTTAATGGAGGAAGGTATAGATGCTTCTTGTGATGCAGATATACGGAGTTTAAAAGCACTGGAAGAGGATCCAGGAGCTAAAACTGAGAAGCTAACCCAGGAGACGAAGATCTCCAGTTTCGGTTCCAGTTGCAGTACCTCGACCGAGGCACTTCCTGGACTGAGCGAGGCGACCGAAGAGGTCAACGCCTCTGAGCCTCGACCGAGGTCGATGGCGAGATGATTTCAACTGAGACTTCCGAAAGTGCAGTTTCTGAATCCATCCCACTGGAAGGAGGAAGCAAGGATCCCCCTCAGAAAGCACCCGCAGTTGTGGAGCTTAAACAACTCCCTAGTCACTTGAGGTATGTCTTTCTTGGACCGGATTCTACTTATCCCGTTATTGTTAGTGCTTTCATTTCCGAATCTGAATTGTCTAAGTTAATGCATGTCCTGAGAAAGCATCAAAAGGCTATAGGTTATACCACGGATAATCTTATTGGCATTAAGCCTTCTTTCTGCATGCATAGAATTCTAATGGAGGACAATCATAAGACTTCACGGGAACCTCAAAGACAGTTAAATCCGATCATGAAAGAGGTTGTGAAGAAGGAAATTCTTAAGTTGTTGGATGCAGGTATCATTTATCCTATCTCGGACAGCAAGTGGGTTAGCCCGGTACATGTAGTTCCGAAGAAAGGAGGGATGACCGTTGTGACAAATAAGAACAACGAATTGATCCCAACTAGGACCGTTACGGGTTGGAGGGTTTGCATCGATTATAGGAAGCTGAACACGGCCACACGGAAGGACCATTTTCCACTTCCCTTCATTGATCAAATGCTCGAGCGGTTGGCCCAGCATTCGCACTTTTGTTACTTAGACGGCTATAGTGGATTCTTCCAGATTCCTATCCATCCGGATGATCAGGAGAAGACCACTTTCACTTGTCCATGGGGGACGTTTGCCTACAGGAGGATGCCATTTGGATTGTGCAATGCACCCGCTACCTTCCAGCGATGCATGATGGCCATCTTTTCCGAGTACATAGAGAATATCATGGAGGTATTTATGGATTATTTTTCCGTATATGGATCCTCTTTTGATGATTGCCTATCTAACCTTTCGCTAGTGCTTAAAAGATGTGAAGACACTAATCTCGTTTTGAATTGGGAGAAGTGTCATTTTATGGTTAGTGAAGGCATTGTGCTAGGACACCTCGTTTCTAATCGAGGCATTGAGGTCGATCGCGCTAAGATCGAGACTATTGAGAAACTCCCTCCCCCTTGTTCTGTTAAAGGTGTGAGGAGTTTTCTCGGGCATGCAGGTTTCTACAGGAGATTCATCAAGGACTTCTCTAAGATTTCTAAACCTCTAACTAACCTCTTGAATAAAGATGTTGTTTTTGAGTTTTCGTAGGAGTGTCTTGATGCTTTTTACAGGATTAAGGAAGCATTGATCTCCGCTCCTATTATCCAACCCCCTGATTGGACCTTGCCCTTTGAGATCATGTGCGATGCTAGTGATGTATCAGTAGGAGGGGTGCTTGGACAGAAGAAGGATGGGCGGACCACCGCCATTTACTATGCTAGCAACACGCTAGATGTAGCACAACGCAACTACACTACCACCGAGAAGGAGTTATTGGCGGTTGTGTATGCTTTCGAGAAGTTTCGTTCCTATTTAGTAGGGGCGAAAGTCATTGTCTACACCGACCATGCAGCCATTCGCTACTTGTTGGCTAAGAAAGATGCCAAGCCACGCCTTATTCGATGGATTCTCTTACTTCAAGAGTTTGACCTAGAGATCCGCGATAAGAAGGGATCCGAGAATTCTGTTGCGGATCACCTCAGCCGTCTACCTGCATCTTCACGTGAGAAGGACGACCCGCCCATAGACGATTCATTCCCCGATGAGCACTTACACTTGTTGGAGCGTTTGATAGATTTACTTACTTCACCCCACGATGGAGGTGAAGTATGGGGTGAGGGCACCTCCCATCACGTTTGAGAGACGCATTATGGTCCAGCTAGCGACCTTAAACCAAGCGCTTATTGGGAGGCAACCCAAGGTATTGCTTTCTTTTCCCATTTTCTAGTCTAGCTTAGATAGTTTTTGCTTTTGCTTTGCTTTGTTTTGTTTTGGCGTTCTAGACAGATAACAGGAGACATCTAAGGAAGGAGCATAACTGGAAGGACAGAAGTTCGAGAATTTGAGAAGACGGAGTTTGACTGATGATAGCATGAATTATAGTCTATATTTTGGGGTTTGTTTGGACGTTTTATCTTTCATAATCTGCATGTTTGTATGTATATTATGTGATTTTACTACCATTTTATCTACCTTTGCGAGAATCGAGGTCTACACCTAGTTTTGTTGTAATTGCAGGTAAAAGGGTACGTTTCGCATCAAAAAGGAGCAAAAGGAGTCATGAGTCATTTGGAGCTACATCCAGGGAGCATAGCTATGGATTAAAGATTTACTTTGGACCAGTTCTGAGAGATTTCACATTCAGTTGTGACTCACCTCGGTTGACCAGAGGTTCATCTCGACCGAGGTGATCCAGAGACGCCGACTCGACCGAGGCGAACACCTAGGACGCGGCGAGAATATTTTATTCTTGGCTGAGATCTTTTAAGATTGGAAAGTGATCTTATATTTTTGGGCTTGGCTCCTGGAAGGAAGGAGATATGCAGAATCATATATTTTACCTATATTTATGGGAAAATATCTTTCTAAGATTTATTATCTTTGGAGGGTTATTTTCTTATAAAAAGGGTTGGATTTTCCACAAATCCGACATCCGCTTACAACTGGAAATCACGCTATACTGTCGATCAAGGTTTATAGCACGCAGCAGCAGCAGCCTACTCCAGTTAGGAGAGATTCGAAGAACCTTTTTGAAGGTTGGAGGAAGGTTGAAGTCCATAGCTTTTATAGCTTTTTGGAGGGTTTTTGTAAGATTGTCTTCAATTCCCTCACTTGTTGTCTTGTCTTGTTGGATTGCTATCCAAGGAACACTTTGTTGTGATATTTGATTCAGTTATTGAAGTCTTTTCATTAAATTCTTCTTGTTCAAATATTCACCTTCTTCCCATATATTTAATACTTTCATAATGATGATGAGTGGCTAATTTCCTTGTGTGATTCTAGGGTGATTAGCTGAAGGTTGTGGGAAAAACAATGATAGAATAATCTTAGATTCCAGTAGGATCCTGAAAGTTCGAGTCTTTAACCTTAACCCTAAGCATCTCGTTCAGTCGATGAACATTTCGGCCGAGGTAAAATTCTTCTGACCGAGGTGGCTTATCTGATCCATAACTGAGAGTTAAGTGTTAGAGTTTGCCAAATCCTATTCTTATTACACCTTTCCTGGTTCAAAGCAAGCTTAGGATGAGACTTACCCGGTAATTCCTTAGTTTGTGTACCAACGATCATAAGTGTAGGTAATAAAGGTTTATCCTTTATTGGGGTTTGAGTGTGCTTCCATCCCATCTTTGTGAGTTAGCCTGAGACTTACCCGGTAAAGGTTGATTCTATTCCCTTAGATGGTGTGTTAGTTTGAGGTTATAGTTCTTCATCTTGATTCCTTGAGACTTACCCGGTAATAGGAGTTATGGTTCAGGATTAGTGTGTAGTGAGACTTACCCGGTGATCTACTCCACTTTAGTAACACCTTCCCCACGCAAAAATCTCAGCTTTGTCCGCTTATCTATAGATCTTGAGTTGGAACCACAACTAGATGCCTTAATCCCTAGAATTGCATGTTTGCTTTATTGACTTCTTATTCATCTTTGATTGTGTTAATTGCTCTTTGTGGTTAGTATTCACGAAGCTTACCGTTATTGACTTTGTTTCACCGAGTCCATGTGATCGACCCCTGGAATTTTCTTGCTTTTTACTACGATTGACCCGTACACTGCGGGTTCGCATCCTTGTTTTAAGCTTAAGTCTAGGGTTATAAATTTAAAGCTTGCACACACCGTTTGGAGCGAACAAGTTTTTGGCGCCGTTGCCGGGGACTTGTTCTAGACCGATCCGGTTGCGGTTTGCTTTCGGGGCACTTGCCCCTGTTGCTACTAACTACTCTTTCTATGAGTTTTGTAGTTTTCAGGATTTCCGATGACTACATTTGATCCATCCTGGATAGCAAGGCAAAGTGCTAGGGCAGACCATTATGAATACTTGGAGGAGAAGTACTCCTTCTATTGCTTCAGCAATGAATGGGAAAGAGAAGAGGTCATTCAGCGTGAACTTGCGAAGTGGGATGAACTGAATGTCCCTAAAAAGATTTGTGAGCAACCTCCGGAAGATTCTCTTGAATCAAGATGGGAGAAGTTGATGAAGAAGATGGAGGAGCTCAAGGAAAGCACCCTATCCTATGCTAAGCCGCAAGAGGAGCATAAGGAAGTGTTGCACGTTCCAAGCATCCCCCCAGTCGAACCAAAAATTTCTCCTGAAACTTCTGAGGAAGAGAAAGATATGGAAGGTCTCGATCTGACTGTTGAGACCTCGGTCGAAGTGGAAGAGATATCGGCCGAGATGGAAGAATCTGCAAAACTGGAAGCAGAAGATGCAGAGAACCTTGGTCAAATTACTGAGATTGTGACCAAGGTGGAAGAAAGATCAACTGAGTTGAGAGAGATTTCATGTGTTGGTTATCAACCTAACATGAAACCTGATCCGAGCTTTGGAGAACTTTACAAGGTAAGTTCTCTTACTCCATTCGAAATCCCTATTAAAATTTCTGAATTTTTCAGGAAAGCACCGGAGAGTTAAAGGTCTCTTCCGAAAGAACCTCCAAAGATCAAGATGAAGTCTTCCTTGAAATTGTTGGAAGAAGAAGCTCCTCGGATCATGAGGAGTGGAGTTGGCAAGCACTACACCGCTAAGGCGATGAAGAGTCTCTTGTTCAAGTATGGGGTCCCTCGCATGCTCAGGACCCTGTACCATCCCCAAGCTATAGATGGGGAAGCTGCTATGATTCTCGAGAAACTGTTTTCTCGATCAAGGAAAGGATGGGACACGAGGAATGTCCCATTGAAGTGCAGGAAGTCTAGAAGGATTCCGGTGAGAATCAAACCGTACAAGCTTGTACGTGGGAGATCTTACCATTTGCCGGTGAAATTAGGAACCGGAACCTTTTTGGAAGAATTTTATGATGGATGTGATGAGCACTCCATGGTGTTCAAGGTACATTGAGTAATTCTATGGAGAAGGGTCCAGCTAGCGACCTTAAACCAAGCGCTTCTTGGGAGGCAACCCAAGGTATTGCTTTTTTCTCCCTTTTCTAGTTTAGTTTTCCTCTAGACAACAACCAGGTATTCCAAAAGGAAGGATCACAGTTCAGGAGCTACAAAATTTCGAGAAGTTGAGGAAACGAGCTTTACTGAGATACATCTCGGGTACTGTCAGAACACCTCGACCGAGATGTGCTTTGCCAACCGAGATGGTCTTATCTGGGAGCTATTTCTTACTTCTTCATGCAGTTTAGCTATGTTCGGTGAGCATCTTGTACTTAGACTTATTTTGACCCATTGGGACAATGTGTCCCAAGTATGGGGTATGTGGATGATTTGTATGACTCTTTCGGATATTATTATGCTCTACGTGCTTATCTGAGACTACATACATGCATACAGGTTATTTAATTGAGAAAAACGTCGAAAAACTGGTTTTAAAAAAATTTTTGACCTCGACCGAGGTGGGTTAACTGAGAGTTTTCAAAACGATTTTTGTGCTTCTTATCTGGATGTGATCTCAGTGAAGATCTTGCTTACTGACTGATTTTAAATTCTTTATGTGTTTGAAAGGTTTTATAATATGTTTAAGTTGCTAAATGCTTTGTTTGAAATTTTTGGCATGTTTAATACTTTGTTTTTATCCAAATTATGTTGAATTTGAAGGTTTACACCGCAGGTTAAGTTCTCTCACTTTCTTCTTGGAAAGACCAAGGCAATTCATTCTCTTCTTCTTCTTCTTGATCATGCTTAGCCCCTCATATACATTTTGCCTCCCTTTACCTATCCGGGAATTTGGAAACAAGCGAAGTGGTGAAAGCAAGTGAAGTTGAGAAGTGGCTGGAAGTGAAAGTGTTAGAAAGCAATAATAGGTTTGGGGAAGTCAATCATGAAGATGAGTAACTCGGCACCATTCACATAGCCGGGTGTTTGTGTCTTGCCAAAGTCGGATTGAGCGATATTCCTAACGGGTCATGGTATGTGCATCAAGGGTTTGATGCATCTCGAGAAATTGATGATTGCAGATTTCCTAGGCTTCGGTTATTGTGCACCTCTGTCCGTGCATCCCAAAAAGTAAAAAAAAAAAAAAAGAAAAAGTGTGAAATAAGCAAAGCTTATTGGTGGAAGATGTTGCAAAGTCGAAGTGAAGTGAAGTTCATCCTTTTCCCGGATTCTAGCACCACATTACCTTACACACATCCTTACCCTACACGTTTCTTGACTTTTTCTTTTGGGAAGCCCTTGAGACCTTGAGCTTGTTGATTGACTTAGTGGTTTAAACTAGATTATACATGATTAATTTTGATAATTATGATTTATTATGCATTCTATGATTTTATGCAAAGATGAACAACTTTCCTATATTTATAAAATGTTTTGAGCATATTGAGTTTTTAATTCCATGAAGTATTCTCTTAGAGTGATCTATGATAGTTGCACACCATAAAATGTTTTTGAAAGACTTTTTCATTGATTTTCATGATTTATAATCCATTCTATCTTGATTTCTATATAAGGAACTTGCTTGGGGACAAGCAAGGGCTAAGTATGGGGTATTTTGATAGCATGAATTATAGTCTATATTTTGGGGTTTGTTTGGATGTTTTATCTTTCATAATCTGCATGTTTGTATGTATATTATGTGATTTTACTACCATTTCATCTACCTTTGCGAGAATCGAAGTCTACACCTAGTTTTGTTGTAATTGCAGGTAAAAGGGTACGTTTCGCATCAAAAAGGAGCAAAAGGAGTAATGAGTCAATTGGAGCTACATCCAGGGAGCATAGCTATGGATTAAAGATTTACTTTGGACCAGTTCTGAGAGATTTCACATTCAGTTGTGACTCACCTCGGTTGACCAGAGGTTCATCTCGACCGAGGTGATCCAGAGATGCCGACTCGACCGAGGCGAACACCTAGGACGCGGCGAGAATATTTTATTCTTGGCTGAGATCTTTTAAGATTGAAAAGTGATCTTATATTTTTGGGCTTGGCTCCTGGAAGGAAGGAGATATGCAGAATCATATATTTTACCTATATTTATGGGAAAATATCTTTCTAAGATTTATTATCTTTGGAGGGTTATTTTCTTATAAAAAGGGTTGGATTTTCCACAAATCCGACATCCGCTTACAACTGGAAATCACGCTATACTGTCAATCAAGGTTTATAGCACGCAGCAGCAGCAGCCTACTCCAGTTAGGAGAGATTCGAAGAACCTTTTTGAAGGTTGAAGGAAGGTTGAAGTCCATAGCTTTTATAGCTTTTTGGAGGGTTTTTGTAAGATTGTCTTCAATTCCCTCACTTGTTGTCTTGTCTTGTTGGATTGCTATCCAAGGAACGCTTTGTTGTGATATTTGATTCAGTTATTTAAGTCTTTTCATTAAATTCTTCTTGTTCAAATATTCACCTTCTTCCCATATATTTAATACTTTCATAATGATGATGAGTGGCTAATTTCCTTGTGTGATTCTAGGGTGATTAGCTGAAGGTTGTGGGAAAAACAATGATAGAATAATCTTAGATTCCAGTAGGATCCTGAAAGTTCGAGTCTTTAACCTTAACCCTAAGCATCTCGTTCAGTCGATGAACATTTCGGTCGAGGTAAAATTCTTCTGACCGAGGTGGCTTATCTGATCCATAACTGAGAGTTAAGTGTTAGAGTTTGCCAAATCCTATTCTTATTACACCTTTCCTGGTTCAAAGCAAGCTTAGGATGAGACTTACCCGGTAATTCCTTAGTTTGTGTACCAACGATCATAAGTGTAGGTAATAAAGGTTTATCCTTTATTGGGGTTTGAGTGTGCTTCCATCCCATCTTTGTGAGTTAGCCTGAGACTTACCCGGTAAAGGTTGATTCTATTCCCTTAGATGGTGTGTTAGTTTGAGGTTATAGTTCTTCATCTTGATTCCTTGAGACTTACCCAGTAATAGGAGTTATGGTTCAGGATTAGTGTGTAGTGAGACTTACCCGGTGATCTACTCCACTTTAGTAACACCTTCCCCATGCAAAAATCTCAGCTTTGTCCGCTTATCTATAGATCTTGAGTTGGAACCACAACTAGATGCTTTAATCCCTAGAATTGCATGTTTGCTTTATTGACTTCTTATTCATCTTTGATTGTGTTAATTGCTCTTTGTGGTTAGTATTCACGAAGCTTACCGTTATTGACTTTGTTTCACCGAGTCCCTGTGATCGACCCCTGGAATTTTCTTGCTTTTTACTACGATTGACCCGTACACTGCGGGTTCGCATCCTTGTTTTAAGCTTAAGTCTAGGGTTATAAATTTAAAGCTTGCACACACCGTTTGGAGCGAACAACTGAGGCATCTCGGTTGCTATCAGAGCACCTCGACCAAGATGATTCTTGAGCAACCGAGGCGACTAGGGTTTTCTGAAGAACCACCTCGGTCCGTACCACCTCGGTCCAGTCGAGACCATCTCGACCGAGGTGACAACAGTCCAGAAAAGGGTATAAAAGGCGGAAGATTTCTCTCTCCTTACTTTACTCTTTCCCCTCGACCGCGGCGATAGTTCACCTCGCCTCCTTCGTTTCTTGCTCGTTTTCGAAGATTTCTGTCTCCAAACTACGATTGAAGGATAGAGGATCGTGTTGCAAGTACAGATCTGCAGGAAGTCGAACCGATTTGGCCAAAACAAGGTAAAACGAACCAAAACCCTAACCTCTCCGTTTCGCTTCGATTTGGGCTTTGGTTGCCCCTGCATTTGTTGAGGAAAAGCTTAAGTACCCCATAGGAAGCAATTGTAGTGATTTTTGGGGGAAAAGAACTGAATTTTCAGAAGGAATTAGAATCCAGTTTTCCGCCTCGGTCCAGTCGAGCTGTGCCTCGGCCGAGGTGATTCTTGAGTGTTGTCAGTCGACCGAGGTGACGTGACAGTTTGATTTTCTGAAAATGAGGTCTGACCGACGCCTCGCCCTCAAGGATAGATCCTCACCTTCCCCTTCTTCCTCTTCTTCCCGACCTTATCGCCCGGTGATCCATGAGCGACACCGGGTGGATTATGAGTGTATTTCTGGCCGTCCAGTGATTGCACCACGTTTCCTGGACGTGTCTGCTTTTGATTGCCTCCAGGTAGACGGAGACCTTAGGAGGATGATTTCTACAGTTGGGCTGGATCAGTTTACTGAGATCTGAGCCCCAGCCTATTTGGAGCCGACCCTAGAGTTCGTTAGCTCCTTCACCTACCTTCCCACAGAGCAGTCTGTGAAGTACCGGTTGATGAACCGGAACTTCTTAGTGCCACTTGAGTACTGGAGAGATATTTTTGGCTTTCCGAAGCCCACCGCTGTTGACTTCCCGTCCCGATCAGTAGCTAGGAAGTTTTGGGGGCAGATTGCCCATATTGTTGAGCACGCAGATAGATGGCGCTCTGGAGATTCCAAGGAGAAGGTCATCTTCCACCTAGCCTTTAGGTTAGCCCACCGGATCTTCAGTGAGATGCTTCTGGCGCGTACTGAGACGCCCTAGAAGATCCGACAGGGAGAGCTTTTCAGTTTATACTGCATGGTTACTGCAGGTATCCCGGACTTTGGCTTGATGCTGACAGAGGATCTGCACAGGATCAAGGCCGAGGCGAAGGGAGACATCTGCTGCGGAGGGCTTGTCACCCACATAGCTAGCTATCAGGACATAGATCTCAGTGCTTGCACGATGGTGGCGGCTGCCAAGCCGCTTGGATTGCAGGAGATGATCACTCGGCGAATTCTAGTTCCCCGAGGTCTGACTACTTCGTACGTGGCTATGCCGTGGGAGCTGACTGTGCCACAGGGGATCAGGTGGTCTGCCCAGTTCACTGTTTATGACACACACTATTGGCAGACCGCTTGGCCTCCACTGATGGAGGATTACAGAGAGGCAGCATCTGCCCCAGCTGAGGAGGAGGAGGCTGATGATGAGGAGACAGTTGATGAGAGAGAGGGTGGAGTCCCGATGGATACAGGGACAGATATTGCAGGGACGAGCGCACCACCAGTTATAGATCTGGATGAGGAGGACACTGAGCCTGCACCCGCTACTTCTCCAGTGAGACCTGCTAGGCGTAGGACACGCCGACACAGGGATCCAGATGCTCACAGACGGATCGATGACCTGACGGATCAGGTTATTGATTCATATGCCGCTTTGTCACTGGATATCCGCGAGATGCAGGAGCGGCAGCACTACCAGCACATGATGGCCCAGATCCAGTTTGAGCACATCATGGGGTATCCGTTCGACCCGACCCAGTATCCGTACGTGCCACCATCACCACCGGATCGTGCCTACTGAGAGCTGCAGGATTTTCTTTATTATTTTTATGCAGTTCAGTTATTTATCCGGTGAGTACTTTTATCCTTTAGACTTATTTTGACCCACTGGGACAGTGTGTCCCAAGTATGGGGTATTTGATGTATTATTTGACTTTGATGTATGACTTGTTAGTATGAAATATTGTGATATTTTAGGCACGTTTTCTAAATGAATTTGATTCATATTGATAGTGTTTGATTGATCTTTGTGCATATGTGAGCTAGTATTGCCTATATTTTCGATATGGATGTCTACACTAGTTCTATGTTGATTTTAGGTAATTTGGAGCTATTTCCGAACGGAATCGAGCAAAGGAGAGTTGAGTTGATATGTCCATAGATCGAGGACACTTTTTGAAGCAATTTGGAGTCTTAGATTGAAGAATGCACGAGTTCAGGGAAGAATCACGTTCTCGCCCTAAATTACGCCCTAAAACACGGCCGTATCACAAACCACGTTCAGAATTACGGCCGTGGATTCAGAGTCAGAATTCGATGTTCATTCCAGGGGATTCTACGGCCGTGGAACTAACCGTAATTGTTTCCACGCCCTAAATTACGGTCGTGGAATCTTCCACGACCGTGATCTTGGCGAATCTTTTCGCCACGCTTCGAAGCCATGATCTTTTGAAAGATTGGGCCGGGCCGACACTTTACCCTACACTATAAAAAGACGGACGAAGCAAGATTCCGTCACCTCGCTTACGACCTTTCAACCTTCGCTTAGCGGCAAACGCACGCTTAGAATCAACGTTTAGCAACGTACTAACCCTCATCTTGGAGGTAATTTGGAGATCTCATTGAAGATCAAAGTTCGTATTGGAGAGTTGCTGTTTTGTGAAGTTCGAATTGGTGGAAGATCGAAGTTCTTGGAGGGTTTTGCAAGAAGATCCCTCTTCTTGCTTAGGTTTGATTTAGGATCGGATTGACATCCCGTTTCTTTTCTTTCCTAAGATTGTGATTGTTTACTCCGTTTTGAATCTTTTGATAAACACTTGTTCTTGACTGTGATTCTGAGATTCATTTGAAGATTATTGATAGTTCTTGAAAGTTCCCATCTTTTATCTTTTAATTCTTGAATTGATATCAATATGACTATTATTGGCTAAAAACCCTTAACAATTCTAAGGTGAAGGGTTGATAGTTGTGGCATAGGTGATGATAGATCGATCGCAAACAGATTAGACCCTGAGAGTTAGAGAATTGTCGCCGACAGCCCTAAATTACGGGTTGTTCTTGAGTCCACGGCCGTGGAACCTCAAGAACTAACCGTGATTTACCTTAAGTCTACGAACCTGCTTTTACTTTAATCTAAAGTTAAAGATTTGCTTTAACTTAGTTTAGACTTGTCTTTTCTAGGTGGTAGTGAAGCCTCAACAACCTCTACCTCGATTGTGAGCCTCAACAACCTCAATCGGATAAGTTAGTCTTGATCTTTAGATTATAAGTTTGGGTATTTGATACTAATCCTCGTCTTTAGAACCTTATCTATATTGAGCCTCAACAACCTGTATAGGGAGTGTCTTTTAGGTGAGTTACATAAGGTTTTTGGAACCTCAACCGTACGATTACCTTACATTAGTATACCTTTGCATATCTCAACTCTGTCTTTATATCATTAAGTATATCTTGAATCAATTGCCACAGCTGGATACTTGGATCTTTAGGATTGTTGTTTTCCCAATATCTGCAAAACTCCCATATTTACCTGCTTGATAACTTGCAATTGAATTCGCTCTACCCAAATCCCTGTGTTCGATATTCTGGAATTCTTGCTTAACTACGTCGATCCGTACACTGCGGGTTCGCTTGCTTGATTCTAGTTTTATAAATTTAAAACTTATTTGCACACACCTCTAGGGGCGAACATGACTCTATTGGCCGGATATTTATATTTATGCTTCACTTCTGCATTTATATGTTTATCTGAGATTGCATGCATACTTACAGGTTATTTGATTTAGAAAAACGTCGAAACTGAAAAAAAACTAGATTTAAAAAAAAAATTTGACCTCGACCGGTGGAGTTCTGGCCAAACGAGGTGTTTCACCTCGGTTGACCTAAGAACACCTCGACCGAGGTGGGTTAACTGAGAGTTTTCGAAAACTATTTTTGTGCTTCTTATCTGGATATGATCTCAGTGAAGATCTTGCTTACTGACTGGTTTTAAATTCTTAATGTGTTTGAAAGGTTTTATAATATGTTTAAGTTGCTAAATGCTTTGTGTGAAATTATTGGCATGTTTAATACTTTGTTTTTATCTAAATTATGTTGAATTTGAAGGTTGACACCGCAGCATGAGTTCTCTCACTTTCTTTCTGGAAAGACCAAGGCAATTCATTCTTCTCTCTTCTTCTTCTTAATCATGCTTAGCCCCTCATATACATTTTGCCTCCCTTTACCTATCCGGGAATTTGGAAGCAAGCAAGTGGTGAAAGCAAGTGAAGTTAAAGTTGAGAAGTTGGTTGGAAGTGAAAGTGTTAGAAAGTAATAATAGGTTTGGGGAAGTCAATCATGAAGATGAGTAACTCGGCACCATTCACATAGCCGGGTGTTTGTGTCTTGCCAAAGTCGGATTGAGCGATATTCCTAACGGGTCATGGTATGTGCATCAAGGGTTTGATGCATCTCAAGAAATTGATGATTGCTGATTTCCTAGGCTTCGGTTATTGTGCACCTCTGTCCATGCATCCCAAAAAGTAAAGTAAAAAGAAAAAGTGTGAAATAAGCAAAGCTTATTGGTGGAAGATGTTGCAAGTCAAAGTGAAAGTGAAGTTCATCCTTTTCCCGGATTCTAGCACCACATTACCTTACATACATCCCTACCCTACACGTTTCTTGACCTTTCTTTTGGGAAGCCCTTGAGACCTCGAGCTTGTTGATTGACTTAGTGGTTTAAACTGGATTATACATGATTAATTTTGATAAATTATGACTTATTATGCATTCTATGATTTTATGCAAAGATGAACAACTTTTCTATATTTATAAAATGTTTTGAACATGTTTTGATTTTAAATTTCATGAAGTATTCTCTTAGAGTGATCTATGATAGTTGCACACCATAAAACTGTTTTTGAAAGACTTTTCATTGATTTTCTTGACTATTAATCCATTCTATATTGTCTCTTATATGCGGAACTTGCTTGGGGACAAGCAAGGGCTAAGTATGGGGTATTTTGATAGCATGAATTATAGTCTATATTTTGGGGTTTGTTTGGACGTTTTATCTTCAATAATCTGCATGTTTGTATGTATAATATGTGATTATATTACCATTTCATCTACCTTTGCGAGAATCGAGGTCTACACCTAGTTTTGTTGTAATCGTAGGTAAAATGGCACGTTTTGCATTAAAAAGGAGTAAAAGGAGCTATGGAGTCATTGGAGCTACATTGAGGAACATAAGGAACCATCCAGGAAGCATAGCTATGGATTTAAGACTCACTTTGGACCAGATTTGAGAGATTTCACATTCAGTTGTGACTCACCTCGGTTGACCACAGATTCACCTCGACCGAGGTGATCCAGAGAAGCCGACTCGACCGAGGCGAATACCTAGGACGCGGCAAGAATATTTTATTCTTGGCTGAGATCTTTTATATTTGGAAAGTGATCTTATATTTTTGGGCTTGGCTCCTGGAAGGAAGAAGATATGATAGATCTTATATTTTACCTATATTTATGGGAAGAGATCTTTCTAAGATATCTTATCTTTGGAGAGTAATTTTCCTATAAAAAGGGTTGGATTTTCAACAAATCCGATCGTGCTTAGACATCCGCTATCACCTCGCTTACACCGAAAAAATACGCAGCAACCATACTCCAATTGGGAGATTTGAAGAACCTTTTTGAAGGTTGAAGGAAGATTGAAGATTGTAGCTTTTATAGCTTTTGGAAGGTTTTCTTGTAAGATTACCTTAGATTCTCTTCCTTGTTGTCTTGCTTGTTGGATTTATATCCAAGGAACGCTTTGTTGTGATATTTGATTCAGTTATTGAAGTATTTTCATTAAATTCTTCTTGTTCAAATATTCACCTTCTTCCCATATATTTGATTAATACTTTCATGATGATGAGTGGCTAATTTCCTTGTGTGATTCTAGGATGATTGGCTGAAGGTTGTGGGAAAAACAATGATAGAATGATCTTAGATTCTAGTAGGACCCTGAAATTTCGAGTCTTTAACCTTAAACCCAAGCATCTCGCTCAGTCGCTGAACATCTCGGCCGGGGTGGAATTCTTCTGACCGAGGTGACTTATCTGATTCGAAACTGAGAGTTAAGTGTTAGAGTTTGCCAAATCCTATTCTTATTACACCTTTTCTGGTTCAATGCAAGCTTAGGATGAGACTTACCCGGTAATTCCTTAGTTTGTTTACCTAAGATCATAAGTGTAGGTAATAAAGGTTTGTCCTTTATTGGGGTTTGAGTGTGCTTCCATCCCATCTTTGTGAGTTAGCCTGAGAGTTACCCGGTAAAGGTGATTCTATTCCCTTAGATGGTGTGTTAGTTTGAGGATATAGTTCTTTATCTTGATTCCTTGAGAGTTACCCGGTAATAGGAGTTACGGTTTAGGATTAGTGAGTAGTGAGACTTACCCGGTGATCTATTCTACTTTAGTAACACCTTCCCCATGCAAAAACCTCAGCTTTGTCCGCTTATCTTTAGATCTTGAGTTGGAACCACAACTAGATGCTTTAATCCCTAGAATTGCATGTTTGCTTTATTGACTTCTTATTCATCTTTGATTGTGTTAATTTCTCTTGTGGTTAGTATTTACATAAGCATACCGTAACTGGACTTTGTTTCACTAAGTCCCTGTGATCGACCCCTGGAATTCCTTGCTTTTACTACGATTGACCCGTGCACTGTGGGTTCGCATCCTTGTTTTAAGCTTACGTCTAGGGTTATAAATTTAAAGCTTGCACACACCGTTTGGAGGGTTCTCTCAGACTGACCGTCTATCTGAGGTAAAACTCAATCATGATATGTGGACGCGTTCCCCAAGCAGTCTGAATCTGCTATCAAAACCTCAAAGTAAGCCGTCTACTACAATCATAGTCGATCGTCCTCGGTACACTTATGGAATCCCACCATCTGTCTAGTGTACTCCTTTGTTACTTCATTCACTGGCCACGTATCTCTGTAGAGTTGGAAGGTGTCGCCTTCATAAATCTGTTACTAATAATCTGGATAACACCAAAACTCTTACTGGGTCTCAATCCCATCACAAGTCCACAGAAAAGTCCTCTCACTTCCACTACAGCACTGGTAGTGGTTGAGCTCATCTCCAGGTCAGTAACACTTTAACCTGATTTACTACTTCGTGGTACCTCTTATTCGTACATGGATGTACTAAAGAAGGTGTACTATGAGTGTACTGTAATCTTCTCCACTCGACTCCGCATAAGCGTTTATACTGACGCAGTTACGGCGCCTCATACTCCTTCTGTTCCATTAAAGAACTGTGGTGCCTCGCCATGAGGCATCCTTCCATCAAGTTCCCTCAGGGTCAGGCAAGTCCCCTGTTTTTGTTGGACCTCATCCAACAAACTAGGTAAAATCCCTAAACATGAAACTAACGTCCTTATCAGCAATTGTAGGTCCAACTCTAACCAAGCTAGATCATTTTGAAACCAAGACTGTACAGCAATTCCAACAATCGCCTTCTATCGAGGCGTCTTCTTATTCAAGGTATCAGTGACCACATTCTCCTTGCCAGAATGGTACAAATCTCAAGGTCAGCGTCCTTGATCAACTCAAACCATCGACGCTGGCAGTTATTCAACCTTTATTGCATAAAAATATGCTTCAACCTCCTATGATCTGTGAAACTCTGACACGAAATGTCACACAGGTATTGTCTTTAAATCTTGAAACTTGAACTACCACCACTAACTCGAAATCATGAGTCGGGCAGTTCTTCTCATACGTTCTCAGCACCGTAGTCACGTGATTCCCAGAATCTTTTAATTATCACCGAATAGAAGCAAAGGTCAAATAATTCCTCTACTCTTCAGAGCTTCGACATACTACTTCAATCACACAATTATGGTGGTCTTCCTCAGAAGAATTGTAAATGGATGCACAAACACATAGAATCCTTCCTCAAAGCGTTGGTAGCAATCGGTTGGGCCGAGAACTACGCATTCCCTTAACGTTCATCAGTATCATCCATAAGACTTCATACTTACTCCTCGTCACATCAATCATGATCCTACTGGTGGAACAACATGACCTTGAAGGTTACTTCTGGCATCTCAATTCACATTTAGGGAGCATAGCACACCGGCTTCTATCCCTCAGATTCTGCAAAACCGTCCTTGTTCGCTCCAAACGGTGTGTGCAAGCTTTAAATTTATAACCCAAGAAGTAAGCTTAAAACAAGGATGCGAACCCGCAGTGTACGGGTCAATCGTAGTAAAAAGCAAGAAATTCCGGGGTGTCGATCTCAGGGACTTGGTAAAACAAAGCAAGTGTAGGTTGTCTATGTAATTACTAACCACAAAAGCGATTAAAGCAATCAAAGATGATAAAAAGTCAATTAAGGAAATATGCAATTCTAGGGATTAAAGCATCTAGTTGTGGTTCCAACTCAAGATCTAAAGATAAAGCGGACAAAGCTGAGATTTTGGCAAAGGGAAGGTGTTACTAAAGTGGAATAGATCACCGGGTAAGTCTCACTACTCACTAATCCCAAACCGTAACTCCTATTACCGGGTAAGTCTCTAGGAATTAAGGAAAAGAATTATAACCTCAAACCAACACACCACCTAAGGGAATAGAATCAACCTTTACCGGGTAAGTCTCAGGCTAACTCACAAAGATGGGATGAAAGCACACTCAAACCCCAATAAATGATAAACCTTTATTACCTATACTTATGATCTTGGGTAAACAAACAAAGGAATTACCGGGTAAGTCTCATCCTAGGCTTGCATTGAACCAGGAAAGGTGTAATAAGAATAGGATTTGGCAAACTCTAACACTTAACTCTCAATTTTGGATCAGATAAGTCACCTCGGTCAGACGAATTCCACCCCGGCCGAGATGTTCATCGACTGAGCGAGATGTTCTAGGGTTAAGGATAAAGACTCGAACTTTCAGGGTCCTACTGGAATTTAAGATTATTCTATCATTGTTTTTTCCACAACCTTCAGCCAATCATCCTAGAATCATACAAAGAAATTAGCCACTCATCATCATGAAAGCAATAATCAAATATAAGGGAAGAAGGTGAATAATTGAACACAAAAACCTTAAGAACAAGGCTTCAATAACTGAATCAATTATCAAACAACAAGCGTTCCTTGCATCAAAATCCAACAAGACAATCAACAAAGAAGGGAATCTAAGAAAGTCTTACAAAACCCTTCACTAAAGCTATTAAAAGCTATGAACTTTCTTTCTTCAATCTTCCTTCAACCTTCAAAAAGGTTCTTCAAATCTCGTAGTTGTTATGATGGTAGCGGGTGTAGCAGCTGTCTAAGCACGGTTCAATTTGTGGAAAATTCAACCTTTTTTATAGGAAAATTACCTCCCAAAGAAAAAAGATTTTAGAAAGATATTTTCCCACAAAATAGGTAAAATATATGAGCTGATTTATCTTCTTCCTTTCAGGAATCCAGCCTAAAAATATAAGATTCTCTTTCCAAAAATAAAAGATCTCGGCCAAGAATAAAATATATCTCACCGCGTCCAAGGTGTTCGCCTCGGTCGAGGAGCTCCTCTAGATCACCTCGGTCGAGATGGTACTGTAGCTAACCGAGGTGACTCTAAACTGAATGTGAAATCTCTCAAATCTGGTCCAAAGTGAATCTTCAATCCATTTCCATGATTCCTAGATTCTTCCTTAAGCTCCTGAATGTAGCTCCAATGACTCCTTAGCTCCTTTAGCTCCATTTTGATCCAAAATGCGCCGTTTTACCTACGATTACAATGAAATTAGGTGTAGACCTCGATTCCCGCAAAGGTAGATGAAATGACAATATAATCACATAATATACATTCAAACATGCAGATTATTGAAGATAAAACGTCTAAACAGGTCCCAAAATATAGATTATAATTCATGCTATCAAAATACCCCATACTTATCCCTTGCTTGTCCCCAAGCAAGTTCCAAATCTAAAATACAAGATAGAATGGATTATAAGTCATAAATATCAATGAAAAACCTTTCAAGACATTTTAATGGTGTGCTACAATCATAGATCACTCTAAGAGAATGCTTCATGGAATTTAAAATCAAAATATGATCAAAACATTTTATAAATATAAGAAAGTTGTTCATCTTTGCATAAAATCATAGAATGCATAATAAATCATAATTATCGAAATTAATCATGTATAATCCAGTTTAAACCACTAAGTCAATCAACAAGCTCGAGGTCTCAAGGGCTTTCCAAGAGAGAAGGTCAAGAAACGTGTGAGGGTGAGATGTATATAGGGAATGTGGTGCTAGAATCCGGGAAAAGGATCTTCACTTTACTTCACTTGTTTTGAACTTCAACATCTTCCACCAATAAACTTTGCTTATTTTCACTTTTTTACTTTTTGGGATGCATGGACAGAGGTGCACAATAACCGAAGCCTAAGAAATCAGCAATCATCAATTTCTCGAGATGACCCTTGATGCACATACCATGACCCGTTAGGAATATCGCTCAATCCGACTTTGGCAAGACACAAACACCCGGCTATGTGAATGGTGCCGAGTTACTCATCATCATGATTGACTTTCCCAAACCTATATGTTTCTTTCTAACATTCAGCCGTCATCTCAGCTTTTCTTTCACTTGCTTTTCACTTTTTCTTGCTTCCAAATTCCCGGATAGGTAAAGGGAGGCAAATATGTATATGAGAGGCTAAGCATGATCGAGAAGAAGAAGAGAAGAGAATGAATTGCCTTGGTCTTTCCAGGAAGAGAATGAGAGAACTCATCATGTGGTGTCAACCTTCAAATTCAACATAATTTGGACAAAAACAAAGTATTAAACATGCCAAAATTTTAAACAAAGCATTTAGCAACTTAAACATATCATAAAACCTTTCAAACATATAAAGATTTCAAAACTAGTCAGCAAACAAAATCATCACTGAGGTTATATCCAGATAGCACAAAAATCGTTTCAAAAACTTTCTCAGTTAAACCGCCTCGGTCGAGATGTTCTAAGTCAACCGAGGTGAAGTACCTCGTTTGGTCAGGATCGTCCCGGTCGAGGTCATAAAATTTTTTTTTTTTAAACCAGTTTTTGACGTATTTCTCAATCAAATAACCTGTATGCATGCATGTAGTCTCAGATAAACACATAGAGCAAAATAAAACATAAATATCCATCGAGTCAAGTCATACATCCACATAAGTCAAATAATACATCCAAATATCCCATACTTGGGACACATTGTCCCAATGGGTCAAAACAAGTCTAAAGAAACAAAGTACTCACCGGATAAAGCTGAGCTGCATAATAAATAAATAAAGAAAATCCTGCAAGCTCCTAATAATCCCGATCCAGTGGTGGTGGTGGTGGCATGTACGGGTACTGAGATGGGTCGAATGAATAGCCCATGATATGTTGAAACTGAATCTCAGCCATCACGTGCTGGTAATGCTGTCTCACCTGCATCTCTCTAATGTCCAAGGATAGCGCAGCATAGGAATCTATCATCTGATCCGTCAGATCATCGATCCGACGGTGAGCAACTGGATCCCTCTTCCTGCGTACCCTACGCCTAGCGGGACGTGTTGGTGCTGCAGCTGGCTCCTCCTTAGTCTCGTCGTCGTCCAGGTCAATGACTGGCGCACTAGTCCCAGCTGTATCCGTGCCCGTATCCATGGCAGCACCGCCATCCTTATCATCATCCTCCTCATCCTGTCTTTGAGCTGCTGCATCTCTAGCATCCTCCATAAGCGGAGTCCATGCGGTCTACCAATAGTGCGGGTCATAAACAGAGAACTGAGCTGACCACCTAATACCCTGGGGTGTAGTCTGCTCCCAGGGCATCGCCACATATGGCGTAGTAAGACTGCGAGGAACCAGTATCCTCCGAGTGATCATCTTCTGAAGCCCGAGCGGCTTGGCAGCCGCCACCATAGTGCATGCACTCAAGTCAAGATCCATGTAACTCGCTATGTGAGTCACTATCCCTCCGTAGCAGATATCCCCCTTGGCCTTCGCCTTTATCCTGTGCAAATCCTCCACTAGCATAACTCCAAAGTCTGGAACTCCTCCGGTCACCATGCAGTACAGACTCAGCAGCTCACCCTGTCTGATCTTCTGGGGCGTCTCAGTACGCGCCAAAAGAGTCTCGCTAAAGATCCTGTGAGTAAGTCTAAAAGCCAAGTGAAATATAATCCGCTTCCTGGAATCTCCAGGTCGCCACCTGTCAGCGTGCTCAACCACATGAGCAATCTGTCCCCAGAACTCTCGAGCTACAGCTCGAGTGGGAAAGTCAGCAACAGTAGGGGCTGGGAAGCCAAAGATATCTCGCCAGTGGTCCATAGGAACTAGATAGGTCTAGTTCATCAATCGGTACTTGATGGCGCACTCGGTGGGCAAGTAGGTGACGGAGCTAACAAACTCCAGGGTCGGCTCAAGGTAGGCCGGAGCTCTAATCTCAGTAAACTGCTCCAGCTCCACCGCAGATATCATCCGCCTCAGATCATCATCCATATGAAGGCAATCAAAAGCGGAAATCTCCAAAAATCGTGGTGCAACCACTGGCCGTGCCGCTATGCGGTCGTAGTCGACCTAGTCACGCTCGTGAATCACCGGTATAGAGCGTCGTGAAGAAGAAGAAGGAGAAGGAGAAGATCTGTCTCTCAGAACTAACTACCTGTCAGAACTCATCTTTGTCACACACTGTCAGACCACCTCGGTCTCTCT
Source organism: Fagopyrum homotropicum (assembly GCA_033239125.1). Lineage (NCBI taxonomy): Eukaryota > Viridiplantae > Streptophyta > Magnoliopsida > Caryophyllales > Polygonaceae > Fagopyrum > Fagopyrum homotropicum. Next base: position 31,637,569 of record BSWB01000002.1, on the reverse strand, counting down.
GACAACTCTCAGGCACACCTCGGCCGAGGCACAGGCCGACTGGACCGAGGCGAAGTGTTGTGCGATTGATTCTCTCAAAAATCCAATTCTTTTCCCCCAATATCACTACCAAAGGTTCCTATGGGGTACTTAATCCTTTTTCAGCAAAATGCAGGGGCAACCAAAGCCCAATCTGATCAAAAACAATGAAGGAGAGAGTTTTAGGGTTTTCTCGAATTTACCCCAGATTCGGTCGATTTGGTGCGTTTTCTCTGCAGATTTGCGCTTGCAATTTGATCATCTACCCTTTCCTTGCAGTTTGGAAGCGAGAATCGTCGAAAACGAGCGAAGAACGAAGAAGCGAGGCGAGGAGTGCGCCGCGGTCGAGAACGAGGTAGAGTGAGGAGAGAGAAATCTCAGCCCCCTTTTATACCCTTTTTTGGAACTGTTGTCACCTCGGTCGAGATGGTCTCGACTGGAACGAGGTGTACGGACCGAGGTGGGTCTTCAGTAACCCTAGTCGCCTTGGTTGCTCAAGAATCATCTCGGTCGAGGTGCTGTGACAGCAACCGAGATGTGTCTCAGTCAAACTCCGTCTTCTCAAATTCTCGAACTTCTGTCCTTCCAGTTTTGCTCCTGGGTCGTATTCCTTCCTTAGATGTCACCTGTTGTCTGTCTAGGACGCCAAAAACAAAGCAAAGAAAAAGCAAAGTATCTAAAGCTAGACTAGAAAAAGGGAAAAGAAAATAATACCTTGGGTTGCCTCCCAAGAAGCGCTTGATTTAAGGTCGCTAGCTGGACCGTAAGGTATCCCTAAACGTGATGGGAGGTATCCTCACCCCATAATTCACCTTCATCATGGGGTGAGATAAGGAGGTCTATCAAACGTTCCAACAAGTGCAAGTGCTCATCGGGGAATGAATCGTCTATGGGTGGATCGCCCTTCTCGCGTGAAGAGGAAGGTAGCCGGCTGAGGTGATCCGCAACAGAATTTTCGGATCCCTTCTTATCGCGGATCTCTAGGTCAAATTCTTAAAGCAAGAGAATCCATCGAATAAGGCGTGGCTTGGCATCCTTCTTAGCAAGCAAGTAACGAATGGCTGCATGGTCGGTGTAGACAATGACTTTCGCCCCTACTAAGTAACAACGAAACTTCTCGAAAGCATATACAACTGCCAATAGCTCCTTCTCAGTGGTGGCGTAGTTATGCTGGGCTTCATCTAGCGTCTTGCTAGCGTAGTAGATGGCGGTGGTTCGCCCATCCTTCTTTTGTCCAAGCACCGCTCCTACCGCCACATCACTCGCATCGCACATGATCTCAAAGGGCAAGGTCCAATCCGGAGGTTGGATAATGGGAGCGAAGATCAACGCTTCCTTAATTCTGTAAAATGCATCAAGACACTCCTGCGAAAACTCAAAAACAACATCTTTATTCAAGAGGTTAGTTAGTGGTTTAGAAATCTTCGAGAAGTCCTTGATGAATCTCCTGTAGAAACCTACATGCCCGAGAAAACTCCTCACACCTTTAACAAAACAAGGGGGAGGGAGTTTCTCAATAGTCTCGATCTTAGCTCGATTGACCTCAATACCTCGATTAGAAACGAGGTGTCCTAGCACAATGTCTTCGTTAACAATAAAGTGACACTTCTCCCAATTCAAGACGAGATTAGTGTCTTCACATCTTTGTAGCACTAGAGAAAGGTTAGATAGGCAATCATCAAAAGAGGAACCATATACTGAAAAATCATCCATAAATACCTCCATGATCTCCTCTATATACTCGGAAAAGATAGCCATCATGCATCACTAGAAGGTAGCGGGTGCATTGCATAATCCAAATGGCATCCTCCTATAAGCGAATGTCCCCCATGGACAAGTGAAAGTGGTCTTCTCTTGATCATCCGGGTGGATAGGAATCTGGAAGAAGCCACTATAGCAATCTAAATAGCAAAAATATGAATGCTGGGCCAACCGTTCGAGCATTTTATCAATGAAGGGAAGTGGAAAATGGTCCTTCCGAGTGGCCACGTTCAGCTTTCTATAATCGATGCAAACCCTCCAGCCCGTGACGGTCCTAGTTGGGATTAACTCGTTGTTCTTATTCGTCACAACGGTCATCCCTCTTTTCTTCGGAACTACATGTACTGAGCTAACCACTTGCTGTCCGAGATAGGAAATATGATACCTACATCCAACAACTTAAGAATTTCTTTCTTCACAACCTCCTTCATGATCGGATTTAACCGTATTTGAGGTTCCCGTGAAGTCTTATGATCGTCCTCCATTAGTATTCTATGCATGTAGAAAGAAGGCTTAATGCCAATAAGATCATCAATAGTATAACCCGAAGCCTTTTGATGCTTCTTCAGGACATGCATTAGTTTAGATAATTCATATTCGGAGAGGGAAGCATTAACGATGACAGGATAAGTAGAATCCGGTCCAAGAAAAACATACCTCAAGTGACTAGGGAGTTGTTTAAGCTCCACAACTGGGGGTGCTTTCTAAGGGGGATCCTTGCTTCCTCCTTCCAGTGGAGTGGATCGAAGAACTGGACTTTCAGAAGTCTCAGTTGACATCATCTCACTTTCGACCTCGGTCGAGGTACAGAGGGGGTGACCGAGATGTTCTTCAGTCAAGAACACCTCGCTTGGTCCAGAAGGTGCCTCAGTCGAGGTACTATAACTGGAACCGAAACTGGAGATCTTCTTCTCCTGGATTAGCTTTTCAATCTTAGATCCTGAATCTTCTTCCAGCGCCTTTAAGCTCCGTATATCTGCATCACAAGAAGCATCTATACCTTCCTCCATTAAGCTAAAACTAATAACTTTTTCAAGTGGATCTTTAATAAGGATAGAGCTCACCAATTCTCTTGATTCTTCTTCATCATAGATGTTGAAGATATCATCTCCTAGCTGCTCTCCCTTCATTGCCGCAAGAAATGCAAATTCCACTTCATCTCCGTCAATGTTGAATTTTAACTTGGCGTTCTTACAATCCACATTGCAACCCGAAGTTGCTAGAAATGGGCTCCCGAGAATGATATGAACGGGATAATCTGCGGGAATGTCAAGTACAACAAATTCTATAGGTAAATAGAAATTACGTAACTTAACCGGAACGTCCTCCAAAATGCCCACGGGATGGGTAATGGAGCGGTCCGCCATGTATAACCGTATTTTTACCGGCTTGGGCTCTCCAAGCCCGATCTTAACACATAGCTCCAGCGGGATGATGCTCACGATGGCTCCTAGATCACATAAGGCTTCACAAGTGACATCCCCAACTTCAATGGGAATGCAAAACGACCTGGGATCTCTCAACTTGGGTGGCATTTTCTCCTTCACGATTTGAATGAGCTCCGAGGATTTAGATGTCATCCTCACTTCACCAAAGTCTTCCAACTTCCTCTTCCTTGATAGAATCTCTTTCAAGAACTTCCCATAGGCGGGCATCCCTAGAATAGCATCAAGGAAAGGGATATTAATGTGTAGTTTATTCATCAAGTCAAGGAACTTACCAAAACGCTTGTCTAGATGTGCTCTGGCCCTTGACTGGGGAATGGAAGTTGTGGTTTATATGCAGCAGGTGGAATATAAACTTCAGTTTTCTCCTCCGCTCTCTATGGCTCCACCTCGGTTGGCATCTCGGCCGAAGTGTTCTTCGACTGTATCTGGACCGAGGTGGTCTTCGTCTGTACTGGCATCGACCGAGGCACTGGATCTGCAGTCTTCAGTCCGCTTCTCGTCGTTATTGCCATGATCTGTCCTTTAGGGTTGCTTTCCCTCCTTGTTGGAAGCTTCCTTGGATCTCTTGGCGCTTCATTCGCCTTGTTAAAGAATTGTTGTTCTAAGGCTTTTTGTGCCTTCGAAAATGAAGTCATGGAGTCTCCATAGAGTTAAGCTTGATCAAGATGGCCTCCAGCACCGCATCTTTCTTTTCCGGCTGGGACGAACTCGATCCTTGCTCCTAGCTCTTCAATGGAGTAGAAGAAGAAGAAGAGAGGAAAGGATTAGAGGAGTCATTCGAATTGGAGTTAGAGTAAGGGTTACCCGAGTTTTGGTTGTTTGCCCTCCAATTATTGCTGTTAGATCCTCTATTGTTGTTGTCGTTGTTGTTCCGGGAACCGTTGTTGTTGTTCCGGTAACTATTGTTGTTCCTTGATCCTTGATCTTCCTTCTTGGTTTGAGCAACTAAAAGTTCCTTCAATTGTTTCACATCATTCTTCAAAGAAGTGAGTTGATCATTGTTAGGTGGAGCATCTTGAAAGTTGACTTTTTTAACTCCACCTTCAGCTCCTTGGTGGGAGTACTTCTCCATGTGCAAAGCTTGCTTCTCTATGAACTCTAAAGCTTCGTCAATCGGCATGTCCATGAACGTGCCGACGGATAGTAGTTGAAGGTTGAATTGGGTGTTTCCGTCCAGTCCCTTGAAGTATATTTCCAACAACTCTATCTTTGGAATCCCATGATGTGGGCAATCCAAAAGAATGTCTTTAAATCTCTCCCATGACTTGGACAAGCTCTCCTTGTCCTTCATGATGAATACATTAATCTTCCCTCTCGTTTTAGCAGTTTTAGAGGGGGGAAAGAATTTAGTCAAAAACTCTGTCGTCATCTCCTCCCAAGTATTGATTTTTCCTGGAGGAAGAGATTGATACCAAGTAAGTGCTCTATCTTTCAAAGAGAAGTAGAAAGGCCTTAGCTTGTAGTTGTTATTTTCTATTCTTGAAGGTCTCAAGGTCTCCATCAAGATCTCATAGTTTTGTAGATGTTGATGCGGAGATTCCCTCTCTAGCCCTCCAAACTGACATTGGCGAATCATGGAAAGAACTTGTGGTCGAAGCTCATAATCATGGTCCGATGGATCACCTAGGTTGACTCCTGGACGCCTCAGTTGCTGATTGGGGTCCATCCTTTGCCCTAGGGTCTGTGGAATACCTGCAAAAAGAGCATCTCGGACTGGCATCCGAGGTGGAAGTATCTCGGCCGGGGCAGCAGGTATTGGATTCTGCCTCGGTCGAGGATCTAGAGCAGGGTCTTGCCTCGGTCGAGGTAGATACTGGTCTCGTAAAGCCGCCATATCTGTTTCGATCGCCTCAGTCCTTGTGCGAGTTTCTTCACTTTACAGTCTCAGCTCTTCCTTGCCGAGGCGTAGTTGTTCTAACGCCTCCTTCAATTCGGCCTCAAGATCGCGATTATCCTGATTGGCCATCTTCGCTTCTTTCAAGCGTCTTTTGTATGTCTTTTCTGGTTCGGGATCGTAAGGAACGATTTCCTTCCCAGCGCGGGTTCTTCACATAAACCTAAGAAAAAGAACCTGCGAAAGTCACTCAAGTAGAGTGGTTAGTAGAAACAGGGGCAAGCGCCCCGAAAGCCAACCGCAACCGGTTCGGTCTAGACCAAGTCCCCGGCAACGGCGCCAAAAACTTGTTCGCTCCAAACGGTGTGTGCACGCTTTAAATTTATAACCCAAGAAGTAAGCTTAAAACAAGGATGCGAACCTGCAGTGTACGGGTCAATCGTAGTAAAAAACAAGAAATTTCGGGGTGTCAATCTCAGGGACTTGGTGAAACAAAGCAAGTGTAGGTTGTCTATGTAATTACTAACCACAAAAGCGATTAAAGCAATCAAAGATGATAAAAAGTCAATTAAGGAAATATGCAATTCTAGGGATTAAAGCATCTAGTTGTGGTTCCAACTCAAGATCTAAAGATAAAGCGGACAAAGCTGAGATTTTTGCAAAGGGAAGGTGTTACTAAAGTGGAATAGATCACCGGGTAAGTCTCACTACTCACTAATCCCAAATCGTAACTCCTATTACCGGGTAAGTCTCAAGGAATTAAGGAAAAGAACTATAACCTCAAACCAACACACCACCTAAGGGAATAGAATCAACCTTTACCGGGTAAGTCTCAGGCTAACTCACAAAGATGGGATGAAAGCACACTCAAACCCCAAATAAATGATAAACCTTTATTACCTATACTTATGATCTTGGGTAAACAAACAAAGGAATTACCGGGTAAGTCTCATTCTAGGCTTGCATTGAACCAGGAAAGGTGTAATAAGAATAGGATTTGGCAAACTCTAACACTTAACTCTCAGTTTCGGATCAGATAAGTCATCTCGGTCAGACGAATTCCACCCCGGCCGAGATGTTCATCGACTGAGCGAGATGTTCTAGGATTAAGGATAAAGACTCGAACTTTCAGGGTCCTACTGGAATTTAAGATTATTCTATCATTGTTTTTCCCACAACCTTCAGCCAATCACCCTAGAATCACACAAAGAAATTAGCCACTCATCATCATAAAAGCAATAATCAAATATAAGGGAAGAAGGTGAATAATTGAACACAAAAACCTTAAGAACAAGGCTTCAATAACTGAATCAATTATCAAACAACAAGCGTTCCTTGGATCAAAATCCAAACAAGACAATCAACAAAGAAGGGAATCTAAGAAAGTCTTACAAAACCCTTCACTAAAGCTATTAAAAGTTATGAACTTTCTTCCTTCAATCTTCCTTCAACCTTCAAAACGGTTTTTCAAATCTCCCTGCTGTTATGATGGTAGCGGGGTGTAGCGGCTGTCTAAGCACGGTTCAATTTGTGGAAAATCCAACCCTTTTTATAGGAAAATTACCTCCCAAAGATAAATGATCATAGAAAGATATTTTCCCATAAAATAGGTAAAATATATGAGCTGAATTATCTTCTTTCTTCCATGAATCCAGCCTAAAAATATAAGATTCTCTTTCCAAAAATAAAAGATCTCAGCCAAGCATAAAATATATCTCGCCGCGTCCAAGGTATTCGCCTCGGTTGAGCAGCTCCTCTGGATCACCTCGGTCGAGATGGTACTGTAGCTGACCGAGGTGACTCTAAACTGAATGTGAAATCTCTCAAATCTGGTCCAAAGTGAATCTTCAATCCATTTCCATGATTCCTGGATTCTTCCTTTAGCTCCTGAATGTAGCTCCAATGACTCCTTAGCTCCTTTAGCTCCATTTTGGTCCAAAATGCGCCGTTTTACCTACGATTACAATGAAACTAGGTGTAGACCTCGATTCCCGCAAAGGTATTAACACATGCATCGAAAGACAAGAGGTGCATAGCACTCACAACAAACAAAACTCCACTAGGTAAACCATTAACAAGAATGGTACGTGTAACAGATAACGCCCGAAGCTCTACTGCATATCATTACTCAATCTCATACCTATGCTCCTCAGGTATCACTGAGGTCATCGCCACAGCCTCTACTTCCACTCTTTCTGCATTGGAAAGAGGAAGGTCTTGATGAGAAGAAACACTACCTTGCTGACAAAAAGGGGACATATGGCCTAGTTCACCACAAGTGAAGCAAGCTATCGGTGCCATGGGGCACTCAGAGCGCACATGATCTGGATAACCACAGTTGAGACATATACGTCTCATCCCTGCCACTAGTACGGGTGGCTCCTCTGCATAGCCCAGCTCAAAGGCTCTACCTTGAGCTCTTCTAGTATCCGTGGTACTCCTACCACGACCCTTACCTCTACTCAGCCTGGGAACGGATTCCTGAGTAGGCGAATGATCTGGGATTCTCTGCTGCCCCTGCGTCTGCTGCTGAGGTGTCTAATGACCACCTCCCGTCACACTAGTAGAAATAAAACCCTGTCGTGATGCCACTCCAGTTTGCTTACAGAAAACAGCTCTATGACCCTGTCTACCACAAGTAAAGCAAGTCACTGGCGATCTTGGACACTGTGGTCGTACATGTCCAGGCTTCCCACAATTGTAACAAGTCCTCGTTTAACCAGAAGTCCGTGTGAACGAGAAATACTCAAACGCCCACAAGTCGGGCTCGGTTTGAAACCTGGATATCCAACATCATCTTTCACTGATTCAACTCGTTGTTTCTTCTCTAATCCTGAAGCTTCAGTCGATCTCACAGATGTTGGTAAATCCGGTGTAGATCTACCCGCTATCACCACCTCATATACTTGCTGCATATACTCTTGAAACTCGAATCTACTCATGGAGACACGATCAGCCTCTTCAAACTCGTTCTCTGCCATAGGCAACACAGCAGCGGATACTGGTCCCTGACTTGACGCTACTGGAGGAAGAGGGGGTGTACCCCTATCTTGTCCCACTACAAATACTACTCTAGTCTGAGCCATCTGTAGAATATATGCTCCTAACTTATAAGGCTATATATATATGTGCCATATGTATCGATATATATATATAATACTCATTATTACATGCATACACATTAGCACATAAAAGATATCTATCTATATATATATATATATATATATCTACACTGTTGAGATCCTTAGATGGGTGAGGACTTCTGTACATACTATCCCAAAACATCTGTACTCGCTTTAAAACCAAAATCCTTTAAAAAATCAAACCCCATGTGGGTTCTGTTTATTTATCCACTCTACCTTTATTGCAGATAGCAAGTGCCATTGTTGTCAACCTAAGGCTCTGATACCAACTCTGTAACACCCCAAATCCACGGGACTTGGCGTGTCACATTGGGCTAGGATCTCACAATGAATCCTGACCCTAGCCTGACAACAAGTTCACTGGATCTTACAACAAGGCACAGGTAGATTAAAACCAAATACATAAAAGCTGTATATGATAGATCAAAAGAGTTTGCAAACTCAGAGCCGAGTACAAAACATCAACCCACAACATCTGATACAAAAGATCCCATATCCCACGCATCCTAATGTACAAAAGTTCTCGGCTGGCCACACCATCTGTCTCACCCTGCAGTCTTCCTAACCTGCAGATCATCTACAACACGGTATGAAACCGTTAGCTACAGCAATGAAAAGCATGAAGGTAATAGCACAACCACACATCAACATCTCATACTTGCAATGCCACACACATTCATTTATTATCTTTCATTACGTTATTCCATTACTAATTCAACTTCTTTTGTAACATGAGGAACCTAAAGAACCTCGTCCCTTTCCCCGTTAACACAGGGGTTTGCATTGGGGGTGATCGTCACTCGTCCCCCCTGTGCTACTAGCTTCCAGGCACCTCCTCCTAACCAGCAGGCGGAGACCGGTGGTTACCGCCCGTTATAATACACTTGGGCCAAATAAATGTAATAAATGGTCATCCTAGTCCGGTTTAGGTTATAAATGCACAATCATATGAACACACACAACCATCACAATCATGCAATCCACAACTGCACGCTAAGTAAGTCCTATGGACTTACCTGATATACTCGTAACCTGTACCACGTCACAGCTTCTCCTTGGGGAAGTAATCAACGTCTACAATAACAAGGCACACACAATCACATACTACAAAGGTTAAGAGACTCATCTCACTAACCACCACCAACTATATCTCAAATCTAAACCTCACATCCTCAACACATTCATAAATGCCTAAGGCATATCCTCAACATAACATCTCATCATACTCGTACACATACTAAATCTTAAAGTCATAACCGATAACCATAACATCATCATGATCCTCAACTCATTCTGACACCTAGCATGCATCTAATCAGTATTCCTCAATCTCAAATTTAATCCTAATTCAATTAATTAACCTTTAATTAATTAAATAAATTTCGCCACAATAACATTTTGCCCGTAGGCCATTTCTAAACTCACCTGTCATCAGATTTCATCAAACAAACAACCCATAACACCAGAATAATATAATGATCATAATGGAATTTCTAATTATCCATTTTGAAAAACCTAAGGTCAATTTAGGCCAAATCGCAGTACGGAAAACGAATAAATTCATAACTTATTCGTTACTAACCCGATTGAAGATCTGAAAGAAGATTCGGAATCACAACGAAGCAGGCTACACATGTACAACATCAAATTCACCGGAATCTGAGCGACGGAACCGTCCTGGTGACACATATGCTCGACCAGGTCTTCATATGCTCGGAAATGCAGAAACTCGGTACCGATATGAAGAGAATGAAGAGAGGAATCCAAAAACTCAAACGGAATTGAAATCGGATTAGAAACGGAGAGTAGATCTGAGTTTGAATTTTGAGAGAAATCAGAGCTTTTACGAGGAAACTTGAAAGGAAATGAATTAATAAACGATTTTCCGCTATTTATAGTGAACACGGTAATTATCCTTTAGCGAAGCCGATAATCTTTAACCGATCCAAGGGCGGGTTGAACCCCCTTCTCGAAACTTCTCGATATTGGAATAATAGATCTTGAATATTGTAGGGATAACTATTCCACAATTGCCTCGGAAAACGTATATTCCTAAGCCGTCTTTCTTAGCCGTTAAGAAACGAAATAGCGACTCTTTTGTTTGTTTTGCCTTTCCATGTTATTTCATATCTAGGACATGTCCGATTTCCTGATCATTTCTCTCAACTGCCAGGGGGAAAAAGTGAAAATTTCACCATAAGCCCAAAATTACGCCAGGAACATACCGGTGGGACTTATACTCAACACTTATGAAATCTTCGCGAGTTATATGTCAATTACTATCACTGATTAAGTTAATCAACATTAATTAGAATTCGGAAATCCTAGCTATTACAGAAGCCTAGGAGATTGGCGTTTCTCAATTTCGAGATGCCTCAAACCCTTGATGCACATACCATAATCCGTTAGGAATATCGCTCAATTCGACTTTGGCAAGACACAAACACCCGGTTATGTGAATGGTGCCGAGTTACTCATCGTCACGATTGACTTCCCCAAACCTAGAATTTTTCTACACTTTGAAAACAATTGCTTTCATGGCCCTCCCACATCAAACATGCCAAAATCAACTCTTCCTAAATCCCGGATAGGTAAAGGAGGCAAACATTTTCATTGAGGGGCTAAATGATCAAATAAAGAAGTAAGAAAATCGAGGTGCCTTAATCATTTCATAAAGAAGTATAAGAACTTATATTGTGATTTCAACCTTTGTTTCTCAATATTATTTAGATAAAAACCTTCATATTATGAAACTTGCAAGAAAGAATAAACAACATACTCAATCTCTTCACAATTCATAATTCAATTTAATGCATACAATTGTCATTAAAAACTCATTCCACAAGTAGTTTTCATCATAGAATTCATCTCTAATCTTAGAAGCACAACTATTTTCAAATTTTTCAAAATTTTATGGGTTTTTCAAAGCCTTTTTTCATGCAATGCAATAATGAAAGGAAACATGCAAGTGTCATAGTCATGCAAAGCAAAGTGAGTAGAGTTATTACAAACGATAGTCACACCCGACCCCATACTTGAAACATACATTGTCCTCAACGTTCAAAAGAAATAAAGAAAAGAAATAAAAGCAAAAGAAACTCACTAATGGTGGTGTGGTAGCTCAAACCTGTGGTCAAACGACATCATAATTGTGGAGGAGGCGGTGTTGGATATGGAAAGAAATCTGAGCTAAAAGGCCGCACAAACTGCTGGCGGTAGATGTCCCTCAAGATGCGATCATGCTCCTGGCTCCGGGTGTCATGAGTCTCCTATCGGATCTCTAGATCTCCCACTCTCCTGGAAAGATAGGTGGCCCATTCCGGAAGCTGCGAGTACCAATCCGGCGGCTGTCCATACCATGCTGGAGCGTCCTAAGGAGGAGGAGTCGGTGCCACCGGTGCCTGCTCATACCATGGAGGAGGAGCTCCCATCCATGGTGGCTGCTCTCCATACCAAGCGGGTGGAGCCTCTATCCAAGTCGACCTCTCACTCACGCTAGCCCTGCATGAAGAAGAGGCATCGGAAGTCTAGAAGGGCGGGGAGAACGTCTAGGTGGGTCCGGGAAAGCGGCCGGTTGGTCCGGGAATGTACCAAAGGTATGCTCAGTGATAACACGATTTATGACTAAGGAATAGGCACTCATTTAGATAGATTTTCCGCTCATTCATGCATGGTTTAGCACTAGTTCACGACGTTTGCACCCAATTCATGTATTTTGTCGAGATAGACGTCTACACAGACTTTTGCATTGCTTTGTAGGTATTTTGGGAGATGTAGGAGCTTAATCGATACATTTGAGGATCGTTCCTCGAGATGACACACCTTCGGACTCATTGGGACGCAAGTTAGGAGCTAAGGAGGACACTTGGGACCTTGTTGGTGCATGCCATGCACCAAATCGTAGCTTAATGATCCAAAACAAGCTGAGGCACCAAAACCACGGTCATTGGGACTTCCACGGGCGTGGAATTGGACAGTGGTTTTTGCCAGACGGTTGTGACAGCTGTGCCACGATCTTCATGGCCGACCCTTGCAAATTTGTAGGATAAATAGGTGGTCCTGCAAGGCTGTTGGGGCATCCAATTACATCCACTCTCACTCTCATTCTCTCCCACACTCTCAACAAGAAGATTCTCTAAATTGGAAGCTTGGATTGGAGCTACTCTTGGAGGAGAAGAAAAGTTCCATTGGAGAAGAAGAGAAGAAGACACCATTGTTAGTCCTTGATAGATTTTAGAGTGAAGATTATCGGAATCGTTTTCTAGGGTTGTAAGAATCGATTGAACCTTCTTTTGAAGGATTGTGAGTCTTTCTAAATCTGATATTCAGTTTGGTTCACTTTGTTTTACTTGTTTCTCTCTTTCTCTTCATTATCTTGCAAATGGAAGCCATGATTTTATGCTTGATGATTTCGATAGTGATGATATATGTTGTTGGCTAAATAGATGCGATTCTAGGGTAAGGAAAGGATGGTTGTGGCTTGGACTATGATAGAATACGCTTAAATGTATGCTTGGATGATTCGTTTGATTGAACCTAGTCACTGTTAGAAACCACGGTTTGTTCTAGACAAACCACGGCCGTGGACCTTGATGAACACCCCATGTTTTTGATTTACTTACTTGTAATGATAAATCCAAGTTTTAGGTTGTTAGATTGTTGAAATCCTAAGTGTTTGTTGAGCTAAATCTATCCTAGGGTGACCTAGGGTTAGAAACTAAGTGTTAGAAGAGACCTACCCGGTGATTCTTACTCTTAGATACCGAAGATGACGAACTCTAGGTAGTAGTGAGCTTCACAAGCCGCTATTGGACTGAGTGTGCTAGGATAGGTGTTTAGGACTTGCCTTTCCGAGACTTACCCGGTAAAGAGAGGTTAGATCCCTAGAATACCATCCGGTTTGTGTAGAATTCCTATCCTTAGGCTCTTTGAGACTTACCCGGTGATGAGACCTTAGGAACGAACTAGTGGACCATGAGACCTACCTGGTGATTGATCCCAATCTAGAAACACTCACTCCCAACATACTATAGTTAATCCAAGGAATGATTAGATAGCTTGAGTCCAATGTCATAACCGGAATTTCCAACCCCTAGAATCCGCCCTTTCTTCCCTTGACTAAACTTTTCGTGTTTGCTTGTTTACTTGTGGTGTTAGCTTAGTTGATTGTTATTTTGCATGATTTGTGATCTTTGATTGATCACCTAAAAACCAAACCAAAAACATTGAGATTTTCATTTCTTTATTTCTTTCTCTTTTCTTAGCTTAGATCTTCACTAAACTTAGTCACTAATCCATTCAATCTCACCTCAGTCTTTGTGTTCGACTTCGGAACACTATCCCTACTACAAAACGTCCCGTACACTGCGGGTTCGCTAGGAGTTAGGAGAAATATAACGAGTATAAATTTAAGTCTTTTTGCGTGTCACACATCCTAAGCGTAACACTCATCACCTCCTATATCATGATCATCACCACCTCCCATCCCCTCATCATCATCCCCAGCTGGGACATTATCCGGCACATACGGAGGAGCTACAAGTCTATTGGCGTGCATGGCCGCAAAGGTCTCCTTCCAATTATGGCATCCGGCCATAATGGAGTACTCGGGAAGCCAAGGGATACCTCAACCACCTCTCTCCTCCCATGGCATGGTTGTGGTAGATGGGGCTTGGTGGCGGGGAAAGATAATGCCTCTAGTCATGAGCCCGTTGAGGCCCAAAGGTCTCGCCGCTATCCTAGTACAAGCGGAGTAATCTATCCCCAATTGGTTGGCTATATGAGTCACCATACCCCCATAACCAATTTTCCCGGCTTTCTTATTCTTCAATTTACTCATGGTGGAGGCAAGGAGGGTGGCACAATCGGAGGATCTACCGGTAAGCATACAATAAAGGAGGAAGAGCTCATCGCTCTTAATCTTTTGTGGGGTCTCGGTCCTAGGAAAGAGACACTCGGAAAGAACCCTATGAGCTATCTTCAAGGCTAAGTGGTAGATGAGCTTAGCCTTGGTGTCGGCCGGTTGCCAACGATCTTCACTAGCATATATCATGGCAATCTTCTTCCAAAAATCCTTTGCATACACCCCACTAGGGAACTCATAGTCTTGCTCCATTAGCCTAAAGGACACCGTTCGGTTCATATGGCTATGCTCAAAGGAAGTCACAAACCCCCTTGTGATCTTCTCATAGGCGTCCTCTCTAATAGAGGAGAAGACGATCAATCCAGCTCTATCCAAGAGCCATGTCAAGTCATTCACAACATTGAGCAGCTCAAGCTCCTCTAGGAGAAGGTATCTAGGTCCTATGACCGGCCTCTTCTCAATCCTTTCTAAGGCTCCTAGGTAGTCTTCATGGATAGTTGAGATTCTAGCAGGTGGTGGTGATGGTGGTTCACTAGGGGGAGGTTGGGAAGAGGAGGAACTATCATCGTTTCTCTTCTTGTTCCTGCTAGACTTTCACCTAAACATTTTTCTCAGTAACAGTGAAAATTACGACCTGTTCTTCGTAAACCACGGTCGTGGAACGTACAGAGACCGTGGTTTTGGTCTGTTTTTCTCAAATCACAGCAAATCAACACCAAACTCAGCAATCACTGTCCTAGACTAATTCCAATTCCAATTCTATTCAGTTCTCCTAAATTCTTGCGAAGATATAAAACCAAATTGATAAAGTAGAGAAAAGGGAGAAAAACCTAGGGTTTGGATCTTTCAAATCCAAATTCCTTCTTCAGCGTGGATTGTTCACTCAGTTTGTTGCTTGGATCATGTAGATGATCGAAAATTCTCCACTTTAGGCTCAAGAATGGAACGAATTAGACTCCGAACGAAGAATCGCGGATCTATGAAGGTTGTCGGCGATTCTGGGCGTGGGTTTGGGATTTTTGTGTGTTTTTGTGAAGGAATGTGGTTTATATAGTGCCCGCAAAATTTTTGAAAATCACGGTCACTCGGGCCATTCCATGACCGTGGAAATGTACGGAACCCGTGGTTTTGATGAATTTTGCTAGATTTTGGGGAATTACGGTCACCTATTACTTCCACGACCTTGGTTTAGTGAGTGGAAGTCTCTGTTGTGTGCCAACATCCAAGTTTCATCAATTCCTTCCAACTTTTGCTTCTTTCCTTTTCCGAATCCTTATTCCTACATCCAAAAACATAACATTCCGGGAGGTATCGAGGGAAAAACAAAGCAAAAACAACTATACTAAACTACTCTAAGAAGGGAAATAAAAACATAAGTGCAATACCTTGGGTTGCCTCCCAAGAAGCGCTTGTTTTGGGTCCGTAGCTAGACTGTTCCTGTGCTTATTCGAGGACAATCGGAACGATTTCCTCAACCGGGAGCTCCGGTGAATACTTCTTAAGACGTTGACAATTCACCTTGAAACTTCCACTCTTTTCACCCCATACTTCAACTGCGCCATGGGGGAAAACACGTTTGATTAGGTAAGGTCTAGTCCAATGAAATTTAAGCTTACCTGGAAAGAGATTAAGTCTCGAATTGAAGAGGAGAACTTGATCTCCTTCTTTGAGATCCTTTGGAATGATATGCTTATCATGCCAACGCTTCGCCCTTTCTTTGTAAATCTTGGCGTTTTCATAGGCGTTCAAGCGGAGTTCTTCAAGCTCATTAAGGTCCAAGAGGCACTTCTCGCCTGCTTCCTTCATGCCGAATTTCAACCACTTCACAGCCCAGTAAGCCTTGTGTTATAGCTTAACCGGGAGATGACAAGACATCCCATACACAAGGTTGTATGGTGTTGTACCTATTGGAGTCTTGTATGCAGTCCTATATGCCCATAACGCATCATCCAGTTTCAAAGACCAATCCTTCCTCGTCTTTGAGACCGTCTTCTCAAGGATGCCCTTGATCTCTCTATTCGAAATCTCCACTTGTCCACTTGTTTGTGGATGGTAGGGGGTGGCGATCTTGTGAATCACCTCATACTTAGCTAGTAGAGCTTTGAATCGTCGGGCAATGAAGTGTGAACCTCCGTCACTAATGATGGTCCGTGGTGTCCCAAACCTTGGGAAAATAGTTCTATTAAAGAACTTGACAACAACCATGGCATCATTAGTTGGAGAGGCAATAGCTTCAATCCATCTCGAAACATAATCTACAGCTAGAAGTATGTATTGGTTTCCACAAGATGATGGGAAAGGTCCCATGAAGTCTACTCCCCAAACATCAAAGATTTCCACCTCCTGAATGTTGTTGAGGGGCATCTCGTTTCTCCTAGAGATATTTCCTGTTCTTTGACAAGCATCGCAACAAGAAACAAAGGTTTGCACATCCTTAAATAAGGTAGGTGATATCATGTATTATAGTCTATATTTTGGGACGTGTTTAGACGTTTTATCTTCAATAATATGCATGTATGGATGTATATTATGTGATTATGTTGTTGTTTCATCTACCTTTACGGGAATCGAGGTCTACACCAAGTTTCGTTGTAATTCTAGGTAAAATGGCACATTTTGGATCGAAATGGAGCTAAGGAGCAAATGAGTCATAGGAGCTACATTCTGGAGCTTAAAAGAGAACTCAAGAAGCATGGAATTAATGAAGAAGATTTACTTTGGACAAGATTTAAGAGATTTTACATTCAACTGAGATTCAACTCGGTCAGCTACAGTGTCACCTCGACCGAGGTGATCTTGAGGAGCGTCCTGACCGAGGCGAACACCCTGGCGCGGCGAGATATTTTTTTTTGGCTGAGATCTTTTATTTTTGGAAGGAAGATATCTTATATTTTTGGGCTGGATTTCTGGAAGGAAGATCATATATTTAAGAGATCTATTTTAGAGATAAGATATATTTTATAGGAACTTATCTTTTTAAAATATTATTATCTTTGGAAGATAATTCTTCTATATAAAGGGTTGGATTTTCCACAATTCAGCCATCCTCTTTTCACCCTCTAATCTTTGGATCAACAATATTCTCCCAACTGCAGTTAGGAAGGAAGATTGGAAGTTTAAAGGAAGTTTGAAGATTGAAGGAAGGAAGATCATAGCTTTGTGATAGCTTTTAAGGGGATTTGATTCAGTTATTGAAGCCTTGTTCTTAAGGTTTTTGTGTTCAAATATTCATTCTCTTCCCATATATTTGATGATTACTTTCATGATGATGAGTGGCTAATTTCCTTGTGCGATTCTAGGGTGATTGGTTGAAAGTTGTGGGAAAGACGATGATAGAATAATCTTAATCCCAGTAGGACCCTGAAAGTTCGAGTCTTTAACCTTAACCCTAGAGCATCTTGTTCAGTCGACGAACATCTCGGCCGGGGTGGGACTTGACTGACCGAGGTGACCTTTTCTTATCCGAAACTGAGAGTTAAGTGTTAGAGTCTGCCTAATCCTATTCTTATTACACCTTTCCTGGTTCAATGCAAGCCTAGGATGAGACTTACCCGGTGATTCCTTAGTTTGTTTACCCAAGATCATAAGTGTAGGTAATAAAGGTTTATCCTTTATTGGGGTTTGAGTGTGCCTTCATTCCATCTTTGTCAGTTAGCCTGAAACTTACCCGGTAAAGGTTGATTCTATTCCCTTAGTTGGTGTGTTGGTTTAAGATTATAATTCCTTTCCTTAGTGCCTTGAGACTTACCCGGTAATAGGAGCTTTTGGTTTGGGATTAGTGAGTAGTGAGACTTACCCAGTGATCTATTCACATCTTAGAAACACCTTCCCTATGCAAAATCTCAGCTTTGTCCGCTTATCTTGAGATCTTGAGTTGAAACCACAACTAGATGCTTTAATCCCTAGAATTTGCATATTTCCTTTAATTGACCTTAATATCATCTTTTGATTGCTTTAATCGCTTTTGTGGTTATTAGTTGCATTGGCAACCTATACTTGCTTTGTTTCACCTAAGTCCCTGAGAGCGACACCCCGAAATTCTTGCTTTTACTATAATTGATCCGTACACTGCGGGTTCGCATCCTTGTTTTAAGCATATTTCTTGGGATATAAATTTAAAGCTTGGACACACCATTTGGAGAGAACAAGTTTTTTGGCACCGTTGCTGGGGACTTGGTCTAGACCAAGCCGGTTGCGGTTGTCTTTTGGGGCAATTGCCCCTGTTGCTACTAACCACTCTACTTGAGTGACTTTCACAGGTTCTTTCTTTTAGTATTATGCGAAGAACCCATGCTGGGAAGAAAATCGTTCCTTACGATCCCGAACCAGAAAAGATATACAAAAGACGCTTGAAAGAAGCGAAAATGGCCAACCAAGACAATCACAATCTTGAGGCCGAATTGAAGGAGGTGATGGAATAGTTGCGCCTCAATAGGGAAGAATTGAAACGCGAGAGGGAGCAAACTCGCACCAGAACTGCAGAAATTGAATCAGACATGGCTGAGCTACGAGCCCAAATTCTACATCGACCAGACCCTTGACCGAGGCAGGACCCCGCTCCAGTTGCCCCGGCCGAGATACTTCCACCTCGGATGCCTGTCTGAGATGTTCTTTTTACAGGTATTCCACAGACCATAGGACAGAGGATGGACCCAAACCAGCAAGTGAGGCGTCCAGGAGTCAACCTAGGTGATCCAGCGGAGCATGATTATGAACTTCGACCACAAGTTCTATCCATGATTCGCCAATGCCAGTTTGGAGGTTTAGAGAGGGAGTCTCTGCATCAACATTTACAAAACTATGAGATTTTGATGGAGACCTTGAGACTTTCAAGGCTGGAAAATAATAATTACAAGCAAAGGCCTTTTTACTTTTCTTTGAAGGACAGGGCACTTACTTGGTATCAGTCTCTTCCTCCCGCAAAGATCAATACTTGGGAGGAGATGATGACGGAGTTCTTAACAAAATTCTTTCCCCCCTCCAAAACCGCTGAAATGAGAGGGAAGATCAATGCATTCATCATGAAGGACAAGGTGAGTTTGTCCAATCATGGAAGAGATTTAAGGATGTTCTATTGGATTTCCCACATCATGGGATTCCAAAGATAGAGTTGATGGAGATATATGTCAAGGGATTGGATGGAGCTACCCAATTCAATCTTCAACTACTATCCGCCGGCACATTCATGGACATGCCGATTGATGAAGCTAGGGAGTTCATTGAGAAACAAGCTTTGCACATGGAGAAATACTCCCACCAAGGAGCTGAAAATGGAGTTAAGAGAGTTAATTTCCAGGAAGCTCCATCAAATGACAATCAACTCATCTCCCTCAAAAATGATGTGAAGCACTTGAAGGACCTTTTGGTTGCTCACACCAAAAAGGAAGAGGGAGGATATCAAGGCTCAAGGAACAACAATCATGGTTCCCACAACAACAACTACAACAACAATAGAGGCTCCAACAGCAACAATTGGAGATCCAACAATCAAAATTCGGGTAACCCTTACTCTAATTCCAATTCTAATAATTCCTCTAACCCTTTCTCTTCTTCTTCTACTCCATTGAAGAGCCAAGAGTCTGGATCAAGTTCGTCCCAGCCAGAAAAGAAAGATGCAGTGCTGGAGGCCATCTTGATCAAGCTCAACGCTATGGAGACGTCCATGACTTTATTTTTGAAGGCACAAAAAGCCTTAGAGCAACAATTCTTTAATAAGATGAATGAAGTGCCAAGAGATTCAAGGAAGCTCCCAGCAAGGACAAAGAGCAACCCTAAAGGAAAAATCATGGCAATAACGACGAGAAGTGGACTGAAAACTGTGGATCCAGTGCCTCGGTCGATGCTAGTGCGGACGAAGAACACCTCGGTCCAGGTACAGACGAGGAACACTTCGGTCGAGGTGCCACCCGAGGTGGAGTCTTAGAAAGCGACGGACAAAACTAAAGTTTATGTCCCACCTCCTGCATATAAACCACCACTTCCATTCCCCCAATCAAGGGCTAGAGCACATCTAGACAAGCACTTTGGTAAGTTCCTTGACCTGATGAATAAGTCACATATTAACATCCTTTTCCTTGATGCTATTCTAGGGATGCCCGCATATGGGAAGTTCTTAAAAGAAATTCTATCAAGGAAGAGGAAGCTGGAAGATTTTGGTGAAGTAAGGATGACATCTAAATCCTTGGAGTTCATTCAAATCATGAAGGAGAAGATGCCACCTAAGTTGAGAGATCCCGGCTCATTTTGTATTCCCATTCAAGTTGGGGATATGACTTGTGAGGCATTGTGTGATCTAGGAGCCAGCATGAGCATCATCCCGCTGGAGCTATGTGTGAAGATCAGACTTGGAGAGCCCAAGCCGGTGAAGATAAGATTATACATGGCGGACCGCTCCATTACCCTTCCCGTGGGCATTTTGGAAGATGTTCCGGTTAAGTTAGGTAACTTCTACTTACCTATAGACTTTTTTGTGCTTGATATTCCCGCAGATTATCCAGTTCCTATCATTCTCGGGAGACCATTTCTAGCAACTTTGGGTTGCAATGTGGATTATACGAACGCCAAGTTGAAATTTAACATTGGCGGAGATCAAGTGGAGTTTTCATCTTGTTGCAATGAAAGGGGAGCCGCTGGAGGATGATATCTTCAACATCTACGACGAAGAAGAATCGAGAGAATTGGTGAGCTCTATCCTTATTAATGTTCCACTTGAAAGAGTTATTAGTTTTAGCTTAATGGAGGAAGGTATAGATGCTTCTTGTGATGCAAATATACGGAGCTTAAAGGCACTGGATGAAGATCCAGGAGTTAAGATTGAAAAACTAATCCAGGAGAAGAGAATCTTCAGTTTCGGTCCCAGTTCTAGTACCTCGACCGAGGCACTTTCTGGACCAAGCGAGGTGTTCTTATCTGAAGAACATCTCGGTCACCCACCTCGGGCACCGACCGAGAAAGCAAGCGAGATGCCTTCAATTGAGAATAACAAACTTCTTACTCCCTTTTCTGAAACTCATTCACAGTTGGTGGAGCACTTTCTCCACCAAGCTTCTAATAATAAAGAACCTTGGTATGCTGACATTGTTAATTATCTTGTTTGCCAAGCAATACCGCCCGGATTGACGTACGCTCAAAAGAAGAAATTCTTTAAAGATGTACGCCACTACTGGGATGAACCTCTACTATTTAAGAGAGATCCGGACGGGATGCTTCGAAGATGCATTGCGGAAGATGAAGTCACTAGTGTCATACGGCATTGCCACTCGCTTCCTTGTGGAGGACATGCTAGCGCTCACAAAACATTCGCTAAGGTATTACGTTCCGGTTTCTTTTGGCCTTCATTATTTAAGGATGTGAAGACGTTTGTTGTTTCTTGTGATGCATGCCAAAGAACAGGGAACTTATCTAGAAGGAACGAGATGCCACTCAATAACATCTAGGAGGTTGAGATTTTTTATGGATGGGGAGTTGATTTCATGGGACCTTTCCCATCATCCGGAGGAAACCTCTACATTCTCCTAGTTGTTGACTACATATCTAGATGGGTGGAAGCCATTGCCTCGCCCACTAATAATGCAATGGTGGTTGTGAAGTTCTTCAATCGGACTATCTTCCCCCGTTTCTGGACACCGCATATCATTATTAACGATGGAGGGACACATTTCATCAACCGGAAATTTAAAGCACTTCTATCGAACTATGGGGTAACCCACAAGGTAGCAACCCCTTATCATCTTCAAACTAGTGGACAGGTCGAAATCTCGAATAAAGAAATCAAGGCAATCTTGGAGAAGAACGTTTGTAGGACGAGGAAGGATTGGTCCACGAAGTTGGACGATGCTCTTTGGGCTTACAAGATCGCATTCAAGACTCCCATTGGTACTGTTCGCCCCTAAAGGTGTGTGCAAATAAGCTTTAAATTTATAAAACTAGAATCAAGCAGCGAACCCGTAGTGTACGGATCGACGTAGTTAAGCAAGAATTCCAGAGTATCGAACACAGGGATTTGGGTGGGAACGAACTCGATTGCAGATTATCAAGCAAGTAAATATGGGAGTTTTGCAAATATTGGGAAAACAACAATCCTAAAGATCCAAGTATCCAGCTGTGGTAATCGATTCAAGATATACTTAATGATGTAAAGACAGAGTTGAGATATGCGAAGGTATACTAATGTAAGGTAATCGTACGGTGAAGTTCCAAAAAACCTTATATAACTCACCTACAAGGCACTCTCTATACAGGTTGTTGAGGCTCAATATAGAAAGATTCTAAAGGTGAGAATTAGTGTCAAATACCCAAACTTATAACCCAAGGATCAAGACTAACTTAACCAATTGAGGTTGTGACACTCACAATCGAGGTAGAGGTTGTTGAGGCTTCACTACCACCTAGAAAAGACAAGTCTAAACTAAGTTAAAACAAATCTTTAACTTTGGATTAAAGTAAAAGCAAGTTCGTAGACTTAAGGGAAATTACGGTTAGTTCTTGAGGTTCCACGGCCGTGGACTCAAGAACAGGTCGTAATTTAGGGTTGTCAGCGATTCTCTCTAACTCTCAGGGTCTAATCTGTTTGCGATCGATCTATCATCATCTAAGCCACAACTATCAACCCTTCACCTTAGAATTGTTAAGGGTTTTTAGCCAATAACAGTCATGTTGATATCAATTCAAGAATTAAAAGATAAAAAAGATGAAAACTTTCAAGAACTTTCAATAATCTTCAAATCAATCTCAAAGTCACAAAGAGAACAAGTATTGTCAAAGGATTCAAAGTAAAGCAAACAATCACAACCTTAGGAAAGAAGGGAAAACGGGATGTCAATCCGTTTTCCAAATCAAACCTAAACAAGAAGAGAGATCTTCTTGCAAAATCTTCCGAAAACTTGGTCTTCCACCAATCCGGAGATCTCGACAGCAATCTCCACCAAAAGTGCGAGATTAGGGCAATTCCCAAACACGAACTTAAATCTCCAACGAGATGTCGATGCTTCCAAGCAAGGGCTAAACGAGGTGTAGCCGGCCTATGCGTCGATGAAGCGTCGTATGTAAGCGAGCATGACGGATTCTTGCTTCGTCCGTCTTTTTATAGTGCAGGGCAAAATGTCGGCCCGGCCCAATCTTTAAAAGATCGTGGCTTCAAAGTGTGGCGAAAAGATTCGCCAAGATCACGGTCGTGGAAGTGTTCCACGACCGTAATTTAGAGCGTGGATATAAATACGGTTTGCACCATATGTTCCACGGCCGTGTAATCCACTAGAATGAACTTCAATTTCTGACTCCAAATCCACGGTCGTGGAATTGAACGTGGAACGTGATACGGTCGTATTTTAGAGCGTGGTTTAGGGCAAGAACGTGATTCTTCCCTAACCTCGTGCATTCCTCAAGCTAAAAGTCCAATTTGCTTCCAAAGAATGTCCTCAATCCATGGACATACTCAATCAACTCTCCTTTGCTCGATTTCATTCGGAAATAGCTCCAAATCACCTATAATCAACATAGAACTAGTGTAGACATCCATATCGACAATATAGGTAATCCTAGCTCACATATGCACAAAGTTCAATCAAAGACTATCGATATGAATCAAATACGTTTAGAAAACGTGCCTAAAATATCACAATATTTCATGCTAACAGGTACCACCCCTTATAATTTGGTATATGGGAAGTCTTGCCATCTGCCCGCTGAGTTAGAACACAAGGCTTATTGGACAATCAAATGGTTGAACTTCGATATCAAGGAAGCCGGTGAGAAGCGGCTATTGGACATCAATGAGCTGGAAGAGCTGCGTTTAAACGCTTATGAGAATGTCAAGAACTACAAGGAAAGAACAAAGAAATGGCATGACAAGCGTACCATTCCTAAGGAGTTCAAAGAAGGAGATTTAGTTCTACTCTTCAACTCCCGCCTTCGCCTCTTTCCAGTTGAGATCTAGGGATAAACAAGTGGAAGCTTCAAGGTCAATGGTCATAGACTTAAAAAATACCAACCGGAAGTCCAGGTTGAGGAGATCGCACCACTATATCTGGTTTAGGGATGCCGTACGGTCCAGCTAGCGACCTTAAATCAAGCGCTTCTTGGGAGGCAACCCAAGGTATTGCTTTCTTTTCCCTTTTCTAGTCTAGCTTTAGATAGTTTGCTTTTGCTTTGCTTTGTTTTGATTTTGACGTCCTAGACAAAGACCAGGTACTTTCTAAGGAAAGATTACAACTCAGGAGCAACACTGGAAGGATAGACGTTCGAAAAAAATTGAGAAGACGGAGTTTGACTGAGACACATCTCGGTTGCTGTCACAGCGCCTCGACCGAGATGATTCTTGAGCAACCGAGGCGACTAGGGCTGACAAAGATCCACATCGGTCACACCTCGGTCCAGTCGGGACCACCTCGACCGAGGTGATGACAGATCTAGCGAGGGGTATAAAATGGGAATAGTTTCTCTCTCTTTCCTCCCATCTCTCTCTCGACTGCGGCGCTATAATCACCTCGTTTCCCCATTCTTCGATCGTTTTGTACGATTTTTGCTCCGATCTCGCAAGGAAAGGTTAGAGGATCAGATTGCAAGCAAGAAACTGCAACAAAAATTCCTCCAATCGACTAAATCTGAGGTAAACGTTTGAAAAACCTAACTTTCCTATTCTCGCTGATTTCAGTCGAATTTGGCTTTGGTTGCCATTGGTTTATGTTGACAAAGGCTTAAGTACCCCATAGGAACAATCGGTAGTGATATTGGGGGAAAAGATCTGAAAATCAGAGAGTAGAGATCGAGCAGTTTTTCACCTCGGTCCAGTCGAGCTGTGTCTCGGCCAAGATGATTCTTGAGGCTGTCAGACCGACCGAGGTGACTAGTCAGCAAAAAAAAGAGTTCTCGTTCTGATCGCCAGTTAGTTCTGAGGGATGCCCTAGTGGTTCCTCACCTTCTTCTACTTCCCGACCTTCTATTCCGGTGATTCACGAGCGTCACCGGGCTGATTTTGACCGCATATGCGCGCGCCTTGTGATTGCGCCGCGTTTCTTGGATAATTTCTGCTTTTGATTGCCTCCATGTAGCTGATGATCTGAGGAGGATGGTTTCCATGGTAGGGCTGGAGTAGTTCATGGAGATTAGAGCTCCAGCCTACCTCGAGCCTACACTAGAGTTTGTGAGTTCTGTTACTCACCTGCCTGAGCAGAAAGCCATCAAGTACCGGTTGTTGAACCGGAACTACATCGTTCCCATGGACTAGTGGAGAGATATCTTTGGCTTCCGACCCCTACATTTCCCGACTTCCCTTCTCGAGCCTTAGCTCGACAGTTTTGGGGGCAGATTGCCGATGTTGTCGAGCATGCTAATAGGTGGAGACCTGGAAACTCCAGGGAGCACATCATCTTCCACCTTGCTTTACGACTAGCCCACCGAATCTTCAGTGAGACCCTTTTGGCGCGTACCGAGACGCCCTAGTAGATTGGACAGGGGGAGCTTCTGAGTCTTTTCTATATGGTGACTGGGGGAGTGCTTGATTTTGGGGTCATGCTAGCTGAGGATCTGCACCGGATCAACGCTAAGGGGAAGGGAGATATCTGTTGTGGCGGCCTGGTGACTCATATAGCGACGGTCATGGATCGGGATCTGAGTGCTTGTACGTTGGTGGCGGCTGCAAAGCCGCTAGGACTTCAGGAGATGATCACGAGGAGGATACTAGTTCCTCGTGGACTCACTACACCGTATGTGGCTATGCCTTGGGAGCAGACTGCCCCTTAGGGTATCATGTGGTCCGCTCAATTCTCAGTCTATGATCCTCAGTATTGGTCCACCGCTTGGATACCCTACATAGAGTACGCTAGAGACGTTGTAGCAGCTCAGGTACAGGAGGAGGAGGATGATGGCGGTGCTGCCATGGAGACAGGGACAGATACGGCCGGCCCTAGTGTGCCAGTTGTCGACTTAGACGACGAGGCGACAGAGGAGGAGGAGGCTGCAGCACCATCATGCCCTTCTAGGCGTAAAGTCCGCATGCAAAGGGATCCCATAGCTCATCGACGGATTGACGAGCTGACGGACCAGATGATCGACTCTTACGCCGCCTTGTCCTTGGATATGTTGCACATGAGGGAGAGCCAGCACTACCAGCGCCGGATGATGGAGATACAATTCCAACATACCATGGGTTATCCATTTGATCCATCTCAGTATCCCTTCATCCCATATCCACCACCACCACCAACGGATCAGTATTAGAGCTAGCAGGGATTTCTTTTCCTTATTTATTATGTAGCTCATCTTATGTCCGGTGAGTACTTTGTTTTTAGACTTATTTTGACCCATTGGGACAATGTGTCCCAAGTATGGGGTATTTGGATGTACCTTATTTGACATTATGTGTATGACTTATATGACTTTTTATTTATGATCTTTTTTATACTCTATGTGTTTATCTGAGATTACATGCATGCATACAGGTTATTTGATTGAGAAAAAACGTCAAAAACTAGTCAAGAAAAAAAAATTGACCTCGACCGGGATGATTCTTGTCAAACGAGGTCAAGTACCTCGGTTGACTTAGAACATCTCGACCGAGGCGGTTTAACTGAAAGAGTTTTCGAAACGATTTTTTTTGTGCTTCCTTTCTGGATATGACCACAGTGATGATTTTGTTTGCAGAGTGGTTTTGAAATCTTTATATGTTTGAAAGGTTTTATGATATGTTTAAGTTGCTAAATGCTTTGTATGAAATTTTTGCCATGTTTAATACTTTATTTTTATCAAAATTATGTTGAATTAGAACATCTCGACCGAGGCGGTTTAACTGAAAGAGTTTTCGAAATGATTTTTTTTGTGCTTCCTTTCTGGATATGACCACAGTGATGATTTTGTTTGTAGAGTGGTTTTGAAATCTATATATGTTTGAAAGGTTTTATGATATGTTTAAGTTGCTAAATGCTTTGTATGAAATTTTTGCCATGTTTAATACTTTATTTTTATCAAAATTATGTTGAATTTGAAGGTTGACACCACATGATGAGTTCTATCACTTTCTTCGTAGGATGATTAAGGCAATTCATTCTCTTTTCTTCTTCTTCTTGATCATGCTTAGCCCCTCATATACATATTTGCCTCCCTTTACCTATCCGGGAATTTGGAAGCAAGCAAGTGAAAAGCAAGTGAAAGTGAAGTTGAGATGTTGGCTGGAAGTTTAGAAAGAAACAAATAGGTTTGGGGAAGTCAATCATGATGATGAGTAACTCGGCACCATTCACATAGCCGGTGTTTGTGTCTTGACAAAGTCGGATTGAGCGATATTCCTAACGGGTCATGGTATGTGCATCAAGGGTTTGAAGCATCTCGAGAAATTGATGATTGCTGATATCCTAGGCTTCGGTTATTGTGCACCTCTATCCATGCATCCCAAAAAGTAAAAAGTAAATAAGCAAAGCTTATAGGTGGAAGATGTTGAAGTTCGAAGCAAGTGAAGTGAAGGTCCTTTTCCCGGATTCTAGCACCACATTCCCTATATACATCCCACCCTCACACGTTTCTTGACCTTCTCTTGAAAAG
Source organism: Fagopyrum homotropicum (assembly GCA_033239125.1). Lineage (NCBI taxonomy): Eukaryota > Viridiplantae > Streptophyta > Magnoliopsida > Caryophyllales > Polygonaceae > Fagopyrum > Fagopyrum homotropicum. Next base: position 31,609,969 of record BSWB01000002.1, on the reverse strand, counting down.
CCCTTGAGACCTCGAGCTTGTTGATTGACTTGGTGGTTTAAACTAGACTATACATGATTAATTTCGATAATTATGATTTATTATGCATTCTATGATTTTATGCAAAGATGAACAATTTTCCTATATTTATAAAATGTTTTGATCATGTTTTGATTTTAAACACCATGAAGCATTCTCTTAGAGTAATCTATGAGTGGAGCACACCACCAAAATGTTTTGAAATATTTTTCATTGATCTTTATGACCTATAATCCATTCTATCTTGTACTTAAGATTTGGAACTTGCTTGGGGACAAGCAAGGGACAAGTATGGGGTATTGTGATAGCATGTATTATAGTCTATATTTTGGGACTTGTTTAGACGTTTTATCTTCAATAATCTGCATGTTTGGATGTATATAATGTGATTATGTTGTTGTTTCATCTACATTAACGGGAATCGAGGTCTACACCAAGTTTCGTTGTAATCATAGGTCAAATGGCACATTTTGGATCGAAATGGAGCTAAGGAGCAAAGGAGTCATAGGAGCTACATTCTGGAGCTTAAAAGAGAACTCAAGAAGCATGGAATTAATGAAGAAGATTTACTTTGGACCAGATTTAAGAAATTTCACATTCAGCTGCGATTCACCTCGGTCAGCTACAGTGTCACCTCGACCGAGGTGATCTTGAGGAGCTTCCCGACCGAGGCGAACACCCTGGCGCGGCGAGATATATTTTTTTTGGCTGAGATCTTTTATTTTTGGAAGCAAGATATCTTATATTTTTGGGCTGGATTTTTGGAAGGAAGATCATATATTTAGGAGATCTATTTTAGAGATAAGATATACTTTATAGGAAATTATCTTTTTAAGATATTATTATCTTTGGAAGATAATTCTCCTATATAAAGGGTTGGATTTTCCACAATTCAGCTATCCTCTTTTCACCCTCCAATCATTGGATCAACAATATTCTCCCAACTACAGTTAGGAAGGAAGATTGGAAGTTTGAAGGAAGTTTGAAGATTGAAGTAAGGAAGATCATAGCTTTGTGATAGCTTTTAAGGGGATTTGTAAGAATTTCTTAGATTCCCTTTGGTTTGTTGTCTTTATTGGATTTGTGATCCAAAGAACGCTGATTTGTTTGATATTTGATTCAATTATTGAAGCCTTGTTCTTAAGGTTTTTGTGTTCAAATATTCATTCTCTTCCCATATATTTGATTATTGCTTTCATGATGGTGAGTGGCTAATTTCCTTGTGCGATTCTAGGGTGATTGGCTGAAAGTTGTGGGAAAGACGATGATAGAATAATCTTAATCCCACTAGGACCCTGAAAGTTCGAGTCTTTAACCTTAACCATAGAGCATCTCGTTCAGTCGACGAACATCTCGGCCGTGGTGGGACTTGACTGACCGAGGTGACCTTTTCTGATCTGAAACTGAGAGTTAAGTGTTAGAGTTTGCCTAATCCTATTCTTATTGCACCTTTCCTGGTTCAATGCAAGCCTAGGATGAGACTTACCCGGTGATTCCTTAGTTTGATTACCCAAGATCATAAGTGTAGGTAATAAAGGTTTATCCTTTATTGGGGTTTGAGTGTGCCTTCATTCCATCTTTGTGAGTTAGCCTGAGACTTACCCGGTAAAGGTTGATTTTATTCCCTTAGTTGGTGTGTTGGTTTGAGATCATAATTTCTTTCCTTAGTGCCTTTAGACTTACCCGGTAATAGGAACTTTTGGTTTGGGGTTAGTAAGTAGTGAGACTTACCCGGTGATCTATTCACATCTTAGAAACACCTTCCATATGCAAAATCTCAGCTTTGTCCGCTTATCTTGAGATCTTGAGTTGGAAGCACAACTAGATGCTTTAATCCCTAGAATTTGCATATTTCCTTTAATTGTCCTTATTATCATCTTTTGATTGCTTTAATCGCTTTTGTGGTTATTAGTTGCATTGAAAACCTATACTTGCTTTATTTCACCTAAGTCCTTGAGATCGACACCCCGGAATTCTTGCTTTTATTATAATTGATCCGTACACTGCGGGTTCGCATCCTTATTTTAAGCATACTTCTTGGGATATAAATTTAAAGCTTGCACACACCATTTGGAGCGAACAGTAGGCCAAAAGAATCCAGATTGTAATACCTTAGCGCTAGTTTTATTGGAACTAGCGTGTCCTCCACAAGGTAGTGAATGACAATGACGAATGACACTTTGCATTTCGTCTTCCGGCACACATCTCCTAATGATGTCGTCGGGACATCTCTTGAAGAGTAGAGGTTCATTCCAAAACTATTGCCGGACATCCCTAAAGAACTTCTTCTTTTGTGCGTAGGATAATCCGGGAGGTATTTCCTGACAAACCAAGTAATTTACAAAATCAGCAAACCAATGTTCGTTACCTCTAGATATCTTGTCGATGCACTCCTCTATGATGTGTAAGTGCTCATCTGGAAAGGAGTCATCTATGGGTAGATCGTCGTCAATAATGGGTGGTAGACGACTCAAATGATCTGCAACAGAATTTTCCGATCCTTTCTTGTCACGGATCTCTAGATCGAATTCTTGTAGGAGAAGAATCCATCTAATCAGCCTCGGTTTCGCATCCTTCTTGGCAAGTAAATACCGGATCGCAGAATGGTCTGTGTATACAATCACCTTTGCACCTACAAGATAAGAACGAAACTTTTCAAAGGCATATACAATAGCTAAGAATTCCTTTTCAGTTGTGGCGTAGTTGAGTTGCGCTTCATTTAACGTCTTGCTAGCATAATAGATAGCATGGGCTCGGCCCTCCTTCTTTTGTCCTAGCACAGCTCCAACAGCTACATCACTTGCATCACACATAACCTCGAACGGGAGATTCCAGTCCGGAGGTTGGATGATCGGGGCTGAGAAGAGAGCTTCCCAGATCTTATAGAAAGCATCTAGATAATCCTGCAAAAAATCAAAAACTTCATCCTTCATCAAAAGATTAGTTAGCGGTTTCGATATCTTAGAAAAGTCTTTGATAAAACGTTTATAAAATCCAGCATGTCCTAGAAAACTTCTTATCCCCTTCACCGAAGATGGAGGAGGAAGTTTCTCTATGGTCTCTATCTTAGCCTTATCTATCTCAATCCCTCTACTAGAGATTAGGTGTCCTAGCACAATTGCTTCCTTAACCATGAATTGACACTTCTCCCAATTAAGAACTAGGTTAGTGTCTTCACACCTTTGCAACACAAGAGAAAGGTTAGAAATACAATTATCGAATGAGAAACCATAAACAGAAAAATCGTCCATAAAAACCTCCATTATTTCCTCAATGTACTCCGAGAAGATGGCCATCATGCACCTTTGAAAGGTGGATGGGGCGTTGCAAAGCCCGAATGGCATCCTCCTATAGGCAAACGTCCCTCATGGGCACGTGAATGTGGTCTTCTCTTGATCATCCGGATGGATCGGAATCTGGAAGAAACCACTATAACCGTCAAGATAGCAAAAATAGAAGTGTTGTGCTAACCTTTCAAGCATTTGATCAATGAATGGTAGCGGGAAGTGATCCTTCCTAGTTGCATTGTTCAGCTTGCGGTAATCAATGCACATCCTTCATCCCGTCACGGTTCTTGTAGGAATGAGCTCATTGTTCTTGTTAGTGATAACCGTCATTCCTCCTTTCTTCGGGACAACTTGAACAGGGCTCACCCACTTCTATCGGAGATAGGATAGATGATATCTGCGTCAAGTAACTTAAGAATTTCCTTCTTAACAACCTCCTTCATGATCGGATTTAACCGTCTTTGAGGTTGTCGTGAAGGCTTAAAATCTTCCTCCATTAGAATCTTGTGCATGCATAATGATGGTTTAATTCCTACAAGATCATCTATGGTATAACCTAAGGCTTTGCTATGTTTCCTTAGAACAGCCATTAGTTTCTCATGTTCATCTTCACTTAATTCGGAACTAACAATTACGGGAAAAGTAGAATAAGTTCTAAGAAATGCATACCGAAGATGTGTGGGAAGTGGCTTCAATTCCATAGCTATTGATGCCTTTGATGAGTCTTGAGATGTGTCCGACGCTTCCTTAGAAGTCTCTAAGGGTGTAGGAGTGATTGAAGAAGACTCAAGAGCATTTGTGGAAAGAACGGAGTTGTTCTCAGAATTTCCCAAAATTACGGCACCACTGTTACTTCCACGGCCGTGGTTTAGGGCGTGGAAATCAATTACGGCACCACTGGTGGTTCCACGGCCATGGTTTTGGCCGTGTAACTTATTGTTGCTCTCAAAATAGTTGGTTACGGTCATCTTGGTTGAAACCACGGCCGTGGAATAGCACGGCTGACCGTGGTTTCTCACATTTTCTGAGCCATCATAGAGTTTTTCAAACTCTTCCTCTTGCACTTCCTTTAGCTCCTCCAAGGCTTCAATCTCCTCATTGCAATCCTCTTCTTCTCTCTTTTCCATGATGCTCATGGTTATGACCTTTTGCAATGGATCTTTGAATAGAATCGAGCACACTTCCTCTCTAGACGCTTCCTCGTCATAGATATTGAACATGTCCTCTCCAAGAGCTGGTTCTTTCACCAAAGTTGAGAGAACAAACTCAACCTTCTCTTCACCTATGTCGAAAGCCAATTAGCATTCTTGCAATCCACTATACAACCGGATGTTGCAAGAAACGGTCTTCCGAGTATGATCGGAACCGGACAATCTGCAAGAATGTCAAGCACAAGAAAATCAATTGGAATGTAAAACTTACCGAGCTTGACTAGGACATCTTCAATGATACCGACGGAACGAGTTATGGATCGATCCTCCATGTATAACGTCATCTTCACCGGTTTAGGTTCACCTAAACCGATCTTCCTACATAAAGCAAGCGGAATGATGCTTACGCTTGCTCCCAAGTCACAAAGGGCGTCACATGTGACTTCTCCTACTCCAATTGGAATGCAAAATGACCCCGGGTCTCTTAGATTTGGGGGCATCTTTTCAGTCATTGTTTTGATGAGCTCCGAAGATTCCGAACTCATCTTGACTTCTCCAAAGTCTTCTAGCTTCCTCTTGTTAGAGAGGAGCTCTTTCAAGAACTTCCCATAAGCGGGTATACCTACAATTGCATCAATGAAAGGTATATTAATATGCAGTTTGCTCATGAGTTCAATGAACTTACCGAATTGCTTGTCTAGACGCGCTCTTGCTCTAGACTGCGGGAATGGTAAAGGAGGTTTGTAAGCTGGAGGGGGAACATAGACATCTTCCTTCTCCTTCTCCTTATCTTTCCCTTTCTCAACTGGGACTTCCACAAACTTGGGTTACGGGTCGGTGGTTGTTACGCCACTCCTAGTGATGACAACCATCACCCTTCCCTTTGGGTTGTCCTACGTCTTCCTGGGAAGCTTTTCTTGATCTCTAGGAACTTCACCGGCCTTGCTGAACATATGGTTTTCTAAAGCTTTGTGAGCTTTATCAACCAAGGTTATGTAACTCTCCAACCCTTGGAGCTTTCCTAAGATCGTCTCCAACATAGGATCGGGCTTCTCCTTCTCCTTATTGTTCGAACCATTTGATGTTTGCCCCTGGCTTTTCAAAGGGGTAGAAGAAGAGGGAGATGTTAGTGAATTTCCAGAATTTGGATAGGAATTACCGGAATTTTGTTGTTGTTTGGAACGCCAATTGTTGTTGGAATTTCGGTTATTGTTGTTATTCCAATTGTTGTTCCAAGTGTTGTTCTGGTTGTTGTTCCTATTCCCTTGGTGGTGGTTGTTGTTGTTGTTGTTGTTGTTGTTGTTTCCTAAGTAGCCAACATCTTGCTCCTTTGGCTTTTGAAGGCCAGCTCTAATGATTTCCTTCAACTCCTTGATTTCGGTGTTGAGGGAGAATATTTGAGTTTGTGCAGCTTGTGTTAGCTTGACTCCCGGATCTACCTTCCGGTGGGAATACTTCTCAATCACTTGGGCTTTCTTCTCATTGAAGTCCCAAGCGTCATCCTCTCTCATATCCATGAATGTAGCACAAGAGAGAGATTGGAGGTTGAATTGTGTGTCCACATGCAACCCCTTGTAGTAAATCTCCAATAGCTCCAGCTTTGAAATGCCATGGTGTAGGCAATCCAATAAGAGGTCCTGAAATCTTTTCCATGATTGAAACAAACTTTCGTTAGATTTCATAGAAAATGCATTAATTTTACCTCTCAATTCCGCCGTCTTGGATGGCGGAAAGAACTTGGTGAGGAATTCCGAAGATTGATCCTCCCATGTGTTAAGCCTTCCAGTTGGAAGAGCTTGATACCAAGCCAAAGCTTTGTCCTTCAAAGAGAAGAAGAATGGCTTGATCTTGTAGTTGTTGTTGGTAGCCCTTTTCGGCTTCAATGTCTCCATGAGAATCTCAAAATTCTGTAAATGTTGGTGTGGAGATTCAGCACTAGTTCCACCAAATTGGCTTTGGCGAACCATGGTGACAACTTGCGGGATAAAACTGAATTCCTGGATATCCTCAGCTCCGAAATTCACACCTAGACGGCGTGGTTGCTGAATTGGATCCATCCTTTGCCCAAGAGTCCGTGGTTCATCCCCTCCATTAGCAACTCTCACATCTCCCACGGGAATGCGAGGAACAACCGGGGGTCGTGGGTCGTTACGGACGGGATGGATCACCGGATCAATGTCCTCTAGTTCCGGCATATCATCATCCTCATCATCGGATGATTCAGCTCCAATAGACTTAGTTGGTTTCTTGACCTTCTTCTTCTTCTTAGCATCATTCAGCTCCAACTTCATGTCCAGCATCATAGCCTTGAGTTCATCAATTTGGATATGATGACTCGTTAATTCGTCCAAACGAGCTTTCTCACTCAACTTAAGTTGAAGTTGAGCTTCATCCAACTCCGATTGGATGTTTCTCTCGTTGTTTTCAGCCATCTTTTTCTCCTTCAACTATCTTCTCAAAGTTTTCTCAAGTTCTGGATCAAAAGGAACTAGATCTTTGGTGGATCTAGTCTTTTGCATATTGACCGAATGTATTTCTATGGTCGTCTATACCCAATCAAAAGTAAATCCCGACTTAGCACTAAGAACATGTATAGTGATTAAGTAAGGGTCGAACCCAAGAGAGTTAAGGTGTTTTAGATGCAATTATCGATTATAATGACAAGTGACACAAGGGGGGGAGGTTTGGTTTAATTGATGCACAAAAACTTATGAGAACGATTAATGCGACAAGTAAGACAATAATGGATGAATCTACACTAGGTTGATTCTAAGCATGCAATTGCTACTTTGGTGAGTTTCTTTTACAAGTTTCCAAGTAATCTCCCGTCTCGATCGTATATATGTGTTGAGCCAACCGGCATCAACACAACTTAACCTATTAAAGTTCTGTAAACCTACAAGAACAAATAACAGGTTAGCTTTCAAACAAAGACTAAGGGATATAAAGAGAAGATTAAAACCGTTAAACTTATCTTTATATTTGTGTTCCTTTTCTTTAAGTAATCACAACCCGTTATTACTTAAAGTTGCTACTAGATTAAAGGCCCGAACCCGGAACCTATTAATCCTAGTTGTTTGCATGCACTTTAGAGCCTAAGGTGATCAATCTCAAGCAATAGTAAACATGCAATTAGACAATGGAGATCAAGGAAACACAAAGTATTACTGAATGAAAACTTAGATTAAAAAGAACATACAACCAAGGTAACAATGCAGCTTCAAACCAACCCAATCTAGCAAGGGAGTTAGCAACTCATTACAATGGAAAACTCAAGTCTAAAATGGATTTTGTGAGGAAAAGCATGGATGATTCTAGCAATCAGCCATGGACTATTTATACTACCAAAAGACACTTAATTAGGAGTAAATAGCCGGCCTAAAACAGCCACCTTAAATGCCATAAAGGTGGTGTAAACAGCCAGAGTAAAGTTCTGGCGTTAAACCGCAGGGGCGGCCTTTAGGAACCGCAGGGGCGGTTTAGGCAGAATCGGTTGATCTTCTTCAGGGCCGCTGGGGCGGCTAGACAATTCCGTTAGGGCGGATCTTTAATGCACTTCAACGCCTGACCTTTCGCCTTCCTGACGTTTCTGATGTCAAGCCGCCGGGGCGTCCCTATGTCGACGTAGGGGCGTCGACACAGCCTCTTCATCTTCCAGCTCCCTTGTTGGGGCGCAGGCAGGGGTGCAGTGGGAGACGCAGGGGAGCTGGTCTTCATATCTTCAGGGCAGGTCACCGCAGGGGCGCCAAGGAGTGGCGCAGGGGCGGTGACACACTTCATGGCCGGCGCTAGTGAAGGCGCAGGGAGCGTTCCAGTGGAAATGTCATCCGTAGGGGCGGCTGCAAGGACCCGCAGGGGCGGTGAGGCAACAGAAGCTTTGCTTCGTGATCGATCTTCACTCCTAAGTGCTTATAACTCCTTCTTTAGCTTCTTTTGATCTTCTTCTTCTAGACCAAGGAGTTAGTAGCATAAACCCACACTAATGCAATAAAAAGACTCTAAAAACTACCCTTAACGATAGTGATTCCATCACCTATCACATATACCTAAAGAATCTGCAAAATCACTCACAAAGAGATATCAAATAACAAGAGCAAAGCTCCCAAGCTCGACAACCGAAAACCGGAATTGGTTTACACCAAATCCCCGGCAACGGCGCCAAAAACTTGTTCGCCCCTAAACGTGCGTGCAAATAAGTTTTAATTATAAAACTAGAACAAAAGCAAGCGAACCCGCAGTGTACCGATCGGCGTAGATAAGCAAGTATTCCAGAGTATCGAACTCAGGGATTTGGTGAAACAAAATCAGTTTCAAGTAATCGAACAAGTAAAAGTATAAAAGCTTTATAAATATTGGGGAAAATAGCAACCCTAAAGATCCAGGTGTCTAATTGTAGCAATCGATTCAAGATATTCTATAGATTTAAAGACAGAATTGAGGTTGCAAAGTTATAACTAATGTAAGGTTGAGTACGGTGAAGTTCCAAAACCTTATATATCTAACCCAAAGACTCTCTCTATAAAGGTTATTGAGGTTGTAGTATAGAAAGGATCTAAGGACAAGAATTAATCTCAAATACCCATGCCCAAACCCAAGGAATCAAAGATAAACTAAAACGGTTAAGGTTGTGACACTCGAAACCGAAATAGAGGATGTTGAGTCTCACTACTACCTAGGAAAGGCAAGACAAGGCTAGGTTAAAGAAAATCTTTAACTTTGGATTAAAGCAAAAGAAAAAGTCGTAAATAGAGAAAATCACGGGTAGATCTTGAGATTCCACGGCCGTGGAACTCAAGAACAGATCGTGGTTTAGGGTGTCAACGATGTTTCTCACACTCTCAGGGTCCAATCAAGTTATGATCGATCTATCATTATCTAAGCCACAACTATCAAACCTTCACCTTAGAATTGCTAAAGGGTTTTAGCCAATAATCATCATTATGATATCAATAATCTAATTAAGAAGAATAAAAGATGGAAACCCTCTAAAACTCAATAATAACTCAAAGTCAATCTCGAAATCCAAACCAAAAGTAGTATGTTTATGAATTCAGCAAGCAGGAATAGAAATCCTCACAATGATCTAGAGAAGTCACAAAGAACGGGATGTCAATCCGTTCTCAAATGAAAACTCTAGAATATCCAAAGTACATAATCTCCGAAATTACGCTTCACGAATATTCAATCCTCAAGGTCGGAATAAAACCCTAAGGCCGTCTCCAAAGCTCTCAAGCAAAACTGAAAGCAAGGTCTAAGCCGGGATAAGCGAGGATCCCGAAAACTCCTTTCTCAAGCCTTTTTATAGGGAGAATTAGGGTTACGAGAAAGCCCAATGTTGTGGCTGACGTGGCAGATATGACACGTCACAAGATCACCAAAATCACGGCCATGAACAACTTTCCATGACCGTGGTTTAAAGTGTGGAACTTGATTACGGTACAATATGATTTCCACGGCCGTTGTTTAGGCCGTGTAACTCTCTGTTGTGTTCCAAAATCACTTCCACGATCGTGTTTCCAGATCCACGGCCGTGGTTTAGAACGTGGTTTAGAACGTGGTTCTTCAAATGACTTCTCCACGACCGTAATCCAGGGCGTGGTTCCTCAAATCCTTGGTTGTTGCCTTTGTTTCGTGACATCCTTCATCCATGCTCCTTCCTTAGCCTCTCCAATGCATCTCCTTGCCATCAAGCATGGTCACACACTCCTTTCCTTCCTCATTTTTCTCCAATCTAACCCTTTATTCACCTAAAAACAAAACGAAGCTAGTGTAGATCTCTATATCGACAAAGTGGGTGAACTAGCTTACAATTGCTTCAATCTCATATCTAAGAACACAATAAAGAGGGGAAAATAACTAAAACAAGTGCCTAAAATATAGTCATATTTCATGCTAACAGAAACGAGGTGTCCCAGCACAATTCCTTCATTAACCATAAAGTGACACTTCTCCCAATTCAAAACGAGATTAGTGTCTTCACATCGTTGTAGCACTAGAGAAAGGTTAGATAAGTAATTATCAAAAGAGGAACCATATACTGAAAAGTCATCCATAAATACCTCGATGATCTCCTCTATGTATTCGGAAAAGATAGCCATCATACACCGATGAAAGGTAGCGGGTGCATTATATAATCCAAATGGCATTCTCCTATAAGCGAATGTCCCCCATGGACAAGTGAAAGTGATCTTCTCTTGATCATCTGGATGGATAGGAATCTGAAAGAAGCTACTATAATCATCTAAATAGCAGAAATGGGAATGTTGAGCTAACCGTTCAAGCATTTGGTCGATGAAGGGAAGTGGAAAATGGTCCTTCCGAGTGGCCACGTTCAGCTTCCTGTAATCGATGCACACCCTCCAGCCCGTAACGGTCCTAGTTGGAATCAACTTGTTGTTCTTATTCGTCACAACGGTCATCCCTCCTTTCTTCGGAACTACATGCACTGGGCTCACCCACTTGCTATCCGAGATAGGAAATATGATACTTGCATCCAACAATTTAAGAATCTCCTTCTTCACAACCTCTTTCATGATCAGATTTAACCGTCTTTGAGGTTCCCGTGAAGTCTTATGATCGTCTTCCATTAGTATTCTATGCATGCAGAAAAAAGGCTTAATACCTATAAGATCATCAATAGTATATCCCACAGCCATTTGATGTTTTCTCAGGACATGCATCAGTTTAGACAATTAAGTTTTGGAAAGGGAAACGCTTACAATAACGGGATATGTAGAATCCAGTCCAAGGAAAACATACCTCAAGTGACTTGGAAGCGGCTTAAACTCCACAACTGGGGGTGCTTTCTGAGGGGGATTCTTGCTTTGTCCTTCCAGTAGAGTAGGCTTAGATCGAAGAGCTGGACTCTCAGAAGTCTCAGTTGACATCATCTCACTTGCGACCTCGGTCGAGGTCCAAAGTGGGTGACCGAGATGTTCTTCAGATAAGAACACCTCGCTTGGTCCAGAATGTACCTCGGTCGAGGTACTGGAACTGGGACCGAATCTTGAATTTCTCCTCTCCTGGATTAGCTTCTCAATCTTAGCTCCTGGATCTGCTTTCAGTGCCTTTAAGCTCCGTATATCTGCATCACAAGAAACATATATACCTTCCTCCATTAAGCTAAAACTAATAACTCTTTCAAGAGGGTCATTAATAAGGATAGAGCTCACCAATTCTCTTGATTCTTCTTCATCATAGATGTTGAAGATATCATCCTCCAACGGCTCTTCTTTCATTGCAGCAAACAATGCAAACTCCACTTGATCACCGCCAATGTTGAATTTCAACTTGGCATTCTTACAATCTACATTGTAACCCGAAGTTGCTAGAAATGGTCTCCCGAGAATGATAGGAACGGGATAATCTGCGGGTATATCAAGTACAACAAAGTCTATAGGTAAATAGAAGTTACCTAACTTAACGGGAACGTCTTCCAAAATGCCCACGGGATGGGTAATGGAGCGATCCGCCATGTATAACCTTATCTTCACCGGCTTGGGCTCTCCAAGTCCGATCTTCACACATAGCTCCAGCGGAATGATGCTCACGCTGGCTCCTAGATCACACAATGCCTCACAAGTCACATCCGCAACTTGAATGGGAATGCAAAATGAGTCGGGATCTCTCAACTTGGGTGGCATCTTCTCCTTCATGATTTGAATGAGCTCCGAGGATTTAGATGTCATCCTTACTTCTCCAAAGTCTTCTAGTTTCCTCTTCCTTGATAGAATCTCTTTCAAGAACTTATCGTAGGCGGGCATCCCTAGAATAGCATCAAGGAAAGGGATGTTAATGTGTAGTTTATTCATCAAGTCAAGGAACTTACCAAAATGCTTGTCTAGATGTGCTATGGCCCTTGACTGAGGGAATGGAAGTGGTGGTTTATAAGCAGGAGGTGGGACATAAACTTCAGATTTGTCCTTAGCTTTCTGGGACTCCACCTCGGGTGGCATCTCGGCCGAAGTGTTCCTCGTCTGTACCTTGACCGAGGTGTCCTTCGTCTGCACTAGCACTGACCGAGGTACTGGATTTGCAGTTTTCAATCCACTTCTCGTCGTTATTGCCATGATCTGTCCCTTGGGGTTCCTCTCTGTCCTTGCTGGGAGCTTCTCTGGATCTCTTGGCGCTTCATTCGCCTTATTAAAGAATTGTTGCTCTAAGGCCTTTTGTGCCTTTGAAAATGAGATCATAGACGTCTCCATAGCGTTGAGCTTTATCAAGATGGCCTCCAGCACTGCATCTTTCTTCTCTGGCTGGGACGAACTTGATTCAGGCTTCTGGCTCTTCAATGGAGTAGAAGAAGAAGAAGAGGGGTTAAAAGAATTATTAGAATTAGAATCGGAATAAGGGTTATCCGGATTTTGTTGATTAGATCTCCAATTGTTGATGTTGGAGCCTCTATTGTTGTTGTAATTGTTGTTCCGGGACCCTTGATATCCTCCATCTTCCTTCTTCATGTGAGCCACCAAAAGGTCCTTCAATTGCTTCACATCGTTCTTAAGGAAAATGAGTTGATTGTCATTTGATGTAGTGTCCTGGAAATTGACTCTCTTAACTCCATTTTTTGCTCCTTGATGGGAGTATTTCTCCATATGCAAAGCCTGCTTCTCAATGAACTCCCAAGCTTTGTTTATCAGCATATCCATGAATGTGCCGGCGGAAAGTAGTTGAAGATTGAATTGAGTACCTTGTTAGCATGAAATATTGTCATATTTTAGGCACGTTTTCTAAGTGTATTTCATCTATATTAGTATTTATTGATAAAGCATGGAAGCAATTGTGAGTTAGTTATCTATTTTGTCGATATAGAGGTCTACATAAACTTTGTGTTGATTGTAGGCGATTAAGAGCTAATTCCGAACGGATTGAGAGAGAATGGAGATAGATTGAGTATGTCCATGGATTGAGGACATCACTAGGAGCTAAGGATGATGCTAGGATGAGGAATGACACAAAAACAAAGGAAATTACGAGCTATGTACATTCCACGCTCTAAAGTACGACCGTATTAGAGTCCACGCTCTAATCCACGGCCGTGGAACCTTGGCAAGACGAGCGTGATGCATTCCAGCAACTTACACGGTCGTGGAGAGTTGTGACAAACCGTGATCCAACTCCACGCTCTAAATTACGGGCGTGAACCCTTCCACGACCGTGATCTTGACGATCTTTTACGCAATATTTTAAGCCACGATCTTCTACGCACATGGGCCGAAGACGCATTTTATTTGGGCCTATATAAGGACGGAAGGAAGGAGATTCCGTCACCTCTGCTTACCCTGATTTACGCTTTCGCTTAGATCGCCGTTGAGAGGATTGCGCTTTGCCCTATTGAGATTTCCGGATTGACGGAAAGTTGGAGAAGGAGTGAAGATTTGGAAGATTGTTCGTAAGGAGATTTCATACTTTGTTCCTAGGTTTGATTAGAAGACGGATTGACATCCCGTTCTTCATTCTTATCTAGAATAATTACTTGTTTGTGTTCATTCCAAATCTGAGTTGCATTATCATTGATATTTGTGGATTTGAGACTGGTTTGAAGGTTATTGAAGGTTTTCGGAAGTTTTCATCTTTCATTCTTTTAAATCTTGAATTTGATATCAATATGACTGTTGTTGGCTAAAACCCTTTAGCAATTCTAAGGTGAAGGGTTGATAGTTGTGGCTTAGATGATGATAGATCGATCGTAAACAGATTGGACCCTGAGAGTTAGAGAGAATCACCGACGAACCTAATCCACGGTCTGTTCTTGAGCTTCCACGGCCGTGGAACTCAAGAACTACCCGTAATTTTGTGTCAGTTACGAACCTTGCTTTTACTTTAATCTAAAGTTAAAGATTTTGCTTTAATTTAGTCTTGGCTTGCCTTTTCTAAGTGGTAGTGAAGCCTCAACAACCTCTACCCCGATTTCGAGTGTCACAACCTTAATCGGTTTAGCTAGTCTTGATCCTTGGGTTACAAGTTTGGGTATTTGACGTTAATATTTACCTTTAGAATCTTTCTATACTGAAGTCTCAACAACCTTTATAGAGAGTGTCTCTAGGTGAATCATATAAGGTCTTGGAACTTCACCGTACATTGCCTTACATTCGTATACCTTTGCATATCTCAACTCTGTCTTTATACCTTTAGTATATCTTGAATCGATCGCCACAGCTGGATTCCTGGATCTTTAGGATTGTTGTTTTCCCAATAATTTACAAAGCTCATATATTTACTTGCTTGATAACTCGTAATTGGATTTAACCCCCCAAATCCCTGTGTTCGATACTCTGGAATTCTTGCTTAACTATATCGATACGTACACTGCGGGTTCGTTTGCTTGATTTCTAGTTTTATAATTAAAACTTATTTACACGCTAAGTGGCGAACAAGTTTTTGGCGCCGTTGCCGGGGATTTGGTTTAGGCCGAATTCGGTTATCGGTTGTCAAGATTGGGAGCTTCTCCCTTATTATTTGATACCTTTTCAAGTGTATGCGCAGGTCTAGGAATAACGAAGACCTCTTACCTCTTGATCAAGAGCTTGAGAGGACTTTGAGGAGAAAGCGTAAGGAAAGAAAAATGGCTGAAGAAAGAGAACGTGATCTCCAATCGGAGTTAGCGGAAAAGGAAGCTCAACTCCAATGGAGTAAGAAGACTCGTAGGGAAGAAACGGATCGTCATCAAATGAAGGTTGATGATCTAACGGATATGATGTTCCAAATGAGGCTGGAAATAAACAACCTCAAGGAGAAAAAGAAAAGGAGGAGACCGGGAAGATTGGTTAGAGCCAACTCATCCAATGAGGATAGCGACTCCTCCATGCCACCACTAGAGGAAATTGATCCAACGATCAATGTGAATCCATTCTATCCACGGCCAGCTGCAAATCGCCGTGTTCCACCTAGGAATACGAGGGTCGAACGTGTAGAAGAGGAGCCAAGAACTCTTGGTCAAAGGATGGATCCAACGCAGCAACCACACCGTTTAGGTGTGAACTTTGATGTTGACGATGCACAAGGGTTTAGCTTCAACCCTCAAGTTATTACCATTGTTCGCCAAAATCAATTTGGTGGAACAAGTGCTGAATCTCCACATCAACATCTACAAAACTTTGAGATTATGATGGAGACAATGAAGCCTAAGAACGCAACTATCAACAGCTACAAACTCAAGCCTTTCTTGTTCTCCTTGAAGGGGAAAGCATTGTCTTGGTATCAAGCTCTTCCAAGTGGAAAGCTTGATACATGGGAGGATCTTTCTGCGGAGTTCCTCACTAAGTTCTTTCCGCCATCCAAAACGGCAGAGCTAAGAGGTAAGATTAATGGATTTTCTATGAGATCTAACGAAAGTTTGTTTCAATCTTGGGAAAGATTTCACGATTTGCTATTGAATTGCCCTCATCATGGCATATCCAAGCTTGCACTATTGGAGATATACTATAAAGGGCTGAATGTGGAGACACAATTCAAGCTCCAATCCCTTTCATGTGGTACATTCATGGACATGAGGGAAGATGACGCTTGGGACTTCATTGAGAAGCAAGCGCGGGTGATAGAGAAGTATTCTCATCGGAAAGTGGAGTCCAATCATGTAGATCAAGGAGCAAAGCTATCACAAGCAGCTCAAACTCAAATCTTTTCTCTCAATACGGAGATTAAAGAGTTGAAGGAAGCCATCAAAACCAACTTTCCGAAGAACAAGGAGCAAGATGTGGGTTATTTAGACAACAACAATAACCACAACGGTAATGAGAATACCAATCGCAACAACCGGAGCAACAACCGGAACAACTGGAATAACAACAACAACAACAGGAACAACAATAGGGGTTCAAACAACAACAATTGGTGTTCCAACCAACAAAATTCCGGTAATTCTTATCCTTCCAATTCAGGAAATTCACTAACTCCACCTTCCTCTTCTTCCACTCCTTTGAAAAGCCAGGGGCAAACATCTAATGGTGGAAGCACTTCGGGGAAAGAGAAGCCCGATCCCATGTTGGAAACGATTTTGGGGAAGCTTCAAGGGTTGGAGACTCGCATCATCAAGGTTGATGATCACATTACTAAGGTTGATAAAGCCCAAAAGGTTTTAGAAAACCAAATGTTCAGCCATGCGGAGGAAGTTCCTAGGAATCAAGGGAAACTTCTAGGAAAGACGGAGGACAACCCAAAAGGAAGGGTGATGGGAATCACAACTAGGAGCGGGGTAACAACTACCGACCCACAGCCTAAGTTTGTAGAAGTCCCCGTTGAGAAAGAGAAAGAAAAGGGGAAGGAGAAGGAAGATGTCTACGTTCCTCCTCCAGCTTACAAACCTCCCCTACCGTTCCCGCAATCTAGAGCAAGAGCGCGTCTAGACAAACAATTCGGTAAGTTTATAGAACTCATGAGCAAACTGCATATTAATATACCTTTCATTGATATTATTGTAGGTATGCCGGCTTATGGTAAGTTCCTAAAGGAAATCATCTCTAACAAGAGAAAGCTAGAGGATTTTGGAGAGGTTAAGATGAGTTCGGATTCTTCGGATCTCATCAAGACCATGAAAGAGAAGATGCCCCCAAAGCTAAAGGATCCGGGGTCATTTTGTATTCCCATAGGAGTGGGAGATGTCACATATGATGCACTATGTGACTTAGGAGCAAGTGTGAGCATCATCCCACTTGCATTATGTAGGAAGATTGGTTTAGGCGACCCTAAACCGGTGAAGATGACGTTATACATGGCGGATCGATCCATAACTCGTCCCGTCGGTATTGTTGAAGACGTCCCAGTCAAGCTAGGTAAATTCTATGTTCCTATAGATTTTGTTGTGCTTGACATTCCTGCAGATAGTCCGGTCCCGATCATTCTCGGAAGACCGTTTCTTGCAACGTCCGGCTGCATAGTCGATTGCAAGAATGCTAGACTCGCCTTTGACATAGGAGAAAAGAAGGTAGAGTTTGTTCTTTCCACTCTAGTGAAGGAACCAATCTTTGATGAGGATATATTCAATATCCGAGATGAAGAAGGGTTGTCTAGAGAGGAGGTAAGTGCTATTCTCGTCAAAGATCCTTTGCAAAAGGTTTTTCTTTGAGTCTAATGGATATAGGGGAAGAAGAAGAGTGCAATGAGGCAATTGAAGCCTTAGAAGCACAAGAAGAAGTATGTGAAGAAGAGTTTGAGAAACTCCACGACGAGGCAGAGAACGTACAAATCCACGGTCATACACTATATTCCACGGCCGTGGATTTCACTAACAAAAGCGTGGAGCACTCCAGAGGGTTACACGGTCGTGGAGAGAACAGAGCAACCGTATTTACTTTCCACACCCAAAATCACGGCCGTGGAGGATGCAGAGAGGCCGTAATATTGGGTGATTCCGAAGGTAATTGTATCTCATCTTCAACTTCTCTTGGTTCTTCTCCAACACCTTCTACACCCTTAGACACTTCTAAGGAACCATCGGATATTCCTCAAGAGCCATTGGAAACTCCGATAGTCATGGAATTGAAACCACTTCCTACTCATCTAAGGTACGCATTTCTTGGACCTAATTCTACCTTTCCGCTTATTGTTAGTTCCGATTTAAGCATAGATGAACATAGCAAGCTCATGGTTGTCCTTAAGAAACATAGAAAAGCTTTAGGATATACTATAGAAGACTTAGTAGGAATCAAACCTTCCCTATGCATGCATAAGATCTTAATGGAAGAGGACTTTAGGACTTCGCGACAACCTCAAAGGCGGTTAAATCCGACCATGAAGGAGGCTGTCAAGAAGGAAATTCTTAAACTTCTTGATGCAGGTATCATCTACCCTATCTCCGATAGCAAGTGGGTGAGTCCCGTTCAAGTAGTTCCGAAGAAGGGAGGAATGACGGTCATCACCAACAAGAATAACGAACTCATTCCTACCCGAACCGTAACAGGATGGCGGATGTGCATAGACTACCGCAAGCTAAACAACGCGACGAGGAAGGATCACTTCCCACTACCCTTCATCGATCAAATGCTTGAAAGGTTAGCACAACATTCGCACTTTTGCTATCTTGACGATTATAGTGGTTTCTTTCAGATTCCAATACACCCGGATGATCAAGAGAAGACCACATTCACGTGCCCATGGGGTACGTTTGCCTATAGGAGGATGCCGTTCGGGCTTTGCAATGCCACAGCCACCTTCCAAAGGTGCATGATGGACTACCCTTCATCGATCAAATGCTTGAAAGGTTAGCACAACATTCGCACTTTTGCTATCTTGACGATTATAGTGGTTTCTTTCAGATTCCGATACACCTGGATGATCAAGAGAAGACCACATTCACATGCCCATGGGGTACGTTTGCCTATAGGAGGATGCCGTTCGGGCTTTGCAATGCCACAGCCACCTTCCAAAGGTGCATGATGGCCATCTTCTCCGAATATATAGAGGAAATCATGGAGGTTTTTATGGATGACTTCTCCGTTTATGGTTCCTCTTTTGACAATTGTCTTTCTAACCTTGCTCTTGTGTTACAAAGGTGTGAAGACACTAACCTAGTTCTTAATTAGGAGAAGTGTCAATTCATGGTGAAGGAAGGCATTGTACTAGGACACTTAATCTCTAGTAGAGGGATTGAGGTGGATAAAGCTAATATAGAGACAATAGAAAAGCTTCCTCCCCCAACTTCGGTGAAAGGCATAAGAAGTTTTCTAGGACATGTTGGATTCTATAGGCGTTTCATAAAGGATTTCTCTAAAATATCAAAGCCGCTAACTAATCTATTGATGAAGGATGCAGTTTTTGATTTTTTGCAGGAATGCTTAGATGCGTTTAACATGATTCGGGAAGCTCTAATTTCAGCCCCTATTATCCAACCTCCGGATTGGAATCTTCCCTTTGAGGTTATGTGTGACGCAAGTGACGTAGCTATAGGAGCTGTTCTTGGACAAAGAAAGGAAGGGCGAACCCATGCCATATACTACGCTAGCAAGACGCTAGATGAAGCGCAGCTCAACTACGCCACTACGGAAAAGGAATTTTTAGCCATTGTTTATGCAATTGACAAATTTCGCTCTTATCTTGTAGGCGCAAAGGTGATTGTATACACGGATCATGCTGCGATCCGGTACCTCCTTGCAAAGAAGGATGTGAAGCCAAGGCTAATTAGATGGATTCTTCTCCTACAAGAATTCGATCTAGAGATCCGCGACAAGAAGGGTTCGGAAAATTCTGTTGCGGATCATTTGAGTCGTCTAACACATCTAGAGGACGACCATCTACCTATAGATGACTCCTTCCCGGACGAGCATTTACACATTATAGAGGGGTGCATCGATGTAATCTCCAAAGGAAACGAACCATGGTTTGCTGATTTTGTTAACTATTTGGTTTGTCAGGAAATACCGCCCGGATTATCCTACGCACAAAGAAAGAAGTTCTTTAAGGATATTCGGGAATACTTTTGGAATGAACCTCTTCTCTTTAAGAGAGGTCCGGATGGCATTATTCGGCAATGTGTGCCGGAAGATGAGATGCAAAGTGTCATCCGCCATTGTCATTTACTACCTTGTGGAGGACACGCTAGTTCGAACAAGACTAGCGCTAAGGTATTACAATCTGGATTCTTTTGGCCTACACTATTTAAAGATGTGCAAACCTTTGTTTCCTGTTGCGATGCTTGTCAAAGAACAGGAAATATCTCTAGGAGGAATGAGATGCCTCTCAACAACATCCAAGAGGTGGAGATCTTTGACGTCTGGGGAGTAGACTTCATGGGACCATTCCCATCATCTTGTGGTAACCAATACATACTTTTAGCGGTTGATTATGTTTCCAGATGGGTTGAAGCGATTGCCTCTCCCGCCAATGATGTCATGGTAGTGGTTAAGTTCTTTAACAAGACCATTTTCCCACAATTTGGGACACCATGGACCATCATTAGTGATGGAGGCTCTCATTTCATTGCCCGGCGTTTTGAAGCTCTTCTAGCTAAGTATGGGGTGACTCACAAGATCGCCACCCCTTATCATCCACAAACTAGTGGACAAGTGGAGATCTCAAACCGGGAGATCAAAGGAATCCTAGAGAATACAGTTTCAAGGACTATGAAGGATTGGTCTTTGAAGCTAGATGATGCATTGTGGGCATACCGGACTGCGTACAAGACTCCCATCGGAACCACACCATACAACCTTGTGTATGGGAAGTCTTGTCACTTATCGGTAGAGTTGGAGCACAAGGCGTTTTGGGCAATTAAGTGGTTGAACTTCACCATGAAGGAAGCGGGAGAGAAACGTCTCTTGGACCTAAATGATCTTGAAGAACTCCGCTTGAACGCCTACGAAAACGCCAAGATTTACAAAGAAAGAGCAAAGCGTTGGCATGATAAGCATATCATTCCAAAGGACTTCAAAGAAGGAGATCAAGTTCTCCTCTTCAATTCAAGGCTTCGTCTCTTTCCAAGTAAGCTTAAATCTCGTTGGACCGGACCTTTTCTAATCAAACGTATTTTCCCCCATGGTGCAGTTGAAGTATGGGGTGAAACGGGCGGAAGCTTTAAGGTGAACGCTCAACGACTCAAGAAGTATACACCGGAACTCCAAACTGAAGAGTTCGCGCCCACCGCACTCGAATAAGTGCGAATATGGTCTAGCTACGGACCTTAAACAAAGCGCTTCTTGGGAGCAACCCAAGGTATTGCATTTACGTTTTTGCTTTTGATTCATAGATTAGTTTAGTTTAGACGTTTTTTGTTTTGCTTTGCCTTCGATACCTTCCGGTATGTTCGTGTTTTTGGATGTAGGAACAGTGGAAAAGGAAAGGGGAAGAGGAAGTTTGAAGAGAAGTGACGAAACTTGGACTTTAGAGCATTACAGAGAGTTCCACGGCCTAAACCACGGCCGTGACTACTACAGTGACCGTAATTTTCAAAAGCCTGAGAAAAATCACCAAAACCACGCGTTTGTACATTTCCACGGCCGTGGAACCCCCCGACAGACCGTGATTTTCAAAAATTTTCACGGCCACTATATAAACCACGTTTCTTCACAAAACACAAAATAAAACCCAAAACCACGCCAAGAACGCCGAATCCACGCCCCTTCTCTAAATTCTTCATACGTTAATCGTTTTCGACGATTCTTTGACCAAAACGGAAGCAAATCCAATCACTACAAGATCCAAGCAACAATTCGAGCGGCAAATCACCGGAGAAGCCACAATTCGGATTCTAAAATCTAAAAACCTAGGTTTTTGGCTCTTTCTCTCTCTTTGTCGATTCGGCTTTGTTTTTTATAGAATTTTTAGGAGAACTGATTGAAATTGGAAGGAAATTAGTCTAGGACTGATTGCTGCTGAGTTTGGTGAATTGTTGCCGAGTTTTGAGAATTTTCAAGACAAACCACGGTCACTGTACGTTCCACGGCCGTGGAAATCCAAGAACAGACCGTGGTTTTTGACAGATTATGGATTTTGTGAGGAGAGTGTCCAGAAGAAATAAGGATAAGAACAAGGACAATGATAAGAACAAAAAGAGGAAGGGCAACCCCTCTTCCTCTTCTAGAGCACCACCCCCTTCATCTCCTTTACCTCCTTCGTCACCATCACCACCTCCCCCTAGGATCCCTACTATACATGAGGATCATTTAGATGCCTTAGAGAGGATAGAGGAGAGGACGGTTATAGGACCGCGATACTTGCTGCTTTAGGAGTTGGAGCCTCTACATGTAATAGGGGACATTACTTGGCTCTTGGATAGAGCCGGCTTAGTCATCTTCTCCGCTATTCGGGAAGATGCTTATGAGGAGATTACGAGGGAGTTTGTAGTTTCCTTTGAGCATAGCCATGTTGACAGGACAGTTTCTTTCCGGCTGATGGAAAGAAACTATGATTTTTCGATTAGAGAGTTCGGAGCCTTCTTTGGGTTCCAGGAGACCTTCAATGGTCGTTTCCCCAGTGGCGTGTACGCCAAGGATTTATGGGAGGAGATCGCTATGATCTATGCCAGCGAGGACCGCTGGCAGCCTGTTGATACCAAGGCTAGATTGATCTACCATCTAGCCTTGAAGATAGCTCATAGAGTGCTTTCTGAGTGTCTCTTCCCTAGGACGGAGACACCTCATAAGATCAAGACGGATGAGTTATTCCTGCTCTACAGCATGTTGTATGGCAAGTCAGCTGACTGCGCCACCCTCTTAGCTGCTACCATGAGCAAGCTAAAGAATAAGAGGGCTGGCAACATTGTATATGGTGGGATGGTCACCCACCTTGCTAGACAGTTAGGGGTTGATTTCTCGGCTTGTACACGTATTGTTGCTAGACCCCTTGGACTTCAGGCCCTCATGAGTAGAGGCATTATTTTCCCTACCCATAGAGGTCCACCATACGCTGCTATGCCTTGGGAGAGTAGGACTGGGAGAGGTATAGAGTGGCTCCTTGAGTATTCCATTATGGCTGGACGCCATAACTGCAAGGCGACGTTCGCTGCCATGCATGCGAACAGATTGGTAGCCCCTCCCTACCTTCCACCACCACCAGTTGTAGAGGAGGAGATGAGAGGAGATGATTATGAGGGAGGAGGAGCTGAGCAGGACTTTGGTACATTCCCGGATCAGCCGGATGCAGTTCCCGACATGCCTAGACGTTCCCCCTGCCCCACTAGAGCATCTAGCTCTTCCTCTCGCCGTGCTAGTGTGAGCGAGAGGCCAACTTGGATGGCAGATCCTCCTGCTTGGTATAAGACGCAGCCGGATTGGATGGGAGCTCCACCGCCTTGGCATGCACAGCCGCCACCAGCACCAACACCTTCAGATGCACCGGCGTGGTACAGCCAGCCGCCTGGCTGGTACGAGCAGTTGCCAGAGTGGGCTACCGACCTTTCCAGCAGGGTTGGAGCTTTGGAGATCCGTGAAGATGCTAGGGATGCACGAGTGGACGATCTAGACCACATGATGAGAGACGTTTACCGCCAGCAGTTCGGGCGGTACTATGATCCCAGCTTCTCTCCGTTTCCACCTCCACCAGCACCGCAGTGATGATGTTCGATGATCGACCGTTTTAGCCGCTCCACCACCATTTTGTGAGTTCTTTTTCTTTCTTTCTTTTCTTCTTTTTCTTTTCTTTGAACATTAGGGACAATGTTTGTTCCAAGTATGGGGTGGGGTGTGACTAATAGTTTGTAATAACTCTTACTCACTTTGTATGCTTTATCGAGACTATCTTGCATGTTTCATTCTATTGCTGCACGTTTCATTTTTGCATTGCATGAAAAAGCTTTTGAAAAACCCATAAAAATTGAAAAATTTTGAAAATTTTGTGCTTCTAAGGATAGAGATGATTTCTATGATAATCACCACTTGTGAATTGAGTTTTGATGACAATCGCATGATTAAACAAATAGTGAATTGAAAAGAAATTGAATGAGTTGATTATTCCTCTTTTGCAAGTTTCATAATGTGATAAATGTTACTTAAATCATGTTGAGAAATCAAGGTTGAAATCACATAATAAGTTCGTATGCTTCTTGTTTTAATGGTTAAGGCAATTCGATTTTCTTTCTTCTTTCTTTGATCATTTAGCCCCTCAATGAAATAATGACCTCCTTTACCTATCCGGGAATTTGGAGGAGGTGATAATTGGCATGTTTGATGTGGGAGGGCCATGAAAGCAATATTTTGCATTCAAAAGAATAGAAAGAAATTATAGGTTTGGGGAAGTCAATCATGATGATGAGTAATTCGGCACCATTCACAAAGCCGGGTGTTTGTGTCTTGCCAAAGTCGGATTGAGCGATATTCCTAGCGGATTATGGTATGTGCATCAAGGGTTTGAGGCATCTTATAAAAATTGAGAAACGCCAATCTCCTAGGCTTCGGTTTTTGTGCACCTCTATCCATAACTCCAAAAGTAAAGTCAAAAAATGAAAAGAAGAGAGTGAAGCTCTAAGTTGAAAGTGTTGCGGAAACCGCAAGAGAAAAAGAAAAGAGTAGTTATCCACTTTCCCGGATTCATGCACCATATTCCTTGAAGTTTTCCTTCCCTTTCCGCATTCTAGACCTTGTTTGAAAGTCCTTAAGATCAAGAGAATGATATATGACTTGGTGATCTAAATTGAAGTTTCTTATGATTGATTTTGATAATGTTTGAAGGTTATGATATTTACATGGAAGTTTGATTAATTCATGAGCTTTCTTTACTCTTTACTCTTTGATTATGTATATGAAAGTCTTATAAACGAATGAAGCAAGATTTGAGAATGATCTATTGATTAGAAGGCACATTCATCTAAAAGAAGTTTTGCTTTGAGAAGGTACACATATTTCATCCTAACTTGAGTTTTAAAGTTTTTTTTTTAAAGACCTTGCTTAGGGACAAGCAAGTGGCAAGTATGGGGTTATTTGTTAGCATGAAATATTGTGATATTTTAGGCACGTTTTCTAAGTGTATTTCATCTATATTAGTATTCATTGATAAAGCATGGAAGCAATTGTGAGTTAGTTTATCTATTTTGTCGATATAGAGGTCTACATAAGCTTTGTGTTGATTGTAGGCGATTAAGAGCTAATTCCGAACGGATTAAGAGAGAATGGAGATAGATTGAGTATGTCCATGGATTGAGGACATCACTAGGAGCTAAGGATGATGCTAGGATGAGGAATGACACAAAAACAAAGGAAATTACGAGCTATGTATATTCCACGCTCTAAAGTACGACCGTATTAGAGTCCACGCTCTAATCCACGGCCGTGGAACCTTGGCAAGACGAGTGTGGTGCATTCCAGCAACTTACACAACCGTGGAGAGTTGTGACAAACCGTGATCCAACTCCACGCTCTAAGTTACGGGCGTGGAACCCTTCCACGACCGTGATCTTGACGATCTTTTACGCAATATTTTAAGCCACGATCTTCTACGCACATGGGCCGAAGACGCATTTTATTTGGGCCTATATATGGACGGAAGGAAGGAGATTCCGTCACCTCTGCTTACCCTAGTTTACGCTTTCGCTTAGATCGCCGTTGAGAGGATTGCGCTTTGCCCTATTGAGATTTCCAGATTGACGGAAAGTTGGAGAAGGAGTGAAGATTTGGAAGATTGTTCGTAAGGAGATTTCATACTTTGTTCCTAGGTTTGATTAGAAGACGGATTGACATCCCGTTCTTCGTTCTTATCTAGAATAATTACTTGTTTGTGTTCATTCCAAATCTGAGTTGCATTATCATTGATATTTGTGGATTTGAGATTGGTTTGAAGGTTATTGAAGGTTTTCGGAAGTTTTCATCTTTCATTCTTTTAAATCTTGAATTTGATATCAATATGACTGTTGTTGGCTAAAACCCTTTAGCAATTCTAAGGTGAAGGGTTGATAGTTGTGGCTTAGATGATGATAGATCGATCGTAAACAGATTGGACCCTGAGAGTTAGAGAGAATCACCGACGAACCTAATCCACGGTCTGTTCTTGAGCTTCCACGGCCGTGGAACTCAAGAACTACCCGTAATTTTGTGTCAGTTACGAACCTTGCTTTTACTTTAATCTAAAGTTAAAGATTTTGCTTTAATTTAGTCTTGGCTTGCCTTTTCTAGGTGGTAGTGAAGCCTCAACAACCTCTACCCCGATTTCGAGTGTCACAACCTTAATCGGTTTAGCTAGTCTTGATCCTTGGGTTACAAGTTTGGGTATTTGACGTTAATATTTACCTTTAGAATCTTTCTATACTGAAGCCTCAACAACCTTTATAGACAATGTCTCTAGGTGAATCATATAAGGTCTTGGAACTTCACCGTACATTGCCTTACATTCGTATACCTTTGCATATCTCAACTCTGTCTTTATACCTTTAGTATATCTTGAATCGATTGCCACAGCTGGATTCCTGGATCTTTAGGATTGTTATTTTCCCAATAAGTTACATAGCTCATATATTTACTTGCTTGATAACTCTTAATTGTATATTACCCCCCCCCCCCCAAATCCCTGTGTTCGATACTCTGGAATTCTTGCTTAACTATATCGATCCGTACACTGCGGGTTCGCTTGCTTGATTTCTAGTTTTATAATTAAAGCTTATTTGCACGCACGCTATGTGGCGAACATAGCTCCATCCAATCCCTTGAAGTATATCTCAATCAACTCTATCTTTGGAATCCCATGATGTGGGCAATCCAATAAAACATCCTTGAATCTCTCCCATGACTTGGACAAACTCTCCTTGTCCTTCATGATGAATGCATTAATCTTCCCTCTCATTTTAGCGGTCTTGGAGGGGGGAAAGAACTTTGTTAGAAACTCTGTCGTCATCTCTTCCCAAGTGTTGATCTTTCCGGGTGGAAGAGATTGATACCAAGTAAGCGCCCTATTCTTCAAAGAAAAGTAGAAAGGTCGTAGCTTGTAGTTGTTGTTTTCCAGCCTTGAAGGTCTCAAGGTCTCCACTAGAATCTCGTAGTTTTGCAAATGCTGATGCGGAGACTCCCTCTCTAAACCTCCAAACTGGCATTGGCGGATCATGGATAGAACCTACGGTCGAAGCTCGTAATCATGCTCCGCTGGAACACCTAGGTTGACTCCTGGACGCCTCACTTGCTGATTAGGGTCCATCCTCTGTCCTAGGGTTTGTGGAATTCCAGCAAAAAGAACATCTCGGACATGCATCCGAGGTGGATGTATCTCGGCCGCGGCAACTGGGACTGGGTCCTGCCTCGGTCGAGGATCTGGGATCGGTCGATGCAGAATCTGGGCTCTTAGATCGGCCATATCTGCTTCAATCTTTGCAGTTCTGGTGCGAGTCTGCTCTCTTTCTCGCTGCAGTTCTTCCTTATTGAGGCGCAGCTATTCCAGCACCTCCTTCAATTCGGCCTCAAGATCGCGATTGTCTTGATTGGCCATCTTAGCTTCTTTCAATCGTCGTTTGTATGTCTTTTCTGGTTCGGGATCGTAAGGAACGATTTCCTTCCCATCACGGGTTCTTCTCATAAACCTAAGAAAAAGATCCTGCGAAAACACTCAAGTAGAGTGGTTAGTAGCAACGAGGGCAATTGCCCAGAAAGACAACCGCAACCAGCTCGGTCTAGACCAAGTCCCTGGCAACGGTGCCAAAAACTTGTTCGCTTCAAACGGTGTGTACAAGCTTTAAATTTATAACCCAAGAAGTATGCTTGAAGCAAGGATGCAAACCCGCAGTGTAAGGATCAATTGTAATAAAAAAGCAAGAATTCCAGGGATCGATCTCAGGGACTTAGGTGAAACAAAGCACAGAATAGGTTGTCAAATATTGTAATTAACCAAAGCAGTTAAAGTAATCAAAGATGATGTGAAAGTCAATTAAGGGGAAATGCGGATTCTAGGGATTAAAGCATCTAGTTGTGGTTCCGACTCAAGATCTCAAAGGATAACGCGGACAAAGCTGAGGTTTTGCAAAGGGAAGGTGTTTCTAAGGTGGGAATAGATTACCGGATAAGTCTTACTACTCACTATCCCAAACCAAAGCTCCTATTACCGGGTAAGTCTCAAGGTACTAAGGAAAGGAACTATAATCTCAAACCAACACACCATCTAAGGGAATAGAATCAACCTTTACCGGATAAGTCTCAGGCTGACTCACAAAGATGGGATGAAGGCACACTCCTATTTCCCACAACTTTCACCCAATCACCCTAGAATCACACAAGAAATTTAGCCACTCATCATCATGAAAACAATAATCAAATATATGGTGAAGGAATGAATATTCAAACAAGTAAACCTTAGGAAAAAGGCCTCAATAACTGAATCAAATAAACAACAAATTAGCGTTCCTCAAATCACAAGTCGAACAAGACAATAAACCAAAGGGAATCTAAGAAAGTCTTACAAACTCCCCCTAAATCTAATCTCCAAACTATGAATCCTTCCTTGATTGATCTTCAATCCTTCCTTCAAGCTTCCAGAAAATCTCTTAACTGCTGTGTATTCTCAGCCTCCAAGCATGCGACGATGCTGAATTGTAGAAAATCGAGTCCCTCTTATAGGAGAATTATCTTACAAAGATAATAATATCTTAGAAAGATAATTTCCTAGAAAATATATCCATATCTCTAAAATAGATCTTCCAAAAATAAGATCTTCCTTCCAGAAATCCAGCCCAAAAATATAAGATATCTTCTTTCCAAAAATAAAAGATCTCAGCCAAAAATATGATCTCGCCGGTGGCAGGGTGTTCGCCTCGGTCGGGACGCTCCTCAAGATCACCTCGGTCGAGGTGACACTGTAGCTGACCGAGGTGAATCTCAACTGAATGTGAAATCTCTCAAATCTGGTCCAAAGTAAATCTTCATCATTAATTCCGTGCTTCTTGAGATCTCTCTTAAGCTCCAGAATATAGCTCCAATGACTCCTTAGCTCCTTAACTACATTTTAGTCCAAAATGTGCCGTTTTACCTATGATTACAACGAAACTTGGTGTAGACCTCGATTCCCGTAAAAGTAGATGAAACAACAATATAATCACATAATATACATCCATTCATGTAGATTATTGAAGATAAAACGTCCAAACAAGTCCCAAAATATAGACTATAATACATGTTATCAAGGGCTCTTGATTCCCCGCCACAGAGGTCCACCTAATGTTTCCATACCTTGGAAAGACAAGGGAGGTACAGGTATCCCATGGAGCGTTGATTATTCCCTTA
Source organism: Fagopyrum homotropicum (assembly GCA_033239125.1). Classification (NCBI taxonomy): domain Eukaryota; kingdom Viridiplantae; phylum Streptophyta; class Magnoliopsida; order Caryophyllales; family Polygonaceae; genus Fagopyrum; species Fagopyrum homotropicum. The sequence continues at coordinate 31,580,896 of BSWB01000002.1, read as the reverse complement.
GGACTAGCCGGCAAAACTGGAAGGCTACGTGATGTGAGCACGCCGGACTTACGCAACGAGACCAATGTGACAGCACCAAGATCAACACCACCTCTCACTCGAGCTACAGCCCGCATGCTAGGCCAAACCACTTTGACCTACCACCCTTTCGGAGCTCCGACATTTGAGGACGTCCATGACTATCACTTGGTGAACATACTTGAGGCGATTGAAGATGCCGGATCACTTTAAACCTTAGATGTAACCTTTTTTTATTTTATGTAGTCATGCTTGACTTTACTTCATGGATTAAAACCACTTTAGTTGGTTTTCTTTCAGCCACGTTTTTGGAACCTTGGAGCTCTAATGTGGCCGGCCATATGTATGGTTTTTAGGCCATTTATTGCTTGAAGTTGTTGGTTGAAAGACTCTAGGTTTTCCTTCATTTAAATATCCAACTTTTGAACTACTTGTAAGCTATTATTGTGGGGAGTTGGTGCTGAATTTTCAGCCATATAAGGCCTTCTCCTACACACGTTTTAAGGGAAGATAGAGTTAAGTCAATCAAAAGTTGTGTTTTCGATTTTAAGAAAAACAAACCTAGAGACTAAGGTGAGAGGCCGAAGTTTCGAAACCCACAAGGTGAGAGGCCGAGTGGTGTCCTTACGGTGCGAGGCTAGGAGGACGAAGGAGATCCAATTTCCGAAGTGAGATTCCGAGGAAAGAAGATTTCAAGCCAAGGAGATCCAAGGTGCGAGGCTGGACGATTCCTTGCTTGGCCTATCCATATAAATCGAAAATACACAAAAGAAGTCGACGGAGGAACATCACCGGCGGATCCTTGCGTTCAACTGATGAAGAGCGCATCAAGTGGTATCAGAGCCCAACGGTGCGAGTTCCTCAAGCTTTCGGGGTACGAATTGCTTACCTAAACTTGTTTTTAGTTTTTGCAATTTTGAGTAGTTCCCCAAAACTCTTGTGCTTGCAATCTTCTTCTTGTGAGTCTTTAAAGTGTTGACGTATTACAAAAAAAAACATGCAATACATATTTTATATCATTCCGTAAAGTCAAAAAAAAAGAAAAGAAAAAAAACGAGAACAAAAGAAGAGAAAACAAAAGAAAAAAAAAGAAAAGAGAAGTTGTCCTAGAGTGTTATTGAATCTTGTTATCAAGTTGTTCTTGAAAATTGTAACCAAATTGTTCTAGAAAATTGTTATCCTTGAAATTGTTATCAAGTTGTTCTTGAGTGTTCTAGCCCATCAAAAACACAACCCGCACGTTTTGGGGAAAACGCTTGTTATTGCTTTGACTAACTACTTGCTAGGGACTAAGTAAATACTCGCCGGAAGGCTCGTATTTGTTGTTGCTTTGTTGCCCTTTGTGTTTGCTTTTCTAAAGTTATATTGCATCGTGGAAAACCTCGTTTACCTTGTGCACTACCTTGGAAAATTCGCGAAATTTTGTTACCAAGAGAAATCTTTGTGTGGAGAGCATTGCCTAAGGCTTTGGAAAAGGTGAGGGAGAGCTTTGCCTCGAAGCAAAGGAAAAGGGGAGTTGTGTGAATCCAAACACTATCAAACACTTGAGTGAGTGTGAGGAGAAATACACTTGAGAGAGGAGAGAGAGAAAATTTTTGTCTCTAACCTTTGCCTTTGAGTTTTTTTTTTTGTGATAGGCGAAAAATCTCGAAAAGGTGAAAAACGGCCGGTTTTGCGGAAAAAAGGCGTCCAAACTCAGAATTACAATTGCTATACCTTTCCGAGAAGGGAAACGGGCCTCCGAGTCTAACTCATGGCTTTGCCTTGACCTAAGAGCTTTTTTAGCCATCCGACACCGTTTCGGTCACGAAACCGGCATTTTTATTACTTTCGGTTTTGCCTTTGAACATTTGGTTTTGTTATACCTTTGGACACTTGGTTTTGTTTGTTTCTTTGATTGTTTTGTAGTCCAACAGCACGATGGCATCCGTCAATGGTAATGGGATCAATCAAGCCGACCCACGTATTGACCGCCTTGAAGCCCAATTCGCGGAACTTCTAAGGAGACTACCTCCCGTCCCACCTGAACAAAGTCAAGGAGGAAGTAATCAGGGACCACGTAGAGGCCGGTGATAGCATGAATTATAGTCTATATTTTGGGGTTTGTTTGGACGTTTTATCTTCAATAATCTGCATGATTGCATGTATAATGTGTGATTATATTACCATTTCATCTACCTTTGTGGGAATCGAGGTCTACACCTAGTTTTGCTGTAATTGTAGGTAAAATGGCACGTTTTGCATCAAAAAGGAACAAAAGGAGCTATGGAGTCATTGGAGCTACATTGAGGAGCATAAGGAACCATCCAGGGAGCATAGCCATGGATTAAAGATTCACTTTGGACCAGTTTTGAGAGATTTCACATTCAGTTATGACTCACCTCGGTTGACATGAGATTCATCTCGACCGAGGTGATCCAGAGACGCCGACTCGACCGAGGCGAACACCTAGGACGCGGCGAGAATATTTTATTCTTGGCTGAGATCTTTTATCTTTGGAAGGTGATCTTATTGTTTTGGGCTTGGCTCCTGGAAGGAAGAAGATCTTATATTTTACCTATTTTTATGGGAGAAGATCTTTCTAAGATATTTTATCTTTGGAGGGTTATTTTCCTATAAAAAGGGTTGGATTTCCCACAAATCCGGCATCCGCTATTACCCCCGCTTATCTAGCATACAACGCAGCAGCCATACTCCAGTTGGGAGTTTCGAAGAACCTTTTTGAAGGTTGAAGGAAGATTGAAGATCATAGCTTTATAGCTTTTTGGAGGGTTTTGTAAGATTGTCTTTAATTCCCTCACTTGTTGTCTTGTCTTGTTGGATTGCTATCCAAGGAACGCTTTTGTTGTGATATTTGATTCAGTTATTGAAGTCTTTTCCATTAAATTCTTCTTGTTCAAATATTCACTTTCTTCCCATATATTTAATACTTTCATAATGATGATGAGTGGCTAATTTCCTTGTGTGATTCTAGGGTGATTGGCTGAAGGTTGTGGGAAAAACAATGATAGAATAATCTTAGATTCCAGTAGGACCCTGAAAGTTCGAGTCTTTAACCTTAACCCTAAGCATCTCGTTCAGTCTATGAACATCTCGGCCGGGGTGGAATCTGGCTGATCGAGGTGGCTTATCCGATCCTAAACTGAGAGTTAAGTGTTAGAGTTTGCCAAATCCTATTCTTATTACACCTTTCCCGGTTCAAAGCGAGCTTAGGATGAGACTTACCCGGTAATTCCTTAGTTTGTGTACCAACGATCATAAGTGTAGGTAATAAAGGTTTATCCTTTATTGGGGTTTGAGTGTGCTTCCATCCCATCTTTGTGAGTTAGCCTGAGACTTACCCGGTAAAGGTTGATTCTATTCCCTTAGATGGTGTGTTAGTTTGAGGTTATAGTTCTTTATCTTAATTCCTTGAGACTTACCCAGTAATAGGAGTTAAGGTTTAGGATTAGTGAGTAGTGAGACTTACCCGGTGATCTAGTCCACTTTAGTAACACCTTCCCCTTGCAAAAATCTCAGCTTTGTCCGCTTATCTTTAGATCTTGAGTTGGAACCACAACTAGACGCTTTAATCCCTAGAATTGCATGTTTGCTTTATTGACTTCTTATTCATCTTTGATTGTGTTAATTGCTCTTGTGGTTAATATTCACAAAGCTTACCGTTATTGACTTTGTTTCACCGAGTCCCTGTGATCGACCCCTGGAATTTCTTGCTTTTTACTACGATTGACTCGTACACTGCGGGTTCGCATCCTTGTTTTAAGCTTAAGTCTAGGGTTATAAATTTAAAGCTTGCACACACCGTTTGGAGCGAACAAGTTTTTGGCGCCGTTGCCGGGGACTCGGTCTAGACCGAGCCGGTACGGTTTGCTCTTGGGGCACTTGCCCCCGTGTCATCTAACCACTCTACTTGAGTGACTTTTGCAGGTTCTTTCTTAGGTATATGCGAAGAACCCACATTGGGAAGGAAATCGTTCCTTACGATCCCTAACCGGAAAAGACATACAAGCGACGCTTGAGAGAAGCGAAGATGGCCCAACAAGACAACCGCGATCTTGAGGCCGAATTAGAGGAGGCGTTAGAGCTGCTACGCCTCAGCCAGGAAGAGCTACAGCGAGAGAAGGAAGAAACTCGCACCAAAACTGAAGCAATCGAAGCAGAAATGGCCGTCATACGAGACCAGATTCTACTTCGACCGAGGGACGACCCAGTTCCCGATGCTGGACCGAGGCAGGTTCCAGTTGCTGACCCTCGACCGAGGCAGGTCCCAGTACCAGACGCCCCGGCCGAGATACATCCATCTCGGATGCCAGTCCGAGATGTTCTTCTTGCAGGAATCCCACAAACCCTAGGACAAAGGATGGACCCTAATCAACAACTGAGGCGTCCAGGAGTCAACCTAGAAGATCCAGCGGACCATGACTATGAACTTCGACCGCAAGTTCTATCCATGATTCGCCAATGCCAATTCGGAGGGATGGAGAAGGAATCACCACATCAACATCTTCAAAACTACGAGATCTTGATGGAAACCTTGCGACCTTCCAGAATTGAAAATAACAACTACAAGCTAAGACCTTTTTACTTTTCTTTAAAAGATAGAACTCTTACTTGGTATCAATCTCTTCCTCCAAAAAAAATTAGCACATGGGAGGAGATGACTACGGAATTCTTGACCAAATTCTTTCCCTCCTCAAAGACCGCTGAAATGAGAGGGAAGATCAATGCTTTCATTATGAAGGACAAGGAGAGCTTGTCCAAGTCATGGGAGCGGTTCAAGGACATCCTTTTGGATTGCCCACATCATGGGATTCCAAAGATCGAGTTGTTGGAGATCTACTTCAAAGGACTGGACGGAAGCACCCAGTTCAATCTCCAACTACTCTCCGCCGGTACCTTCATGGACATGGCGATTGACGAGGCTTGGGACTTCATTGAGAAGCAAGCCTTGCACATGGAGAAATATACCCACCAAGGAGCTGAAGGTGGAGTTAAAAGAGTCATCTTTCAAGAGACTCAATCCAACAACAATCAACTCACGTCTTTGAAGAACGACGTGAAGCAATTGAAGGAACTCTTGGTTGCTCAAACCAAGAAGGAAGAGCAAGGACAAAGGAACAACAACAATGGATACCGTAACAACAACAACGGTTCCCGGAACAACAACTACAACAAAAACAACAATAGAGGGTCCAATAGCAACAATTGGAGGACGAACAATCAAAACAACCAGAATCCTGGTAACAATTATTCTAACTCCAACTCTAATAATTCCTCTAACCCTTTCCTCTCTTCCCCTTCTTCTTCTTCTTCTACTCCATTAAAGAGCCAGGGGCAAGGATCAAGTTCGTCTCAGCCGGAAAAGAAAGACGCAGTTCTGGAGGCTATCTTGATCAAGCTTAGCGCTATGGAGAATTCTATGACTTCATTTTCGAGGGCCCAAAAGTCCTTCGAACAACAACTTGCGAGTAGGGCGAATGAAGCGCCAAGAGATCCAAGGAAGCTTCCAGCAAAGACGGAAAGCAACCCTAAGGGCCAGTGCATGGCCATAACGACGAGGAGTGGACTTAAAACTGCAGATCCAGTACCTCGTTCGACGCAGACCACCTCGACCGAGATGCCAACCGAGGCGGAGCAACAGAAAGCGGAGGGGAAAACTGAAGTTTATGTTCCACCTCCTGCATACAAACCACCACTTCCATTCCCCCAGTCAAGGGCCAGAGCACATCTAGACAAGCATTTTGGTAAGTTCCTTGACTTGATGAATAAGCTGCATATTAACATTCCTTTCCTTGATGTTATTCTAGGAATGCCCGCCTATGGGAAGTTCTTAAAGGAGATCCTATCACGGAAAAGGAAATTGGAAGACTTTTGTGAAGTTAGGATGACATCTAAATCCTCGGAGCTTATTAAGATCATGAAGGAGAAGATGCCACCTAAGTTGAGAGATCCCGGCTCATTTAGCATTCCCATTCAAGTTGGGGATGTCACTTGTGAAGCCCTTTGTGATCTAGGAGCCAGCGTGAGCATCATCCCGCTGGAGCTATGCATGAAGATCGGACTTGGAGAGCCCAAGCCGGTCAAGATTCGACTTTATATGGCGGATCGCTCCATCACCCATCCCGTGGGCATCTTGGAGGACGTTCCGGTCAAGTTAGGTAACTTCTATCTACCTATAGATTTTGTTGTACTTGACATTCCCGCAGATTATCCTGTTCCTATTATTCTCGGGAGGCCATTTCTAGCAACTTCGGGTTGCAATGTGGATTGCAAGAACGCCAAGTTGAAATTCAACATTGGTGGCGATGAGGTGGAGTTCGCACTACTTGCAGCCATGAAAGGGGGGCAGCTAACTGATGATATCTTCAACATCTACGATGAGGAAGAATCAAGAGAATTGGTGAGCTCTATCCTTATTAATGATCCACTCGAAAGAGTTATAAGTTTTAGTTTAATAGAGGAAGGTATAGATGCTTCTTGTGATGCAGATATACGGAGCTTGAAGGCACTGGAAGAAGATCCAGGAGCTAAAACTGAGACACTACTTCAGGAGACGAAGATCTCCAGTTTCGGTTACAGTTGCAGTACCTCGACCGAGGCACTTCCTGGACTGAGCGAAGCGACTGAAGAACATCTCGGTCAACGCCTCTGCGCCTCGACCGAGGTCGATGGCGAGACGACTTCAACTGAGACTTCCGAAAGTCCACTTTCTGAATCCACTCCACTGGAAGGAGGAAGCAAGGATCCCCCTCAGAAGACACCCCCAGTTGTGGAGCTTAAACAACTCCCTAGTCACTTGAGGTATGTCTTTCTTGGGCCGGATTCTACTTATCCCGTTATAGTTAGTGCTTCCCTTTCCGAATCTGAATTGTCTAAGTTAATGCATGTCCTGAGAAAGCATCGAAAGGCTATAGGTTATACCACGGACGATCTTATTGGCATTAAGCCTTCTTTCTGAATGCATAGAATTCTAATGGAAGATAATCATAAGACTTCACGGGAACCTCAAAGACGGTTAAATCCGATCATGAAAGAGGTTGTGAAGAAGGAAGTTCTTAAGTTGTTGGATGCAGGTATTATTTATCCTATCTCGGACAGCAAGTGGGTTAGCCCGGTGCATGTCGTTCCGAAGAAAGGAGGGATGACCGTTGTGACGAATAAGAACAACGAGTTGATCCCAACCAGGACCGTTACGGGCTGGAGGGTTTGCATCGATTACAGGAAGCTGAACACAGCCACACGGAAGGACCATTTTCCACTTCCCTTCATCGATCAGATGCTCGAGCGGTTGGCCCAGCATTCACACTTTTGCTACTTGAGCGGCTATAGTGGATTCTTCCAGATTCCTATCCATCCGGATGATCAGGAGAAGACCACTTTCACTTGTCCATGGGGAACATTTGCCTATCGGAGGATGCCATTTGGATTGTGCAATGCACCCGCTACCTTCCAGCGATGCATGATGGCTATCTTTTCCGAGTACATAGAGGAGATCATGGAGGTATTCAAGGATTATTTTTCTGTATATGGTTCCTCTTTTGATGATTGCCTATCTAACCTTTCTCTAGTGCTTAAAAGATGTGAAGACACTAACCTTGTTCTGAATTGGGAAAAGTGTCATTTTATGGTTAATGAAGGCATTGTACTAGGACACCTCGTTTCTAATCGAGGTATTGAGGTCGATCGAGCTAAGATCGAGACTATTGAGAAACTCCCTCATCCTTGTTCTGTTAAAGGTGTGAGGAGTTTTCTCGGGCATGCAGGTTTCTACAGGAGATTCATCAAGGACTTCTCTAAGATTTCTAAACCTCTAACTAACCTCTTGAATAAAGATGTTGTTTTTGAGTTTTCGCAGGAGTGTCTTGATGCTTTTTACAGGATTAAGGAAGCGTTGATCTCCGCTCCCATTATTCAACCTCCTGATTAGACCTTGCCCTTTGAGGTCATGTGTGACGCTAGTGATGTAGCCGTAGGAGCGGTGCTTGGACAGAAGAAGGATGGCCGGACCACCGCCATTTACTATGCTAGCAAGACGCCAGATGTAGCCCAGCGCAACTACGCTACCACTGAGAAGGAGTTGCTGGCGGTTGTATACGCTTTCGAGAAGTTTTGTTCCTACTTAGTTGGGGCGAAAGTCATTGTCTACACCGACCATGCAGTCATTCGTTACTTGTTGGCTAAGAAAGATGCCAAGCCACGCCTTATTCGATGGATTCTCTTGCTTCAAGAGTTTGACCTAGAGATCCGCGATAAGAAGGGATCCGAAAACTCCGTTGCGGATCACCTCAGCCGGCTACCGGAATCTTCCCGCGAGACGGATGACCCACCCATAGACGATTCATTCCCCGATGAGCACTTACACTTGTTGGAGCGTTTGATGGATTTACTTACTTCACCCCACGATGGAGGTGAAGTATGGGGTGAGGGCACCTCCCATCACATATAGAGACGCATGATGGTCCAGCTAGGGACCTTAAACCAAGCGCTTCTTGGGAGGCAACCCAAGGTATTGCTTTCGTTTTCCCGTTTTCTAGTCTAGCTTAGATAGTTTGCTTTTGCTTTGTTTTGTTTGTTTTTGGTGTCCTAGACAGATAACAGGAGACATCTAAGGAAGGAGCATAACTGGAAGTTCAGAAGTTCGAGAATTCGAGAAGACGAAGTTTGACTGAGACACCTCGGTCCAGTCGAGGCCACCTCGACCGAGTTGATTCTTGAGCAACCGAGGCAACTAGGGTTTCTGCAGAACCACCTCGGTCCGTACCACCTCGGTCCGTACCACCTCGGTCCAGTCGAGACCATCTCGACCAAGGTGACAGCAGTTCCAGGAACAGTATAAAAGGGGAAAAAATTTCTGTTTTCACTTTTACCTCCTTCGACTCGACCGCGGCGCTCTTCCAAACTGCGATTGAAGAGTAGAGGATCCTATTGCAAGTGCAGATCTGCGAAGAAATCGAACGAATCGACCGAAACGAGGTAAAAACAGTCAAAACCCTAACTCGTTCATTCGTTTCGATTTGGGCTTTGGTTGCCCCTGAATCTGCTGAGAAAAGGCTTAAGTATCCCATAGGAAGCAATTGTAGTGATTTTTGGGGGAAAAGAACTGGATTTCTGAGATTTGAATCGCAAGCTGTTACGCCTCGGTCCAGTCGAACTGCATCTCGACCGAGGTGATTCTTGAGGATTGTCAGCGACCGAGGTGATCTGACAGTAGTTGGAAAAAAAAAATGAGTTCCGAACGTCGCCTTGCCCTCAGAGATAGATCCTCACCCTCCCCTCCTTCCTCTTCTTCCCGACCTTACCGCCCGGTGATCCACGAGAGATGCCGGGTAGATTATGAGCGTATAGCTAGCCGTCCAGTGATTGCACCACGTTTCCTGGACGTGTCAGCTTTTGATTGCCTAGGGGTAGATGGAGACCTTAGGCGGATGATCACCATAGTTGGGCTGGATCAGTTTACTGAGATCCGAGCCCCAGCTTACTTGGAGCCGACCCTAGAGTTCGTTAGCTCATTTTCCTACCTTCCCACAGAGCAGTCTGTGAAGTACCGGTTGATGAACCGGAACTTCATAGTTCCCTTAGAGGTTTGGAGAGAGATTTTCGGCTTTCCTGAGCCCACCGCCACTGACTTCCCTTCCCGATCTGTAGCGAGGGAGTTCTGGGGGCAGATTGCCCATATTACTGAGCATGCAGATAGATGGCGCCCGGAGATTCCAGGGAGAAGGTCATCTTCCACCTAGCCTTCAGATTAGCCCATAGGATATTCAGCGAGACACTTCTGGCACGTACTGAGACGCCCCAGAAGATCCGACAGGGCGAGCTTTTCAGTCTTTACTGTATGGTTACGGGGGGTTTCCCAGACTTTGGCTTGATCTTGGCAGAGGACCTGCACAAGATCAAGGCCAAAGCGAAGGGAGATATCTGCTGCGGAGGTCTAGTCACCCACATAGCTACTTTTCATGGGATGGACCTCGGTGCGTGTACGATGGTGGCGGCTCCGAAGCCGCTTGGATTGCAGGAGATGATCACTCGGAGGATTCTAGTTCCCCGAGGTCTGACCACTCCATATGTTGCTATGCCGTGGGAGCGGACTGCACCACAGGGGATCCGCTGGTCTGCTCAGTTCACAGTTTTCGATCCGCATTATTGGCAGACAGCTTGGGCTCCACTGATGGAGGATCATAGGGAGGCAGCAGCTACCCCAGCTGAGGATGAGGAGGAGGAGACTGACGACGACGAGGATACGGTAGATGAGAGAGATGGTGGAGTCCCGATGGATACAGGGACAGATACTGCAGGGACGAGCGCGCCGCCGATCATAGACTTGGATGATGATGAGGATACTGAGCCTGCACCTGCTGCACCACCTGCTAGATCTGCTAGGCGTCGGACACGCCGTCATAGAGATTCGGAGGCTCATCGTCGGATCGACGATCTGACAGATCAGATGATAGATTCTTATGCTGCCCTTACTGTGGACATGCATGAGAGGTTTGCTGCCCAGCACCGACAGATTGACAGTTGGACTCATCAGATGTTAGAGGGGCAGCACTATCAGCATAGGATGATGGAGCTACAGTTCCAGCAGACTATGGGCTATCAGTTCGACCCGACTCAGTATCCGTACGTGTCACCACCACCACCACCGGATCAGGACTATTGATGAGCTGCAGGATTTTCTTTATTATATTTTTATGCAGTTCAGCTATTTATCCTGTGAGTACTCTTGTCTCTAGACTTATATTGACCCACTGGGACAGTGTGTCCCAAGTATGGGGTGTTTGTATTTATGTGATGACTTTGATGTACTTATTTGATGACTTCGATGTACGACTTATTAGATCGGATATTTCATATTTATGCTTCAGTTGCCTTTATATGTTTATCTGATATTACATGCATATTTACAGTTTATTTGATTAGAAAAACGTCGAAACTGAAAAAAAAAATGGTTTTAAAAAAAAAAATTTCGACCTCGACCGAGTCAGTCTTGGCCAAACGAGGCATTTCACCTCGGTTGAACCAAGAACACCTCGACCGAGGTGGGTTAACTGAGAGTTTTTGAAAACGATTTTTGTGTTACTTATCTGGATATGATCTCAGTGAAGATCTTGTTTACTGACTGGTTTTAAAATCTTTATGTGTTTGAAAGATTTTATAATATGTTTAAGTTGCTAAATGCTTTGTTTGAAATTATTGGCATGTTTAATACTTTGTTTTTATCCAAATTATGCTGAATTTGAAGGTTGACACCACAAGATAAGTTCTCTCACTTTCTTCCTGGAAAGACCAAGGCAATTCATTCTTCTCTCTTCTTCTTCTTAATCATGCTTAGCCCCTCATATACATTTTGCCTCCCTTTACCTATCCGGGAATTTGGAAGCAAGCGAAGTGGTGAAAGCAAGTGAAGTTAAAGTTGAGAAGTGGCTGGAAGTGAAAGTGTTAGAAAGCAATAATAGGTTTGGGGAAGTCAATCATGAAGATGAGTAACTCGGCACCATTCACATAGCCGGGTGTTTGTGTCTTGCCAAAGTCGGATTGAGCGATATTCCTAACGGGTCATGGTATGTGCATCAAGGGTTTGATACATCTCAAGAAATTGATGATTGCTGATTTCCTAGGCTTCGGTTATTGTGCACCTCTGTCCATGCATCCCAAAAAGTAAAGTAAAAAAGAAAAAGTGTGAAATAAGCAAAGTTTATTGGTGGAAGATGTTGCAAGTCAAAGTGAAAGTGAAGTTCATCCTTTTCCCGGATTCTAGCACCACATTACCTTACATACATCCCTACCCTACACGTTTCTTGACCTTTCTTTTGGGAAGCCCTTGAGACCTTGAGCTTGTTGATTGACTTAGTGGTTTAAACTGGATTATACATGATTAATTTTGATAATTATGACTTATTATGCATTCTATGGTTTTATGCAAAGATGAACAACTTTTCTATATTTATAAAATGTTTTGATCATGTTTGGATTTTAAATTCCATGAAGTATTCTCTTAGAGTGATCTATGATTGTAACACACCATAAAAATGTTTTTGAAAGACTTTTCATTGATTTTTATGACTATTAATCCATTCTATCTTGTCTTCTATATGCGGAACTTGCTTGGGGACAAGCAAGGGCTAAGTATGGGGTATTTTGATAGCATGAATTATAGTCTATATTTTGGGGTTTGTTTGGACGTTTTATCTTCAATAATTTGCATGATTGCATGTATAATGTGTGATTATATTACCATTTCATCTACCTTTGCGGGAATCGAGGTCTACACCTAGTTTTGCTGTAATTGTAGGTAAAATGGCACGTTTTGCATCAAAAAGGAAAAAAAGGAGCTATGGAGTCATTGGAGCTACATTGAGGAGCATAAGGAACCATCCAGGGAGCATAGCCATGGATTAAAGATTCACTTTGGACTAGTTTTGAGAGATTTCACATTCAGTTATGACTCACCTCGGTTGACCAGAGATTCATCTCGACCGAGGTGATCCAGAGACGCCGACTCGACCGAGGCGAACACCTAGGACGCGGCGAGAATATTTTATTCTTGGCTGAGATCTTTTATCTTTGAAAGGTGATCTTATATTTTTGGGCTTGGCTCCTGGAAGAAAGAAGATCTTATATTTTACCTATTTTTATGGGAGAAGATCTTTCTAAGATATTTTATCTTTGGAGGGTTATTTTCCTATAAAAAGGGTTGGATTTCCCACAAATCCGGCATCCGCTATTACCCCCGCTTATCTAGCATACAACGCAGAAGCCATACTCCAGTTGGGAGTTTCGAAGAACCTTTTTGAAGGTTGAAGGAAGATTGAAGATCATAGCTTTATAGCTTTGGAGGGTTTTGTAAGATTGTCTTTAATTCCCTCACTTGTTGTCTTGTCTTGTTGGATTGCTATCCAAGGAACGCTTTTGTTGTGATATTTGATTCAGTTATTGAAGTCTTTTCCATTAAATTCTTCTTGTTCAAATATTCACTTTCTTCCCATATATTTAATACTTTCATAATGATGATGAGTGGCTAATTTCCTTGTGTGATTCTAGGGTGATTGGCTGAAGGTTGTGGGAAAAACAATGATAGAATAATCTTAGATTCCAGTAGGACCCTGAAAGTTCAAGTCTTTAACCTTAACCCTAAGCATCTCGTTCAGTCTATGAACATCTCGGCCGGGGTGGAATCTGGCTGACCGAGGTGGCTTATCCGATCCTAAACTGAGAGTTAAGTGTTAGAGTTTGCCAAATCCTATTCTTATTACACCTTTCCTGGTTCAAAGCAAGCTTAGGATGAGACTTACCTGGTAATTCCTTAGTTTGTGTACCAACGATCATAAGTGTAGGTAATAAAGGTTTATCCTTTATTGGGGTTTGAGTGTGCTTCCATCCCATCTTTGTGAGTTAGCCTGAGACTTACCCGGTAAAGGTTGATTCTATTCCCTTAGATGGTGTGTTAGTTTGAGGTTATATTTCTTTATCTTAATTCCTTGAGACTTACCCGGTAATAGGAGTTAAGGTTTAGGATTAGTGAGTAGTGAGACTTACCCGGTGATCTAGTCCACTTTAGTAACACCTTCCCCTTGCAAAAATCTCAGCTTTGTCCGCTTATCTTTAGATCTTGAGTTGGAACCACAACTAGACGCTTTAATCCCTAGAATTGCATGTTTACTTTATTGACTTCTTATTCATCTTTGATTGTGTTAATTGCTCTTGTGGTTAATATTCACGAAGCTTACCGTTATTGACTTCGTTTCACCGAGTCCCTGTGATCGACCCCTGGAATTTCTTGCTTTTTACTACGATTGACCCGTACACTGCGGGTTCGCATCCTTGTTTTAAGCTTAAGTCTAGGGTTATAAATTTAAAGCTTGCACACACCATTTGGAGCGAACAGCCGGGATAGGAGTAAGAGTGTGAATAGCCAAATGAGCAGAAACCAAGATAGACGCCGAGATAGAGACCGGAACAGAAACCGGGACCATAGTCGACACGATGACTCGGACGATGAAGAAAATCGTGATCACCGCAATAGGAGGCGTTACCATGGATCAAAAGTGGATGTTCCAAACTTCACCGGAACTGCAGAAGCGGAGACCTACATTGAGTGGGAGACTAAGGCTGAACAAGTCTTCCGTTATTAAGATTTTAACGAGTATGAAAAGATTGAAGCTGCTACTATTCATTTTGTTGATTTTGCTCTAACTTGGTGGCAGGAAGAATTGGAATATGTGGAGGCACATCAACAGCCGCGCATCAACACCTGGTTGAACTCCGTAGAAGGTTGCGTGCTCGGTTCATACCTTCGGATTGCAAGCAACAATTGTTGCTCAAACTTGAAAGGCTACGTCAAGGTAACCGAACTCCAGACGAGTACCACAAAGAGTTGAGAACTCTCCTTCAGAGATCAAGAACCCGACAGCCCGACGACTATATCCTAGCCAAGTTCCTATCTAGGCTTAACCCCGATTTGTCCGAAATAGTTGAACAACTCCGACACACAAGCCTAACTGATGCCCTACACCATGCTACCCATGCCTATAATGTCATCCAAAAACGTAAGGCATCCTGATCAACAAGACGAGGGACAAGTCATGAATCCACTTAACCCTCTGAAAATAATCTTCCTACCCACACAACTGGTTCATCTCCAATAGTAGTTCCCAAGGCCACCTCCGCCCCTAACCCTAGTATTCCACCAACTCCAGAAACGAGCCGGACTAGGGAAGTGAAGTGCTACAAGTGTTATGAGCATGGTCATTATGCCCGGGAGTGCCCTAATCCCCGTAAGGTTTTATTGAATGCATTTGGGGAAGAGGTCACCGAGAATCATGAATCCGAAGATGACTACGAAACAGTAGCTCCAATCATAGACGGTGTTGAAGTAGAAGCTCGTGCTCCTGTGGGAGATTTCTGCCTTGTCACAAAAAAGGCCCTACAAGCAAGCGAACTTGTTCCCGATGTCTCACAAAGGGAGAATCTCTTTAACACTCTTGTGCTTAAAGAACAACAATTGTTTGTAAACTTTAAGAAATGCCATTTTTGCTCGGAATCTGTGGTTTTTTTGGGTTTTGTGGTAGGAAAGGAAGGCTTGTGAGTGGACGAAGAGAAGACCAAGGCCATATCAGAATGGCCACATCCGACAACGGTCCCTCACATACGGAGTTTCCTTGGACTTGCTGGGTTCAATAGGAGGTTCGTTCGGGACTTTAGCACCATTGTCGTCCCCCTTACCGAGTTGACCAAGAAGGGCGTGCGATTTGAGTGGGGATCCGCTCAAGAGGAGTCCTTTATGATACTTAGAGAGCGGCTGACCCATGCCCCCGTTTTTGTGCTTCCGGACTTCTCGAAAACCTTCGACATAGAGTGTGACGCTTCGGGAATCGGGATTGGAGGAGTTTTGATGCAGGAGGGACGCCCCGTGGCATACTTTAGCGAGAAACTGGGAGGAGCCACCTTGAACTACCCAACATACGACAAGGAGTTATATGCATTGGTTCAGGTCCTCCAGGTTTGGGAGCACTATCTTCTACCTCGTGAATTTGTTATACATTCTGATCACGAGTCGTTGAAGTATTTGAGAGGACAAGCCAAGTTGAACAAACGCCATGCACGAAGGGTGGAGTATATTGAGGCTTTTCCATATGTGGTGCGCTACAAGAAGAGAAAGGACAACATCGTAGCTGATGCATTATCTCGTAGGTACACACTTCTATCTTCCTTAAATGCATGCGTTTTGGGTTTTGGACTGATTTGTGATTTATATGCTCTTGATGTGGACTTCCGGGACATTTTTGCACTTTGTTTGTGCTCTAGTAGTGACTCTCATGCTAGTAGTTATTACATTCATGATGGATATTTGTTTAGAGCTTCTAGGATATGTTTGCCTACTTGTTCTTTGCGAGCTTTGATTGTTTTAGAGGCCCATGGAGGAGGATTGATGGGTCATTTTGGGGTTACGAAGGCTTTAGGCATATTGAGGGAACACTTTTATTGGCCTAAGATGAGAAGTGATGTTGAGAGATGTTGTGCTAGTTGTGTACCTTGTCGTAAGGCTAAGTCTAAGGCTAACCCACATGGATTATACTTACCCTTGCCTATTGCTAGCTCTCCTTGGGAAGACATTTCCATGGATTTTGTCCTAGGATTACCTCGTTCTAGGAGAGGACATGATTCCATTTTCGTGGTTGTTGATAGGTTTTCTAAGATGGCGCATTTTATTGCTTGTAGTAAATCTGATGATGCGTCAAATGTGGCTAACCTTTTCATTGAGCATATTGTTAAGCTGCATGGGATACCTAGGTCAATTGTGTCGGACTGAGACTCTAAGTTCCTTAGCTATTTTTGGAAGACACTTTGGGCCAAGATGGGGACGAAGTTGTGTTTTTCTACTTCTTGTCATCCCCAAACGGATGGACAAACTGAGGTAGTAAACCGGACTCTTGGCACTTTGCTTCGTACTAAGATGGACACTAACTTGTGCAGGTGGGAGGATTGTTTGCCCTTTGTGGAGTTTGCATATAACCGGGATATTCATTCGGCGACCAAGAAGTCCCCTTTTGAAATTGTTTATGGCAAGAATCCTCTTACTCCGCTGGATTTGACTCCTCAACCGGCTCCGCAACCCGTTGCTGTGGATGGGCAATCTAGAGCTGAGTTTGTGAAAGGTTTGCATGAGCGGGTCCGAATCCAATTAGAAAAACGTACCGAGCAATATGTCAACCAAGCCAACAGAGGGCGCCGGGAAATGCTCTTCATGGAGGGAGACCTCGTGTGGGTCCATTTAAGGAAGGATCGTTTTCCTTCTATTCGGTAATCTAAGCTCAACCCACGAGCGGATGGTCCTTTCCGGGTCCTCGAGAAGATTAACGATAACGCATATCGCATTGAGCTTCTGATGACATGAATAATATAGCATTATATTCATGCATATTGTAGAAGATTGTCTCAGTTTACCTTGCATTTAGAGAGATTTTGTGTGCCTTTTATGTTCTATTCAACCATTTGTCGGAAATAGAATTCTACACGAGTTTTTGATGAAATATAGGTAAATGGAGTGGAATTGAAAGCAAAAGTGGAGCAAGGAGCATCCAAGGACGTTAGGGAAGCTAAAGAAGTCTTAGAGGGATCACAAAGAGCTAAGGAGTTGCAAAGGAGGAGCATAGAAGACGAGCCAAAAGAAGAGCACTTTCTGTTGAAGAAAATCGTGCCATTATACATATAAATCGGACGATTTTCTTCTCTAGAAATCGAACGGTTTTGTGTATAAATCGACTAGGCCAATTTCCTTTGCTTTTCGGCCAAATGATAAGACGACACAAAGCCCACTTCTTTTGGGCTAGAGGAGAGTTTTGCCAAACGGCCCATTAGCAAGAAACTATAGGTTGGAACCCTGGGAACAAAAACGGGACGTCCGTAGCGGGAAATCTTTACGCGTTTGAGAGAGATTGAAGATTCTTGGAGAAGGATTGAAGGACTTTAGCCGGAAAGTCAATCTTGATCATTGTTTGTGAGATTTCTTTGTCCATTGAAGTAATTGTGATTTTTGAACACGAATTTGAGTTACTTAAGAGATACATTGATCAGTTCCGAGGATTGTTTACAGATTTGAAGGTTATTGAGTTTTTATTCAAGATTCGGTTTTATTTGCGATATTTCACTCAATCTTTAATTTGATTCGATTTTGAAAATGGTTGGCTAAAACCATTGTGATTCTGGGGAGAATAGTTGATGATTAAGGCTTAGATGATGATAGACTAAACTCATTTACACATTAGGACCCTGAGAGTTTAGATTTTAGTTTTGCGATAACAGGAAAATCGGTGTGTTCTTGAGTAAATCGGCCGATTTAGTGATGAACAGCCCGATTTATTCTTCTGACGAACTTTAATTGAATTAATCTTTAACCAAAACTAATCCTTGCCTAAATCCCAACATTGATTAACCTTTTTAACCTCTAATTGAATGTATGAAGAGACTTCAAACTTAATTCTACATTTAATAGATTAAGGTTACAAGATTTGGGTAATAGAGAGACTCAACATCCTTTATTAAGATTTTAAATGTGCTTTCTACTCTTTACTCTGGAGAGTCATATCCTGGGGTTTTAGATAGTTAGTTTGAACATAATTCTTGTCTTTAGATCTTTCTATATTGCAGCCTCAACAACCCTTATAGAGAGAACCTTTAGATTAGATATATAGGTTTCGGAACTTCACCGTACGATACCTACTTTTGAATACATAATCATGGCAATATAAACTTTGTCCTTATATCTATAGAAGTGTCTTGAATCGAAAGCCGAAATCGGATACTTGAATCCTTGGAATCATTTTACCCTTATTTGATCACAAAAGCTTTTTGCATTTTCGCTAGATAATTGAAATTGAATTTACTCTCACCAAATCCCTGAGTTCGACTCTGGAATTCTTACCTCACTACAGCTGATCCGTACACTGCGGGTTCGCTTTGCTTTGAGTTCTAGATATAAATTTAAGACTTTGACGGACACACTTTTTGAGCGAACAAGTTTTTGGCGCCGTTGCCGGGGATTTGGTCTAGACCAAATTCGGTTTTCGGTTGTCTAGCTTGAGAGCTCTTGCTCTTGTGATTTGATTTGTCTACTTGAGTGATCTTTGCAGGTTCTTTAGGTATATGCGAAAGACTAGATCCACTAAAGATCTAGTTCCTTTCGATCCCGAATTGGAGAAAACTTTGAGAAGAAAGTTGAAGGAAAAGAAAATGGCTGAGAACAATGAGAGAAACTTCCAGGCTAAACTGAATGAAGCTCAACGCCAACTTCAGTTGAGTGAGAAAGCACGTCTAGATGCTGAAACGAGTCATCAATTTCAGATTGATGAACTAAGAGCTATGATGTTGGACATGAAGTTGGAATTGAACGAATCCAAGAAGAAGAAGAAAGTCAAGACGCCAACTAAATCCATTAGAAATGACTCATCCGATGATGAAGAGATTGATCCGGACATGCCGGAACTTGAGGAGATCGATCCATTACTTCGTCCTGTTCGGAACACCCCAAAACCACGGGTCGTTCCTCGCCTCCCAACTAGGGATGTGAGAGTTGCTAATGACGGTGATAGACCCCGAACTTTGGGGCAACGGATGGACCCAATTCAGCAACCACGCCGTCTAGGTGTGGACTTCGGAGCTGAAGACATCCAGGAGTTTAGCTTCTCACCACAAGTCATCACCATGGTTCGCCAAAGTCAATATGGCGGAGCAAGTACTGAATCTCCACATCAACACTTGTAGAATTTCGAGATTCTCATGGAGACTATGAAGCCGAAAAAGGCTACTACAAGTAATTACAAGATCAAACCGTTCTCCTTTTCTTTGAAGGACAAGGCTCTAGCTTGGTACCAAACACTTCCAGCTGCAAAGCTGGCTACATGGGAGGAATTGTCTTCGGAATTCCTCACCAAGTTCTTTCCGCCATCCAAAACGGCGGAATTGAGAGGTAAGATAAATGCTTTTTCTATGAAACCTAACGAAAGCTTGTTTCAATCTTGGGAAAGGTTTCAAGATCTCTTGTTGGATTGCCCACGCCATGGCATTTCAAAACTGGAATTATTGGAGATTTACTATAAGGGATTGGATGTGGAAACACAATTCAACCTTCAATCTCTCTCTTGTGGCACATTCATGGACATGAGAGAAGACGACACTTGAGACTTCATTGAGAAGCAAGCCCAAGTTATTGAGAAGTATTCCCACCGGAAGGTGGACTCAAATAGCCGGAATCAAGGCGATTCGGGAGCTAAATTGAACCAAGCTGCCCAAACACAAATATTCTCCCTCAATAATGAGATCAAAGAATTGAGGGAAGTGCTCAAAACAAGTCTTCAAAAGACTAAGGAGCAAGAAGCCAACTACATGGGAAGGGACAACAATCAAAGGGGTGATAACCGGAACTCCAATTGGAACAACAACAACAATAACAACCGGAACTCCAATTGGAACAACCACAATAGGAACTCCAATAGCAACAATTGGAGGTCAAATCAGCAAAATCCAGGTAATCCTTATTCTCATGCTGAAAAAGCTCTAACATCTCCGTCCTCTTCTACTCCTTTAACAAGCCAGGAACAATCAAGCGGATCAAACAAACCCGATCCCATGCTAGAGACGATCCTAGGCAAACTACAAGGGTTGGAGAGCTATATAACTTCGGTTGATAAAGCTCATAAAGCTTTGGAAAGCCAAGTATTTACAAGGCCGGAGAGGTTCCAAGAGACCAAGGGAAACTTCCCGGGAAGACGGAAGATAACCCAAAGGGAAGGGTTATGGCGATCACTACTAGGAGTGGCATAACAACTACCGATCCTCAACCTAAAGTAGTTGAAACCACCACTAAAGAAGGAGAGGGAAAAGAGAAGGAAGATATCTATGTTCCTCCTCCCTCCTACAAACCACCTCTACCTTTTCCTCAATCTAGAGCGCGTGCACGCCTAGATAAACACTTTGGTAAGTTTGTTGAACTTATGAGTAAGCTGCATATTAATATACCTTTTATGGATGCAATTTTAGGTATGCCAGCTTATGGGAAATTCCTCAAGGAGATCCTCTCTAACAAGAGGAAATTGGAAGACATCGGAGAAGTCAAGATGAGTATGGAGTCATCCGAACTCATCAAGACTATGACGGAGAATATGCCACCTAAGCTCCGTGATCCAGGATCCTTTTGCATACCCATCACTTTGGGAGAGACTACTTATGATGCACTTTGTGACCTTGGAGCAAGTGTGAGTATCATACCACTTGCTCTATGCAAAGCAGTTGGTCTAGGAGAGCCTAGACCGGTGAAGATCACACTCTACATGGCAGATCGTTCCACCACTAAGCCGGTTGGGATATTAGAAGACATTCCGGTAAAACTCGGTAAGTTTTACATTCCTATAGATTTTGTCGTTCTTGACATCCCTGTAGATTACCCGGTTCCCATCATTCTTGGGAGACCATTCCTTGCAACATCCGGATGCATGGTCGATTGCAAGAATGGCCAGCTATCTTTCCATATAGGTGAAGAGAAGGTGGAATTCATACTCTCTTCCTTAATTAAGGAGCCAGCCTTTAGAGACGATGTCTTTGATATTTTTGATGAAGAAGAGTCTAGAGAGGTAGTAAGTTCAATCTTGATGAAAGACCCTCTTCAAAAGGTTCTTAGTATGAGCATCATGGAAGAAGGAGTAGAACATGATTGCAATGAGGATGTGAAGGCATTAGATGATATGGAGGAAGAACTAGGAACAAGATTTGAAGAACTAGAATTAACTCCGGAAACTGTGAAGAAAATCGACCTGCATAAACTAAATCGTCCGATTTTTTAAAAGGCAACCCGATTTTTGACAACAAAAAGAAAAATCGTGCCTCAGATCGACCGATTTACTTCAGAGGAGGTCGATCTAGTGGGAAATTTTCTGGATTCTCCAAACTTCACCGCAGTTGTTCTCGACTCTAATGATACATCACCCCCACCTCTAGAGACCTCTCCCACAACATCCGAAGGCCACGAATCATCATCAACCAAGGCACCTCCATCATTAGAATTGAAGCCACTCCCCACGCATTTAAGGTACGCATTTCTTGGCATTAATTCCACATATCCGGTCATAGTCAATGCGAAACTGAATGATGCTGAACTAGAGAAACTTATGCATGTTCTGAAGCAACATAGGAGAGCATTAGGTTATACTATTGATGATTTAGTAGGAATAAAGCCTTCCCTATGTATGCACAAAATTCGAATGGAAGAGGATTACAAGCCTTCACGCCAACCTCAAAGACGGTTAAATCCGGCAATGAAAGAGGTCGTGAAGAAAGAAATCCTTAAGCTACTTGATGCAGGTATCATCTTTCCTATTTCCGATAGCAAATGGGTGAGTCCTGTACAGGTAGTACCAAAGAAAGGAGGCATTACCGTTGTTGCCAACAAAAATAACGAACTTATCCCCACACGGACAGTTAAAGGGTGGCGAATGTGCATCGACTACCGCAAACTGAACGTGGCCACTAGGAAGGACCACTTCCCCCTTCCTTTTATTGATCAAATGTTGGAAAGGTTAGCCCAACATTCTTACTTTTGTTATCTAGATGGATATAGCGGTTTCTTTCAGATTCCAATTCATCCGGATGATCAAGAGAAGACGACTTTCACATGCCCTTGGGGTACGTTTGCTTATAGAAGAATGTCATTTGGTCTATGCAACGCTCCAGCCACCTTCCAAAGGTGTATGATGGCAATCTTCTCCGAATACGTAGAGAATATCATGGAAGTCTTCATGGACGACTTTTCGGTATATGGTTCTTCCTTTGATAACTGTCTCTATAACCTTTCACTAGTTCTTAAGAGATGTGAGGACACTAACTTAGTCTTAAACTGGGAAAAGTTTCATTTCATGGTTACCGAAGGGATTGTGTTAGGTCATCTAGTATCACAAAGGGGAATAGAGGTTGATAGAGCAAAGATAGAAACCATTGAGAAGCTACCTCCCCCTTCTTCTGTGAAAGGAATTAGAAGTTTTTTAGGGCATGCAGGCTTCTATAGGAGATTCATAAAGGATTTTTCTAAGATTTCAAAACCCTTAACTAATCTTTTGATGAAAAACGCAACTTTCGAATTTTTGAAAGATTGTTTAGATGCTTTTTGCAGGATCAAAGAAGCTTTGATTTCAGCACCAATCATTCAACCACCCGATTGGACTCTTCCTTTTGAGGTCATGTGCGACGCAAGCGACGTTGCTATAGGAGCCGTACTTGGACAGAAGAAAGATGGTCGCACTCATGCCATCTACTATGCTAGCAAAACGCTAGATAAGCTCAATATAATTATGCAACCACAGAAAAGGAACTTCTTGCCGTAGTGTACGCTTTTGAAAAGTTTCGTTCCTATCTTGTAAGTGCAAAGGTGATAGTCTATACGGACCATTCCGCAATTCGCTACTTATTCACGAAGAAGGATGCGAAGCCAAGGCTTATAAGATGGATCTTACTCTTACAAGAGTTTGATTTGGAGATTCGTGATAAGAAAGGATCGGAAAACTCCGTTGCTGATCATCTTAGTCGTCTTCTGCAACTCACCGATGAGACGGATGAACTTCCTATAGACGACTCATTCCCTGACGAGCAACTACATGAGATCGAAGAGTGTCTTCAACACATCTCAAAAGGTAATGATCCATGGTTTGCTGACATTGTGAATTACCTTGTTTTTCAAGAGATTCCACCCGGACTTTCATATGCTCAAAAGAAGAAGTTCTTTAGTGACGTCCGGCATTTCTATTGGAACGAACCTCTTCTATTCAAACGAGGTCCCGATGGCATATTGTTCGCCACTTAGCGTGTGTGCAAATAAGATTTGATTATAAAACTAGAAATCAAGCAAGCGAACCCGCAGTGTACGGATCGATAGAGTTAAGCAAGAATTCCAGAGTATCGAACACAAGGATTTGGAGGGTTAAATCCAGTTATAAATCGTCAAGCAAGTAAATGTATGAAGCTTTGCAAATATTGGGAAAACAACAACCCTAAAGATCCAGGAATCCAGCTGTGGCAATCGATTCAAGATATACTAAAGATATAAGGACAAAATTGAGGTATGCAAAGGTATACGAATGTAAGGCAATGTACGGTGAAGTTTCAGGACCTTATATGATTCACCTAAAGGCACTCTCTATCAAGGTTGTTGAGGCTTCAGTATAGAAAGATTCTAAAGGTAAATATTAATGTCAAATAACCAAACTTGTAATCCAAGGATCAAGACTAACTAAACCGATTAAGGTTGTGACACTCGAAATCGGGGTAGAGGTTGTTGAGGCTTCACTACCACCTAGAAAAGGCAAGCCAAGACTAAGTTAAAGAAAATCTTTAAATTTGGATTAAAGTAAAAGCAAGGTTCGTAACTGACACAAAATTACGGATAGTTCTTGAGTTCCACGGCCGTGGAAGCTCAAGAACAGACCGTGGATTAGGTTCGTCGGCGATTCTCTCTAACTCTCATGGTCCAATCTGTTTACGATCGATCTATCATCATCTAAGCCACAACTATCAACCCTTCACCTTAGAATTGCTAAAGGGTTTTAGCCAACAACAGTCATATTGATATCAAATTCAAGATTTAAAAGAATGAAAGATGAAAACTTCCGAAAACCTTCAATAACCTTCAAACCAATCTTAAATCCACAAATCAAGAACAATAATGTCAATAGATTCGGAATAACACAAACAAGCACAATCTTAGATAAGAACGAAGAACGGGATGTCAATCCGTCTTCTAATCAAAACTAAGGATAAAGCGAAATCTCCTTACGAAAAATCTTCCAAATCTTCACTCTTTCCGTCAATCCGGAATCTCAACAGGGCAAAGCGCAAATCTCTCAACGACGATCTAAGCGAAGGCGTAAAACTAGGGTAAGCGGAGGTAGCGGTAGCGAAGGTGACGGAATCTCCTTCCTTCCGTCCTTATATAGGCCCAAATAAAATGCGTCTTCGGTCCATGTGCGTAGAAGATCGTGGCTTAAAATATTGCGTAAAAGATCCTCAAGATCACGGTCGTGGAAGGGTTCCACGCCCATAATTTAGAGCGTGGAATTGGGTCACGGTTTGTCATAACCCTCCACGGCCGTGTAAGTTGCTGGAATGCACCACGCTTCTCTTGCCAAGGTTCCACGGCCGTGGATTAGAGTGTGGACTGTACATAGCTCGTAATTTCCTTTGTTTTTGTGTCATTCTCCATCCTAGCATCCTCCTTAGCTCCTAGTGATGTCCTCAATCCTTGGACATGCTCAATCTATCTCCATTCTCTCTCAATCCGTTCGGAATCAGCTCTTAATTGCCTACAATCAACACAAAGCTTATGTAGACCTCTATATCGACAAAATAGATAAACTAACTCACAAATGCTTTAATGCTTTATCAATGACTACCATTATGGATGAAATACACTTAGAAAACGTGCCTAAAATATCACAATATTTCATGCTAACACATATACAGGAGATGTATCCCCGAATATGAGGTGGATAGTGTCATCCGCCATTGTCATTCCCTACCATGTGGCGGACATGCTAGTTCCAACAAAACTTGTGCTAAGGTACTTCGTTCCGGCTTCTTTTGGCCTACACTTTTCAAAGATGTGCAAAAGTTTGTTGTTGCTTGTGATGCTTGTCAAAGGACAGGTAATATATCAAGGAGGAATGAGATGCCTCTCAATAACATACAAGAAGTAGCAATCTTCGATGTATGGGGCGTCGATTTTATGGGACCCTTCCCATCTTCATGCGGAAACCAATATATACTTCTTGCCGTAGACTATGTCTCAAGATGGGTAGAAGCAATCGCTTCTCCTACTAATGATGCAATGGTAGTGGTGAAGTTCTTCAATAGAACGATCTTCCCAAGGTTCAGAACTCCCCGAACCATCATTAGTGACGGAGGAACGCATTTCACAACCCGTCAATTTGAGACTCTATTGGCTAAGTATGGGGTGACCCATAAGATAGCTACACCTTAACATCCGCAAATTAGCGGACAAGTTGAGATATCCAATAGAGAGATCAAGGGAATTTCAGAGAAAACCGTCTCTAAAACGAGGAAAGATTGGTCAATGAAGCTTGACGATGCACTATGGGCGTACAGGACAGCCTTCAAGACACCAATAGGTACGACTCCATATAATCTTGTCTATGGTAAATCTTGTCATCTTCCTGTAGAGCTAGAGCATAAAGCATATTGGGCTATCAAGTGGCTCAACTTTGACATGAAAGAAGCCGGAGAGAAGCGGCTCTTAGACATCAATGAGCTGGATGAGATCCGGCTAAATGCGTATGAGAACGCAAAGATCTACATGGAACGGACAAAGCATTGGCATGATAAGCATATCATTCCAAAAGATCTGAAAGAGGGAGATCAAGTCCTTCTATTCAACTCGAGGCTTCGTCTGTTTCCAGGTAAGCTTAAATCCCGTTGGACAGGACCTTATGTAATTAAACGAATTTTCCCCCATGGTGCAGTTGAAGTATGGGGTGAACAAAGCGGAAGTTTCAAGGTTAACGGCCAACGGTTGAAGAAATACACACCGGAAGCTCCGGTCGAGGAGATAGCTCATATCCTCCTCCATTGAACACAAACCATACACCGTCCAGCTAAAGACGATAAATCAAGCGCTTCTTGGGAGGCAACCCATGATAGTATAGTTTTTCCCTCCTTTCGTCACTTAGTTAGAGTAGATTAGTTGCTTTGTTTCTTTGTTTTTGCTTTTTATTTATTCCTCGATGCACTCTTGGTTTGTCGTGTCATTAATCGCAGAAAATTAGGTCCAAATTGAGAGATCCATGGAGAAAGGGAGCATAAATCAGTTAAATCTTCAATTTCCATGAAGAACAAGGAAGGAAATCGAGCTGCATTAAGTTAATCGTTCGATTCAGGAACAAAGCAAGTCGATTTTTTACAACAGAAAGAAAAATCGACCTGGAGATCGACCTGCTTAGAAAATCGTCCGATTTTCCAATGTTCAGAGAAAAATCGAGTTGCATTAAGTTAATCGTTCGATTCAGGAATAGAGCAAGTCGATTTTTGCCAACAGAAAGAAAAATCGACCTGGAGATCGACCTGCCTAGAAAAATCGTCCGATTTTCCGTATGTTCAGAGAAAACGAGAGAAAAATCGCCCCGACGATTAAATCGGCCCTGAAAATCGTCCGATTTTTTTCACAATTTCTCGACCCTATATAAAGACTTAAACACTCGATTCCCTCATTCCAAACACTTCCACCCTCGATTTCTCTCTCTCAAGAACTCCGAAAATCGCCCATACCCTACAATCCTCATTCCTTATCATTTTGAATGATTCTTGGCTCCAAACTGAAGCATTTTTAACAAGGAACAAGGATCTAGCAACAACAAGCACGGCAATCGACTCTTCCATACGGAATTCAGGTTTTTCATTCTAAAACCAAAGTTTCTCATTCGAATTTGAATCTTGCTTAGGAAGTGTTTGTTTGCTGAAATTGATAGAGGAGTTTGCTTAGGAATCACTATAGGGAACTGTATGTGGTGATTGTTGAGACAGAACTTTACAGAATTGTGAGAATCGTAGAAATCGACAGAAAAATCGACCTAACCCAGAAAAATCGTCTGATTTTTGTGAAGAACAGGGCGATTTTTTGTTGCAGAAATGGATATTGTGAAGAGAATAACTAGAAATACGGGGAAGAAGAAGGGATCTTCTTCCAAAGCCCCTCCCCCACCTCCACCACCATCTCAAAACATTCCCAAGCTTCCCCCTCCCCTATCCAAACACAAGAAAAGATATGAACGTATCTTAGATTGCCCATTCACCCCTCCTCGCTACATTGTGTTAGATGATCTAGATTCCTTGTTTGTTCGAGAGGATGTGGATATGATGCTTGATAGAGTTGGGCTGAGACAGTTTGCTATGATTAGTGAGGATGCATATACCGAGATCACCCTAGAGTTCCTTAGTACATTCGAGCATGATCCTAGAGAAAGGATGGTCACCTTCCGCCTTATGAGCCAAGATCATACTATGTCTATTGATACCTTTGGCGACTTGTTCGGTTTTTCTTATTCAGATGCAGGCACATTTGCTAGAGGTGTTAGTGCTAGTGCCTTCTGGGAGGCCATTTCAGTGGGAGAGTATGGTGGGGACAAGTGGAGACCCGGGAATTCGAAAGAGACTAGCATGTACAACCTTTACTTTAAGGTAGTACATCGGATCCTTAGTGAGAGCTTATTCACCCGGACAAAGACTCCACAGAAGCTCAAGGCTGATGAGCTTTTTATTCTATACTGTATGACATCCACCACCATCCCCGACATTTCCTCCATGCTTGCTGACTATCTAGGAAAGATAGCCAACAAAGCTAAGGGCGACATTTGTGCTGGAGGCCTTGTCACTCATGTGGCTAAGGCATTGGGATTAGACTTCTCGGGATGCACTCTAGCTGAGAGTGCCCTACCTTTAGGTTCACAAAGATTGGTTACTCGATAGGTTTTGATTCCTCGAGGGAGAGGAACCCTTCATGTGCCCATGCCATGGCACAAGGATCTAAAGAAGAAGCCATCCGAGATCATCTGGAAGCCCGAATACACTATTCGGAGCAAGAGGAACTGGAAGGAGACATTTGAGTTGATGCTTGAGGAGATATCTCCTCCTTTATATTATGATGATGATGCAGGTGACACTGAGGAGGATGAGGACGGAGGCCAGGAGACCATGCTTGAGTTTGAGAGTGACACTCATAGCGGTCATGCTACGGATGCTATGGAACCGACACTCATGGTGGAGGACCTAGCAGGACTAGTAGAGGTGATGAGGAGACGGAGGATGACATGCAACCACCTCGCCGCTCATTTGCACGTGCCCCAGGACATGGACGAGGTCGTCGACCTCCCTGTCGCTTTAGGGAGCTAGTCTCTAGCTTCCAGAGCCTTAGCACCGACTATCACGCTCTTCACACCGATTATGACATCCTGAACACTCAGTTCAGGAACTACAGGCAGGAGACGGATGCTAGGCATTCATCCTACGATGGCCAGATGAGAGACTTATACTTCCATCAGTTCGGCCACTTCTACGATCCTAGTGCACCGATGTATCCTTACCCACCACCTCCACCACCGACAGAGGATTGAGCTTCCACTTCTTTTACATTGTAAGTATTTTTCTCTATCTTATGCTTGACTTTCACATTGGGGACAATGTGGATGTTAAGTATGGGGTGGGGGTACTTACAATACCTTTTGTTTCATCTTAGCACTTTATGTACTTTACACTACTCTTGATGATTTGGCTTGTAATAACTCTTACACTACTTGCTTTCCACTATGACACTTGCATTTGCATGATCTTTTTCAAATTCTATGAATTTTCAAAATTTGTTGTGCTTCTTATGATGGAAATGACCTCTATGATGAGAAATATGTATGTGGATAGGCAAAAGATAGCTTAGTTGTGTTGAGATGTTAATCATAGCATGAATGAGCTTACTTTTGTTACTTGAACACATGAATAAGTTATATGATTTAGATGTTTTGATAAGAGAATGAAATAATAGTCGAAGCTATATTGCAAGTTCTTTTACATCATATAAGGATGACTAAGGCAATTCACTTCTTTTCTTTTCTCATATCTTGATCATGCTAGCCCCTCAATGAAATATGTAAACCTCCTTTTACCATCCGAGAATTAGGATAAGTGATAGAAAAAAGGCATGTTTGATGTGGGAGGGCCAAAGAAAATGTATTAAATGAAAGTGTAGCAATTCATAAGTTTGGGGACGTTGAACATGAGGATGAGTAACTCGGCACCATTCACATAGCCGGGTGTTTGTGTCTTGTCAAAGTTCAATTGAACGACAAGTCCTAACGGGATATGGTATGTGCATCAAGGGTTTGAGGCATCTCGAAATTGAGAAACGCCGATCTCCTAGGCTTCGGTTTTTGTGCACCGCTGTCCATACTCTCAAAAAGTAAAGTATAAAGAAAGCAAAGCTTTCTACATGCAAAGCATGTGCGGTGAAGTAAATTTTTGAAGGTATTATGTTGTTCCTCTTTCCCGGATTAGCACCACAATTGCCAAAAAGAATTTCTTCCCCTAATACGTTTCTTGGACCTTTCCTTTGATTAGAAGACCTTGAGACTTTTATGCATGTGTTTAAGGCTTCATGGCTTAGATTTGTTTAACTTTGATTACCTCTACATCTTTATCATGTCCTTTATTTGTGTTTTCAAGAAGGAAAAGAGAGTTAGTTCATCTTATAGTTATCATTGATACATACTTTGCCTTCCTATGCCTTGAAATATCACTTTGAGGGTGATCCAATAAGAAGAAGCACTATCAAAAGAAAAGTTTTTGAGTTTTCATACATATATAATCTATGACATCTTGTATTCTAAATTTAAGTCTTGCTTAGGGACAAGCAAGGAGCAAGTATGGGGTATTTTGATGACATAAATTATATACCATTATATTCATGTATATTGTAGAAGATTGTCTCAGTTTACCTTGCATTTAGAGAGATTTTGTGTGCCTTTTATGTTCTATTCAACCATTTGTCAGAAATAGAGGTCTACACGAGTTTTTGATGAATTATAGGTAAATGGAGTGGAATTGAAAGCAAAAGTGGAGCAAGGAGCATCCAAGGACGTTAGGGAAGCTAAAGAAGTCTTAGAGGGATCACAAAGAGCTAAGGAGTTGCAAAGGAGGAGCATAGAAGACGAGCCAAAAGAAGAGCACTTTCTGTTGAAGAAAATCGTGCCATTATACATATAAATCGGACGATTTTCTTCTTTAGAAATCGAACGGTTTTGTGTATAAATCGACTAGGCCGATTTCCTTTGCTTTTCGGCCAAATGATAATACGACACAAAGCCCAATTCTTTTGGGCTAGAGGAGAGTTTTGCCAAACGACCCATTAGCAAGAAACTATAGGTTGGAACCCTGGGAACGAAAACGGGACGTCCAAAGCGGGAAATCTTTACGCGTTTGAGAGAGATTGAAGATTCTTGGAGAAGGATTGAAGGACTTTAGCCGGAAAGTCAATCTTGATCATTGTTTGTGAGATTTCTTTGTCCATTGAAGTAATTGTGATTTTTGAACACGAATTTGAGTTACTTAAGAGATACATTGATCAGTTTCGAGGATTGTTTACAGATTTGAAGGTTATTGAGTTTTTATTCAAGATTCGGTTTTATTTGCGATATTTCACTCAATCTTTAATTTGATTCGATTTTGAAAATGGTTGGCTAAAACCATTGTGATTCTGGGGAGAATAGTTGATGATTAAGGCTTAGATGATGATAGACTAAACTCATTTACACATTAGGACCCTGGGAGTTTAGATTTTAGTTTTGCGATAACAGGAAAATCGGTGTGTTCTTGAGTAAATCGGCCGATTTAGTGATGAACAGCCCGATTTATTCTTCTGACGAACTTTAATTGAACTAATCTTTAACCAAAACTAATCCTTTCCTAAATCCCAACATTGATTAACCTTTTTAACCTCTAATTGAATGTATGAAGAGACTTCAAACTTAATTCTACATTTAATAGATTAAGGTTACAAGATTTGGGTAATAGAGAGACTCAACATCCTTTATTAAGATTTTAAATGTGCTTTCTACTCTTTACTCTGGAGAGTCATATCCTGGGGTTTTAGATAGTTAGTTTGAACATAATTCTTGTCTTTAGATCTTTCTATATTGCAGCCTCAACAACCCTTATAGAGAGAACCTTTAGATTAGATATATAGGTTTCGGAACTTCACCGTACGATACCTACTTTTGAATACATAATCATGGCAATATAAACTATGTCCTTATATCTATAGAAGTGTCTTGAATCGAAAGCCAAAATCGGATACTTGAATCCTTGGAATCATTTTACCCTTATTTGATCACAAAAGCTTTTTGCATTTTCGCTAGATAATTGAAATTGAATTTACTCTCACCAAATCCCTGAGTTCGACTCTGGAATTCTTACCTCACTACAGCTGATCCGTACACTGCGGGTTCGATTTGCTTTGAGTTCTAGATATAAATTTAAGACTTTGACGCACACACTTTTTGAGCGAACAGCTTCCCACTAAGTATGGTGTACATAATGTGTTTAATGTTTCTGATTTGTCTCCTTTTTATGTAGGTGATGAGGTCGAGGATGCGGAGAACGAGTTGGCGGATTCGGGGTCGAATCCTTTCCAAGAAGGAGGGGATGATGTGAGCACGCCGGACTTAAGCAACGAGACCAATGTGACAGCACCAAGATCAACACCACCTCTCACTCGAGCTAGAGCCCGCATGCTAGGCCAAACCACTTTGACCTACCACCCTTTCGGAGCTCTGACATTTGAGGACGTCCATGACTATCACTTGGTGAACATACTTGAGGCGATTGAAGATGCCGGATCACTTTAAACCTTAGATGTAACCTTTTTTTTATTTTATGTGGTCATGCTTGACTTTATTTCATGGATTAAAACCCCTTTAGTTGGGTTTCTTTTAGCCACGTTTTTGGAACCTTGGAGCTCTAATGTGGCCGGCCATATGTATGGTTTTTAGGCCATTTATTTCTTGAAGTTGTTGGTTGAAAGACCCTAGGTTTTCCTTCATTTAAATATCCAACTCTTGAACTACTTGTAAGCTATTATTGTGGGGAGTTGGTGCTGAATTTTCAGTCATATAAGGCCTTCTCCTACACACGTTTTAAGGGAAGATAGAGTTGAGTCAATCAAAAGTTGTGTTTTCACTTTTAAGAAAAACAAACCTAGAGACTAAGGTGAGAGGCCGAAGTTTCGAAACCCACAAGGTGAGAGGCCGAGTGGTGTCCTTACGGTGCGAGGCTAGGAGGACGAAGGAGATCCAATTTCTGAAGTGAGATTCCGAGGAAAGAAGATTTCGAGCCAAGGAGATCCAAGGTGCGAGGCTGGACGATTCCTTGCTTGGCATATCCATATAAATCGATAATACACAAAAGAAGTCGACGGAGGAACATCACCGGCGGATCCTTGCGTTCAACTGACGAAGAGCGCATCACTACATTCGTTCCTATGCATGCAAACTTTTTAGGAGCTCCACCTTACATTCCCGAGGATTTACTTGCTGAGGAGGCTGATGATAATGATGCTGTTGATGTGGAGATGGGAGGTGATGAGTTCCCGGACATTGGAGGTGTTGAGGGAGCTTTTAGAGATTTTTCGGGTCAGCCGGCGGATTTCCACGAGCCCACTAGGAGATCCACTTACCACCAGCGGCCTTCCGCTTCTTCCTCTTCCAGACGTGCTAGCGTGAGTGAGCATCCTATATGGATGGAGGGTCCACCAGCTTGGATGGACCAGCAGCCGGCTTGGATGGGTGCTCCTCCAGCTTGGATGGGAGCGCCACCGGAGTGGATGCAGCAGCAACCGGCATGGATGGATGAGCAGCCGCCATGGGTATCCGGACTTACGCAGCGGATGGATCACCTAGAGACACGCTTTGATGAGCATGATAGAGAGCGCAAGGAAAATGCTAGGATCCTCTATGACGTCTACCGGCAGCAGTTTGGGCGTCCACTCGACCCTAACTTCTTCCCCTATCCACCACCGCCTCCTCCGGAGTGAGATGACATGCATGGCTCGAGCTACCCACCACCGCTTTTGTGAGTTTTTCTTAGTTCTTTTTCTTTTCTTTTCTTTCTTTTATCTTACATTGAGGACAATGTGTAATTCTAAGTATGGGGTGGGGTATGACTCTCGTTGATGTAATAACTCGATACATTTGCTACGCTTTATCCATGAACACTTGCATCTTTCTTTTTATTGTCACATGTTTCCTTATTGCATTGCATTATTAAGCTTTGAAAACCCCATAAAAATTAAAAAATTTTGAAAATTATTGTGCTTCTAGGATTGCAAATGACCTCTAAGATGAATCTACTCGTGGATTTAATTTTTGATGACGTTTATGTGCTTGAATTAAGTTGTGAATTGTAAAGAAATCGAATACATTGTTTGATCTTCTTGCAAATTTCATAATGTGAAAGTTTTTGTTTAAATCATACTGAGGAATGAAGGTTGAAATCACAATATAAGTTCTTGCGCTTGTTTATGAAATTATTAAGGCACCTCGATTTTTCTTGCTTCTTCTTTATTCATTTAGCCCCTCAATGAAATTTTTTCCTCCTTTACCTATCCAGGAATTAGGAAGAGTGTGAATTTTGGCATGTAAAGTCGAAAAAGAATTTTGTGCTGAAAAGGGAGAGCAAAGCTCTCAAATGGTGGTTGATTCAAGTTGTAAAAGAAAAGAGTTTGTTTTGTTCCTTTTTCCCGGATTTGTGCACCACATTCCCTTATATATTTCCCACTTATTCGCGTTTCATGACCTTTACTTGAAAGTCCTTAAGATCTTTGAAATGTTGTTTGGCTTCGTGATCTAAATTGGAATTTTACATGATTGATTTTGACATTGCTTTAGGTTATGATGTTTGTCTTGAAGTTTATGCAATATATGAGGTTTCACTTACTTGCCATGATTTGGTTTATGTACATAGAAGTTTTCAAGGAAACATGAAGCGAGATTTGAGGGTGATCTATTAATTAGAAGCACAACACCAAAAAGATTGTCTTTACCTTGTTTTGCATTCATATTTCATTCTACCTTATGTTCTAGATTTTGAAAACCTTGCTTGGAGACAAGCAAGAGGCAAGTATAGCATGAAATATGACCATATTTTAGGCACATGTTTTGGTTATTTTTCCCCTTCTTTTGTGTCTTTGGATATGAGTTTGAAGCATTTATGGCACATTCACCTATTGTGTTGGTATAAAGATCTACACAAGCTTTGTTGTGTTTTTAGGTGAATGAAGGCTTGGATTGGAGCATATATGGAGTAAGTATGAGTATTTGATCATGCTAGGCATCAAGGGGATGCATTGGAGAAGCTAAGGAAGGAGCATGATTTGAAAGATTCACGAAACAAAAGCTTTCACGACGGTTTTGAAGTTTCCACGGCCAAACATGAAGAACCACAGCCGTGGTTTACTCATTAAGGTCGTGGAAAATCATGTAGAGAGCAAGGAAGTGGTTCCACGGTGCTTTCCACGGCCGTGGAAATTTGTTCTTGGCCGTGATTCTTGTAACGGTCGTCACGTGTCATTTTTGCCACGTCAGCAACGGTTATTGAGCTTTTGTAACGCTACTTTTCTCCTTTTAGAAGGCTTAAGAAAGGAGGAAAACGGACGGCTTGCATCCAGCGACATTTGGAGTCATTGCTTAGAGAGATTTCATAAGATTTTATTGCGTATAGGGAAGATTTGGAGAAGTACGCATTTGAAGATTGCGTACTTAGAGAAGATCTTAGGGTTTCATCTTGAAGGCGGATTGACATCCCGTTCTTCTTTGTTCCTTGAGATTTGTGAGAGATTCTTACCTTATTCTATATCCATTGAACGCAGTTTGCGATTATTGTGCTTGATTGACATTTGTTTTGAGTTTATTATTGAGATTTCAAGGTTTTACCTTTTCTCCCTACATATTTGATTATTGATTTCATTATGATGATTGTTGGCTAAAACCCTTAAGCGATTCTAAGGTGAAGGGTTGATAGTTGTGGCATAGATGATGATAGATTGAACCAAAACAGATTGGACCTTGAGAGTTGCGAGAAACCTCGTCGTCGAGGCTTTCCACGGCCGTGGTTCTTCAAGATCTGGCCGTGGTTTCCTCTGTCGTACGCCCTTTGATTTTGCTTTGATCCAAAGTTAAAGATTTTCTTTAACCTAGCCTTGGCTTACCTTTTCTAGGTAGTAGTCAGACTCAACATCCTCTACTTCGGTTTTGAGTGTCGCAACCTTAACCGTTTTGGCTTATCTTTGATTCCCTTGGGTTGGGCATGGGTATTTGAGAGTAATTCTTATCATTTGATCCTTTCTATACTACAGCCTTAACAACCTTTATAGAGAGAGCCTTTGGGTGAGACATATGGGTTTGGATCTTCATTGTACAATACCCTACCTTAGATATACCTTTGCAATCCCAAATATGTCCTAATATCTTTAGAATATCTTGAATCGATTGCCACAATTGGATACCTGAATCTTTAGAATTGTTGTTTTCCCGATTAATCTTTATAAAAGCCTTTTACTTGGCTGACGATTTTACAAACTGAATTTGTTCCCCCCAAATTCCTGACTTCGATACTCTAGAATTCTTGATTTACTACGCCGATCCGTACATTGTGGGTTCGCTTTGCTTTGATTTCTGTTTTATAAATTTAAAACTAGTGACGCACACTTTTGAGCGAACACTATCAGATAATAACCAGATTGTGTGCCAGCATGTTGTGTGTTTATATTTCCTTAGATGTGTTTGTGCTATTTTTATTCTGCTTATATTTGATTAGTTAGCTAACTGTTATATTGTTGTTTAGACTTGCCACAGGTTAGAGCGGATGCCGAGTGATCCGGAAGGTAGTGGTCAGTCGGGGTGTCGTACTACATAGGACGGGTTGCAGTCCTTTCTTTATGTTGGTCTTTCAATTATGACCTTTTCATATTTTCATATTGTAAGATATTATTGTTACCGGCTGTTAGTGTTTCTGGTCACATTCATGACTTTGTCAACCATATTTTATGATTTCTGGTTTTCCTTATATGTTCCTTGTTGTAAGATCTAGTTAAGTTGTTGTCAAACTAAGGTCGGGGACCCACTGTGAGGTCCTAACCCGTAGCTCCCCGAGTTTCGAGAACTTGGGGTGTTACAACAATCACAAATCTGGGTTTAAAACTCTTCATCCTTCTACACTAATCGAAACAAGTAGATGCGGCTTACCTCCGGCGTTCCATAGGGTTGCATGTGAGGGTGAGCATCTGGGTCCAAAGCGCCGACTATGAGGGACCGTCCCTACCCGTATCCTTGCACAGACGGTTAAGGAAAAGTAGTCTAAGCCATGGTTGCTAATTAGGATAGCAAACTGAGGGGACGGGAAGGAACTCGATACCTGCGAGGTCGTCACTACAAGGACGAAGAAGATGGTTCTGCTATGAGTGTGTCGGAGTGAAGATGGTGGAACTTGACGGATACGAATCTTCCGTGTGACTCCTGCCTAGACTGTGGTTGCGTAGAAGGCACAAAGGTATGCTGATATGACATGTTGCAAGAAAGGATCGACTCAGGAATATATCCGAATGTGGATAGGTGAGTAGAGACGAGTGTATTACTCGGATTCAGTCTCTCTCGGACAAGGAGTGGGAGGAGATCGCAAGGCGATGTTCTTGATGTGCACGAGTCCGATGTCCCGCTTGTCCGAGTCCAGAAGAGGCAAAGGGTGCAAAGAGAGAAGACTGAAGGAAAAAGGCCGGCTAGGGTTTAGCGAGGATGTAAGTAGACGTGAAAGGGGAAGAGAGGTGACTCCGGATGCAAAAGGAAGGGTTGTCGCAGGGTTGTCGTTGGGCGTGAAGAGGGCGAGATCCACGCAACGGCTATGTGGTTGGGAGAAGGAAACTATCCTCGGATACAACTTGTTAAGGAAGGTATGTACTGCTCGGTTCATACTTGCCAAATGTGAAGAAGCGAAGATCCTCCTTGCGTACACACGATCGAAGAGATCCAAAAGAGTAAGGAAAGTAGGGTTACAAAACGGGAAAGATGTAAGGTGGTCCACGTGGGCAGCAAGCTGGGGGGAGAAGAACCGTTGGGCCTCGCTAGCATGCAAAATCCGAGCTGTGCTCATGTAAGGCTAATGGGCCGGCTATCATGGACTTGTTTGGATGGGTCATGGTCTTATCTTTGCCTTGTCATGGCAATGTCATGGCCTTGTCATGATCTTGTCACACACTTGTCAAATGTGCCATTTAATATTATTCTTGCAAGGGTAAGTCTAGGAGGATAGATATATTTATGTGTGTAAAAATTGCCCATAAAATGATGAAATGTTTTGTTTTATGATGATAGGTATCATGTAAGGAGATTTAAACTTGTCGGAAATTCGGTTCGACTCGGAATTAAACGAAAATAAAATTTCCGGATATTACAATCTCAAGCAAAAGGAGCGGGAACTTAAACTTCATAAAAAGTACTTATATTTTAGTTGAGCAAAAGATAAAAGCAAGTAAAATGTTTGCATATTTGTCGGTGAATGTATCCTACTGTGATTAACCTTCTTTATGCTGATGTATTAAAAATTAATTCACACTTATGGTTAACTTATATGTAAAATTTCTACTCAAAACCAATTTTTAAATATTTATACCTGCCTATATCAAGTCATGTAAACAAGTCTTCTCAAGCTAGCTTTTATAAGGAATATATAGAGGGGTATTATTCGCACGGTTCAAAATTTCGTTAACGCACCACTCATACGCAATGCGTGACCGTTACGGACACGCATTGCGTAACCGTAAAAAAAAAAAAAAATTCTCCAGACATCACGGTTATGGGTTCCGTAATCGTAATGGTGTCAGAATTATTTTTTTTTGGGTTAGATTTCATGTAGAAAATTATCACGGATCTGGAACCAATAATCATGACGGTTACGGGTTTCGTAACCATGACTTTTTGGTCACGGTTACGGATCCCGTAACCGTGACCTTATGACGGTTACGGGATCCGTATGCGTGGTGTAATAACGAAATCTTGAACCGTGCGAATAATATTAAATGGCACATTTGACAAGTGTGTGACAAGATATATCTATCCTCCTAGACTTACAGCTCCCCCATACGTCATAATTGGAAGGAGACGTTCGCTGCCATGCATGCGAACAGGATTACAGCTCCCCCATACGTCCCACCACCAGTTGTTGAGGAGGAGGAGATGAGAGATCAGTTTGAGGGTGGAGGAGGAGCCGAGCAGGAGTTTGGCACGTTTCCGGATCAGCCGGATGCGGCCCCGATGTGCCTCGACGTTCTCCACGTCCAGCTAGAGCTTCAGGCTCGTCTTCTCGCCGCGCCAGCGTGAGTGAGAGACCCACATGGGCTGACACACCTTCTGCATGGTATGGAGCTCCACCTCCATGGTCTACACAGGTACCATCTGCACCAGCACCAGCACCGTCCGACGCTCCAGCATGGTACAGTCAGGCTCCGGGATGGTATGAGCAGATGCCGGATTGGGCTACTGGTCTTTCGGAGAGAGTAGGAGCATTGGAGATTCGAGCCGATGCTAGAGATGGACGCTTGGACGACCTCGATCACATGATGAGAGACGTCTACCGCTAGCAGTTTGGGCGGTTTTATGATCCTAGCTTCTCTCCATTCTCGCCTCCACCAGCGCCGCAGTGATTGATTTGCATGACCGTTTGCTTTAGCCGCTCCACCGCCACTTTGTGAGTTTCTTTTTCTTTTCTTCTTTTCTTTATTTTATTTGAACATTAGGGACAATGTTCGTCCCAAGTATGGGGTGGGGTGTGACTAAAAGTTGTAATAACTCTTACTCACTATGTTTGCTTCTATTCGAGACTATCTTGCATGTTCATTATATTGTTACATGTTTCGTTATTGCATTGCATGAAAAAGAACTTGAAAAACCCATAAAAATTGAAAAAATTTGTGCTTCTAAGGAATTGAGATGATTTCTATGATAATCACTACTTGTGAATTGAGTTTGATGACAATTGCATGCTTAAAAGAATAGTGAATTGAAAAGGAAATAAATGAGTTGATTATACCTCTTTTGCAAGTTTCATAATGCGATGAATGTTACTTAAATCATGTTGAGAAATTGAAGTTGAAATCACACTATAAGTTCTTATACTTATTGTTGAGATGATTAAGGCAATTCGATTTTTCTTTCTTCTTTCTTTGATCATTTTAGCTCCTCATTGAAATATTGACCTCCTTTACCTATCCAGGAATTTGGAGAAGTGAATGAAAAAGGCATGTTTGATATGGGAGGGCCATGAGAGCAATTATTTGCAATCAAAAGAATAGAAAGAAATTGTAGGTTTGGGGAAGTCAATCATGACGATGAGTAACTCGGCACCATTCACATAGCCGGGTGTTTGTGTCTTGCCAAAGTCGGATTGAGCGATATTCCTAGCGGATTATGGTATGTGCGCTAAGGGTTTGAGGCATCTCATAAAAATTGAGAAACGTCAATCTCCTAGGCTTCGGTTTTTGTGCACCTATGTCCATAACTCCAAAAGTAAAGTCGAAAAATGAAAAGAAGAGAGCGAAGCTCTAAGTTGAAGGTGTTGCGGAAACCGCAAAAGAAGAAGAAGGAGTAGTTGTCCACTTTCCCGGATTCATGCACCACATTCCTTAAAGTTTCCTTCCCTTTCCACATTCTAGACCATTTTCTTTGAAAGTCCTTAAGATCAAAAGAATATTATATGACTTGGTGATCTAAATTGAAGTTTCTTATGATTGATTTTGATAATGTTTAAGGGTTATGATGTTTGTATGGAAGTTTGATTGATTCATGAGTTTTCTTTACTCTTTACTCTTTGATTGAGTGTATGAAAGTCTTATAAACGATTGAAGCAAGATTTGAGAATGATCTATTCTTTAGAAGGCACATTCATCCAAAAAGAAGTATTGCTTTGAGAAGGTACACATATTTCATCCTAACTCTTGTTTTAAAGCTTTTGAAAGACCTTGCTTAGGGACAAGCAAGTGTTAATTATGGGGTTATTTGTTAGCATGAAATATTGTGATATTTTAGGCACGTTTTCTAAGCGTATTTGATTTATATTGATAGTCTTTGATTGAGCATTGTTGCATTTGTGAGCTAGTTTGCCTATATTATCGATATGGATGTCTACACAAGCTTTATGTTGATTATAGGTGATTGAGAGCCATTTCCGAACAGAATTGAGCAAGGATGAGTTGATTGAGTATGTCAATGGATTGAGGGAATTCTTAGGAGCCAAAAGAGAGCTAACTTAAGGAATGCACGAGGCTAGGGAAGAATCACGTTCTTGCCCTAAACCACGCTCTAAAATACGGCCGTATTACATTTCACGTTCAGTTCCACGGCCGTGGAACCATGCAGGAGAAGCGTGGTTCATTCCAGAAGCTTTTACGGTCGTGGAATCCATGGTTCAAACCGTGTTGATTTCCACGCTCTAAATTACGGTCGTGGAACCTTCCACGACCGTGATCTTGGCGATCTTTTTCGCCACACTTTAAGCCACGATCTTTTAAAAGATTGGGCCAGGCCGCTACTTCATGATACCCTATAAAAGGACGGACGAAGGGAGATTCCGTCACCTCCGCTTAGAGACTTTTGCGACCTCGCTTTAGGTTTACGCTTACGACTCCGCTTGACGCACTTTCGCCCACGTTGCGACTTTTGCAAAAAGACGGATTTTGCGTTCATCCTTGGATTTGCCCTAATCTCGCACTTTGGTGGAGATTGTGATTGAGACTTCCGGATTGACGGAAGATCGAAGATTCGGAAGATTGTTCGCAAGAAGATTTCTCTTCTTGTTTAGGTTTGATTTAGAAGTCGGATTGACATCCCGCTCTTCCTTCTTACCTAAAATTGTGTTTGTTTGTTCTATTCTGAATCTATTGACGATATTCGTCCTTGATTGTGACTTTGAGATTGGTTTGAAGTTTATTGGAAGTTTTCGGAAGTTTTCATCTTTCAATCTTTTAATCTTTGAATTTGATATCATAATGATGATTGTTGGCTAAAAACCCTTAACAATTCTAAGGTGAAGGGTTGATAGTTGTGGCTTAGATGATGATAGATCGATCGTAAACAGATTAGACCCTGAGAGTTAGAGAGAATCGCCGACAACCTTAAATTACGGCCTGTTCTTGAGTCCACGGCCGTGGAACCTCAAGAACTAACCGTGTTTTCCCTTAAGTCTACGAACTTGCTTTTACTTTGATCCAAAGTTAAAGATTTGCTTTAATTTAGTTTAGGCTTGCCTTTTCTAGGTGGTAGTGAAGCCTCAACAACCTCTACCTCGATTGTGAGTGTCACAACCTTAATCGATTTAGTTAGTCTTGATCCTTGGATTACAAGTTTGGGTATTTGACATTAATTCTTGCCTTTAGAACCTTTCTATATTGAAGCCTCAACAACCTGTATAGAGAGTGTCTTGTAGGTGAGTCACATAAGGTTTTTGGAACTTCACCGTACGATTACCTTACATTAGCATACCTTTGCATATCTCAACTCTGTCTTTATATCTTTAAGTATATCTTGAATCGATTTCCACAGCTGGATACTTGGATCTTTAGGATTGTTGTTTTCCCAATAATTTGCAAAGCTCTTACATTCACTTGCTTGATAACCTACGATCGAATTTATTCTCCCCAAATCCCTGTGTTCGATACTCTGGAATTCTTGCTTAACTACGTCGATCCGTACACTGCGGGTTCGCTTGCTTGATTCTAGTTTTATAAATTTAAAGCTTATTTGTACGTACGTTTAGGGGCGAACAACGCAAGCAGAAGTTTGTGGCTCGCTCCTCTACGGAAGTTGGGTACAAAGCCATAGCTGACACTTCTTTCGAACATCTCTGGGCATGCCAACTACTAACCGAGCTCGGGTCAGCCCACCTCTTCCCCTCATGATCTATTATTGTGACAATCTAGGAGCCACAAGCTTGAGTGCAAATCCCGACTTGCACTCCTGCGTGAAGCACATTGCACTAGCATACCACTTTGTTCATGAACAAGTCCAACGCCTCAAGCTTCGGGTAATTCATGTGTCCACCAAAGATCAACTAGTGGACATCCTCACAAAGACGCTAAAGAATTCGAAATTTCAAAAACTAGTCTCTAAATTGGGACTTTCCCGCAGACCGTACAACTTGAAAGGGAATATAAGGAATATGCATTAGAGATTCTCATAATCTTAAGATCATAATTTGTTAATCACAATGCCTTTAATATAGGCTAGTGTGTTCTTTATTATTTGCAACAGTTCTTGTATAAATTCTATCTTCTTGTACCAATAATATTACGATCCATAATGCCATTCTTTATGGTTTTTCTATCTTAAGAAATAGTGGTTCCATATTTTATCGTATACTCTTTTCTTTTCCTATTATTAATCGTGTCATACATGTTATTTTGATGTCTGAAGAATTACTTTGAAATGTCTTACAAGTATATACTTTTTGTTACATATATTTAGACTGCACATTTATGGTCTATCCTTGAATCGTCCGTCGTTAAGTTTTTGTTTTTTGTAATTCAAATTGTTAGCCTTAAATTTGATTGAATCGGAGTCAAACTAACTACAAACATTTATTCCATGAAACATCAATTTCCTTTCTCCTGAAACTTACACTACGCCAGATTGCAACTCGGGTGACGGAATAAAACCGTCGCCACAATACCTATTCCGTCGCCTAATGAGTCTCGCGACGGACATTCAGTCACCTGCGTTCCGTCGCAACACAACCGTCTCCCTAGTACTCAGGTGACGGAATTACGAACTTCCGTCGCCTAATCCGTTCTGTAGCGACGAAAAGGATGAGTCGTCGCCTAAGAATTGGAGTGACGGAATTCATTTAGGAGCAGTTTTCTAGTTTTGTCGCCTAATTATTAGGCGACGGACTTTGTTTAGGCGACGGAAATTTTATTTTAGGTGACACCTTGTATCGTCGTCGCCCAAATAATTACGTGACGGAAGTTTTATAATCTTTCCCTCGCCTTATTTTGATTGGGCATGAAAAAGACAAATAATTGAAACGTGCAATATACCTGTTAAAAAATACTCATGCCTATAATTACACAACCAACAAAATTTGTCAAAACTACAAATCACACAACCCACAAAATCTGTCAAAACCCGCAAAACTACACATACTTGCTTGACTTCCACACAATCAACATAATAATTCAAAACCCACAAAACTACAGATACTTGCTATTGCATCCACAAAATTCCAAAATAGCTCAAGCATACTATTTGCTTGGCATCCACTACATACTACCTGGAGTTTGAGCTTGTTGTTGATCGGCGGTATATCTTTGAAACATGGCCCGCAATGCTTGAACCTCTAATAAAAGTC
This sequence comes from Fagopyrum homotropicum, assembly GCA_033239125.1. Classification (NCBI taxonomy): domain Eukaryota; kingdom Viridiplantae; phylum Streptophyta; class Magnoliopsida; order Caryophyllales; family Polygonaceae; genus Fagopyrum; species Fagopyrum homotropicum. The sequence goes on along the minus strand of BSWB01000002.1, from coordinate 31,537,402 downwards.
TGTTATACTTCTGATAATCTTCATCAACAGCATCATCAAAAGTAGGATCATCACTATCACTTTGTCTTGACCTAAACCAACGTCATATCCATCAAGATAAGGGAAACGATCATGCACAATGTTCATAACAGGATCCATAGAGGAACTGACATCATTGTTAGAAGATGTCATTTTATCTAGCAACTGATTTCTGAGTTCATCAATTTTCAATTCATGTGAAACTTCACCATGCTTGTCCCACACCGTATATATAGGCCACATGCCTTTAGTAGACAAGTGAGAATACATGGTGTGGATGTCAACCGGAAGTCCACTATTTCGACATTTCTTGCAAGGACACAAAAAAAGTGTCTTCCCAGGCGACATTTCTCTAACTTAGTTCACAAAGTCAAAAGTCCCTTGAAGGTATCTTGGATCAGTAAGACCACATTGCATCCAACTCTTATCTATTTTCCTAAATAGCAAATGAGATAAATCATTCAACACATTTTCTAACAAACAACACATTTTCTATTTCATTTCATATCCAAATAAACCAATCCAATTTTCTAGTTAATTCCATGACACAAAAAACAACTCTATTTCTACTTTAGTTCATATTCTAAAAAAAAAAAATTCATTTTCTATTAAAGACCATTCCATATCCTAACAATACAAAAATTTCAACACTATTCAAACAAATAACAAATCACCAATTAACACAAATAAAACAAATCACCAACAAACATAGCTCAAAATTCCAACACTCATCAAACTAATAACAATCACCAACAAAAATTCCAACATGAAGAGAAAAAAAAATTAATACAAAACAAAAATTTAAATAATTACGTACCTAAAACAATGGAGTATAATAGGTTTGACAACCAATTAACTTGTATCAGATTCTTCCAATCTGAAAAAAAAAAATAAGGTGGAAGAAAGTCAAGAAGAAATGAACGAATGAAGGTTGAAGAATGGGGTATAAACCCGGCCAATTAAACACATCTTGTACCTGCTCAACTACCGAATTAAATATGACAGCTTACATTTAGGCGGCGGAATTCACATTTCCGTCGCCTTATTTAATTCAGGTGACGGAAATAATACCTCCCTCGCCTAAGATAACAACTCTGACAACCTGCATAGTTTCTGGCGACGGACCTCTGTGGTGACGATATTACTTCTGTCACCTATAAGTTTGGAATGAAAAAGTTTGCGTCGCCTGAATATGTTTAGGTGACGGAAGTAAATATCCGCCGCCCGAAATTCTTTAGGTGACTGAACTAAAAAGACTCGTCGCCCGAGTTGCAATCTGGCGTAGTGTTATCTCACTATTACTCACATAAAATGCACAGTGATAGCAAAAAAGCCCATTCACCCTACTGTTTCATAGTTAATCATAAAGCTACAATCCTTTTGAATAAAATCATAAACCTACAGTTATAAATACTTGTTAAGCTATTCTACAACTGTATTTATGAAACTTATTAGTACAAAATCATTAAACTTTATCTCATTCAACACGTACGGTACAGTTCATAATATAAACCTTTGATCATTACGAAGAAGTTGGTAAATCAATATCATTAAACAGCAAAAAGGCTAAGACTTTCCTCTACTGCTTCCAACATTACAAACCGACCAACAGAACTGACAAGAATACAAGCCCACCCGTTAAAAATGAGTGGGTATAAACTGAGGAGATGCTCGATCGAGCTGACAAGTTCGGTCGGCCAAGCACATCAAGTTCGATCCGGGTGCCCCGGATAAAATAAAATTTATATTTTATACATTATAAATAATAATTATTAGTATAATTTATAAAATATTTAATATAATTATAATAAAGTTACCTGCAGGCCTGATCTGTCCATCCGACCAGGCGGGTACGATAACTGTTACAGGTTCGCCAGCCGAGTTGGACCCGAGTCTTGATAAACGAGTATAATATTTTATAAAGTCTGGTCAGAGTTTGGATATAAGCAGGTACTCGTGATTAACAACAACAACATAATAATAATAATAATAATAATAATAATAATAATTATTATTATTATTATTATTATTATTATTATTATTATTATTAAAATGGATATAGAATATTGAAGGAAAACAAATTACATGATATTGGAGGGGCCGACTAACAAGTTGGGCTCCGCATCCTTTTTGAATGGTAAACCATCCTAGTTAAAATAAAACAAGTACTCCTATTATATCCGGGGAGCCCTTTAGCAACCGAACTCAATCTTGTAAGTAACTCCACCGCGTCATCACCCAAATCACCAAACGTGGAAAAGAAAAAAGGAAGAATATGATATATCTTGGTGCTACAAACGTTAGCATACTTCTTTCTCTTGTTATCAGCAACGACCCTCACGACTTTACTTGGGATGAAGCTAGATAAGCCAGATGTAGAGAAAGGAGACGTACCAGTGATGTCGACACATGTGTCTTTGCCTTGAAACCAATTATAGAAAAGGATGTCGGCGGGGCGGAGCTCCCCACCATCGTCATCAACCATACTAGTAGGGACCTTCTTCCGAACAAAAAATCTCAATCTTGAGGCACTCATCAAAAATGACATCACGTACCATGTTATGCCGGTGCTTAATGCCAACCTGTGGAGCACAAGCGAGAGCATGGTAGCCCTAGGCATCCAGAATGCCTTTCTCACATGCAGAGCACTTGAAACCCTCTATAAACATCTCAATATCCAAGCGATACTTAACGACAGTGCGAAAGGTGGCCGGGTTCATAACCTGACGAAGACCAGAAACTGGGACCACTTTAAGCTACTGTTGAGCCAGAGGTAACCAGAAACTGGGACCACTTTAAGCTACTGTTGAGCCAGAGGTAATCTCAAGTTTTCAACTAAAGCCTTCTGCCTTATCGAAATATCAAAATTCCTCAGAAAACACTTATTCACGATATTGTAATAACAACAAGACAATTTATTTGATAAATGAGGGGTTTGGCGTATCCCACTCATGTCCAAGTTATAATCTTTTGAAACAGCGTCAATACATCAGAATTTACTGTTTAACCGAAACAATGGGCTCCACAGCCCAATCAACTTTTGATTTATTCCCACCTCTACTGGCCCATCTTCCTATCAACGTGTCCTTCCAAGCGGGCCCAAGGCCCACCACGGCCCAACATTCTGCCACGTTGGTCAAACATTATACAATGCCGCCTTCTTACTTGCCTTCTTCCACATTTTCAAATTTCAAAATAGTTCAACTTTGAAATAATCCGCAGTTTCAAAATATCCGACTTCACTTCATATTTTTTTTTTTATCTTTTACTCCTATAAACAATTAACCGTTACAAAACTTCATCACATACATGTATATATATGTACAATAAAACTTGTGTCATTTACCCACACACTATAAGTACTAAAGCATCCATTTGGGTTTGGACTAGACCTCCTAAGGATCCACCCCAAGCTTCTGGCTCGCCAAATCACACCTAACCTCAGCTAATCCAACCCTAGAATTTGCCAAATCAAACTCCATCCACATATTTTGTTGGTGATGGTGTCCTATTATGTATGACTCCACCCCTAGTAAATCCGAGTTTCCAAACGTGAAGCAATAGATAGCGTCCGATCCTTGTACGAAACCAGGTACCCGGTACAACAGTCGTTCTGATGATACACTCATTTCCGCTCCTTCAAATACTAAGGTTACGTCGGGTAGTCTTGGTAACGTTCTTTGAGTTATAGGAACTCGATAGCATAAATCCATTGCTCCTTGAAACACGTAGTTAGGATCCTCGTAAACTCTTAGCACTCCTTTGGTTTGTGCGAGGAACTCTTTTTTAACCGCTTCGTAAGCTTCTCCGAGTAGGAAAGTGAATTGCGTACCCGAATCAACCATGGTTTGACCCGCTCCGGTGTGGTCGGGTTGAAGTATGGATTTTGGTAAGGCTAGTGTTTTCAACCCGACCTTGATTCCGTCTAGACGAACTGAGTAGGCAGTCCTATCGAAATAAGGTAAAGGTATGGATACTTTTACAAAAGGAGTGTAGCTCAAGGGTTTAAGCCAAGGTAAGCTTGTTTCACCGAGTAACAACACACCCGATGAGTCTTGCCCCGAAATACAATAGGAGAATTTCGGATAACCCATTTGGGTAACAAAGGATAACGACCCACGGTTCATACCCAACAACCCGGTTGTCTTGGAATCCTCTTGTGCACTAGTATCCAAACCCGAATCCATACACCCGAAAACGGTACCAGGAACAGGGGAACTCCCAAGACGGAAAGTGTCGATAGCGAGGTTGCCTTCCATAGAAGAAGAATCGGCATAGGAAACCGTGGCATGACAAAGCTTGCTCTTCGGGTCACATGTGGCGGGTAAAATGAAATCACGGGTTCGGGTTTTGCAAACGGGTGAAGTACAGGGTAAAGGGGAGTAGGACTTGGATAGGGTCGGTTCGAAAACGGATTTGACAGTAGGCGATTTCTTGCAGTGGAGCCACGACAGCTCACTACCGGTATCCAACACCATGGAAACGGGTTGCGGAGGGGTTCCGACTGAGAGGGTGACGGTGAGAGCGACGTCGTGGTGAAAAGGGAGCTTGCTGACAATTCGGGTCGGGTTTGAGCCGGTTGAGGTTTTCTGCGTTTTGAGAGGGAAAACAGAGGAGGGAGAAACAGAGAAGCAAATAGTAGAGGAAAAGAAGAGAAAGGCAAGGAGGAGATTCGAAAAAGCCATTATAGAAAGATTGTATGTATGACGTTGTTGTCTGAAGGTGTGAGGAATTGTTATGGAAGAAAGGGTTGGTATATATAAGAGAGTAGGTGGATACAATTCTTTTGATTTTAAATATGATGGGTCAGATTTATTGTAATAACTTCACGTTTAAGAACGTATATGGAGTAGGTTCTTTGGGGATGCTTCGGAGATGCCACTGGACATCATACATTAGCCATACAAGGACTTTGAAATTGTTCTTAAAATATCCAGATAATCGTATTCGGAATGGACTTTTGCTTCTTTGAAAAAGTCCGGATCAGACATTTGTTCAGAGAAATCATCTCTGTTGCTAACAGATTGACCGATTTGAAAATTTCGTATCCGAACACACCCTTTTCTGATGACCCAAACTTTGTGTTCTCATGCGCAATGATGCTTTAGAAATGTACAATTTTTAGAAGATAGTCTTTCTTAGACGTATTCTTTTTTAAAAAAAAACGCGTCTAAATACACCCGGTACCACTACTTCCAACAAAAAAAATAAAATAAAATTGAGGCAGCCCACGTAGAACGGTGAGTCACAACAACCGAGAAAAATATTTGAAAGGGACAAAGGTTGACGTTGACTCTTTAACCATTGCGGGATGGCTATAAATGAAAGACCATTTCTTATACTTATACATACAAGGAGACGACAAAACACACAAGCCGTGAGCACCCAACCCTACTGTTTTTTTAACCTGTCTTTTATCTCTAAACACCATTAAGGGCCAGTTTGTTCCCTAACTTCGGAAATGAAAACGGAATAGAAACGAATCTAGTCCGTATGTATATCATTATTCATCAAATTTTATGGATACATTCCTTGTGGTTTATAGCAATTGCAATATAATTTGATTAGTTTTGATACCCTATAAGAAAACAAAGTAGGGGAAACAAATAAATTTTACACGCAACCGCAAGGAATGATTCCGTCATATTTCACATACCTACGAACTAGATTCGTTTTCATTCTTTTTCCGTTTCCGAACTTATAACCAAACGGGGGTAAATATACGTTACTCATATACAGGATACGCATCTTCGATTAATCTACCAAATACTGTTTTACTTATGAAATGTATTAAGATAATTATTAAGTGTTTATAGAAATTCAGTTTTTAAGAGAAAATAATATAATAACATGACTGAAAAAAAAGCATTTAAAAAATAAGTTAATTATAATAATTCATAAAAAGTTACAATCTGTAAACGTCGCTTTCGTCCTCTTTTAGATAGGGTTGGAGAATTTTAATAGTAAGTTAATTTGATTTGGTAGACGTAACCATATAATAGCGTCAAATAATTCATAAAATATTCATCTTACAAAGTCTCAATTAATACTGAATGAAAGGATAGGGCAGTTCGCTAATGATATTTATTATAACATGATATTTAGGGAAATGAAAAGGAAAATTCTTCAAATTGTGGAGTGGGAAAGTACAAGTTAAGGACGCGTTTGGTTTTAAAATGGAAACAGAATAAAAACGAATTTAGTCCATATGTATATCCTTATTCATGAAATTTTATGAATCATTCCTTGTAGTTTCAAGCAAAATGCACTTGTTTTCCCACATTTTGTTTCCCTATAGGGTATCAAAAGTAATCCAATTCTACTCCAATTACTTTAAACCACCAAGAATGATTCCAAAAACTTTCATGAATAAAGGTATACGTTGGATTAGATTCGTTTCAATTCCGTTTCTGATTCCAGAGTTAAAACCAAACGGAGCCTAAGAATGTTCAAGTTTGAATTAAGCCATCAAAATGGAACATTCAAGTGATTGTCAAATTTAGCCTTCTTATATTCTTTCATTCTTGCTATACAAAATGGATTCACATATATATAAGTTTAGAGTGAATGGACCATACCATATTCATCATCGCCCTTATATACTTCTTGCCATTGTGAGATTCTTCTCTTTTTCACTACCCACCTAATCTTTGTCCCCTATTATTTTCGTTTATAGTCTAATGCCAATTTCCTATATATAAATATATATTTTATAAGTATATATTTATTATGCATTTTCTGCATATATTTGAGTTTTATTTGAGTTTTATTGTAATTGTAATTATCCTCTATTGATTATTGAGAAGATATAGTTTCTTCTCCAAATCATAAATAATTATGAATAGTATTGATTGGTGAGAACATAGAAAGTCTCTTATTCAAATTATGTAATTATAAATACAAACATAGTTTAGGGAGAAATACACAAAAACTTTAAAAAAATAAGTTTGACATGATATCAACCTAACCTAACAATCCTCTTTTTTCTCCTATACTGAATCCTAATTCCCCGACTTCACCTAATCCAAATGATCTGCCGTGTAGCGAGAACAAGATCTCTGGTACTCTTTCATCCCTTGTCGTCGCATCCGGCACCTTCTCCTTCATCACGCTTTTAAACTTCAATATTTGTCTTGATCGTCACAATTATTTCCTTTGGCATCATACCGTCAAGTCAACGTTGGACGCATCTGACCTTGACACATTCATCACTGTCGCCAGTCCACTAGTCACACATTTGAATGCTGTAGACTGTAGCGAGACGCCCATTGTCAATCCTCACTTTGCTCCTTGGGTTCGCAAGAATAGACTCGTTCTCTTGTGGATTCGACACAGTCTATACAATGCCTTGTTAGCCCATGTTTCTCGTGCATCCACGGCGTATGAAGCATGGTCTATTCTCGAGCGGATGTTGTTTGCTCAAACCAAGGTTCTAATGATGCATCTTAAACAACAAATCCGTTCATTTCCAAAAGGTAATTATTCGCTCCAAAATGTGTGTGAATGAAGGAAAATAGTCTTAATTTATACCAAGAATAAAAACAATAACGAACCCGCAGTGTACGGATCAATCGCAATAAAACAAGTATTCCAAGGTCGAACACAAAGACTGGTGAAACCAGGCAGTATATCAAATCTAGGTAAGAAACTTGCAAATAACTAAGAACAAAGCAAAGCAATCAACTAAATCTCGAAGGTATAACAATTAAGAGATAATGCAGATTCTAGAGATCAAAGCGTCATGTTGTGGTTTTCGATTCAAGATTTCTAATGATCTATGGACAAGGCTGAGGTTGCAAAGGAAAGGTGTTTCTAAAGTGGGATAGATCACATGGGAGGTCTCACCATCCACTATCACTAGCCAAAGGTCCTATTACTGAGTAAGTCACAATGATCTAAGGAAATGAACTATAATCTCAAACCAACCACTCAACCTAAGGGAATATAACTAACCTTTATCGGGTAAGTCTTAGGCTAACTCACAAAAGCAAGGTGAAGGCACACCCAAACCTAACAAAGGATAAATCTTTATTACCTAACACTCATCATTGTTGGCAACTAAGAAAGAGAATCACCGGGTAAGTCTCTTCCCAAGCCTAGATGTAAGCTTGAAAGGTTCAACAAGGCTAGCATTTGGGCAAAATATAACCTAGACTCAAGGTTATAACATGATGAGCAAACATGAACAAATCTCGGATTGTTCTTGCTCAAATCTCGGCCAAGATTCCTGAGATCAATTCGAGATCGATAACTAGGTAGGTTAAACTCAACCTTTAGGATCCAATCTAATTTAAAGGTTCATTTTATCATCATCTATACCACAACAATCAACCAATCACCCTATAATCACAAGGGTTTAGCCAACAACAACCATGTTCAAGTCAAATAAGATATATGATATCAAATAAGACATAAAACCAAAATATCCAAGAAAAAGGGCAAATAATACTTGGTAAATAATTTCCAAATATCAAATGGCATCAAAGCATTAACAAAGCTTCGACCTTGTGTTCGAAACAACGTAAAATAACAACTAAGTATCTCCCTTCAAAAATACTCACAAAACCTTGTAACTAACTATGCGAATCTACAATCACTTGATGTTGTAATCTTCCTTCGAACTCTCTACCGCCTTCTTTCTCCGCGATCCTCCTCTATCGAACTATGTAAAACTCGCCGCGGAAAAGGTCTCAAACAATGTCTCCCCAAAAGAGTCCTTTCGGAAGAGGTCGGTCGGAAGAGTCTCCTTTCTAAAACAATGCAGCCGCCTTTTAATAATAAACTAGGGTTTCGGACTTGGTTTGTGGGCCGTTTTTTTGGCGAAATCTCGGACGAACCCGAGACAAATCTCTTCCGAGATAATTCCTATCCATTCGAGATTTCTCTCATGTTACGTACTTTATTCAACTCCTTGATTTCACTCCACTTGAATCCTTCTTCTGATGATCTTTGGTCTTCTTTTGTACTTCAATATACTCCAATATGTTGCTCTCTTGACTCCTTGTACTCTCATGCTCCCTTTTGATCCAAAAAGTGTCATATTTCCTACAATTGCAACAAAACTATGTGTAGATCTTCATTCTCTTATAGTAGACAAATAATAGCATATTCGATAAGAATATATGTCCATGCATGCAAAACAAAGAGAAAATCTATCAAATGCATACCTAAACTAAGACCATAATTCATGTCATATATTAGTAATCTCTCCATCCTTGAATATGCGGAGAAGAAACGTGCCTTTTATAATTCCTTAGCCGAGTGCAATCACATTGTTGCGGACGAGGATTTTGTTGTGTGCATCCTGCATGGATTGGACTCCTCATATAACTCTTTTTGAACATCTTTCGTATGCATTCCAACATGTCGTCGGATGAGCTTCTTTGCCTTCTCTTGCAAGAAGAAGAGAACATTAATCAGATTATTTCCCCGGATCTTGATGGTCCTCTCTCGGCAAACACGACATCTTGTGGGCTCCCGTGGAAAATAGCTAAATCGTGAATATGTCAATTCCTCTAATGTTTCCGATCGTGACCGCTTACGTGCTCCTTTCTAGATTTGCAAGCTAACCAATCATGAAGCACTTAACCGCTTTCAGCGATTCAATGTGACAAACTTTCCATTTACATATATTCGTCCTAATACTACTATAAATATCTCTTTTGTCCCCTCTCCACAACACCATGACCCTCTACGCAATCAACATCTTCAACGCAATGACTATCATATTACGGTTCCATCGTTGACTATTGTTGATTTGGCTTGGTATATTGATTCAGGGGCCCACAATCATGTGAGCAAAGACTTTGGCTCTATGTCTACAATCTCAAAATACGCGGGTAATGATAGTCTGCAGGTTGAAAGCGGTATATCCCTACCTATTGCGAACTTAGGTAAATATATGTTGCTTGCAAAGCATTGTGCTCTACAACTTTTTAAATGTTTTGTTTGTGCCTCAAATAACCAAAAAATTACTTAGCGTTTCATAGCACACCCGTGATAATAATGTATTTATGGATTCTATGACACTTGTTGTTTCGTGAAGGACTTACAAGGACGGATATTGCTAAACAGAATTGTTCAGAATGGACTTTACCATATTCCATCACCACTGACCAACCACCCTCGTCACCATATTATTGCTCTTCTTGACGAGATAACTAGCCTCCGAGTTTGGCATCATTATCTAGGTCACCCTCATGAGTCATCGATAAAGTGTCCAGTTTCTCGTTTTAATTTACTCGTCTCTTCCAATAATTTATCATGAATTTGTGAGTCTTGTCAACTTGGTAAAGTTGTCAACATTATTTGCCTAGTCCTCATGGTTCTAGGTCTATTTCGTTTGAATTAATATATTCAGATATTTGGGGTTGTTCCTCAATTGCTTCTCTTACTGGAAATCGTTATTTCTTAATCTTTGCTGACGATTGCATAAATTTGTATGGATCTATTTCTTATCGCAAAAATGACAAGTTCTTTCCACCTTTAAAATGTTTCATTAAATGATTGAGCTGCAATTCTCTACAACAATAAAAAATAGTTACAACCTGATTGTGGAGACGAGTTTTGCAATGTATCCTACCTACAATCTCTCGGCATTCTCCATCGTGTGTCGTGTCCTCATACTCAATATCAAAATGGTGCCACAGAGAGACATCATCACACCATTGTTGTGAAAGGTTTATCTCTTCTTTGCCATACTTATATTCCTACAAGTTTTTGGGAGTGCACCTTTCATACTTCCATCTTTCTTCACAATAGGCCTCTCACCCCTATCCTCAACATATGTGTCCCGATGAGTGTCTATATAGGAAGTCTCCTCACTATGGATTCCTTAAGGCGTTTGGTTGTCAATGTTACCCGTTTCTCCGTCCTTACAATGCTAACAAATCTGGTATCGTTCCCTTCCATGCATCTTTGTTGGGTACAACTCAAAGCATAAAGGTTATCTTTGTTACCACATTTTTACTTGTCGTCTTTATATCGTTCGTTATGTGGTTCTGAACAAAACTACGTTTCCGTATCCGTCTCACTAATCTTCTACACCCTCTACTTTAGACTTACCCCGACGATTATCCACCGTTCCCTTCTCCATTCTATAGCAGGCGTCAAACAATTTGTCGAGACCATCTGACATGTCTACTTCACCTACACCAAAGTCCTCTACACCCAACTCGTTGGTCTCGACCTCCTCTCAAGTAAACACGAGACCCATCCAACTCTTACAACCCCTATCATCACCTCCCTCGACATATTTACCCAACAGTGAAGTTCCATTCTCAGTTTATGACGGCGTGTCCGGATCGACATCTTCTTCAGTAGCAAGTAGTGCTTCTCCTTCTTTTCCACCTATAATCTCTACGCTCGTTCGTCAAAACATGCGTTGCACCACCTTCCCACTCACTTAAAGGACTATGTTCATGACAATCCCAAAGCCATGCACACCACCAAGCATCTTCTTCTGCCTTCACTTAACCTTTATAATGAGCCAAAAACGTACATTTAAGCTTCAAAAATACCCAAATGAAAAAATGCAATGCAGGTAGAATATGAGGTGCTCATTTGTAATGGGACTTGGGACATTGTCCCACGTCCTCCTCGGTCTAACATTGTTAGTTGTAAGTGAGTTTATAGGTTAATTAACGTAAGGAGGATGATTCACTTGAGCGATAAAAGCACGACTGGTTACAATAGGTTTTAATTAGGAGGAGGGCGTGGATTATTTTGACACCTTCAGTCCCGTCATAAAGCCTACTACAATTCGTACCATTCTTTCTCTTGTAGTTACACATTGTTGGGCGCTTCGTCAGGTAGACATTAACAATGCTTTCTTGAATGGTGATCTTACAGAACAAGTGTTCATGGACATACCGTCAGGTTTTGTTGATCCTTCACGGCCTGCACATGTCTGTTTGTTACGTAAAGCTATTTATGGTCTAAAACAAGCTCCTCGGGCTTGGTTTACCAAACTAAAGGTCTTCCTCTTAGTAATGGATTTGTCTCTTGCATGTCGGATTTCTCTTTGTTTAGTTGTCGTGCTCAAAAGTTTGTTTTGTTTTCCTCATATACGTGGATGATCTTATTATCATCGGATCCTCTATTGTCGTTGTTGATCAGTTTGTGCAATCACTGAATGCATCATTCTCCCTTCGTGATCTTGAGAGTTTATATTATTTCTTGGACATTAAATTACTTCGTCACAAGGACTCATTGCTCCTCACCCAACAAAAGTATATCAGGGACCTCCTTAACCGCAATCATATGAAATTATGAATGATGCTAACCCGATCTCCTCTCCGGTGGAACCTGGTTCTCGTCTTCTTTAGGAAGGTGATCCCTTTGATGATTCTCACTTATATCGCAATATTATTAGTGCTCTACAATATGTTACCACTAGTCTCCTTGAGATCTCGTATGATGTTGATTGTGTTTGTCAATTTATGGACAATCATACTACCACTCATTGAATAGTTGTCAAGTGCGTTCTCCACTACCTAAAGGGCACCATTACCCAAGGTTTGTATCTTTGCCCTACCTTTAATGCCCCTCTTGTTACCTTCACATATGCCGATTAGGCCTATGATATGGACGATTGTCGGTCTCAACATGGGTTTGATATGTATTATGGTGGTAACTTTATCAGTTGGTCCTCTCACAAGCAGAAGGTCGTTGCTCGATCCAATACCGAAGTCGAATACCGCATTATGGCCTTTTGTCGCTGCCGAACTTTTATGGATTTGTCAGTTGTTGTCCGAACTTCATGTTTTTGTCTCCGGCTCTCCCATTGTTCTGTGTGATAATCTAAATGCCACCCTATTGTAAAATTTATAAAATGTCACACTTATTGTAAATAATTTATTGTTACTATTCGGAAAAATATAAATTATTTCTTATGAACATACAAATATATAAACAAAACAATGTACCAAATTATGATCTATATATATAGTATAGATCATATGAGAACAAGCCTTATCGTGCAATCATGAGAACAAATTCGTAGTTATTATTAGTTTTGTTACGGAGGTGCCATATCGTTTAATGTATTATTCGTAGTTATTGTTGGTTTAGTGGATTATTTGTAGTTATTATTAATTATGATATCTACTTTACATCTCGACCCTTAATACTCATCATCCGACGGTCTAAGATTGTTCTCATGATTACACGATAAGCTTGTTCTCATGGAAACTATATATATATATATATATATATATATATATATATATATATATATAAAGTATAGATCATATGAGAACAGGATTATCGTGTAATCATGAGAACAAATTCGTAATTATTATTAGTTTTGTTACGAAGGTGTCATATCGTTTAATGTATTATTCGTAGTTATTGTTGGTTGAGTGAATTATTCGTAGTTATTGTTGGTTGAATGGATTATTCCTAATTATTATTCATAGTTATTAGTAATTATGATATCTATTCTAAATCTCGACCCTTAATACTCACCATCCGACGGTCTAAGATTGTTCTCATGATTACACGATAAGCCTGTTCTCATATGAACCGCGCCCTATATATATATATATATATATATATATATATATATATATATATATATATATATATATAGGTTCCGGTGAGGAGGAGAATTTTAGATAGAAATAAGGAGCATTGTGAGCCATCAGATAGGTTATAAATCAAGGGTTCTCACACAAAATACCATTAATGATATTTTGGTAATTACAATAAATTTGAAAAAAAATCAGATACTAAAAAGAAAGAAACGTTAAAACCTATCTTTCTCACATTTCTTCATCCCATGTTCTTTTCTCTTCCTCTCGCCGCTAACACACAAAAAAATAATCTTCATATTTGCTCCAATTTTCAACCAAATCAGAGATTGATTACAAAAAAATAGTGAAATCCTAGAGAATATTAGACGATTCAAGTATTGTTTCTTTCAATTTCTACGTTCACAGTTTATATTTCCATTCTTAAGGTTTATGTTTTATTATGATTGATATTTGTTTTTAAAATCAAATTTGTTTGAATCATTTTTTTGTTTAATTGGTTTGTTTGAGAAAATACATGTAAGCATATATGATGAGTTGGTCTAATAGCTTCAATTGAACTATCTATATGCTTGTGTGTTAAAAGTCGTATAGATATTGGAAAACAAAATTATAATAAACACAAGTAATTGAAACAATATAATGATATTTAAAAGATAGATTAGCTTTATATGATTGTATATTGATTAGTTCAAAGTCCACAAAATGCACTGCTTGATTGACCCCTGCTTGAAAACGATCTCTTTAAGTTTGCTGAATGATTGAGGCCCAATCAATCATTAACACTTTTCATAATCATCCTATATTTTTCTCTCTAATTTAAAATTACTATCTATTTGGAGCGGTTTGATTAGGGGCACAGCAAAAATTTTCATTAGCTTAACTTGTACCCAAAACTTATTAATTAGTACAACAAAAATTAGATGGCGGTGTTGGTGAAGCCGTAGAATTTATCAACTTATAACCACTCAACTTTATTAATTTTATTAATATTCAGATTGAACTTAATGACAGAGAAAGGATCATAAGATATTATACCAATATAACTAAGGAGATTTTGTAAAGTTATTAATGGGTTCCGGTTTCTAAACAACTCGATGAAACAGAAGGAGTTTGAGTTTTCGAAAATTAAAGTCGCTTAGGATACAAATTAAAATATTTGTACTTAACTAATGCAATCCCGATGCAAATGAAAGTTTTCAAGGTGTCATCCTTAGTTTAAACGACCCCAGTTCTAGTTCAATTCCCAATAAATCATAGATTCAAACGGTTCCTTAAAAAAATCCGTTCCAAACGGGGTTACTTTTGAACCACATAACTGAAACAATTCGGCTCCTTTGCATTTCAGTTTCACTTCTTAAAAATGCAAGAACTAAATTAAATACCTAAAACGATTTGGTTCTCAATTTACAACAATCAACCACCACCTAGTTCGGTGGTTATAATTCCGACCATAGTGTCTACTCTCCCACCAATTTGGCTCATGCTTTAGTTGATGATTCTACAACTGCTCGACCCAATGTTGTACTTAGACACTGGTGTACCTCGCACATGTCTCATTCGACTTGTAACACATCTCTAGTTCCCTCTCAAAGCTCTACTTCATTTATCGTTGTAAACGGTCAATGCATTCCCCTTCACACTCAAGGAATTTCATCAATTCCTACACTCATCGAAAACCTTATATATTCGTAATTTATAAAATTTATAACTATGATTAGAAGAATGCATTGGGTTTAGATACAAAATTAGGTAACCGGAAATAATATCCATGCTAGAAAGTGAAAATTTTATCGTATCAAAATGCATTTCTTATATACTATGAATAGAAAATTCAAAAGATTTTTAAGCATGACCAATTACAAATATTATTTGACACATATTAGTAGATAATTCATTACAAAAGTAACAAGATTTGCTAAACTGTGGGTCTGTGTTCTGCAATCTCCTTGGGTTCATTAGTAAAGATATTATAACTACTAATATACGATTTGTAAATGTACCCAACAAAAAATTTGAACTAATATAGCGGTAATAAAATTTTATTTAAAAATGTAGAGATAATTTAACTAATAAAACCTTTTTAGGAGATAAGTTAGCCCTTATCTTAATCAATAATTTTTTTAAATTTTTTTGAATAAAATGCTATTTTTATAGGTCTTATTGTTCTAGAAAAATTGAGATAGTTGGAGTATTTGGTAAATTATCTCATAAAAAATGAAAAAAAAAATAGATTTTTTTAGGAAGAAGAATAAAAAAACTAAAGTTGGGCAACTGAATTGAATAACGAAAATAACTAATTGAAATTGAGTAAACGGAATCTAGTAACTGAAATGGGGTAATTAGAATTGGGTAATCAAATTGAGTAAACAAAGTTGGATACATGAAGTTCAACATGTGATTATATTTTCCTAGAATTATTTAAAAAAATATTTTTACTTAATTATTTTTATAAAAATAATTATTAGGATAAGGGCCTACTTTAACAAAATAACCCAAAAATATATGAACGAATGCAAACAATTTAAATTAATAAAACAATAATTAAACTAATTTTTATATAACATGGTCGATCTCACTATTTTTTGTTTACACACCGAAATAATTGTCCATTACCTTAACCAATACCTATAAAATCAAAGGAATTATTTATTGACCTCGGCAATAAATTCAAATTATAGTATACCAGAAGAAGACCGAGTCAATTTGTAGCCGTGAAATTAATTTTGATGGGAAAGCTAGGCTTATGACAACCGGCTCTTCATCGATTTTCACTTTCTTACTATTTTTTATCTATAAATTTAATAAAAATATATTATCGTGGGTTTTTAACTGTAAACGCAATGTTAACAGATCTAAAGGTAAAAACTCATACAAAGAAAAATCTAGAATAACCGTTTTCAAGAGCAAGAATGAGCACAATAGTTCGCGGACGAGGTTCGAACCAAAGTCCTACGTCCCCGGGATCTCAGTTTCGATCTAATCCACTATAGCTTTGTATAGTCAAAGCACAAACAAGAGTACAAAGGATAAATGTGCAAGTGTAAAACCAAGAACACAAATAAGTAAGAGTAGAAAACAAAATATAAACGAACAAGAACAACACACGAGTGTGAAGATCCAAAGATCTTCTTCATGGTCCATGTAGAAGTTGGTTCGAAGTTTTCTCTCAAGCTTGAAGCCGTTTAAGACTCAATCACCCTATCTTGACTTTTGTTGTAGAGAAGAAAACTTAGACACAAGCAAAATATTAAGAGTAGATGATACTCTTCGCTCAAGAACACCAGAAGTAGAGCTGGAGTAGAGAGCGGCGAGAAAAGACGAGAGGTGAGAATGAGAGAGATTAGGGTTTAGGTGAGGTGACATTAACCTTTTATATCTCCTTTCCAAACTAAAATTATGTCGTCTTGTTTAATAAACCACACGCTAAAAATTGACTTAAAATATATGTTAAGAATCTATTTTAAAACAAATCTTCAAAATTGAGTTAGTCTTGGGTCATGCTAAAAATTTTGAGTTAGAACTATTACTCTAAGTTTTATAAAATCTTTTAAAGTTATTTTGATCGTAAAATTTGAAAACTGATTTAAAAATCGATCACTATAATTAGATGAATGGTTTGGTTTAGATACATAGTGTTGGATCTAGTGTCTCAAAATTTGGTAAGTGAAAACATATTTAAGTAAAAAAAATAGGAAACTTTATCATAACAAAATTGGTTTCTTATATACTATAGCTAGAAAATTCAAGCAAGCTTAGTTTGGAAGCTGATTGGAAATTGATGACCATTCTCTTAGATACTTCACAACATAAGGTTGGGGGTTTCTAAGCCTCCTCCATGTCATTAAATTAATGACATGACGGAGAGAGGGCATAGGAACGTCGGGAATTTACCTCAAAATAGATATCAACTCCTATCCCAAAAGTGTTTTTTAAATTCAGTATAAAACGACGTTGTTTTGACTTAGGTTCAGCAATTGGCGCGCCCTTACTGGCCGAAAAGCGCGCCACGTGGTAGAGGGTTTTAAATAATTAAGAAAACCCCTTTTTCTGTATAAATATTAATTATGATGTTTTTTTTTTTAATTTTTGAATAGGTTTTAGTTTTATCTGTCCAATGACACCCATTTTACATACGTTTTGATAAAATGTTTTTTTGACTCCTTGTAAAGTATATAGGGTTTTACACAGTGAACATTTAACGTTTTAAAATTATTTTTTTACATAAGACTTTATTTATATCAATCTAATGTGATATATATATATATATATATATATATATAGAGTTTTAATTAATTAACAAAAACCCCCTTTTTCTGTATAAATATTAATTATAATTTTTTTTTAATAATTTTTTTTTGACTTCTTGTAAAGTATATATGGTTTTACACAGTGAACATTTAACGTTTTAAAATTATTTTTTTACATAAGACTTTATTTATATCAATCTAATGTGATATATATATATATATATATATATATATATATATAAATGAATTATATATATATATATATATATAAATGAATTTTTTAATAGTAAAAAGGACAATGTAAAATAGATCTTAGACATAAAATAAGGCAGTAACTTACAAATAAAAATTCAATTTAATAAAAAACAACAAGTAGGGAACATTTTGCATATGTTCGTTATTGGAGTTATATTTTTCCGTTCTTGTTGTTTATTTTGATATGTATTTTTTTGTTATGTTGGTTGTTATATAAATCGTGTTTTTTTATTAAGTTGTTTGTTATTTAATTTTTTATGTTGGTTTTTATTTAATTTTTTTTATTAAGTTGTTTGTTATTTAAAATTTTCTTTTATTAATTTTAAAATATATTTACATTTAAAATTTTATGGCTAATGTTTATTTATAATAGTATTAGTAATATTATTTAACAATAAATGGTATATAAATATACAATTCATTAATTTATTGAAAATAAATAAGAAAGTAAAATTGAAAATAGGAGCCCGAGACTCCTTGTTGTGGGTGAAAATAAGGGACAAGTTGAAATGAGGCTACTAAGCTAATGTGACAGAAATTTTGCTGACGTGGCAGAAAAAAATAGTAGCCCCGGGGCTCTTTGTTGCACATGATCTTTAGTTAACATCTTTCATGGTGTCACCCCCTTTCTAGTATCGTACATGTGTGTCAAAACTTTATGAAAAGAACTTTGGAGATTCGGGTTCAAAACATCTACCGTGAAAGTAATTGTTTAGCGGATTTCATGGTTAATTTTGCTTTACTTTAAGGGGGGTGTATTCAATCGAGACTTTTAAAGATTTTGACGGATTCTTAATAATCATAGGATTTGCAAATTATGTGGGAAATTTTAATTCTATATAGAGTCAATACAGATTATGTGGAGATCTCATGTGTTGGGGGAAGATTTCTATGGATTTTAGATAGTTATAAAAGTAATGAAGAATCCTACAAAATCAGTGAAATAATAGATTCTTTTAAAATCCACAAACTTTTAAATACCATAGGAATTTTATGGAAAATTTTAAATCCTAATTGAATACCTACAGATTTATATGGACTTTTAAAAATCTATATTCAATACCCATAGACTTTTAAACTCCAAAAAATTTCTATAGACTCTTAATTGAATACA
The DNA here is from genome assembly GCA_033239125.1 of Fagopyrum homotropicum. NCBI lineage: Eukaryota > Viridiplantae > Streptophyta > Magnoliopsida > Caryophyllales > Polygonaceae > Fagopyrum > Fagopyrum homotropicum. The sequence goes on along the minus strand of BSWB01000002.1, from coordinate 31,518,233 downwards.
CCCCCCTAAGTTAGGAGTTCATGTATTGCATGAAAATATATAATGTAAGGGGTTGAACTACCCCACATGATAACTACTTAAACCTATATGCAATAAGCACGAGTAGATGCACACATCACTAGCTCTCCTTCCGACTAAAAAATGATATGAAGTTGAAAAGAACAATTTGTTTTAGTTGAGATGAGTGTCACCATTAACGTCCGTCTTTGGATAACCATCTAACTTGAAGCGTATCAATATATTTGACGAAATGATGAATGTTTAGTTGAAGTTGTCCTTTAAATTGATCGAATTATAATGTGATCAACTTTTTGGTTGCAAAGTACAATTTTTAATTGAATTAAAGAAAGATGCAAGAAAGTTTGGAGACGTAAAGAAGTGATGGGAGTATGGGTAGGGTTAGGGTTAGGGTTAGGTACACAGAGTTATCGACTTGCATGCCCATATCCAAATCTTCCAATTAACATAACCCTATTTTCCTATACTATGATTATTACGTAGTAACATTACCATAGTTCAAAATAGACATAGATCCGAAACCTAAACTGCCCGTTTAGGTTTCGGAACTCATAGCCCTAACCAGCGGAACCGCCGGTTTGGTAGGCGGTTTATAAAATAAAAAAATCGGAAACTGGACCAAACCGTCCGGTTTGGTCCATTTTTTTAAATAAAATAGAATAATTACCTAAACCTAAACCGATAACCCACGGTTTTGCCAAACCGACAAATCTAAACCGCCGATTTGAGCCGATTTCTAAACCGTCGGTTTAGCGATTTAGCACAAACCGAACCCATAACTAGTTGAAAAAACTGACAAATTTATCGTCCAAATCACCATTTCTCTTTCCCATTCTGCTTTGACAAATGAATATTTGAGATGGATACAGCTATAAGGCAATCATGTCATATCCTTTTGAATTGCTATCACTAATAATCACACCTAAATCCAATCTATTGGTCTAAATAGACGGACTCGGAGAAGGCCCAGGCTGACAACGCCTTTCATTTCAGGACTCTCACCCAAATTATTATTATTATTATTATTATTATTATTATTATTATTATTATTATTATTATTATTATTATTATTATTATTATTATTATTATTATTATCAAAGGAAAAACATATTACATGTCGCTGGATGGGAGCCGACTAATAAGTTGGGCCCCACATCCCTTTTGAATAGTAAATGCAATCCTAGTCAAAATAAAGCATGTACTCCTACTATATCCGGGCAACTCTTTAGCAACCGAGCCCAATCTTTTAAGAAGATCCATCACGTCGTCACCCAAGTCGCCAAACGTGGAAAAGGAAAAGGGAAGAAAGTGATACCCCATGAAGCTACAAACCTCCGCATACTTCTTTCTCTTGTTGTCAGCAGCGACTCTCACAGCTTTACCGGGAATGAAGTTGGAAAGGCCAGGTAAAGAGAAAGGAGAAGTACCAGTAATATCCACACAAGTGTCTTTGCCCTGAAACCAATTATAGAAAAGGATGTCGGCAGGGCGCAGCTCCCCACCACCACCATCAACCATACCAGTATGGACCTCTTTCCGAACAGAGATCCCAATCTTAAGGCACTCATCAAAAAGGACATCACGAACCATATTATTATTATTATTATTATTATTATTATTATTATTATTATTATTATTATTATTATTATTATTATTATTATTATTATTATTATTATTATTATTATTATTATTATTATTATTATTAAACTCTCTTCAATTAATGATTCGTATTTACGTCTTTTTAATTTTAACAAATTCAAATAATTATTTTATTTAAAATTTAAAAAAAAACCCAAAATAATATCAACTATTAACATTCAATTCAAAATAATACCAACTTTGAAAATTACTGTGAGCGATACAAACTATCAACGTATTTACTAAAAATAATATCTTACTTTTCCGGCAAAAGTACTAACTTCGGCGATGATATGGCAACCGGAATCATACATATCATCAAAAAATGGATTAATTGTGTGATGTGCATTTTACTATTTTAAATCAAATTAATAACATACAAATTTAAAAAAAATATAAATTTAGTTCTTTTTTTAATTATTATATTTAAATTGTAGTTTTTGTAATAACCGAAAAATTTAAACTCCGTTTAAGACCGGATCAAATCAGACTCCGATCCACCAACCTAAATTCTTTTAAATAAAAATAACACAATATTAAATTCTATCATTTTATGTGACCTTGATTCACATAAAATGATAACTTATATAACTCAGTAAATAATTCCGTAAATAATCCCGTAATTAATTCCGTACTTTTAACGGTTCCGGGTGAATAATTAATCTTTCAGCCTTTGGTTTAATTGATGAGTTGGCCCAATGGACCCGGCCCAAAAACATTTACAACTAGGCCATTATCTAACCATTACCTTAAACCTAATTAACTCGAACCTAATCAGCTTAACCCTAAACTAATCGACATCCTAAGCGCTACCCTTACCCTCCCCTGTTAGAAGTCTCGCCACTTCAACCCTCAGCAGCAACTCCCGAAGTCCCAATCCGCGACCAACCGCGAGCCCGGCAACAACCCCACAACCACCAGGATTTCCTTCCGCCGGTTCTGCCAACCACCAAGTGAGCCGCTATCCTTGCCACCTCGTTCCTTCCTCTCTGTTCTCGGATATTGCCAGTCGGAAACACTGACTTTAGTCGACAACAGCAGCAACAACCTTTCCTTTGCCACGGAACCTGCTTCGTATTCATCGGCCAGGTGAGTACCGAGTCTTCCCCTTCCTTCTGCAGTATCCTCCGCCTCACGAACCATCTCTTCTGTACACACAAATCTTCACATCCTTCCCTCATCTTGAGTCGGTGATGCTTTGCACCACCGATAACCCAACCGTTCCACTTTAGCGTTACAAAGCTGCTCGCCATACATACCCGTCTTCTCTACACGAGCAGACCATCTGCGTCGGGCCTTCCTTCTGCACCCTCATCGATAGCAAGGTAACTTCTCAACCTCCCTTTCTTCGACCTTTCTATCTCTTAGCGTAACCGACCTCGCTTCTCTATCATTCGGTTACGAGTAGATCCCACAGGAGGAGAGTCGATCCAAGGTATGAGCCTGCAACTTCCGAGCGCATTCGCCATTACCTCCGGCGTCTCCGCAGCAACAGACGAACCACCATTTTCTCGGCGAGGTCCGTCCTAGTTTTACTCGCAGCCGACAGAGTTTGGAACCGGTGCCTTGTTCCAACATCGGATCGTTACTGAAGCTTTGCCACTGGTGACCCCGCCTTCATTACCTAGATTGCACAGTAGAGTGGAGGGTAGAGTTAAAGTGGTTGTTTATGGGTGGGATTAGCTTTATTTGTGAGCCATGGAGTATATTATAAGTTTTATTATTGTTTTGAGTCACAAGTGAATGCACTAACTAATAATATTAAGGTCTTACATGATATGTACGTGGATAATGGTTAAATTAAGGTTTAAATAATTGTGGTTATGGATATCATTAATGGGTGATCTCATCTTTTAAGTATATTATATAAAATAAGTACACGTAGGTGTTAGTTAGATTAAAATGTGTATAGATTTATTTCCGTCAAGTATATGTATGTTAATAAAAGATATATACGAGTAAGGATTTGAACCTTGGACTTTGGTTGAATTTAGTGGAGTTTCGTTTTAAAGTTGGGCATTATGAGTTTAGTTTTCGGTTCTTGTAAGAATCATACTAACTTAGAAGTTGGACACTTCTAAGAGAATGGGCATCATATTGACCCAAGTTTTCTATCATAAACAGGTGTTTTGAGACCGTAACCTTGCGGGTCAAGTAGTAGCGTTTTGAGACTTTAACTCGATTTAGGTAAGTCCTTGCGACTTACTTAGTTTCTGGATGTTAGTTGAGTGGTGATAGTGGTGTGTGCGATGTGTGTTTATAATAATAACTTGATAGGACGACTGTTATTATTATATTTTAAGGCCAAGTGTATGTGTAACGGGCCGTGACATCACTGTCCACCTCTGACAGGAGACTGGGAGGTTCTCTATACCAACACCATACAAGTACAAGGTGAGATGCATCGGATCCATTCCTGATGGTTACACGGGGACGGAGGCGAGGTTTGGGAATCTCTCGTGTCACAAAATAAGTATCATTAGTAAGAGTGAATCACCTAAGTAAAGATAATAAATGGATTGTTTGAAAGCATGATGAGTGTTTACTTTTGCTATGATGTGTGTGTGTGCTATTATTATTTATCTAATATTTAGATAGCTAGCTAATGGTTGTTTTGTTGTGTTTTTTTTAGATTCACCACAGGTTAGAGCAACAACTGAGTGATCCGGAAGTAGTGGCCAACCGGGTCTCCGTACTCCTTATAGTGGGGTTGGGTGTTATCTTGTTGTTTCATTCTTCTTGATAAAGACAATTAGTCTTTTCCGTACTATAGGTTGTTAGACCTTGTTGCATTCATCCTTTTAAAAATACATTTTTATGAATTTCGGTTTTTCTTATTTGTGTCTTGTTGCAAGATCCTAGTAATATTGTTGTCAAACTGAGGCCGGGGTTCATTGTGAGGTCCTAACCAGTAATGTCCCGAGTTTTGAGAATTCTGGATGTTACAACATGGTATCAGAGCTCTAGGTTGGCAACAATGTGTTCGCCCGAAAAGGTGTGCGTCAAAGTCTTAATATTTATATCTAGAACTCAAAGCAAAGCTAACCCGCAGTGTACGGATCAACTGTAGTAAGGTAAGAATTCCAAAGTCGAACTCAGGGATTTGGTGAGAATAAATTTGAATTCAATTATCTAGCGAAAATGCAAAAGCTTTTGTGATCAATAAAGGGGGAAATGATTCCAAGGATTCAAGTATCCGATTTTGGCTTTCGATTCAAGACACTTCTAAATGATATAAGGACAGAGTTTATATTGCCAAGATTATATGTTCTAAGGTAGGTATCGTACGATGAAGTTCCGAAACCTATTTGTCTAATCCAAAGGTTCTCTCTATAAAGGTTGTTGAGGCTGCAATATAGAAAGATCTAAAGATAAGAATTATGTTCATCATTAAATCGGCCGATTTACTCTAGAACACCCCGATTTTCCTGTTATCGCAAAACTAAAATCTAAACTCTCAGGGTCCTAATGTTTGAATGAGTTCAGTCTATCATCATCTAAGCCTTAATCATCAACTATTCTCTCCAGAATCACAATGATTTTAGCCAACCATTTTCAAAATTAAATCAAATCAAAGATTGAGTGAAATAATGCAATTAAACCCGAATCTTGAATAAAAACTCAATAACCTTCAAATCTGTAAACAATTCTCGAAACTGATCAATGTATCTCTTAAGTAACTCAAATTCGTGTTCAAAAACCACAATTACTTCAATGGAATAAAGAAATCTCAGAAACAATGATCAAGATTGTCTTTCCGGATAAAGTGCTTCAATCCTTCTCCAAGAATCTTCAATCTCTCTCAAACGTCTAAAGATTTCCCGCTGCGGCCTCCTCGATTTCGTTCCCAGGGTTCTCAACTATAGTTTCTTGCTAGTGGGCCGTTTGGCAAAACTCTCCTCTAGCCCAAAATAAATTGGGCTTTGCGTCGTCTTTATCATTTGGCCGAAAACAAAGGAAATCGACCTAGCCGATTTATACATAAAACCGTTTGATTTCTAATAAAGAAAATCGTCCGATTTATATGTGTAATGGCACGATTTTCTTCAACAGAAAGTGCTCTTCTTCTGGCTCGTCTTCTTTCTCTCTTTTATGCTTCTTCTTTGTAACTCCTTAGCTCTTTGTGATCCCTCTAAGACTTCTTTAGCTTCTCTAATGACTTTGGATGCTCCTTGCTCCACTTTTGCTTTCAATTCCACTCCATTTACCTATAATTCATCAAAAACTCGTGTAGACCTCTATTTCCGACATATTGTTGAATAGAACATAAAAGGTACACAAAATCTCTCTAAATGCAAGGTAAATCGAGGTAAACTTCTACAATATGCATGATTATAATGGTATATAATTCATGTCATCAAAATACCCCATACTTGCCCCTTGCTTGTCCCTAAGCAAGACTCAAATTTAGAATACAAGATGTCATGGATTATATATGTATGAAAACTCAAAAACTTTTCTTTTGATAGTGCTTCTTCTTATTGGATCACCCTCAAAGTGATGTTTCAAGGCATAGGAAGGCAAAGTATGTATCAATGATAACAATAATATGGACTAACTCTCTTTTCTTTTTTGAAAACACAAATAAAGGACATGATAAAGGTGTAGAGGTAATTAAAATCAAACAAGTCTAAGCTATGAAGTCTTAAATACATGCATAAAAGTCTTAAGGTCTTCTAATCAAGGATAAGGTCTAAGAAACGTGTTAAGGGAGGGAATTCTTTTAGGCAATTGTGGTGCTAATCCGGGAAAGAGGAACAACATAATACCTTTAAGAACTTTACTTCACCACACATGCTTTGCATGTAAAAGCTTTGCTTTCTTTACTTTACTTTTTGAGAGTATGGGTAGAGGTGCACAAAAACCGAAGCTTAGGAGATCGGCGTTTCTCAAATTTAGAGATGCCTCAAACCCTTGATGCACATACCATATCCTGTTAGGAATTGTCGTTCAATCGGACTTTGGCAAGACACAAACACCCGGCTATGTGAATGGTGCCGAGTTACTCATCCTCATGTTCAACGTCCCCAAACTTATGAATTGCTACACTTTCATTTAACACATTTTCTTTGGCCCTCCCACATCAAACATGCCTTTTTTTCTATTACTTATCCTAATTCCCGGATGGTAAAAGGAGGGTCACATATTTCATTGAGGGGCTAGCATGATCAAGATATGAGAAGAGAAAAGAAGTGAATTGCCTTAGTCATCCTTATATGACGTAAAAGAACTTGCAATATAGCTTCGACTATTATTTCATTCTCTTATCAAAACATCTAAATCATATAACTTATTCATGTGTTCAAGTAACAAAAGTAAGCTCATTCATGCTATGATTAACATCTCAACACAACTAAGTCATCTTTTTGCCTATCCACATACACAATTCTCATCATAGAGGTCATTTCCATCATAAGAAGCACAAATTTTTTTTTTTAAAAAGAGTCATAATTTCTGAAAAAGATCATGCAAATACAAATGTCAAAGTGGAAAGCAAGTAGTGCAAGAGTTATTACAAGCCAAAACATCAAGAGTAGTGTAAAGTGCATAGAGTGCTAAGATGAAACAAAAGGTATTGTAAGTACCCCCACCCCATACTTAACATCCACATTGTCCCCAATGTGAAAATCAAGCATAAGATGGAGAAAAATACTTACAATGTAAAAGAAGTGGAAGCTCAATCCTCGGTAGGTGGTGGTGGAGGATACATCGGTGCACTAGGATCGTAGAAGTGGCCAAACTGATGGTAGTATAAGTCTCTCATCTGGCCGTCGTAGGAGGAGTGCCTAGCGTCCGTCTCCTACCGGTACTCCATGAACTGAGTGTTCAAGGTGTCATAGTCGGTGTGGAGAGCGCGATAGTCGGTGCGGAGGCTTTGGAAGCTAGAGACTAAGTCTCTAAAGTGGTGGGGAAGTCGACGTCCTCGTCCATGGCTCGGGGCGTGTGCAAAGGAGTGGCGAGGTGGCTGCATGTCATCCTCTGTCTCCTCGTCACCTCTACTAGTCCTGCTAGGTCCTCCACCATGAGTGTCGGTGTCCATGGCATCTGTGGCGTGATCACTATAAGTGTCACTCTCGAACTCAAGCATGTTCCCCTAGTGTGCTCCATCCTCATCATCCTCCTCATCCTCAGCGTCACCTGCATCATCATCATAATACATAGGAGGAGACATCTCCTCAAGCATCGACTCAAACGTTTCCTTCCAATTCCTCCTATTCCGAATAGTGTATTCGGACTTCCAAATAATCTCGGATGGCTTCTTCTTTGGATCCTTTGCCCACGGCATGGGCACATGAAGGTTTCCTCTCCCTCGAGGAATCAAAACCTGTCGGACAACTAATCTCTGTGAACCTAATGGAAGGGCACTCTCAGCTAGAGTGCAATCCGAGAAGTCTAACTCCAATGCCTTAGCCACATGAGTGACAAGGCCTCCAGCACATATGTCACCTTTTGCCTTGGTGGCTATCTTTCCTAGATAGTCAGCAAGCATGGAGGTGATGTCGGGGACGGTAGTGCATGTCATACAGTATAGGATGAAGAGCTCATCAGCCTTGAGCTTCTGTGGGGTCTCCGTACGAGCAAATAGGCTTTCACTAAGGATACTATGTACTACCTTAAAGGAGAGGTTGTACATACTAGCCTCCTTTGAATTCCCGGGTCTCTACTTATCTCCTCCATATTCTCCCACCGAAATAGATTCCCAAAAAGCGCTAGCGCTTACTCCTCTTGCAAATGTGCCTGCATTAGAGTAAGAGAAGCCAAACAAATCCCCAAAGTCATCTATACTCATAGCATGGTCGCGGTTCATGAGACGGAAAGAAACCGTTCTCTCTCTAGGGTCATGCTCGAAGGTGCTAAGGAATTCTAAGGTGATCTCGGTGTAAGCATCTTCTCTTATCATAGCAAACTGACTCAGCCCAGCTTTGTCTAACATCATATCCACATCCTCTCTAACAAACAAGGGGTTTAAGTCATCTAGCACAATGTATCTAGGAGGGGTGAATGGGCGATCTAAGATACGTTCGTATCGTTTCTTGTGTTTGGATACGGGAGGTGGAAGTTTGGGAATGTTTTGTGAGGGTGGTGGAGTTGGGGGAGGGGCTTTGGAAGAAGATCCCTTCTTCTTCCCCGTATTTCTAGTTATTCTCTTCACAATATCCATTTCTGCAGCAAAAAATCGGCCTGTTCTTCACAAAAATCGGACGATTTTTCTGGGTAAGGTCGATTTTTCTGTCGATTTCTACGATTCTCACAATTCTGTAAAGTTCTGACTCAACAATCACCACACACAGTCTCCTATAGTATTTCCTAAGCAAACCCCTCAATCAATCTCAGCAAACAAACACTTTCTAAGCAAGATTCAAATTCGAATGAGAAACTTAGGTTTCGAAATGAAAAACCTGAATTCCGGATGGAAGAGTCGATTGCCGAGTTTGTTGTTGCTAGATCCTTGTTCCTTGTTGAAAATGCTTCAGTTTGGAGCCAAGAATCGTTCAAAACAATTAAGGAATGAGGAATGTAGGGGGTGGGCGATTTTCGGAGCTTTTGAGAGAGAGAAATCGAGAGTGGAGGTGTTTTGGAATGAGGGAATCGAGTGTTTGTGTCTTTATATAGGCTTGAGAAATTATGAAGAAAATCGGACGATCTATAAGGTCGATTAAATTACCGGGGCGATTTTTCTCTCATTTTCTCTGAACACAAGAAAAATCGGACGATTTATTCTGGATGGTCGATCTCTGGGTTGATTTTTCTTTCTGTTGTCAAAAATCGGTTCGGGTTTCGGGTTTCGGGTTTCGGGTTTCGGGTTTCGGGACTTGCTCTGTTCCTGAATCGAACGATTTATTTTGTGCATCTCGATTTCCTTCCTTGTTCCTCTTGGAAATTGAGATTTGAACTGATTTATGCTCCTTTCCTCCATGGATCTCTCAAATTGGACCTAATTTCCTGCGATTAATGACACGACAAACCAAGAGTGCATCGAGGAACAAACAAAAAGCGAAAATGAAGAAACAAAGCAACTAATCTAATCTAACTATGCGATGAAAGGAGGGAAAACTATACTATCATGGGTTGCCTCCCAAGAAGCGCTTGATTTATCGTCTTTAGCTGGACGGTGTATGGTTTGTGCTCAATGGAGGAGGATAGGAGCTATCTCCTCGACCGGAGCTTCCGGTGTGTATTTCTTCAACCGTTGGCCATTAACTTTGAAATTTCCGCTTTGTTCATCCCATACTTCAACTACTCCATGGGGGAAAATTCGTTTAATCACATAAGGTCCTGTCCAACGGGATTTAAGCTTACCTGGAAATAGACGAAGCCTCGAGTTGAATAGAAGGACTTGATCTCCCTCTTTTAGATCTTTTGGAATGATATGCTTATCATGCCAACGCTTTGTCCGTTTCTTGTAGATATTTGCGTTCTCATACGCATTTAGCCGGATCTCATCCAGCTCGTTGATGTCTAAGAGCCGCTTCTCTCCGGCTTCTTTCATGTCAAAGTTGAGCCACTTGATTGCCCAATATGCTTTGTGCTCTAGCTCTACAGGAAGATGACAAGATTTACCATAGACGAGATTATAGGGAGTCGTACCTATTGGTGTCTTAAAGGCGGTTCTGTACGCCCACAATGCATCGTCAAGCTTCATTGACCAATCCTTCCTTGTTTTAGAGACAATTTTCTCTAAAATTCCCTTGATCTCTCTATTGGAGATCTCAACTTGTCCGCTAGTTTACGGATGATATGGTGTAGCTATCTTATGGGTCACCCCATACTTAGCCAATAGAGTCTCAAATCGACGAGCTGTGAAATGCGTTCCTCCGTCACTAATGATGGTTTGGGGGGTTCCGAACCTTGGGAAGATCGTTCTATTACAAAACTTCACCACTACCATTGCATCATTAGTGGGAGAAGCGATTGCCTCTACCCATCTTGAGACATAGTCTACGGCAAGAAGTATATATTGGTTTCCGCAAGAAGATGGGAAAGGTCCCATAAAGTCTACTCCCCATACATCGAAGATCTCTACTTCTTGTATGTTGTTGAGAGGCATCTCATTCCTCCTTGATATATTACCTGTCCTTTGACAAGCATCACAAGCAACAACATATTTTTGCACATCTTTGAATAGTGTAGGCCAAAAGAAACCGGAACGAAGTACCTTAGCACAAGTCTTGTGGGAACTAGCATGTCCTCCACATGGGAGATAATGGCAATGGCGGATGACACTATCCACCTTATCCTCTGGGATACATCTCCTGTATATGCCATCGGGACCTCGTTTGAATAGAAGAGGTTCGTTCCAATAGAAGTCCCGGACGTCCTTAAAGAACTTCTTCCTTTGAGCATATGAAAGTCCGGGGGGAATCTCCTGACAAACAAGGTAATTCACAATGTCAGCGAACCATGGATCATTACCTTTTGAGATGTGTTGAAGACATTCTTCAATCTCATGTAATTGCTCGTCAGGGAATGAGTCGTCTATAGGGAGTTCATCCGTCTCGTCGGTGAGGTGTGGAAGACGACTAAGATGGTCGGTAACGGAGTTTTCCGACCCTTTCTTATCACGAATTTCCAAATCAAACTCTTACAAGAGTAAGATCCATCTTAGAAGCCTTGGCTTCGCATCCTTCTTCGTGAATAAGTAGCGTATTGCCGAATGATCTGTATAGACAATCACTTTTGCACCTACAAGATAGGAACGAAACTTTTCAAAAGCGTAAACTACAGTTAAGAGTTCCTTTTCTGTGGTGGCATAGTTGTATTGAGCCTCGTCTAGCGTTTTGCTAGCATAGTAGATGGCATGAGTGTGACCATCTTTCTTCTGTCCAAGAACGGCTCCTATAGCGACATCGCTTGCATCGCACATAACCTCGAAAGGAAGGGTCCAATCGGGTGGTTGGATGATTGGCGCTGAAATCAAAGCTTCTTTGATCCTGCAAAAAACATCTAAACAATCCTTCGAAAATTCGAAAGTTGCGTCTTTCATTAAAAGATTAGTCAAGGGTTTTGAAATCTTATAAAAATCCTTTATGAATCTCCTATAGAAGCCTGCATGCCCTAAGAAGCTTCTTATTCCTTTTACAGAAGAGGGAGGAGGTAACTTTTCAATAGTTTCTATCTTAGCTCTATCAACCTCTATTCCTCTTTGTGATACTAGATGACCTAACACAATCCCTTCGGTGACCATGAAATGACACTTTTCCCAGTTTAAGACTAAGTTAGTGTCCTCACATCTCTTAAGAACTAGTGAAAGGTTAGAGAGGCAGTTATCAAAGGAAGAACCATATACCGAAAAGTCGTCCATGAAGACTTCCATGATATTCTCTATGTATTCGGAGAAGATTGCCATCATACACCTTTGGAAGGTGGCTGGAGCGTTGCATAGACCGAATGGCATTCTTCTATAAGCAAACGTACCCCAAGGGCACGTAAAAGTCGTCTTCTCTTGATCATCCGGGTGAATGGAAATCTGAAAGAAACCGCTATATCCATCTAGATAACAAAATTAAGAATATTGGGCTAACCTTTCCAACATTTGATCAATAAAAGGAAGGGGAAATTGGTCCTTCCTAGTATCCACGTTCAATTTACGGTAGTCGATGCACATTCGCCACCCTGTAACTGTCCGTGTGGGAATAAGTTCGTTGTTTTTGTTGGCAACAACGGTAATGCCTCCTTTCTTTTGTACTACCTGTACTGGACTCACCCATTTGCTATCGGAAATAGGAAAGATGATACCTGCATCAAGTAGCTTAAGGATTTCTTTCTTCACGACCTCTTTCATGACCGGATTTAACCGTCTTTGAGGTTGGCGTGAAGACTTGTAATCCTCTTCCATTCGAATTTTGTGCATACATAGGGAAGGTTTTATTCCTACTAAATCATCAATAGTATAACCTAATGCTCTCCTATGTTGCCTTAGAACATGCATAAGTTTCTCTAGTTCAGCATCATTCAGTTTCGCATTAACTATGACCGGATATGTAGAATTAATGCCAAGAAATGCGTACCTTAAATGCGTGGGGAGTGGCTTCAATTCCAATGATGGAGGTGCTTTGACTGATGATTCATGACCTTCCAATGTCATGGGAGGAACCTCTGAAGGTAGGGAGGGTGAATCGTTAGAGTTGAGAACAACTACAGTCAAGTTTGTGGGATCCGGAGAATTCTTCGATAAATCGACCTCCCCTGAAGAAAATCGGACGATCTGAGGGTCGATTTTTCTTTCTGTTGTCAAAAATCGACTTACCTCTTTTGAGATCGAACGATTTAACTTGTGACAGCCGATTTTTTTCATAGTTTTCTAGGTCGATTTCAGCTCTTCAAATCCTATTCCAAATTCTTCCTCACCATCTTCTAATGCTTTCACATCATCGTCACAATTATATTCTACTCCCTCCTCCATGATGCTTATACTAAGAACCTTTTGAAGAGGGTCTTTCATTAAGATTGAACTTACTACCTCTCTAGACTCTTCTTCATCAAAGATATCAAAGACATCGTCTCTCAAGGCTGGCTCCTTGATTAAGGAAGAGAGTATGAATTCCACCTTCTCTTCACCTGTATTGAAAGATAGCTGGCCATTCTTGCAATCTACCATGCATCCGGATGTTGCAAGGAATGGTCTCCCAAGAATGATGGGAACCGGATAATCTGCAGGGATGTCAAGAACGACAAAATCTATAGGAATGTAAAACTTACCAAGTTTTACAGGAATGTCTTCTAGAATCCCTACTGGCTTAGTGGTGGAACGATCAGCCATGTAGAGTGTGATCTTCACCGGTCTAGGCTCTCCTAGACCAACTGCTTTGCATAGAGCGAGTGGTATAATACTCACACTCGCTCCAAGGTCACAAAGTGCATCATAAGTAGCCTCTCCCAAAGTGATGGGTATGCAAAAGGATCCTGGATCATGGAGCTTAGGTGGCATATTCTCCGTCATAGTCTTGATGAGTTCGGATGATTCCATACTCATCTTGACTTCTCCAATGTCTTCTAATTTCCTCTTGTTAGAGAGGATCTCCTTGAGGAATTTCCCATAAGCTGGCATACCTAAAATTGCATCCATAAAAGGTATATTAATATGCAGCTTACTCATAAGTTCAAGAAACATACCAAAGTGTTTATCTAGGTGTGCACGCGCTCTAGATTGAGGAAAAGGTAGAGGTGGTTTGTAGGCGGGAGGAGGAACATAGACATCTTCCTTCTCTTTTCTCTCTCCTTCTTTGGTTGTGGTTTCAACTACTTTAGGTTGAGGATCGGTAGTTGTTATGCCACTTCTAGTAGTTATTGCCATAACCCTTCCCTTTGGGTTATTTTCCGTCTTCCCGGGAAGTTTCCCTTGATCTCTTGAAACTTCTCCGGCCTTGTTAAATACTTGGATTTCCAAAGCTTTGTGAGCTTTATCAACCGAAGTTATATAGCTCTCCAATCCTTGTAGTTTCCCTAGGATCGTCTCCAACATGGGATCGGGTTTATTCGATCCATTTGATGATTGTTCTTGGCTTTTCAAAAGAGTAGAGGAAGATGGAGGTGTTAGAGCTTTTTCAGCATGGGAATAAGGATTACCTGGAGCTTGTTGATTTGACCTCCAATGGTTGCTATTAGAGTTCCTATTGTTGTTGTTCCAGTTAGAGTTCCGGTTGTTGTGCCGGTAGTCATTCCTTTGATCGTTATCCCTTCCTATATAGTTGGCTTCCTGTTCCTTAGTCCTTTGAAGACTCGTTTTGATTACTTCCTTCAACTCTTTGATTTCATTGTTGAGGGAAAATATTTGTGTTTGAGAAGCTTGGTTCAATTTAACTCCTGGATCACCTTGATTCCGGCTATTTGGTTCCACCTTCCGGTGGGAATACTTCTCAATCACTTGGGCTTGCTTCTCAATGAAGTCCCAAGCGTCATCCTCTCTCATGTCCATGAATGTGCCACAAGAGAGAGATTGGAGGTTGAATTATGTTTCCACATCCAATCCTTTATAGTAGATCTCCAATAATTCCAGTTTTGAAATGCCATGGTGTGGGCAATCCAACAAGAGATCCTGAAACCTTTCCTAAGATTGAAACAAACTTTCGTTAGTTTTCATAGAAAAAGCGTTTATCTTACCTCTCAATTCCGCCGTTTTGGATGGCGGGAAGAACTTGGTGAGGAATTCCGAAGACAATTCCTCCCATGTAGCCAGCTTTGCAGCTGGAAGTGTTTGGTACCAAGCTAGAGCCTTGTCCTTCAAAGAAAAGAAGAACGGTTTGATCTTGTAATTGCTTGTAGTAGCCTTCTTCGGCTTCATTGTCTCCATGAGAATCTCGAAATTCTGCAAGTGTTGATGTGGAGATTTAGTACTTGCTCCGCCATATTGACTTTGGCGAACCATGGTGATAACTTGTGGTGAGAAGCTAAACTCCTGGATGTCTTCAGCTCCGAAATCCACACCTAGACGGCGTGGTTGCTGAATTGGGTCCATCCGTTGCCCCAAAGTTCGGGGTCTATCACCTTCATTAGCAACTCTCACATCCCTAGTTGGGAGGCGAGGAACAACCCGTGGTTTTGGGGTGTTTCGAACAGGATGAAGTAGTGGATCGATCTCCTCAAGTTCCGGCATGTCCGGGTCAAGTTCTTCATCATCGGATGAGTCATTCCTAATGGATTTAGTCGGTTTCTTGACTTTCTTCTTCTTCCTGGATTCGTTCAATTCCAACTTCATGTCCAACATCATAGCTCTTAGTTCGTCAATCTGAAATTGATGACTCGTTTCAGCATCTAGACGTGCTTTCTCACTCAACTAAAGTTGGCGTTGAGCTTCGTTCAGTTCAGCCTGGAGGTTTCATTCATTGTTCTCAGCCATTTTCTTTTCCTTCAACTTTCTTCTCAAAGTTTTCTCCAATTCGGGATCGAAAGGAACTAGATCTTTAGTGGATCTAGTCTTTTGCATATACCTAAAGAACCTGCAAAGATCACTCAAGTAAACAAATCAAATCACAAGAGCAGAGCTCTCAAGCTAGACAACCGAAAACCGAATTTGGTCTAGACCAATTCCCCGGCAACGGCGCCAAAAACTTGTTCACCCGAAAAGGTGTGCGTCAAAGTCTTAATATTTATATCTAGAACTCAAAGCAAAGCGAACCCGCAGTGTACGGATCAGCTGTAGTAAGGTAAGAATTCCAAAGTCGAACTCAGGGATTTGGTGAGAATAAATTTGACATCAATTATCTAGCAAAATTGCAAAAGCTTTTGTGATCAATAAAGGGGGAAATGATTCCAAGGATTCAAGTATCCGATTTCGGCTTTCGATTCAAGACACTTCTAAATGATATAAGGACAGAGTTTATATTGCCAAGATTATATGTTCTAAGGTAGGTATCGTATGATGAAGTTCCGAAACCTATTTGTCTAATCCAAAGGTTCTCTCTATAAAGGTTGTTGAGGCTGCAATATAGAAAGATCTAAAGATAAGAATTATGTTCAAACTAACTATCTAAAACCTCAGGATATGACTCTCCAAGATAAAGAATAAAAAGCACATTTAA
Source organism: Fagopyrum homotropicum (assembly GCA_033239125.1). Lineage (NCBI taxonomy): Eukaryota > Viridiplantae > Streptophyta > Magnoliopsida > Caryophyllales > Polygonaceae > Fagopyrum > Fagopyrum homotropicum. The sequence goes on along the minus strand of BSWB01000002.1, from coordinate 31,502,058 downwards.
AATCCTAATAAAGGATGTTGAGTCTCTCTATTACCCAAATCTTGTAATCTTAATCTATTAAATGTAGAATCAAATTTGAACTCTCTTCATACACTCAAATAGAGGTTAAAAAAGGTTAAACAAGGTTGGGATTTAGGCAAGGATTAGTTTTGGTTAAAGATTAATTCAATTAAAGTTCGTCAGAAGAATAAATCGTGTTGTTCATCATTAAATCGGCCGATTTACTCTAGAACACCCCGATTTTCCTATTATCGCAAAACTAAAATCTAAACTCTCAGGGTCCTAATGTTTGAATGAGTTCAGTCTATCATCATCTAAGCCTTAATCATCAACTATTCTCCCCAGAATCACAATGGTTTTAGCCAACCATTTTCAAAATCAAATCAAATCAAATATTGAGTGAAATAATGCAATTAAACCCGAATCTTGAATAAAAACTCAATAACCTTCAAATCTGTAAACAATTCTCGAAACTGATCAATGTATCTCTTAAGTAACTCAAATTCTTGTTCAAAAACCACAATTACTTCAATGGAACAAAGAAATCTCACAAACAGTGATCAAGGTTGACTTTCCGGCTAAAGTGCTTCAATCCTTCTCCAAGAATCTTCAATCTCTCTCAAACGTCTAAAGATTTCCCGCTGCGGCCTCCTCGATTTCGTTCCCAGGGTTCCCAACTATAGTTTCTTGCTAGTGGGCCGTTTGGAAAAACTCTCCTCTAGCCCAAAAGAATTGGGCTTTGTGTCGTCTTTATCATTTGGCCGAAAAACAAAGGAAATTAACATAGCCGATTTATACATAAAACCGTTCGATTTCTAATGAAGAAAATCGTCCGATTTATATGTGTAATGGCATGATTTTCTTCAACAGAAAGTGCTCTTCTTTTGGCTCGTCTTCTTTCTCTCTTTTTATGCTTCTTCTTTGTAACTCCTTAGCTCTTTGTGATCCCTCTAAGACTTCTTTAGCTTCCCTAATGACTTTGGATGCTCCTTGCTCTACTTTTGCTTTCAATTCCACTCCATTTACCTATAATTCATCAAAAACTCGTGTAGACCTCTATTTCCGACATATTGTTGAATAGAACATAAAAGGTACACAAAATCTCTCTAAATGCAAGGTAAATCGAGGTAAACTTCTATAATATGCATGATTATAATGGTATATAATTCATGTCATCACAATGGCACTTGAAATCTTCTGAAAGACCGAATAAGTACTTGAGCAGAACGCCAAAGGGATCTGAGTTTTAAAAAGGAATTTTTGGTTTTCAAATGCATGCATAGTCTGGTTAGGAATAGAAAAGTACGGCTGACCACCACTACTACCGCGGATGTCAGTATGCTTAGTATGGACTTTAGTTGGACTTTTTAGCTAGTTATAATTGTAGTTGTTATCACTCGCGCAGATGGCACGTACTAGGGCTACGCTAGCTACTGGTTGAGGTAGAGGTCGTCCACCTCTCCCTCCAGCTGGTCAGGATAGGGGTGATAGGACTCCTGTAGTTAGAGGACGCGGCCGTGGAGGTAGACCTCCATTAGCACGAGGTCGAGGTCGAGCTCCTCGAGAGGATCCATCAACAATGATCATGCCAGATGCTGGAGTGGAGGAGGTGGCGGAGAGTTTGATTCCTGAGGTTAGGATTGAGACCGCTGCTAGGTCTGGAGCACTATGAGCACGTTCGACTGAGTCTGGATGTGTATCTATTGGAGCATCTGAGTACAGAGAGTACAAAGCATACGTCAAGCGTATGGAGGAGGCTGCGAGGGCAGAAAGACTTACCCAGGTACCACCGGTACCGGCTAGGTCAGTGCAAGTGACACAGGGAGTGCCTTAGGTGCCGGCTGCACCTGAGAGGAGAGTTGAGGATGATAGAGCTTCTGCTGGGTCTAGAGCACCGAGACCGGATGAGTGGTTGAAGGCTTTCAACTCTCAGAAAGTCCCCTCATTCAATGGAGAAATAGGGTTAGAGGTGGAGCACTAGATTGGACACATAGAGACTGCACTAGAGGTGATACGTTGCCCAGAGGATCGACAGGCGGAATTGGTGCAGACATGTTTCACAGAGGATGCTCATTGCTGGTGGCGGACCATTCGTAGCTGAGTCACCGGTTGGGAGCACATGAGGAGCATTGTTAGAGAGAGATACTGCCCTCCCTCGTTGAGAAGGGAGAGGTTTCAGGACTTTATTGAGGCGGGATTTGAGGATATTCCGATTGCTGATGCCGTCAAGAAGTTCTAGAAGGAACTGACTCTACTTGGACCAGCTGCACCTCTAGAGGAGCAGCATGTGTATCTCTTTTCACGGAGATTGAGAGAGAGCACTCGTTCCTACTTGGCAGGATTTTGCTGCGAGTCTCTGTCAGACTATCAGGATAAGGCTTCTGCTTACGAGAGAGATAGACCATTCCAGAGGAGAGCTGCTTGGTCAAATAGGCCGGATAAGCGGCAAAGGACAGGATATGCTAGTGGCAGTACAAGAGTAGCTGTTTTTAGGCGGGGACAGACTCCGGGGCGACATAGTCGTACTGCTACAGTTCAGACTTCAGCTGGGGGTTCACAGTGCGACAACTGTAGTGGCTATGGACATATCCGATCGAACTGCACAAAGCCGTTAGTGACTTGCTTTTAGTGCGGCAAGGTTGAACATAGACCTGTATTCTGCTGCCAGGGCAAGGCTCCATCTCAGTAGGGTTCTTCCCCTGCAAGTCTATCAGGGAGTGTACAGAGGCAGCCACAATACAAGGCTCCGAGTCAGCAACAGCAGTACCGAGCCCCAGGTTAACAGCAGCCTTACAAAGCTCCAAGATATCCTTCATCACAGAGTTCTATGCAGGGATCCGGTCGGGGCAGGGGACATGGCAGTGTAGCTGATACCGAAGGAGCTCCAACACGGGTGTTTGAGCTGAGGAGTGTTGATCAGCCAGAGGCACCGACTACCACATGTACGATCCAGATCCATGACTTACCCGTACGAGTTTTGTTTGATACGGGTGCTACGCACTCCTTCATATCTGATGCATGTGTAGATAGATTGTCCATAGCTACTCTAGAGGGGATACCATTTACGATAGGGTTACCCGATGGGAGTAAGGTCAGAGGGACCCGGGACATCTATGGATGTCCCATTCGTATGGGAGATCGAGATTGGCTAGTAGATTTTCTAGTCATGCCCTTAGCTCATGAGGATGTGATTTTGCGGATATATTGGATGAAGAGACATGAAGTAGTCTTAGACATTGGTAGGAGGATAATGTTGCCACTGAGGAGGGTCACAGAGTGATATTCCGTGGTTGGGACCTCAGAAATTCCGGCACAGTTATCAGCGCAGTGAGAGCAACGAGACTGATAGCACAGGGTTGCGAGGCCTTCTAGTGTTATGCCATGAAGGAACGCAAGAGCCTGACAGTAGAGGAGATACCAGTTGCATGCGAGTTTGCAGAGGTGTTTAGTGACGACCTGCCAGGACTACCCCCACAGAGGAGCGTTGATTTCAGCATTGAGTTAGAGCCGGGCACAAGACCGATCTCGAAGGCCCCGTACCGTATGGCACCGATAGAGCTACTTGAGTTGAAGAAGCAATTAGAGGAGTTAGCAGAGAAGGGCTTCATATGCCCTAGTGTGTCTCCTTGGGGCGCACCAGTTTTATTTGTGCGGAAGAAGGACGAATCGATGCGGCTATGCATAGACTATAGAGAGTTGAATAAAGTCACCATCAAGAACAAGTATCCACTGCCTCACATAGATGATTTGTTGGACCAGTTGCATGGAGCGTCTGTGTTTTCGAGGATAGACTTGAGGTCCGGCTATCACCAGCTGAGGGTGAGAGAACAGGACATACCTTAGACGGCATTCCGGAGTAGGTATGGTCATTATGAGTTTGTAGTGATGCCATTCGGGCTCACTAATGCACCAGCGGTGCTCTTGGAGTTGATGAATGGGATATTCATTGACTTCTTAGACCAGTTTGTAGTGGTCTTCATTGACGACATCCTAGTTTACTCTAGAAGTCGAGAGGAGCATGCCGGACACTTGAGGACAGTATTGTAGATTCTACGGGATAGCTAGCTGTATGCTAAGCTATCCAATTGTGAGTTTTGGACGTCAGACGTGGCTTTCCTAGGCCACGTAGTGACTGCCGAGGGTATTAAGATCGATCCGGCGAAGATTGAGTCAGTGTCTTCTTGGCAACCTCTGAAGAATGTTAAGGAGGTTCGCAGCTTTCTAGGTTTGACGGGTTATTACCGCCTGTTTGTGGAAGGGTTCTCCCTGATTGCCCGACCACTAACCTGTCTTCTGAGGACGACTACTTGGTTTGTCTGGTCTGAGCCGTGTCAACAGAGTTTTGAGGAGCTTAAGAGGAGATTGACGTCTGCTCCGATCTTAGCACAGCCTGAGGGTACATATGACTTTGTTGTATACAATGACGCATCCAAGCCAGACTTGAGGTGTGTTTTGATGCAGCGGGGTAAGGTCATAGCATATGCGTCTCGATAGTTGAAGACGTATGAGGAGAACTACCCCACACACGATTTTGAGTTAGCTGCAGTAGTCCATGCTCTTAAGATCTGGCGTCACTATCTCTATGGGGAGACATGTCAGATCTTCACAGACCATAAGAGTTTGAAGTATATATTCACTCAGCGGGAGTTGAATAATCGCTAGAGGCGGTGGTTAGAGTTGATCAAGGATTTTGACCTTGAGATTCTCTACCACCCCGGAAAGGCGAATGTAGCAGCTGACGCTTTGAGCCGGAAGACGCCTCGAGAGAGGGCGATAACCCGGTTGACGGTACCACCACAGTTGCAGAGGGATTTGGCTTGGTTAGAGATAGACATTCAGTTTCCCGATACAGATAGTCAGTTGGCTACTTTGGAGTTACTTCCTGATATGTTGGATGAGATCCAACAAAAGCAGGAGAATTGCCCGACTTTGACCAGGATCCGGGACCGGATGTCTCAAGATGAGGCACCACAATTCACTATTGGTGCTGATGGAGTTATGAGACGTCGGGACCACATTTGTGTACCATCAGACAGTGAGTTGAGGCAGAGGATATTAGGTGAGGCTCATACTACCCCATATTCAGTACATCCTGGAGCGAGTAAGATGTACAAGGATGTGAGACATTCCTTCTGGTGGGGTGGTTTGAAGCCCGACGTGGCTCGGTATGTAGCTCAATGTGCGACTTGTCAGCAGGTCAAGATTGCGCATTGTAGGTCCGGAGGAGAGCTCCACCCACTTCCAATACCACAGTTGAAGTGGGAGGACATATCTATAGATTTTGTCACAGGATTGAGACTTAGCATAGATTTTGATGCTATTTGGGTAGTGGTAGACCATCTGACGAAGACCGCACGTTTCATTCCGATTAAGGAAACGTGGCCGGTAAGTCGTCTAGCTGAGGAGTTCACCAGACACATTGTGAGACTCCATGGAGTACCGAGGACTATAGTCTCCGACAGAGATGGACGTTTCACCTCGAGATTTTGGCAGCAGGTACATACTGCTTTGGGGACGAGTCTCCACTTTACTACTGCTTACCACCCACAGACTGACGGTCAGTTTGAGAGGACCATCCAGACATTAGAGGACATGCTCCAACCTTGTGTATTAGATTGGGGACAAGTATGGCCAGATCATCTCCCACTAGTAGAGTTTTCGTATAATAACAGTTGGCACGCGTCTATTGGGATAGCCCCTTATGAGGCTTTGTACGGGTGGAGATGTCGCACGCCATTATGTTGGGTGTTCGCTCCAAACGGTGTGTGCAAGCTTTAAATTTATAACCCTAGACTTAAGCTTAAAACAAGGATGCGAACCCGCAGTGTACGGGTCAATCGTAGTAAAAGCAAGAAAATTCCAGGGGTCGATCACAGGGACTCGGTGAAACAAAGTCAATACGGTGTGCTATATCAATTCTAACCACAAGAGCAATTAACACAATCAAAGATGAATAAGAAGTCAATAAAGCAAACATGCAATTCTAGGGATTAAAGCATCTAGTTGTGGTTCCAACTCAAGATCTATAGATAAGCGGACAAAGCTGAGATTTTTGCGTGGGGAAGGTGTTACTAAAGTGGAGTAGATCACCGGGTAAGTCTCACTACACACTAATCCTAAACCGTAACTCCTATTACCGGGTAAGTCTCAAGGAATCAAGATAAAGAACTATAACCTCAAACTAACACACCATCTAAGGGAATAGAATCAACCTTTACCGGGTAAGTCTCAGGCTAACTCACAAAGATGGGATGGAAGCACACTCAAACCCCAATAAAGGATAAACCTTTATTACCTACACTTATGATCGTTGGTACACAAACTAAGGAATTACCGGGTAAGTCTCATCCTAAGCTTGCATTGAACCAGGAAGGTGTAATAAGAATAGGATTTAGCAAACTCTAACACTTAACTCTCAGTTTTAGGTCGGATAAGTCACCTCGGTCAGAAGAATTCCACCCCGGCCGAGATGTTCATCAACCGAACGAGATGCTTAGGGTTAAGGTTAAAGACTCGAACTTTCAGGATCCTACTGGAATCTAAGATTATTCTATCATTGTTTTTCCCACAACCTTCAGCTAATCACCCTAGAATCGCACAAGGAAATTAGCCACTCATCATCATTATGAAAGTATTAAATATAAGGAAAGAAGGTGAATATTTGAACAAAGAAGAATTTAATGAAAAGACTTCAATAACTGAATCAAATATCACAACAAAGCGTTCCTTGGATAGCAATCCAAAAAGACAGGACAACAATTGAGGGAATTGAAGACAATCTTACAAAACCCTTCAATAAAGCTATAAAAGCTATGAACTTCAATCTTCCTTCAACCTTCAAAAAGGTTCTTCAACTCTCCCAACTTGGAGTATGCTGCTGCTGCGTAAACGACTCTCTTGCGCTGATAGCGGATGTATGCGGGATCTAAGCACCCTCCGGATTTGTGGAAAATCCAACCCTTTTTATAGGAAAATAACCCTCCAAAGATAATAAATCTTAGAAAGATATTCTCCCATAAATATAGGTAAAATATATGATTCTGCATATCTCCTTCCTTCCAGGAGCCCAGCCCAAAAATATAAGATTACTTTCCAAGTTTAAAAGATCTCCTTCAAGAATAAAATATTCTCGCCGCGTCCTAGGTGTTCGCCTCGGTCGAGTCGGCGTCTCTGGATCACCTCGGTCGAGGTGAATCTATGGTCAACCGAGGTGACTCACAACTGAATGTGAAATCTCTCAAAACTGGTCCAAAGTAAATCTTTAATCCATGGCTATGCTCCCTGGATGTAGCTCCAAATGACTAATGACTCCTTTTGCTCCTTTTTGATGCAAAACGTACCATATTACCTGCAATTACAACGAAACTAGGTGTAGACCTCGATTCTCGCAAAGGTAGATGAAATGGTAATAGAATCACATATTATACATACAAATATGCAGATTTTTGAAGATAAAACGTCCAAACAAATCCCAAAATATAGACTATAATTCATGCTATCAAAATACCCCATACTTAGCCCTTGCTTGTCCCCAAGCAAGTTCCGCATGTAGAAGACAAGATAGAATGGATTAATAGTCATAAAAATCAATGAAAAGCCTTTCAAAAACATTTTTATGGTGTGAAACTATCATAGATCACTCTAAGAGAATACTTCATGGAATTTAAAAACTCAATATGCTCGAAACCTTTTATAAATATAGGAAAGTCGTTCATCTTTGCATAAAATCATAGAATGCATAATAAATCATAATTATCAAAATTAATCATGTATAATCCAGTTTAAACCACTAAGTCAATCAACAAGCTCAAGGTCTCAAGGGCTTCCCAAAAGAAAAGGTCAAGAAACGTGTAGGGTAGGGATGTATGTAAGGTAATGTGGTGATAGAATCCGGGAAAAGGATGAACTTCACTTCCACTTTGACTTGCAACATCTTCCACCAATAAGCTTTGCTTATTCCACTTTTTTTTTCTTTTTACTTTACTTTTTTGGGATGCATGGACAGAGGTGCACAATAACCGAAGCCTAGGAAATCTGCAATCATCAATTTCTCGAGATGCATCAAACCCTTGATGCACATACCATGACCCGTTAGGAATATCGCTCAATCCGACTTTGGCAAGACACAAACACCCGGCTATGTGAGTGGTGCCGAGTTACTCATCTTCATGATTGACTTCCCCAAACCTATTATTACTTTCTAGCACTTTCACTTCCAGCCAACTTCTCAACTTTAACTTCACTTGCTTTCACCACTTCGCTTGCTTCCAAATTCCCGGATAGGTAAAGGGAGGCAAAATGTATATGAGGGGCTAAGCATGATCAAGAAGAAGAAGAGAGAAGAATGAATTGCCTTGGTCTTTCCAGGAAGAAAGTGAGAGAACTTATCTTGTGGTGTCAACCTTCAAATTCAACATAATTTGGATAAAAACAAAGTATTAAACATGCCAATAATTTCAAACAAAGCATTTAGCAACTTAAACATATTATAAAACCTTTCAAACACATAAAGAATTTAAAACCAGTCAGTAAACAAGATCTTCACTGAGGTCATATCCAGATAAGTAACACAAAATCGTTTTCGAAAACTCTCAGTTAACCCACCTCGGTCGAGGTGTTCTTGGTTCAACCGAGGTGAAGCACCTCGTTTGGCCAGAACTGACTCGGTCGAGGTCAAAAAATTTTTTTTAAAAACCATTTTTTCAGTTTCGACGTTTTTCTCAATCAAATAACCTATAGGTATGCATGTAGTCTCAGATAAACACATAGATGCAAAAGTGAAGCATAAATATAGATATCCGGTCAAAGTAGCATACAATCATCCATAGTCAAATAACATATCCGCATACCCCATACTTGGGACTCACTGTCCCAGTGGGTCAAAATAAGTCTAAGGATAGGATACTCACCGAACATAGCTAAACTGCATGAAGGAGTAAGAAACAGCTCCCAGAAATGACCATCTCGGTTGGCGAAGCACATCTCGGTCGAGGTGTTCTGACAGTACCCGAGATGTATCTCAGTAAAGCTCGTTTCCTCAACTTCTCGAAATTTTGTTCTTCCAGTGTAGCTCCTGAACTGTGATCCTTCCTTTTGGAATACCTGGTTGTTGTCTAGAGGAAAACAAAAACAAAGCAACTATCTAAACTAAACTAGAAAAGGGAGAAGAAAGCAATACCTTGGGTTGCCTCCCAAGAAGCGCTTGGTTTAAGGTCGCTAGCTGGACCATACGGCATGGGATTACTCAATGCACTTCGAATGTCGTGGAGTGCTCATCACATCCGTAAAAATCTTCCAAGAAGGTTCCGGTTCCTAATTTCACCGGCAAATGGTAAGATCTCCCACGTACAAGCTTGTACGGTTTGATTCTTACCGGAATCCTTCTAGCTTTCCTGCACTTCAATAGGACATAATCTAGCCTTGCGTCCCATCCTTTCCTGGATCGAGAAAATAGTTTCTCGAGAATCATAGCAGCTTCCCCATCTATAGCTTGGGGATGGTACAGGGTCCTGAGCATGCGAGGGACCCCATACTTGAACAAATAACACTTTGTTGCCTTAGCGGTGAAGCGCTTGCCAACTCCACTCCTCATGATCCGAGGAGCTTCTTCTTCCAACAATTTCAAGGAAGACTTCATCTTGATCTTTGGAGGTTCTTTCGGAAGAGACCTCCAACTCTCCGGTGCTTTCCTGAAAAATTCAGAAATTTTAATAGGGATTTCGAATGGAGCAAGAGAACTTACCTTGTAAAGTTCTCCAAAGCTCGGATCAGGTTTCATGTTAGGTTGATAACCAACACATGATATCTCTCTCAACTCAGTTGATCTTTCTTCCACCTTGGTCACAATCTCAGTAATTTGACCAAGGTTCTTTGCATCTTCTGCTTCCAGTTTTGCAGATTCTTCCATCTCGGCCGAGATCTCTTCCACTTCGACCGAGGTCTCGGCAGTTGGATCAAGATCTTCCACATCCTCCGCTTCCACAGAAGCTTCAGGAAAAACTTCCGGTTCGACCAAAGGAATGCTTGGAACGTGCAACACTTCCTTATGCTCCTCTTTCGGCTTAGCATAGGATAGGGTGCTTTCCTTGAGCTCCTCCACCTTCTTCATCAACTTCTCCAATCTTGATTCGAGAGAGTCTTCAAAAGGTTGCTCATAAATGTTTTTAGGGACATTCTTCTCATCCCATATCGCAAGTTCACGCTGAATGACCTCTTCTCTTTCCCATTCATTGCTGAACCAATAGAAGGAGTACTTCTCCTCCAAGTATTCATAATGGTCCGCCCTAGCACTTTGCCTTGCTATCCAGGCTGGATCAAATGTAGTCATCGGAAATCCTGAAAACTACAAAACTCATAGAAAGAGTAGTTAGTAGCAACAGGGGCAAGTGCCCCAAAAGCAAACCGTAACCGGCTCGGTCTAGACCAAGTCACCGGCAACGGCGCCAAAAACTTGTTCTTTGGCGAAACTCTGTTCCGTTGCCGGAACAAGAACTTCGTATGTACCTAAGAACACAAATCTGCAAGAACAAACAAGCAAAAAGATCAATAGTAAAAGCAAGAACAGTCCCCGGCAACGGCGCCAAAAACTTGTTCTTTGGCGAAACTCTGTTCCGTTGCCGGAACGAGAACTTCGTATGTACCTAAGAACACAAACCTGCAAGAACACTCAAGCAGAAAGATCAGTAGAAAAAGCAAGAACAGTCCCCGGCAACGGCGCCAAAAACTTGTTCGCTCCAAACGGTGTGTGCAAGCTTTAAATTTATAACCCTAGACTTAAGCTTAAAACAAGGATGCGAACCCGCAGTGTACGGGTCAATCGTAGTAAAAGCAAGAAAATTCCAGGGGTCGATCACAGGGACTCGGTGAAACAAAGTCAATACGGTGTGCTATATCAATTCTAACCACAAGAGCAATTAACACAATCAAAGATGAATAAGAAGTCAATAAAGCAAACATGCAATTCTAGGGATTAAAGCATCTAGTTGTGGTTCCAACTCAAGATCTATAGATAAGCGGACAAAGCTGAGATTTTTGCGTGGGGAAGGTGTTACTAAAGTGGAGTAGATCACCGGGTAAGTCTCACTACACACTAATCCTAAACCGTAACTCCTATTACCGGGTAAGTCTCAAGGAATCAAGATAAAGAACTATAACCTCAAACTAACACACCATCTAAGGGAATAGAATCAACCTTTACCGGGTAAGTCTCAAGCTAACTCACAAAGATGGGATGGAAGCACACTCAAACCCCAATAAAGGATAAACCTTTATTACCTACACTTATGATCGTTGGTACACAAACTAAGGAATTACCGGGTAAGTCTCATCCTAAGCTTGCATTGAACCAGGAAGGTGTAATAAGAATAGGATTTAGCAAACTCTAACACTTAACTCTCAGTTTTAGGTCGGATAAGTCACCTCGGTCAGAAGAATTCCACCCCGGCCGAGATGTTCATCAACCGAACGAGATGCTTAGGGTTAAGGTTAAAGACTCGAACTTTCAGGATCCTACTGGAATCTAAGATTATTCTATCATTGTTTTTCCCACAACCTTCAGCTAATCACCCTAGAATCGCACAAGGAAATTAGCCACTCATCATCATTATGAAAGTATTAAATATAAGGAAAGAAGGTGAATATTTGAACAAAGAAGAATTTAATGAAAAGACTTCAATAACTGAATCAAATATCACAACAAAGCGTTCCTTGGATAGCAATCCAAAAAGACAAGACAACAATTGAGGGAATTGAAGACAATCTTACAAAACCCTTCAATAAAGCTATAAAAGCTATGAACTTCAATCTTCCTTCAACCTTCAAAAAGGTTCTTCAACTCTCCCAACTTGGAGTATGCTGCTGCTGCGTAAACGACTCTCTTGCGCTGATAGCGGATGTATGCGGGATCTAAGCACCCTCCGGATTTGTGGAAAATCCAACCCTTTTTATAGGAAAATAACCCTCCAAAGATAATAAATCTTAGAAAGATATTCTCCCATAAATATAGGTAAAATATATGATTCTGCATATCTCCTTCCTTCCAGGAGCCCAGCCCAAAAATATAAGATTACTTTCCAAGTTTAAAAGATCTCCTTCAAGAATAAAATATTCTCGCCGCGTCCTAGGTGTTCGCCTCGGTCGAGTCGGCGTCTCTGGATCACCTCGGTCGAGGTGAATCTATGGTCAACCGAGGTGACTCACAACTGAATGTGAAATCTCTCAAAACTGGTCCAAAGTAAATCTTTAATCCATGGCTATGCTCCCTGGATGTAGCTCCAAATGACTAATGACTCCTTTTGCTCCTTTTTGATGCAAAACGTACCATATTACCTGCAATTACAACGAAACTAGGTGTAGACCTCGATTCTCGCAAAGGTAGATGAAATGGTAATAGAATCACATATTATACATACAAACATGCAGATTTTTGAAGATAAAACGTCCAAACAAACCCCAAAATATAGACTATAATTCATGCTATCATTGGGATGAGCCTAGCAGAGCTAATGGAGTAGCTCCAGATCAAATACAGGATGACATCGCTCAGATTGCCCTAGTTCGGGAGCGGATGTTAGCAGCTCAGAGTCGTCAGAAGTCCTACGCCGACAAAAGGCGTCGACCCTTGGAGTTTAGGGTGGGTGCTCAGGTGTGGTTGAGAGTGTCACCGATGAGAGGGGTCCGACGTTTCGGCATTAAGGGGAAGCTGAGTCCCCGATATGTCGGACCTTTTGAGATCTTGGAGAGAGTTGGAGAGGTGGCCCACAGATTAGCACTACCGCCGAGACTAGAGGGTGTCCATCCGGTCTTCCATGTATCTCTGTTGAGAGAGTACATCCTGGATTCGAGACACGTCATCAGCCATGAGGATCTGATAGTTGAGCCCGACCATACATTTGTAAAGTACCCAGTAGCTGTCTTGGAGCGCAGTACTAGACATCTGCGGTCCAACCAAGGCCGGCTCAATGTATTTGGAGGGCCGGTCCAATTAAAAAAAGACTAGCCCATAATTTGAGAGCCTATATAGGCTAATAGAAAAAATATGGTAAGTAGGAGGCCTCAAACCTGAGACCAACTGAACAACAACTATGCTCCTTACCAACTGGGCTATTAATACATTGATACTACTACCATTTTTTTCCGTAATGATGCCCCATAAAATTCGAGGCCCTGTTCAAGAGAACATGTTGCACCGGCTCCGAGCCGGGCCTGGGTCCAAGGAGATACCGATGTTGAGGATTCAGTGGTCTAGACGAGGAGCTGATGAGGCCACTTGGAAGACAGAGGAGAGCATTAGGCATAATTATCCCGAGTTCTCTGCGGGGTTAGATGTTATTCCTGTATCGACGAGTTAGTACTCGGATGTTGTGTTGTTTGACCATTCATGTTTTTATATTGGATTGAGTGATTATGTTTTATGTGATGTGTGTCTGAGTATGATGATTGAGTAGTTGCATGGTAGAAAACAAAAATTTTTTTTATGAAACTAAGATATCCAAAGGAACTCGTTTGATTAGGTACATTATTCTATGTTTCGGGACGAAACCTTTTTAAGAGGGCACTGATGAAATAACCGAAAAATTTAAACTCCGTTTAAGACCGGATCAAATCAGACTCCGATCCGCCAACCTAAATTCTTTTAAATAAAAATAACACGATATTAAATTCTATCATTTTATGTGACCTTGAGTCACATAAAATGATAACTTATATAATTCAGTAAATAATTCCGTATATAATCCCGTAATTAATTCCGTACTTTTAACGGTTCCGGGTGAATAATTAATCTTTCAGCCTTTGGTTTAATTGATGAGTTGGCCCAATGGACCCGGCCCAAAAACATTTACAACCAGCCCATTATCTAACCATTACCTTAAACCTAATTAACTCGAACCTAATCAGCTTAACCCTAAACTAATCGACATCCTAAGCGCTACCCTTACCCTCCTCTGTTAGAAGTCTCGCCGCTTCAACCCTCAGCAGCAACTCCCGAAGTCCCAATCCGCGACCAACCGCGAGCCCGGCAGCAACCCCGCAGCCACCAAGATTTCCTTCCGCCGGTTCTGCCGACCACCAAGTGAACCGCTATCCTTGCCACCTCGTTCCTTCCTCTCTATTCTCGGGTATCACCAGTCGGAAACACTGACTTTAGTCGACTGATAGCATGAATTATAGTCTATATTTTTGGGTTTGTTTGGACGTTTTATCTTTCATAATCTGCATGTTTGTATGTACATTATGTGATTTTACTACCATTTCATCTACCTTTGCGAGAATCGAGGTCTACACCTAGTTTCGTTGTAATTGCAGGTAATATGGTACGTTTTGCATCAAAAAGGAGCAAAAGGAGTCATGAGTCATTTGGAGCTACATCCAGGAAGCATAGCCATGAATTAAAGATTCACTTTGGACCAGTTTTGAGAGATTCTACATCCAGTTCTAAGTCACCTCGGTTGACCAGAGATTCATCTCGACCGAGGTGATCCAGAGACGCCGACTCGACCGAGGCGAACACCTAGGACGCGGCGAGAATATTTTATTCTTGGCTGAGATCTTTTAAAATTGGAAAGTGATCTTATATTTTTGGGCTTGGCTTTTGGAAGGAAGGAGATATGTAGAATCATATATTTTACCTATATTTATGGGAAAAGATCTTTCTAAGATATTTTATCTTTGGAGGGTTATTTTCCTATAAAAAGGGTCGGATTTCCCACAATTCGAACATCCCGCATACACCGAACATCCGCTATCAGCGCAAGTAATCCGCCTATACTGAAAAATACGCAGCAGCCGCGTACTCCAATTTGGGAGAGAGTTGAAGAACCTTTTTGAAGGTTGAAGGAAGATTGAAGTCCATAGCTTTTATAGCTTTTATTGAAGGGTTTTGTAAGATTGTCTTCAATTCCCTCAATTGTTGTCTTGTCTTGTTGGATTATTATCCAAGGAACGCTTTTGTGTGATATTTGTTTCAGTTATTGAAGTCTTTTTATTAAATTCTTCTTTGTTCAAATATTCACCTTCTTCCCTTACATTTAATACTTTTATGATGATGATGAGTGGCTAATTTCCTTGTGTGATTCTAGGGTGATTGGCTGAAGGTTGTGGGAAAAACAATGATAGAATAATCTTAGATTCCAGTGAGATCCTGAAAGTTCGAGTCTTTAACCTTAACCCTAAGCACCTCGTTCAGTCGATGAACATTTCGGCCGAGGTGGAAACTGGCTGACCGAGGTGACTTATCTGATCCATAACTGAGAGTTAAGTGTTAGAGTTTGCCAAATCCTATTCTTATTATACCTTTCCTGGTTCAAAGCAAGCTTAGGATGAGACTTACCCGGTAATTCCTTAGTTTGTGTACCAACGATCATAAGTGTAGGTAATAAAGGTTTATCCTTTATTGGGGTTTGAGTGTGCTTCCATCCCATCTTTGTGAGTTAGCCTGAGACTTACCCGGTAAAGGTTGATTCTATTCCCTTAGATGGTATGTTAGTTTGAGGTTATAGTTCTTTATCTTAATTCCTTGAGACTTACCCGGTAATAGGAGTTACGGTTTGGGATTAGTGTGTAGTGAGACTTACCCGGTGATCTACTCCACTTTAGAAACACCTTCCCCACGCAAAAATCTCAGCTTTGTCCGCTTATCTACAGATCTTGAGTTGGAACCACAACTAGACGCTTTAATCCCTAGAATTACATGTTTGCTTTATTTGACATCTTATTCATCTTTGATTGTGTTAATTGCTCTTGTGGTTAGAATTGACATAGCATACCGTATTGACTCTGTTTCACCGAGTCCCTGTGATCGACCCCTGGAATTTTCTTGCTTTTACTACGATTGACCCGTACACTGCGGGTTCGCATCCTTGTTTTAAGCTTAAGTCTAGGGTTATAAATTTAAAGCTTGCACACACCGTTTGGAGCGAACAAGTTTTTGGCGCCGTTGCCGGGGACTTGGTCTAGACCGAGCCGGTACGGTTTGCTCTTGGGGCATTTGCCCCGTTTTATCTAACCACTCTACTTGAGTGACTTTCGCAGGTTCTTTCTTAGGTATATGCGAAGAACCCGCACTGGGAAGGAAATCGTTCCTTACGATCCCGAACCAGAAAAGACATACAAGCGACGCTTAAGAGAAGCGAAGATGGCCCAACAAGACGATCGCGATCTTGCGGCCCAATTAAGAGAGACGCAGGAGCTGCTACGTCTCAGTAAAGAAGAGCTAAGGCAAGAAAAAGAAGAGAATCATGTCAGGACTGCAGCAATCGAAGCTGAGATTGCAGCCATTCGGGACCAGATTCTACTTCGACCGAGGGAGGATCCAGTAGTTGATCCTCGACCGAGGCAGATTCCAGTACCCGATGCCCCGGCCGAGGTACTTCCACCTCGGATGCCAGTCCGAGATGTTCTTCTTGCAGGAATTCCACAAACTCTAGGTCAAAGGATGGACCCTAATCAACAACTGAGGCGTCCAGGAGTGAACCTAGGAGATCCAGCGGATCATGACTATGAACTTTGACCGCAAGTTCTAGCCATGATTCGCCAATGCCAATTCGGAGGACTAGAGAAGGAGTCGCCGCATCAACATCTTCAAAACTACGAGATCTTGATGGAAACCTTGCGACCATCCAGAATTGAGAACAACAACTACAAGCTAAGACCTTTTTACTTTTCTTTAAAAGATAGAGCTCTTACTTGGTATCAATCTCTCCCTCCAGGAAAAATTAGCACATGGGAAGAGATGACTACGAAATTCTTGACCAAATTCTTTCCACCCTCGAAGACCGCTGAAATGAGGGGAAAGATCAATGCTTTCATCATGAAGGACAAGGAGAGCTTGTCCAAATCTTGGGAGCGGTTCAAGGATATCCTTTTGGATTGCCCACATCATGGGATTCCAAAGATTGAGTTATTGGAGATCTACTTCAAAGGGCTGGATGGAAGCACCCAGTTCAATCTCCAACTACTCTCCGCCGGTACCTTCATGGACATGGCGGTTGACGAGGCTTGGGACTTCATTGAGAAGCAAGCCTTGCACATGGAGAAGTACACCCACCAAGGAGCTGAGGGTGGAGTTAAAAGAGTCAACTTTCAAGAGACTCAACCCAACAACAACCAGCTCACGTCCTTGAAGAACGACGTGAAGCAATTGAAGGAGCTCTTGATGGCTCAAACTAAGAAGGAAGAGCAAGGGCAAAGGAACAACAACAACAACAATAACGGGTACCGTAACAACAACAACGGACCCCGAAACAATAACTACAACAACAACAATAGAGGATCCAATAGCAACAATTGGAGGGCGAATAACCAAAATCACGGTAACAACCACTCAAACTCCAACTCTAATGATTCCTCTAACCCTTTCCTCTCTTCTCCTTCTTCTTCTTCTACTCCATTGAAAAGCCAAGGGCAAGGATCAAGTTCGTCTCAGCCGGAAAAGAAGGACGCAGTCCTGGAGGCAATCTTGATCAAGCTTAGTGCTATGGAGAATTCTATGACTTCATTTTCGAGGGCCCAAAAGTCCTTCGAACAACAACTTGCTAATAGGGCGAATGAAGCGCCAAGAGATCCGGGGAAGCTTCCAGCAAAGACGGAAACTAACCCTAAGGGCCAGTGCATGGCCATAACGACGAGGAGTGGACTCAAAACTGCAGATCCAGTACCTCGCTCGACGCAGACCACCTCGGTCCAGATCCAGTCGAAGAACACCTCGACCGAGATGCCAACCGAGGCGGCGCAACAGAAAGCAGGAGGAACGACAGAAACTTATGTTCCACCTCCTGCATATAAACCACCACTTCCATTCCCTCAGTCCAGAGCCAGAGCACATCTTGACAAGCACTTTGGTAAGTTTCTTGACTTGATGAATAAGCTACATATTAATATTCCTTTCCTTGATGCTATTTTAGGTATGCCCGCCTATGGGAAATTCTTAAAAGAGATCTTATCAAGGAAGAGGAAACTGGAGGATGTTGGTGAAGTTAGGATGACATCTAAATCTTCGGAGCTTATCAAGATCATGAAGGAAAAGATGCCACCTAAGTTGAGAGATCCCGGCTCATTTTGCATCCCTATTCAAGTCGGGGATGTCACTTGTGAAGCCCTTTGTGATCTAGGAGCCAGCGTGAGTATCATCCCGCTGGAGCTATGCACTAAGATCGGTCTTGGAGAGCCCAAGCCGGTCAAGATTCGACTTTACATGGCGGATCGCTCCATCACCCATCCCGTGGGCATTTTGGAGGACGTTCCGGTCAAGTTAGGTAACTTCTATCTACCTATAGATTTTGTCGTACTTGACATTCCCACAGATTACCCTGTTCCTATCATTCTCGGGAGGCCATTTCTAGCAACTTCGGGTTGCAATGTGGATTGCAAGAACGCCAAGTTGAAATTCAACGTTGGTGGCGATGAGGTGGAGTTCGCACTACTTGCAGCCATGAAAGGGGAGCAACTAACTGATGATATCTTCAACATCTACGATGAAGAAGAATCAAGGGAATTGGTGAGCTCTATCCTTATTAATGATCCACTCGAAAGAGTTATTAGCTTCAGTTTAATGGAGGAAGGTATAGATGCTTCTTGTGATGCAGATATACGGAGCTTGAAAGCACTGGAAGAAGATCCAGGAGCTAAAACTGAGAAGCTAGTCCAGGAGACGAAGATCTCCAGTCTCGGTTCCAGTAACAATACCTCGACCGAGGCACTTTCTGGACGGAGCGAGGCATCTGAAGAACACCTCGGTCAACGCCTTTGCGCCTCGACCGAGGTCGATAGCGAGACAATGTCAACTGAGATTGCTGAGAATAACAATTTCTCTACTCCCCTCTCTGACATTCACCCACAGTTGGCGGATCATTCCCTCCACCAACTTTCTGATAATAAAGGTCCTTGGTATGCTGATATTGTGAATTATCTTGTTTGCCAGGAAATACCGCCCGGATTGACGTACTCTCAAAAGAAGAGATTCTTCAAGGAAGTACGACATTACTACTGGGATGAGCCGCTGCTATTCAAGCGCGGACCGGACGGGATGCTTCGAAGGTGCATTCCGGAAGATGAAGTTAATAGCGTCATAAGGCATTGTCATTCACTTCCTTGCGGAGGACATGCTAGCACCGATAAAACATGTGCTAAGGTATTGCGTTCCGGTTTCTTTTGGCCTACATTATTTAAGGATGTACAATCTTTTGTTGTTTCTTGTGATGCATGCCAAAGAACAGGGAACCTATCAAGAAGGAACGAAATTCCACTTAACAACATCCAAGAAGTGGAAATCTTTGATGTATGGGGGATTGACTTCATGGGACCTTTCCCATCCTCCGGAGGAAACCTCTACATTCTCCTTGCCGTTGATTACGTCTCTAGATGGGTTGAAGCCATTGCTTCCCCCACTAACGACGCCAAGGTGGTTGTGAAGTTCTTGAATAGAACTATCTTTCCACGATTTGGAACTCCACGCATCATCATCAGCGATGGAGGAACGCATTTCATCAACAGGAAGTTTAAAGCACTTCTATCGAAGTATGGGGTAACCCACAAAGTATCAACCGCTTATCACCCTCAAACTAGTGGACAGGTCGAGATCTCGAATAGAGAAATCAAGGCAATTTTGGAGAAGACCGTTTCTAGAACGAGGAAGGATTGGTCCATGAAATTGGACGATGCTCTTTGGGCGTACAGGACAGCATTCAAGACTCCCATAGGTACCACCCCTTATAATTTGGTATATGGGAAGTCTTGCCATTTGCCCGTTGAATTGGAGCACAAGGCGTATTGGGCTATCAAATGGTTGAACTTTGATATCAAGGAGGCTGGTGAGAAACGACTTTTGGAACTTAACGAGCTGGAAGAGCTGCGTCTAAACGCCTATGAGAATGCCAAAATCTACAAGGAAAGGACGAAGAGATGGCATGACAAGCGTATCGTTCCAAAGGAGCTTAACGAGGGAGATTTAGTTCTACTCTTCAACTCCCGCCTCCGTCTTTTTCCAGGTAAGTTGAAATCTAGATGGACCGGACCTTATGTTGTGAAACATGTTTTCCCTCATGGTGCAGTTGAGATATGGGGCGAAACTATCGGAAGCTTCAAGGTCAACGGTCATAGACTTAAGAAGTACCAACCGGAAACGCCGGTTGAGGAGGTTGCACCAATCTACCTCCTTTGAGACGCATTATGGTCCAGCTAGCGACCTTAAATCAAGCGCTTCTTGGGAGGCAACCCAAGGTATTGCTCTTCTTTCCCGTTTTCTAGTCTAGCTTAGATAGTTTTTGTTTTTGCTTTGCTTTGCTTTGTTTTTGGCGTTCTGGACAGACAACAGGAAGGAGCACATCTGGAAGGAAAGAAGTTCGAGATTCAGAGAAGACAGAAGCACCTCGGTCACTGTCAGAGCACCTCGACCGAGTTAATTCTTGAGGCAACCGAGGCGACTAGGGTTTCTGCAGAACCACCTCGGTCCATACCACCTCGGGCCAGTCGAGACCATCTCGACCGAGGTGACAGCAGATCCAGTAACAGTATAAAAAGAAAAAAATTTTACAGTTTCGTTTTTTTACTCTCCTCGACCGCGGCGAACAGAAGTACCTCGCTCTCCTTCGTCTCTCGCTCGTTTTCGAAGATTTCTGCTTCCAAACCGCGATTAAAGAGTAGAGGAGTCGATTGCTACTACAGATCTGCAGGAAATTTGAGCGTTTCGACCGAAACGAGGTAAAAACGTTCGAAAACCCTAACTCGCTCGTTTACTGCATATTGGGCTTTGGTTGCCCTTGATTCTGTTGAGGAAATCTTTAAGTACCCCTTAGGAAGCATCGGTAGTGATTTTTGGGGGAAAAGAACTGAAATTCAGAGAGTGGAAATCGAACTGTCTTCGCCTCGGTCCAGTCGCTCTGCACCTCGGTCGAGGTGATTCTTGGTATTTGTCAGTCGACCGAGGTAGTCTGACAGTGTGTTTTGAAGATGAGTTCAGATCGCCGTTTAGCTCTGAGAGACAGATCCTCCCCTTCCCCTTCTCCTTCCTCATCCCGTCCCTACCGCCCGGCCATCCACGAGAGATGCCGGGTAGACTATGAGAGGATAGCTGGCCGTCCAGTCATCGCACCACGATTTCTGGATGTGTCCGCTTTTGACTGCCTAGGGTTAGATGCTGACCTTAGGAGGATGATTGCTACAGTAGGGCTAGATCAGTTCACTGAGATCCGAGCCCCAGCCTACTTAGAGCCGACACTCGAGTTTGTTAGCTCCTCCTCCTACCTTCCCACAGAGCGGTCTGTGAAGTACCGGCTGATGAGCCGGAACTTCATCGTTCCTTTAGAGGTTTGGAGAGAGATCTTTGGCTTTCCTGACCCCACTGCTGTAGACTTCCCCTCCCGATCCGTAGCTAGGGAGTTCTGGGGACAGATAGCCCACATTACTACACACGCAGACAGATGGCGCCCTGGAGATTCCAGGGAGAAGGTCATCTTCCACCCAGCCTTCAGACTTGCCCACAGGATCTTCAGTGAGACACTTCTGGCGCGTACTGAGACGCCCCAGAAGATCAGACAGGGTGAGCTTTTCAGCCTCTATTGCATGGTTACAGGAGGCTTCCCAGACTTTGGCTTGCTCCTTGCAGAGGATCTGCATAGGATCAAGGCCAAGGCGAAGGGAGATATTTGCTGTGGAGGTCTAGTCACCCACATCGCCACTTACCACGGGATGGACCTCAGCGTTTGTACATTGGCGGCGGCTCCGAAGCCGCTGGGATTGCAGGAGATGATCACACGGAGGATTCTAGTTCCCCGTTGTTTGACCACTCCATACGTCGCCATGCCTTGGGAGCGGACTGCACCTCAAGGCATCCGCTGGTCTGCGCAGTTCACAGTCTTTGATCCGCATTTCTGGCAGACTGCTTGGGATACACTCATGGAGGATCATAGAGAGGCAGCAGCTGCCCCTGCTGAGGCTGAGGATGAGGATGACGACGATGATGAGACAGTAGATGAGAGAGGAGGTGGCGTCCCGATGGACACAGGGACAGATACAGCTGGGACGAGCGCGCCACCTATTATTGATTTAGATGATGAGGAGGACACTGAGCCGGCGCCAGCCGCGACATCTCCAGTCAGACCTGCTGGACGCAGGAGGCGTGGAGTGAGGGACAGAGCTGCACACCGACGGATCGATGACTTGACAGATCAGGTTATCGACTCATATGCTGCACTTTCGCTGGATATCCGCGAGATGCAGGAGCGGCAGCATCATCAGCACATGATGGCTCAGCTACAGTTTGAGCGTATCATGGGCCATCCCTATGATCCGACTCAGTTCCCCTACATACCACCACCACCGCCGGATCAGGACTACTGAGGAGCTGCAGGGTTTCTTTATTATATTTTTTTATGCAGTTCGGCTCTTATCCGGTGAGTTCTCCTGTTTTAGACTTTTATTATACCCACTGGGACAGTGTGTCTCAAGTATGGGGTATTTGTCTGTATTATTTGACTACGTGACTACTTGATGTATTCGACACTTATGATGTATTTTATTTATCGGATATTTTCATATTTATGCTTCATTTGCCTTTATATGATTATCTGATATTACATGCATACTTACAGGTTATTTGATTGAGAAAAACGTCGAAACTGAAAAAAAATGGGGTATATAAAAAATTTTTTGACCTCGACCGGGGAGATTCTGGCCGAACGAGGTGATTCACCTCGGTTGAACCAAGAACACCTCGACCGAGGTGGTGTTAACTGAGAGTTTTCGAAAGCGAATTTTTGTTACTTATCTAGATATGATCTCAGTGAAAATCTTGTTTACCTACTGGTTTTAAATTCTTTATGTGTTTGAAAGGTTTTATGATATGTTTAAGTTGCTAAATGCTTTGGTTGAAATTATTGGCATGTTTAATACTTTGTTTTTATCCAAATTATGTTGAATTTGAAGGTTGACACCGCAGGTTAAGTTCTCTCACTTTCTTCTTGGAAAGACCAAGGCAATTCATTCTTCTCTCTTCTTCTTCTTGATCATGCTTAGCCCCTCATATACATTTTGCCTCCCTTTACCTATCCGGGAATTTGGAAGCAAGCGAAGTGGTGAAAGCAAGAAAGTTGAAAAGTGGGCTGGAAGTGAAAGTGTTAGAAAGCAATAATAGGTTTGGGGAAGTCAATCATGAAGATGAGTAACTCGGCACCATTCACATAGCCGGGTGTTTGTGTCTTGCCAAAGTCGGATTGAGCGATATTCCTAACGGGTCATGGTATGTGCATCAAAGGTTTGATGCATCTCAAGAAATTGATGATTGTAGATTTCCTAGGCTTCGGTTATTGTGCACCTCTGTCCATGCATCCCAAAAAGTAAAGTAAAGAAAAAGTGCAAAATAAGCAAAGCTTATTGGTGGAAGATGTTGCAAGTCAAAAGTGAAAGTGAAGTTCATCCTTTTCCCGGATTCTAGCACCACATTACCTTACATACATCCCTACCCTACACGTTTCTTGACCTTTCTTTTGGGAAGCCCTTGAGACCTTGAGCTTGTTGATTGACTTAGCGGTTTAAACTGGATTATACATGATTAATTTTGATAATTATGATTTATTATGCATTCTATGATTTTATGCAAAGATGAACAACTTTTCTATATTCATAAAATGTTTTGAGCATATTAAGTTTTTAAATTCCAGGAAGTACTCTCTTAGAGTGATCTATGATAGTTGCACACCATAAAATGTTTTTGAAAGGCTTTTTCACTGATTTTCTTGACTTATAATCCATTCTATCTTGTCTTCTATATGCGGAACTTGCTTGGGGACAAGCAAGGGCTAAGTATGGGGTATTTTGATAGCATGAATTATAGTCTATATTTTTGGGTTTGTTTGGACGTTTTATCTTTCATAATCTGCATGTTTGTATGTACATTATGTGATTTTACTACCATTTCATCTACCTTTGCGAGAATCGAGGTCTACACCTAGTTTCGTTGTAATTGCAGGTAATATGGTACGTTTTGCATCAAAAAGGAGCAAAAGGAGTCATGAGTCATTTGGAGCTACATCCAGGAAGCATAGCCATGAATTAAAGATTCACTTTGGACCAGTTTTGAGAGATTCTACATCCAGTTCTAAGTCACCTCGGTTGACCAGAGATTCATCTCGACCGAGGTGATCCAGAGACGCCGACTCGACCGAGGCGAACACCTAGGACGCGGCGAGAATATTTTATTCTTGGCTGAGATCTTTTAAAATTGGAAAGTGATCTTATATTTTTGGGCTTGGCTTCTGGAAGGAAGGAGATATGTAGAATCATATATTTTACCTATATTTATGGGAAAAGATCTTTCTAAGATATTTTATCTTTGGAGGGTTATTTTCCTATAAAAAGGGTCGGATTTCCCACAATTCGAACATCCCGCATACACCGAACATCCGCTATCAGCGCAAGTAATCCGCCTATACTGAAAAATACGCAGCAGCCGCGTACTCCAATTTGGGAGAGAGTTGAAGAACCTTTTTGAAGGTTGAAGGAAGATTGAAGTCCATAGCTTTTATAGCTTTTATTGAAGGGTTTTGTAAGATTGTCTTCAATTCCCTCAATTGTTCTCTTGTCTTGTTGGATTATTATCCAAGGAACGCTTTTGTGTGATATTTGTTTCAGTTATTGAAGTCTTTTTATTAAATTCTTCTTTGTTCAAATATTCACCTTCTTCCCTTACATTTAATACTTTTATGATGATGATGAGTGGCTAATTTCCTTGTGTGATTCTAGGGTGATTGGCTGAAGGTTGTGGGAAAAACAATGATAGAATAATCTTAGATTCCAGTGAGATCCTGAAAGTTCGAGTCTTTAACCTTAACCCTAAGCACCTCGTTCAATCGATGAACATTTCGGCCGAGGTGGAAACTGGCTGACCGAGGTGACTTATCTGATCCATAACTGAGAGTTAAGTGTTAGAGTTTGCCAAATCCTATTCTTATTATACCTTTCCTGGTTCAAAGCAAGCTTAGGATGAGACTTACCCGGTAATTCCTTAGTTTGTGTACCAACGATCATAAGTGTAGGTAATAAAGGTTTATCCTTTATTGGGGTTTGAGTGTGCTTCCATCCCATCTTTGTGAGTTAGCCTGAGACTTACCCGGTAAAGGTTGATTCTATTCCCTTAGATGGTATGTTAGTTTGAGGTTATAGTTCTTTATCTTAATTCCTTGAGACTTACCCGGTAATAGGAGTTACGGTTTGGGATTAGTGTGTAGTGAGACTTACCCGGTGATCTACTCCACTTTAGAAACACCTTCCCCACGCAAAAATCTCAGCTTTGTCCGCTTATCTACAGATCTTGAGTTGGAACCACAACTAGACGCTTTAATCCCTAGAATTACATGTTTGCTTTATTTGACATCTTATTCATCTTTGATTGTGTTAATTGCTCTTGTGGTTAGAATTGACATAGCATACCGTATTGACTCTGTTTCACCGAGTCCCTGTGATCGACCCCTGGAATTTTCTTGCTTTTACTACGATTGACCCGTACACTGCGGGTTCGCATCCTTGTTTTAAGCTTAAGTCTAGGGTTATAAATTTAAAGCTTGCACACACCGTTTGGAGCGAACATCGACAACAGCAGCAACAACCTTTCCTTTGCCACGGAACCTGCTTCGTATTCATCGGCCAGGTGAGTACCGAGTCTTCCCCTTCCTTCTGCAGTATCCTCCGCCTCACGAACCATCTCTTCTGTACACACAAATCTTCACATCCTTCCCTCATCTTGAGTCGGTGATGCTTTGAACCACCGATAACCCAGCCGTTCCACTTTAGCGTTACAAGCTGCTCGCCATACATACCCGTCTTCTCTACACGAGCAGACCATCTGCGTCGGGCCTTCCTTATGCACCCTCATCGATAGCAAGGTAACTTCTCAACCTCCCTTTCTTCGACCTCTCTATCTCTTAGCGTAATAGACCTCGCTTCTCTATCATTCGGTTACGAGCAGATCCCACAGGAGGAGAGTCGATCCAAGGTACGAGCCTGCAACTTCCGAGCGCATTCGCCATTACCTCCAGCGTCTCCGCAGCAACAGACGAACCACCATTTTCTCGGCGAGGTCCGTCCTAGTTTTGCTCGTAGCAGACAGAGTTTGGAACCGGTGCCTCGTTCCAACATCGGATTGTTACTGAAGCTTTGCCACTGGTGACCCCGCTTTCATTACCTAGATTGCACAATAGAGTGGAGGGTAGAGTTAAAGTGGTTGTTTATGGGTGGGATTAGCTTTATTTGTGAGCCATGGAGTATATTATAAGTTTTATTATTGTTTTGAGTCACAAGTGAATGCACTGACTAATAATATTAAGGTCTTACATGATATGTACGTGGATAATGGTTAAATTAAGGTTTAAATAATTGTGGTTATGGATATCATTAATGGGTGATCTCATCTTTTAAGTATATTATATAAAATAAGTACACGTAGGTGTTAGTTAGATTAAAATGTGTATATATTTATTTCCGTCAAGTATATGTATGTTAATAAAAGATATATACGAGTAAGGATTTGAACCTTGGACTTTGGTTGAATTTAGTGGAGTTTCGTTTTATAGTTGGGCATTATGAATTTAGTTTTCGGTTCTTGTAAGAATGATACTAACTTAAAAGTTGGACACTTCTAAGAGAATGGGCATCATATTGACCCAAGTTTTCTATCATAATCAGGTGTTTTGAGACCGTAACCTTGCGGGTCAAGTAGTAGCGTTTTGAGACTTTAACTCGATTTAGGTAAGTCCTTGCGACTTAGTTTCTGGATGTTAGTTGAGTGGTGATAGTGGTGTGTGCGATGTGTGTTTATAATAATAACTTGATAGGACGACTGTTATTATTATATTTTAAGGTCAAGTGTATGTGTAACGGGCCGTGACATCACTGTCCAGCTTTGACAGGAGACTGGGAGGTTCTCTATACCAACACCTTACATGTACAAGGTGAGATGCATCGGATCCATTCCTGATGGTTACACGGGGACGAAGGCGAGGTTTGAGAATCCCTCGTGTCACAAAATAAGTATCATTAGTAAGAGTGAATCACCTAAGTAAAGATAATAAATGGATTGTTTGAAAGCATGATGAGTGTTTACTTTTGCTATGATGTGTGTGTGTGCTATTATTATTTATCTAATGTTTAGATAGCTAGCTAATGGTTGTTTTGTTGTGTTTTTTTTAGATTCACCACAGGTTAGAGCAGCAGCTGAGTGATCCGGAAGTAGTGGCCAACCGGGTCTCCGTACTCCTTATAGTGGGGTTGGGTGTTATCTTGTTGTTTCATTCTTCTTGATAAAGACAATTAGTCTTTTCTGTTGTTTAAGTACTATAGGTTGTTAGACCTTGTTGCATTCATCCTTTTAAAAATACATTTTTATGAATTTCGGTTTTTCTTATTTGTGTCTTGTTGCAAGATCCTAGTAATATTGTTGTCAAACTGAGGTCGGGGCCCATTGTGAGGTTCTAACCAGAAATGTCCCGAGTTTTGAGAATTCTGGGTGTTATAACATGGTATCAGAGCTCTAGGTTGGCAACAATGGCACTTGAAATCTTCTGAAAGACCGAATAAGTACTTGAGCAGAACCCAAAAGGGATCTGAGCTTTAAAAAGGAATTTTTGGTTTTCAAATGCATGCATAGTCTGGTTGGGAATAGAAAAGTACGGCTGACCACCACTACTACCGCGGATGTCAGTATGCTTAGTATGGACTTTAGGTTTACTTTAGTTGGACTTTTTAGCTAGTTATAACTGTAGTTGTTATCACTCGCGCAGATGGCACGTACTAGGGCTACGCTAGCTACTGGTTGAGGTAGAGGTCGTCCACCTCTCCCTCCAGCTAGTCAGGGTAGGGGTGATAGGACTTCTGTTGTTAGAGGACGTGGCCATGGAGGTAGACCTCCATTAGCACGAGGTCGAGGTCGAGCTCCTCGAGAGGATCCATCAACAGTGATCATGCTAGAAGCTGGAGTGGAGGAGGTGACGGAGAGTTTGATTCTTGAGGTTAGGATTGAGACCGTTGCTAGGTCTGGAGCACTAGGAGCACGTTCGAATGAGTTTGGACGTGTATCTATTGGAGCATTTGAGTACAGAGAGTACAGAGCATACGTCGAGCATATGGAGGAGGCTGCAAGGGCAGAAAGACTTACCCAGGTACCACCGGTAACGACTAGGTCAGTGCAAGTGACACAGGGAGTTCCTTAGGTGCCGGTTGCACCTGAGAGGAGAGTTGAGGATGATAGAGCTCCTGCTGGGTCTAGAGCACCGAGACCGGATGAGTGGTTGAAGGCTTTCAACTCTCAGAAAGTCCCCTCATTCAATGGAGAAATAGGGTTAGAGGTGGAGCACTAGATTGGACACGTAGAGACTACACTAGAGGTGATACGTTGCCCAGAGGATCGACAGGTGGAATTGGTGCAGACATGTTTCACAGAGGATGCTCATTCCTGGTGGCGGACCATTCGTAGCTGAGTCACCGGTTGGGAGCAGATGAGGAGCATTGTTAGAGAGAGATACTGTCCTGCCTCGTTGAGAAGGGAGAGGTTTCAGGACTTTATTGAGGCGGGATTTGAGGATATTCCGATTGCTGATGCCATCAAGAAGTTCCAGAACGAACTGACTCTACTTGGACCAGCTGCACCTCCAGAGGAGCAGCATGTGTATCTCTTTTCATGGAGATTGAGAGAGAGCACTCGTTCCTACTTGGCAGGATTTTGCTGCGAGTCTCTGTCAGACTATCAGGATAAGGCTTCTGCTTACGAGAGAGATAGACCATTCTAGAGGAGAGCTGCTCGGTCAGATAGGCCGGATAAGCGGCAGAGGACAAGATATGCTAGCGGCAGTACGAGAGTAGCTGTTTTTAGGCGGGGACAGACTCAAGGGCGACATAGTCGTACTGCTACAGTTCAGACTTCAGCTGGGGGTTCACAATACCACAACTGTAGTGGCTATGGACATATCCGATCGAACTGCACAAAGCCGTTAGTGACCTGCTTTCAGTGCGGCAAGGTTGAACATAGAGTTGTATACTGCCGCCAGGGCAAGGCTCCATCTCAGTAGGGTTCTTCCCCTGCAAGTCTATCAGGGAGTGTACAGAGGCAACCATAATACCAGGCTCCGAGTCAGCAACAGCAGTACCGAGCCCTAGGTTAGCAGCAGCCTTACAAAGCTCCAAGACATCCTTCATCACAGAGTTCTATGCAGGGATCCGGTCGGGGTAGGGGACATGGCAGTGTAGCTGATACCAAAGGAGCTCCAGCACGGGTGTTTGAGGTGAGGAGTGCTGATCAGCCAGAGGCACAGACTGCCACATGTACGATCCAGATCCATGACTTACCCGTACGAGTTTTGTTTGATACGGGTGCTACGCACTCCTTCATATCTGATGCATGTGTAGATAGATTGTCCATAGCTACTGTAGAGGGGATACCATTTACGATAGGGTTACCTGATGGGAGTAAGGTCAAAGGGACCTGGGACATCTATGGATGTCCCATTCGTATGGGAGATCGAGATTGGCTAGTAGATTTTCTAGTCATGCCCTTAGCTTATGAGGATGTGATTTTACGGATAGATTGGATGAAGAGACATGGAGCAGTCTTAGACATTGGTAGGAGGATAATGTTGCCACTGAGGAGGGTCACAGAGTGATATTCCGTGGTTGGGACCTCGGAAATTCCGGCACAGTTATCAACGCAGTGAGAGCAACGAGACTGATAGCATAGGGTTGCGAGGCCTTCTAGTGTTATGCCATGAAGGAACGCAAGAGCCTGACAGTAGAGAAGATACCAGTTGCATGCGAGTTTGCAGAGGTGTTCAGTGACGACCTGCCAGGACTACCCCCACAAAGGAGCGTTGATTTCAGCATTGAGTTAGAGCCGGGCACAAGACCGATCTCGTAGGCCCCGTACCGTATGGCACCGATAGAGCTGCTTGAGTTGAAGAAGCAGTTAGAGGAGTGAGCAGAGAAGGGCTTCATACGCCCTAGTGTGTCTCCTTGGGGCGCACCAGTTTTATTTATGCGGAAAAAGGACGAATCGATGCGGCTATGCATAGACTATAGAGAGTTGAATAAAGTCACCATCAAGAACAAGTATCCACTGCCGCGCATAGATGATCTGTTGGACCAGTTGCATAGAGCGTCTGTGTTTTTGAGGATATACTTGAGATCAGGCTATCACCAGCTGAGGGTGAGAGAATAGGACATACCTTAGACGGCATTCCGGACTAGGTATGGTCATTATGAGTTTGTAGTGATGCCATTCGGGCTCACTAATGCACCAGCGGTGTTCATGGAGTTGATGAACGGGATATTCATTGACTTCTTAGACCCGTTTGTAGTGGTCTTCATTGACGACATCCTAGTTTACTCTAGGAGTCGAGAGGAGCATGCCGGACACTTGAGGACAATATTGTAGATTCTACGGGATAGTCAGCTGTATGTTAAGCTATTCAATTGTGAGTTTTGGATGTCAGACGTGGCTTTCCTAGGCCACGTAGTGACTGCTGAGTAGGCCACTTGGGAGACAGAGGAGAGCATTAGGCGTAATTATCCCGAGTTCTTTGCGGGGTTAGATGTTACTCCTGTATCGACAAGTTAGTACTCGGATGTTGTGTTGTTTGACCATTCATGTTTTTATATTGGATTGAGTGATTATGTTTTATGTGATGTGTGTCTGAGTATGATGATTGAGAAGTTGCATGGTAGAAAACAAAAAAAAAATTTATGAAACTAAGATATCCAAAGGAAGTCGTTTGATTAGGTACATTATTCTATGTTTCGGGACGAAACTTCTTTTAAGAGGGCACTGATGTAATAACCGAAAAATTTTAACTCCGTTTAAGACCGGATCAAATCGGACTCCGATCCGCCAACCTAAATTCTTTTAAATAAAAATAACACGATATTAACTTCTATCATTTTATGTGACCTTGATTCACATAAAATGATAACTTATATAATTCAGTAAATAATTCCATAAATAATCCCGTAATTAATTCCGTACTTTTAACGGTTCCGGGTGAATAATTAATCTTTCAGCCTTTGGTTTAATTGATGAGTTGGCCCAATGGGCCCGGCCCAAAAACATTTACAACCATCCCATTATCTAACCATTACCTTAAACCTAATTAACTCTAACCTAATCAGCTTAACCCTAAACTAATCGACATCCTAAGTGCTACCCTTACCCTCCTCTGTGAGAAGTCTCGCCGCTTCAACCCTCAGCAGCCACTCCCGAAGTCCCAATTCGCGACCAACCGCGAGCCCGGCAGCAACCCCGCAGCCACCAGGATTTCCTTTCGCCGGTTCTGCCGACCACTAGGTGAGCCGCTATCCTTGCCACCTCGTTCCTTCCTCTCTGTTCTCGGATATCACTAGTCGGAAACACTGACTTTAGTCGACACCAGCAACAACAACCTTTTCTTTGCCACGGAACCTGCTTCGTATTTATCGGCCAGGTGAGTACCGAGTCTTCCCCTTCCTTCTGCAGTATCCTCCGCCTCACGAACCATCTCTTCTGTACACACTGATCTTCACATCCTTCCCTCATCTTGAGTTGATGATGCTTTGAACCACCAATAACCCAACCGTTCCATTTTAGCATTACGAGATGCTCGCCATACATACCCGTCTTCTCTACACGAGTAGACCATCTACGTCGGGCCTTCCTTCTGCACCCTCATCGATAGCAAGGTAACTCCTCAACCTCCCTTTCTTTGACCTTTCTATCTCTTAGTGTAACCGACCTCGGTTCTCTATCATTCGGTTACGAGCAGATCCCATAGGAGGAGAGTCAATCCAAGGTACGAGCTTGCAACTTCCGAGCGCATTTGCCATTACCTCCGGCGTCTCCGCCGCAACAGACGAACCGCCATTATCTCGGTGAGGTCCGTCCTAGTTTTGCTCGCAGTCGACAGAGTTTGGAACCGGTACCTCGTTCCAACATCGGATCGTTACTGAAGCTTTGCCACTGGTGAGCCCGCCTTCATTACCTAGATTGCACAATAGAGCGGAGGGTAGAGTTAAAGTGGTTGTTTATGGGTGGGATCTGCTTTATTTGTGAGCCATGGAGTATATTATAAGTTTTATTATTGTTTTGAGTCACAAGTGAATGCACTGACTAATAATATTAAGGTCTTACATGATATGTACGTGGATAATGGTTAAATTAAGGTTTAGATAATGGTGGTTATGGATATCATTAGTGGGTGATCTCATATTTGAAGTACATTATATAAAATATGTACACGTAGTTGTTAGTTAGATTAAAATGTGTATAGATTTATTTCCGTCAAGTATATGTATGTTTATAAAAGATATATGCGAGTAAGGATTTGAACCTTGGACTTTGGTTGAATTTAGTGGAGTTTCGTTTTAAAGTTGGGCATTATGAGTTTAGTTTTCGGTTCTTGTAAGAATCATACTAACTTAGAAGTTGGACACTTATAAGAGAATGGGCATCATATTGACCCAAGTTTTCTATTATAAACAGGTGTTTTGAGACCGTAACCTTGCGGGTCGAGTAGTAGCGTTTTGAGACTTTGACTCGATTCAGGTAAGTCCTTGCGACTTACTTAGCTAGTTTCTGGATGTTAGTTGAATGGTAATAGTGGTGTGTGCGATGTGTGTTTATAATAATAACTTGATAGGACGACTGTTATTATTATATTTTAAGGCCAAGTGTATGTATAACAGGCCGTGACATCACTGTCCAGCTCTGACAGGAAACTGGGAGGTTCTCTATACCCAGACCATACAGGTACAAGGTGAGATGCATCGGATCCATTCTTGATGGTTACACGGGGCGGAGGCGAGGTTTGAGAATCCCTCGTGTCACAAAATAAGTATCATTAGTAAGAGTGAATCGCCTAAGTAAAGATAATAAATCGATTGTTTGAAAGCATGATGAGTGTTTACTTTTGCTATGATGTGTGTGTGTGCTATTATTATTTATCTAATGTTTAGATAGCTAGCTAATGGTTGGTTTGTTGTGTTTTTTTTAGATTCACCACAAGTTAGAGTAGCAACTGAGTGATCCGGAAGTAGTGGTCAACCGGGTCTCCGTACTCCTTAGAGTGTGGTTGGGTGTTATCTTGTTGTTTCATTCTTCTTGATAAAGACAGTTAGTCTTTTCCGTTGTTTAAGTACTATAGGCTGTTAGACCTTGTTGCATTCATCCTTTTAAAAATACATTTTTATGAATTTCGGCTTTTCTTATTTGTGTCTTGTTGCAAGATCCTAGTAATATTGTTGTCAAACTGAGGTCGGGACCCATTGTGAGGTCCTAACTAGTAATGTCCCAAATTCTGAGAATTCGGGGTGTTACAGTTTTTGTAACTAATTTTTTTCTATATTTTGTTACAAATATTTTGTAAAAAAAGTTAAAATATATGTTTTAAAAAACTTCCAAAAATAAAAATGTTTTTAAAAAATTCACAAGAAAATGATTTTTTTTAAAAGTACAAAAAAATTTGTTTAAAAAATATTTTTTTTACAAATTTTTGTTTCATTTTTTAAAAATAAATATTTTTACAAAAAATATAGATAAGAAATTACTATTTTAATTTTTAAAAAAAACTTTTTTTTTAACATATTAAAAGTTATTAATTTGATTTTTAAAAAATAAAATCCACATCATATAGTTATATCTTGATGACATGTAAGATTTCGGTTGCCACGTCATCGCTGGAGTTAAGATATTTGTCGGAAAGATAAGACATGTTATTTTTTGTAAATACGTTGATAGTTTGTATCGCTCCTAGTAATTTGCAAAGCTGGTATTATTTTGGGTTGAATAATGATAATTGATATTATTTTGGGTTGTTATTCCTAAAATTTATGACATTATATTGTAACTTACTTTTAATTCAAATCGTCGTCATGTTGACACCTTTTGCCAAGAGATTGTTATTTTAATTGTTTAATTAATTGTAAAGCTTCGGTTTTTAATTTGTTTATCTCGTTGTCATGTTGACATCTTATGTGTATACGTAATGCCTAATTTTATGTAGACTTATTCTTTATCAATCTGGTCCACCTCATATATTAAAACGAGATCATGGCGGCTTTCGTCACACTCATCGTGACTAAACCTTCTGTGTTCACCACATTAGTATATTTGATGACATTGATTAACTATGAATGAGTGGCATGAAAATTACATGACATGTGATCTCATAAACATGTCTATTTTCAACTAGTCCTTCTTTATTCGGAGATCAATCCAAAACAACCTTTAGTTCAAAATGTAAATGACGGTAACTTTATTATGCATAAACTATAAACATAGAACATCTAATCAAACTCCCACTAAGTCAAGGGATTACAAAATTGTCAAGCCCCATATGTGTAACACCCCGAATCCGCGGGACTCGGGGCGCCACATTGGGCTAGGACCTCAGAGTGAATCTTGACCCTAATCTGACGACAAGTTCACTAGACCTTACAACATGGCACTGGCAGATATAAAACAAATACATAAAACTGCATAAAACTGTACATCAAAAGGTATACAAGATCATAGCCGAGTATAAAACATAATCCTCACACAGGAGGTATACAAAACTTCATCCTCACGCAGGAGGTATATATATATATATATATATATATATAGCATCCCAAAAACCATAACCACCTAATGTATGAGAGTCCTCGGCCTGTCACCCTGCCAGATCACTCAGCAACTCTCCTATCTTGAAAGCATCTACAACATGATATGAAATCGTTAGCTAACCATACGTATATAAGTTAATGCATAAGCACAAACACAAGTCATGAAAGATAAACACATAATCATGTTGTCACACATTTGCCCATTTTTTTTATCTTTATATATAATAGTCATTCACTCAAATCGTATATATATATATATATATATATATATATATATATATATATATATATATATATATATATATATATATATATATATATATATATATATATATATATGTATATATATATATATAGGTATATGAAACTATCTGACACGAGGACCGTATCATCCTCGCCTCTGGGCCTGCTATCCATCTGAAAGTAGTGTCGGTCACACACCCCGTGTACCCTATAGGAGTGGATTGCGCGCTTCCTGTATACTAGGTGGCTTGATGCCAAATAACCTTTCAACTCCTTACAGGGTGAAAGGGAAAGGTTATCAATGCCACGCAATGGGGCTATCAATAAAACATAGGTCGGTAATAGTCGACATCACATGCTATCATATCAAGCATATAACACACACACACCACTTATGCAAACACCCAATATAAGGATGGTAGCTAAGTAAGTCCTATGGACTTACCTCAACCTCGTACAACCTCAACCACGATCAACCTCCAATCCTGAGAGGGACACTACCTAATAACAAGGCATAGAGAGATATCAGTCTCCTATTAATCAAAGGGGTCAAACGTAGACCCAAGGGATCCATATGATCATCCTCAACCTAAGCCTCACAACCTACTAATCCTCACAGCCGTACAAAGCATAACATGATCATAACATCATCATCACACACTCATCTATACCTAACATGATACTACACACTCACACTAGGAAAGGAAGGGACAATGCCATCCCTAGGCAAACCCAGAAGCAAGACACACTTGTAGAACGAGAGCAAAGCAAGGTTGGAATGCAGGGAAGCGCAGGGGTGGCGGCACCACACGTAGGGGCGGTGACACACCATGCACAGGGGCGGCCCTGAGGTGGCGCAAGGGCGATTGGACAACAAAGGCCTTGTCCTCGACTTCTCGTCGATCCTTCACTTGCCTTTCTTCACTTCTTCAATGTCCAGCAACCTAAACATACATATACAGACATATATACATCAAACCAACCCTAGGAAGGCTGCCACAAAGATCAAATCTTGTGGAACCTAAGCTAGAAGGGAAGAAAAGAAGATAGGAAGAAAGAAAGAAAGAAAGGAGAGGAAGATGAAGATCTTACCAAGATGAGACCTAACAGAGGAAGAATACACATCATCACTTCAAGGCTGGCTCAACATAAGCACAGCAACATCCTCAATCATCATTATCAACAAACCAACATCAAACTCTCTTCAAAACTCTCACAAGATCAAGGAAAACAAGATGAAGATTCAAAGGAGGAAGAAGAAGAAGAGAAGAGTGTAAAGGAGAAGATAAAGCTGTAAAAAAGGTGAAACCCTCACCTGGAGGTAAGAGAAGGAACTTATAGAGGAAGGAAGAGGTAAAGCACGGGTCAAGAGTCAACAAAGCCGGCTGCATCACACCACAAACCGTAGGGACGACTCATGGAGGTGCAGGGGCGGATCAGGCAGGCCGCAGGGGCGGACTCTGCAAACCGCTGGGTCGGTTTAGGCAATCCTCAGGACACTCAGTGTAATATCCGGAATTTTTATTCCGTTTGATTCCGAATCAATTCGGACTTCGAGCCGTTGACGGTTCCCATTCTATCTAGTATTTCTTTCTTCATAAATTTTATCATTTTATGTAGAAATTAATTCACATAAAATGATAGAATTATATCAAACCCTAATTCTTATAATTATTTATCATTTTATGTAGAATTTAATTCACATACAATGATAGAATTATATCAAACCCTAATTCTTATAATTAATCCTTAACGACTGCTTTAGACGAGATCATGACAAGGCTGAGACGAGACTGTGACAAAGCTGTAACGAGACCATGACAGAGCTGAGACGAGGTCATGACGAAGCCCGACAACTCTGTGACGAAGTGGTGCATGGGCCTGACAAAGCCATGACGAGTTATGATGAGTTTTGACAACCCAGCCCACCTTTGCTTTTTACAAATTCAGCTCACCTCTTCATGCCAGATTGCTTCAGCCCAATTTCTGTACACCTCCAGCCAGCCCGGTTTGCATCAGCCTTGCCCTACCTTACCCTCAGCCAGCCCAACAGTGCAAAGCCCAAGCCATCTCATGTCCGAGCCCAGCTAGAAGGGAAGATCAGCAACGCTTCTTTTCCCCTCTTTCACGCTCTAACCCTAGAAGCGTCACGCAGCTCTCAACCTCGTCACCTCGCGTGATTCCGGAACCAACCATTCAGCTCCGCCCTCTTCGCCTTCTGCACACCGCCAAGGACCGTTCAGCTCCGCTCTCTCCGCCTCTTGCACACCAACGACAGCAACGTTGGGGCTGTGAGGAACCGCTGGGACGGTGTGCACGACCCACTGGTGAACCTAGAGCAGACTGTAGGCATGCCTCCTGGGCCACTGTCGAGTCTTTCCCCTGCTGCAGTTACGGACTCTAGCAACAGCAGTCTGATGCTACTTCCTTCACCTCTTCATGACATGGAATCGAGTAAGATCCATATCCGTCCTACTTGGTCCTTCTCTTTGATCAATTCTTAACCTATATATGTTGATGTGAGCCATTTGAATCCTAGAACCTTTCATAACAGCCATGGAAGATAGCTAGAAGGGCTGGGAATTTTCTGAGTTTTAGAGGTGACGAACAGTCTATTTGGAGTCACGATTTGGGTATGTTAGACTCCTCTTTTTTGGATGGTTTTCGGATATGATATAGTCGGTATTGCAGTGTATAACATACTAAAATTTTAGATTAAAATGAGTTACAGTTTGACAGTTATGGTGTTCCAAAGTTGACTCTTCATACAGTTTTTATAAATGTGCTGACTTGAGAAAAACAGCATGGGATGCTGTTTTGTGAGATAGTTTTGAATAGACTTTTGATTTCTGTTGGGCTTGAATTTTTGATATGATATAGTTGACATATTGTTGTAGATCATATTAAAATTTGGGAGAAATTCAGCGAGTGGTTTAGGATTTACGATTTTTCAAAGATTGGGTCGTAAACAGTTTTTTCTGTTGTGCTGAAATTTCAAAGTGTTGAGAAAAACTGCTTGTGATGTAGTTTTGTGATATAGGATTGAATAGGTTATTGAACTCTATTGGACTTGAATTTTGGATATGTCTTAGTTAGGCTTACATAGTATAGTATATCAAAATTTGAGAGGATTTAATAGAGAGGTTTAGGAGTTATGATTTTTCAAAGTTAAGATAATGTGCGGTTTTGCTAAGTGGTTGCTGAATTTTCAGAAACTGTGTTGATCAGTCAAGTTTGAGCATACTTTTTGATGCCTTAGAGATAGGATCCACCGTTCCGTTCTTAAGATGTTGTTTAGTGCCATGCATAGGTTAATATGTCAAACGTTGGGATTAATCCAACGGTGGGATTTAGAATTATAGAGGCTCAAAGTGGACTTGTTGTACAGTTAGAAAACATACTCAGATTTTGGCTAAGTAAAGAATATTTTAAGTGTTGTAACCAACTTTGGAAATTTTTGTTGAAGTGATGGTTGAACAGTTTTAAGAAATTCTTGCTCCTAGGAGTAGATGAGATATCATAGATGATCTAGGGAATTATTTCGGAATTTTTATAAGACTATTCGATTTTCATATTTGAAGCCGAAGTTGGACCTTAACGATCTTTCTGAAAATAGGAAAATGGGTAAATTGCCAGTTTGTAACCAAACTCATCTTTAGGAGTTAGAATATGACTCTTTAGTCTCAAATAAGAGTTTAGGCATGAATTATGGAATTTTGGAAGTTTCGAGACCAAGGGTAAGATAGTCATTTTACCATAAATTGGTACTGTATTAAATTCTGTTATAATAGGATCTACTACCTTAGAAGTCTTAGACTTCTAATTACCTAAAAAGTGTGCTGACACACTTGCCTCCTTTGACATGCAACCGAGTTATACAGTTACAGATTGAGTTGTGATTAAGAGAATCGAGATCTGATTCAGGTAAGTCCACGGACTTACTTAGTTGGCTTCTTGTATGAGTGCAATGTGTATGAGTGGTGTTTGTTAGTTATGATAAACAACGAAACCAAATTAGGCCGACTTTATTATTTATGTAATTGACCCAAGTGTATGATAACGGGTCGTGACATCATCTGCCTAGCTCTTGCGAGAGTCTACGAGGTTCCCTGCGACCAGCCCAGTCAGGTAGACAGTCAGATACATTGGTATCATTCCGCGTTGGTAAACGGGGACAGGGGCGAGATTCGGGAATCCCTCGTGTCACAAAATAAGTATCATTAGTAATGACATATCACCTAATTAAAAGATAATAAAAAGGATTGAGTGTTGCATGTTGATTGTGTATGTTGTGTGTTTGTGCTTTTACCTTTATACTTATGCATAGAATGTTAGCTAACGGTTTTATCCGTGTTGTAGATTTGTAGAGATAGACAGTTGCAGAGAGATCTGGAACGGATGGTCAGCCGGGTCCACGCATTCATTAGATGGGACAGGGGAGTCTCCCATACGACATGCATGTTATGTATCTATATATATGTTTTGTAAGGCTGTCACATGTGTACATTCATACATTAAAAATAATATGTTTTGAAATTGTTTTAAATACATTTGTGCCTTGTTGTAAGATCCTAGTGAAATTGTTGTTAAATCAAGGTCGGGACCCACTGTGAGGTCCTAACCCGTAGCTCCCCGAGTTCTCAGAATATGGGGTGTTACACTCAGCAACTCAAAGGCTAAGGCTCTTACAATACGAGCATTGTTGCTATTGGAGAACAAAACTGCAGCCTTATTGTCACAAAATAACTTCAATGGCCTTTCAATTCCAGTAACCACATAGACATCTGACAAAGTTAAGCAACCATATCCCATGAATGGATGCTCCGAAGCAAGCCATGAAACTCTACAGCCATAGTGGAGGTAGCTACAAGTGTTTGTTTGACACTTTTCCAAGATATAGCTCCTTCAACCAACATAAAGACATAGCATGAGGTGGATCGTCTATCAATACAACCGGAGAAATTAGAATCAGAATATCCAACGATCTCCAATCTGCCTGATTTCTTGTAAGTCAGTATGTAGTTCTTCGTTCTTTGCAAATGCTGGAGAACCCTTTTTGCTGCTTTCCAATGATCCGATCTAGAATTACTTAAGTATCTGCCCAAAAGTCCCACAATAAATACTATATCGGGACGGGTACAAACTTGAGAATATATTAGATTCCCTACCTCTGAGGAATAGAGAACCTTTTGCATCACCTTTATTTCAAGATCTGTTTTGGGGCTCTGTTTGACACTAAACTTTTCTCCTTTAGCTATTGGTGTATCTCCAGCTGAGCAATCTTTCATGTTAAAT
Source organism: Fagopyrum homotropicum (assembly GCA_033239125.1). NCBI lineage: Eukaryota > Viridiplantae > Streptophyta > Magnoliopsida > Caryophyllales > Polygonaceae > Fagopyrum > Fagopyrum homotropicum. Next base: position 31,461,918 of record BSWB01000002.1, on the reverse strand, counting down.
CTGCTTACTACCTTTTCGATATAGCCCTTTTGTGATAACCTGAGGATACCTTGAGATCGATATCTTAGTATCTGAATTTCTAAGACAAAAGAGGTGTCCTAAGATCTTTCATCTCAAAATTCTTAATGAGAAATCTCTTGGTTTCGTGCAATAAGCCTATATCGTTACAAGCCAATAGTATGTCATCAACATACAATACCAGAAAGATAGACTTGCTCCCCCTGAATTTGTGATACATACAATCTTCAACCTTATTCACCTCGAATCCAAAGGAGGTGATCACTTGATGAAATTTATGATTCCATTGCCTTGATGCCTATTTAAGCCCATAGATGGATTTCTGTAATTTACAAGCCATAGATTTTGAATTTTTGGATTCAAAATGTTCTGGTTGAACCATATAAATGGTTTCATCAATGGTTCCATTGAGAAGCACTGTTTTCACATCCATCTGATGTAACTCTAAATCAAAATGAGCAACTAGTGCCATTATTGTCCTAAAAGAGTCCTTAGATGAAACTGGAGAAAAGGTCACGTTAAAGTCAATACCTTCCTTTTGAGTGAATCCCTTTGCAACTAGACGAGCCTTATATATTTCGATATTGCCTTTTGCATCCCTTTTGGTTTGAAATATACATTTACAACCAATGGGTTTTGCACCTTTTGACAACTCGACAAGATCCCATACGTCATTGTCCTTCATGGATTTCATCTCCTCTTGCATGGCTTTAATCCAGTATTGAGAGTTAGAACTTTGAAGGGCCTCGAGAAGATTGATTGGATCATCCTCTGCAATGCCTGCAGAATCTTCTTGTTCCATAAGATACGCGATGTAATCACCTGGTTTCTCTCCCACATGATCTTCTTGTTCTACTAGATATACAATGTAGTCATCCGGAATTGCATATCTTCTTTCTCTACCGGATCTCCTTAAAGGCACTTCTTGAGGTGGTTGAATTTGCTCTATGGAAGGAACTTCATTGTTGTCTACAACCGGAGTTGTTTCTTGAAGAGTGTCAAAAAATGATCAGGTAGCGGGATCACTTTCAATAACAATATTAGGAAGAGAGATAAATTCCTCTTCCTCAGAGACAACTTCGTCAAGAGTGACGTTCCTTAATCCTTCCCCTCCAAATTCTACATCCTCAAGAAATCTGGCATTTCCCGACTGAAAAAATGATCGGGTAGCGGGATCATAAAATTTAAACCCACGAGAGCGTTCAACATATCCAACAAAGTAGCAACTAGTTGTCTTAGAGTTCAACTTTCTTTCGTTAGGCTTGTGAGGTCTTGCTTCAGCTGGGCATCCCCAAAAGTGTAAGTGCTTTACGCTGGGCTTTTTCCCAGTCCACATTTCATATGGGGTTTTAGCTACCGATTTGCTGGGTACTCTATTAAGGATATACACTACCGTTTTTAGCGCCTCTCCCCAAAGTGATTCAGGTAAAGAAGAATGATTAATCATACTTCTTACCAAATCCAATATTGTTCTATTTTGTCTCTCAACAACTCCATTCATGTTGGGTTTGCCCGACATAGTGTACCGAGGGACAATTCCACACTTCTTTAGGAAGTTAGCAAAGTGTCGTGAACGTTGTTCTCGTGATCCATCATATCTGCCATAATACTCTCCACCACGGTCAGATTTAACGACTTTAATCTTCTTACCAAGTTGAAGCGCAACTTCAACTTTCTAAGCCTTGAAAACATCCAGAGATTGTGATTTCTCACGTATCAAGTAAAGGTACCCGTATCTAGAGTAGTCGTCTATGAACGTAATAAAGTATTGTTGACCATTCCACGCAGCTGTAGGGAATGGACCACAAATATCCGTATGTATTAGTTCTAAGACTTCTGTACTTCTATTTGTACCTAACTTTCTAGTGTTTGTTAATTTTCCCTTTACGCACTCAACACAAACTTGAAAGTTTGTCAAATCAAGAGAATCAAGAATTCCTTCTCACACAAGTCTTTGAATTCTTTGTTTAGAGATGTGACCTGAACGCTTATGCCATAAGTATCCAGAATCTTCATCCAATTTTTGCTTTGTGCCTTTAGTTACTGTGTGCAGGATTTCATTATGGGAAGCAACCGTTTCCAGCATATAAAGACGATCAATTAAGATACCGGTACCAACAAGATTTGAATTTAAGGAAATATTGAATTTTTCATTTCCAAAACTACAAAGGTATCCACCTTTGTCCAAACAAGAAGTATAAATTAAATACCCTTTAAATAACGAAGAAACAAAAGTATGCTTTAAATCCAAATAACATCCGGTACTTAAACTTAATCTAAAGCCATCGCCAACATAGATGAATCTTTTAGCATCAGTTGGTGGTCGACTCCAAAGGCAACCCTGCATTGACAGACAAACGTGAGTAGTAGCACCAAAATCTACCCACCACATGTCAATAGGTACAGAAGCTAAATTAGCCTCAAAACAAACTAGAGTGAGAGCTTTAATCTTCTTTTCACACCAAGCAGCGTACTTAGGACATGCTTTCTTCATATGTCCTTCCTTTTTGCAGAAAAAACAAGTGAGTTCATCACTTTGCTTCTTCGCCTTTTTTCTGCAAATGTGTACCAACTGTAGTATCCTTAGCCCATTTCTTTGATTTGTTTGAGAGCTTGATACAAAGTGAGCACTTTCTGTCTTATCTCTTTTTATCATATCCTCTTCTTGCACACATTGCGAAATGAGCTCATTAAGAGTCCATTTCTCCTTATGAGTATTATAACTCACTTTAAAATGACTGATTTATGTGGGAAGAAACAGGATAACTAAATGCACGAGTAAATCATCATTTATCTCTAACTTAGTGGATTTAGTTTTCCCGCAAGATTTGACATTTCGATAATGTACTCCCTTATGTTTTCTAAGCATGTCCACGGGTTACCCGTGACCCGGCGGGTCCGGGTCACGACGGTTCCGGGTTCCGCGGGGTTACGTGTGCGGGTAAGGTTCGAGGTGATCCTTACCCGTAGACCCAGCAGGTCGATCCACCAACGGTCAAATTTAAAAAAAAATAAAAATAAAATCCAAAGGCTAAAATAGCCGTTGGGATTACCGTTGAGCAACGGCTAATGAGCCAAAAAAAAATCAACAAAAAACTATAAAATTTAGCTCCAAAACATTTCTATAAATACCCCAAACTCAATTTATTTGATCTCACACCAACTCTCATACAATCATCTACTCACTCTCTCAATCTCTCCATTATTTCCAACTCTTACATTCAATTACTCTCATATTCTCATTCTCTAATTTCTATTTTAATTATTTATTTTTCATTATACTACATTCAAAAAAATGGCTAGCCGAGGAAGACGTTCCGTTAGCAGTCCTTCATCTGGCGGAGGTGTTAGTCGAGGACGTCATTCCGTTAGCGGTCCTCCAACCGGTTCGGATATAAGGCGGGGTTTAAGCGGAGATCACGAGATCCACGAGGAGGAGGAAATCAACATGGATTCACCTCCTTTCCTCAACACCCAAGAATCCAAGACACAAGACCCGGAGGAGCTTATGAACAACACTCAACTATCGGCGGCGGTCTTTCGGTTTTGGTTCAAAAAAGGTGCTCCCGATGCTAACGGAATTTATAATGCTAAATACAGTTTTTTCTCTACAAAATACAAGCACAAAGAGGGAGAAGACTACGGGAACTACAAAAGACATATTCGCAACAAGCATCCCAAAAGAATGGGTATGGCACGAGGGCAAACGCAACTAACCGGGTACGCATCAACCTCAAACCAACCTCCTTCTTTATTTACATATGATCATGCTTTGTCTATGGATGCATTTTTGGAAATGTTAGCCTTTGATTCTTTGTCGTTTAGTTTTGCAAAAAATGTTGGTTTTAATGATTGGATGACACATCATGTTCAACCCGCATATAAACCGATTTCTCGTCAAACCGCTAAAAGAAAAATGATGCTTAAATATAAAATGCGTAAAGAAGAATTGATTAAATATTTAATGGAAAATGGTGATATCCAAGTTTCTATTTGTAACGATATTTGGACTGTCGGTTTGCAAAAAAATCACTATATGGGTATTACTAGTCATTTTATTGATAAATTTTTGGATTTTGAATAAAAGAGTTTTAGCATTACTTTTCAACGAACAACACACCGCCCAAAACATTGCCCGTTTGATTGCAAATGTTTTGGAAGAATATAGATTACTTTCACGAGTTTTTTCAATCGGTTTTGACAACGCCTCCGCTAACACGGCCTCCATTAAAGATTTAACCAACTATTGTAAGCCATCAGTTGGAGGTAAATTTTTTCACATTATGTATGCCGCTCATATTCTAAACTTGCGTGTTCAAGACGCTTTAGCATATGTTGAAGATTTAGTACAACCTATTCGAAAAATTCTTAATGAACTTTGGTCTAAAAAAAGTATGCGTACTAAATGGGATGCATATTGTAAACAAAATGGCGTTTATCCTAAAAAGTTTCCAAAAGATGTTTGTACAAGATGGAACTCTACTTACAAAATGATTTCCGTATCATATGAATATTGAGATATTTTAAGTGGTTTTGCCACACAACATATTGATGGTGATTTTATTTTCGGGGAAGCTTGGGTTTTAGCAAGAGATGTAATGGAGATATTAAATATTTTTATGATGCTACTAATACCTTTAGTTATGTTTATACACCAACTTCAAACGTATTTTGCTATGTAGCAATTAATATTGCATTTGCCCTTTCACAAGGTCTTTTAATTGATTCTATTTCACAAGCTATTTTTAGAATGCGAGGTTAATGTGTAGATTATTATACAACTATTCCCGATGTTTTTCTTGTTGCATTTGTGTTAGATGCTAGACGTAAAATGGATGGTTTAATACAATTTTTAAAAAGTTATTATGAATTTTTAGATTTACAACAACATCCCGATTGCCATGTTTCTACCATACTTGCTAGAGTAAGGTCTTTATTTGATGATTTAACGGTTCAATATCGTGTTACCGATCAAGGTCAATCATCTCAACCCCCTCCTCGTCCTTCCTCTTCAACTAATTCTAAATTTAAATCAATTGCTAGAGATTTGTTTGGCCCTAAAAGGGCAAAAACCACGTCGAGTTCCCATTCAAAACTCGACGAATATCTAACCATTACTTTTGAGTTTGCCAATGAAGAAGAGTTTGAGGATTTCAACGTATTATGGTCTATATTTTGGGATTGGTTTAGACGTTTTATCTTCATAAATCTGCATGTATGGATGTATATTCATTGATTATATTGTTGTTTTGTCTACCTTTGTGGGAATCGAGGTCTACACCTAGTTTCGTTGTAAATGTAGGAAAAATAGCACGCTTTTGACCAAAATGTAGCTAAGGAAGCTAAGGAGTCATTGAAGCTACTTTCTAGAGCATTGAGGAGTTATAAGAAGATCTCAAGAAGCATGAAAATGATTTAGAAGATTGATTTTGGACCAGATTAGAGAGTTACACTTTCAGGTGAGATTCACCTCGGTAAACTACGGTACCACCTCGACCGAGATGATCTTGAGGAGCGTTTGGACCGAGGTGAACTAATGACGGGACAATGGGATCTTTGTTTTTGGTTGAGATCTTCTATTTTTAGAAAGTAAATATCACATATTTTTGGCTGGATTTCTGGAAGGAAGATATCTTTTTGGCTGATTTATTTTGGAAGATATGGAGATATATTTTAAGGAAATTATCTTTTAAAGATATTTTATCTTTGGAAGATAATTCTCCTATTTAAAGGGTTGGGTTTCTACAATTCAACCATCTTCGGATCACTGATTTTCTGGAGGATTTTCTGAAGAGTTTTGAAGGAAGTTTTGAAGGTTGAAGATCAAGGAAGGAAGGAATCAAGTTGAAGTTGTCTTTGAAGGAAGTTTGTAAGACTTTCTTAGTTGGTTTAGTTTTGTTGTCTTTTTTGATTTGTCATTAAGGAACGCTGTTTGTTGTTTGTATGATTAATTGAGATATTGAGACCTTTGTGTTAAGGTTTTCTTGTTTGAATGAAAGTTGTGGGAAAGACGATGATAGAATGATCTTAATCCCAACGGACCTTGAAAGCTTGAGCCTTCACCTTAACCGACGAATACCTCGGTCAGTCATTGAACATCTCGGCCGGGATAGAATATAACTGAACAAGGCGAACCTTTCCTGAACCTTATCTGAGTTGAGAGTTTCAGTTTGTCAAATCCTATCCTTGTTATACCTTTCCTGGTTCAACGCAAGGCTAGGATGAGACTTACCCGGTGATTCCTTTGCTTGTTTACCCAAGATCATGAGTATAGGTAATAAAGGTTTATCCTTTATTGGGGTTTGAGCGTGCCTTCATCCCATCTTTGAGAGTTAGCCTGAGACTTAACCAGTAAAGGTTGATTTTATTCCCTTGGGTGGTGTGTTGGTTTGAGCTTATAGTTCCTTTCCTTAGTACCTTGAGACTTACCCGGTAAAAGGATCTTTGGTTTGGGATAGTGAGTAGTGAGACTTACCCGGTGATCTATTCCCACCTTAGAAACACCTTCCCTTTGCAAACCTCAACTTTGTCCACTTATCTTTTGAGATCTTGAGTCGGAACCACAACTGGATGCTTTAATCTCTAGAATCCGCATTCCTTTTACTTGACTTTTAGATCATCTTTGATAGCTTTGATTTGTTTCTTGTGGTTATTTGACGGAGCTTTGTTTTACCATAGTCCTTGCGATCGACCCCTGAAATATTTGCTTTTATTACAATTGATCCGTACACTGAGGGTTCGCATTTTGTTCAGGCATATAACTTGGGTTATAAATATTAAAGCTTGCACACACCTTTTGGAGCGAACAAGTTTTTGGCGCCGTTGCCGGGGACTTGGTCAAGACCAAGTTCGGTTTCGGTTGTCTTTCGGGGCTATTGCCCTTGTTGCTATTAATTACTTTACTTGAGTGTTTTCGCAGCATCTTTCCTTAGGTTTATGCGAAGAACTCGTGTTGGAAAGGAAATCATTCCTTATGATCCCGAACCAGAGAACCAGAAAAGACCTACAAGAGAAGATTGAAAGAAGCTAAGATGGCCGATCAAGACAATCGCGATCTTGAAGCCGAATTGAAGGAGGCATTGGAACAAATGCGCCTCAATAGAGAAGAACTACAGCGAGAGAGAGAAGAGACTCGCGTAAGAACTAAAGTAATTGAAGCAGATATGGCCACTCTAAGGGCTCAATTTCTGCCTCGACCGATCCCAGATCCTCGACCAAGGCAAGACCCAGCCCCAGTTGCATCGGCCGAGATACACCTACCACCTCGGATGCCTATCCGAGATGTTATTTTTGCTAGAGCTCCACGAACCCTTGGACAAAGGATGGACCCCAATCAGCAAGTGAGACATCCAGGAGTCAACCTAGGAGATCCAGTTGAGAATGATTGTGAACTTCGACCGCAAGTTCTAAACATGATTCGACAATGTCAATTTGGAGGTTTGGAGAGAGTCTCCACACCAACATTTGCAAAACTATGAGATTCTGATGGAGACTTTAAGACTATCAAGAGTGGAGAATAACAACTACAAGTTGAGGCCTTTCTATTTCTCGTTGAAAGACAAGGCGCTTGCTTGGTATCAAGCTCTTCCGGATGGAAAAATCAACACATGGGAAGAGATGACAACAGAGTTTCTTACTAAGTTCTTTCCCCCTCTAAAACCGCTTAATTGAGGGGAAAGATCAATGCTTTTATTATGAAGGACAATGAGAGTTTATCCAAGTCATGGGAGAGGTTCAAAGACCTTTTGTTGGATTGCCCACATCATGGGATTCCAAAGATCGAATTGCTGGAAATATACTTCAAGGGTTTGGATGTTGATACTCAATTCAAGCTCCAATTATTTTCCGCCGGCACCTTCATGGATATGCCGATAAATGAACCTTGGGATTTCATTGAAAAGCAAGCTTTGCACATGAAAAAGTGCTCCCATCAAAGAGTTGAAGATGGAGAAAGGAGAGTTAGCTTCCAAGACACATCATCAAATGGAGCTCAACTCACCTCGTTTAGCAATGAAGTGAAAGCACTGAAGGAGCTTTTAGTAGCTCAAACGAAGAAGGATCAAGACGGTGGCTACCAAGGAAGAAACAACTATCAAGGGCCGCGGAATAACAATTATAATAACAACAACAGAAACTCCAACAACAACAATTGGAGATCTAATCAACAAAATTCCGGTAACCCTTATTCTCATGCTGAAAATGCTCTTAATGTCCCCTCTTCTTCTTCTACTCCATTGAGAAGCCAAGAGCCTGCACCAAGTTCATCCCAGCCACCAAAGAAAGATGTTGTGCTGGAGGCAATTTTGATCAAGCTCAACACTATGGAGACATCGATGAATTCATTTTCGAAGGCACAAAAAGCCTTAGAGCAACAATTTTTCAACAAGGCGAACGAAGCGCCAAGAGATCCAGGGAAGCTTTTAGCAATGACAGAGAGCAACCCTAAAGGACAGATCATAGCAATTACAACACGTAGTGGACTGAAGACTGCAGATCCAGTACCTCGGTCGAGCCACGACCAGATGAGGAACACCTCGGACCAAGACTAGACGAGGAACACCTCGGTCGAGGTGCCAACCGAGATGGAGCCCCAAAAAGCGAAAGAAAAATCTGATGTTTATGTTCCACCTCCTGCATATAAACCACCACTCCCATTCCCTCAGTCAAGGGCGAGAGCCCATATAGACAAGCACTTTGGTAAGTTTCTAGACCTTATGAATACGCTACATATTAACATTCCTTTCCTTGATGTCATTATAGGGATGCCCGCCTATGGGAAGTTTCTAAAAGAAATCTTATCAAGGAAGAGAAAACTGGAGGATTTTGGTGAAGTAAGGATGGCATCTAGGTCTTCGGAGCTCATTCAAATCATGAAGGAGAAGATGCCACCTAAATTAAGAGATCCTAGTTCATTTTGCATTCCCATTCAAGTTGGGGATGTCACTTATGATGCGCTTTGTGATCTTGGAGCCAGCGTGAGCATCATTCCGCTGGAGCTTTGTGAGAAAGTCGGACTTGGAGAGCCCAAGCCGGTGAAGATGACGTTATACATGACGGATCGCTCCATTACCCGTCCTGTGGGTATTTTGGAGGATGTTTTCATCAAGTTAGGTAATTTCTACATACCTATAGACTTTGTTGTGTTTGACATTCCCGCAGATTATCCCATCCCTATCATTCTCAGGAGACCATTTCTAGCAACTTCGGGTTGCAACGTAGATTGTAAGAACGCCAAGTTGAAATTCAACATTGTTGGAGATCATGTGGAGTTTGCATTGCTTGCTACAATGAAGGGAGAGCCGCTGGAGGATGACATCTTCAATATCTATGAGGAAGAAGAATCTAGAGAATTAGTGAGCTCTATCCTTATTAAAGATCCTCTTGAAAAAGTTCTTAGTTTTAGTTTAATGGAGGAAGATATAGATGTCTCTTGTGATGCAGATGTACGAAGCTTGAAGGCATTGGAAGCAAATCTAGGAGCTAGATTTGATAAGCTGATTCAGGAGAAGGAAAGCACGTTAGGCTTCGGTCCCAGTTCTAGTACCTCGATCGAGGCACTTTCTGGAGCAAGGGAGGTGTTCTTATCTGAAGAACATTTCGGTCAACCACCTCGGACCCAGACCGATGTTGCAAGCGAGATGATGTCAACTGAGACTTCTGAAGGTCAAGTTCTTCGATCTAAGTCCACTTCACTGGAAGGAGGAAGATCATACCCACCTCAGAAAGCACCCCCAGTCGTGGAGCTTAAACCGCTTCCTAGTCACTTGAGGTATGCTTTCCTTGGTCCGGATTCTACTTATCCGTTATCGTTAGTGCTTCCTTTTCTGAAACTGAATTATCTAAACGGATGCATGTTCTGAGAAAACATCAAAAGGCTTTGGGTTATACTATTGATGATCTTGTTGGTATTAAGCCTTTTTTTTGCATGCATAAGATACTAATGGAAGACGATCATAAGACTTCACGAGAACCTCAAAGATGGTTAAATCCGATCATGAAAGAGGTTGTGAAGAAGGATTTTCTTAAGTTATTGGATGCAGGTATCATATTTCCTATATCGGATAGCAAACGGGTGAGCCCGGTGCATGTAGTTCCCAAGAAAGGAGGGATGACCGTTGTGACGAATAAGAACAATGAGTTGATTCCAACTTGGAACGTTACGGGCTGGAGGATGTGCATTGATTATAGGAAGCTGAACGTGGCCACTCGGAAGGACCATTTTCCGCTCCCCTTCATCGACCAAATGCTTGAACGGTTAGCTCAACACTCCCTTTTTTGCTATTTAGATGGTTATAGTGGCTTCTTTTAAATTCCTATCCATCCGGATGATCAAGAGAAGACCACTTTCACTTGTCCATGGGGGACATTCGCTTATCGGAGGATTCCATTCGGATTGTGTAATGCACCTGCTACCTTTCAGTGTTGTATGATGGCTATCTTTACCGAGTACATTGAGGAGATCATGGAGGTATTCATGGATGACTTTTCGGTATATGGTTCCTCTTTTGATAACTATTTGGTTAACTTCTCTCTAGTGCTACAACGTTGTGAAGACACTAATCTTGTTTTGAATTGGGAGAAGTGTTTGCGAAGGAATTGTTCTAGGGCATCTCGTTTCCAACCGAGGTATTGAGCTCGATCGAGCTAAGATCGAGACTATTGAGAAACTTCCTCCCCCTTGTTCTAGTAAGGGTATGCGGAGTTTTCTCGGGCATGTAGGTTTCTACAGGAGGTTCATCAAGGATTTCTCTAAAATCTCTAAACTACTCACTAATCTCTTGAATAAGGATGTTGTTTTTGAGTTTTCGCAGGAATGCCTTGATGTTTTTAACAAGATAAAGGAGGTGTTGATTACCACTCCCATTATTCAACCTCCCGACTGGACCTTGCCCTTTGAGATTATGTGTGATGCTAGTGATGTGGCCGTAGTTGCGGTACTTGGACAAAAGAAGGATGGCCGGACCAACGCCATTTACTATTCTAGCAAGACACTAGATGAAGCTCAAATGAACTACGCCACCACCGAAAAGGAGCTTTTGGCAGTTGTTTATGCTTTTGAGAAGTTTCGCTCTTACTTAGGGGAGCGAAAGATATTGTTTACACTGACCACGCAACTATTCGTTACTTGCTTGCTAAGAAGGATGCAAAGTCGCGCCTCATTCGTTGGATTCTCTTACTTCAAGAATTTGACCTAGAGATTCGCGATAAGAAGGGATCCTAGAATTCTGTAGTGGATCACCTTAGCCGGCTACCTTCTTCCTCGCTCGAGAAAGACGACCTATCCATAGATGATTCGTTTCCCGATGAGCACTTGCATTTGTTGGAACATTGGATAGAATCCTTTGTTTCACCCCATGATGAAGATGAAGTATGGGGTGAGGACACCTTCCAGCATATTTGAGGATGACGTACGGTCCAACTCACGACCTTAAACCAAGCGCTTCTTGGGCGGCAACCCAAGATATTGTTTTCTTCCCCTTTTCTAGCTTAGTTTTAGATAGTTTTCTTCGTTTTGTTTTTGCGTCCTCTAGATAGGAACCAGGTACTTTCTAAGGAAGGATTACAGCTCAGGAGCTACACTGGAAGGACAGAAGTTCGAGAAATTGAGAAGACGGAGCTTGACTGAGACACATCTCGGTTGCTGTCACAACACATCGACCGAGATGTTTTTAGTCAACCGAGGCGACTAGGTTTGACATCCAGTCTGGCACCTCGGTCCGCTCGGGACCACCTCGACCGAGGTGTAATCAAATTCAGCGAGGGGTATAAAAGGCGCGACAATTTTTCACTCTTCCACTTTTTCCCTCTCTATTCTCACCTCGACCGCGGCGGCACTTCACCCTCAACTTCTCAATTCTTGCTTGTTTTTCACGTTTATTGGCTCGATTTCACCGGAGGAAGCAAGAGATTTAGTTTCCAAGCATCAAGCACCAAGGAAAATGCTCCAAATCTGCATAATCTAGGTACTTCGTTCCAAAACCCTAACGCGTTCTTCTTTTGTAGATTCTGCAAAGATTTGACTTTGGTTGCCACTGTTTGTTGTTGAAAAAGATATAAGTACCCCTTAGGAAGCCTTTGGTAGTGATTTGGGGGAAAAGAACTTACAAATTTGAGATTTGCGTACGAACAGTGCTTCGCCTCGGTCAAGTCGGCTGTGTCTCGGCCGAGGTGTTTTTAGGGCAACCGAGGTATTCTTCATCAAGAAACATGAGCAACATATCTGATCGTCAGTTGGCCTTGAGGGACAGGCCTAGCAGTTCACACCATTCTTCTCCTTCCTATGCTTCTTTGTTCTCCATTCCGGTGATACACGAGCCTCACCAGAAGGATTATGATCGTATTTGCGGGCGTCCGATAGTTGCCCCGCATTTTCTTTATGTTGATGCCTTCAAGTGCCTCCATGTGGTGGAGGACTTGAAGAAGAAAATCTCCATGGTTGGTCTGGAGGAGTTCATCGATATTAGAGCGCCAGCTTATCTGGAGCCGACGATGGAGTTTGTCAGTTCTGTGACATACGTGCCGGAGCACAATGGAAGCACAATGAAATCAAGTACCGGCTGCTGAACAGGAAGTATGTAGTTCCTATGGATCAGTTTAGGGAGATTTTCGGCTTCCCTACACCGAATGTGACTGATTTTCCTTCCCGAGCGGTGGCTCGGAGTTTTTGGAGCGAGATAGCCTATATGACGGACCATAGTTGCAGGTGGACACCCGGAGATTCCTGAGAGCGTATTATATTTCATCTTTCTTTCCGCCTTGCTCACAGGATCTTTAGTGAGACACTTTTGGCGCGTATTGAGACGCCCCAGAAGGTCCGTCTGGGGGAGCTACTGAGTTTATTCTGTATGGTGACTGGAGGAGTGCCAGACTTTGCTTCCATGCTGGCAGATGATTTGCACATGATCAAGGGCAAGTCCAGAGGCGATATCTGTTGTGGTGGTTTGGTGACCCACATCGCCACTTCCATGGGTTTGGATATGTCTAGTTGTACACTTGTCGCGGATGGGAAGCCGCTGGGACTGCAGGAAATGATCACCAGATGCATGCTTGTTCCTCGTGGCCTTGGCACGCCTTACGTTGCTATGCCATGGGAGACGACTGCACCACAGGGCATTATGTGGTCATCTCAGTTTTCTATCTTTGATCATCAGTATTGGTCAGCTGCTTGGTTCCCTTACATGCAAGATGTTGGAGATGTAGTTGATGATGATGATGAGGGGTATGATGGAGGAGCTGCCATGGAGACCGGTACTAATACCGGCGGCCCTAGTGTTCCCGTTGTTGAACTTGATGACGAGGCGACAGAGAATGAGAGAGCAGCAACACCACCGCCACCGCCTCAGTAGATCCCGCCGCCGTAGAGATCCTGAGGCCCACCGACGGATTGATGAGCTAACTGATCAAATGATTGATTCCTACGCGGCTATGAAATTGATATCTCCCAACGCTTTGCTGATGAGCGCCGACACAACTGATGGATGGATGCATCGTATAGGTAAGAGCCAACATTACCAGTGACAGATAATGGAGATCCAATTCCAACAGATGATGAGCTATCCTTTCGACCCGTCCCAGTATCCCTACATTCCACATCCACCACCGCCAACTGACGCAGATTAAAGCTTCATGGATTTCTTTTCTATGATTATTATGCAGTTCAACTAGGTTCGGTGAGTTTTTTGATTCCTTAGACTTATATTTGACCCATTGGGACAATGTGTCCCAAGTATGAGGGTATTTGGATGTATTATTTGACTTATTTGCTTCGATAATTGTATGACTCTTTCGGATATTATTGTTTATTTGGCTCTGTATGCTTATTTGTCATTACATGCATACTTCCAAGTTTCTGTTTGAGAAAAACGTCAAAAACTGGTTTGAAAAAAAAATTTATGACCTTGACGGAGACGTTCATGGCCGATTGAGGTTGAACACCTCGGATGACGCCAGAACACCTCGACCGAGATGGCTTTAACTGAAAGTTTTCAAAACGTTTTCATGCTTCTTCTCTGGATATGACCTCGTTGATGATTTTGTTTGCAGATTGGTTTTGAATTCTTTATATACTCGAAAAGTTTTATGATATGTTTAAGTTGTAAAATGCTTTGTTTGAAGTTTTAACATGTTTAATACTTTGTTTTTATCAAAATTATGTTGAATTTGAAGGTTAACACCACATGATGAGTTCTATCACATTCTTCTTGGGATGACTAAGGCAATTCATCCTCTTCTCTTCTTCTTCTTGACCATGCTTTAGCCCCTCATATACATATTTGCCTCCCTTTACCTATCCAGGAATTTGGAAGCAACTGACGAAAAGCAACTGAAGTTAAGTTGAGATGTTGGCTGAAAGTGTTAGAAAGAAACAATTAGGTTTGGGGAAGTCAATCATGATGATGAGTAATTCGGCACCATTCATACAGCCGGGTGTTTGTGTCTTGCCAAAGTCAGATTGAGCGATATTCCTAACGGGTCATGGTATGTGCATCAAGGGTTTGAGACATCTCGAGAAATTGATGATTGTTGATCTCCTAGGTTTCGGTTATTGTGCACCTCTGTCCATGCATCCTAAAAAGTAAAATAAATATAAGCAAAGCTTATTGGTGGAAGATGTTGTGATTCAAAGAAAGTGAAGTAAGATCCTATTCCTAGATTCTAGCACCACATTACCCTATATACATCCCACCCTGACACGTTTCTTGACCTCTTTTGGAAGCCCTTGAGACCTCGAGTATGTTGATTGACTTGGTGTTTTAAACTGGATTATACATTATTGATTTCGATAAATATGATTTATTATGCATTCTATGATTTTATGCAAAGATTAACAACTTTTTTATATTTATAAAATATTTTGATCATGTCTTGATTTTATTTGCCATGAAGCATTCTCTTAGGGTGATCTATGAGCGGACCACACTACAAAAGGTTTTGAAATGTTTTTCAATGATCTTTCTGACTTATAATCCATTCTATCTTGTATTTAAGATTTGGATCTTGCTTGGGGACAAGCAAGGGACAAGTATGTGGTATTTTGATGGCATGTATTTTTGTCTATATTTTGGGATTGGTTTAGACGTTTTATCTTCATAAATCTGCATGTATGGATGTATATTCTTTGATTATATTGTTGTTTTTTCTACCTTTGCAGGAATCGAGGTCTACACCTAGTTTCGTTGTAATTGTAGGGAAAATAGCACGTTTTTTACCGAAATGGAGCTAAGGAAGCTAAGGAGTCATTGGAGCTACTTTTTGGAGAATTGGGGAGTTATAAGAAGATCTCACGAAGCATGGAAATGATTTAGAAGATTGATTTTGGACCAGATTAGAGAGTTACACTTTCAGCTGAGACTCACCTCGGTCAGCTACAGTACCACCTCGACCGAGGTGATCTTGAGGAGCGTTTGGACCGAGGCGAACTGATGACGGGACAACGAGATCTTTATTTTTGGCTGAGATCTTCTATTTTTGGAAAGTGAATATCACATATTTTTGGTTGGATTTCTGGAAGGAAGAGATCTTTTTGGCTGATTTATTTTGGAAGATATGGAGATATATTTCAAGGAAATTATCTTTTTAAAAAATTTTATCTTTGGAAGATAATTCTCCTATATAAAGGGTTGGATTTTCTACAATTCAGCCATTTTCGGATCACTGATTTTTTGGAGGATTTTCTGAAGAGTTTTGAAGGAAGTTTTGAAGGTTGAAGATCAAGGAAGGAAGGAATCAAGTTGAAGTTGGCTTTGAAGGAAGTTTGTAAGACTTTCTTAGTTGGTTTGGTTTTGTTGTCTTTTTTTATTTGTGATTGAGGAACGTTGTTTTGTTGTTTGTTTGATTAATTGAGATATTGAGACCTTTGTGTCAAGGCTTTCTTGTTTGAATATTGATTCCTCTCTTATAAATTTGATTATTGTTATCATGATTGATTCTTGGCTAAGTTCTTTATGCGATTCTAGGGTGATTGGATGAAAGTTGTGGGAAAGACGATGATAGAATGATCTTAATCCCAACGGACAATGAAAGCCTGAGCCTTCACCTTAACCGACGAACTCCTCGTCCAGTCATTGAACATCTCGGCCGGGATGGAATATAACTGAACGAGGTGGCTCACCGAATATCCATGGATATCCGAATAATCTTGGATATCCACCTATCAGGATACTCACGGATCAATGGCTCACCAGATATCCATGGATTATCGGATATCCAAATATCCGTGGATCATCGGATTCATCGCCTCACGAGATCGTCTTAGACATCTGAGTACCCGTTTTGTTTTATGAAGGATAAATCAACATTGTATGTGCTATTTAAAAATATATGTATTTAATGGGAAAATATTTGAGTTAGGCAAAACAATGAATTAATAATGTTAATTTGTTATAAATTAATAACTTATGCACACTTGGTTACTTTATAAGTTACTAATAATCTTTTATTATGAGTGGGTCTGATTTTAAAATATTAATTCTTATAAATATGATTATAATTTGGTCTTAATAATGAACTTTTTAATAGAAGTTGGTCTCATTTAAATGAACAAATGTCTATATTAATCTTTAATTATAAGTTAGTCTCATACTCTCGTTTTCAGATATAGTTATAAAATGTAAAGATATAGATGTCTATTGTTTTAAAATCTTATTTTTATTTTCTTATTATAACGTACTTAAATATTCTATTTTTTTTTATCATCTATATGATTATCATTTTTACTTTGATTTGTTTTGTGCCTTTTAATTGTTTTTTCATTACATTTTGTGATAAACAAAGTAGCCATATCCGGATCAAGCGGATATTCAAATCAAAAGGATATTCGTGTAACACCCCAAATTCTCGGAACTCGGGGAGCTAGTGGTTAGGACCTCACAATGGGTCTCGACCTTGGCTTAACAACAACTTTACTAAGATCTTACAACAAGGCACAAATGTAATTAAAACAATTTCAACACATAATTTTTATTGTATAAATATACACATGTGACAGCCTTACAACACACACACACACACACACACACACACACACACACACACACACACACACACACACACACATATATATATATATATATATAACATGCATGTCGTATGGAAGACTCCCCCGTCCCCATCTAATGAGTACGTCGACCCAACTGACCATCTTTTCCGGATCTCTCTACAATTGTCTATCGCTACCAAAACTACAACATGAATAAACATTAGCTAACAATCCAAATATAAATAGAATAAGGATAGCACAAACACACTCAAAGTAACATAAAAACTCATCATGCTGGCACACAATCCGGTTATTATCTGATAGCTTAGGTGATTCACTTTATTCCGTTTTAAAGTTGTGGCACGAGAATCTTAAGATTTCTCGCCTCAGTTCCTTATCCAACATGGTGTAGGTCTAGCACACCTCCGCCGGTAGCACCACTACAAACCAAGTATGGACTAGTCCCTAAAGAAACCCTTAGCGCCCTCGGGCTAACTGAGCAGAATGCCACCGCCCGTTACTCTTAGGCCAAATATGTAGGTCGGTCGATAATTAATAATAAGTACGAACACATCATTCAAACACCACTATCAGTATTCACACTTGAAAACTCCACCTTGGTTATAATGTTCTACAGGTATTGATGTTGGAAGACTTAACACAAATGTAGTAGTTGGATATACAAAACAACTAGTATAATGCCCGCACCTTGTGCAGGATTGAGTTTGAATAAATTACAATTTTTTTTTAAAAAGCGCTAAATGTTAAGAAGAATATATTAAATCATATAACAAAAAAATTAATTATTAAATTTATAATAATTGTCAAAGTTTTAAATAAAAAAATTACGTAACAAATTTATAATTTATTTTTTAATATTATTACCTATAACTAAAAAATTAAAGTTTTTTTAAAAAAATCCTTTTTTAAAATAGATTATTTTTAAAAAAAATCAATTTAATGAAACGATTATAAAATCTTTATTAACAATAATACAAATATTTAAATTAAATATTGTTATATCTCATATTGTAACCCATAAGATTTAAATGTTAGTTCGGATTTATTTTGTAAAATCTAGAATCCAAACAAAATCCATTGAAATCTCTAAATTTGATTAAGTAATATGATTATTTTTTTAAAATTATTTTTATAACCGTAAGATATTGAATATGATGAGATGGAATTATTTTTTTTTGAATTGGCATAATGAGATTGAAAATATTTATAATTTTGACTTAAAACATTTATTGAATAATGGCATAATTGTAATTAAAATGTGGCAAAATTGTAAATATTTGACAAAAAGTCCTAGGTGGCATGATTAAGGTGTTGACATGTAGACTAAGAGGGTTCTATTTTAGTAGTACATATAGATGTATTGATTATATTCTCTAGATACTTGGTTAGTTTGAATTCAGTGCAGGTTTTATCAAATGTCAAGGGCCTTGAAGTATAACTTAAGGACAAAGAAGATAGCATTTACAAAAGGACGATCTCAAAGGCCTTGAAGTTATATGCACGAAGGATTCAAATGCAAAGAAGATCTTCCAGGAAGATTTGCTCAAACGGAAAGATTTTTGAAAGATCTCTTTCAACCGAAGATCTCAATCGAAGATTTCTAAAAACGAAAGCGGCAAAAATATCTTCTCCCTCGATTCAACAGAATACGAGAAGATCAAGGAACTAAGAGCTCGACGTGTTCTCAGGAGTTGAAGATTTGCAACGTCTACCTTATCTCGAAACAAGAAACGATCTTCATGGAGAAGAAGATTCTTCTTCAAACGGTCATCTCTCCAACGGCTAGAAGACCTCTCCATAGAAGAGCATAAATGAAGATGATGGTCGAAGAAGAAAGATACACAAGCATACACGGAAAACATCTTTACGTCTTCAAATAATCTAAACATCTTCATTCATTGTTTTTCTTTCTCACATTTACGCAAAAGCTATATCCCCTTAGAGAGAGAAAACACAAGATCTCCATTGGAAGATCTAAATAGTGTTATACTAGAGTGTGTGTTACTTTGCGAAGTAACTAGGCTATTATAGCTAGGTTGAGAGTTGGAGCTCGATCGTAGCATTTGCTAGAGTGAGAGAAGAAGGGGATTTCTTCTAGTTTGTATCTAGAACTCTTTGAAGTTGATAATAGATAGTTAGATCCTAAGGCTATACCCTGGGACGGAGAGTAGGCTATTTAGAACCTTCGTAAACATATCATCGTGTCAATCTTTTCAATTCCACACCATATATACTTTATTGTGATTAACTTTGTTTTGCAGGAGCAAGAAGTCAAGGTAATTGAAAGTTGCTTCAAAGCCCTTGAAATCAAAGTTACACAAAGAGCACAGATCGACATCAAGTCCCTTGAAAGAATTTCAAGGCCTTGAGATTTAATTTGCAAAAAGTTCTCATACTCTATTCAACCCTCCCCTTCTAGAGTATCTTTTACCTTATTTATTTCACCTACCGGTTCTTCAACACTCATATCCAGAAGCTAGCTAAGTAAGCCCAAAGGACTTACCTGAATCAATCTCGACTGTCAAAATCTCAATTCGGTCAACAACCGTAGAATACTCAATTGCCTGTCACAAGAGGCAAGTGGATTAAAATATTTCCCATATACTTAGAAGTCTATGCCTTCTAAGTTGTAAGATCCTATCAGAAAAGAAATTACTAAAATACCCTCCTAAGGTAAAAATGATCATTTTACCCTTGGGCTCGAAACTTCTAGAAAAAATCCAAAACATAGTTCTAAACTCTCCTTTTTAACCTAAAACCACAATATAACTCTAAAAAGGAAGGATCTACAGAGTTTGAAAGATGACCAGCTTTCAAACTGACTTTCTACTTACTAAGGCTCAACTCACATACTACTATTAAATCCCAAAACATACCGATTCACCTACTCACGTGCTCAACCATCACTACATATGATATAAACCATAAAGGTACAACATCCCCAAACCATCTCCAAGATCACACGCTTAAAATCTAGCACAACTCTCCTAAAACCAAACTATACTTATACCCAACTTCGGAACATCACAAATCCGGACTAAACCACCAGATCGTTCTCAAAACTTAAAGCCTAATACTACGCAGACCCATGTACATCATACCAAAAATTCATTTCCCTCCGAGATATCTAACTCATTCAAATCTGGATCACAAAACTGCATCAACATGCAGTTTTTCCAACACTTAGAAAAAATCAGCAACTATCCAGAAAACAGCTTACAACCTCAACTTTGAAAAAACCTAACTACTAAACCTCTCGATCGAATCCACTCAAATTTTGAGATATTATGCTATGCAACCTTAACTACGACATATCCAAAATTCAAGTCTAACCGAGGAACATAACCCAATAAAATTTGTACCACAAAACTGCATCACAAGTAGCGTTCTCAATACTTAGACAAAATTCAGCACAATATATAAAGTGTTGAAGGTCTCTACTTTGGGACACCATAACTCTTAAACTGTAACTTGGATTCCTCTCAAACTTCGGTATGATCTACTATACAATACCATTTTTAACATTTCCAAAATTCAAGTCCAACAGAGGTCAATAACCTATCCAAATCAATCTCACAAAACTGCATCACAAGCAGTTTTTTTTCTGAACACAGAATATTCAGCAACAACAGAAAAAAACTGTTTAAGGTCCCAGCTTCGAAAAATCATAATTCCTCAACCACTCGCTGGATTCCTCTAAAATTTTAATATGTTCTACAATATGCCAACTCTATCATTTCCAAAATTCAGCCAAAAAGAATGAGTCTAGCATACCTAAATCTGGTCCCAAAGTTGTTTGTTTCAAGACTCGGAAACTGTAGACATTTTACAGCTTAAGTGTTGGCTCTTTAGGGACAGTTCTTGAGTGATTTAACACAAGTATAAGGATACATTTGTACACTAGTATAGAGGTCAAGGATGAGGGGAAAGAGTGATGATTTTTACCAATCCAAAAGGCTCCCCCTAGCGTCTACTGTGTTCGTCTTTCGGGATGGAAGGAGTTCAATTGGTTCCCTTGGTTCCTTGCTTCTGGCTCGACTAGGTGTGGGGGGAGAAGAGAGGAATGGCCCTATTGGTTGCTATCGGCTTTTTGTGTATGGATCTGAGTGCAGGAGAGGAGTAGGTGGCTAAGAGATTTCTCGACTGGCTGGAGGTTTAGAGAGGGAGTAGTAGTACGAGTCTTCTCCCTTGCTGAAGTAGACGGCTACACCATTCCTGGGTCTGAGAAGGCGCTGACGTGAAGGTTGCTCCAAAGGAGGGAGGAGATGCGTTTGGCGATATGGTGGGATGCATCTGGACGTGAAGAGGTATGAGATGAATGCAACAGTTATGGTGCATCTGTCTACAAAAGGAACGAAATCAGAAAGGGAAGGCAAGGTATCGGCTAGTACATTTTTGGTAGAGGAAGAGATGGAAGGGGGGGATTTGGATCACGCTGCATGTGTGGAGGTGAAGCACGACTGGTTTCTTCTGGGTTGGGCCCGGTGCTTCACTGTTGGGTTGGGAGGCGTGGAGCAGCAAAGGCAGATGTTGGGCTGAGGTTGTAGCCTTGTCGGCAGCTCAGAAGGGCCTTGTCAAAAGGCTTTGTCACATGGCCTGGATGGCCTTGTCAAAACTTGACAAAAGCTTGTAAAAAATAAAATGGCTCGAAGGCCTTCTAGTCTTGCAAGAGTTAAATCTAAGGAAGATTGATATATTTTATGTGTGTAAAAATTTCACATAAAATAATAAAATGTGTTGATTTATAAAACTAAGGATTATGTAAGAAGATTGAAGCTTCACATAAAATTACAGAAGTTGATAAAGCATTTTATGTGTTTAACTCTTCATATAAGATGGCAAGGTTTATGTTGACTCGAGATCTACCGGAAATTAAATTTTCCGGGTATTACATCAGTACCCCTTAAAATAAGTTTCGTCCCGAAACTTAGAATAAGACATCAATCCGATAAAATTTCTATAGTTAGCACCGAGATATCTAATCTCCTTCTAAAGAATCCGAGCTCTACTTTTCTAGACATAAAAGTATCATTTAGAGACCATAAAATTGAAACACAAAAGATTCAACACTCAAACCCGGAAGTAATCACATAGTCAACTAACTCAGTCGGTACAGGGGTTGCAGCTGACTCCGCAAAGAACTCAAGATAGCTAGTCCTAAAGTTATCCTATGTCTCCCAGATAGCCTCGTCGGTTCCTCGTCTAGACCAATGTATCCGTTGTATCGGTATATCTTAAACCATATACTTCCAGTACTACGCTCTAGGATGGCCACCGGATACACTATAAAGTATGATTTGGCTCAACTATCAAATCCTCATAGTTGATGACGTGTCCCCTCTCCGGTATGTTCTCTCCCAACTAAGACATGTGGAACACTGGGTGTACACCCTCTATTATGGTTAAGAATGTTAGTCGATAAATAACTTTTCAATCTACTTTATGATATCAACAATTGCTATTCTAAACTCAATTTCGGCTCTTTTAATGACTCTACCAAAATAGCTATAAAATTTTATTCCTTCAGCCAAATCCACTCACTTCCGACCTTTCGAAAGATCCCGACTATCAACTCTGAAACAAATTTCTTAGACATCTACCGGCACTTTACTAAGTGCCTAATGCTCTTTGTAATACACTATAAAGTATGATTAGGCACTTTACTAAGTGCCTAATGCTCTTTGGTACAGAAAAACGACGTGTCGAGTTTTTCTGTACCATTGAGCTTCACCAACTATCAAGATAATCTCAATTATTACTAGCCATAATTATCAAGATGATCTCAACCCTTAAACTTAATCAACGGTTTAGATCCATACAACTTCACCATGAAGTTGTTTTTGAACTTCACTGGAGCCGGACCGGGATAAATACTATCTATTTTCTTTCTTGATAAATCATGTCAAGTTATCAATTTAACTCAAAACTCAAATTCTATTAATTCTAATTGAATAATTTTATATTTTGTAAGAGAAAAATAAAAGATGAAAACTTAACATATTCTATACATATCATGAACTTATGATACATGTAAGAGTAATGAACTTATGATACATGTAAGAGTATTATTGTTTTAAAATTCTAGGTTTTAGTTGTGTAATTTTTTTTCTATCAATTTACTCCGAATTAACATGTCATATTGACTCGGACTACTTCATAGTTCATAGTTCATACTATCACATCATTTTACTTCACATTATCAAGGTTATCTAGGTTCGGGTTATTTTGGGCTAACGGGTCATTTCAAGTCGGGTTACTTTGAGCTAACAGGTCATTTCGGGTTGGGTCATTTCAGGTTATCGAGTAATTTCGGTCGGGTTACTTCGGGCTATCGGGTCATTTTGGGTCGGGTTACTTCGGCTTGTCGGGTCGTTATCGGGTTATTCTACTCGGGCTTTATCGGGTCCGGGTCATTTTCGGGTTCGACCGTTCGGGTTATTTATTATTTTAGGTTAAATCAATATCAAGCGGGTCGGTTCCGGGTATTTTCTTTTTTTAAAAATTTTCAGGGCAGGTCGGGTTCGGGCTCGGGTTTATCGGGTCGGTTTCACGGGTCGGGTCAACTTTTGACATCTCGACACACTAAGGACCTACAAATAAGTCAAGGTCAAGACGGAAATTACTGAAATCCGAGAGTGAAGTAAAGAACATATCGGGAGGCGTGCAAGAGATTGACTGGCATCAGGTTGATTGGACTGGATAAGTTCCTTTCTACACGTGACCTGCAAATGACCTCCAATCGAAAAGATAACGTCAAGGACCAAAATTTTGACCAGACCCACCAAAAGTCTTAGTAAGGCTAATTAGAACTACGGTGATGAGCCCGCTTCAATGAAATTTTATTCTCCCTTTATCCCTTTTGTTTTGTGTTGAACTTTCAGCCCATCCATTGAATACTTTATGTTTGTAATTATCCAATAAGGACAAATTTGTCTTTAGTTAAGACACAAATTTGTACTTAGATTAAATCTTATCTTATTAGAAGATAAATCTATGATATATGTTAGGTTCTTCAACTATTAGGTTTTATTATCTTCTTTTCAGTAAATTACGAGTTTTCACCACCGGTGTTTTACATTAAGGCCGATCGGCCCTACTGATCAATTAACTCATTTTTTTAGTCTTCAATAAAGCATTTGAATGGAGCAAAGAATCTTATCTTCTAATAAAACAAGATTTTATCTTATTAGAAGATAAATCTAGAAGGACGCGGTCGTGGTTCATAGACAAGGACACGACTATGGCTAGGTTACGGCGAGGCCACAGTTCGAGGTTGTTCATGCACGATCTTCTATTTGCTTCTTGCGAGATCTAGTGCAGAAGAGTTGATGGTTGTTATTTGCGAGATCTAGCGTTGCTCCACGGATGGAAGAGAAGGAAAGGAAGGGAACCAGTCGGCCCTGGTTGCTAGACTCGGTTCGAATGAAAGAATGAAGCAAGGAGGAGGCGGTTCCTCAAGGCACGGCTGCTGCTCAACGGAAACAAGGAGGAGGGGTCTCCTGTAGGCTTGGCTGCAGCTCGACATAAACAAGGAGGAGGAGTGGAGGTGCCACAGTGTGGTTGTCGTTGTTGACCGAATGAGGGGAGGAGGAATGGTGGAGATCTCCTTGGACGTAAGAAAGGGGAGGCTAGGTTCCATATGAAGAAGCGAGGAACGAAAAGAGATGAGGGAGGAGGGGACTGCGGATCTATCGCAAATTGCATCCTCCCTTAATGGGCCCGAATGGCATATCTTGATGGGTCCGGATGGCTCATCTTAAAGGTTAAATCTCTTCTAATGGCTAAGGAGAAAATATAATTTGATAGGTATAATTTTATGAGAAAAATTCTCACATAAAATAATAAGAATGGAGAAAACAATTGATGAAACAAAATACTAAGTATCATAAAACATGATAAGATGATGGAAGAAAAGTCCAAATCGGTCAAAGTCCGGTTGACTCAGAATAAATCAAAAAATAAATTTGGTTATTACAATAGTTGTCGTACCCATGCGGACGGGGCGAGCTTACGTACCTTTTTTTTTTGAAAAAAAAATTAAATAATGTTTCAATATTAATTGAAAAAATAAATAAATTATATGTAAGATATTTTATGTAATATATATTGCATTTGTTATAATTATTTAAATATTTTATATTTATACTTAATATTTTATAATATATAAATATAATTTTTATTTTTTTTTATCCGGCCCGGCGGGCCAAACATTTTGGCCCGATAGGCTTAGAGTGGTGCCCGGATCCAACCCGACAGACTTTGTGAGCTAGGCTTTTGGCCCAACCAGGGTTCTTCCTCTATTCATGCGCGCCAGATTTCCGAGCGGACTGCCGGATATGATCGAATCTACTTTTGATCCTAAAACACTTTTTTATACAATCCAAATCCTATATATTGACGTAATAAGAAAAATAAATTCGAGTGTTTTTAAGCATAGAATCATGCAAGTTTGTTGAGTTGAGGGGCTATTTGAGGACATGAACCTCAAAAGGAACCAATTACATATAATCTGCGTCTGCATAGCCTGAAGCTTACTGGTCGGCCACTTGCCAAGCAGAATACAACTGCAGTTTTGTTGAGATCCAAGAAGCACTCTCACAACAAACGCAACCCAGTTCTACAACCGGAAATTCTACCCTCCATGTGCAATACCTCAACCTCAATTATATGCTCGACAAATCACGTGCTCTACTTAATGCCTAATCAATTACCATCTTTTCTAAACCAGAACTCATATTATTAGCATAATCACCAACTAAATGCATTCATCTCCCAGATTACTCGCACTACACATGATTAATCGTACTGTAATCGACTCAAAACAACTGCATTCATTCATACATATTTCTGGGCATTGTTTCCCACATCGATTTTAAACAAAAACAGAGCCCTACTCATGAAATCACTTAACTCGGATAATCAGCGCAGCTACAGCCAAGAAATGCTATGTTTTACAATAATCACTGCTTGTATCGTGTTCATGTCAGCAAATCTTCAGGTGAAACTAACAAGGAAGCTCTGTTATACACGTGAATCTTTATACTACCGAGGAATCTCTAGAATACACATGAAACTTAGAAGAGTCTCCCAAGAAAATGCCAAATCAAGCAAAACTCGATACACTTTACTAGGAGTTGGCTCAGGAATACACATAAAACTTTATCAAAGTGCTCGAAAACAGAGGAAACAGCTACCTAATGGCTAATACTAGTATTCTAGGAGGAACCACCAAAATACACATTTAGAAGGGAAAATAAACAAGATAACTGGAAGAATTTAATTTGGTCCCCATACCCATTAAGTATAGGTCCAAGCCCTACCCTATCAGATCGGGAACTTGAACACGGTATAAAAGCAGAATTTCAGATCCTTCAACCTATGAATATGAATTGAATGATAACTTGAAATGCAATCTCATACGCCACTACCTCTTTTCCTGGATCATAATAAATGATCATAGGCAAAATTCATACTGTGGTAGATTTTACAGGAACCTACAAACACAAATTTAAACATCATCTCCAGCAATTTACAACACCCACAAGCTGTTCTATTCCAAGCTCCCAACCGCACCTGTCACTGACAGAAAATGAACACAAGTTTGATGTAACATATCACAGAAAGGCACCAAAAGCAGAGAAAGAAAATAGGCTTCTTGATAGATGATGATGAATTTGTGATCTTGAGAAAAACCCTCTGAAGATGGAAAATACATGAACAATTATCAAGGGATAGTGATACTGATAATGATAATGGAACTTGATAATAATTAATAGCCACAAAGAACCAAGTACATTTTTGCAAATTTTGGTTTCTGAAAGAAATGAAGATGACTGCAACAAGTTTCTAGCTTCATTCCACTTAGGGAAGAAACCTCGTACATCTGCTATGTCCACATACCCAACTCTCCTCCTCGTCGTTCTCTCTAGGGCTTTCTGCTTTCTTTCTTTTTTCCTTCAACAAATGTGTCATGGTTTAGCCAGATGATTGCAAACTGCCATGATCAAAATTCGGAACTCAACCTGATATATACAAGAACAATGTTCACATTCTATGCTTTGGAGGACTGATTATCGTGATACACAATGTAAACATACAAGTTTTCTCACATCTTCAATCATCCTTCATTCATCACCATCTCCCATTTCCACTTTCACTATCAACTTCAAAAGCCCTACGCCGTCTCCTAGAACCAGCACTAAATATAGAAGGCGAATTGCTATTACCCCGGGATTCAGAGCTTGAACTGGCAGAATCTGATCGTTGAAACCCACCAAAACAAGCAAAGAAATTCCTCAAAGCTCTTCTCAATCCACCGGTCTGCCTAGAATTTCCACTCCTAGAACCCCACGAAACCCTCCTAGGCAAACCCCCTTGGTTATTAAAACCGCCGTCCATCTCAGTATACACCACAGGAAGCTCTCTCTCCGCACCTCTACGGCCTCCTGCAAATCTCCCCACTGCAAATCCTCCCCCCGGTAATCTCCATATAGTTAACCCAACTGTTTCATCCTCATTCTCCGATCCATTTCTTTCTCTATTTGAATCAGGAGAGGCTCGGTTGTTATCAGATGGTAGCTCGTGCCTACAAACAGGGCAGGAATTGCGAAGAGAAAGCCATGGAAGTATACAGTCCGAATGATAGATATGCTTACATGGCATTTCCCGAGCTTCCGTCCCCAATTCAAAGGCTTCCTTACACACAGCACAGTGTGATTCAGTACTCACCTGCTCTTCCATAATCTCCACTGTCGGCATCGACTCAATCGCCGCCTTAGAAGCTGGTGGCTGCTCAGCCCGACCTAGTCCGTTGATCTCGATCTGAGATAACTGATCTAGCAACCGATCGAATCCAGATCCTAATAAAAACTCGGAAACATTAGCAGGCAGCGGCCTCAATCCAGCACCTCCACCATCGTCATAGTAGAGCTCGTAGCCGCCTCTCTCGCTTCCATCTCCAGCGCCCTCGGAAGTCGGCCCTCTCAGAACGATGACCGGGTTAAAAGGAGATCTGTCGCCGCCAGTTCTCCTACTCCGACGAAGCCTCGGTCCGGCTGAACTCTGGTCTGTGTTTCCCATCATGTACATAGCAGCAGCCGGGAATCGGCTCCGGCGAGACTCCGAGGGAGAGGTTTGCGACGAAGGAGCGTCGATCTCCTCAACGAATCCACCGTAGCAGTCAGGACAGACGATCGAATCAGAGTTCCAAACCCTAATAAAGCGGTTACAGCGATAGCACCAGTAGGAAGGTGTGGTCGCAGAAGACATCTGCTAAACAGAAAGCAAATCAAGCACCAAATCTAGATCGAATCCTTCCAGACCACTGATTTCCTCAAGGAAAGATCCCTAAATTAGAGCGAATTGTGGAAGTTGGATTGGATACCAAGCCAGATCCGATAAAAAGTAAAGGGGGAAGTTTGACTTAGAAATTTTGAAATTAGTCGGTTGTAGATAGTGGATCTGATAGAGAAGCAGATGGAGAAGGATGAGGGTGAAGAATCAGGAGAAAGCCCTAAATCGCCGGGAAACGACAAGACCTCGGCGGCAGAAGAGAGAGAGAGGAGGAAAAGAGCGTTGGGAGTCGGAGAGAAATAAACACAAAAATAGAAATTGTAAACAAATATATCAAACTTGTAGAGTGGGGTGTCGATGGTGTCATATGCCTAACGCCGTTATGATTCTCAGTTTTCCCACGTGTATACACGTCCCGGTCTTTGCATTCCGTGGACCGGGTTTGATATATATATATATATATATACAATGCATATCCGGAGAGCCCAATGGAACCCTGCTGGACTTCTAGTCACTATTTCTTTCAGCGTCTGTTTTTTAATATTAAAATATAAAAAAATTATGATATTTGTTAGAATTCAACTATCCTCATTCTTCCCTTGATTGGGTCAAGTAAATTTAATTATATTACTATATAAGTATACAGTGTGTATATGGGTTTTTTCAATAATTTAATAAAGTTGATTATTAGTCACTTTCGGCTGACTAGATCATTCTGCTTTTTTGTAAGATTTTTTAATTTTCGGGTATTTTTATGTACTTTTTGTGTGTTTTTTTTTACTTTATCGTGTCTTTAATGACGGTTAGTCCGTCTGCCAATCTTTTTCGACACTAGACGGCATGTCGTCTAATGTTTCGAACTGCATTCTTTCATCAAAAATAAAGTTGATAAATCAAAATAATAAATCTATCCTCGTATTGAAGAATTATGCTATGTTTACTCGTGGTATTTTGGGTGCGTTTGATGAGACCAATTTATAAATTTTATGGACTTATTGTGAAAATTTTTTTACAGAGAATTGTTAATTTTTATTGAATCTTACACTACTAGATTATGAGATATCATGGAAAAAGTTATTAGGTTTATATAATACTCATAAAAGTATCGACAGACCCGTTAGAAATAATAAGAATTAGGAATCCAATCATTTTTAATTTACATAAAAACCAAATATATTTTAATGGGATTATCTTTAATATCACTTTTATCAAATCTACTATTTTAATGCCGAGAATAGCCCTTGTAGGGTGTTTTTTGGTTTTAAAGCTTTTTCATTCTCCTTTTCTGTTCCTTTTTGACAAATTAGACAAAATTACATTTTATAAATTAATGTCTTTACAAATAACCTCTCAGTTTCAACTTTATATTTAACAATCACTTGACCTACTTATATATCTCACTTTGTATATAACCCTCTCATATTTAATCATCGTTTATCCTAATTATATTAATGCATTACTACTTTTGTTATCATCTATATAAAAGTGTGGGCCTTGTCGACAATGATATTTATTAAAATATTTTGGCATATGTAATGACATGTATATGTACAAGACATCATCTCTTCTAATGTAAATTATTTAATTTTTTTTTTATTTTTTTATTAAAAGAAAATTGTCCCATACACTAGACGACAAGCCGTCTAATAGATCGAGAGGTGGATCAAATCGGCAGACGGACTAACTGTTGTGAGAGAACTAGAACATACAAAAAAACATCAAAAGAAAACTTCGATCACAACGATCCGATCGAGGAGGAGTACCTAAGGAAGCATCAGGCAAACAAAGCAAGGAAAAAACAACAAAAATGTAATAGCTAGGATTTCCGAATTCTAATTAATGTTGATTAACTTAAGGCAAAATTGGCAAACTAGCCTTTTAAGCAAATCAATTGAGAAAGAATACTCATACTATTTGGGATTGATATTTTGACCCTCTATAGAGGAAATAGAGTACAAAAGATGGCAAAGTTTGACAACCCATCGGATGTGACATGTTGTACTATCTCACATGTCACATCAATCAGAAAAAGGAATTTCCAACATTCTTACTTTATCACCTATTACCCAAA
This sequence comes from Fagopyrum homotropicum, assembly GCA_033239125.1. Taxonomy (NCBI): domain Eukaryota; kingdom Viridiplantae; phylum Streptophyta; class Magnoliopsida; order Caryophyllales; family Polygonaceae; genus Fagopyrum; species Fagopyrum homotropicum. The sequence goes on along the minus strand of BSWB01000002.1, from coordinate 31,431,538 downwards.
AATCCGCTTACCCAAATAATGTCACAATCATACCCAAAAATAAATTTGTCAAAGTACATAAACATACTCGAAAACAACATACCCAAAAAATCAAATATCAAAATAAAATCATATCCATAAATTGGATAATATTTTATAATTATACCCAATTTAAATATCACTTAATACAAAAACTATACCCAATTTAAATTTGTCATACCCAAAATTTTCAAAACTCGATATTATACACAAACATCAATATCAAATGACATTTGATCATTACCCAAAAATTCGCTTGAATTTGATTATTATAACACAGTTTGGGTAACCATAAAACATACCCACGATATCACTTTAAAAATATACTTAATAATAAGAAATATACTACAAAGCCAATACACATATAAAAGCATACCCAAAAACCCGTTTACCCAAATAATGTCATAATCATACCCAAAAATAAATTTGTCAAGAAATATATTGCCTCTATTTTCACAATCATACCCAAAACCATACCCAAGAAATATACTACAAAACCAATCCATGTAAAAAAGATACTTAAATCAAAAGTAAACATTTAATCATCTCATTTCAATTAGAGAAATTATTACCCCTATTTTTTGGTTTCCATACCTATTTTTTCTTCTTTTTGTATAGAGACCTAGTTTGCAAAAGAGAATTTCAAGGAGTCCTATTTCCCTAATTAATTCTTAACTTAATCGTTTATAGTAATTGACATATAACTCACGAAGATTTCGCAAGTGATGAGTATGAGTCCCACCGTTATGTTCCTCGCGTAATTTTGGACGTTTGGGGGAATTTTTATTTTTTCCCCCGGGTAATTATTTTTACCCTCCGGTGTTATTTGGAGCATTTGGGAGCTCCAATTAACAAAAATGCAGTTTAGAGAAATGATCAGGATATCGGATATGTCCTAGATATGAAATAACATGGAGAGGCAAAACGACCAAAAGAGTCGCTATTTCGTTTCTTAACGGCTAAGAAAGACGGCTTAGAAAGACGGCTAAGAAAGACGGCTAAGAAAGACGGCTTAGAAAGACGGCTTAGAAATACACGTTTTCCGAGACAGTTGTGGAATAATTAACCCTATAATATTCCAGATTTAATATTCCAATCTCGAGAAGTTTTGAGAAGGAGGTTCGACCCGCCTTTGGATCGGTTAAAGGATAATTATCGACTTTGCTAAAGGATAATTATCGTCTTCACTATAAATAGCGGAAAATCCTTAATTAATTCATTTCCTTTCACGTTTCCTCGTAAAAGCTCCGATTTCTTTCAACCTTCAAACTCAGATATACTCTCTGTTTCTAATCCGATTTCAATTCCGTTTGAGTTTTTGGATTCCTCTCTTCATTCTCTTCATATTGGTACCGAGTTTTTGCATTTCCGAGCAGATAAAGGGTTGGTCGAGCATATACGTCACTAGGCAGGTTCCGTCGCTCAGATTCCGGTGAATTTGATGTTGTCCATGCGTAGCCTGCGTCGCTGTGATTCCGAATCTTCTTTTAGATCGTCAATCGGGTTAGTAACGAATAAGTTATGAATTTATTCGTTTTCCGTACTGCGATTTGGCCTAAATTGACTTTAGGCTTGTCAAAATGGATAATTATAAATTCCATTATGGGCGTTATATTATTCTGGTGATTATGGGTTGTTTGTTTGATGAAATCTGATAACAAGGGGTTTAGAAATTGCCTACGGGCAAAACGTTATGTTGGCGAAATCTAATTAATTAATTAAAGGTTAATTAATTAAATTAGGATTAGAATTGAGATTGAGGAATGTTGATTAGATACTACCTTGAGATCTAAGGAATTGTGAGTTATGCTGAGATATTGAGGTTTAGTTGGTTGTGAGGCTTATAGATTGACTATGATCCTCATGGATCCCTTTGGGTCTAGGTATGACCCCTTTGATGAATAGAGTTTGATATATCTTTATGCCTTGTTATTAGGTAGTGCCCCTCTCTCAGGATTGGAGGTTATTGTGGTTGAGCTGAGTACGAGGTTGAGGTAAGTCCGTAGGACTTACTTAGCTACCATCCCTATATTGGGTGTTTGCATGAGTGGTGTGTGCGTTATATGTTTGTTATGATAGCATGAGATATCGTTTATACTGACCTATGTTTTATTGACTATCCCGTTGCGTGGCTGTGATAATCCTTCCCTTTCATCCTGCCAAGGAGTTTGGGAGGTTCTCTGACGTTAGGCCAGACTGGTTTACAAGAAGGGCGCAATCCACTCCCATAGGGTACACGGGTTGTGTGACCGATACTCGTAAAGCTGGATATAGCACTCAGAAGCGAGGATGTATCGGTCCTCGTGTCACATACTTTCATCTATCAATATATATACGATTTGAGTGAATGACTATTATATAAAGATGATAAAATGGGTAAATGTGTGATAGCATACTGATGTGTTTATCTTTCATGATTGTGCTTGTGCTTATGCATTACCTTATATATGTATGGTTAGCTTACGGTTTCATACCGTGTTGTAGATGTTTGTTGGATAGACGTTGTTGGGTGATTTGGCAGGGTGACAGGCCGAGGACTCTCGTACATTAGGTGGTCGGTTTTGGGGTTGTTTATGCTTTCCCTCCTATGTGAGGATGATGTCTTGTCTTCCCTCTTGTGTGAGGATGTCGTTTCATACTCGGCTATGTTGTTGTTTACCTTTGGTTATACAGTTTATAGGGTTTTATGTATTTGTTTTTATATCTGTCAGTGCCATGTTGTAAGGTCCAGTGAACTTGTTGTCAGGCTAGGGTCAGGATCCATTGTGAGATCCTAGCCCAATGTGACATCCCGAGTCCCGCGGAATCGGGGTGTTAAAGAATTGGTATCAGAGCCCAGGTTGACAACAATGGTACTTGCTACCTGCAATAAGGTTTGATAGGTAAAATAAAAAGGGGTCTGACGTTTTAAATCGTTTTTGGTTTTAAGTGTGGTTTTGGGTTAGAATGTACGAGAAGTCGTCACCTCTGCCATGGATCTCTATAGCATAGATATGGGTATATATATATATATGTGTGTGTGTATATTATGGATTATGTGGATGTATTATGTATATATCGATACATATGGCATATATAGCCTTGTAAGCTTAGGTGCGTATATCCTACAGATGGCTCAGACTAGAGCAATATATGTAGTGGGACGAGGTAGGGGTACACCCCCTCTTCCTCCAATAACGTCAAGTCAGGGACCAATTTCCGCTGTTGTTTCGCCTATGGTAGAGAACGAGTTTGAAGAGAATGATCATGTCTCCATGAGCAGATCCGAGTTTCAAGAATATATGCGCCGAGTATATGAGGCTGTAATAGCGGGTAGACCTACACCGGATCTACCAACATCTGTTGGACCAACTGAAGCTTCTGGATCAAAGAAGAAACAACGAGTCGAACTAGCGAAAGATGAGGTAGGCCTTCCAAGTGGTAAGTAGAATCCAGCTTGTGGACGTTTGAGTAGTCCCCGTTCTAAACGGACTTCTGGTGAGAAGAGAACTTGTTATAATTGTGGGAAGCCTGGACACATAAGACCACACTGTCCAAAACCGCCGGTGATTTGCTTCACCTGTGGTAGATCAAGTCATAAAGCTGCCTTCTATAGGCAAGGTGGAGTTGTATCACGGTAGGGTTCTTCTTCTGCCAATATGAAAGGAGGTGGTCAAAAGACCCCTCAACAACAGACACAAGGACAACAGAGAATCCCAGATCGTCAGCCTACTCAGGGATCCGTTCCCAGACCGAGTAGAGATAGAGGTCGTGGTGGGAGTATCATAGACACTAGAAGAGCTCAGGGTAGAGCCTTGGAGCTGGGAAGTGTAGAGGAGTCATCCGTACCAGTTGCAGTTATGGGAAATTTATGTCTTATCTGTGGCTATCCAGATCATTTGCGCTCTGAGTGTCCCTTGGCACCGATAGCTTGCTTCACCTGTGGTGAACTAGGCCATCTGGCCCCTTTTTGTCAGCAAGGTGGTGTTTCTTCTCAGCAAGACATTCCTCTTTCTGGTGCAGAAAGAGTGGAAGTGGAGGCTATGACGATGACCTCAATGATACATGAGGAGCATAGACCCGAGATTTAGTGATGATATACAGTGGAGCGTCTGGTGTTAGCTGTACAGGTACCATTCTTGTTAATGGTTTACCTAGTGGAGTTTTGATTGTTGTGAGTGCTATGCACTTCATGTCTTTCGATGCATGCGTTAATAGTTGACCATGGAAACAATAGAATATAGACTTTCCTTTACATGATTACCAGTTAGGGGTCTGAGGTACCCGAGAGATTGTGATTGTCCCATTCATTCAGGGACTTGTGTATGGTTTATAGACTTCTTTGTTATGCCGTAGGTGCATGAGGAAGTCACTATGTGTATGGTTTGGATGAATAGGTATCATGTCATGTTAGATATTAGTTGGAAGGTTGTTACAATCTCTACTGAGACCGATTAGACAAAGGTCTTCCGAGGTTACGACCTATGAAGAGATGAGTCTTGTCATTAGTGCCGTATGAGCAGCGAAATTGATAACACAAGGAGGTGATGTCTTCTGATGTTATGATATGAAGAAGATAGTTCCACGTTGAAGGATATTCCAGTGGTTTATGAGTTTATAGACGTGTTATTGAACCGTCTAGTTGCCACCTCAGCGGAGTGTGGACATTGTTATCAAGTTGAAGTGTGATACGACACTGATTGGAAAGGCCCATATTATATGGTGCTTGTTGATATGTTGTAACTGAAGGATTGAAGAGTTGGCTGAGACGAGCTTCCTTCGCCCTAGTGTATGCAATGTCTCGTATTGACGACCTGATGAATCAACTTCAGGGAGAAATCGTGTTTTTCAAGATTCCATTGCGCTCAGGATATCACCAATTGAGGATGAGAGAGCAAGATGTGCATAGGGTAGTCTTCTATACCCGTTATAGACACTACGAGTTGTAGTGATGCCATTTGGGCTGATGAATGCCTTGACAGTCTTCAGGGAGTTAATGAAGAACATCTTCATTGATTTCCTTGATTTGGTTGTAGTCATCTTCATTGATGACATTTCGATATACTCTCGTAGTAGAGAGAAGCATACCGATCATCTGAGGACAGTTTTGCTGGTGTCGAGAGATAGAGAGTTGTATACTACGCTCTTTAAGTACGAGTGGGATGCCAGTGGTAGCCTTCTTAGGCCATGTTGTCTCTGCCAGTGGGATCTTGGTTGATCTGACGAGGATTGAGTATGTTGCAACATGGACGATACTGATGAACATTAAGGGAATGCGTAGTTTTCTCGGCTTAGCCGATTACTACCCACACTTGTGGAAGGGTTTTGTGAATATGTATCCCTTTACGAGTCTTCTGAGGAAGACCCTCAGAATTGCGTGGTCAAAGCAATATGCCAGAACGTTGAAGAGTGGAGGAGACATTTGACCCCTGCTTCGATTTTGTTATAGTCCGAAGGTCTGGGGATCCCATAATATACGGTGATATATCCCAGCTAAGTTTAAGACGCGTATTAATACAGAGGAGTGGAGTTATGGATATGTGGGTCTACAGTTGAAGACGTGTAGGGAGAACTACCTGACGCCTGATTTAGAGTTAGCTGCGGAGTTGAATAACCACCAACGTTAAGGACTCGAGTTGATCAAGAATTTAACCCAGAGATTCCATATTATTCAAAAAAGTTGAACGTTGTTGCCAACAACTTGAACAGAAAGACGCCTTAAGAGAAGACAAATGCGAGGCTGACAGTTCAGCCTCAACTTTAGAGAGATCCAGCTTGGCTAGAGTTGGACAATCAGTTCCTTGATATCCAGTTATGCCTTAAAGGTTCTACCTGGTCTGTTGGATGAGGTCCAACAAAAGCAGGGGACCTGCCCGACCTTGTTGAAAATGGGAGAGAAGATGCCCCGTAATGAGGCACCACAGTTCTCTATGAGAGTAGATGGAATGATGAAGAGTCATGACCGCTTTTGTGTACCTGCTGATGCAGAGTGAAACAGACAATTTTACAGTACATTCATTGTATACCTTACTCAGTACATTCAGGTACAAGTAAGAGGTACCACGAGGTGAGATGATTATATTGATGGAGAAGATGGAAACTGATGTAATCAGATTTGTGACACAATGTGTGACCTGTCAGCAGGTCAAGATAGAACATTTCCGACCTAAAGATGAGCTCCATCCACTACCAGTGCAGTAGTGGAAGTGGTAGGACATCTTTATGGACTTTGTGATAGGATTGAGGCCCAGTGAGAATTTTGATGTATCCGGATTGTTGGTGACAGATTAACGGAGCCGGCACGTTTTATTCCTATTAAAGAGACGTGGCCAGTGAATGCATTGGTTGAGGAGTACACTAGACAGATAGTGAGACTCCATGGTGTACCGAGAACGATCATCTCTAATTGAGATGGACGTTTTACCTTGAGATTTTGGGCAGCAGATGGAGACTACTTTGAGGGATGAGTTTACACTTTATGACTACGTTTCATCCCCAAATAGATGGTCAGTCAGAGAGGACCATCCAAACCCTTGAGATATGTTATGAGCTTATGTATTGAACTAGAAACATGGAGGGCTAGATTACCTCCGTTAATGGATTTATTATGTGATAATGATTGACGCGCATATTTTGGGATGGCCCCTATGAGGCATTATACATATGTAGACGTCGTATACCTTTATGCTAAAATTGACCTAGTAGTATTAGTAGAATAACACCTGATCCGATTCAGGATTTTATAGTTCAAGTAACGCTGATTAGAGGAAGAATGTTGGTTATACAGAGTCGCCATATATCATATGTAGACGAGAGGCGTCGACCTCTAAAGTTCAAGTGAGAGTTCATGACTGGCTGAGAGTATCTCTGCTGTGAAATGTTAGATGTGTTGGCATAAAAGGGAAACCGAGTTTTCAATATGTCGGTTTACTTGGGGTCTTGACCAGAATTGTGAAGGCAGCATGATGTTTAGCTTTGCCTTTGAGGTTAGAGGGTGTTTTCCCAGTGTTCATATGTCTCAACTGAGGGAGTATATACCAGGTTCGAGACACCTGGTGAGTTATGATGATCTAGTGGTTAAGCTGAACCACATCCTTGTTGAGCATTTGGTTACATTCCTTGAATGAGATATGAGACGCTTGCATTCGAAAGACTTTTCCATTTTAAAGGACGTAGTGGTCGAGGTGAGGACTTGAAGAGACCACATGAGAGACTGAGGATAGTATTCTGAGGAACTATCCAGAGTTTATGTCGAGACAGGTCCATCTGTGGGAGCACGAGTAGATCTTAGTGCTATCTTGATGAATGTTGTGCTTATGTACTTATATGCCTTGATGTGTTTATTCCATGCTAGTTGTGATGTGATTTATGTGATCTTAATAGATCTTGTTGTGCTAGCATAATGTATGTCATAGTTGGAGATGATTATTTCCTCCACGCTATCTGAGTATGATTTATATTTATAGCTGGAGATGGTTATTTCCTCCATGCTATTTAAGTGTGATTAAGATTCAGCTGGAGATGGTTCTTTCCTCCATGCTACCTTGATGGACATAGTTTCAAGGGAGATGTGATTCCTCCATGCGATATATATGCTTATGGTTGGCTAAAGATGTGCTTCCTCTATGCCTTGTGATGTGGTATGGCGAGAGAAGTGATTCCTCTACGCCTTTGGGTAGCGTTATGACCCTGTTTTCTGGAATTGATGATTCATCCATGGTGACATTGAGGTTATAGATTGTTATAGGTGATGACCTTCTGAACGGAGATGTGATACCTCCGATAGAGAGAGTGAGAGTTATACCTCGGCTTATGGGTCCGAGATGACTTTGGGATATTGCAAGTTTCAGGACGAAACTTTTTTTTAAGGGGTGTGTGATGTAATAGCTAGGATTTTCAGATTCTAATTAATGTTTATTAACTTAATCGTTTATAGTAATTGACATATAACTCACGAAGATTTCGCAAGTGATGAGTATGAGTCCCACCGTTATGTTCCTCGCGTAATTTTGGACGTTTGGGGGAATTTTTACTTTTTCCCCCGGGTAATTATTTTTACCCTCCGGTGTTATTTGGAGCATTTGGGGGCTCCAATTAATAAAAATGCAGTTGAGAGAAATGATCAGGATATCGGATATGTCCTAGATATGAAATAACATGGAGAGGCAAAACGGCCAAAAGAGTCGCTATTTCGTTTCTTAACGGCTAAGAAAGACGGCTTAGGAATACACGTTTTCCGAGGCAGTTGTGGAATAATTATCCCTACAATATTCCAGATTTAATATTCCAATCTCGAGAAGTTTTGAGAAGGAGGTTCGACCCGCCTTTGGATCGGTTAAAGGATAATTATCGACTTTGCTAAAGGATAATTATCGTCTTCACTATAAATAGCGGGAAATCCTTAATTAATTCATTTCCATTCACATTTCCTCGTAAAAGCTTCGATTTCTTTCAACCTTCAAACTCAGATATACTCTCTATTTCTAATCCGATTTCAATTCCGTTTGAGTTTTTGGATTCCTCTCTTCATTCTCTTCATATCGGTACCGAGTTTTTGCATTTCCGAGCAGATGAAGGGTTGGTCGAGCATATACGTCACTAGGCAGGTTCCGTCGCTCAGATTCCGGTGAATTTGATGTTGTCCATGCGTAGCCTGCGTCGCTGTGATTCCGAATCTTCTTTCAGATCGTCAATCGGGTTAGTAACGAATAAGTTATGAATTTATTCGTTTTCCGTACTGCGATTTGGCCTAAATTGACTTTAGGCTTGTCAAAATGGATAATTAGAAATTCCATTATGGGCGTTATATTATTCTGGTGATTATGGGTTGTTTGATTGATGAAATCTGATAACAGGGGGTTTAGAAATTGCCTACGGGCAAAACGTTATTTTGGCAAAATCTAATTAATTAATTAAAGGTTAATTAATTAAATTAGGAATAGAATTGAGATTGAGGAATGTTGATTAGATACTACCTTGAGATCTAAGGAATTGTGAGTTATGCTGAGATATTGAGGTTTGTTCGCCCCTAAAGGTGTGTGCAAATAAGTTTTAAATTTATAAAACTAGAATCAAGCAGCGAACCCGCAGTGTACGGATCGACGTAGTTAAGCAAGAATTCCAGAGTATCGAACACAGGGATTTGGGTGGGAAACAAATTCGATTGCAGGTTATCAAGCGAGTAAATATGAGAGTTTTGCAAATATTGGGAAAACAACAATCCTAAAGATCCAAGTATCCAGTTGTGGCAATCGATTCAAGATATACTTAATGATATAAAGACAGAGTTGAGATATGCAAAGGTATACTAATGCAAGGTAATCGTACGGTGAAGTTCCAAAAACCTTATGTAACTCACCCACAAGGCACTCTCTATACAGGTTGTTGAGGCTCAATATAGAAAGATTCTGAAGGTGAGAATTAGTGTCAAATACCCAAACTTGTAACCCAAGGATCAAGACTAACTTAACCGATTGAGGTTGTGACACTCACAATCGAGGTAGAGGTTGTTGAGGCTTCATTACCACCTAGAAAAGACAAGTCTAAACTAAGTTAAAGCAAATCTTTAACTTTGGATTAAAGTAAAAGCAAGTTCGTAGACTTAAGGGAAATCACGGTTAGTTCTTGAGGTTCCACGGCCGTGGACTCAAGAACAGGCCGTAATTTAGGGTTGTCGGCGATTCTCTCTAACTCTCAGGGTCTAATCTGTTTACGATCGATCTATCATCATCTAAGCCACAACTATCAACCCTTCACCTTAGAATTGTTAAGGGTTTTTAGCCAATAACAGTCATGTTGATATCAATTTAAGAATTAGAAGATAGAAAGATGAAAACTTTCAAGAACTTTCAATAATCTCCAAACTAATCTCAAAGTCACAAAGAGAACAAGTATTGTCAGAGGATTCAAAGTAAAACAAACAATCGCAACCTTAGGAAAGAAGGGAAAACGGGATGTCAATCCGTTTTCCAAATCAAACCTAAACAAGAAGAGAGATCTTCTTGCAAAATCTTCCAAAAACTTCGATCTTCCGCCGATCCGGAGATCTCAACAGCAATCTCCACCAAAAGTGCGAGATTAGGGCAATTCCCAAACACGAACTTCGATCTCCCAAAGAGATGTCAATACTTCCAAGCAAGGGCTAAACGATCCTTCCCGCGGATGTAAGCGTGCGTAAATGAGGGTAAGCGGTGTTCGTAAGCGAGCGTGACGGATTCTTGCTTCGTCCGTCTTTTTATAGTGCAGGGAAAAATGGCGGCCCGGCCCAATCTTTAAAAGATCGTGGCTTCAAAGTGTGGCGAAAAGATTCGCCAAGATCACGGTCTTGGAAGTGTTCCACGACCGTAATTTAGAGCGTGGATATAAATACGGTTTGCACCATATGTTCCACGACCGTGTAATCTTCTGGAATGAACTTCAATTTCTGACTCCAAATCCACGGTCGTGGAATTGAACGTGGAATGTGATACGGTCGTATTTTAGAGCGTGGTTTAGGGCAAGAACGTAATTCTTCCCTAACCTCGTGCATTCCTCAAGCTAAAACTCCAATTTGCTTCCAAAAAATGTCCTCAATCTATGGACATACTCAATCAACTCTCCTTTGCTCAATTCCGTTCGGAAATAGCTCCAAATCACCTATAATCAACATAGAACTAGTGTAGACATCCATATCGACAATATAGGTAATACTAGCTCACATATGCATAAAGTTCAATCAAAAACTATCAATATGAATCAAATACGTTTAGAAAACGTGCCTAAAATATCACAATATTTCATGCTAACAAGGTTTAGTTGGTTGTGAGGCTTATAGATTAACTATGATCCTCATGGATTCCTTTGGGTCTAGGTGTGACCCCTTTGATGAATAGAGTTTGATATATCTTTATGCCTTGTTATTAGGCAGTGCCCCTCTCTCAGGATTGGAGGTTATTGTGGTTGAGCTGAGTACGAGGTTGAGGTAAGTCCGTAGGACTTACATAGCTACCATCCCTATATTGGGTGTTTGCATGAGTGGTGTGTGCGTTATATGTTTGCTATGATAGCATGAGATATCGTTTATACTGACCTATTTTTTATTGACTGCCCCGTTGCGTGGCTGTGATAACCCTTTCCTTTCATGCTGCCACGGAGTCTGGGAGGTTCTTTGACGTCAGGCCAGACTGGTTTACAAGAAGGGCGCAATCCACTCCCATAGGGTACACGGGTTGTGTGACCGATACTCGTACAGCTGGATATAGCACTTAGAGGCGAGGATGTATCGGTCCTTGTGTCACATACTTTCATCTATCAATATATATACGATTTGAGTGAATGACTATTATATAAAGATGATAAAATGGGTAAATGTGTGATAGCATGTTGATGTGTTTATCTTTCATGATTGTGCTTGTGCTTATGCATTACCTTATTTATGTATGGTTAGCTAACGGTTTCATACCGTGTTGTAGATATTTGCTGGATAGACGCTGCTGGGTGATCTGGCAGGGTGACAGGCCGAGGACTCTCGTACATTAGGTTGTCGGTTTTGGGGTTGTTTATGCTTTCCCTTCTACGTGAGGATGATGTCTTGTTTTCCCTCCTGTGTGAGGATGCCGTTTCATACTCGGCAATGTTGTTGTTTACCTTTGGTTATACAATTTATACGGTTTTATGTATTTGTTTTTATATCTGTCAGTGTCGTGTTGTAAGGTCCAGTGAACTTGTTGTCAGGCTAGGGTCAGGATCCATTGTGAGATCCTAACCCAATGTGACATCCCGAGTCCCGCAAAATCGGGGTGTTACAAAAAACATGTTTGTAGAAGCAGCGTAGAGTACAACTCCTAGGGACCACCGGTAGAAACCTCATATTTGAACTCTTCTTTGGAGGATTCAAATTTCGATCACATATCTCCGACTCCTTCTTACGAACAAATTCAACTCTTCTTCCAAACGAATCTCACAACAACAAGACGTACCCCCATACCATCGGACCATTCGACGTGAAACAAAGAAACTCTTTTAATGTTCAATTTGTTATTTGTTGTTTGAAACTTTTTATTATTTATGGATTTAGTTTGTTTAGAGACAACATTGTGTGGGAAGGCAATGCCAACCTTGTTGTGAAGATGAAGCCGGTATGTTATACTGAAGATCTTATTTCCTCTTGATAGAAGTTATTGTTTAATCAAAGGGTACAAGGAAGGAGGAAAGACATACCACAAGAACACACTTAAGTCGGAAGATTGACTTAAGTCTCTCACTGGAGGAAAACCGCAACCGCGGTGGTGAAGGGGCGCAGGGGCGGCAAGGACACAATAGCCACACCCGCGGCGAGAGCAAGGCGTAGGGGCGGTGAGGCGCGGTTGCGGTGGAGTGCAAGCGCAGGGGCGGCACTGGCGATAGCAAACTCCGTCTTCTCTTCTTAAACTTTGATCACCTCTCTCCTTCAACTTTGATCTTCACCCTATTCGGAATATTGTCACTTTAGTTCTCCTTCACAATATCTTGAAAATGGTCATGAGAAGTCCAGATATTAAAGAACTTAAAACTGGGCTTCACTGACCTTAAGTGGTGTAGTATATGTGCTATTGCAGGCTTCTGGTCCGAATATTGTCACCTATTCGAAAATTCGCAGGGTAATATAACCTCATATTGAGCCAACCATGGTTAACCATAACCCTATCAATTAATAAAACATTTTTGTCTATTTTTCAATTTATATTGTTTGTGAATAAAGTGGTCAAGTTGATGCAATTAACATATTGGAAAAATAAAGGTTTATAAAATGGTATGGACATGTTGAAACAATAAATATTGGTTAAAATAGAATTAGAAAAACAACAGGCTTACTATTCGGGCGGACTCGCGCCTTCATAGAGGCGGAGTCCGCCCACGCCAAGAGGGACGCAGAGGCGGAGTCCGCCTCCGCACCAGTCCGCGCGCATGCGGACTGGGCATGCGCGAGGACTGACGCGGAGGCGGACTCCGTCTCCGCGTCCCTCTACCCGTTATATTTTTAAATAAAACGACCGTTGGATTATAGCCGTTGTGAAATATAGCCGTTGTGGAATTTTCGAGCCTATATAATAACATGTGAAGTCATTGTATCATTCACTTTCATCCAAACCTCAACAACGTAAACAAAAAAAGTCGTTAAAATGTCGTCGTATTCCGAAGAAGTAGATGTAGAATCCGATGGTGAAAGCTCTATGATGCCGTTCGATATTGAAAAATATAGTGATCCGGAAGAAATTCTCGCACAACTTGAAGTAAGTGTACAAACTCATTTATACTTTACTTTTATGTCGTTTTATTTAGTCGGATTGTAGAATTATCAAGGTTAGAATAGATAATCGGAATTGTAGAATTAGCAATATTACAATAGAGAATCGAAATTATAGAATTAACAATGTTAGAATAGAGAATCGAAATTATAGAATTAACAATGTTAGAATATAAAATCAAAATTATAGAAATAGCAATGTTAGAATAGAGAATCAGAATTGTAGTTTAGACATTTTACAATAGAGAATCAACATTGTAGTTTAGACATTTAAGAATAAAATGATGTTTATTTTTAAAATAATACTCTATGTTATTTTTATTTAGAATCTTATGGATTATTCTCGTGCTCTCGGTACCAATTATTTGTCAAAATTTGAGCTTCATGGATATTTTGCGGATAGAGAGAACTTATTGGGGTGGGCTCGGTATGTGGCAAACGCTATGAATATGGTGTTGGTCATTAAAAAATCATGGTTGGATAGAAGGGGTTTTCGTATCCTACAATTGGGTTGTGATAGACATGGAGGACTTAGAAAAGAAAAAGACGTAGATCCTGATCATGTTCCAAGTTTTAGCCGGAAAAAAAACTCGAAGAAGTGTATGTGTTTATTTGAGCTTGTAGGAACCCAAATTGAAGAAGAAAAGTGGACGGTGAGGGTTGTATGTGGAATCCACAACCATATAATTCCTTCGGTGTTAAGAGGTCATGCATATGTTGGACGTATGACTCCGAAGCAGAGCCAAAAGGTGGAGCGCGAATTAAATTCTGGCTTAAAACCAAGACATATATTAAAATCTGTGCAATTAGAGGATCCCGACAATGTCACCTCCATCCGTCAAGTTTACAATACCGGTTTGAAGATTAGAATGGAACAAGCCGAAGGAAGAGGTTCATTACAACAAGCACTTCACACGTTGATGGAACGTGGATACTATGTAAACACTCGGAGAAGTCAAGATTCCGATGAGGTGATTGATTTCTTTATCTCACATCCCAAATCGAGGCATTTGCTCAACATGTTTCCCTATGTTATTGTGATGGACTCGACATATAAGACCAACAAGTAAGTTTCAATTCAAGGCACATTTTTACTTTATTTCCTACACTCAATCATCTTTTCCTTAGAAATTGTAACTCAATTGTTGTTTTGTATTACTTTTAGGTACAATATTCCATTGTTGGAGATTGTAGGCATCACTAGCACCAAGAAGACATTCCAATTGCTTTTGTGTTCATGGCACAGGAGAATAGAGATCACTACGAGTGTGCTTTGAGGAGGGTCCGTTATTTGTTGTACGGAATTAAAGACGTCGGAGGTGATTGCCATTGATCGTGAGCTTGGTCTTATAAGCGCCTTGGGTGTAGTTTTCCCGATGTGAAGCATATATTGTGCACATTTCACATAAAGTGCAATATAGTTAACAGAGCGGCCCTTGTTTTGCGCAATAAGGAAGTAGAAGCACTCTTCATATCCCATTGTCATGCCTTGTTCGAGTCAAGATCCCCTGAAAGCTACCAACGCCGTTTGCTGGAAATTAGAGACTATTGGCAATCATCTCCGAGGTTAATGACCTATCTCGAGACGACTTGGCTTGACCCATACAAGGAGGCAATCGTTCAAACATGGACTGACCTACATCATCATTTCGGCACACGAACGACAAATGCGTAAGCTATTTAAACATTCACTACATTGTTAAACATTTCTTCGTTTTTTGTAATAAACCTTTCTTCTTAGGTGTGAGTCCGCGCACAAGTTGTTGAAGCAAACACTAGATTCTAGTGTTGGAGGATTTCAGCTGGTTTGTGATAGCATACATTTGATGGACACGGACCAAGTTCAGAAGTTACAAGCTTCTCTAGAGATGTCAGAGGAGAGGATTCCACGAGAGGTGGGTATACCAAAATATAAATTGATGTAAGCATTGTTAAATATTTATTCGGTATGTAATAAATCTTTTTTTAGGTGCGTATACCGATATTTGACTTGCTCCGTGACTACGTAACAAATGAGTGTTTCATGCTCTTGTGGAATAATTACATGATAGCATGTATTATAGTCTATATTTTGGGACCTGTTTAGAAGTTTTATCTTCAATAATCTGCATGTTTGAATGTATATTATATGATTTTATTGTCGTTTCATCTACCTTTACGGAAATCGAGGTCTACACCAAGTTTCGTTGTAATCGTAGGTAAAATGACACATTTTGGCTCGAAATAGAGCTAAGGAGCAAAGGAGTCATAGGAGCTACATTCATGAGCTTAAAAGAGAACTCAGAGAGCAAGAAAATAACAAAGAAGATTTACTTTGGACCAGATTTGAGAGATTTCACCTTCAGTTGAGATTCACCTCAGTCAGCTATAGTGTCACCTCGACCGAGGTGATCTAGAGGAGCGCCCCGACCGAGGCGAATACCCTGACGCGGCGAGATATATTTTATTTGGCTGAGATCTTTTATTTTTGGAATGAGAGATCTTATATTTTTGGGCTGGATTTCTGGAAGGAAGATCATATATTTGGGAGATCTATTTTAGAAATAAGATATATTTTATTAGTATATTATCTTTTTAAGATATTATTATCTTTGGAAGATAATTCTCCTATATAAAGGGTTGGATTTTCCACAAATTCAACATCCGATATACCATCCAATCTTTGAAGAAGCTGCAGTTAGGAATGATTTAAGGAAGTTTGAAGGAAGATTATAGGAATGAAGTTCATAACTTGTATTAGATTGTGAGGGGATTTGTAAGGCTTTCTTAGATTCCCTTTTGTTTGATTGTCTTGTTAGATTTGTGATCCAAGGAACGCTGATTTGTTTGATATTTGATTCAGTTATTGAAGCCTTGTTCTTAAGGTTTTTGTGTTCAAATATTCATTCTTTCCCCATATATTTGATTATTGCTTTCATAATGATGAGTGGTTAATTTCCTTGTGTGATTCTAGGGTGATTGGCTGAAAGTTGTGGGAAAGACGACGATAGAATAATCTTACACCCAGTAGGACCCTGAAAGCTCGAGTCTTTAACCTTAACCCTAGAGTATCTCGCTCAGTCGATGAACATCTCGGCCGGGGTGGAACTTGACTGACCGAGGTGACCTTTATGATCCGTAACTGAGAGTTAAGTGTTAGAGTTTGCCAAATTCTATTCTTATTACACCTTTCTTGGTTCAATGCAAGCCTAGGATGAGACTTATCCGGTGTGTCCTTAGTTTGTTTACCCAAGATCATAAGTGTAGGTAATAAAGGTTTATCCTTTATTGGGGTTTGAGTGTGCCTTCATCCCATCTTTGTGAGTTAGCCTGAGACTTACCCGGTAAAGGTTGATTCTATTCCCTTAGTTGGTGTGTTGGTTTGAGATTGTAATTCCTTTCCTTAGTACCTTGAGACTTACCCGGTAATAGGAACTTTTGGTTTGGAGTTAGTGAGTAGTGAGACTTACCCGGTGATCTATTCCACTTTAGAAACATCTTCCCTTTGCAAAATCTCAGCTTTGTCAGCTTATCTTGAGATCTTGAGTTGGAATCACAACTAGATGCTTTAATCCCTAGAATTTGCATATTTCCTTTAATTGACATTATTATCATCTCTTTGATTGCTTTAATCGCTTTTGTGGTTATTAGTTGCATTGACTACCTATACTTGCTTTGTTTCACCTATGTCCATGAGATCGACACCCCGAAATTCTTTCTTTTACTATAATTGATCCGTACAATGCGGGTTCGCATCCTTGTTTTAAGCATATTTCTTGGAATATAAATTTAAAGCTTGCACACACCGTTTGGAGTGAACAAGTTTTTGGCGCCGTTGCCGGGGACTTGGTCTAGACCGAGCCGGTTGCTGTTGTCTTTCGGGGCAATTGCCCCTGTTGCTACTAACCACTCTACTTGAGTGACTTTCGCAGGTTCTTTTTATTAGGTTTATGCGAAGAACCCGTGTTGGGAAGGAAATCGTTCCTTACGATCCTGAACCAGAAAAGACATACAAAAGGCGCATGAAAGAAGCTAAAATGGCCAACCAAGACAATCGCGATCTTGAGCTCGAATTGAAGGAGGCGATGGAACAACTACGCCTCAATAGGGAAGAACTGCAGCGCGAGAGGGACCAAACTCGCACCAGAGCTGCAGAGATTGAAGCAGATATGGCTGAGCTACGAGCCTAGATTCTGCATCGACCGGACCCTCGACCGAGGCAGGACCCCGCTCCAGCTGCCGCGGCCGAGATACTTCCACCTCGGATGCCTGTCCGAGATGTTCTTTTTGCAGGTATTCCACAGACCCTAGGACAGAGGATGGACCCAAACCAGCAAGTGAGGCATCCAGGAGTCAACCTAGGTGATCTAGCGGAGCATGATTATGAACTTCGACCGCAAGTTCTATCCATGATCCGCCAATGCCAGTTTGGAGGATTAGAGAGAGAGAGTCTCCGCATCAACATTTACAAAACTATGAGATTTTGATGGAGACCTTGAGACCTTCAAGGCTGGAAAATTATAATTACAAGCTAAGGCCTTTTTAATTTTCTTTAAAAGACAGGGCGCTTACTTGGTATCAGTCTCTTCCTCCCGGAAAGATCAACACTTGGGAGGAGATGACGATGGAGTTCTTAACAAAATTCTTTCCCCCCTCCAAAACTGCTGAAATGAGAGGGAAGATCAATGTATTTATCATGAAGGATAAGGAGAGTTTGTCCAAGTTATGGGAGAGATTTAAAGATGTTCTTTTGGATTGCCCACATCATGGGATTCCAAAGATAGAGTTGTTGGAGATATACTTTAAGGGATTGGATGGAGCTACCCAATTCAACATTTAACTACTATCCGCCGGCACATTCATGGACATGCCGATTGATGAATCTTGGGAGTTCATTAAGAAAAAAGCTTTACACATGGAGAAATACTCCCACCAAGGAGCTGAAAATGGAGTTAAGAGAGTTAACTTCCAAGAAGCTCCATCAAATAATAATCAACTCATCTCCCTCAAGAATGATGTGAACCAGTTGAAGGACCTTTTGGTTGCTCACACCAAAAAGGAGGAGGGAGGATATTAGTTACAGCACCTTGACCGAGGCACTTTCTCGACCAAGCGAGGTGTTCTTATCTGAAGAACATCTCGGTCACCCACCTCGGGTATCGACCGAGACATCAAGCGAGATGCCTTCAACTGAGAATAACAAACTTCTTCCTCCCTTTTCTGAAACTCATTCTCAGTTGGTAGAGCACCGGCTCCACCAAACTTCTAATACTAAAGAACCTTGGTATGCTGATATTGTTAATTATCTTGTTTGCCAGGAAATACCACCCGGATTAACGTACGCTCAAAGGAAGAAATTCTTTAAAGATGTACGCCACTACTACTCGGATGAACCTCTATTGATTAAGAGAGGTCCGGAAGGGATGCTTCGAAGATGCATTCCGGAAGATGAAGTTACTAGTGTCATACGGCATTGCCACTCGCTTCCTTGTGGAAGACATGCTAGCGCTCACAAAACGTGCGCTAAGGTATTACGTTCCGGTTTCTTTTGGCCTACATTATTTAAGGATGTGCAAACGTTTGTTGTTTCTTGTGATGCATGCCAAAGAACAGGGAACTTATCTAGGAGGGACGAGATGCCACTCAACAACATCTAGGAAGTCGAGATTTTTGATGTATGGGGAGTTGATTTCATGGGACCTTTCCCATCATCCGGAGTAAACCTCTACATCCTCCTAGCTGTCGATTACGTCTCTAGATGGGTGGAAGCCATTGCCTCTCCCACTAATGATGTCATGGTGTTTGTGAAGTTCTTCAATCGGACTATCTTTCCACGTTTTGGGACTCCACGCATCATTATCAGCGATGGAGGGACACATTTCATCAACCGGAAGTTTAAGGCACTTCTATCGAAGTATGGGGTAACCCACAAGGTACCAACCCCTTATCACCCTCAAACTAGTGGACAGGTCGAGATCTCGAATAGAGAAATCAAGGCAATTCTGGAAAAGACAGTCTCTAGGACGAGGAAGGATTGGTCCATGAAGTTGGACGACGCTCTTCGGGCTTACAGGACCACATTCAAGACTCCCATTGGTACCATCCCTTATAATTTGTTATATGGGAAGTCTTGCCATTTGCCCGTTGAGCTAGAACACAAAGCATATTGGGCAATCAAATGGTTGAATTTCGATATCAAGGAAGCCGGTGAGAAGCGGCTATTGGACATCAATGAGTTGGAGGAGCTGTGTTTGAACGCTTATGGGAATGCCAAGATCTACAAGGAAAGGACAAAGAAATGACATGACAAGCGTATCATTCCTAAGGAGTTCAAAGAAGGAGATTTAGTTCTACTCTTCAACTCCCGCCTTCGCCTCTTTCCAGGTAAGTTGAAATCTAGATGGACAGGACCTTACGTTGTGAAACATGTTTTCCCTTATGGTGCAGTTGAGATTTAGGGAGAAACAAGTGGAAGATTCAAGGACAATGATCATAGGCTTAAGAAATACCAACCGGAAGCCCAGGTTTAGGAGATTGCACCACTATACCTAGTTTAGGGATGCCGTACGGTCCAGCTAGCGACCTTAAATCAAGCGCTTCTTGGGAGGCACCTCAAGGTATTGCTTTCTTTTCCCTTTTTCTAGTCTAGCTTTAGATAGTTTGCTTTTGCTTTGCTTTGCTTTGTTTTTGGCGTCCTAGACAGAAACCTGGTACTTTCTAAGGAAGGATTACAACCAAGGAGCAATACTGGAAGGACAGAAGTTCGAGAAATTGAGAAGACGGAGTTTGACTGAGACACATCTCGGTTGCTGTCACAGCACCTCGACCGAAATAATTCTTAAGCAACCGAGACGACTAGGGTTGACAACTATCCACATCGGTCCAGACACCTCGGTCCAATCGGGACCACCTCGTCCGAGGTGACAGCAGAATCGGCGAGGGGTATAAAAGGGGAACAGTTTCTCTCTTTCCCTCATATCCCTCTCTCGACCGCGGCGCTCAAATCATCTCGTTTCTTCATTCTTCGATCGTTTTCTACGATTCTTGCTCCGATCTCGCAAGGAAAGGCAAGAGGAATAGATTGCAAGCGAGAAACTGCAACAAAAACGCCTCCAATCGACTGAATCTGGGTTAATTGAATCGAAAACCCTAACTTCTCTATTTTCACAAATTTCAGAGATTAGTTGCTTTGTTTGCCATAGATTGGTGTTGAAAAAAGCTTAAGTACCCCATAGGAATAATATGTAGTGATATTGGGGGAAAAGAACTGGAAATCAGAGAGTTGAAATCAAACAGCGATCTACCTCGGTCCAATCGACATGCGCCTCGGCCGAGGTGTTCTTAACATCTGTCAAAGCAACCGAGGTGACCTATCAGAGAGAAAAATGAGTTCCAGATCTGATCGCCAGCTAATTCTGAGGGATAGATCATCACCTTCTTCTTCTTCCCGACCTTCTGTCCCGGTGATTCACGAGCGTCACCAGGCTGATTTCAACCGCATATGCGCGCGCCCCATGATTGCGCCGCGTTTTCTTGATATCTCCACTTTTGATTGCCTCCATGTGGCTGATGATCTTAGGAGGATGGTTTCCATGGTAGGGCTGGAGCAGTTCATGGAGATTAGAGCTCCAGCCTACCTCGAGCCTACATTAGAGTTTGTGAGTTCTGTTACTCACTTGCCTGAGGAGAGAGCCATCAAGTACCGGTTGCTGAACCGGAACTACTTAGTTCCCATGGACCAGTGGAGAGACATCTTTGGCTTCCCGACCCCCACAGTTACCGACTTCCCTTCTCGAGCCGTACCTCGAGAGTTTTGGGGACATATTGCTCACGTTGTAGAGCATGCTAACAAGTGGAGACTTGGAGACTCTAGGGAGCGTATCATCTTCCACCTCGCTTTCCGACTCGCCCACCGTATATTCAGTGAGACCCTTTTGGTGCGTACTGAGACGCCCCAGAAGATTAGACAGGGGGAGCTTTTAAGTCTATTCTGTATGGTGACTGGGGGAGTGCCCGATTTCGGGGCGATGCTAGCTGAGAATCTTCACCGGATCAAGGTTAAGGGGAAGGGAGATATTTGTTGTGGCGGCCTAGTGACTCACATAGCGACGGTCATGGATCTGGATCTGAGTGCATGTACATTGGTGGCGGCTGCCAAGCCGCTAGGATTGCAGGAGATGATCACGAGGAGGATTCTAATTCCTCGTGGACTCACTACACCATATGTGGCGATGCCTTGGGAGTAGACTGTCCTTCAGGGTATCAGGTGGTCATCTCAGTTCTCAGTCTATGATCCACAATATTGGTCCACCGCATGGATACCATACATTGAGGATGCTAGAGACGCGGCAGCAGCTCAGGTGCACGAGGAGGATGAGGATGATGATGGCGGTGCTGCCATGCCAACGTAAATCTTATCTCATCTTTTTCAATTTTTTAAATAAACAATTTTAATCACTTAAATATTTTAATCAATAACACTACTAGAAATGCGGGTTATATGCGACATTTTTCTTCCGACATCATGCCAACGTGTCGCAAAAATTTGCATCCGCAAAACCGTCGCTAAATTACGACACCTAAGGTGTCACTGTTTTCCGAGTCGCAGATGACACAAACAGTGACACGTTTGTCTGTCGCAAATGGCAAGAGAAAAGGCGACCACACTACTCTTGAATCTGTTTTTAAAAAAGGGTCGTTTGCTTTCTCTTCCACCTTCTCTCTCCATATTTCTTCTCGTGTTCTCTCTCATTTGCCCATATCGCGATTCTCATCCTCTCTTTCTCGCTTCTGCCTTCCTCCAATCACTACCTCTCTTTGTTGCTCTCACTCGATCTCTAGATTCTTCTTCCAATATCATTACTATAAGTCCTTTCTCCAAGCTCTCGAGTTTCTGTTGCTTGATTTCATCAGATCCCTAATTTTCACCTTCCTCATTTTGTAAGCTTGTCCTTTTCACCCTCTAGTTTGTTTTCTATCGAATTGTTTTATTGTTGCTATGATCTACGTGTTTGGTAGCATGATTGGGATAGGGGATCTATCAGAATCCGTTGACATTGACCTCACTAAACATCCATCGATTTCAGAAGGTAATTATCATAACTTAATTGTTAAATTAATCTTGACGTTCATTCATTATGAATTCCATAATGTATTTGAGTACACTTTGAATGTTGTCATGTTTGACGTCCAAAGTCGTATGCTTGTACTAGCAGCACGTAGCTTAGTATATATATATATATAGGCCCTGCGGGCAGCACATGAAGTTTCTAGGTCCTTGAAGAAAGCAAAGCATGAGAATTCCATTTGCGCTCCTCGTCTTGCTCCTTGCTTCTGCCTTGTTTGTGCAGGGTAATTCCAACTTTTTAGTAGCATTTGAATATTTCATGTTGCATGCAGGTGGCTGTATGGATGATTATTGTCCCACAAACAAGGTTAGTATACATATAGAAAATATTTATATTAATATTGTTTTGGTTTGTATTACAAAATTATAATTGTATTGAAGGGAGTGATAAGGAGGTCAAGGAAGGTTGTAGAGGTGGATGTGGTGGATTATGAGAAGCCAGGCCTCAACCCTAAGCATGAAGGTCGAAGAGGGAAGCACATTGGTAATGGTTGATTAACACAACAGGCGGTCGAGGCATGTCGTGGACAAATATAATGAATGACTTTATAGACTATCGTGTCTCTTTTTTTTTTGGTTTCACCAACTCACATAGCGACATCGTCTTTTTACACCCTCTTCCTATGCTTTCATCAAACACTTAATGAGAGAAAAGGGGAAGTAGGCTAATTATGTATTAATGTAGATTAACTAGTCTCTTTTGTAAAAATGTAGATAAAGTAGGCCCCTAGTAATTTTATGATAAAGATTAATTCCCAAATAAATTGATATCCCTGCTGGAAATAAAAAATGCTGATGTGGAAGTTTTTTAAATAAATATGCTTATTTAATATGGTCCCCTACAAATCAGGATGTTGTTATGATAGCAAATATACTTTCCTTGTAAACGTGATCCCAGAATCACGAAATTCCCCATTTCTGAAGCCATAACCACCATGTTATTCGTTTACTGTCAAAAACATTTTCTCTATTTTTTTTTGCGATTACTGCCGATTTATTTTGTTTTGATGATCTGTTTCTTCAATTTGCTCTGCGTAATTTATGTATATTGTTAATATTATGTATTTCGTATATTTATATGTCGGTGATTTTTTATGTGCTGAGTGTTGGTAATGATGAAGGGGACGAGCATAATTTTATGTCTGTATGTGTACATAAGTTTGTATATGTTTAAGTTTAAACCACTGTCGTTGAGAAGGTAGTGTGATATGCCTGCGTATTTTATGTATCTGCTAATATTATGTAGTTGTTAAATTTATGTGGCGTTGATTTTTATGTGATGAGTGTCAGTAATGATGAAGGTGACGAACATAATCTTATGTGTGTATGTGTACATAAGTTCGGTTTATGTATCTGCTTAAAATTATGTAGTTGTTAAATTTATGTGTCGTTGATTTTTATGTGCTGAGTGTCGGTAATGATGAAGGTGACGAACATAAATGGCTAATTTCAAAATTATGTACATAATCTTTTATGTACATAGTTCGGTTTATGTATCTGCTTAAAATTATGTACATAATCTTTCATCACTGTTGATTCGAATACATAATTTTCACAGAAATGGATAATTTCAAAATTAAGGCCATGTAGTTAAAGATCAACAATGGCGGTTTTGAGTATGGATTTTAGGGAAAACGTTCATCAATTGTTTTCGGTTCGAACCAAAATCGAAGCCATTAAAATGGTATATTGTTGAGAGAATTTGGAATACTTACAAGGATTGATTGTTGTTACACAAAGAATAGATCAGACAGGAGGTTGAAGAAGGTCGAAGTTCACGATTTGAAGATGAAGGTTGCGAATGGAGAATCTCACGATCCAATGGAGGTTCCGAATGGCGCTTAATTTTTGGGATGAAATGTTTAGGAAAGAAGACGAACCGAAGATACCGTATCATGCTGTTGCCGTTTTTTTTATTTAATATATCTTTAACTTTTAGGCACTTATTATGCTACATTACTAATTTGCCCTTAAATAGCTACCTTATTACCCATGATTTATAATTTCTTTTAGCTTTATTTTTTGGAAGAAAAATAGAGGGGCCTATTTTGTATCATGGATACAAAAAGGGCCCTTCTACACCAATTTTCTCACACTTAATTCACTATTATCTCTCTTTTTTAGTTCCTATTATATATGAAGTATCGAAGAGAGTCATGGACAAATATATTTGTAATTATACTCATTGCAAGTGGTGTTGAAGATAGATAATCATATTGTTAAATTAAATTTTTTTTTTTATAATTTAATGGTAAATTGTGACACCTTAAGGTGTCAGAAATAATTGTATTATAAAAGCAAAGCAGGTACCGAAGAGAGTCGTGTTAAAGTGTCGCAAATATCTCAAAACAATGACAAATATATTTGCCGCAAATTATTAACTAATGTGACATCTTAAAGTGTCACAATTAATTTTTGGCAAGATAACTAGGTCACAACCACTCCCCTAATCAAATTGGTCCATAACACAAATATTATCAATACTCATATAAAAGTAAGTCATTTCATCAATTCAATTGAATGTGATAACACCAAAATTGAAAACGAACTTCAAAACGTTCTAAGCCCAACAATTAGGAAAAAAAATCTTGGAAACTATTTTCCCAACAAATGACATACAAAACAGGTTATATTGGAGAAGTAGCTCGAATGACTAGTTCTCCACTAAATCAGCATCGGAAATGATTGACAAGAAATTTGGATGGCCCCGTGACTATTCATGTGATTGGATTTGGAAACTTGACATACAACCAAAAATCAAAAACTTAATATGGAAAATCTCTAAAAACGGGATCCCAACTAAAGCTAAACTCAACGAAAGAAGAATGACGATTACATCTAACTGTGAATTCTGTAATCATCAACTCGAAGACATTGTACACCTTCTTTTCAAATGCCCTTACAGCAAAAACGTAATCACAAAAATCGATAAAACTATCATGATGAACCTTATTACCATCAACACAGATAATAAAAAATGGCACGAACTGCTTTTGGAAACTAAGAATAAGATCGGAACAACAAACTTTTCACGGCTGACCACTATATGGTGGAGCATCTGGTGTTTCAGAAACAAAATCAATTTCACTAATGACGTTGCCCTATCAGATCACAACATCGTCAACTTCATCACTACACAGATCCAAAATTGGAAAAATCACTCCTTGATGATGACATGAACGAATTTAAGTATACCCAAAAGAACGATACACCTACCACAAGAAAGAAAAATAATATCAAATGGTATAAACCAAAACCTGGTTTCCACAAACTCAACTTCGATGGATCAAAACTTGATTCGGGAATAACATCAATTGGTTTTGTAATACGAAACCACAACGACAAAGTAATAAGCTTGGACGCTAGGAAAAACAATTTTAACTCGGTCATAAAAGCAGAAGCCTACGCGCTGAAAGAAGGCCTTAATGAAGCAATAAGGCTCAATATAAAAAAGATCGAAATTGAGGGTGATAACTTATATGTTATCAAAGCACTCCAAGGACTTTGGAGTTGTCCCTGAGAGGACGAGATGATCATATCCGACTTCCGACTGGATCTTCGCTTCTTTGAGGAAGTTCAAGTCAGACATGTGTTCAGAGAAATCAACTGTGTTGCTGACCGATTGACCCATTTGAGAATTTCGAACCCCAACACACCCTTTTTTAGACGATCCCGAACTTCGAGTTCTCATCCGCAAGGATGCTTTAGGATGAACTTCCTCTAGAAGATAGGCCATCCTAACCGCTTTCCGTTAAAACAAAAAAAAAAGCTAGCACAATTACGACAATAACAAGTTATTTTGGTGTTGTTATGGGACATGTATGACATGTTATGGATTTAATTATAATTATTGGTTGATAATTGTCAATGGCAATATAGAAAAAGCTAGCACAATTAGGACAATAAGAAATCATTTTTAAAATTTGTGTATTGAAAAGGATGTTTTAAACCCAAAAAGTAAATTGTACCAAGATTCAAAATAAGATTGAAGATGAGTTAACTTTAAGGGTTTGACAAAATGTTAGTCTTTCTTTTGTTGTGTTGTGCATATATGTGTATAGTTGGTTATTATTTGAAGTTGTTAATGCATATTTGTATAAATATTTAGAAAAGTATAAGATTTGAACCAATAAAAACATTAATTTGTACCTTTTCTCTATTATGTGCATGCATTTTGTTTGTATTTTTTGCTATCAAGTTTCTACCAATTCAAGTAAAACAAAAAGTGAGTGAAATAATAATATCGAATAGTATGTAAAGAGACGAAGCTCTCCGGTGTTAAAAGTAGAAGACTATTAGATTCAGTAGGGGTATAAAGGGAATAAATTAATTTATTTTTATTAAAGGCATTGTTCGAACAACTTACGGCCGCAAGTCCCTTATCTTCTCGGGGTCTTGTCCTTCTGTTCTTTCATCTCATTCAATTTTGGCAACTGATAAAGAAAAATGGGTCGGAACCCAGCTATATTCTCCATTCGGCGGTTCCACAAATGGGTCCTCGGATTCTGCCTAATCCTATCAATCTCACTCCTAATCTTGACTCGCCCGATTCCACCTCGAATTTCAACTCACTGGTGGCTCTCCGCGTCCTCATCGCCACCCGCCACCTGCGCCTCCCTCTCATCTGGCCCCACCACTCTCTCCCACATCGTATTCGGCCTGGCTGGTTCAGCCGCCACGTGGCACAACCGCCGATACTACTCCGAACTCTGGTGGACCAGCTCAACCCGCGGCTTCGTCTGGCTAGACGAATCCCCACCGGAAAACTACACATGGCCAGTCACCTCCCCACCATACCGGGTCGGAGCTTCAACCCCAGACCGTAGGTCCTCGGATCGGATTGCGAGGATACTAAAAGGAGCGTACGATACGGTAATCAGAGTTGATGAGGTTCGGTGGTTCGTGATGGGGGATGATGATACGGTGTTCTTCAAAGACAACCTGGTTAGGGTTCTGTCACGCTACGACCACCGTCAAATGTGGTATATTGGTGCCGCATCTGAGAGTGTTGAGCAAAACGTGATGCATTCGTATCTTACGGCGTTTGGCGGCGGCGGGTTTGCCATCAGCTACACCCTCGCCTGCCATCTTGCTGTTATGATCGACGGTTGTGTCGACCGTTACTCTAATTACTACGGTTCTGATGAAAAGGTGTGTGCGTGTGTTGGGGAGCTCGGTGTACCGCTCACCAGGGAATCAGGATTCCACCAGGTACACTATTTTACCATCTTTGATTTATTTACTGCGATTTGGGTCCGGATCAAATCAATAATTCTATATTCGCTAAGAATTATCCGATTCGACTAAAATTTAATTTGAATAACTAATTTTAGAATTTATATCAAACAAATCAGTTAATTATTCATGAATAACGGATATTCGAGATCGGTTTTATCCTGTCCGTACGACGACACCATTTTGACCAATGTAAGAGCGTTATATATGTTTTCCAGCTTGACGTGAGAGATGACCCATACGGCCTCTTAGCTGCACACCCTGTGGCTCCTCTAGTGTCACTGCACCACCTTGACATCATGAAACCGTTATTCCCACATCAAAGCCAGCTTGAATCCCTTAAGACCCTACATCAAGCGTACGAGCTTGACCCAGGAAGGACAATGCAACAAAGCATATGCTATAGCCGAACACGAAAATGGTCCGTTTCGGTTGCATGGGGATACACGGTGCAATTGTACCCTTGGTTGATCCCATGCAGGGAACTTGAGCTTCCCCTCCAAGCATTCAAAACATGGCATACGGGAAGCGATGGCCCTTTCGTCTTAACACGAGGCCGGTGAGCCCCGATCCGTGTCAACAACCAATCGTTTATTTCCTTGACGGGATAGCGGAGACTAATGGCGGAAACAACACCTTTGCTACTTACAAGAGGTTTATACTCGAAGATAGCAAGGTGTGTGACCGACCAACACACACATACGCTAGGAGAGTCGAGACGATCACTTTGCTCGCATCAAAATTGGACCCTGATGAGTTGATCAAGGTACTTATAACTTGAATCTTGACAAATACTTTCTCAAGTTGTTTAATTAATCATTTTAGTTGTGATTTTGTTCGATCAGGAGCCGCGGAGACAGTGTTGCGAAATCAAGGAGGGTTGGAGTTTTGATATAAGCATGCAAATTGTGGTTCGAACCTGCAAATTGGGGGAAACCATCACTGCATAGGGCTCTAAGTTAGTCATGTAATTTTCATAATAGCGGGTAAAGATAGTAAATCAAAGAAAAACACACGAGTTGTTTACGCAGTTCAAATATAAAAATGTACGTGGAACGTCAAGAGGGGAGATTCGACCCCAAATCCACTAAATATTCAAGACAGTTTATAGAAGTTGCAACAAGAGTTTGCATGCAAGGAATTGTAAAAAAAAAACTAATCACCAATGCTCTCAACTATCACACTCTCTCTTTTGTGTAAAACCCTAGCCAGTAGAGTTGCAGGTGTGTATACCATATCTTGCTTAGGGTTTGTGGTCATGTGACGTGGGAATATATATGCTCCTCGTTAGTGTGCATGAAACACAAAGTTTCACTTAGTGAACTAGTTGGTTCTCTTTTTTCATTGAACCCGGTTCAATAGTGTAGCATCTCACATCGCAAAGTTAAGCTACCTAACCATTGATTTCTCGATCGTTGACAAATTTAACAAGATTGAGCCGCACCCAATATTGTGAACCTAGAGTTATTCAATAGTAGTTATACATTCAACTTTAGTAGGTGAGAGAGCTAATACATACTTATTGTTGAAATCTATTATCTTATATATATTAAAGCATAAGCCTCTATTGCCACGTGTCGCCCCCACAATTATCCTTACCCCAACAAAATTTTAATGTCACCTATCGTCTACATAATTAACGTCAGTCTAAAAAATTAGTTGTTAGCAAAATTTGTTTTCATATATATTATAAAAATGGAAATTGTGATATTATCCACCAATTTTTTTGAAGAATTTTGTCATCACACATCGATTAGCTACTAAAGTTAATGGTTTTAAAACTTGTATAAATAGGGAGTCTAAAAAGTACACAGATAATACATTTCTTAGCATTTGGTTAAGTTCAACTATAATTATTATTCATATTAGAATAATATTTTATTTTTGGATCGTTAACCTACAGTTATGTGAGTCAAAGTTTTATTTTTAGGGAATAATAAGCGTATCCCTAAAAATCTTGGCATTTGGTTATTACATTAAATATTTTCACGTTACTTTTATATAAGTAATCATACCCCTACAGTTTTATTTTTAGGAAAATTAAAACTAAAAGCATTTGTAACTAAAAGATTTGAGATTAGTTAAGTGAGCGGTTTTCATATCTAAGGTAAGGTTAATGTTAACAGATTTCGATTAGAGAAATGTGGTTGCGACACGTGACAAAAATGGCTCTCCTTCAATACATATAAGATTTTTGATGGTTTTAGAACTTGTATAAATGGGAGTCTATATACTCGATGACGTGGCGCGCTGTGGAGGCAGTATTTTTTAAAATGGAGCTTCCACAAATAACGCTATTAAATCTTTTCTTTTTAAATCCGAAAAAACTTTATTTGTAACCGATTTGTTTTGAAAATATCTTTACTCCTAAAAAAAACTTTTAAGCCAGAACTTATTTATTTTGTAACTATTTTTTTAAGTCAAAGAATCCTTATTTATTAAACTAACAATATGTTATTAGATAATTTCACTTAACCTTTTTTTTTTGTTCCAACCAACCTATTTTTGGAACAAAAAAATCTTTAATTTTAAACTATTTTTTTAAGCTAAAAAATCTTTTGTTATCAACATCATCAATTTTACGTTAAATTTTTTTGAAGGATTTTTTTTATCCCACATCGATTAGTTGATGGTTTTAGAGCTTGTATAAATAGGGAGTCTAAAGAGTATACAAATAATACATTGCTTAGCCTTTCGGTTAAGTTCAACTATAATTATTATTCATATCAGAATAATATTTAATTTTGGGATCATTAATCTACAATTATGTGGGTAATAATGTTCTTCACTAAAGTAATCGTACCTCTAAAGTGTAACACCCGAAAATTTTAATTTCCGTTTAAAACCCAATCGAACCGGATTCCGATCCGCTAACCTTTCTTAATTTTAAACAAAATAAAACAACACTAAATTCTATCATTTTATGTGCCCTTAATTCACATAAAGTGATAAATATTGTAACTTAACTCATATAATATGATAGATATGTAAACTGAATAATAATTTTGTATGTTTGAAAACCGAAGAGTATTGCCGTACAATTTAACGACTCAATTAATCGCTATTTAGATGAGCAGGCCCACCGGTTTAAGCCCAATATATACCACTTTCAGCCCAACCCATAATCTACCTTAACCCTAAATAATTAACCTAATCCTTGTTTTGCCCTAATCTAATTCAACGCTAAACCATTCTCCTTCCTGCTGCACAACTGCTTCACGTCTGGACATCATTACCACCTCCCATTCTCGCCTCTGCTCACCGTCTTACTTTCACCGGGATCAAAGAGAGGCGCTACTGTGACACCTATTTCATTTCTAGTTGATTACTAGTTAATTAACCCTGTTTAAAACAGTAAGCGGAAAAGCGGAAAACGTAAATTTTTAAAACTTTATCTTACAACCATATTCACAACATATATACATACTAACATACGTCATAAACTCTGTTTAACAAAACACAACTGTTTAAAACCACACAAAACATCCTAGGCGGTAGCATCCCATAACAGCCCACCTGATATGATCTCAAATCCAGGTGTTGGGTCCAATGTCCTTGCCTTGATCAGGCCGAATTTGAGTAGCTGAAAAATATGTGGATATAACAACAATGAGCCACACGCTCAGTAAGGGTATACAAATCGCACTCTCCCAATATATATAAGTATCTAATATCCCGTCCCCAAAGGACACTCTATACCCTTCCTCACATTCCAAAGTCGATCAATGCATACATATCCATATTCACATATAATTCCACAACCATTCACATCACATTTCACATAAACATTCAAGCATGTTATCACACATCACATATAAACATATCATCTCATATAAACATCTCATATCATCTCATCACATATAAATAATCATAACATAACATATAACATGCTAGACTCGATCGCATCGATGCATAGGTGATAATTAACTAACTAGCTCCAACTGATCGTACGATATATTTTCTCATTGCTTTCGTATTTCTTTTCTTTCTTTCTTTTTTTTTCTTTCAGTTGGCCAACCCGATAGCGTCCTAGGCCCCCTGTAGATCAGGTAGCGACCTCGGCCATCTTGTCCTAAGACCCCCTGTAGATAAGGTTGCGATCTTGGACTATTTTTCTTATCTTGAGGCCCCCTGTAGATCAGGTAGCGACCCCTGGCTGTTTTTCTTATCTTGAGGCCCCCTGTAGATCAGGTAGCGACCTCTGAGGCCCCCTGTAGATCAGGTAGCGACCTCGTCCCGCGGAAACCCGTGCAGGACCCAGTTGGGCTAATTAATCAATTACCATCCTATATTATCACTTTCATATCATAACTCAATTACATGCTTTCATCATATTCTTTCATCACATTCTTTCCACTATCATCTCATGTACCTCAAGCATGCTTTCATAAAGAATATCAATTCATCATCATCGTCGTCTCACTCATATACATATAAGCATGCATGCAATCATAACAAACATATATATACACTCAAGCATGCATAAAATCATGGCATATTAAATACATAACATATATTAAGCAAGTGTAATTCATATACACTTACCTCGCAGGTAAGAACAATAAAATCTCGCAAACCAACTATTGAGTCCGTTTCCCACTCGGACTATCCTCCTTTATCGTGCTTGGATACGCTC
This sequence comes from Fagopyrum homotropicum, assembly GCA_033239125.1. Taxonomy (NCBI): domain Eukaryota; kingdom Viridiplantae; phylum Streptophyta; class Magnoliopsida; order Caryophyllales; family Polygonaceae; genus Fagopyrum; species Fagopyrum homotropicum. The sequence continues at coordinate 31,399,300 of BSWB01000002.1, read as the reverse complement.
ACAAAGACTAAGCTATAGTTAACCAAAACCTTCAACAACACCTGTTGAGAATATCATATTCCTTGTATTAAATTTCTCGCTTCAAACACCAGTTAAATTCATTCCTTTGAATTTAATTAGCTTATAGCATTTTCTAGAATCCTAATTTAATTAATTAACCTTTAATTAATTAATTAAATTTCGCCAGAACAACGTTTTGCCCGCAGGCAATTTCTGAATCCACCTGTCATCAAATCTTAACAAACAAACAGCCCATAATCACCAGAATAATGTAACGAGTATAATGGAATTTCCAATTATCCATTTTGGCAAGCCTAAGGTCAATTTAGGCAAAATCGCAATACGAAAAAACGAATAAATTCATAACTTATTCGTTACTAACCCGATTGACGATCCGAAAGAAGATTCGGAATCACAACGACGCAGGCTACGCTCGGACACCATCGAATTCACCGGAATATGAGCGACGGAACCTCCCTAGTATCATATATGCTCGACCAGACCTTCCCTTGCTCGAAAATGCAAAAACTCGGTACCAAAATGAAGAGAATGAAGAGAGGAATCCAAAAACTCAAACGGATTTGAAATCGGATTAGAAACGAAGAGTAGATATGAGTTTGAAGGTTGAGAGAAATCAGAGCTTTTACGAGGAAACGTGAAAGAAAATGAATTAATAAACGATATTTCAGCTATTTATAGCGAAGACGATAATTATCCTTTACCGGAGTCGATAATTATCCTTTTACCGATCCGAAAGCGGTTTAAGCCCCCTTCTCCAAACTTCTCGAAATTAGAATAATAAATCTGGAATATTGTATGGATAATTATTCCGCAATTGTTTCGAAAAACGCGTATTCCTAAGCCGTCTTTCTTAGCCGCTAAGAAACGAAATAGCGACTCTTTTGGCCGTTTTGCCTTTCCATGTTTTTTCATATCTAGGACATGTCCGATGTCCTGATCATTTCTCTCAACTACATTTTTATTAATTGAAGCTCCCAAATACTTCAAATAACACCTGGGTGTAATATCATATAGGAGCAGGTTACCTCGAGAGGTATCTCGTGTTAAAACGGATTTAATTCCTTAAAATTCTCGATTAGGTCATCTTCGATTTTTGACTGTTACAAATATCTCTCCCACTTTAAGAAATTTCGTCCCGAAATTTAAGAAAGGACGTAGAACCAAACTCGTAGATATATCAAAAGGATACACAACCGGATCACAATTTCTCGAGGTTCTTACTCAAAAAGATAGGGGTATTTCTCTCTCATATCCCGCTCGGTCTCCCATGTAGCCTCTCGAGCTGAATGATGTCCCCATCTGACCTTCACCATTGGAATCTCCTTGTTTCTCAATCTTCGAACCTGCCTGCCTAAAACCTCAACTGGTTCTTCTGGGTAGGACAAGTTCTCAGATACTTCTATCTCAGGTTCGGGAATGATATGACTCGGATCTGACCTATACCTCCGTAGCACTGATACTTGGAAGACGTCATGCAATCTTGATAACTCAGGTGGTAACGCCAATCTATACGCAAGTGGTCCGATCTTCTCTAAGATCTCATATGGACCAATGTATCTCGGTGCTAACTTCCCATGCCTACCAAATCTCATAACTCCCCTCCAAGGAGATACCTTCAAAAACACTCTATCGCCTATCTCATATGTCATCTCTCGTCTATGGCGATCAAAGTAGCTCTTTTGACGATCTTGTGCTGCCTTCAAGCACTGCTTTACTACTTGTACTTTATCTATTGTTTGTTGTACAAGTTCAGGACCCTCTATCTGTCGCATGCCCTCAAAATCCCAACATACAGGTGTGCGACACTTCCTTCCATACAAGGCCTCGTAAGGGGCCATACCAATACTTGAATGGAAAATGTTATTATACGCAAATTCGAGCAATGGCAGGTTAGAATCCCAGTTACCTTTAAGTTCCAAAACACAAGATCTCAACATCTCCTCCAAGGTTTGAATTGTTCTCTCTGATTGTCCGTCTGTTTGAGGATGAAATGCCGTACTGAAATGCAATCTTGTACCTAAGGCATTTTGCAAACTTCCCCAGAAGTGCGATGTAAACCTCGGATCTCTATCAGATACAATCGATATAGGGACTCCGTGCAGTCGAACAATCTCTCTCACATACAACTCTGCCAGCTCATCTACGGAGTTATCTTGTCTCATCGGTAAGAAGTGAGCAGATTTCGTCAATCTGTCTACAATCACCCATACCGTGTCATTATTTCTGAAAGTCCTAGGAAGTCCAACCACAAAATCCATTGTAATCCGTTCCCACTTCCACTCAGGAACTGATAAAGATTGTAACTTTCCTGCTGGTGCTTGGTGTTCAGCCTTCACTTGCTGACACACTAGACATCGAGCCACAAAATCAGCTACCTCTCGTCTCATCCTGGGCCACCAATAGATCTTTCTCACGTCATTAAACATCTTCGTACTCCCAGGATGCATGGAATACCTCGAGAAATGTGCCTCTTCAAGTAGCTTCTTCTTTAACTCCTCAGTGTTTGGCACGCATATCCGTGCACCTCTGTATAACACTCCCTGATCAGACAACTGGAAGTGTGTAGTGGTAGCATCTCCCACTTTAGCTTTCAACTTCTTCAGTGTATCATCCTCATCTTGTCTAATTGAAATCTCATCAAGAATCAAAGGTCTTACCTGAATGTTCGCTATCAACTCAGATCCTCTTACATCCATCTCTACTCTCATAATTTTGAGAGCTAATAGATGCTCAACTTTGTAGTTGACCTTACCGCCTTGGTCACTGCTCTTTCTGCTGAGAGCGTTAGCTACCACATTCGTCTTTCCTGGATGGTACTCTATAGTGCAATTATAATCCTTGAGTAACTCCATCCATCTTCTCTGTCTCAGATTCAGATCCCTCTGAGTGGGAATATACTTCAGACTTTTATGGTCGGTAAACACCGGAAAGGTATCACCATAAAGATAATGCCTCCAAGTCTTAAGAGCATGAACTATAACAGCAAGCTCTAGGTCGTATGTAGGATAGTTCTGCTCATGAGGTCTCAATTGTCTAGATGTATATGCTATTACCTTCCCTTCCTGCATTAGAACTCCTCTTAAGCCATTCCCAGATGCATCGGTGTAAACCACAAAGTTACCCTTATCTGAGGGTACAGCCAGAATAGGGATCGTAGTCAATCTTTTCTTAAGTTCTTCAAAGCTCTCTTGACAGCTGTTATCCCATACAAACTGCTGATTCTTCTTTGGTAAGTTAGTTAATGGGCGCGCGTTAATCGAGAAGTTCTTTACAAACCTCCTCTAATAACCCGCAAGTCCTAAGAAGCTGCGAATCTCCGTAATGCTCTTCGAAATTTCCCATTCTGTAATAGCCTTGATCTGGGATGGATCAGGTTGTATACCATCTCGTGATATCACATGCCCTAGAAAGACAATATGATATGTCCAAAACTCGCACTTGCTAACTTTGCGTACAACTGTCTCTCCCTCGGAATCCCCAAGATACGTCTCAAGTATTTTCAATGAGCATCCGCATCTCGGAAATATATCAAGATATCATCAATGAAGACTACGACAAACTGATCTAGATAAGGTTGGAAGATCGAGTTCATCAACGCCATGAATGCTGCAGGTGCATTCGTCAACCCAAAAGGCATAACTATAAACTCATAGTATCCATACCGAGTACGAAAAGTTGTCTTCAGTATTGAATTCTCTGCTATCCTCAACTGCCAGTATCCCGATCGAAGGTCAATCTTTAAAAATACCGTAGCACCCCTTAATTGATCAAGCAAGTCCTCTATCCTCGGTAAAGGATACTTGTTCTTGATTGTGATTTTGTTCAGCTGATGGTAGTCTATGCACAATCGTAAACTACCATTTTTCTTCTTCACAAAAAGAATTGGTGCACCCCAAGGAGAAATACTCGAGCGTATAAAACATTTCTCGAGTAATTCCTCTAGTTGTTTCTGTAACTCCTTTAGCTCTAGCGGAGCCATCCTGTAAGGAGCAATTGATATAGGTGTTGCACCTAGTAATGCTTCAATCTCGAAGTCTACCTCTCTACTCGGAGGTAAACCTGGTAAATCATCAAGGAAAACTTCAGGAAATTCTCTGACAACATCCACCTCAGATACTCCGGGACTAACAATAGTCGAATCTGACACACTAGCCAGATAAGCTTGACACCCTTCTCGAAGTAATCTAAAAGTTTTCACTGTAGATACGAAGCAAGCAGGAATCATATCCTCTCACATGTCAGAATCACCTCTCTCACCCCATCTACCTCCATGGCGACTTCCTTTGTAAGAATCAATAGAAAAGGCAGATCCCGTCTCTAGTTGCTCCCTCAAGCAAGGATATAACATATTGTACACGTCTCTCATCAGCGTAGATAACTCCATCTAGAATGGACGCAGTGTTCCTCAATCACTCATCCATTACTAATGGATCAGTAGTCCCCTCAAACGACTTTTCCTCTTGGCGGAAAATCTTCTCAAAATTCTTGTCCATCTTTACTAGAATAATACCCGCTTGAGACACTGTTGTGTCTATGGTGGTATAACTTCTCTCAAATATATCACTAAATCAGATATACAAGCCATATCCGATGGTGGTAGTGATATTGGCTAAACTGGCACCTTAGGGTGCTCCTGATCATTTCTACCCTGAGCATGTACACACTCAGTCGACCCTTTGGCTGTGCTCCGCCATCTAAAAGAAAAAGAAACTTTCAAAAGCTTTTCAGAAAACTTCCCACAACCCAAGCCAAGGAATCATATCCCTGCTCTGATACCAACCAAGTTGTGACACCTATTTCATTTCTAGTTGATTACCAGTTAATTAACCCTGTTTAAAACAGTAAACGGAAAAGCGGAAAACGTAAATTTTTAAAACTTTATCTTACAACCATATTCACAACATATATACATACTAACATACGTCATAAACTCTATTTAACAAAACACAACTGTTTAAAACCACACAAAACATCCTAGGCGGTAGCATCCCATAACAGCCCACCTGATATGATCTCAAATCCAGGTGTTGGGTCCAATGTCCTTGCCTTGATCAGGCCGAATCTGAGTAGCTGAAAAATATGTGGATATAACAACAATGAGCCACACGCTCAGTAAGGGTATACAAATCGCACTCTCCCAATATATATAAGTATCTAATATCCCGTCCCCAAAGGACACTCTATACCCTTCCTCACATTCCAAAGTCGATCAATGCATACATATCCATATTCACATATAATTCCACAACCATTCACATCACATTTCACATAAACATTCAAGCATGTTATCACACATCACATATAAACATATCATCTCATATAAATATCTCATATCATCTCATCACATATAAATAATCATAACATAACATATAACATGCTAGACTCGATCGCATCGATGCATAGGTGATAATTAACTAACTAGCTCCAACTGATCGTACGATATATTTTCTCATTGCTTTCGTATTTCTTTTCTTTCTTTCTTTTTTTTTCTTTCAGTTGGCCAACCCGATAGCGTCCTAGGCCCCCTGTAGATCAGGTAGCGACCTCGGCCATCTTGTCCTAAGACCCCCTGTAGATCAGGTTGCGATCTTGGACTATTTTTCTTATCTTGAGCCCCCCTGTAGATCAGGTAGCGACCCCTGGCTGTTTTTCTTATCTTGAGGCCCTCTGTAGATCAGGTAGCGACCTCTGAGGCCCCCTGTAGATCAGGTAGCGACCTCGTCCCGCGGAAACCCGTGCAGGACCCAGTTGGGCTAATTAATCAATTACCATTCTATATTATCACTTTCATATCATAACTCAATTACATGCTTTCATCATATTCTTTCATCATATTCTTTCCACTATCATCTCATGTACCTCAAGCATGCTTTCATAAAGAATATCAATTCATCATCATCGTCGTCTCACTCATATACATATAAGCATGCATGCAATCATAACAAACATATATATACACTCAAGCATGCATAAAATCATGGCATATTAAATACATAACATATATTAAGCAAGTGTAATTCATATACACTTACCTCGCAGGTAAGAACAATAAAATCTCGCAAACCAACTATTGAGTCCGTTTCCCACTCGGACTATCCTCCTTTATCGTGCTTGGATACGCTCACAAAGACTAAGCTATAGTTAACCAAAACCTTCAACAACACCTATTGAGAATATCATATTCCTTGTATTAAATTTCTCGCTTCAAACACCAGTTAAATTCATTCCTTTGAATTTAATTAGCTCATAGCATTTTCTAGAATCCTAATTTAATTAATTAACCTTTAATTAATTAATTAAATTTCGCTAGAACAACGTTTTGCCCGCAGGCAATTTCTGAACCCACCTGTCATCAAATCTTAACAAACAAACAGCCCATAATCACCAGAATAATGTAACGAGTATAATGGAATTTCCAATTATCCATTTTGGCAAGCCTAAGGTCAATTTAGGCAAAATCGCAATACGAAAAACGAATAAATTCATAACTTATTCGTTACTAACCCGATTGACGATCCGAAAGAAGATTCGGAATCACAACGACGCAGGCTACGCTCGGACACCATCGAATTCACCGGAATCTGAGCGACGGAACCTCCCTAGTATCATATATGCTCGACCAGACCTTCCCTTGCTCGGAAATGCAAAAACTCGGTACCAAAATGAAGAGAATGAAGAGAGGAATCCAAAAACTCAAACGGATTTGAAATCGGATTAGAAACGAAGAGTAGATATGAGTTTGAAGGTTGAGAGAAATCAGAGCTTTTATGAGGAAACGTGAAAGAAAATGAATTAATAAACGATATTTCAGCTATTTATAGCGAAGACGATAATTATCCTTTACCGTAGTCGATAATTATCCTTTTACCGATCCGAAAGCGGTTTAAGCCCCCTTCTCCAAACTTCTCGAAATTGGAATAATAAATCTGGAATATTGTATGGATAATTATTCCGCAATTGTTTCGAAAAACGTGTATTCCTAAGCCGTCTTTCTTAGCCGCTAATAAACGAAATAACGACTCTTTTGGCCGTTTTGCCTTTCCATGTTTTTTCATATCTAGGACATGTCCGATGTCCTGATCATTTCTCTCAACTGCATTTTTATTAATTGAAGCTCCCAAATGCTTCAAATAACACCTGGGTGTAATATCATATAGGAGCAGGTTACCTCGAGAGGTATCTCGTGTTAAAACGGATTTAATTCCTTAAAATTCTCGATTAGGTCATCTTCGATTTTTGACTGTTACAGCTACTGCTTCAACACGCTGCACAGGCCGCCGGCAACGCTGATGCTCCTGCGATCTGTTGAGCCGTCTACATCGATCATGTGAGTACCGATCTCCCTCTTTCACTTCCTGAGGCAAGCGACCTGCTGAGGACTGTTCTGTTACACAACCGACGACTTATAGCCAGGCAGCAGACGCCACACAAAACCGCTTCCATACCGCCCTTCTGCACTTGACGCTGAAGCCTCGTCTCTGCGCCCCAAGCCACTGCACGCTTCATCAAAAACCAACAGGAGCCGATCGTTCGCCAGTCTGTTGCAGAAGAGGACCGGCCATCTTTAGCAACCCACATAACCGAGTTCAGCGTCGGGTTTGCTCGTTGTTGATCAACCGCTACAGTGCCCTTCATTGCTGCGGGTGAGTAGGCACATCTTTCAATCGTAATACCTTTGTGCTCTACAAGAGGGTGGGTTGTAGTTGAGGAACAATTTATGAGAACAGTGTAGAGGCTTGTATATGATAGAATTAGATGAAACTAAAGCACTCTAGTAGGATGAGAAAACCTTACATAAAATGGTTCAATAAAGTCTTGCATAATTGGGTGTTGTGAGTTTCAAACCGGAGACCTCTAGGTAGAAATAAGGGAAGCTTATGCTGTCAAGGAGAATCGAAGTTAGGACCTTCTGCATACCTTAAATTTCAACTTTGACCTGCTGACTTTAGGACCTAATTTCTATAGCTTAGATCGAGAATCCACCGTTGAATTTTTGATATATTGTAGATTTAATTATGTAGTTTAATGTGTTAAAATTTGAGATAAAGTTAACGGTCGGATTAGAACTTATAAGGACTCAAAGTAGGACAGTTGGACTGTTTTTACAGCAGAGAAAAATTGGCTAAGTATGGAAATTTTCAGCTTTCATTCCAACTTTGGAGATTTATGGGAAAGTTATGATTAAGTATTTTTGAGAGATCTTTACCCCTATGTTTAGTATGCATATCATAGAGGATCTAGGATTTTATTTCGGAATTTTTATATCTTTATCCAAGCCGTGTATATTAACCCAAAGTCGGACCTTAACGACTTTTTGTATAGACTAAGAATTTTGGGTAACTCTTATAAATCCTTACGAAACTTTTCAATGAGAACTAGAGTAGGGACATAGGTTCTAGAAGAGAATATTAGAACTAAATGATAGACTTTTTTGGTGTTTCGGAATCAGGGGCAAAATAGTCTTTTAACTTAAGAGAACCTTTTTCCGTAATTTCTCCTCATGAGATTGTAAAACTTAGAAGTTTATAACTTCTAAATTATGGGATGTGATTGTGATCCGCATACCTTGTTTGACAGGCGTTTGAGTTATTACGAGTTCAGACCGAGTTAAGATTTGAGAGAGTGTGATTTGATTCAGGTAAGTCCTTGCGACTTACTTAGCTAGTTTCTGGATGTTGGTTGATTGACGATAGTGGTGTGTGTTGTGTGTTTATAATAACTACTTGTTAAGACGACTGTTATTATTTTTATTAAGGCCAAGTGTATGTATAACGGGCCGTGACATCAATGCCCAGCTCTGACAAGAGACTGAGAGGTTCTCTATACCCAGACCATACATGTACAAGGTGAGATGCATCGGATCCATTCCTGATGGTTACACGGGGGCGGAGGCGAGGTTTGAGAATCCCTCGTGTCACAAAATAAGTATCATTAGTAAGGGTGAATGATCTAAGTAAAGATAATAAATGAATTGTTTGAAAATATTATGAGTGTTTACTTTTTCTATGATGTGTGTGCTATTCTCATTTGCCTAACGTTTAGATAGCTAGCTAACGGTTGTTCTGTTGTGTGTTTAGATTTACCACATGTTAGAGCAGCAGCTGAGTGATCCGGAAGTAGTGGTTAACCGGGTCTCTGTACTCCTTAGAGTGGGGTTGGGTTTTTGCTTTGTTGTTTCTTTCTTCGTATTAAGACAGTTAGACTTTTATGTTGTTAAGTACTTTGGGTTGTTAGACGTTGTTGCATTCATCTCTTTAAAATTCTGTTTTATGATTTTCGGTTTTTCTTATTTGTGTCTTGTTGCAAGATCCAAGTAAAATTGTTGTCAAACTGAGGTCGGGACCCATTGTGAGGTCCTAACCAGTAAAGTCCTGAGTTTTGAGAATTTGGGGTGTTACAACATGTTATCAGAGCTCTAGATTGGCAACAATGACACTTGAAATCTTCTAAGAGGCTGAATAAGTAAATAAACAGAACCCGAAAGGGGTCTGAACTTTTTAAAGAAATTTTTGTTTTCAAAATACATGCATAAGTCGGGATGGGATAGAAAGTACGGATGACGACCACTACCTCCGCGGATCTCCACAGCTTAGTACTTTTAGAAATATGAGATCCTCACTCCGTTGACACACCAAAGTATATATATTTGAAGGGTTTCAACGTAAGGATATGTATACTCAGCTTATGAGCATTAGGGTAGGCGAACGTCTTGACGACTCCTTCGAACTTGTTGACGAACGTCGAGACGGAAAAGTGAAGACTAATAGACAACACCAACGACGATGACAAGAAGGGAATTCCGAGTCAACTCAATAGGATCAAATGAAGAATATACTTGAGAGTAGTTCCGGAAAAGCGTTGGATGACCGACAAGTATACAAATTGGAAGAGATAACCCATAGGTTCTTTCAAGTGTGGTGTAAAGAAACGTTACAAACAAAGTGGATGCCTTCGGAAACACACATTGGCATGACAGTCAAGGTAAAATGTAGTAGTGATCCAGACAAGAGGCATTGAATCTAAGCTTACTGACGGACCAGAAGGTGAAAGTTTGAGGCTAGAAGAAGAGCGGAATATGGTCACTCTCGACAAGCTACTTGACACCACAATCAATATGGGAAACCGATACAATCATAAGTGTAGGAGTCAAGATGAGATACATTGTCCATCCCAATACGAAGAATTAAAGAGCCGCAAAATGAAAGCTTACAGGTTGCTAGAAAGTGGAAGGCAGATTTCACCAACATGAAAGTGGAGTGACTTCCTAGAACACACCAAAATTACAACAAGGATCGGGATACAACAAAGACAGGATTTCTATAAAGGCGGCTTTATAAAGAAGCATCCCAGGGAAGAAGGGCATAGGAGAATGGTCTTGGTGAACACGAGGGTCTCTAATAACTCCTCATTCACGAGGGGATTTAAGTTAATAACACTAGCGCGTCATAACAGAGAACCGCAAGTGAACGATAACTCTGGTAAAAAGAATCATGGAGACATGCCTACAAGTTATCAAAGAAGAATTGATAAGTCCGTTGATACAACGAGACTAGTAAGAGTATAGTGCTCTTATAGGAGTGTAATTTGTAGAAGGAGCTAAATGAGTATAAATGGAAGAGATATATTTTCACCTGGTATATCAAACCTCAAAAGATATAGAAGAAAAGTAAGTCTACGATCTTATAGAATGTCAACTATAGACTAATTGGTAACAACAGAGAATTTACACGTGCTGGCTAACTAGTGATGGTTGGTTAACAGATAAGAAGAATAACCACAAGGTTATAAAGGAATTTTATCGACATCTGGAGAATTTCTCCCAGAGATCAACGACGACAATGGTGAAGTTAAATCAATACAAGTACGAGTAGTCTTGATGGTAACATTGATTGAGTCCAATATGATAACTCTAATAACGAAATTAAAAAGAAGCTCTTGACGGTCGGTAATGACCATTTATGATAGTAATGGTATAAAGGAAATTGTTGTGAGCAGTTGCTTACTACTGACTAAGGAAAGATACATATCAAAGTTTGTATGGAGGGATCCCTGTAAGAAGAACCAGAAGAGTAAGAAGAAACAAATGATTGTGAACATGTCCTATGTCTTAGCATCCCACACAAGTAGGACTGATGGTGCTCCTCCGAGAGAAGGTGGGGTCAAACTGTCTAGATTGACAGAGGAAGCCCTTGTGATTAAAGATGTGACACATAATAATGGGAATTATAGAGGCGGCACAAGCATAGAGAGTATGAGTTAAAGCCTTGGTGAAATGTCTGATCGAGTTGTGAGGTGATTGTAGATGGAATCTACATGTTGGCTAGAACAGACATGAGAAGGAGTAAAGTTGAATGACTAAAGGTTGTTATATGGATCCGGTATTACCCCAATAAGATGATTACCGAAAAGTGTATATATAAGAGTTTAATGAGAAATGGTGGTACTCCAATGAAAACTCAAGCTCGACTGATGACATAAGAGTTGATGAAACTAATAAGACCAACCAAGGTGGTTCGTAAGGCGTATACGAGGAAACTCAAAGGGATTTAACTATCCTACTGGTGGTAACGGTTTAAAGAAGGTAAAACGACACGAGTATAAGGAAAACATAATAAATGCGATGCGAAGAATTTGAATTTTAAGAAAATCATATACATCTGATATTTTTATACAAAGGGTACATATGACTTTGTGGTATATGACACATCCAATCTAGGCTTGGGGTGTGTTTTTATGCAGAGGGGTACGGTCATATCCTATACGTCTCGGCAGTTGAAGACGTAGGAGGAGAACTACCCCACACACGACCTAGAGTTAGCTGTAGTAGTCCATGCTCTTAAGATCTGGCGTCACTATCTCTATGGGGCGACATGTCAGATCTTCACAGACCATAAGCGTCGGAGTACATATTCACTCAGTGGGAGTTGAATAACCGCCAGAGGCGGTGGTTAGAGTTGATCAAGGATTTTGACCTTGAGATTCTCTACCACCCCGGAAAGGCGAATGTAGTATCTGACGTTTTGAGCCGGAAGACGCCTCGGGAGAAGACGATAGCCCGGTTGACAGTAAAACCACAGTTGCAAAGAGATTTGGCTTCGTTAGAGATGGAGATTCAGTTTCCAGATACAGCTAGTCAGTTGGCTACTTTGGAGTTACTTTCTGATCTGTTGGGGGAGATCCGACAGAAGTAGGAGACTTGCCCAACCTTGACTAGGATCCGAGAGAGGATGTCTCGAGGTGAGGCACCTCAGTTCACTATTGGTGTTGATGGAGTGATGAGACGTCAGGACCGCATTTGTGTACCATTAGACAATGAGTTGAGACAAAGGATATTAGGTGAGGCTCATACTACCCCATGCTCAGTACATCCTGGAGCGAGTAAGATGTATAAGAATGTGAGACGTTCCTTCTGGTGGGGTGGTTTAAAGCCCGACGTGGCTCGGTATGTAGCTCAGTGTGCGACCTGCCAACAGGTCAAGTTTGAGCATCGTAGATCCGGAGAAGAGCTCCACCCACTGCCAGTACCGCAGTGGAAGTGGAAGGATATATCTATGGATTTTGTCATGGGATTAAGGCTCAGCAGAGGTTTTGATGCTATTTGGGTAGTGGTAGACCGTCTGACGAAGACCGCACGTTTCATTCTGATTAAGGAAACGTGGCCGGTAAGTCGTCTAGCCGAGGAGTTCACCACACACATTTTGAGACTCCATGGGGTACCGAGGACTATCGTCTCCGATGGGGATGGACGTTTCACTTTGAGATTTTGGCAGCAGGTACATACTACTTTAGGGACGAGTCTCTACTTTACTACTACTTACCACCCACAGACTGACGGTCAGTCTGAGAGGACCATCCATACGTTAGAGGACATGTTACGGGCTTGTGTACTAGATTGGGGGACATGTATGGCCAAATCACCTTCCACTTGTAGAGTTTTCGTATGATAACAGTTGGCACGCATCTATTAGGATGGTCCCTTATGAGGCTTTGTACGGACGGAGATGTCGCACGCCATTGTTCTAGGATGAGCCTAGTAGAGCTGATGGAGTAGCTCCAGATCAGATACAGGATGACATCACTCGGATTATCCTAGTCCGAGAGTGGATGTTAGCAACTCAGAGTCGTCAGAAATCCTACGCCGACAAAAGGCGTCGACCTTTGGAGTTTAGAGTGGGTGTGCAGGTGTGGTTGAGAGTGTCACCGACGAGAGGTGTCCGGCGTTTCGGCATTAAGGGGAAGGTGAGTCCCCGATATGTCGGACCTTTTGAGATCTTGAAGAGAGTTGGAGAGGTTGCCTACCGTTTAGCACTACCACCGAGACTAGAGGGTGTCCATCCGGTCTTCCATGTATCTCAGCTGAGAGAGTACATCCCAGACCCGAGACACGTCATCAGCCATGAGGATCTGATAGTTGAGCCAGATCATACCTTTGTGGACTACCCGGTAGCGGTCCTAGAGCGCAGTACTAGAGCGCAGTACTAGACGTCTATGGTCCAAGGAGATACCGATATTGAGGATCCAGTGGTCTAGATGAGGAGCCGATGAGGCCACTTGGGAGACAAAGGAGAGTATTAGGCGTAATTATCCCGAGTTCTTTGCAGAGTTAGCTACTGCTTCTGTACCGACGAGTTAGTACTCGGATGTTGCTTTGTTTGACTTTTCATGTTTTGATTTTGGATCGAGTAATTATGTTTTATGTGATGTGTGCCTAAGTATGATGGCTGAGTAGTTGCATGTTAGAAAATGGGACTTAATAAAACCAAGTTATACAAAGAAAATCGTTAGATTAGATACAATATTCTAAGTTTCGGGACGAAACTTATATTAATAGGGCGCTAATGTAATACCCGAAAATTTTAATTTCCGTTTAAAACACGATTAAACCGGATTCCGATCCGCTAACCTTTCTTAATTTTAAACAAAATAAAACAACACTAAATTCTATCATTTTATGTGACCTTTATTCACATAAAGTGATAAATATTGTAACTTAACTCATATGAAATGATAGATATGTAAACTGAATAATAATTTCGTATGTTTGAAAACCGAAGAGTAATTCCGTACAATTTAACGACTCATTTAATCGCTATTTAGATAAGCAGGCCCATCGGTTTAAGCCCAGTATATACAACTTTCAGCCCAACCCATAACCTACCTTAACCCTAAATAATTAACCTAATCCTTGATTTGCCCTAATCTAATTCAACGCTAAACCATTCTCCTTCCTACTACACAACTGCTTCACGTATGGACATCATTACCGCCTCCCATTCTCGCCTCTACTCACCGTCTCACTTTCACCGGGATCAAAGAGAGGCGCTAGTGCTTCAACACGCTGCACAGGCCGCCGGCACGCTGCTGCTCCTACGATCTGTTGAGCCGTCTACATCGATCATGTGAGTACCGATCTCCCTCTTTCTCTTCCTGAGGCAAGCGACCTGCTGAGGACTTTTCTGTTGCACAACCAACGACCTATAGCCAGGCAGCAGACGCCACACACAACCGCTTCCATACCGCCCTTCTGCACTTGACGCTGAAGCCTCGTCTCTGCGCCCCAAGCCAGTGCACGCTTCATCAAAAACCAACAGGAGTCGATCGTTCGCTAGTCTGTTGCAGAAGAGGACCGACCATCTTTAGCAACCCACATAACCGAGTTCAGCGTCGGGTTTGCTCGTTGTTGATCAACCGCTACGGTGCCCTTCATTGTTGCGGGTGAGTAGACACATCTTTCAATCGTAATACCTTTGTGCTATACAAGAGTGTGGGTTGTAGTTGAGGAACAATTTATGAGAACAGTGTAGAGGCTTGTATAGGATAGAATTAGATGAAACTAAAGTAGTCTAGTAGGATGAGAAAACCTTACATAAAATGGTTCAATAAAGTCTTGCATAATTGGGTGTTGTGAGTTTCGAACCGGAGACCTCTAGGTAGAAATAAGGGAAGCTTATGTTGTCAGGGAGAATCGAAGTTAGGACCTTCTGCATACCTTAAATTTCAGCTTCGACCTGCTGACTTTAGGACCTAATTTCTATATCTTAGATCGAGATTCCACCGTTAAATGTTTGATATATTGTAGATTGAATTATGTAGTTTACTGTGTTAAAATTTGGGAGAAATTTAACGGTCGGATTAGAACTTATAAGGACTCAAAGTAGGACAGTTGGGTTGTTTTTACAAGAGAGGAAAATTGGCTAAGTATGGAAATTTTCACCTTTCATTCCAACTTTGGAGATTTATGGGAGAGTTATGATTAAGTATTTTTTAGAGATCTTTACCCCTATGTTTAGTATGCATATCATAGAGGTACTAGGATTTTATTTCGGACTTTTTATATCTTTATCCAAGCCGTATATATTAACCCAAAGTCGGACCTTAACGACTTTTTGTATAAACTAATAATTTTGGGTAACTCTTATAAATCCTTACCAAACTTTTCAATGAGAACTAGAGCAGGGACATAGGTTCTAGAAGAGAATATTAGAACTAAATGATAGACTTTTTCGGAGTTTCGGGATCAGGGACAAAATAGTCTTTTAACTTATGAGAACCTTTTTTCTTAATTATCCTTCATGAGATTGTACAACTTAGAAGTTTATAACTTCTAAAGTATGGGATATGATTGTGATCCGCATGCTTTGTTTGACAGGCGTTTGAGTTACCACGAGTTCAGACCGAGTTAAGATTTGAGAGAGTGTGATTTGATTCAGGTAAGTCCTTGCGACTTACTAAGCTAGTATCTGGGTGTTATTTGAATGACGATAGTGGTGTGTGTTTATAATAACAACTTGCTAGGAAGACTGTTATTATTATTATTATTATTATTATTATTATTATTATTATTATTATTATTAAGGCCCAAGTGTATGTATAACGGGTCGTGACATCACTGTCCAGCTCTGACAAGAGACTGGAAGGTTCTCTATACCTAGACTATACAAGTACAAGATGAGATGCATCGGATCCATTTCTGATGGTTACACAGGGGTGGAGGCGAGGTTTGGGAATCCCTCGTGTCACAAAATAAGTATCATTAGTAAGGGTGAATGACCTAAGTAAAGATAATAAATGAATTGTTTATAAAAATGATAAGTGTTTACTTTTGCTATGATGTACGTGTGCTATTCTCATTTGCTTAACGTTTAGATAGCTAGCTAACGATTGTTCTGTTGTTTATAAAAATGATGAGTGATCCGGAAGTAGTGGTTAACCTGGTCTCCGTACTCCTTAGAGTGGGGTTGGCGTTTTGCTTTGTTGTTTCTTTCTTCGTATTAAGACAATTAGACTTTTATGTTGTTAAGTACTTTGGGTTGTTAGACGTTGTTGCATTTATCTTTTTAAAATAATGTTTTATGAATTTCAGTTTTTTTTATTTGTGTCTTGTTGCAAGATCCTAGTAAAATTGTTGTCAAACTAAGGTCGGGACCCATTGTGAGGTCCTAACCAATAACGTCCTGAGTTTTGAAAATTTGGGGTGTTACATAAAGTTTTATTTTTAAGGAAGAGTAATCTTACCCCAAGTTTTATTTTTAGTAAAGATTTTATTTTTGGGAACGTTAACCTACAATTATGTGGGTCATAATGTTCTTCCCTAAAGTAATCTTGACCTTTAGTTATTACGTTAAATATCAAAATGACCTATTTAGTTAAATTTTTTGAGAGTTTTTGTTGTCCCACATCGATTAGCGACTAAGCTTGATGGTTTTAGAACTTGTATAAATAAGGAGTCTATATACTCGCTGTCGTGGCGCGTTGTGAAGGCAGTATTTCTAAAATAGAGTTCCCATAACTAACGCCATTAAATATTTTCTTTATAAGTCCAAAAAAAATTTTTGTACTCGATTTGTTTTGAAAATATCTTTACTCATAAAAAAAAATTTTAAGCCAGAGAGTATTTATTTTGTAAACTATTTTTTTAAGACATATAATCTTTATTTATTATACTAACAATTCGTTATTATAAAATTTCACGTAACTTTTTTTTTTGTTCCAACCAACCTATTCTTTGGGACAAAAAATCTTTAATTTTAACTATTTTTGGGCAATTTTGGTAACTAGGCTTTTTTGAATTTTAAGTGTAGTAAGTAGGCTTTTTGGTTTTTTGTTTAAGTAAATATACCCCAACTTAATTTTTACTGTGCAAACCCTAACGTAAACAACCTCATTATTCTGATCCAACACCTTCCGTTCCTTAACTTCCTTCTCATGTCCTACCTCAGTACCTTCTACACCAATTCGCCGATCTACTCTCCGGAACTCTACTCCCAACGTCTCCTGTCCTACCTCCGACGACGATGATCAGACCGGCTCGGCAGATGAGGAAGTGGACAAATCAACCGGGAAACGAAGGAGGGGGAAGAAGCTTAAGCTCGTTAACAAGTTGCCGGACTCATCGATTAACTCCGGTTCGTTGAATTCGGGGTCCGATTCGAACTCGGAGGATGACAATACCGATGTTGCGAGCCATAAAAAGTGGCGAATCGGAGCGATAGGGGATAGATTTGGTCAGAGGATGGGTTGTAGACCTAGAACTAGATCTAGATCTAGAAGCGGCGAACTACATACTACTTGTTTTCAAGTATGAACTATATCCCATTTATACTACAAAGCTTTTGAGTTCTCATATGATCCTGTTTTGTTGAAGATGGTCCAATTGTGGCCCCCTGTTGCAGCAACATACTTCTTCGGCTACGTACTTCGAGTTCATTTGTACATTCTGAATTTAACAGAAGTTGAGGTGTTTGTTTTGGTGTCCAAAGGTGCATTCCAGTGCATTCAAGGTGAGGCTTACATATGCTTAGTTACTTCATATGATCATTCATCTTTTTTAAGTTGACTAAATGGGGTTTTGTGAAGGTGTAACATCTACCGAGTATAATCCTCTAGAGCGAGTCAAAGCAACAAGCTATGGCATATGTGCAGATGAGTTGAGCTCGCTTGTTAAAGGCCATGATCTAAAGAAGCTCAAGGCCCATGGTGGCGTTTATGGCATTTCTGAGAAGCTCTCTACATCACTTACGTATGGACTCGGTGTTGATGATGATTTACTCAACTGGAGATAAGAAATTTACAAAATCAACAAGTATGAATAACTTCTGGTATGAATAATTTTTTGGTATGAAAAAATTTGTCTTATCTATGTTTTACTCAACTAGTAAAATTTATGGTATCACATTTCTGGTATTTAATTTCTGGTATATAATTTATGGTATTTAATTTATGCTATCTAACTTCTGCTATTTAATTTTCGTATGATAATTTCTGGTATGATAATTTCTGGTATGAAATTTCTGGTATGAAATTCCTGGTATGAAAATTTTGGTATGAAAATTCTGGTATGAAATTTCTGGTATGAAATTCCTGGTATGAAAATTTTGGTATGAAAATTCTATTATGAAAATTCTGGTGTGAGAATTCCGGTATGAGAAATTCAGTCCAAAAATAAAAATAAAAATAAAAATAAAAATATAAATAAAAATAAAAATAAAATAAAATAAAATAAAATAAAAGGGAAGAAAAATAATAAAAGAAAACAAAATCAGTAATTAAAAATTAAAACTTATACTTATATAACAAATAACAAATATCATTTATTCTTTCTTTCTAAATAGAAGGGTTAATAATTTTTACCTACCATTAAATAAAAGTGGTAAAAAATTATGGGGTAGATTTACTAAATCATACTAGTTTATATCCCGCACCTTGTGCGGGTTACTTATACATTTGATGTGTTTTTAATAAAATGATATATATTTTATATGTTTTAAATAAAATGACATCAACTTTTGTATATGAGAACTAATGATATATTTATAAAAAAAATTAAATTAAATATTTTTTTAATTTAACTTTAACAAATATTTTGTAAATAAAAAGAAAAAAATATAAATAACTTACAAAATCTTACCTTTAGATTTTGTTGGTATTGTGAAAAATATTTCTAAAAAATATAAATAAAATATTGATATATTTAAAAATAAATCTGATCAAATTTTTTTATTAATCTCGACATTAAAAAAAATCAAATCTGATCAAAGTTTTGTTGAAAAAAAATTATGTTGAAAAAAACAAATATTAAAGATAAAAACGAATATCATGATATTTTTTAATTATTTAAAATCCCTTAAATTATTTAAAAATTTTGAAAGAAATAATATAAACCAAAATTGAAAACAATATATGCAAATTAGTAAAAAAAATCCGAAATAAATTTTAAAACGGAAAATTCGAAATTCTGGATATTTTTGAAAATCGGATCAAGATTTGATCACTTTTTGTAAACGAAATCAAAATCCGTTTATTTATTTAAAATTTTGAAAAAATTAATATAAACTAATAAACGTAACAGATAATAAAAAAAATAGTAGAAAATATCAAAAATGAATTTTAACACGGAAATTTCGAAATTTTAAATATTAAAATCAAATTCCGTTTACTTATTTAAAATTTCGGAATCAATAATATAAAACAATTTCTAAAAAACTGTAATAGAAAAAATAGTAAAAAACCATAAACAAATTTTAATTCAGATTTCGGGTTTTTATTTTGAAATTTTTGAAAACGAAATCAATATCCGATCAATTTTGGAAATCAAAATCGATCAGTTTTGGAAACGAAATCAAAATCTGTTTCTTTATTTAAAATTTCAGAAAAAAAATAATATAAACCAAAATTGAAAACAGTAATAAATAATATAGTAAAAAAATCAAAAATAAATTTTAATACATAAAATTCGAAATTCAAGATCCGATTTTCAAGAAAAAAAATTTCTGATTTTTTGAATAAGAAAAAAATTCAGTTCAATTTTTGAAATCAAAATATTGAACATTTTTTAAAATAATTTTGGGGCTTACGAAAACAAAATTTTAAAAAAGTTTGTTGAGGGACATTTTGAAAACAATAACAGAAGGAATCAATATAATATATAATTGGAAAAAATCGAATATAAATATATGTTCAATATCTGATATTGAATAATTCCAATAATTTACTCGGTTAGAAAAGAAATCAAATCTGATCAGTTTTCAAAATATTTTGACGTAACATACTATTTTGTTCTGAAAATTATTTGTAAATAATATCCCGAAATACAATGTTTTTAAAAATATCTGTTTCAGATATTTTTGGTTAACGAAATCAATTGTAATCATTAAAATAGTTTAAAATCTTTTGCTGAAATATACATATTTAAGATACACTATTTTAGCCCAAAAGTAGTGTATCTTTTAACAAAATAATATGTAAAATATTTTTGAAAAAATATACATATTTAAAATAGTTTAAAATCTTTTGAGAATAAAACTCCGTTCGGTTTAAAATCAACGACATACACCTTTTTTAAAAATATTTTGACAAAATACAGTTTATACATTGTAAAATATCTAAAGATTGAAGATACAATCAATTATTTTGAAAACATTTTAAAATTTATTTTTGGAAAAGAAATAATCCGAACTATATTTGGAATTTTTGTGACTTATAAATCCAAATATTTTCCATAAAATTTTCAATGACTTTTCTTTTCAAAACCAATAACAAAATTGATAAAATTAATTAAGATGATATTATTTATTTTAAAAAAACTTTAAAATATATTTTTGGAAAATAAAACTAAAACCGATCAGCTATTGAATTCCTTAGAAAAAATAATCCCGTATTTTTTCAAAAAAAGGTGGGTGGGCCATTGTTTTTTCAAACATATTGGGTAGTAAACCAATATATTATCAAAAAAAGAAAACCGAATTATACCGTACCTACAAATTGACCGAAAAATTCAGATCTTTGAACGACAAAACTGGAAAGCCGGAATGACAATGCATGAAGAATGACAATGCAGCTTTTTAAAAAGATGGAAATGATAATTAATATCCGTTATGAAGTAACGGGTTATATATTTCAGAATAGGAACGAAATTACCTTTAGAAGAACGAATCAATGAGAGGATTGAATAATAGGGTATTGGGAAGAATAACAAAGCAGAAGATACAATTTTACGTAATGGAGTACGGTATTTATAGAATACACGTAGGAAGCGTATTGTGGAATTTTCAAGGATATGATAAGATCTGATAAAATTGAGATTCGGCTAGATTTTATAAATTGGTTAAAATTAACCGTAAACTTCGGCTGAGCCTTTGATAATTATCTGATCGGTTATAATGTATTTTTATTATAATAAATTTGTCTGACAAAAGAATTAAAAATTAGAGATTCGCTAACAAAAAAAAAGTTACGTACAATTTTGAATATAGTTTAGTAAAAAAATATTTTCTGGCGTAAAAAATAAAGATTTATTGGCCAAAATATTGTGGGAGCTCCATTTAATTGCTACTTCCACAGCATGTCACGTCATCAAATCATGCACTCTGTTTTAGTATGTATAATAGATAATAGATAATAGATATAGATTATTTTAATAATAAAAGATTTTTTAGTTTAAAATATAGTGTAAAAATAATGATTTAGTTTATATAAAATTATTATTTTAATAATAAAAGATTTTATAGTTTAAAATATAGTGTAAAAATAAAGATATACTGATTTGGTTTCTATAAAATTATTATTTTAATAATAAAGATTTTATGGTTTAAAATATAGTGTAAAAAATAAAGATATACTGATTTGGTTTCTATAAAATTATTATTTTAATAATAAAAGATTTTATTGTTAAAAAATAGTGTAAAAAATAAAGATTTATTGGCTTTAATTGTGGGACCTCCATTTCAAAAATCCTACGTTTACAGCGCGCCACGTCATCCACCCGTGCTCTGTTTTAGTAAGTATAATAGATTCTCAAAAAGGCCTAGTAGGTCAAATTCTCCCACTATTTTTTAAGCTAAGGAATCTTTTGTTATCAACATCATCCATTTTACGTTAAATTTTTTGAAAGATTTTGTTATCCCACATCGATTAGTTACTAAAGTTAATGGTTTTAGAACTTGTATAAATAGGGAGTCTAAAGACTATACAAATAATACATTTTTTAGCCTTTTGGTTAAGTTCAACTTTAATTATTATTCATATCGGAATAATATTTTATTTTGGGATAATTAACCTACAATTATGCGGGTCATAATTGTAACACCCCGAATCCACGGGACTCGGGATGCTACGGGCGGAGACCTCACAATGGGTCCCGACCCTTAGCCTGACAACAATTTCACTGGATCTTACAACAAGACACAAATAAAGGCAAAACCGAAATTCATTTTAATGCAATGATATGAACCCCAAAAGGAAACAACGAAAGACTTCAGCCGAGATACAACGCTAAAGGCAACCGTCATACACGCGACATACATAAAACCCTAAATAATACATAAAAACAACCCCCAAAACCCATCCTAAAATGTACGGACCCCGGCTGCCCACTCTTCCGGATCTCTCGGCCGCGCCCCTAACCTGCAAGGCAACTACAACAATATCGGTATAAAACCGTTAGCTAGCATTCAAGGCATTAGAATCATGGTATTGGCACACATACACACACATAAGGCATCATAAACACACAACATGTTCCAAAACACACAATCCGGTTTATTATCTTTTTATTATTAGGTCATATCCCGTTCTAATTCAACTTCTTTTGTGGCACGAGAATCTTAAAGATCTCGCCCTTGTCCCCTTTCACCATACGGGTTTGTACTTGATGCGGATCAGCATCACCCGATGGGCTGGTCGCAAGGCACCTCCCAGTCATCCCCATTTTGGACTGGACAAGCGGTCACCGCCCGTTATCATACACTTGGGCCAAATATAAACATATAAAGGTCGGTAATCCTATTTCCGGTTTAGTTGTTATAAACCATAAACAATAAACACACACATAAACAATAAACACACACCAACAACACGCATCGAAACTAATACAGAGAATACGAGCTAAGTAAGTCCGGAGACTTACCTCTTCTCCACACTCAACTCACAACACTCTCGCTTCCCTTGGGAAGAAGTCCACAACCTGCTCACAAGAGGATATATGTCAACAACCCACTCACACAAGAAGTCTTAGACTTCTATACAAATGATCAACGCAAGACCATTTGACTCTCAATTCTAGGAGCGCATCCTAGAATTCCTACACTCACCTCTCACTCAACGCATGAGGAGATCTACCCACAACCCACTCTCTCAAACACATGCTAGAACTCATAACAACATATATCTCACAAGATCATGAACCCCAACCTAAGGAACGATAATCTAGCCTAGAAGGTCCAACATCCTTAATCAATTCTCTTAAGCTTCAAAGCCACTACTTGGCATTCACTCTAAGTTATGTTAGATCCAACCTAGCATGATACTAATACTAAATATAACTAAATCGAGTAAGATCATAATCTCGAGGGAGAGGGTACTCACGTGACGTCAAAAGACGAAAGTCGAACTTGGACTCGTTAGGCCTTTATCGGGCGCTTCCGGACCTAAAACCAAACTACACAAATTTAGCAAACGCTAAAAACCCACAATTAAACCCTTGAGTCATAACTCGAAATTAATCCATCGAGTGTATAAAATATAAGGAAAGTCCCGCTTTTAAAACAAGGATTAAAACTCGCAAAAACGCTTTCCGGGACGATCCATACAAAATTTATAAACATAGATAAAATCCGAAGTCAACTTTTCCGGCAACAAGGAAACTCATAAAACTCGGCCATTTTCGAAATAAGCTTTGGGTCAAAATTATAATTTATACCCAAGGGTAAAAGTTGCACATTTTAAGAATATAATATCAAGATTACAATAATACCATTCAGCAGGGTACACACAACAAATTCCAAGAGGATGGGGGTCAAAACTGTAATACATAAATGAGGGGGGGTCCAGATTGTAATAACAGTAAAAGGTTGGGCCGATTTACTAATTAAATAAAGGTGTCTCCTTCTGTAATATCCGAAATTTATCGTTTCATTTGATTCCGTAGCAAACCGGAGTTTAATCCGTGGATTTCCTCTATCTACCTAGTAGTACACTATCTCAAAATTTCATCATTTTATGTAACCTCACTTCACATAAAATGATAGAATTTTATATCAAACCCTAATCTATCAAACCCTAGTTTTATCATGACATGTTCTTGACAAAGTCGTGACACCCTTTTTGACGAGACCAAGACGAGACCATGACGAGTTATGACGAGATCATGACAAAGCCATGCATGGGCTTGACAAGGCCATGACATGTTTTGACAAAGCTTTTACAAAACTCAGCCCACTTTGCCCTTTTGTTTCAGCCCACTTCTTGTAATTACCTTGTCCAGCCCTTGGCTTTATACCTTGCTGGCGGATTGGATCAGCCCAACAGTGAAGCACCAGCCCACTAGTGAGAGTCCTTGTGGCAGCCTGGAATAACGACGCCTCTTCACGTGATGCTGATGAGATGTAGTCTTCTACGTTTCCTGAAATCACGCCCTGCTGCAACCTCCACCTCCCCATCTTCACGTCCAGATGCAAGTCTAGATCGAATTCCAGTACAGCAGTTGTGATCCCGCCTAGAATGGTAATCGGAGTAACGTGGACCAACCTTCCTTCCCAGCCAGATTGTTTCCTTCTTTCCCTCACTCCAACACAGCCCCACGTCTTTCTGCTTCCCCGGTTTCGCCAGCCAAGGACACGAGGATCTACAGACCGCCTTCTCATCCTCGAGTCCAGCACGCTTCCATGGGTCCGGTGCGGCTAGGCCATCGATTGAGCCTCGCAGACAGCAACACCGCCAGCAGGAGAATCCAGCCTCACGGTCGCACGATTGGAAGCGCAACAAAGGTCCGTAGAGGTGCCTGACCCTAGCCGCTGGAGTGGCCGTGAACCCAGACTGCAGGAGCGCCTTGGCCTGGACGCGGGGGTGTGGTATCCTTGCAGCAGAGGCACCCCTCGACAACAAGCAGCAACAACCTTCGGGTCCTCGTCCTTCATGCTTTCGAGTCTCGGAATCGAGTAAGCTTATACCCTTGATCCATTGCACTTCCGTCCACATATTACCTGCCTAAAGAGTACCTTTTATGTCTCCTAAATCTACCCAGAACAGCCATAGAGGAGCTGGTACAGAGTCATGCTATTTCCGAGTTTTCATGAAGTGACAAGCAGGCATTTTCGAGTCCAAATTTGGGTATGTTACACACCTCCTTTCTTGCTGATTTTCGGGTATGTTGGAGTCAATGCTGCATAGTATATCATACTAAAATTTGGGAACAATCGGAGTTACGGTGTGAGAGCTATAGTATCCCGAAGTTGGATATTCATGCAGTTTTACGTTTAGAATGCTGAGTTGAGGAAATTTGCTTGAGATGCAGTTTTGTGGAATAAATTTGGAGGGGTTATTGACTTCTGTTAGACTTGAATTTTTGACACATTATAGTTGATATAGTATAGTAGATCATACTAAAATTTCAGAGGAATCCATGTTATGGTTTGAGAGATATAGGGTTTCAAAGTTCAGTTTTATAAATGTGCTGAGTTGAGAAAAACAGCATGGGATGCTGTTTTGTGAGATAATTTTGAATAGGCTTTTGATCTCTGTTAAGCTTGAATTTTTGATATGATATAGTTGACATCTTTTTGTAGATCATATAAAAATTTGGGAAGAATCGGAGTTACGGTTCGAGAGTTATTGTGTTTCAAAGTTGACGTTTTTATATACGTGCTGAGTGTTGGGGAAAACAGCAAGTGATGCTGTTTTGTGAGATGATTTTGAATAAGCTCTTGATATCCGTTGGACTTGAATTTTGGATATGATATAGTTTACATATTGTTGTAGAACATATTAAAATTTGAGAGGCATCCAGCGAGTGGTTTGGGATTTACGATTTTTCCAAGATTGAGTCGTAAGCAGTTTTTCTGTTGTGCTGAAATTCGGTTTTGGGAGATAGTTTTAAATAGGATTTTGATCTCCTTTGCAGCTAAATTTTGGATATATTATAGATAAGATTTTATAGTAGAACATATCAAAATTTGGGATAAATCCAGTGAGTGGTTTAGGAGTTATGATTTTTCAAAGGCTACTCGGATTTGGGCTAAGTATAGAATTTGTAAAGGGAGTAGTCAACTTTAGGAATTTTTATAAAACTGTTGAATGAATAGTTTGGAGAAATTCTTTCTCCTAAAGTTAGATAGGACATCATAGATAATTTAGGGATTTAAGTCGGAATTTTTATAAGCGGTTACGAATTTTATATTTGGAAGCGAAGTTAGACCTTTACGATTTCCCGGAAAATAGAAACATAGGAAAAGTGTTAGCTTGGAACCAAACGAAGCTTTGGGAGTTAGAATATGATTTTAGAATCTCAAATAGGAGTTTAGACATGAATTTTAGAATTTTCGGGAATTTCGGGACCAAGGGTAAAATGGTCATTTTACCCTAAATTAATACTGCAACTAGTTATGTCTTAATACATTATTCTATTTTAGAAGTCTTAGACTTCTAACTACGTAGGAGTGTGCTAATGCACTTATCTCCTTTGACAGGCAACTGAGTTGCTACAGTTTACAGAGCGAGTTGGTTTACAGAGAGTCGAGTTGTATATCAGGTAAGTCCTTTGGGCTTACTTAGCTGACTTCTAAATATGAGTATAAATGATGATGGTGGTGTGTGATTGAAATGTTTATGGAGATAGGTTGTGATATATAATTACCGACCTATATTTTGGCCTAAGAGTAACGGGCGGTGGCATTCTGCCCAGTAGCTTGCGGGCGCTGGAGGTTTCTTTCGGGACTAGTCCATACGTGGTTTGTAGTGATGCTACCAGTGGAAGTCAGCTAGACCTACACCAGTTGGATAAGGAACGGTGGCGAGAACTAATAATAATTCTCGTGCCACAACTGTAAATTGAACAAGATGAATCACTTAAATAATAGATAATAAATGGTTGAGTGCCAGCATGATGTTTGTCTATTTTTGTTTCTGCTTGTGTTTGTGCTGTTATCTTTTTTGCTTATATTTGGATAGTTAGCTAACGGTTTATCCGTGTTGTAGATCTGTAGAGATAGACAGTTGCAGAGAGATCCGGAACGGATGGTCAGCCGGGTCCACGTACTCATTAGATGGGGACGGGGGAGTCTTCCATACGTCATGCATGTTATGTATCTTTATATATGTTTGTAAGGCTGTCACATGTGTACGTTTATACCATTAAAAATATTATGTTTTAGAAATTGTTTTAAATACATTGGTGCCTTGTTGTAAGATCCAAGTTATGTTGTTGTTAAACCAAGGTCGGGACCCATTGTGAGGTCCTAACCAGTAGCTCCCCGAGTTCCGAGAATTTGGGGTGTTACAACATGGTATCAGAGCTCTGGGTTGGCAACAATGGCACTTGAAATCTTCTAAAAGACCGAATGTATAAAATAACTAGAATCCGAAAGGGGTCTAAGATTTTCAAAACGGATTTCTGTTTTTACACACGTGCATAGTCGGGTTGTTGGGTTAGTAGTACGTCGGACCACCATCGTTCTCCGTGGATCTCTGCAGCTTAGTAGATGAGAACTAGTTTGTGGACTTATAGTATTGTATGTTTATGTAAGTTATATGTATATCTATACGCATGTAACTTTTAGTACCTTAAAGGATAGGAAATATACTTTAGTTGAGTTAATATCATGCGATCATCGCCTTATGATAAAATTTTGATAGATCGTAAAGAGTATCTCTATAGGAAAATAATGGACTTCGACCTCGGAGTAAAGTAATGTGTCCGGACGTACATTCTGGTGATTCCTACAACCATCCGAAGAACGAGTGGGCAAAGAAGTACAGATGTGGAGACAATTTTCACCACAAGTACCGTCCGAGGGGAAAAGAATCCCCGAGTCAACACAGGCAGAAGAAACAGGAATTTATACAAGGGACTTGGTCGTATGAGGCTGAGAGATGAATTAGAAGAATCATGTAAGAGACGACGAGAGATCGGGTTAGAGATAACAATAAGGGAACAAGAATCATACAGAACGGAGTACAACCAAGATTTGCAGAATAAAAGATGTTATAATCAAGGCAAACGCCGCCACATGCAAGCATGGGCATGAGAGTACAAAGAAGATAAGGTGCTGACCCGAGGCGAAGAATTAAAAGAGTACAAAGACAACCATTGACAAATGAGTTTAAAAACATGAAATAAATTTCATCATCATAGAGACGATTTGACTTACTTAGAGATGCAAGAATTTGTAAGAAATCATGACGTAAGTATCAAATACAATAGAGGTCTGAAATTTAGACAAAAGAATTCTATAAAAGTGGCATTACAACACAACACCAGATAAAGGGAGGAATGTTAGAAAGGGATTCTGGTGGACTAAGGAGTCCACAATAACTTCTCATTCACCTAAAGATCTGAGTTACCAACAGTTACAGTTATATTAGATAACCGCAAACAGATGATGAACCAAGTAAGAATAATTGTGAAGACACGCTTAAAAGTTATTGTGGAAACCTTGATAAACTCATTGACGACAGATGAATGCTAGGACATCTCATAAGAGAACAAGAGAAGTACAGACTGTGCAAGGAACTAAAGGGGTATTGACAAAGAAACTGGAGAAGATAGATTCTCACCAAGTGTTTCAAACTTCAAAAGAGATTGAAGAACAATAAGTTCGTGATCTTATAGAAGGTCAACTACAGACTAGTTGGTAGTAACTAGGACATAAACGTGCGGGTCAACTAGTGGTAACTGGTTGGCATATAAGGAGAATAACCATAGACCTATGAAATAATTTTATAGACATCTGGAGGACCCTTCAAGAGATCAATGGCGACAAATGTGAAGTTAAATAGATACCAGTGCTAATACCCTTAATAGTAACATGAAGTGAGTTCGAACTAGTAACTCTAATTAAGAACTTAAGAAGAAAGACTAGATGGCCAGGGATGACCCCTTATGTCATTTGAGACCAAGGAAATTGTGTGAGTGATTTACTACCTACTGTCTAGGAAAAAGGTACATATCACAACTAGTACAGATGAATTATAAAAGGAGAACTAGAGGAGTAAGTATACACTTTGATAAGGTTCTATGTCAGTCAAGACAGAGTGTGCGTAACCATTCATACAAGGTAGGATGAGGATTCTCTTACGATAATTGGGGAAGAAACCCTTATGACCAAGAGATGCACATAATGAAGACCTACAATTGAGAGTAAGAGTGAAGATAGACTCCACAAGTGTAGAGGAGTTTTGACCTCGTCAGAGATATAAGAAGTTGTAAGGAATGACGATACCAGTATCAAAAGGAATAAGAGGCCGGTAGCAGAGTCAATGGAGTTCAACAGAGCAATATTATAAATAACGCTAATGAAGGAACATGTGAGAATGACCTAGTGGAATGGTGAAAGAGAATTGGTCTAAGGAAACGGAAGTGGGGAGACCGAACGAACTAACAAAAGGGAAAGGATTAACCGAGTAGTTGATGCTTACCAAATTTTATGCCAGTAGAGCATGAGAAGAGGGAGCTCAGAATATTAAAATAAATCAACTATAGAATGATTGACGTCAACGAAGGATGTGTAAGTTTTTCTTTTGGTATTGAAGAGTTATGTTCCATTAAGAAAATATATCTGTGACTATGGATTTATGAATTAGTTTTACCGACGCCTTAAAGGATTTCCTCAAGTAGGTAATGACAACCTTCTTTGATTAATTAAAAGTATGAAGAGAATTGTGTTAGAGATTTCTTACTGGCTGGTTAGGATCAAACTCCGGTTGAGTCAGAGTGTTTGGATCCGGGTTAGAAGAATTCCAAAAGTAAAGGGGAGAGGTCGTCTTCCAACTGTTATTTTAGTTCCTCAAGGCAAGTAATGAAGGTACTTGGTATTTCATCCGGATAGGACTTGTGGTGTAATTGAGAGGGAGAGTTTTGGAGTCCATCATTTTGGACTCACGGGAAATGTCCTTATGATTAGCGAGTGACAACATAATTATCAGAGTAGCGCAGCGAAAGCGTGATGGGTCTTAACCCACAGATCCAGAAAATCGAGAATACAGAAAATGATGTGTCAAGTTTAAGACGATGATAATTGGTGAAATGCATTTCGTTTGTAAGGAACGTGAAATAGGCTACGTGGAATGACAAGAAATTTTGTAGAGGAACTATATCACCATCTAGATAGACGAGAAAGTATGTGCACACAGAAGTATCGAAAGAGAGTGGTACCCCATTATAGATCCAAGTGAAGCATGCCGACCTCGTTACATATTAGTTGACCAGTAAATTTGGAATGTAATACCTAGCAGGGTACTTTAGAATGAGTTTCTTGATGTAATGAGAAAGGAAGTAACCAAGTAATAAAGGTGTTGTGTAGGGCCTGCACTAACAAGCTCAAGGTGAGTAACATTCAAGCCGAATCGAAAGACATATAAGAAAAGGAAGTTACGGGAGTGTACTTACAAACCATTACCCGTACATATAGAAAACATAATCTAAAGAGTAGAGTATAAGGAGAATTTTATATCGGAATGAAGTAGAGTTGTGTTGTGAGTTAGAGGGATATTATAGGACTCAGTGCAATGTTAACAACTATTGAGTTGTGTGAGCAAATGACGGGATGTGAGATCACCTTGTATCTAATACCGTCATTCCGGACATATTTTATGTCACTCAAGACCTTGAAAGATACGTGAGGAGCCTAAGGTTGAGCTTTCAAAACATTAGAGATCCATAAATATTATAATAATGCCAAGTGAATGCAGATGATGATCACTAGATTTATGTCTCCAGTACTAGACCAGAAAAGGGTAAAAGTGATGATTCCTTACTTGAGGAATAAGATGACTGAGTCATTTTAAAAGACAAGACCAAGTGAATCGTGATACGAAGAGCATTAGGCACTTGGTAAAGTGCTTGCGGAGGTCCAAGAACTATGGCGTAAGTGTGTAGTCAAGTAATCATAACGAAGAGAAGAATGTTGACTAGGTTATTTTCCGTACGGTCATCAAGGGATCTGAAGGTGAGTTGCAAAATGCGACCATTGAGGTTGTAAAGGGGTTATAAGTGATTGATGGACTAGTAATCCTCATCCTATTGGAGAGTGTAACCCCAGTTTTATATGGATTCAATTAGAGGGACGCTTACCAAACAAAAGTTAGGACATCGGCTTAGAGGATCGGGCAATTGAGCCGGATGATACTGGTGAGATATCTAGTTACCACTCTAGAATGTGATAACGGGCACTTGTCAGGTCTATGCATGAAAAGATTTTAGAGTTAGTGGTTTTATGAAAAGCGGACGAGGCTACCAAGAGTACTAAGGATAGTATGAGACATAACCTTTTAGAGACCTTTGTGGAGATAGTTGTAATCTAAGGAACGACGAGTTAGGGCTTGACCCTATATCGGTGTTATGTTGTCTGATTGCTTGTTTATTTCATGCTTGAGTGCTTAGTCAGGATGTGTATTATTGATGACCTTGATATGCGGGATACTTATATGTGAAAACGATGACTCTTGTGCGATAACAAGTTGATACATTAGATTCGTACCTTGAGAGCTGATCTTCTGACTGGCGTATTTTAAGTTTCGGGACGAAACTTATTTTAAGGGGGCACTGATGTAATATCCGAAATTTTTCGTTTCATTTGATTCCGTAGCAAACCGGAGTTTAATCCGTGGATTTCCTCTATCTACCTAGTAGTACACTATCTCAAAATTTCATCATTTTATGTAACCTCACTTCACATAAAATGATAGAATTTTATATCAAACCCTAATCTATCAAACCCTAGTTTTATCATGACATGTTCTTGACAAAGTCGTGACACCCTTTTTGACGAGACCAAGACGAGACCATGACGAGTTATGACGAGATCATGACAAAGCCATGCATGGGCTTGACAAGGCCATGACATGTTTTGACAAAGCTTTTACAAAACTCAGCCCACTTTGCCCTTTTGTTTCAGCCCACTTCTTGTAATTACCTTGTCCAGCCCTTGGCTTTATACCTTGCTGGCGGATTGGATCAGCCCAACAGTGAAGCACCAGCCCACTAGTGAGAGTCCTTGTGGCAGCCTGGAATAACGACGCCTCTTCACGTGATGCTGATGAGATGTAGTCTTCTACGTTTCCTGAAATCACGCCCTGCTGCAACCTCCACCTCCCCATCTTCACGTCCAGATGCAAGTCTAGATCGAATTCCAGTACAGCAGTTGTGATCCCGCCTAGAATGGTAATCGGAGTAACGTGGACCAACCTTCCTTCCTAGCCAGATTGTTTCCTTCTTTCCCTCACTCCAACACAGCCCCACGTCTTTCTGCTTCCCCGGTTTCGCCAGCCAAGGACACGAGGATCTGCAGACCGCCTTCTCATCCTCGAGTCCAGCACGCTTCCATGGGTCCGGTGCGGCTAGGCCATCGATTGAGCCTCGCAGACAGCAACACCGCCAGCAGGAGACTCCAGCCTCACGGTCGCACGATTGGAAGCGCAACAAAGGTCCGTAGAGGTGCCTGACCCTAGCCGCTGGAGTGGCCGTGAACCCAGACTGCAGGAGCGCCTTGGCCTGGACGCGGGGGTGTGGTATCCTTGCAGCAGAGGCACCCCTCGACAACAAGCAGCAACAACCTTCGGGTCCTCGTCCTTCATGCTTTCGAGTCTCGGAATCGAGTAAGCTTATACCCTTGATCCATTGCACTTCCATCCACATATTACCTGCCTAAAGAGTACCTTTTATGTCTCCTAAATCTACCCAGAACAGCCATAGAGGAGCTGGTACAGAGTCATGCTATTTCCGAGTTTTCATGAAGTGACAAGCAGGCATTTTCGAGTCCAAATTTGGGTATGTTACACACCTCCTTTCTTGCTGATTTTCGGGTATGTTGGAGTCAATGCTGCATAGTATATCATACTAAAATTTGGGAACAATCGGAATTACGGTGTGAGAGCTATAGTATCCCGAAGTTGGATATTCATGCAGTTTTACGTTTAGAATGCTGAGTTGAGGAAATTTGCTTGAGATGCAGTTTTGTGGAATAAATTTGGAGGGGTTATTGACTTCTGTTAGACTTGAATTTTTGACACATTATAGTTGATATAGTATAGTAGATCATACAAAAATTTCAGAGGAATCCATGTTATGGTTTGAGAGATATAGGGTTTCAAAGTTCAGTTTTATAAATGTGCTGAGTTGAGAAAAACAGCATGGGATGCTGTTTTGTGAGATAATTTTGAATAGGCTTTTGATCTCTGTTAAGCTTGAATTTTTGATATGATATAGTTGACATCTTTTTGTAGATCATATAAAAATTTGGGAAGAATCGGAGTTACGGTTCGAGAGTTATTGTGTTACAAAGTTGACGTTTTTATATACGTGCTGAGTGTTGGGGAAAACAGCAAGTGATGCTGTTTTGTGAGATGATTTTGAATAAGCTCTTGATATCCGTTGGACTTGAATTTTGGATATGATATAGTTTACATATTGTTGTAGAACATATTAAAATTTGAGAGGCATCCAGCGAGTGGTTTGGGATTTACGATTTTTCCAAGATTGAGTCGTAAGCAGTTTTTCTGTTGTGCTGAAATTCGGTTTTGGGAGATAGTTTTAAATAGGATTTTGATCTCCTTTGCAGCTAAATTTTGGATATATTATAGATAAGATTTTATAGTAGAACATATCAAAATTTGGGATAAATCCAGTGAGTGGTTTAGGAGTTATGATTTTTCAAAGGCTACTCGGATTTGGGCTAAGTATAGAATTTGTAAAGGGAGTAGTCAACTTTAGGAATTTTTATAAAACTGTTGAATGAACAGTTTGGAGAAATTCTTTCTCCTAAAGTTAGATAGGACATCATAGATAATTTAGGGATTTAAGTCAGAATTTTTATAAGCGGTTACGAATTTTATATTTGGAAGCGAAGTTAGACCTTTACGATTTTCCGGAAAATAGAAACATAGGAAAAATATTAGCTTGGAACCAAACGAAGCTTTGAGAGTTAGAATATGATTTTAGAATCTCAAATAGGAGTTTAGACATGAATTTTAGAATTTTCGGGAATTTCGGGACCAAGGGTAAAATGGTCATTTTACCCTAAATTAATACTGCAACTAGTTATGTCTTAATACATTATTCTATTTTAGAAGTCTTAGACTTCTAACTACGTAGGAGTGTGCTAATGAACTTATCTCCTTTGACAGGCAACTGAGTTGCTACAGTTTACAGAGCGAGTTGGTTTACAGAGAGTCGAGCTGTATATCAGGTAAGTCCTTTGGACTTACTTAGCTAACTTCTAAATATGAGTATAAATGATGATGGTGGTGTGTGATTGAAATGTTTATGGAGATAGGTTGTGATATATAATTACCGACCTATATTTTGGCCTAAGAGTAACGGGCGGTGGCATTCTGCCCAGTAGCTTGCGGGCGCTGGGGGTTTCTTTCGGGACTAGTCCATACGTGGTTTGTAGTGATGCTACCAGTGGAAGTCAGCTAGACCTACACCAGTTGGATAAGGAACGGAGGCGAGAACTAATAATAATTCTCGTGCCACAACTGTAAATTGAACAAGATGAATCACTTAAATAATAGATAATAAACGGTTGAGTGCCAGCATGATGTTTGTCTATTTTTGTTTCTGCTTGTGTTTGTGCTGTTATCTTTTTTGCTTATATTTGGATAGTTAGCTAACGGTTTATCCGTGTTGTAGATCTGTAGAGATAGACAGTTGCAGAGAGATCCGGAACGGATGGTCAGCCGGGTCCACGTACTCATTAGATGGGGACGGGGGAGTCTTCCATACGTCATGCATGTTATGTATCTTTATATATGTTTGTAAGGCTGTCACATGTGTACGTTTATACCATTAAAAATATTATGTTTTAGAAATTGTTTTAAATACATTGGTGCCTTGTTGTAAGATCCAAGTAATGTTGTTGTTAAACCAAGGTCGGGACCCATTGTGAGGTCCTAACCAGTAGCTCCCCGAGTTCCGAGAATTTGGGGTGTTACACCTTCAACCTTTGAAACACGCAGGAAAGGGGATGGGGCTGAGGGTCGGCGCTCTTCCAGGAGGCGCGGCACGGTGCTCCGACGGCGAAGGCAAGGGAAGAGGCGGGGCTTCCTTCCTGGCGGTGGAGAGGGCGGCCTCCGGTGGGGCTTCGTCGCTGCGATGGTAGGGGTGTCCAGATGCAAGGGCTCCAAAGCGGCCGTCGAGAGGGAAAGGGAAAAGGAGTGTGGCGGTGGGAGTGTGGTGCGGGAGTGTGGCGCTGGCGTCCCCGGTGGAAGGCGGTCTCCGGTGGTGCCCAAAAGGAGCAGCTCTCCTGCAATTTTGTTACCCAGAAGATACAGAGAAGAAGGGAGACGAATAGAGAAATTGGTGTGAATAAGCAAGGCAGGCTGGTCCACTGGTGTGTCATTAGGACAGGAGGAAAAAGAGGGGTCGATTGTGTGGGAATCAAGGGGTCGGGTGGGCAGAGGGCAACAGTCAGGCTGGTAGCGTAGAAGGCGAGAAGTCACTGTTAGGGAGAGAGACGCTCATCAGCCAACGATGAGAGAGAAAGGGGCAAGGAAGATACATATAAAAAAAATTAAATAAAAGGAATAAGGAAAAAATAATAAAGAAAACAACTAAAACAAAGGAAAACGGGAATTAACAAACTCGATCGAATTAATCGGAGTGAAATTTCCGGATTGGAAAATATTTTCAAACTTTTCCGTTAAATAATTTGCGAAAAAAAGTAAATATACTTGGAATAGTATGATTTTCGATATAGAAAACGTTCTCGTAAAAATATGTATGAGATTACAAAATAATTTTAAACGGATAATATATGATTATGAAATACTTTGATACATACCTATAAACTCGTATAATTATTTAGGCTCTTAATATATCAATAAATATACAGAACGATACGAATCAAGAACACGCCTAAAATTGGGGCGTTACAATAGATCCCCCTAAAAACAAGTTTTGTCCCGAAACTTACCACACGTCGAACTTCTCGGTTCCTAAGGCCGAGGTATGAACACTTAAACTAAGAAGGCTTAAACCTTCTAATCTATACACACAATCTACTCAAACTACTAGTGCAAGATATATCAGGTCATATAACACCTTCCCTCACAAGGCACAAACTACACATAACGTCACACATGCACAAAACTCAACCAAGGAAAAAACTAGGTCTTACCCGTCGATCCTATCGATGCGACTAGCTCAGCGTAAACCTCAACTAGAGATACTATCCTCCGTCTTTTAGTTAGCCTTATCGGTTTTTCGTCTGTCACTAGATCATCACGACTAACATCATAACTCAAGTAATGTATATACTCCCTTGACGGGTACGATAGAACATCAGAAAACACTCTCCACTCTTGGTGGCAACCCGATCTGTAAACACATCCTATTTTTCCTCATCTCTAAAAAAAAGGTTAGTAAAACGGAAACTTAACTTCCTTATCGGGTTTTTCTCTATACATCATTTCCATATGTTTCTTCTTTGCTTGTTTCTAACACATAAAGTCAAACTTCTCAATTGGTCCTGCTAACCAAACGTTGATGTTACATCTTCTCAATCTCGTTGTAAGTTCCAAGTAATGAATGAAGGACTTTACTTCACACCGCTTCGACCAACGAGACACCTATGCTATTACTCCTACATCGTTCCTCAATACTCAATCAAGACCTTATCTTGGAGAATCTGTTGACACTCCAAACCCATCATACCTCGAGGCAATTTCATAACAGTTGCACCAATGAATCTCCTCTTAACTATCACCAAATCCATTGTCAATCTTCGTCCCACTCAATACTTCATTGTCATCCGGAGTAGGTTAGTTATTGATTGTATTACTTGGAGAATTTTTCCACAAATCCGGTAATAACCAGCACATCCAAGAAAACTTATAACTTCTGTCACGTCCTTCGGGGATTGCCGTCCCGAGACAACTTGTCATACAACTTCTCTCTTCTTTCAAAGTAGATCAAATTATCTTATCTTAGCATTAGTAAGCTCATATGGAATCACTAAAAACTTGTAGTGTTCATGGTTGTCCGGAATGCCGTATTTACAATATCCGAGTCTCGAATTCTCAATTGGTGGCAATCAGACCTTAAATCATTCTTAGAGGAGACTACCGACCCTTGCAACCAGTCGAGTAGATCCTCTATCTGTGGTGAAGGATACTTGGTTTTTCATTGTTATCCTGCTCGACTCACTGTAATCGATGTATAACGGAGATAACCGTCTCTCCTTTCACAAATTGGTGTTCTACATAACAACTTCGAATCAAGAGTTTAAGATATATTCCACTACAAACTTCAAATCAAGAGTTCAAGATATATTCTCCTATGAACTTCAAATCAAGAGTTCAAGATATATTCTCATATGAACTTTAAATCAAGAGTTCAAGATATATTCTCATATGAACTTCAAATCATCTTAATGGAAGAAAAAAGAAAAATCCACCTTCCCGGTGCATTGGAAACTGTTCTATCTCAGGTTCCATCTTCTGTCTACCCATTTCATCTCGAATGACCGACACAGTCTCGTCCTAACGCTTGACAAGTGGTCCATCCCTATCTGTTGGGGTGACTTCCTTCAACACGTGTAATGTCCCATCCATAGCTACAACGTCGACCGTCTTCTTTCAAAGATCATTCATCTCTTGATCTCGAGGAACTTGCTCGAGTCTTCTGACTCTTGAAGCCTTAGTTAAGCAATATATCATCTTAATCCCTCTTTTCATTTCAAAGGAAAGGAGATAAAACATCTCTTGATCTCTCGCATGTGTTTAGTCACAAAAGTCCTGACTACAAGACTCAAGCATGCCATATAACAAATCGATACAATCTTCTTCGCTTCTTTTGACATCCCAGCATATGAGAGGAACTCCTCGTATTCTACATCAACTCTCATCACATACATCCTTTCTTTTACACTTCATTTCCTTATGTCACGTCAAACGACTGCAGAGGCTCTAACCTCGATCTTTCATGTACTTTTTGTACGTCTCATATCGACATCAAACTTCAAAACTTGAATCTTCTCCTACTTTTGTTTGTCACCTTATGTATCTCTTGGTATCCATGAGCAACTTCACAACCGTACTAGAAGCCTTTAGGAGAAATTTTCCAACCACAATCACTGAAAGTTCCACTCATAACTCCACCAAGCACTAACATCATAAACTCTCAACTTGTAGTGTTGTCCTAAACTAGGTCCTTCCTTTCACGCCATAGCCACCATGGCTTTTCCGTGTGAGTCTGAAGCATCTGACTCATCTTTTGCTTGCAACAACATACCATCCTTTCATAGAACAAACATATCATGCATCCTCTTATAATACTCGCGTCTACGCACCACAAACAATGAAAACTTCACCTTCCTCTTGATCTACTAGTTCCCCTTACCATGATCAAACCTTAAAACTTCTAATCCGGGTTGTTCTTTCATATGTCGTTCTCATGACCTAAGAAGGTCGCAAAGGGTCATCTTCATCCTCCCCCTAGGAGGTCTGTAACATCTACTTGTTCGAACTCCTTCGACATTATTTGATTAAGACAAATGAGCTTCCGTTGATGTACTTCTTACCATTGACATTGATCCACCGTGAATACTCTAAGGTCTTTTCGCCGATCCTCTATTGTCCCATAGTCTTGTGTACTCATCCTTCTACACTCATCAATAGACATCCCACACCTCTTTTCTAAGGTTAACAACTTATCATTCTGCTACACTTCCTGTGTTACCATTCTCATGAAGGTTACCCTCCTCGGGGTAGTCTACCTTAGCTTGAACTCCGTGAGTCCCCTCTTCATTCTACGCTTCATTTCCTTATAAGGTAACAATATCTTCTTGGCGTTGTTGTTTCGTACATCCCCCTTTCTTAGGCTTAACCATTATTCCATGTTGTCCTTCAAGTACACCTTCACCAAAATTCTAGCCTCATATACCGTCCGTTCATGTTTCTCTTGATTGGTATCTCAAGTCTCTCCATCAATAGAAGCTTCTTGGTACGTCTCTCATCCTCTCGGGATCAACATATACTCACACTTCTTTCTTCTTGGCATCACTTAGCCTTATCGTCATAACGGAAAACCGATCAACTCTTCTAGGGGAATTCTACCATGTGAAACTCTACCACGCCTTCTTCTCATAACTCTTGTAACGTTGACATTTCTGGTTGGTACCTCGTAAGCTTAACTTGCGATATCTTAAATCTTTAGCAAATGGTTTGATCACTCTTCTCGTCTTGACTCCAGTGCTTAGGAGCGCCAAAAGAAAATTCCACATCTTAATGGAATACCACCCTTAACCTTGCTAGAACGTACCCATCTCCTCCTTGATTCGCATCTTTAGTTGTCCACGCGTCTTCTTGAAAAACTTAAGTTCGTTCTCTCCCTTGGTCTCGTCGTTGTTCGATTATGGCCTCTTTAGATACACTTCTACACTTTAATGTTGCTCCCTTTTCTTGTATTGCTCCCATCTTGATTTCTCTTAAGTCGCCCCGAATTTTCCTTCCACTTGATCGTCCTTCGTTTACCTCATCTCTAATCCTCCTATTCGACCTTCTCTTAAAGGAGTCCAAGAAACGCCGTGGTGTTCGTTAGCACGAAAAGCTCAACTCAATAACTTGAGCATACTCATTTCCGTATGTATATTATCCTAATCCAAAAAGGCATTGTCCAAGGGGAGATGATAACTTTCTATCATCTTAGTTATAAGGTCCACTATCACTAATATGATATTAGCATACCATACATTTATATATATATATATAACTATATATATAAGTTCTATGTTCACATTACTAATAATATATCACATCCGGAAATCCATAACAACAATACAAGGTCCAACAACATACAATAGTCCACATATATCACTATACATATATATCAAGTCCATAATGCAACTACAATCCACATATACATATCTACATATATACTTATATATACATATATATACAAAAAAATCCAGTAAACTACGCTGCCGAGATCCGCGGAAGGAGTGGTGGTCCGTACATTCTACCCCGACTCATGCATATGATTTTGAAAACGAAAAGTCAGAACCCGTGTGGGTTCTGTTTATTCCTCATTTGGCCTTTAGAAGATTGCGAGTGCCATTGTTGTCAACCTAGGGCTCTGATACCACTTTTGTAACACCCCGAATCCGCGGGACTCGGGATGCTACGGGCGGAGACCTCACAATGGGTCCCGACCCTTAGCCTGACAACAATTTCACTGGATCTTACAACAAGACACAAATAAAGGCAAAACCGAAATTCATTTTAATGCAATGATATGAACCCCAAAAGGAAACAACGAAAGACTTCAGCCGAGATACAACGCTAAAGGCAACCGTCATACACGCGACATACATAAAACCCTAAATAATACATAAAAACAACCCCCAAAACCCATCCTAAAATGTACGGACCCCGGCTGCCCACTCTTCCGGATCTCTCGGCCGCGCCCCTAACCTGCAAGGCAACTACAACAATATCGGTATAAAACCATTAGCTAGCATTCAAGGCATTAGAATCATGGTATTGGCACACATACACACACATAAGGCATCATAAACACACAACATGTTCCAAAACACACAATCCGGTTTATTATCTTTTTATTATTAGGTCATATCCCGTTCTAATTCAACTTCTTTTGTGGCACGAGAATCTTAAAGATCTCGCCCTTGTCCCCTTTCACCATACGGGTTTGTACTTGATGCGGATCAGCATCACCCGATGGGCTGGTCGCAAGGCACCTCCCAGTCATCCCCATTTTGGACTGGACAAGCGGTCACCGCCCGTTATCATACACTTGGGCCAAATATAAACATATAAAGGTCGGTAATCCTATTTCCGGTTTAGTTGTTATAAACCATAAACAATAAACACACACATAAACAATAAACACACACCAACAACACGCATCGAAACTAATACAGAGAATACGAGTTAAGTAAGTCCGGAGACTTACCTCTTCTCCACACTCAACTCACAACACTCTCGCTTCCCTTGGGAAGAAGTCCACAACCTGCTCACAAGAGGATATATGTCAACAACCCACTCACACAAGAAGTCTTAGACTTCTATACAAATGATCAACGCAAGACCATTTGACTCTCAATTCTAGGACCGCATCCTAGAATTCCTACACTCACCTCTCACTCAACGCATGAGGAGATCTACCCACAACCCACTCTCTCAAACACATGCTAGAACTCATAACAACATATATCTCACAAGATCATGAACCCCAACCTAAGGAACGATAATCTAGCCTAGAAGGTCCAACATTCTTAATCAATTCTCTTAAGCTTCAAAGCCACTACTTGGCATTCACTCTAAGTTATGTTAGATCCAACCTAGCATGATACTAATACTAAATATAACTAAATCGAGTAAGATCGTAATCTCGAGGGAGAGGGTACTCACGTGACGTCAAAAGACGAAAGTCGAACTTGGACTCGTTAGGCCTTTATCGGGCGCTTCCGGACCTAAAACCAAACTACACAAATTTAGCAAACGCTATAAACCCACAATTAAACCCTTGAGTCATAACTCGAAATTAATCCATCGAGTGTATAAAATATAAGGAAAGTCCCGCTTTTAAAACAAGGATTAAAACTCGCAAAAACGCTTTCCGGGACGATCCATACAAAATTTATAAACATAGATAAAATCCGAAGTCAACTTTTCCGGCAACAAGGAAACTCATAAAACTCGGCCATTTTCGAAATAAGCTTTGGGTCAAAATTATAATTTATACCCAAGGGTAAAAGTTGCACATTTTAAGAATATAATATCAAGATTACAATAATACCATTCAGCAGGGTACACACAACAAATTCCAAGAGGATGGGGGTTAAAACTGTAATACATAAATGAGGGGGGGTCCAGATTGTAATAACAGTAAAAGGTTGGGCCGATTTACTAATTAAATAAAGGTGTCTCCTTCAACCTTTGAAACACGCAGGAAAGGGGATGGGGCTGAGGGTCGGCGCTCTTCCAGGAGTCGCGGCACGGTGCTCCGACGGCGAAGGCAAGGGAAGAGGCGGGGCTTCCTTCCTGGCGGTGGAGAGGGCGGCCTCCGGTGGGGCTTCGTCGCTGCGATGGTAGGGGTGTCCAGATGCAAGGGCTCCAAAGCGGCCGTCAAGAGGGAAAGGGAAAAGGAGTGTGGCGGTGGGAGTGTGGTGCGGGAGTGTGGCGCTGGCGTCCCCGGTGGAAGGCGGTCTCCGGTGGTGCCCAAAAGGAGCAGCTCTCCTGCAATTTTGTTACCCAGAAGATACAGAGAAGAAGGGAGACGAATAGAGAAATTGGTGTGAATAAGCAAGGCAGGCTGGTCCACTGGTGTGTCATTAGGACAGGAGGAAAAAGAGGGGTCGATTGTGTGGGAATCAAGGGGTCGGGTGGGCAGAGGGCAACAGTCAGGCTGGTAGCGTAGAAGGCGAGAAGTCACTGTTGGGGAGAGAGACGCTCATCAGCCAACGATGAGAGAGAAAGGGGCAAGGAAGATACATATAAAAAAAAATTAAATAAAAGGAATAAGGAAAAAATAATAAAGAAAACAACTAAAACAAAGGAAAACGGGAATTAACAAACTCGATCGAATTAATCGGAGTTAAATTTCCGGATTGGAAAATATTTTCAAACTTTTCCGTTAAATAATTTGCGAAAAAAAGTAAATATACTTGGAATAGTATGATTTTCGATATAGAAAACGTTCTCGTAAAAATATGTATGAGATTACAAAATAATTTTAAAC
This sequence comes from Fagopyrum homotropicum, assembly GCA_033239125.1. Lineage (NCBI taxonomy): Eukaryota > Viridiplantae > Streptophyta > Magnoliopsida > Caryophyllales > Polygonaceae > Fagopyrum > Fagopyrum homotropicum. Next base: position 31,356,591 of record BSWB01000002.1, on the reverse strand, counting down.
GGATAATATATGATTATGAAATACTTTGATACATACCTATAAACTTGTATAATTATTTAGGCTCTTAATATATCAATAAATATACAGAACGATACGAATCAAGAACACGCCTAAAATTGGGGCGTTACAATAATGTTCTTCCCAAAAGCAATCGTACCCCTAAAGCAAAGTTTTATTTTTAGGGAATATTTTATTTTTGGAAACGTTAACCTACAATTAAGTGGGTCATAATGCTCTTCCTTAAAGTAATCTTGGCTTTTGGTTATCACGTTAAATATTTTCACGTTACTTTTACATAAGTAACCGTACTCCTAAAGTTTTATTTTTAAGGAAGATTTTTTTTTCTTTTTTTAAAGAATATCAAAAACGATCTATTTAGTTAAATATTTTGAGGGTTTTTGTTGTCCCACATCGATTAGCTACTAAGCTTTATGGTTTTAAAACTTGTATAAATAGGGAGTTTAAAGAGTATACAAAGAATACATTTCTTGGCGTTTGAATAATGTTTTATTTTTTGAATCGTTAACCTACAATTATGTGGGTCGTAATTGTGCCCCTCGAGTTTTTTAGACAACCTTCTCTATTTACGTTAAATATTTTCAAGATTTTGACTATACAAATAATACATTTTTGGCCAATAAATCTTTATTTTTTAAACAATTTTTTAATCTAGGGAAGCTTTTGTTGGAACCGATCTATTTTTGAGATAATTTTTAAATAAAAATAAATGTACTCCGATTTTTTCTTTTAGTTTCGCTTTCTATTTACGTTAAATATTTTCACATTATTTTGGTTAAGTAATCGTACCTCTAAAGTTTTTTTTATGGAAGATTTTTTCTTTTTTCAAATGATTATTAGGATGATCTATTTACGTTAAATTTTTTGAGGGATTTTCTTATCCCATATCGATTAGATACTAAGGTTGATGGTTTTAGAACTTGTGTAATTAGGGAGTCTAAGGATTATACAAAACATACATTTTTTGGCCTTTTGGTTAAGTTCAAGTATAATTATTATTTATATCGGAATAATATTTTATTTTTGGGATCGTTAACTTACAATTATGTAAGCATAATGTTCTTTTCTAAAGTAATTGTACCCCTAACATTTTATTTTTAGGGAAGATTTTATTTTTGGGATCGTTAACGTACAATTGTGGGTAATAATGTTCTTCCCTAAATTCGATTTCTATCTACGTTAAATATTTTCATGTTACTTTTATATACAAGTAACCGTACCCCTAAAGTTTTATTTTTAGGGAAGATTTTTTTCTCTTTTTTTTCAAATGAATACCAAAATGATCTATTTAGTTAAATTTTTTGAAGGTTTTTGTTGTCCCACAACGATTAGCTACTAAGTTTGATGGTTTTAGAACTTGTATAAATAGAGAGTTTAAAGAGTATACAAATAATATATTTCTTGGCGTTTTGGTTAAAATCAAGTATAATTACTATTCATATATGAATAATATTTTATTTTTTGAATCATTAATCTACAATTATGTGGATTGTAATTGTGCACCTCGAGTTTTTTTTAGGCAATCTTATCTATTTACGTTAAATATTTTTAGGATTTTGACTATACAAATAATACATTTTTGGCTAATAAATCTTTATTTTTAAACTATTTTTTAAGGTAGAGAATCTTTTGTTAACAAATTAACAATATGTTATTGGAACTATTTCACGCTACTTTTTATTGTTGGAACCAATCTATTTTGGGATAATTTTTAAAATTAAAATAAATGTACTCAGATTTTTTCTGTTAGTTTTCGATTTCTATTTACGTTAACTATTTTCAAGTTATTTTGGTTAAGTAATCGTATCCCTAAAGTTTTTTTTTGAAATTTTTTTTTTACAAATATTTATTATGTTGATCTATTTACGTAAAACTTTTTGAGGGATTTTGTTATTCCACATCGATTAGCTACTAAGGTTGATGGTTTTAGAACTTGTATAAATAGGGAGTCTAAGGATTATACGAATAATAGATTTCTTGACCTTTTGGTTAAGTTAAAGTATAATTATTATTCATATCGGAATAATATTTTATTTTTGAAATCGTTAACTTACATTTACGTGAGCATATCGTTCTTTTCTAAAGTAATCGTACCCCTAAAGTTTTATTTATAGGGAAGATTTTATTTTTGAGATCGTTAAGTTAGTATTCATATTTGAATAATGTTGACTTGACGTCTCCACCGTTTTTTCCGGATTAAATCTTTTATCTAATTAAAAATTAAACCAATCAATCTTTTTTATTAAACCATAATTATTTTGTAAAATATGGAATTTTCTATCGCACATCGATTATCAAGAAAACATGACCCTTTGAGAAGTTGTATAAATAAACACAAAAAGTTTGAACATTAATGTTATCTTCTGAGTTTACAATTATTTCGTTTTCAATCAATAATATCAAGCGATCATAACTTTTGAGTTTACACTTATATCAAATTTATCTTTTTTTATTCCAGAATCGGATTGTCGCGCATGTTTCGAGGTTTCACGGCAAATGTTATCTTATGGATTTGTATTATATTATATTTGCAAAATTTTATTTATTTTTTGAATTAATTTATTTTGAATATATTTTTGCATTGTATAGATGTTGTTTATTATTTGATATTTATTAAAATCACATATTTATTTTTTGACATTTATTAATATTGTGGTTTTTATAATATAGATATAGTGAACACTTTTGGTTTGGTATGCTCCTAGATGTAGTCATATTTATATGACGAACTATGTCAATAATTATGTTGTTATTATTTAATAAATGTATACTTTATTACATAAACATTCATAATCAAATCAACAAAATATATTAAGAAAATGGCATTTAAAAAATTATTCACACAAAAAAAAATAAAAAAAAAACATTTTCAAATACCCGTGCAAGGCACGGGCACTAAACTAGTTTCAACCTATAAGAGCTTCCATGTAACACCCCGAATTCTCAGAACTCGGAGTATTACTGGTTAGGATCTCACAATGGGTCCCGACCTCAGTTTGACAACAACATTACTAGGATCTTGCATCAAGACACAAATAAGGAAAACGAAATTCATAAAGACCATGTTTTTAGAGTAATGAATGCAACACTGTCTAGCAGCCTAAAGTACCTAAACAAAAGAAAAGAACAACTGTCTTAACCAAAAGAAAGGAAAGACAAAAACAACCCCCAACCCCACTCTAAGGAGTACGGAGACCCGGCTGACCACTACTTCCGGATCACTCAGCTGCTGATCTAACCTGCGGTAAATCTAAAACAACAACAAGAAGAACCGTTAGCTAGTTATCTAAATATTAGCAGAATAATAGCAGCACAAACACACTCAGAGAAATATAAACACCCATCATGCTTTCAAACAAGTCCCGTTTTATTATCTTGAATTAAGTTACTCTTTCACGCTAATGATACTTATTTTGTGACACGAGGGGTTCCCAAACCTCGCCTCCGCCCCCGTGTAACCATCAGGAATGGATCCGATGCATCTCACCTTGTACCTGCCTGGTCTGGGTATAGAGAACCTCCCAGTCTCCTGTCAGAGCTGGGCAGTGATGTCACGGCCCGTTATACATGCACTTGGGCCTTAAACGTAATAATAACAGTCGTCCTAGCAAGTTATTATTATTAACCACGCAAATAGCATACACAACTACTATCACTCAACTAACACTCAGAAACTAGCTAAGTAAGTCGCAAGGACTTACTTGAGTCAAAACACTCTAACACTCCTCAAATGGTCCGTACTCGTGGTAACTCAAGCGCCTGTCAATGAAGGCATGTGTATCAAAAATCACGGCTCTATGTCCAACCTCATGCGAAGGAATTACGGAAATGATTCTCATACGGTAAAAGACCGTTTTACCCTTAGTGTAGATAATTCTCCGGGTCACTTCTTGACCTCTAATATTTCTTTTGGAACACCTTTCTAATCTAAGATTATTTCCAAAACAGTTTACTAAGGTTATAAAATTAATCTCGTCTACTCGTCATCTGGAATCGCATTACTTCATTCTCGGGTATTATCTAATCTTATATATCTATATAACTATATATATATATATATATATATATATATATATATATATATATATTTTCGTGCATATTAACCTTCCTTCCAATTATATAATTTTGTAACTCCTAGGTATTTAGATATATATATATAAATTCACATACTTTATAATTTCACCACTCAACTCATAAGTATACTTTTATTTCATATAATATATATACGTATATTTATGTACTCGGCATACACTCTCCTATATAAGCTCACACCTGCTCGTATTAACCTTCCGTAATTGAATGTACTTATGTATCCTATATATATATATATATATATATATATATATATATATATATATATATATATATATATATATATTCCGAACTAACTTATTCATACACATCTTGCATCTCCACTCTCGTTTTCTTACCATATACTAACACCGTACCCGTATATTATGCACATTTACGTCCCTTATACTTATTAATCTATACATATATACATGCTGCAGAAAAGACCCATTCTACATCCTAATTCTACATATATACCTACTGCAGTGGAAAGAAGGGGTGGAGAAGCCGGCTTACCGGAGCTGCAGTCCGGCGAGGTGAGTCCTAGGCGGTGCGCTGGCGTTCCGGCGGCCCTTCACTGGTGGTTGACCTGTTGGTTGCAACGGTTGGCAGCGAGGTGAGACCCGACAATCGACTGCGCAGGACGGGAGAGGTTAACATCGTCGGACTCGAACCAGTAACGGAAAGAAGGGAGACGGAAAGAAGAAGGAGGCTGGGATCTTACCGGCCCGACTGGAGGCGGACGGCGGCGGCTGCGCAGTGGCTCCGATGGAAGACGAAGGCGGAGCAGTGTATCGGTGGCGGCTCCGGCGTGTGCGATACTGCAGCTGCCCGTCGTACAGAGAGGAAGGTAAGCGGTGGGAGACTACACTCGGAGGAGGGACGGAAAGAGAGAGGAGGTGTCTTACCGGACTGACGGCGGCGAGCGCGGGAGCGGTGGTTGCAGGGAGTCCGGCGGCAGCACAGTTTTTGTGGGGGCAGCGGTTTGCGAGGAGGGAGTATCACCAGCGGCACATGAGATTAGGAGGAGCGTAAATAGTGAATTAGGTTAAGAGAGGGATTAGGTTAAGAGAGGGATTAGGGTTAGGAGTTAATTAAGTGGGCAGCTAATTGGGCTTTGTAGTGGCCCACACCCGTTCCGCTACGTGACTATAAAAACGGATACGCAACTCGTTATTTACGTGCGGAAATTTTATAAAAAAAATACGGAATTAAATTCCGTATTTTATAACCTATTATTATTCTTATTTTAACGTACGTAAATTATTTCCGGTCATTTAACTTATCATTTTATGTGAATCTAGGTCACATAAAATGATAAAACTAAACTCGTTTATTTTACTTATATTTTTATTTACGATTGTCGCATCGGACCTTGGTTAATTTCGATTTACCGGACTTAAAATTTTCGGTTATTACATCAGTGCCCTCTTAAAAGAAGTTTCGTCCCGAAACTTAGAATGTTCCCCTTACTCGCACGTTTCCTTCGGTATATTTTAGTTTTCTCGATTTTTTTTTCCACCATGCAACTACTCAAGTATTAACTAAACAAGTATCACAAAAAAAAAAACGAAACACTCAAATCAATATGAAAACCTGAAAGGTCAAACAACACAACATCCGAGTACTAACTCATCACATAGAAGTAACCTCTAACCCCGCAAAGAACTCGGGATAGTTACGTCTAATACTCTCCTCAGCCTCCCAAGTGGTCTCATCAGCTCCTCTCCTAGACCACTGGATCCTCAGCATAGGTATCTCCTTGGATCGCAGACGTCTGGTACTGCATTTCTGTTCGCCCCTAAAGGTGTGTGCAAATAAGCTTTAAATTTATAAAACTAGAATCAAGCAAGCGAACCCGCAGTGTACGGTTCGGCGTAGATTAGCAAGTATTCCAGAGTATCGAACACAGGGATTTGGGTGGGAACAAATTCAATTGCAGATTATCAAGCGAGTAAATATGAGAGTTTTGCAAATATTGGGAAAACAACAATCCTAAAGATCCAAGTATCAAGCTCTGGCAATCGATTCAAGATATACTAATGATGTAAAGACAGAGTTGAGATATGCAAAGGTATGCTAATGTAAGGTAATCGTACGGTGAAGTTCCAAAAACCTTATATGACTTACCTACAAGACACTCTCTATACAGGTTGTTGAGGCTTCAATATAGAAAGGATCTAAAGGCAAGAGTTAATGTCAAATACCCAAACTTGCAATCCAAGGATCAAGACTAACTTAACCGATTACGGTTGTGACACTCACAATCGAGGTAGAGGTTGTTGAGGCTTCACTACCACCTAGAAAAGGCAAGTCTAAACTAAGTTAAAGCAAATCTTTAACTTTGGATTAAAGTAAAAGCAGGTTCGTAAACTTAAGGGAAATTACGGGTAGATCTTGAGACTCCACAGCCGTGGAACTCAAGATCAAACCGTGATTTAGGGTTCGTCGACGATTCTCTCAAACTCTCAGGGTCTAATCTGTTTACGATCGATCTATCATCATCTAAGCCACAACTATCAACCCTTCACCTTAGAATTGTTAAGGGTTTTTAGCCAATAACTGTCATGTTGATATCAAATTCAAGATTAAAAGATAGAAAGATGAAAACTTCCGAAAACTTCCAATAAACTTCAAACCAATCTCAAAGTCACAAACAAGAACGAATATTGTCAATAGATTCAGAATAAACCAAACAAACACAATCTTAGGAAAGAAGGAAGAACGGGATGTCAATCCGTCTTCTAAATCAAACCTAAACAAGAAGAGAAATCTTCTTGCAACAATCTTCCAAAAGCTTCGATCTTCCGCCAATCCGGAAATCTCAACAGCAATCTCCACCAAAGGTGCGAGATTAGGGCAAAATCCCAACACGAACTTCAATCTCCAATGAGATGTAAATTACCTCTAAGCGAGGGTTGAACGAGGTCGCCAAAAATGCGTCTAAGCGGGGCTAAGCGCGGATAAGCGATGATGACGGAATCTTGCTTCGTCCGTCTTTTTATAGGGCAAGATAAGATATCGGCCCGACCCAATCTTCAAAAGATCGTGGCTTCATAATATGGCGAAAAAGATCGCCAAGATCACGGTCGTGGAAGGTTCCACGACCGTAATTTAGAGCGTGAAAAGTGTCACGGTTTGAACCATGGTTTCCACGACCGTAATAGTTACTGGAATGCATCACGCCTCTCTTTGCAGGGTTCCACGGCCGTGGAACTAGACGTGGTTTGTAGTACGGCCGTATTTCAGAGCGTGGTTTAGGGCAAGAACGTGATTCTTCCCTAGACTCGTGCATTCCTCAAGTTGAACTCCAATTTGCTCCTAAGAATGCCCTTAATCCATGGACATACTCAATCAACTCTTCTTTGCTCGATTTTGTTCGGAAATGACTCTCAATCACCTATAATCAACATAAAGCTAGTGTAGACATCCATATCGACAATATAGGCAAACTAGCTCACAAATGCAACAATGCTAAATCAAAGACTATCAATATGAATCAAATACACTTAGAAAACGTGCCTAAAATATCACAATATTTCATGCTAACAAATAACCCCATACTTAACACTTGCTTGTCCCTAAGCAAGGTCTTTCAAAAAGCTTTAAACAAGAGTTAGGATGAAATATGTGTACCTTCTCAAAGCAATACTTCTTTTGGAGGAATGTGCCTTCTAAAGGATAGATCATTCTCAAACCTTGCTTCAATTGTTTATAAGACTTTCATACACTTATCCAAAGAGTAAAAAGCAAAGAAAACTCATGAATCAATTAAACTTCTAAACAAGCATCATAACCTTCAAACATTATCAAAATCAAACATAAGAAACTTCAATTTAGATCACCAAGTCATATAACATTCTTTTGATCTTAAGGACTTCCAAAGAAAAAGTTCTAGAATATGGAAAGGGAAGGAAACTTTTAAGGAATGTGGTGCATGAATCTGGGAAAGTGGACAACTACCCTTCTTCTTCTTTTGCGGTTTCCGCAACACTTCAACTTAGAGCTTCGCTCTTCTTCCTTTCATTTTTCGACTTTACTTTTGGAGTTATGGATAGAGGTGCACAAAAACCGAAGCCTAGGAGATTGGCGTTTCTCAATTTTTATGAGATGCCTCAAACCCTTAGCGCACATACCATAATCCGCTAGGAATATCGCTCAATCCGACTTTGGCAAGACACAAACACCCGGCTATGTGAATGGTGCCGAGTTACTCATCATCATGATTGACTTCCCCAAACCTAGAATTCCTTTCTATTCTTTTGATTGCAAATAATTGCTCTCATGGCCCTCCCACATCAAACATGCCTTTTTCATTCACTTCTCCAAATTCCCGGATAGATAAAGGAGGTTAATATTTCAATGAGGAGCTAAAATGATCAAAGAAAGAAGAAAGAAAAATCGAATTGCCTTAATCATCTCAACAAGAAGTATAGGAACTTATAGTGTGATTTCAACTTCAATTTCCTAACATGATTTAGACAATATTCATCACATTATAAAACTTGCAAAAGAGGTAAAATTCATTCATTCAAATTCTTTTCAATTCACTATTCTTTTAAGCATGCAATTGTCATCAAACTCAATTCACAAGTAGTGATTATCATAGAAATCATCTCAATTCATTAGAAGCACAAAATTTTCAAAATTTTTCAGTTTTTATGGGTTTTTCAAGTTCTTTTTCATGCAATGCAATAATGAAACGTGCGACAATATAATGAACATGCAAATAGTCTCGAATAGAAGCAAGCATAGTAAGTAAGAGTTATTACAAACTTTTAGTACATCCCACCCCATACTTAGGACGAACATTGTCCCTAATGTTCAAAAGAAAGAAAGAAAAGAAGAAAAGAAAAAGAAACTCACAAAGTGGTGGCGGAATGTCTAAAGCGAACGGTCAATCATCAAATCTCATCACTACGGCGCTGGTGGAGGCGGGAATGGAGAGAAGCTAGGATCATAGAACCGCCCAAACTGCTGGCGGTAGACATCCCTCATCATGTGGTCGAGGTCGTCTAGGCGTCCGTCTCTAGCATCGGCTCGGATCTCCAATGCTCCTACTCTCTCTGAAAGTCCGGTAGCCCAATCCGGCATCTGCTCGTACCATCCCGGGGCGTGGCTATACCATGCTGGAGCGTCGGATGGTGCTGGTGGTGGTGCTGGTACTGCTGTCTGCTCTGTAGACCAAGGATGGGCAACGCCATACCACGTAGGAGGTGTGGTCATCCACGTAGGCCTCTCACTCACGCTATCGCGGCGAGAAGACGAGCTTGAAGCTCTAGCTGGACGTGGAGAACGTCTAGGTGCATCGGGGGCCGTCTCCGGCTGATCCGGAAACGTGCCAAACTCCTCCTCATCTCCTCCTCCGCCCTCAAACTGATCTCCCGTCTCCTCCTCAACAACCGGCGGTGGGACATATGGGGGAGCTGCTATCCTGTTCGCATGCATGGCAGCGAACGTCTCCTTCCAATTATGGCGTCCCGCCATAATGGAGTACTCCGGTAGCCACTCTATACCCCTACCCGTCCTGCTCTCCCATGGCATACCCGCATAAGGCGGTCCTCTATGTGTGGGGAAAATGAGACCCCTAACCATGAAAGCATGTAGCCCTAAAGGTACGGCCGGTATACGGGTGCAAGCAGAAAAATCAACACCAAAGCTCCTAGCAATGTTGGTAACTATCCCACCATATCCTATGTTGCCCTTCTTCTTATTCTTGAGCTTGCTCATAGTAGCAGCCAAGAGAGTAGCACAATCAGCACGGCGTCCATACAACATGGAGTAAAGCAAGAACAGCTCATCCGTCTTGATCTTTTGGTGCGTCTCCGTCCTGGGAAAGAGACACTCCGAAAGAACACGGTGAGCTATCTTCAAGGCTAGGTGGTACATCAACCTAGCCTTGGTATCAGCGGGTTGCCAGCGGTCCTCGCTAGCGTAAATCATCGCCACCTCCTCCCAAAAATCCTTGGCGTAAACGCCACTAGGAAATCGACCGTTAAAGGTCTCCTGAAACCCAAAAATGGTCCCAAACTCACGGATGCTCAAATGGTAGTCTCTCTCCATGAGACAAAAAGAGGCGGTCCTATCTACATGGTTGTGCTCAAAGGATGTCACAACCTCCCGTGTAATCTCCTCATAGGCGTCTTCTCGGATAGCCGAGAAGACAATAAGTCCGGCTCTATCCAAGAGCCAAGTGAGGTCATCAACTATGTTGAGAGGAGCTAGATCCTCCAACAACAAGTACCTAGGGCCAATCACTGGCCTCTCCTTGATCCTCTCGAGTGCATCGAGATGATCGTCGTGTATGGTCGGGATTCTAGGGTGAGGAGGTGAGGATGGAGGTGAAGGGGAAGAGGGTGGTGGTGCCCTAGAGGATGAGGAGGAGGAGGGATTACCCTTCCTCTTCTTATTCTGATCATTCTTCTTCTCTTTTATCCTCCCCGAAACTCTTCTCACAAAAATCCATTCTGCTCAAAATTACGGTCTGTTCTTATGAAAACCACGGCCGTAATTCCCCCAGAGACCGTGATTCGTCTCAGAAAATCACAAATCTCAGCAAATCAGCAATTAATCTCCACAACAGGCAGTCCTAGTCTAATTTCTTCCAATCTCAATCAGTTCTTCCTAAAAATCTCTAACAAAAACAAACCAAATTGCCAAGAATCAAGAAGAGAGAAAAAACCTATTTTTCGGATTGAAAAATCCGAATTGCGCGTTCGTTGATGAATTTCCGCTCGATTCGTCGCTTGGATCTTGTTTGTGGTTGGATTTGCTTCAGTTTAGGAAGAAGAATCGTTGAAAACGATTAGGAAATGAGGATTTGAGAGAGGGTCGTGGATTTTCGGCAATTAGGTCGTGGAAATAGGGGTTTTGGGATGAATTTTGTGAAGAATGTGGCTTATATAGTCGCAGGCAAAATTTTGAAAATCACGGTCTGTCGGGGTGTTCCACGGCCGTGGAAGTGTACGGAACCGTGGTTTTGGTGATTTTTCAAAGGCTTTTGGAAATTACGGATACTGTAGCTGTCACGACCGTGGTTTAGGCCGTGGAACCCTCTGTAAAGCTCCAAAGTCCAAATTTCGTCACTTTTCTTCGACATTATCCTTCCCTTTCCCTTTTCCATCGTTCCTACATCCAAAAACACGAACATACCGGAAGGAATCGAGGCAAAAACAAAGCAAAAACGTCTATACTAAGCTAATCTATGAATCGAAAACAAAAACAAAAATGCAATACCTTGGGTTGCCTCCCAAGAAGCGCTTTGTTTAAGGTCCGTAGCTAGACCAATCTCGCACTTATTCGAGTGCGGTAGGCGCGAACTCATCAGCTTGGAGCTCAGGCGTATACTTCTTGAGTCGTTGGCCGTTCACCTTAAAAGTTCCGCTCGCTTCACCCCATACTTCAACTGCACCATGGGGGAAAATACGCTTAATTAGAAAAGGTCCGGTCCAACGAGATTTAAGCTTACCTGGAAAGAGACGAAGCCTTGAATTGAAGAGGAGAACTTGATCTCCTTCTTTGAAGTCCTTTGGAATGATATGCTTATCATGCCAACGCTTTGCTCTCTCCTTATAGATCTTAGCGTTTTCATAAGCGTTCAAGCGGATTTCATCCAGCTCATTGATGTCTAGGAGACGCTTTTCTCCCGCTTCCTTCATGCTGAAGTTCAACCACTTGATATCCCAAAACGCTTTGTGCTCCAACTCTACCGGCAAGTGACAAGACTTCCCATACACAAGGTTGTATGGTGTGGTTCCTATGGGAGTCTTGTATGCAGTCCGGTATGCCCATAATGTATCGTCAAGCTTCAAGGACCAATCCTTCCTAGTCCTTGAAACCGTTTTCTCTAAGATTCCTTTGATCTCCCTATTTGAGATCTCAACTTGTCCACTCGTTTGTGGATGGTAAGGGGTAGCGATCTTGTGAGTAACCCCATACTTAGCTAGGAGAGCTTCAAAGCGCCGGGCAATGAAGTGAGAACCTCCATCACTAATGATCGTCCTTGGCGTCCCAAATCACGGGAAGATGGTCTTGTTGAAGAACTTAACCACCACCATGGCATCATTGGTGGGAGAGGCAATTGCTTCCACCCATCTAGAAACATAATCCACCGCCAATAGTATGTATTGGTTTCCACAAGAGGATGGGAATTGTCCCATGAAATCGACTCCCCAAACGTCGAAAATTTTCACCTCTTGGATGTTGTTGAGGGGCATCTCATTCCTCCTAGAGATATTGCCTGTTCTTTGACAAGCATCGCAGCAAGAAAAAAAGGATTGCACATCTCTAAACAAAGTAGGCCAAAAGAATCCAGATTGCAATACCTTTGCGCTAGTCTTGTTCGAACTAGCGTGTCCTCCACAAGGTAGTGAATGACAATGACGGTTGACACTTTGCATCTCATCTTCCGGCACACATCGCCGAATGATGCCATTCGGACCTCTCTTGAAGAGGAGAGGCTCGTTCCAATAGTACTCCCGGACGTCCTTAAAGAACTTCTTCCTTTGTGCGTAGGATAGTCCGGGCGGTATCTCCTGACAAACCAAATAGTTAACAAAATCAGCAAACCATGGTTCGTTACCTTTGGAGATCACATCGATGCACTCCTCAATAAGATGTAGGTGTTCGTCCGGGAAGGAGTCGTCGATGGGTAAATGGTCGTCCTCTAGATGTGTTAGGCGACTCAAATGATCCGCAACAGAATTTTCTGAACCTTTCTTGTCGCGGATCTCAAGATCGAATTCTTGTAGGAGAAGAATCCATCTAATTAGCCTTGGTTTCGCATCTTTCTTCGCAAGGAGGTACCGGATCGCAGCATGATCCGTGTAGACAATCACCTTTGCACCTACAAGATAAGAGCGAAACTTGTCAATAGCATAGACAATGGCTAGAAACTCTTTTTCGGTAGTGGCATAGTTGAGCTGCGCTTCATCTAGCGTCTTGCTAGCATAGTATATGGCATGGGTTGCCCCTTCCTTTCGTTGTCCAAGAACAGCTCCAATAGCTACGTCACTAGCATCGCACATAATCTCAAAGGGAAGAGTCCAATCCGGAGGTTGGATAATAGGTGCTGAAATTAGAGCTTGCCGAATGGTGTTAAACGCATCCAAACATTCCTGCGAAAACTCAAAAACCGCATCCTTCATCAATAGATTAGTGAGAGGTTTTGATATCTTAGAAAAGTCCTTAATGAAACGTCTATAAAATCCAGCATGTCCTAGGAAACTTCTTATCCCTTTCACCAAAATTGGGGGAGGAAGCTTCTCTATGGTCTCTATCTTAGCCTTGTCTACTTCTATCCCTCTACTAGAGACTAAGTGACCTAATACAATTCCTTCCTTAACCATAAATTGACACTTCTCCCAATTAAGAACTAGGTTAGTGTCTTCACACCTTTGCAAAACAAGAGAAAGTTTAGAAAGACAATCATTAAAAGAGGAACCGTATACGGAGAAGTCGTCCATGAAGACTTCCATGATTTCCTCTACGTATTTGGAGAAGATGGCCATCATGCACCGTTGGAAGGTGGCTGGGGCGTTGCAAAGCCCGAACGACATTCTCCTATAAGCAAACGTACCCCATGGGCACGTGAATGTGGTCTTCTCTTGATCATCCGGGTGTATCGGAATCTGAAAGAAACCACTATAACCGTCAAGGTAGCAAAAATGTGAATGTTGTGCTAACCTTTCAAGCATTTGATAAATGAATGGCAATGGAAAATGATCTTTCCGCGTTGCATTGTTGAGCTTGCGGTAGTCTATGCACATTCGCCATCCAGTCACGGTTCGGGTAGGAATGAGTTCGTTGTTTTTGTTGGTGATGACCGTCATTCCTCCCTTCTTCGGAACTACTTGAACCGGACTCACCCACTTACTATCGGAGATAGGGTAGATGATACCTGCATCAAGAAGTTTAAGAATTTCCTTCTTGACAACCTCCTTCATGGTCGGATTCAACCGCCTTTGAGGTTGTCTTGAAGTTCTAAAATCTTCCTCCATTAGTATCTTATGCATGCATAGGGAGGGTTTAATTCCTACTAAGTCCTCAATAGTATAGCCTATAGCTTTCCTATGTTTCCTAAGGACAATCATGAGCTGATTATGTTCATCTATGCTTAGATTGGAGCTAACAATAACCGGAAAGGTAGAATTAGATCCTAGAAAAGCGTACCTTAGATGAGTAGGAAGTGGTTTGAGTTCCATTGCTTTCGGAGCTTCCAATGATCCTTAAGAAGCGTCTGATGTCTCCTTAGAAGTTTCTAAGGGTGATGAGTGTGTGGGAGAAGAATCAGAAGAAGTTGAAGAAGTGTCTCGATCACTCCTTTCCACGCCCAAAATTACGGGTTCCTCATGGCCTCCACGGCCGTGGTTTAGGGCGTGGAAGGGAAATACGGTTGTCACATCTTCTCCACGACCGTATAACTCCCTGGAGTGAGGCATGATTTTGGTTGGGAAATCCACGGCCGTGGAATACAGGGTATAACCGTGGATTCTCACGTTTTCTGCCTCATCGTGAAGTTTCTCAAACTCCACTTCACCTATCTCTTCTTGTGCTTCTAAGGCTTCAATTTCCTCATTGCGCTCTTCTTCTTCCCCTACATTGGTTAGACTCATAGTGATAACCTTTTGTAAAGGATCGTTAAAGAGAATCGCACTTACCTCCTCCCTAGACAAACCTTCTTCATCTTGGATATCGAAAATATCCTCATCAAATATTGGCTCCTTCACTAGAGTAGAAAGAACGAACTCTACTTTCTCTTCTCCTATGTCAAAAGCGAGTCTACCATTCTTGCAATCGACTATGCAGCCGGAAGTTGCAAGAAACGGTCTTCCGAGTATGATCGGGACCGGACTATCTGCAGGAATGTCAAGCACGACAAAATCAATGGGAACAAAGAATTTACCTAGCTTGACCGGGACGTCTTCTACAATACCGACGGGGCGAGTGATGGATCGATCCGCCATGTACAACGTCATCTTCACCGGTTTAGGGTCGCCTAAACCGATCTTCCTACACAATGCAAGTGGTATGATGCTCACACTTGCTCCTAAGTCACATAATGCATCGTATGTGACATCTCCCACTCCTATGGGAATGCAAAATGACCCCGGATCCTTTAGCTTTGGGGGCATTTTCTCCTTCATGGTTTTGATGAAATCCGAAGAGTCCGAACTCATCTTAACCTCTCCGAAGTCTTCTAGCTTCCTCTTGTTAGAGAGAAGCTCCTTCAAGAACTTGCCATAAGCCGGCATACCTACAATAGCATCAATAAATGGTATATTAATATGCAGCTTGCTCATGAGTTCTATGAACTTACCAAATTGTTTATCTAGGCGCGCTCTCGCTCTAGATTGAGGGAATGGTAGGGGAGGTTTATAAGCTGAAGGAGGAACGTAGACATCTTCCTTCTCCTTCCCCTTCTCTTTCTCCTTGTCCTTCTCTATGGATACTTCAACGAACTTAGGCTGCGGATCGGTGGTAGTCACTCCGCTCCTAGTTGTG
Source organism: Fagopyrum homotropicum (assembly GCA_033239125.1). Classification (NCBI taxonomy): domain Eukaryota; kingdom Viridiplantae; phylum Streptophyta; class Magnoliopsida; order Caryophyllales; family Polygonaceae; genus Fagopyrum; species Fagopyrum homotropicum. Next base: position 31,341,000 of record BSWB01000002.1, on the reverse strand, counting down.
ATTGCCATAACCCTTCCCTTAGGGTTGTCCTCCGTCTTTCCTGGAAGTTTCCCTTGATTCCTAGGAACTTCCTCCGCATGGTTGAACATTTGGTTTTCCAAAACTTTTTGAGCTTTGTCAACCTTAGAAATTTGATCATCAACCTTAATGAAGCGGTTCTCCAACCCTTGAAGCTTTCCCAAAATCGTTTCCAACATGGGGTCGGGCTTCTCCTTTCCCGAATTGTTTCCTCCATTAGATGATTGCCCCTGGCTTTTCAAAGGAGTAGAGGAAGAGGAAGGTGGAATTAGTGAATTAGAGTTGGAAGGATAAGAGTTACCGGAATTTTGTTGATTGGAGCGCCAATTGTTGTTGTTTGAACCCCTATTGTTGTTCCAATTGTTGTTCCGGTTATTGTTGTTTCCATTCCAATTGTTATTCCGGTTGTTGTTCCGGTTATTGTTGTCGCCGCCATTGTTGTTGCCCAAATAACCAACATCCTTCCCTTGTTGCCTTGGGAAGTTGGTCTTGATAGCCTCCTTCAACTCTTTGATCTCATTGTTGAGGGAGAAAATCTGATTTTAAGCTTCATGTGTGAGCTTTGCTCCTTGCTCCACACGATTTCCCTCCACTTTCCGGTGGGAATACTTCTCTATGACCCTTGCTTGCTTCTCAATGAAGTCTCAAGCGTCATCTTCTCTCATGTCCATGAATGTTCCACATGAGAGGGATTGGAGGTTGAATTGCGTTCCCGCATCTAACCCCTTGTAGTAAATCTCCAGCAAGGCAAGTTTGGATATGCCATGATGAGGGCAATCCAAGAGCAAATCCTGAAACCTTTCCCAAGATTGAAAAAAACTTTCGTTAGATCTCATGGAAAAAGCATTAATCTTACCTCTAAGTTCCGCCGTTTTGGATGGCGGAAAGAATTTGGTGAGGAACTCCGCGGAAAGGTCTTCCCACGTGTCTAGTTTCCCACTAGGAAGAGCTTGATACCAAGACAACGCTTTGCCTTTCAAGGAGAAGAAGGAAGGTTTAAGCTCATAGCTGTTGGTGGTAGCACTCTCCGGTCTCATTGTCTCCATCATACACTCAAAGTTCTGCAAGTGTTGGTGTGGAGATTCAATGCTTGTTCCGCCAAATTGGTTTTGGCGAACAAGAGTAATGACTTGAGGGTTGAAGCTAAACCCTTGCACATCATCAGCATCAAAGTTCACGCCCAAACGGCGTGGTTGTTGTGTTGGATCCATCCGTTGGCCAAGAGTTCTTGGCTCTTCATCTACACGTTCGATCCTCGCATTCCTAGGTGGAACACGACGATTGGCAGCTCCCCGTGGATGGAAAGGATTCACATTGATCGTAGGATCAATCTCCTCTAACGGTGGCATGGAAGAATCACTATCATCAGCGGATGATTGACCTTTTCTTCTAGATCTTGATGCTTTCCTTGAGGATTTCTTGCTTCCTTTATTCTTAAAGTCGCTTAGCTCTACCCTCATCTGGAAAATCATGTCTTATAGATTGTTAACTTGAGATTGATGACGATCCATTTCGTCTTGGCGGAGGGTCTCATTCCATTGGAGTTGAGCTTCCTTCTCCGCCAACTCCGCTTGAAGATCACGTTCGTGTCCTTCAGCCATCTTCTTTTCCTTGCGCTTTTGTCTTAAAGTTTTCTCTAGCTCTTGATCAAGAGGTAAGAGATCTTCGGTGTTCCTAGACCTGTGCATGCACTCAAAGTAATATCAAATAACGAGAGCAAGCTCCCAAGCTTGACAACCGGCTACCGAATTCGGCCGAAACCAAATCCCCGGCAACGGCGCCAAAAACTTGTTCGCCCCTAAAGGTGTGTGCAAATAAGCTTTAAATTTATAAAACTAGAATCAAGCAAGCGAACCCGCAGTGTACGGTTCGGCGTAGATTAGCAAGTATTCTAGAGTATCGAACACAGGGATTTGGGTGGGAACAAATTCAATTGCAGATTATCAAGCGAGTAAATATGAGAGTTTTGCAAATATTGGGAAAACAACAATCCTAAAGATCCAAGTATCAAGCTGTGGCAATCGATTCAAGATATACTAATGATGTAAAGACAGAGTTGAGATATGCAAAGGTATGCTAATGTAAGGTAATCGTACGGTGAAGTTCCAAAAACCTTATATGACTTACCTACAAGACACTCTCTATACAGGTTGTTGAGGCTTCAATATAGAAAGGATCTAAAGGCAAGAATTAATGTCAAATACCCAAACTTCCAATCCAAGGATCAAGACTAACTTAACTGATTACGGTTGTGACACTCACAATCGAGGTAGAGGTTGTTGAGGCTTCACTACCACCTAGAAAAGCCAAGCCTAAACTAAGTTAAAGCAAATCTTTAACTTTGGATTAAAGTAAAAGCATGTTCGTAAACTTAAGGGAAATTACGGGTAGATCTTGAGACTCCACGGCCGTGGAACTCAAGATCAAACCGTGATTTAGGGTTCGTCGACGATTCTCTCAAACTCTTAGGGTCTAATCTGTTTACGATCGATCTATCATCATCTAAGACACAACTATCAACCCTTCACCTTAGAATTGTTAAGGGTTTTTAGCCAATAACTGTCATGTTGATATCAAATTCAAGATTAAAAGATAGAAAGATGAAAACTTCCGAAAACTTCCAATAAACTTCAAACCAATCTCAAAGTCACAACCAAGAACGAATATTGTCAATAGATTCAGAATAAACCAAACAAACACAATCTTAGGAAAGAAGGAAGAACGGGATGTCAATCCGTCTTCTAAATCAAACCTAAACAAGAAGAGAAATCTTCTTGCAACAATCTTCCAAAAGCTTCGATCTTCCGCCAATTCGGAAATCTCAACAGCAATCTCCACCAAAGGTGCGAGATTAGGGCAAAATCCCAACACGAACTTCAATCTCCAATGAGATGTAAATTACCTCTAAGCGAGGGTTGAACGAGGTCGCCAAAAATGCGTCTAAGCGGGGCTAAGCGCGGATAAGAGATGATGACGGAATCTTGCTTCGTCCGTCTTTTTATAGGGCAAGATAAGATATCGGCCCGGCCCAATCTTCAAAAGATCGTGGCTTCATAATGTGGCGAAAAAGATCGCCAAGATCACGGTCGTGGAAGGTTCCACGACCGTAATTTAGAGCGTGAAAAGTGTCACGGTTTGAACCATGGTTTCCACGACCGTAATAGTTACTGGAATGCATCACGCCTCTCTTTGCAGGGTCCCACGGCCGTGGAACTAGACGTGGTTTGTAGTACGGCCGTATTTCAGAGCGTGGTTTAGGGCAAGAACGTGATTCTTCCCTAGACTCGTGCATTCCTCAAGTTGAACTCCAATTTGCTCCTAAGAATGCCCTTAATCCATGGACATACTCAATCAACTCTTCTTTGCTCGATTTCGTTCGGAAATGACTCTCAATCACCTATAATCAACATAAAGCTAGTGTAGACATCCATATCGACAATATAGGCAAACTAGCTCACAAATGCAACAATGCTAAATCAAAGACTATCAATATGAATCAAATACACTTAGAAAACGTGCCTAAAATATCACAATATTTCATGCTAACAGTTTCAAGACAGCTACTGGGTACTCTACAAAGGTATGGTCAGGCTCAACTGTCAGATCCTCATGGCTGATGACGTGTCTCGGATCCGGAATGTACTCTCTCAACTGAGATACATGAAAGACCGGATGGACACTCTCTAGTCTCGGCGGTAGTGCTAGTCTGTAGGCCACCTCTCCAACTCTCTCCAAGATCTCAAAAGGTCCGACATATCGGGGACTCAGTTTCCCCTTAATGCCGAAACGCCTGACCCCTCTCGTAGGTGACACTCTCAGCCACACCTGTGCACCCACTCTAAACTCCAAAGGTCGACGCCTTTTGTCGGCGTAGGACTTCTGACGACTTTGAGCTGCTAACATCCGCTCTCGGACTAGGGCAATCCGAGCGATGTCATCCTGTATCTGATCTAGAGCTACTCCATCAACTCTGTTAGGCTCATCTCAACATAATGGTGTACGACATCTCCGCCCGTACAAAGCCTCATAGGGAGCCATCCCAATAGATGCGTGCCAACTATTATTATACGAAAACTCTACCAGTGGAAGATGATCTGGCCATACCTGTCCCCAGTCTAGTACACACGCCCGAAGCATGTCCTCTAAGGTCTGAATGGTCCTCTCAGACTGTCCGTCTGTCTGTGGATGATAGGCGGTAGTGAAGTGGAGACTCGTCCCCAAAGCAGTATGTACTTGCTGCCAAAATCTCGAGGTAAAAGGTCCATCTCTGTCAGAGACGATAGTCCTCGGTACCCCATGGAGTCTCACAATGTGTCTGGTGAACTCCTCAGCCAGACGACTCACCGGCCACGTTTCCTTAATCGGAATGAAACGTGCGGTCTTCGTCAGGCGGTCTACCACTACCCAAATAGCATCAAATCCTCTGCTGAGTCTCAAACCAGTGACGAAATCCATAGATATATCCTCCCACTTCCACTGTGGTACTGGAAGTGGGTGGAGCTCTCCTCCAGACCTACGGTGCTCAATCTTGACCTGCTGGCAGGTCGCGCACTGAGCTACATACCGAGTCACATCGGGCTTCAGCCCACCCCACCAGAAGGACCGTCTCACATCCTTGTACATCTTACTCGCTTCAGGATGTACTGAGTATGGGGTAGCATGAGCCTCACCTAGTATCCTCTGTCTCAACTCACTGTCTGACGGTACACAAACGCGGTCCTGACGTCTCATCACTCCATCTGCACCAATAGTAAACTGTGGGGCCTCATCTCGAGACATCCTGTCTCGGATCCTGATCAAAGTAGGGCAAATCTCCTGCTTCTGTCGGATCTCATCCAACAGATCAGGAAGTAACTCCATGGTAGACAACTGACCATCAGTATCGGGAAACTGAATCTCTATCTCCAACCAAGCCAAGTCCCTGGTTGTACTGTCAACCGGTCTATCGCCCTCTCTCTAGGCGTCTTCCGGCTCAAAGCATCAGCTACCACATTCGCCTTTCCGGGGTGGTAAAGGATCTCAAGGTCGAAGTCCTTGATTAACTCTAACCACCGCCTCTGGCGGTTATTCAACTCTCTCTGAGTAAATATGTACTTCAGACTCTTATGGTCTGTAAAGATCTGACATGTCGCCCCATAGAGATAGTGACGCCAGATCTTAAGAGCATGGACTACTGCAGCCAACTCTAGATCATGTGTGGGGTAGTTTTCCTCATACGTCTTCAACTGTCGAGACGCATAGGCTATGACCTTACCCCTCTGCATCAAAACACACCCCAAACCCAGCTTGGATGCATCACTGTATACCACAAAGTCATCAATACCCTCAGGTTGTGCTAAAATCGGAGCGGACATCAATCTCCTCTTCAGCTCCTCAAAACTCTGCTGACACGGCTCAGACCAGACAAACCGAGTGGTCTTCCTCAGAAGAAAAGTAAGTGGTCAGGCAATCAAAGAGAACCTTTCCACAAACCGGCGGTAGTAACCTGCTAAACCTAGAAAACTGCGAACCTCCTTAACATTCTTAGGAGGTTGCCAAGAAGATACTGACTCGATCTTCGCCGGATCGACCTTAATACCCTCAGCAGTCACCACGTGACCTAAGAAAGCCACCTCTGACATCCAAAACTCACACTTGGATAGCTTAGCATACAGCTAGCTATCTTGTAGAATCTGCAGTACTGTCCTCAAGTGTCCGGCATGCTCCTCTCGACTCCTGGAGTAGACTAGGATGTCGTCAATGAAGACCACTACAAACTGGTCTAAGAAGTCAATGAATATCCCATTCATCAACTCCATGAACACCGCTGGTGCATTAGTGAGCCCAAATGGCATCACTACGAACTTATAATGACCATACCTAGTCCGGAATGCCGTCTTAGGTATGTCCTGATCTCTCACCCTCAACTAATGGTAACCTGACCTCAAGTCTATCCTCGAGAACACAGACGCTCCATGCAACTGGTACAATAGGTCATCTATGCGTGGCAATGGGTACTTGTTCTTGATGGTCACCTTGTTCAGCTCTCTGTAGTCTATGCACAGCCTCATCGATCCGTCCTTCTTCTTCACAAACAACACTGGTGCACCCCAAGGAGACACACTAGGGTGTATGAAACCCTTCTCTGCTAGCTCCTCTAACTGCTTCTTCAGCTCAAGCAGCTTTATAGGTGCTATACGGTACGGAGCCTTCGAGATAGGTCTCGTGCCCGGCTCCAAGTCAATGCTGAAATCAACGCTCCTCTGTGGGGGTAGTCCTGGCAGGTCGTCACTGAATACCTCTGCAAACTCGCATACAACAGGTATCTCCTCTATAGTCAAGCTCTTGCTTTCCTTCATGGCATAACACCAGAAGGCTTCGCAACCCTGTGCTATCAGTCTCGCTGCTCTCACTGCACTGATAACTGTACCTGACTTTCCGAGGTCCTAACCTCGGAATATTACTCTATGGCCCTCCTCCGTGGCAACGGTCACTGTCCTCCTACCAATGTCTAAGACTGCTCCGTGTTTCCTCATCCAGTCTATCCCTAAAATGACATCCTCATGAGCTAAGGGCATGACTAGAAAATTGACTAGCCAGTCTCGATCTCCCATGCGAACAGGACATCCAAAGATCTCTCTAGTCCCTCTTACCTTACTCCCATCAGGTAAGCCTATCATAAAAGGTATCCCCTCTACAATAGCTAAGGACAACCTATCTACGCATGCATCAGATATGAAGGAGTGTGTAGCACCCGTATCAAATAAAACTCATACAGGTAAGTCATGAATCTGGATCGTACCTGTGGCAGTCGGTGCATCTGGCTGATCAGCATCTCTCAACTCAAACACTCGTGCCTGAGCTCCTCTAGTATCAGCCACACTACCACGTCCTCTGCCCCGACCTGATCCCTGCATAGAACTCTGTGGTGGTGTGTGTCCTAGAGCCCTGTAAGACTGCTGCTGACTAGGAGCTTTGTACTGCTGCTGCTGACTCGGAGTCCGGTACTGTGGCGGTCTCTGTACACTCCCTGATAAGCCTGCAGGAGAAGAACCCTGCTGAGATGGAGCCTTGCCCTGGCGGCAGAATGCAGCTCTATGTCCAACCTTGCCGCACTGGAAGCAAGTCACTGCTGGCTTCGTGCAGTTCGATCGGATATGTCCATAGCTACTACAGTTGTGGCACTGCAAACCACCAGCTGAAGTCTGACCAGTAGCTGTATGGCTCTGTCGCGCCTGAGTCTGTCCCCGTCCAAAAGCAGCTACTCCTGAACCACCACTAGCATAACCTGTCCTCTGCCGCTTATCCGGCCTGTCTGACTGAGCAGCTCTCCTCGACACTGGTCTGTCTCTCTCATATGCAGATGCTCTATCTTGATAGTCTGACAGAGTCTCACAGCGAAATCCTGCCAGATAGGACCGAGTACTCTCTCTCAATCTCCTCGAAAAAAGATATACATGCTGCTCTTCAGGAGGTGCAGCTGGTCCAAGCAGTGTCAGTTCCTTCTGGAACTTCTTGATGGCAGCAGCAATAGGAATGTCCTCAAATCCAGCCTCAATGAAGTCCTGAAATCTCTCTCTCCTCAACGAGACAGAGCAGTATCCATCTCTAACAATGCTCCTCATCTGCTCCCAACTAGTGACTCGACTACGCATGGTCCGCCACCAGGAATGAGCATCTCCAGTGAAGCAGGTCTGCACCAAGTCCACCTGCCGATCCTCTAGGCAGCGTATTGCCTCTAACGCTGTCTCTACTTGTCCAATCCAGTGCTCCATCTCCAGTCCTATCTCCCCACTATATGAGGGGACCTTCTGAGAGTTGAAAGCCTTCAACCACTCATCCGGCCTCGGTGCTCTAGTCCCAGTAGGCGCTCTATCAGCCACAACTCTCCTCTCAGGTACAGCTGGCACCTGAGGCGCTCCCTGGGTCACTTGGACAGATCTAACCGGTGCTGGTGGTACCTGGGTAAGTCTCTCTGTCCTAGCAGCCTCCTCCATACGCTCAACGTATGCTCGGTACTCTCTATACTCAGTCGCTCCAATGGAAACACGTCCTGACTCTGTCGAACGTGCTCTCTGTGCCCCAGACCTAGCAACGGTCTCATTCCTGACCTCAGGACCTACACTCTCAGCTACCTCCTCCACTCCAGCCTCTGGCATGATCACTGCTGGTGGATCCTCTCGAGGAGCTCGACCTCGGCCCCGGGCTAGTGGAGGTCTACCTCCACGGCCGCGTCCTCTAACTGTAGGGGTCCTATCTCCCCTACCTGGTCCAGCTGGAGGGAGAGGGGGACGACCTCTACCTCGACCAGTAGCTAGCGTAGCTCTAGTACGTGCCATCTGCGCAAAGGATAACAACTATAATTACTACTAGCTAAAGTCCAAAAGTCCAACTACCGTAAAACCTAAAGTCCTACTAAGCATACTGAGATCCGCGGTAGTAGTGGTGGTCAGCCGTACTTTTCTATTCCCAACCAGACTATGCATGCATTTAAAACCAAAATTTTTCTTTTTAAAACTCAGACCCCTTTTCGGGTTCTGCTTAAACTTATTCGGTCTTTCAAAAGATTTCAAGTGCCATTGTTGCCAACCTAGAGCTCTGATACCATGTTGTAACATCCCGAATTCTCAGAACTCGGAGTATTACTGGTTAGGACCTCACAATGGGTCCCGACCTCAGTTTGACAACAACATTACTGGGATCTTGCAACAAGACACAAATAAGGAAAACGAAATTCATAAAGACCATGTTTTTAGAGTAACGAATGCAACACTGTCTAGCAGCCTAAAGTAACTAAACAAAAGAAAAGAACAACTGTCTTAACCAAAAGAAAGGAAAGACAAAAACAACCCCCAACCCCACTCTAAGGAGTACGGAGACCCGGCTGACCACTACTTCCGGATCACTCAGCTGATGATCTAACCTGCGGTAAATCTAAAACAACAACAAGAAGAACCGTTAGCTAGTTATCTAAATATTAGCAGAATAATAGCAGCACAAACACACTCAGAGAAATATAAACACCCATCATGCTTTCAAACAAGTCCGTTTTATTATCTTGAATTAAGTTACTCTTTCACGCTAATGATACTTATTTTGTGACACGAGGGATTCCCAAACCTCGCCTCCGCCCCCGTGTAACCATCAGGAATGGATCCGATGCATCTCACCTTGTACCTGCCTGGTCTGGGTATAGAGAACCTCTCAGTCTCTTGTCAGAGCTGGGCAGTGATGTCACGGCCCGTTATACATGCACTTGGGCCTTAAACGTAATAATAACAGTCGTCCTAGCAAGTTATTATTATTAACCACGCAAATTGCATACACAACTACTATCACTCAACTAACACTCAGAAACTGGCTAAGTAAGTCGCAAGGACTTACTTGAGTCAAAACACTCTAACACTCCTCAAATGGTCCGTACTCGTGGTAACTCAAGCGCCTGTCAATGAAGGCATGTGTATCAAAAATCACGGCTCTATGTCCAACCTCATGCGAAGGAATTACGGAAATGATTCTCATACGGTAAAAGACCGTTTTACCCTTAGTGTAGATAATTCTCCGGGTCACTTCTTGACCTCTAATATTTCTTTTGGAACACCTTTCTAATCTAAGATTATTTCCAAAACAGTTTACTAAGGTTATAAAATTAATCTCGTCTACTCGTCATCTGGAATCGCATTACTTCATTCTCGGGTATTATCTGATGACGAATCGCATTACTTCATTCTCGGGTATTATCTAATCTTATATATCTATATAACTATATATATATATATATATATATATATATATATATATATATATATATATATATATATATTTTCGTGCATATTAACCTTCCTTCCAATTATATAATTTCGTAACTCCTAGGTATTTAGATATATATATAAATTCACATACTTTATAATTTCACCACTCAACTCATAAGTATACTTTTATTTCATATAATATATATACGTATATTTATGTACTCGGCATACACTCTCCTATATAAGCTCACACCTGCTCGTATTAACCTTCCGTAATTGAATGTACATATGTACTTATGTGTCCTATATATATATATATATATATATATATATATATATATATATATATATATATATATATATAGGGTCCAGTTCCGGTGAGGAGGACCCTTGCAGATAGGAATGAGGAGAGCCGGGGTGGTGACATGTGGCATGCCACGTCACCTTTTTTTTTCCAGCTTTTCTTTTTGTAAATAAAAATTGGTGTTCATATTTTTATGAGTATGTGTTCATTTTTAAAAGAGTCATTGTTCATATTTTTATCAATAAATGTTCATTTTTTCCTAACACTAACTATTCGTTTTTTAACAATAATTGTTCATTTTTGTATTTTTGTAAAACATTTTGTTTGGATTTTTAAAAAAAATTATACTATTCTTTCAAATCGTGTTAATATAATATGATGGTCAATTTTTTACAAGTATGTATTCATTTTTTTTGAAAATTATACTTTTTCTAAAAAAATCGTGTTTATAATATTCAAAGATCGATTACGTAAAAAATTTTGAAATCAAAGAGAATACAAGACGATTCAGGTTTTGTTTCTTCGAATTTCTACTCTCACTGTTTAGATTTCTATTCTTAATGTTTAGGTTTCATTATGATTGATGTTTGTGTTCGAAATCAAATTTGTTTGAATCATTTGTGTTTGATAAGTTTGATTGAGAAAATACATGTATATACATATGTTGAGTTGGTCTAATAGCTCCAATTGAATAATCTATATGCTCATTTTAGTGTGTACGTAAACTGTTCGGTAAAATGCCTTATAGAAAAATAGTTTATAATATTCACAGGAACAATGATATAAAAAATATGAACACTGACGAATAAAAACATGAACAATGACGTATAAAAGTATGAACACCAATTACTTATCTATAACTTTGACACATACATAACATATTATGATAATCTTTTAACGTTTTGTGATGAGTTTTTTTAATTTTTTGTGCTTATATACTGTAAATGAACATCTATGCATTATAAAATGAACACAAAAAAATAAATGGACATGACAGTTTGATGAATAAAAATACGATGAACACCGATGTATAAAAACATGAACAATGACATATAAAAGTATGAACACCGATGACTATTTTGAACGTAAGGGTATTTTTCCAGATTTTTAGTCAATTTACAAAAATGCCATTAATGATGAGCGTGTGAGAGCCCTTGATTTGAATCCATCCAATGGCTTACAGCCCTCCTAATTCCTATCTACAAGCTCTCTCCTCACTTGAACTAAAATCTATATATATATATATATATATATATATATATATATATATATATATATATATATATATATATATATTCCGAACTAACTTATTCATACACATCTTGCATCTCCACTCTCGTTTTCTTACCATATACTAACACCGTACCCGTATATATATATATGCACATTTACGTCCCTTATACTTATTAATCTATACATATATACATGCTGCAGAAAAGACCCATTCTACATCCTAATTCTACATATATACCTACTGTAGTGGAAAGAAGGGGTGGAGAAGCCGGCTTACCGGAGCTGCAGTCCGGCGAGGTGAGTCCTAGGCGGTGTGCTGGCGTTCCGGCGGCCCTTCACTGGTGGTTGACCTGTTGATTGCAACGGTTGGCAGCGAGGTGAGACCCGACAATCGACTGCGCAGGACGGGAGAGGTTAACATCGTCGGACTCGAACCAGTAACGGAAAGAAGGGAGACGGAAAGAAGAAGGAGGCTGGGATCTTACCGGCCCGACTGGAGGCGGACAGCGGCGGCTGCGCAGTGGCTCCGATGGAAGACGAAGGCGGAGCAGTGTATCGGTGGCGGCTCCGACGTGTGCGATACTGCAGCTGTCCGTCGTACAGAGAGGAAGGTAAGCGGTGGGAGACTGCACTCGGAGGAGGGACGGAAAGAGAGAGGAGGTGTCTTACCGGACTAACGGCGGCGAGCGCGGGAGCGGTGGTTGCAGGGAGTCCGGCGGCAGCACAATTTTTGTGAGGGCAGCGGTTTGCGAGGAGGGAGTATCACCAGCGGCACATGAGATTAGGAGGAGCGTAAATAGTGAATTAGGTTAAGAGAGGGATTAGGTTAAGAGAGGGATTAGGGTTAGGAGTTAATTAAGTGGGCTGCTAATTGGGCTTTGTAGTGGCCCACACCCGTTCCGCTACGTGACTATAAAAACGGATACGCAACTCGTTATTTGCGTGCGGAAATTTTATAAAAAAAATACGGAATTAAATTTCGTATTTTATAACCTATTATTATTCTTATTTTAACGTACGTAAATTATTTCCGGTCATTTAACTTATCATTTTATGTGAATCTAGGTCACATAAAATGATAAAACTAAACTCGTTTATTTTACTTATATTTTTATTTACGATTGTCGCATCAGACCTTGGTTAATTTCAATTTACCGGACTTAAAATTTTTGGTTATTACATTCCACATTGGAGTATTCACAAGATTCATCTTAACCCAAGTTTTAATACCTTTTTAGTTTTCTCTCTCTTCCACATCACATTAAGAACATAGTTTATTTTTCACTCACATAAATAAACTTCATACAAATATATATAAAATGGATGTTCATGTGTAGATAAAATTATTTTACAAATTATAAATATTTATTAAAATTTTGTAGCTTACATTTTAACATTTAAAGCTATGTCTAGTATTTACAAATAAATGGATCCACATGTCACCTTCTAAGTGGCTATATTTTCATCTTACTCATAACATTTTCATCTTGCAGTAGCACACTTTTGCATTGGTTCTAACAAAAATAAATTTCTCTATCCTAGTTGGACTCTAAGAACACATTAAGAACACACCAATGTGCATGCTTTAACAATGTCCTGAACCTAGAGTTATTCTATAGTACATATATATTCAACTTTAGTTTTGATCCAATATCCTAAACCTAGAGTTATTCGAGAGTAGGACAATAGATAACTAGCAATTAATCAATTAAGGATAGATCTCAATTGACGACAATTGAATGCAAGTCTAGTTATGCGTGAAACAATTTCGTCAAATTGTCATACGGCTAGGACTTTACGTGGTATACATCAATGATCCCCCCCCCCCCCGGTTGATTGTTAGTTACCCAAGATGGTGGCTATTCTTAACATCGTAATCAGTATGGAGGTATGTATAACATGGCTCTCACATTTTGTCATCAACACCTTGAAGAACATATAGAAAAGGAAAATTTTCAAACTTGGCTCTTGCATTTTGTAAGGAACAATCCAAATATTATCATAACTCATATATAAATACATCCAATATTCATAAAGTTAATCCAACATCATAAGTTAATCTAGTCAGGCTTTTCAGACCCTAGAAAATATGAGAATTAGCTAGATATACCTGAATAATACTCAAATGCTTTAATAAAGATTAGAAATGAGTCAGTCGACCGGTTTAGTCACGTAAGTCTGATCGTCCTTAGGGTACAAATCACCGGAAAAAACTCGTAAATTACAGGAAAGAAGACAATAAAAACCTAGGGCAAAACGCCTTGTTTCTAGGGAGAGAATCTAACCTATCTTCCTAAGATCTACTAAGATTTATCTTTTAATAAGATAAGATCTATCTAAACTACGAAATTATGTCTTAAGTAAAGACAAAGTTGTTCCTAGAGGATTACTAGCAAATCTATCTTATGAAAACATAGATTTGTTCTTAATGGAATCTATAAACCAAAAACTTCCAAGAGAATGGGATGAAAGTTCAGCCCAAAACAAAATGGAAATAAAGGAGAAAAAATATCGTTGAAGCAGACTCGTCGTGTAGTAAGGTTGATTGGCCTTATTGGGCCAATCCGATCGGCCTAGTCCAAATCCCTGGCCCTTGACGCTTGCTCTTCGGTTGGAGGTCATGTGCAAATAGAAACATCATAAGAACAATCAACCTTCATGCATGTCGATCGATCTGCATGTTTCCCGATGTGTTCTTCACTTCACTCTCGGTTATTACTCATTTCTATCTTGACCGACTTCTTTGACCATTGGGAGATCCTTAGTGTATGAGGTCATTATGTCATAGATAACTCACATTAAGCTCCATAATCGTTATAATACTTGGAATTACATAAACTAAGCGGTAGATCTTTGAAACACTAATAAGAGGGAAATAGACCGATACGATATGTTAATATGAACAAAAGAGTAAGGGAATGAAATAAAATAAGGATAAAAAAGATGTTAATTTTAGTGTTATTAAATACCCCATACTTGAACCTTACCTGTCCTCAAGTAAGATCCATATATGTCTTTCAAGAGGACTCAAATATATGTCTTAGATATAACAAGATCAAACACAAAACCTTATCATCATAGCACATATCATTGTACAAAGGTATAAATTAAAGCTCATAAGTTTCATGATTACTCAAGGGAATGTGTACAACTCTCATGTTTTTACAGGATGTGTATAATAATGCTCAAATACAAATATGCAATTATCATCAACCAAAATCTTACCAAGGGGTTCTCAATCTACACCGCGTCGTTTTTATTACAAGTACAATTATGAATCAAGAGGTATTTTCATATGTTGTAACTTGACTAGGTAATGAGTAAAGTGAGGAGTTTATTTTGGATTTCTGGTGTAATAAGATTTAGGAACTAAGATGTCTCAAGACTCACAATTGACTTGATTACCGTGTCTAATAAATCAAGTTATCTTCTTGGAATAGCCGGATTTCTTCACACTTGGTTCAACACTAGTTACACTCTTCTTTTCAACACCTTGTACTTTGCAAAACTTGATTCCCTCTTTTTCTTCTTTTTCTCAACACTATGTTTAATCTCTAATCTAGTCCTATGCCTTAGTAAACTTTTGTGTGTCTTTGGTTATGAACTCTAAATAGCTTGGCCTAGACAAGCTTACATTGGTTGACATCCCTTGAATGAAAAATATAACTTTTAAGACAAAAGGAAATCAATTGAAAAATGTTAGAAAAGGTGAAACAAAAAATTTTATAGGTCAAAGTGCCTAAATGGCTAGTCCTTAAGTGTTTTTCATTTTTTGTGCAAATGTGTTTGCGACTATGTATGTTCATAAATCTTCAATGCATGTCAAGTGGATGTAAGTCATGTCAAGTGTATTGATGTTTTTTTTATTTGTTGGGTCCTCCATGATTAGAAAAACATTGTAAAAATCCAATCACACATGAACTACTTTGGGGAATGGGTTTATCTTTATACTAATATGCTAGATTAATACAAAACAAATAAGCAAGCATCCAGACCTCTAAATAGCAAGTATTAAGTTGTTGTAACTTAGGAAGCTTGAATATAGGTTTATTGTGTGAGTATTTGACTATCTTCTTTGATGTTCATTCACTTGCTTTAGTTTTGGCAAACTTGTAGCCTTGTCTTGATAATTACATGTTGAAAGTGATTATTCATTGGAAGCATGCTCCAAAAACATTTTGTTTGACTTTATTTTTGGGATTTCTTAATGCTTTGTATTAGTTCTTGCTTGGGGAGAAATAAAAGCTAAATATGAGGTATTTTGATAACATGTTTTCATGTTAGATTTTTTGTTGTATTTTAGTGTAGAATAATTTTGTTTGCATGTGACAAACATCGTAACTTAGATTTTAGGCTTTCATTTCTACATAGATGTCTATTTTCTTCTTTTATTGTCTTTTTCGGTGATTTGGAGCCTATAAAATCATTCAAAAGACGAGTATAAGCCTCACATCATTGCTCTCAAACATGCATGATCTACCATTGTGTTACCTCATCCTCAATGGAGATTTTAAAGTTGAAAATGATTTAAAGACGTCAGCCCAAAGGTCCAAGGAAACATCCTCACCATCTCCGAGCCTCCAAGGGTCAAGGAAGCCTTCCCTATTAGCCTAGCACGGAGCCCAAGGAGCACGAAGACCAACCCTAAAGGTACCCAACCTAAGTTCACCAAGAAGCCTTACTTGTACTATTATGTCAGCCAAGGTAACTATCAAACCGTCCGAGCCAGGGAGCTCAACTACCCGAGGTGTCCTCTTTAAGGCAAAACCTCGGACCAGGCGTTTTTTTCTACCTTGGTCAAGGCATATGTCAAATGGCACGAGGTAATGCAACATGTTGAAATGATTTTTGAATGTTCATTTGTCTTATTTGAGGGGGACCATGGTCCTAACCTTTCATATAAATAGTTGAACCTTAAATTGAGCAGCTCATACTCATTTTGCCAACAAAACACTCAAAATTTAGATGAAAAGTGTTCTTGAGGATTTTAAAGAACATAAAGAAAAAAATCATCTCTTTTTCACTTAATAAGTCTTTTTTTCATAATTCTTTTTGTTTGAATCTTTTTTATCTTGTTATTATCCACCTTTTGAGATTTTTATATAGTGTTTTAGGTTATAATATTATTGGGGTCACTGAACTCACTTTTTAAGATTGGGGTGAGAGCCCAACTTCATGGTTTCTTTGTTTAAATAAGTGGTTGTTTATGAATGATGAGGAATAAAAAGTAAGTTTTTGTCATAATATAGGATTTTTAAATTTAGAGTTTAACCTTCAATTTTGTATTGGTCATATATTTTAGTTGATTTTGTTTTTTTTTTTGCCATGATTGCGCTTAATGATGTTTTTTTTTCTTGAATGTTATAGGTTTCAATTCTCATCTAAGTCTCAATTTAGAGGTAAACATTTAGATGAATTATAATATGTTGAACATCTAGATTATGTGTTAGGGGTTATCAAAAGCGAAAACATGATCAATGTTTTTAATCTGTTGATTTCATCCATGATTGATTTAATTATTTTTGTTTTTTTTTTGCTAATGTGAGATGATCATGCTATTTGATAACATGATTGACTTTTTAGTTCTTAGATTCCTTTAATTTACATTAACAGTGAGAGTGGATGTGCGAACCGATTGAATCCCTCCATGATCAAGTAAAATGATTGGACTTTTATATGAATCCACCTAAAATGCATATAATCCTTCATGAATGAATGAATGTTTGTTTGAGTTAAGAATCGTGTTTTGGGAGGATTAGCCACCAATTCTAGATCTTTATCATATTGTTTTATTCATCCTTCATCATTCTCTCTTTTCTTTATTGGCTTAGATTTGTTTGAATAATTAGTGCTTGTGGAGAATGACCTTGATTGTTTCATGTATTATAATGATTTTTCCATGCACTTGCGGTATTTGAATGTCTTGTTTAAGGCTCATCATCGAGCTTTGTCCATAAGTCAAAAAACATTGGTATACATAGAGACATGTCAAATAAAGATTTGTTGATGTAATTATAGATCATGTCGATCACTTTTTGGTTCAGAAGCTCCCACTCCTTCTCGTTATTTTCTTTGGACTTATTCTTGCTAGCAAAACGCTCGTACAAGTCATTGCAGTAGAGGTGATCCTTTATCACTGGCTTCCGGTAAGAATTATTATCCACGGCTAGTTTGAAAATCTCGTCACCACGAAGGACGACAACCTCCTTCTTTGACAACACGAGTTAACACCAAACGAACTAACCTCGCTCCGTTACCAAATGTTGGGAAAGACTTTCACATTTGTGTTGTTAGTATGGAAATGTGAGCCTAGTTAACCCAAAGTCTTGATTAATACAAACTCCACCTATTTACTAGAAGATACAATGGACTATCTTCATAAGGGACTATCATTTAGTAACGTTTAGTGATGAGAATGCATCAGGGTGTTGTGAAATTTTGGTTTATTAGAAATTTTCCGCTTACGAGATGCGCATGTTTATAGGGTATTTTCATCTTTTTCATAATCGAATCCCTTTAAATCTAATTTTACTAAAACATAACCCTAATTCAATAATTTGATATCCAGCTTTTTACTGCTTTCCAACCGTCCGATTATTCCATATGCTCTGGATTTGAGGTATAAACATGAAATGTATTATGTTCAGCATATGGTATAAAGCGAAGTTCAACCTTTTTAACCTCAAGGAACCATATACACCATTACTAGCACTTGACACCCAACTTGTACTCATGCTAACTATGTACACGTCTCGGTGTCGTCCGTAAGCCATCTCACGAGGATTCGGACCGGGTTGTCGTGTTTACATCTTCGTAAGGCTCACAACGCTAACTTGAACACCTATGCACCGATGGTTTCCCCCATTTTGCAGGTTCGAACCACAATTTGCATGCTTCTCTTTAGGCTCCAACCCTTCTTGATTGCGCAACACTGTCTTCTCGGTGCCTGATCACAAAAAATCATACAATCCGTAACACAATTCAACGACTTCCGATGAGCATTTCTCAAGAAAAGGAAGTACCTTCATCGACTCAACAGGGTCCATCTTTAGCGCGAGCAAAGTGATCTTCTCGACACTCCTAGCGTACTTATGTGCTGCTGATCGGTTACAAATCTTTCCATCTCCGGGTGCAGACCTCTTGTAAGTAGAAAGGGTCTTGTTACCGCCATTCGTTTGCACTATCTTGTCGAGGAAATAAACGATTGGCTGTTCACAGGGATCAGGGCTCACAGGCCTGGTGTTGAAGACGAAAGGGCCATCGCTCCAAGTCCGCCATGTTTTGAACGTCTGGAGGGGAAGCTCGAGTTCCCTGTATGGGATCAATGAAGGGTACAATTGCACCGTGTACCCCCATGAAACTGAAACCGACCATTTCCGTGCTCGGCTGTAGCATATGCTCTGCTGCATTGTCTTTCCTGGATCCAGCTCGTACGCTCGATGTAGGGTCTTGAGGGAATCGAGCTGGCTTAGTTGCGGGAACAGCGGTTTGACGTAGTCGAGGTGGTGCAATGACACTAGAGGAGCCACAGGGTGTGCAGCTAAGAGGCCGTATGGGTCCTCTCTCACATCAAGCTGGACAAGGCATAATTGATTTAGTATAAAACAAGACATAATTAGGACATGCTCACATATTCACGTGTGAACAGCTAGGAACTTATGAACAATTTCGTGGGTGAAATAGACAGCAAGGCAAGCCAATAATAGGGTTGGAAACTATTTTAAAAATCAAAGAGAATATTGCACAAAAAGGAAATGTCATACTTCTAATCCAGGGCGATCCTTTCAAGAAGGAAATGGCGACAAACTACTTTGGGAATCACTTATAATAAATATTGCTATACTTTGTAAATTTCATTAATGAACCATTATGAACATACCACAGTAAAGTTAAAAGTATGACATTCAGAATTAGAAATTGTCTTATTTAATTAGACCCATCCATTCACATCCCCAAGTGGAAAAAAGTTTACTTTTGCAATTTCTTTTTAGAAATTTTCCTAAATATTACCCCATCTTTTAGACTAAAAGAAATTTAATATCCGTCGTTAAAACTATCAGAACGGTACTTCCACCTACAGCCGACCAAATATTAGTACCTGAATTACCCAATCTTTTAGACTAACTAAACTTTAATATCCGTCGTTTATACTAAATGACAGCTTTTAGATGGTAATCCAAGTACTAATGTTTGGTCGGACTCAATAGATAAAGTAACGAAATATTAAAGTTTATTCAGCCTTAAAGATGGGTTTTCGCATTTTTACTCCTAAAACAATCCATATACTATGATTTCTTTGTAAAAAAAAAAAAGTTAAAATTTAAATGCACTATAGTTTAAATCAAGTGAGACTTACCTTAGACCAAAATATAATCAGTCCTGTAAGAATTATATAAACCCTAATTCAACTTATAATTTTCCAAAATCTCCATTCCCATTAGTCGATAAATCCCATAATCCAGGTCTACCGAATGGGCAATTCTGCTTATAAGTTTTGTTAGCGATTAAGAAAAGCCAGCTTTGTTACATTTGTTGGAGCTAAAAATAATGACAAAATTGACACCTTACACGCGTCACTAACCCACCCTATCTTCTCTAAAGCAGCATGCATTACGACGTTGCAGAGACTGAAAAAGATAAGCTCAGACGGGCTCAACCCGC
Source organism: Fagopyrum homotropicum (assembly GCA_033239125.1). Taxonomy (NCBI): domain Eukaryota; kingdom Viridiplantae; phylum Streptophyta; class Magnoliopsida; order Caryophyllales; family Polygonaceae; genus Fagopyrum; species Fagopyrum homotropicum. The sequence goes on along the minus strand of BSWB01000002.1, from coordinate 31,321,053 downwards.
CCAATAATATTGACCCATGTTACACCCTTCATTTACCATATATTAATGATGCTGTTTCTGCTTCACTAGTTTCACTTTCTTGGTGGTTTTGTTTGACCGATTATTGGCCCATTTAAAGGGATAAAGCTTAGAACGGGTTGAACCCGCCATATTTACTTGACCCGGCTGACATCATTCATTAATCAAGTCGTTTCCACTTTGTTTCAGAAATTTATTAATTTACCCGAGTGAGGCGCCATTCATTATTATGGGGTTCTTTATTTATTTATTTTCTAAACAAATTATCCAAATTATAAATACATTGTAAAACCCATTTCTTCCAAACTAACAATTCTGAATATTGTTTCTCATTACAATTTCCAACCTAATATCTGCATGTAACAAGTTAAATTTAAGTGGCAGGTGACATTTTATTTAAAAAATGTCTTTCTAGATTTTGTTATTAAATGTTAATCTTAATAAATACATATAAAAAACTAATCTATTTATATTATCTTACGGAGTAGCATTATGATTGCTGATTCAAATTTGTAATTCAAGTATTTTAACAGAGAAATTTCTTCTGGTTTTTTTTTTTACTGAAACCGACAAAAAGAAAAGTTAACTTTGGTTACGGAACTTTCATGATTTTGATTCATCAAATTAGGAGACCAAAAAGGACATGTACTGCCACTTATCACATGCTATCAAAATCATAGCGTACGTTTTTTTTTTTTGCAGGATTATTTACCAACCAAGTTCAAATTAACCCCGCTGAGACACCATATATAATGCCACTCCTAACATTTTGGCAGGTAAACTACCAAACTGCACCCAATTTTTTAATCCTTAATTTTACAAGGGGGTAACAATTGTGTGTAATACAGTAATTTAAAGGATAAAAACAAATATGAGGATAGATGAAGGATTGAAAATGGGGCAAAATAGCGTACCTGATGGAAACCTGATTCTCTGGTGAGCGGTACACCGAGCTCCCCAACACACGCTGACACCTTCTCATCAGAGCCGTAGAAATTTGAGTATCTATCAACACAACCGTCCATCATCTCAGAAAGGTGGCAGGCGAGGGCGTAGCTGATAGCAAACCCACCGCCACCAAACGCCGTCCGATACGAATGTAACACGTCTTGCTCCACACTCTCCGATACGCCACCGATATACCACATTTGACTGTGGTCGTAGCGTGACAGAACTCTCACCAGATTGTCTTTGAAGAACACCGTATCATCGTCCCCCATCACGAACCACCGAACCTCATCGCCTCCGGCTACCGCATCGTACGCTCCTTTTAGTATCTTCGCGATCCGATCTGACGATCTAGGGTCTCGGGTCGGGTACCCGACCCGGTATGGTGGGGAGGTGACTGGCCAGGTGTAATTTTCCGGCGGGGATTCGTCTAGCCAGACGAATCCGCGTGTTGAGTTGGTCCACCAGAGTTCGGAGTAGTGTCGGCGGTTCTGCCACGTGGCGGCCGATCCGGCTAGGCCGAACGTGATGTGGGAGAGAGTGGTGGGTCCCGAGGAGAGGGAGGCGCAGGAGGCGGTGGGGGGTGAGGATGGGGAGAGCCACCAGTGACTGGATATACGAGTTGGAATCGGGCGAGTGAAGGCTGAGTAGATTACGAGTGAGATTGATAGGATTAGACAGAATGTGAGAGCCGATTTGAGGAAGGATGTGAGGGTGTCGCATGCGCATTCTGACAGCCGATCTGAGAGAATCGTCGGAATCTCGTTCTTGATGCTCTTCAATGGCTTCGTATCCGGGTCAGTCCGACCCGTATCCCGACCCGGACCCATTTTTCTTTCTTTTATCGATTCGTAACCTGGTGTTGAAATTGTTGAATTGACTGTGAAAATTGAAGGAAATGAGGAGGAAGAACAAACAACAGAAAGTGAAGGAGAAGGAAGAGGACGGTTGAGGAGAGAGGGGTGCCCGATTTATAAACCGCATCAGACTAGGGAATTGCGGTGTCAGTTTTTCAAAATTTGCCGTTGATTAAAAAGATTTTATCAAGGAAATTGTTTTATTTTTAAAAGAAAAGAGGGAAAGGTATTTTTTGTGGGACATCTTTTAGAGGGGTGATTTCATAGTCGTATATTGTGAAAGAAAGTATAATTTCTTATAATACTTATCCAGTTTTGGCGAAATATAACAGCACGATCGAAGTTTTCCTTTTCTAACTGATTTTTTTTTGTTGTTTTTCTAAATTAATAAAAATAACTATTAAAGTAGGGTAGGTATAGATTCAAACTTATTTATTTATGAGAATGAGAGTAATTGAGGTTAGGGCGGACACGCAATTTGAAATCACGAAATTATATAAAGAACCCACTATTTAAAATCACGATTTTCTTACAAAATTTTTTCTAAAGTGTACAAGTTCAAATTATATAAAGAACCCACTATTTAAAATCACGCGGTTTGAAATCACGAAATTATAGTTTTAAATTGCAATTTCTCTTTTTTATCTAAATCGATGTTTCAAAACTCGGGTTCTTCATATAAACCCGTGATATCAAATAACGGGTCTCCATGAACCCCACTGATTTCTTATTCTCATAAATAAAGTTTCATTCATACCTACTTTCATAATTATTTATATTAGTTTTTTTTTAATTATTTTGGGGGAATCCTGATTTTCTAGCCGAATGAAATATCCCGGGAAAAGGGATTTCTTTGTTGGTTCCCAAAAAGCTACAAGATATCCTTTGTTATAAATAACAAGGTATTTTGGGTTGGTAGAACCAAGGCTCGTTGTTTCAAACGAGACCTCCTTCAGGACAAATGAAGCACGATATGGACCATGGGCTGTCGATCTCGGTCGAGCCCAGTGAAAGTATCTCAGTCGAGATAGTTTTCACTCAACTGAGATTTGCCTAAGTTACGTACTTTTCTTCAATTCTTCTCTTGATTCCTTCTTGCATCCATCTTCTAGGATCCTGCTCTTCTTTTGCAATCCAAGATGTTCCATAATGCTGCACTCTTGACTCTTATGCTTCCATGCTCCTTTTCGATCCAAAATATGCTCTAATTCTTACAAATACAATCAAACTAGGTGTAGACCTCGATTCTCACAAAGTAGGCAAATAATAGCATAATCAATATGAATATATGTCCATGCATGCAAAATAATGAAGAGAAACCGTCAAAACACATGTCAATACTTAGATCATAATTCATGTCATCATCGGTGTAGACAATGACTTTTTCTCCCACAAGGTAGGAAAGAATTTATCGAAAGCATAAATCACGCTAACAATTCCGTCTCAGTAGTGGTGTAGTTCAGTTGAGCTTCATCTAGCGTGTTGTTATCATAGTAGATGGCATGAGTGAGCCCATCTTTCTTCTAGCTAAGCGTGGATCCTACAGCTACGTCACTAGCATCACACATGACCTCAAAGGGGAGGCTACAATCCGACGGTTGAATGATAGGTGCGGATATCAATGTTTCCTTCAACTTGTAAAAAGTATCAAGAAACTCCTTCAAAAACTCAAAGACAACATCCTTCACTAGTAGGTTAGTCAAAGGTTTAGAAATCTTAAAAATGTCTATAATGAATCTTCGGTAGAAACCTGCATGACCTAAGAGAATACCTTTACCGATGAAGGAGGATACAACTTCTCAATGGTCTCGATCTTTGCTCTATCAACTTCAATTCCGTGGTTGGAGACCAAGTGACCTAAGAGAATATCTTCACTAACCATAAAGTGACACTTCTCCCGATTCAAGACAAGGTTAGTGTCCTCACATCTTTGCAAAACTAAAGACAAGTTAGTCAAGCAATCATCAAAGGATGAGCCATATACATAAAAGTCATCCATAAAAACCTCCATAATGTTCTCAATATACTCGGAGAATATAGCCATCATACGTTGTTGAAAGGTAGCGGGTGTATTACACAACCAAAAGGCATTCTTCTGCAAGCAAATGTTCCTCAAAGACAAGAGAAAGTGGCATTCTCCTAATCATCGGGTGGATATGGATTTGGAAGAGCCCACTATACCCATTTAGATAGCAAAAATGAAAGGGAGAGGGAAGTGATCCTTCCTTGTGGCTTCGTTCAGCTTCCTGTAGTCTATGTACATCCTCCATCCTATAATTGTTCTGGTTGGTATCAACTCGTTGTTCTTGTTTGTAACAATGGTCATTCCACCATTCTTGAGAACAACATGGATTGAACTTACCCACTTACTATAAAAAATTGGAAGATGATACCTGCATCAAGTAACTTAAGAACTTCCTTATTCACTACCTCTTTCGTGATCGGATTTAACCGTCTTTGAGGTTCACTACCTCTTTCATGTTCGAATTTAAGAACTTCCTTATAAACATCTCGTTGTTCTTAGGAACAACATGGATTGGTCTCTACAACTCTGGAGGAAGTATCTTTACATCCTTGGATTTCACCATGCACCCACGGTCGAGGTTCCGAAGATTCAGAAAATCTCAACCCCCTTCAGGAAATCTCGGCCAAGATTTTGTCCACGGGTACTCTCGGCAATAGAAACCTCGGCAGGGTTCCAAAAAACCTCGGACGCGGTTTCTTCAGTTTGGCCGAGATTAATAACATTGATTGTTCTTCCTTCGAGAATTTCAAATTCAGCTTCGGGGTCTTTGGTCAAAGCTTCTAAAGATCGGACTTCGGCATTGCAATCCTCTTCAATCCCTTCTTCCATGATGCTCATACTTATCACCTTTTCAAGTGGATCTTTGATCAAGATTGAGCTTACCACATGACACTTCCCTTAACTCTTACTCATAATAGATGTTGAATATATCTTCTCCAAAGGTTGGACCCTTAACCATAGTGAAGAACTTGGATTCAATGTTTTCTTCGCCAATGTTGAAGGGAAGTGTGGCGTTCTTGCAATCCACCAAACATCCGGAAGTTGCAAGGAAAGGTCTCCCCAAAATGATAAGGATTGGGTAGTCCGTCGGAATGTACAATACCACAAAATCAACAGGTACATAAAATTTCCCAAGTTACACGGGAGTGTATTCTAGAATCCCTACTGGATGTCTGATTGACCTATCCGCCATATACAAAGTCATCTTCAATAGCTTGGGCTCTCCAAGTCTAACCTTCTAGCATAGTGCAAGCGTTATGATGCTTACACTAGGTCCAAGGTCACACAAGGCTTCATAAGTTACTTTTCCAACCCCAATAGGAAAACAAAATGATCCTGGATCTCTTAGCTTGGGAGGCATCTCTTCCTTCATGATATGGATGAGTTTGAAAGATCTCCTAGTCATCCTTACTTCGCAATAATCTTCTAACTTCATCTTGTTAGAGAGAATCTCCTTCAATAACTTTCTATAGGCCGGCATACCTACAATAGCATCCATAAACGGAATATTAATATGCAGTTTACTCATTAGTTCAAGGAACTTACCGAAGTGCTTGTCAAGCGGGCTCTAGCACGAGATTGGGAGAATGGAAGTGGTGGCTCCCTCAATGACTTAAGCTCATTGTTAATAGCATCAAATTAAGAATTTTTCAAAGTAGTCTCACTAACCTCATAAACTCCGGGTCTCAGGACTCTCTCGTCAACCTTCCTAAGAGAATATTTTTCAATCACTAGAGCTTGCTTCTTAAATCTCAAGAAACTCCCAAGCTTCATCAACATTTTCCTCCATAAGTCTCTCTAGAAAGGGATTGAAGCCTGAATTGGATATCCTCATCCAAACCCTTGAAGTAGATCACAAGCAGCTCAATCTTCGGAACACCATGATGAAGACAATCAAGCAAAAGGTCCTTAAATCTTTCCGAAGACTTGAAAAAACTTTCCTTGCCCTTCATCATAAATGCATTAATTTTATCTCTAAGCTCTATTGTCTTGGATGGTGGGAAAAATTTGGTGAGAAACTCGGTGGTTATCTCCTCCCAAGTGCTAACACGTCCGTGCGAAACGGATTGATACCAAGAAAGGGTCTTGTCCTTAAGAGAAGGAAAATGCCCTCAACTTGTTGTAATTCTCTAATCTTGGGGGCCTCAAGGTCTACATCAATATCATATAATTCATCAAATATTGGTGTGGAGACTCCCCCTATAATTCTCCAAATTGGTTATGACGGATCATTTGAAGGACTTGAGGGCAGCACTCATAATCATGAGCAACGGGATCTCCAAGATTCACTCCTGGACGGTGTACTTGTTGGGCTGGATCCATCCGTTGTCCAAGGGTTTGTGGCTCTCCCACAAATGGATCAACTCTAACATTCCTCACTAGTGGGAGAGATGGAGGTACTTCTTGACAAACATTGTCTTCTCTTTGCAGGAGCGCTTGTCTCATATCAGCTCTAATTTCAACAAGTTCTCTCATAGTTGCCTCTTCCCACTCATTTGCTCTTTTCCTTTCATCTTCCAAGGCTACATCCCTAAGTCTTTATTAGTTCCAAAGCATCCTTTAATTCAGCTTGAAGGTTTGCTTCATCCATTTTCTCCTTCTTAGCTTCTTTCAATATCCTCCTTAAAGTCTTTTCTGGTTCGGGATCTTATGAAACTAGTTATTTACCGGAACGAGATCTTCACCTGCACCTAAGAAAATAGGGAGTTCCCGAAAATCCAAAGACTCAAAGAAAAAAAGATCAAAAGAAAAAGAAAGATCTAAATTATCGATGATCAAAAACCACCAATTGATCTAGACTTAGTCCTCAACAACGGCGCCAAAAGTTTATTCGCTTCCAAATGGGTGTAAATTGATGAATGATATAGTCTTAAGTTTATACTTGTAATAAAAGTCTGAACAACTGTGAACCCACAGTGTATGGATCGTTATGCAACAAAAACAAATATTCCAAGATCGAACACAAGGACTGAGGTAAAATCAATATAAATGATAGATCAAAGTAGAATATATTAATGTTAAAATAGAGAATGAGTCAAGCAAATCATAATAAGACAAGTAATATGATAATCAGGCGATATAGATTCTAGAGATCAAGGTATCCAGTTGCGGTTTTAGATCCAAGGCTTCTACAAATTAGGACAAGGTCGGGATGACTAAGGAATGGTGTTTCTAAGGTGGGAATGATCACGGGGGAGATCTCTCAATCTACTATTCTAAACCAAATCACCTATTACCGGATAAGTCTCAAGACTCTAAAGAAATGACATACACTCAAACCAACCACTCTACCTAAAGGAATAGAACTAACCTTCACCGGGTAAGTCACAGGTTAAGCTCACTCAAGCAAGAGGTGTGACACACTCAAACCAACAAAGGGTTTCGAATCCTGTATTACCTAGAACTCATCATCATAGGTACCTAAGAAAAGGAATCGCCAGGTAAGTCTCTTCCCAAGCTCAAACGTAAGCCTTAGTGAGATCTAAGGGTATAAAACACTCAACAAAGACTAGGATTTGGTCAATCTAACATCCAAGCATAAAGATATATCATCTACGAATTAACAAAAGAAAGATCGGTGGTTCTAAGATAATCTGTGGCCCCGATTTCTGAAGAACGGGCCGAGAATCTCAAGATCGAGGGTTAAACCAACTGAAAATGTCCAAATCTAACTTAAAGGCTCAGTCTATAATCATATTAACCACAACCTTTAACCAATCACTCTAGAATTGTGGGGTTTAGCCAACAACACATATATTTAAATCAAGAAAGATAAAAGAAGAATTCAAGAAAACCATAAACCAAACGAAAGAAAGAAATACATAGCAAGGTGTCTTCAATATCTAAAAGCAATAGCAATCTTAACAAAGTCAAAATCTTTAATCCATAAGCAATGTATCAAGAACCTAAATCTTTCTCTCCTACAATTCTCTCAAATCTCTCTCAGTTACAAACAAGTGTTGTAAGTCAAAGTGTAAGCGTGTGATGATCTCTCGATGTAAGGGTAGATGTGTGTAGTTTTTTTTTCCTGATGTTGCCGGCATGGGAGATATTTAGCGAAGTTGCTAGGGTTAGACAAGCATGGGCCATGGGCCGAATATAGGTAAACCGCAGTTGCTCACACTATTGATCTTAGCCCCGGGCCCGCGGTTTCTCAACTGTGTGTGTCTTCTCCTTAGCTTCTTGCTTGATCCTTTGTAGTGTTCCTAGCTTCCTTTTGTGATCCGCTACGTTCCGCCTCGAGGCTTAATCCTCATGTATGCCATCCCACTCTAGATTCCGCCAAATTGCCTAAAATGAGAAAAGAATCAGTGTAGACATCTATTATAGCATAATATGCAAAGTTAAGCTCAAATGCCATGGATTCATGTCTATGCATGCAAAACAAAGAGAAAAGCTACCTAAATGCAAGTATAAGCTAAGGACATAATTCATGTTATCAAAAACCACACAGGAACATGACTAACGGGAAAGACAAGGCTAATGATACGAGAATTCAACTTGTAACTAGTAGATTTCAGACGTTGGCGTCTACGAGCGAAATTTTGGCAATGGTGATTGTTTAGGTGGAGTTAACGACCAAGAGAAGCGTTGAAAAAAGCAGTTTCGTAGTAATTTTGTTGGTTACGCCAATTTATAGTACCCCGCCATTTCCACTTTGATTGTAATAGCTCCACAGTTGGAAACCCCTAGTGATAACCTTAAACAATCTAAAAGGGACAAGACCGTTGACCCCTCGTAGAGTTTGGGCCAATCCAATAAGTCCGTTATTTGAGGAGCGCTCCTATGCCTAGGTAGACAGATACTTACTCTAGGGGTTGAAAGTCTCTGACCCGCGAAAGATATGGATTCTCATGGCTTGATCCTGATGAGTGAACTTTGGGGTCTTTGTATGAGCTTGTATCTTGCTTGGAGAATTGTCTTCGGAGATTACAAGTTGAGAGTGATTATGAGTTCGTGATGAAACTTGTTAAACATAACTTGCCACATCCTCACCCATTATTTAGTATGGTCTCTAAATTCCAAGACTTCATTCGTAGATATTGGATCATCCAATTTCGTCACATATGTAGAAAAACAAACGCAACAACAGACTTGTTTGCATCTCTCATTTTAAATTTTCTAGGAGTTTCATGTTATTAAGGAACCTCTGTCCGAATTTATTTCTATGTGTAAAAACGATGTCCGTAGTGTAGTGAGACAACGGTTCGCCTTTTTTTTTTAGTGGGTTCAATAAAGCACGGCGGGACTTACGTTTCTATATCTCTTTAACAAAAACAAATGCGATTAAGTATGTATCCTATTATACTTGTTTTTGTGTTGTTAAAACTAGGTAAACGAATTGGAGTAGATTAGAATGGACTCTATTATTCCTAGTCTTGGAGCAGAATGAAATTAAATTCAAATCATTCAAATATATGATATGGGCTATACCTTTTTTTACTTGTATTTTATTTCCTACACGTATCTTTTGGACTGTTCATACAACAATTTACAAGGTAAGAGAAGACGTGTGGATTGTGTTTGCTAGTTCGTTTACCTACATCACCTTTCATTTCTAATGTTTACACTTTCTTAAAATGTAGACCAACTAACTATTATGTTATATAAATAACAACACAAGAAAAATTACCAAATATCTAAGCATGAAACATGAATGAAAACGTTCGATTTCATTCTCTACCAAATAAAAAAAGCGTTGTCAAAATTGGAAAAAGAATTCCCACACGCCTACTAGATAAGATTAGGACGAAGTTTCAGTTTGTTAGCTGATTTTGAAGTCGATATTTAAATCCGGTAATTTAAATAGTTTCTTGTTTATGTGCTACAATTTTATATTGTAATGTCTTATATTCCATTCGAATTGAAGTAAAGTTTATCCTTCAGGCGTTTAACACACCCCAAAATATCTATATACATATTAAAATAGAAGAATTTAAAACTAACGTGTAACGTGTTATGATGTGAGTATTTAACATCAAATTAGTGTCATAAGATCTCTTTAATTAAATTATCTACCGAATAAAAAAAGCATTGCCAAAATTAGAAAAAGAATTCTCACACGCCTACTAGATAAGATTACGACGAAGTTTCAGTTTGTTAGTTGAATTTGGAGTCGATTTATTTTAATCCGGCAATTTAGATAGTTTCTTGTTATGTGCTACAACTTTATATTGTAAAGTCTTAAACTCTATCCAAATTGAAGTAAACTTTATCCTTAAGGCGTTTAACACACCCTAAAATATCTATATACATATTAAAATAGAAGAATTTAAAACTAACGTGTAACGTGTTATGATGTGAGTATTTAACATCAAATTAGTGTCATAAGATCTCCTTAATTAAATTATCTATAAAATAGATGACAAACATATCAATAAAACCTACAAAGTCTTTAACAAATCAATGTCAAATCTTCTATAAAATCTATAATTTAAACCTCCTATGAAAAATATGAATCTCAACTTAGATACTATCAAATTTAAAATAAGATTTTCAACAAATCCTTTATGATTTACTTATCCCGCTTTAAATATTTGTTACTCTCTTCTTGAACCTCTCTATGATAAACCTACACCAATTTCATTGCTTTCATCTTCCCTTTTTAACGTAAACTCACTTCAACCGCTGTAGATGTTGTGTCTCTTAAAGATGGTCATCGTTCTATTATTTTTAATATCATTGATTAAATGTGAGTTGATGGATATATAACAAGGTAAATTTCATTTGACCGTGATTTTATTTTTAGTTGAAAGTTTCTTGCTTTTTCTTATCGAGTCCCAATTTCAATTAAAAATCGCTTTAGATCTAATGACAATCGAGCTTTCCGAGCCTATAAATTTTCGACATGAAAAGTTAATTTAGACCTTGTTATAGGAGAAAAAAATAATGATCAACAGAGCTTGATACTTCATTCAACCATTGTAGGTGGAATTCGGTATTCCTTTTTGTTCTCCAAACTCACCAATTGGAATCTCGTCCCTGATAACCGCTGCAAGCTTTGCAATACCGACCTTGAAGATCTGATAACCGCTGCAAGCTTTGCAATACCGACCTTGAAGATGAAAACTATTTTTGGAATAACTGTAGTTATACCTCTCAAGTCCTTCACATTGTCTCATCTTGGACTAGAACCCCCTTCCCCTACACCTACCTTAACAACCCATGGACATGGCTCAACAACCCACACACCCCTAAACGCTCTCTCATCACCAACGTCAGACTCTCCTCGATTACATCATACATTTACTTCACGTGGAAAGCAAGAAACGAGATCATCTACAACAATAACTTCTCTTATGTGATCACATGTGCAAATAGTACAATCAACGCCATCAAGAATTTCACTAGCTCACCCCCGAGTCGATTTCTTAGGCCAAAATACTTGGCATTCAACTCATCTAGTTCTCGTGAAGTCCTTTTCTCTCTTACCCCTTCCTCTCTTTCTTTAGCACTCTTTTGATCTAAGATCTTTGGGTCTAGTAGACCATGTAAATCCTTATCTCATTCAACACGAAATTTTTTTTTTTAAAAAAAAATACCAAATTTGAAAATTACTATGAGCAATACAAACTATCAACGTATTTATTAAAAATAAAATTTCTTACTTTTCCACTAAAAATACTAACTCCGGTGATGACTTGACACCCGAAATCTTACATCTCATAAAAAAATGGATCAACTTTGTGATGTGGATTTTATTTTTTAAAAGCAAGTTAATAAAATAATTAAAAAAAAAAATACAAATACAGTTCTTTTTTTAAATTATTAATTTTAAATTATAATTTCCGTAACTAATTTTTTCTATAAAGTTTCTACATTTTTTTGTGTAAATGTTTGTTTTAAAAACTGAATAATTATATATATATATATATATATATATATATATATATATATATATATATATACATATTACAGACTACTATGTAAACATCCCTTATAGTGTTCAATGAGAACGAATAGCAGCCATTGATCTGATTAATCCAAAGGCTGAAATGTTACCTAAATATTCTCTAGAAAATACAAACCACTCTCTTGATTGGAATGTGTAATACACTCTCCAAATTAAGACAATTTTGATATTTTTTTTAATAATTATAAATAAAATCTTCTTCCACTATTTTAGGCAGTTACAATTTACAGAATCTTCCAATTGATTAATAAGGATATTAAATAATATCAACACAATCGTTCGAACGCATAATCATCCAATTGGCTGCAACGTTGTGCTGAAACTACATGGTCTACATTGTCGCCGGAAACCTAACCATATCTTTGCCGGAATAATTAACAGTAAGTAATTCGTTTTCAGTATACAATCTACCCATCATCAACCACTCGGTTTTTGTTCTTCAAACGGCTTGAGTCATTTTACAGTCTTACGTTTTTTTATCATTATATGTCCACAATTATCGGTTGATTTGTGTAGGGCATTTTGGCAAGCAACATTTTCGACATCGATGGAAGAAGGTAAGTGAATGTGAAATGTCATACATAATAAAATTAATATATCAACAGATATTTGGTTTCATATTAACGAATATATGTGACTATACTTCCGAATACGTTCTATAACATGGTTACGAAAACAGATATGACACCGGTTATGGTTTACCCACTCATCAAACATTAAACATGCTCGTAATCATTAGCTATATTTCAATTATCAGATTATAAATCTGTAGTGAATTTTTTACAGATTCCGAAAATAAAAGGGATTGGGATGTTGATAGATTCGGCATTGATGCTAACATGGAGAGTATGAATGATTTTTATGAAGCAACGACAAATGAAGAGCTGAATGATGCAATAGACATGACGCAATCACCGGCGAAAACAAAATATTGGACTCCACAGTACGATGAATCCATACATCCATGTATTAGAATGTGTTTCAAGACACCAGAGGAAGGTATCGATTTTTATAAGGCGTATGCTAAGAAGGTCGGTTTTGATGTTCGTTTGTCATCTTCCCGTGTATGCACAAAAGATGGAACTCTATTGCATCGTCTCATATTGTGTAGTCGTTCTCAAGGAAAATGTACCAACTACCGGAAAGTGTCAAAGAGTTTCATTCTTTATATCATGTACGTTGTGAAACTTGTCTTAGATGAATGTGATATTTCGTAATCGGTGAACTACTATAATGAACTCTATAACCAACTGTGGTGTTACTTGTTATATTTACTCGATCATACGCACATAATTCGTTCATCTGAATCCGGCACACGAACAATATAATATTCAGAACTTATATCGAATATATTCGGCAACTATATCCTTTATATTCCATACTTATATCGTTTATATTCGATAAGAAGAACACTTACTAATCTATCATTTTTTTGTATGGTTATCGGTGTTTGCATACAAGATAACGTTCGTCTTCCTATGTTGGCTGTGTTATTCTCACCGTTTTTGTGAAGACAAATTATTTCCAAAAAAGGAACCATTGATAGAAATATTATTTTCGGTAATATAGAAATATTTATAACTATATTCGTTAATATAGAAATATTATTTCCGGTAATATTGTTTGTAATACGATTCATTTTATAGTATTGAAACACCAAATAAGAAAGTGTAAACTCCATTACCCAAGTGTACATGTTGCGCTCATTAACATATGACACACTAAAATATTCTATATCCGGTAACTATATCTTGTATATTCTATAAAATATATCGTTCATATTCGGTAAAAAGTATATTTTCTAATCCGTCATATTATCTATGGTAAACGGTGTTTGCATGCAAGATAACGATCGTCTTCTTATGTTTCCTCAAGTGTAAAGGTTGTGCTCTTTAACATACAACACCTAATATATGAAGCATCCATTAACTATATCATGTATATTCTGAAATTATATCGTTCATATTCGGTAAGGAGTACACTTACTAATCCATTATATTATGCATGGTAAACGGTGTTTGCATACAAGATAAAGATTGTCCTCCAATGTTTGCTGTGTTATACTAACTGTAGCAAAAGAGTTTTCCGAAGCAACATATCAAAAGAGTTTGACATTGTAGCATATAACTTTGACATTAATAAAGACAAGAGTGTCAAACACATTAATCCCTACATAAGTGATTCAAATATCCAAAAAGAGAAAGAAACTATAGGATATAGTTTTGACATAGTGTAGCAAAACAGTTGTCCGGAACAACATATCAAAATAACAACTTGAATCGTCTATTCCTCACCATCCATAACATTGTCAGTCTTCAACGCCCCTCTAGCAACTATAAGCGGTATTTCTGGCAACACTGTGTTTTACCATGTCAAGATTTCTGAAATCTTCCATGTGATTTGTTGATATTATGCACTTGTTCAGTTCGTAGTTGAAAACGTTCTACATTTCTTCAAAATTAACGTCCCCTTCATCACCAATTGAAAGTAGTTGCGTACAAGTCTGCAACAATTTTTAACGTTATCTTCCACACAAAAAAAACAGCTATTAGCGAATAAAAAAGTAGTATGCTATCGAATATAAATAATAAAAGGACCGAATATCGAGTTGTATTTCCATTTTACCGTGCATTAAACCCACACAAAAAAGATCTTTGATGAATTTTCGCCTCTAAACCACTCAAGTGCGTTCAGATACGATGTCCAAGCATCCACAAGTGCGTTCAGAAAAAAAACTCATAGCCCTTAACACCAATCATTTATGAACAAGCAAGTATTGAATGACTACAGCCTAACTCGCATTCGCCAGGGCATGAGCGAACATTCAACAACAATGGACAACCAAACCAATTTGGCAACCATATTTCAAAATAAAAAAATAAATCCGAAAACCATAATCGGAATCAATGCACCAAAAATTACATTGATATCGACAATACCTCGAGTGACGGAGGGGAGCGGCGAGACGAACAGTACCCTAATCTGAATGACGATTGACACTGAAATGGTGATTAGGCCGCCGTGTGCGCCGAATACCGGCACACACAGCACCGAATGTAGATTGGAGGTCGAGCACAGCACCGGCGAGACCAACGGCGCCGAATACCGGATGAAGAAGACGACACCGAAAACCCTAAAAGATTTAGGGGTTATTTGAGGGGTATTATTTTAGGGAATATTACATTAATCTGCAAAACCCTAATCGGAATCAATGAACCAGAAATTTCATTGACGTTGACAATACCTCGAGTGACGGAGGGGAGCGGCGAGCCGAATAATACACTAACGGAATGACGGTCGGCACTGAAATGTTGATTAGGAGGGAGAACACAACACCGGTGAACACAATACCTAATGCAGAATGGAGGGGGAACACAACACCGGCTTGACCACGACACCAGATACCAGAAGAAGAAGAAGAAGACGGCACCGATGGTATACTTGAGGACGAACAACACAATATCTTGATTAGGCGGAAGAAGACGAAGCGATAACTATAAAAGATTTAGGGATTTTATTTTAGGGAATTTTAATATTGGGTAGATATGGTTTGCTGTGTGTATCACGCGCCTATTTGTTCGCCACTTAGTGTGCGTGCAAATAAGCTTTAAATTTATAAAACTAGAAATCAAGCAAGCGAACCCGCAGTGTACGGATCGATATAGTTAAGCAAGAATTCCAGAGTATCGAACACAAGGATTTGGGGGGTTAAATCCAATTATAGAATTGTCAAGCGAGTAAATGTATGAGCTTTTGTAAATATTGGGAAAACAACAATCCTAAAGATCCAGGAATCCAGTTGTGGCAATCGATTCAAGACATACTAAAGATATAAGGACAGAGTTAGGAGTTGCAAAGGTATGCTAATGCAAAACAATGTACGGTGAAGTTTCAAGGCTTTTTGTGACTTATCTAGAAATACTCTCTTTCCGTCCTTTTATAGGGCAAAATAGAATAAGTGTCCAGCCCATTGTGTAAAAGATCGTGGCTTTAATTTGTACGTTAAAAGATCGCCTAAATCACGGTTCCATAGGATTCCACGCCCGTGGTTTAGAGCGTGGAATTTCATCATGGTGCTTCACAACTTCCACGGCCGTGTAACCCTCTGGAATGCTCCACGCTGGTGTTGCCAAAGTTCCACGGCCGTGGTTTAGAGCGTGGACTCCAATACGACCGTATTTTAGAGCGTGGAACATAGATTGCTCGTAAATCTCCTTTGTTTTGTGTCATTCTTCATCCTAGCATCTTCCTTAGCTCCTTTGTGGTGTTCTCAATCCTTGGACATGCTCAATCCATCTCCATTCTCTCTTATTCCGTTCGGTTTTAGCTCTTATTTGCCTACAATCAACACAAAGCTTAGGTAAACCTCTATATCGACAATGTAGACAAACTAGCTCACAATTGCTTCAATGCTTTATCAATGAACACTAATATGGAAGAAATACACTTAGAAACGTGCCTAAAATATCACAATATTTCATGCTAACACTATTACTTCCAAATATACAACATAAATTTTATTTTTAATTTTTTTCCTTAAAATCTTATTTAATCATTAGCCATCCATTATAACAATCCAACGAATATAATTCGTTCTCATTGAACACTATAAGGGCTGTTTACATGGGAGCCAATATATATATATATATATATATATATATATATATATATATATATATATATATAAATTTTATTGAAAGATTTTTATGACTTTTTTGGGAATTTTTTAATTGTATGTATTTTAAATAATTTTTTAATATAAAAAATAATTTTTAAAAATCGATTTTTTAATTTAAAAATTAGTTAAAATATATAAAATTAAAAAAGTTCCAAAAAACTTTTTTATAAAAAATTCACAGTAAAATCTATTTTTTTAAAAAGTATTTTTTTTATAAAAAATAGCTACGAAATTATTATTTAAAAAAAACTTTATTTATAATTTTGAACATGTTAAATGTTGTTAACTTGATTTGAAAATATAAAATCCACATCACATAATTAATTCTTGATGACATGTAGGATTCCGGTTGCGACGCTATCGTCGGAGTTTCAATTTTGCCGAAACAAATAAGACATTATTTTGGGTAAATATGTTGATAGTTTGTGTCGCTTCTAGTAATTTTAAAAGTTGGTTTTATTTTGGATTGAATGTGATAGTTGGTATTATTTTGGGTTATTTATTCTTCAATTTAATACTAACATGTGTGGTTGAAGAGTTATGTCCTCCAAAACCTTGACCGTCATAGTCAATTATCTTCCTTCTCTTTTTATTTTTTTATTTTTTTATTTTTTTATTTCGACTCTTAGTTTCCGAGTTTTATGTGGGATAGATGATTACTTGATCCAAATAAACTAAATATATCTTACATACTAAAGAAGTCCGTAAACTTACACTTGATACAGTTTCGTGAATCCACATCACTAAAATCACCAAAATAATCAAAATATATTATTTTTGTTAAACCAAGTCCCCGTATAATCTTTTTCACTAAAGTATACCAAATTTTAGAAAACGCTTTTGTTACACGGGTGGACAAAAAGTACCTGACCAAAACACAAGTTTATTTGTTAAAACAACCAAAATAATCAAAAGATATTCCTAACCTATAATTTGATTTTCTAATTCTAACCTCCTCTAAATCATATCTACTCTCCAAATCTCCTCAATAACATCTTCTTCCAAATCTTCCCATGCACATCTTCTTGATCTCTTCATTATATATAAACAACGTTTTGTGTTGGATTTCGGTGTCTGGCTTTAGACCAAAGGGACGTAGTCTCACTTAAGTGAGTAGAAGGTTGTCCCAATTTTCAATAAATTAATTTAATTATTGTAACACCCCAAGTTCTGGGAACTCGAGGCGTTACGGGCTAGAACCTCACAATGGGTCCCGACCCTCATAGTAGCAACGACAACATCGGATCTTACAACAAGGCACAGACAAATGAAAACCAAAACTTATAATAAAACCAAAAGTTTAAACAAAGGAAGCGTCAAAGGCTCGCAACCGAGTTCAAAACAAAGGAAAAACAACAAACAGAAATATAAACCCGATCTCGTCCTATAATGTACGGGAATCCCCGGCTGACCACACCATTCAGATCGCTCAACAACATCCTGAACCTGTGGAACATCTACAACATCGGTATAAACAGTTAGCTAACATTCTAGATATCAGAAAGATAGTAAAGACGCAAACACACATAAGGTAAAATAAACATATATCATGCTCACACTCAACCGGTTATTATCTTTATTAAGGTCAATCCCTTTTACTAATTCAACTTATGAAGTTAAGTAAGCCCAAGGGACTTATATCACTCGAAGGTAACTCGAAGATCAACAAAAACTCAATTTCCCTCACAAAAGGAGCAAGGAAAGTCTTTTCACACAAGGCATCACGAATCAAGAATGAAACGGTTGCTAGAAGTCTATAACTTCTAGTCACAATGATCTCTAAGAGATCTCCACAAGGTAGGGTCACAAACCCTAGTCTTACAGATCACTAAGGGTCAACAACAACATCATAAGCTAAGGGAATGTACGAAGGAAGCAAGGAAGGAAGCCGCTCACCAAAGACGGGAGCAATTGAGGAAAAACCGCAGGGTCGGTTGGGCAAGGCACATGTGCGGCAAAACAGACAACCGTAGGGACGACTCTATGCAGGCGTAGGGGCGATGGCATAACAGAAACGATTGTCGGGGTTTTCTCTTGATAAAAACTCATAACAAGAGATCCAAAGCTCGATTTTTTTGATCCAACATGTCAAGACTCAACCAAGGGAGCCTGAGAATAACAATGAATCAACGACGGAACAACCAGCAAGGTTCAAGACTCGATCTTGATCCTTGGAGAAGAAGAAAAGAAGAAAAGAGAGAAACGAGAGAAGAAAGCGAAACATAAGGGAAAGACATGCAGCAACTCATGAACGTGATGAAGAACTTAGAGAAGAAGACTTACACGTTCAGCAAGGGAAGGAGGGAAACGGCTGCATCTCTCAGGGTTGAAGAAACGCATGCAAGAAGCGGGAGAAACGGGAAGAAGTCGGGATTATATAGAGAATGAAGAAAAGATAGAATAAAAGGCGTTCTAGGATTAGGAAGAAGATAGGAAAGCCGGCCCATAAGATAGAAGATTGGATCTTCTATCTATGGAAGGAAATAAAAACTAACGGAAACTAGATTGACGGGATCTGTGGCAAAACCGCAGGGGGCAGTTTGCCCTGCCGTAGGGGCAGCTCCCTTCACCACGGGGCGGTGAAGGAAAAAATTGAGGCTTTACATCAAATTGAGGCTTAACATCCGCTCACGGATCATCTCCATTCGGGCCATATCATCATATATCTGCTCAGGTGCTACACCTCTAGCACTACTCGGCTAGTCCCAACACAACGGTGTATGATAACTCTATCCGTAAAAAGCCTCGTAAGGAGCCATCCTGATCGAAGTGTGCCAACTGTTGTTTTACGAAAATTCCACTGAGGGAAGGTGATTTGGCACACCTATCCCCAGTCTAACACAGACTTTCAACATATCCTCCAAAGTCTAGATGGTCCGCTCTGCCTGACCATCAGTCTAAGGATGATAAGCAATCGTGAACTACAAACTCGTACCTAGGGCGGAATGCACTTGCTACCAAAACCTCGAGGTGAACCATCCGTTTCTGTCAAGGACTATAGTTCTAGGTACTCCATAAAGTCTCATTATCTAACTTGTGAACTCCTATACCAATCGACTTACCGGTCACGTTTCCATGATAGGAATGACACGTGCGGTCTTCGTTAGTCGATCTACTATAACCCAGATAACAGCAAAACTTCGACTCGGTCTCAAACCGGTAACAAAGTCCATAGAGATTTTCTCCCACTTCCACTGAGGCACGGGAAGTGGGTGTAGCTTGCCTCTTGGTCGATGATGCTCGATCTTGACTTGCTGACAGGTCACACACTGAGCTACATATCTCGTCACATTTGGCTTCAAACCTCATCAGCAGAAAGAGCGTCTGATATCCTGATACATCTTACTCACACCGGGATGCACTAAGTAAGGTGTAGAGTAAGCCTTCTGTAGGATCCGCTGTCTCAGATCTCGATCCGAGGGTACACATACGCACTCCTAGCGTCTCAACACTCCATCAACACCAACTATAAATTGTGGCGCCTCTCCTCGAGACATCATGTCTCGGATCCGTGTCAAAGGTAGGTAACTCTCCTGCTTTTGTCGGATCTCTACCAATAGATCAGATAACACCTCCAAGGTGGATAAATGGTTGTCGGAATCCGGAAAGTGGATATCCATCTCTAGCTATGCCAAGTCTCGCTACAATTGAGGCTGAGTTGTCAGTCGAGCGATCGCCGTCTCCCGGGTAGTCTTCCTACTAAGGGCATCAACTACCACATTCGCTTTCCCTAGGTGGTATAAGATTTCAAGATCAAAGTCCTTGATCAACTCCAACCATCTCCTCATGCAGCTATTCCACTCCCGCTGAGTGAATATGTACTTCGTGGGTAGGGTAATTCTCCACATACGTCAGATGTCTCGATGCGTAAGCAATCACCTTACCCCTCTACATCAAAACACATCCCAAGCCGAGCTTGGATGCGTCGTTGTAAACCACAAAGTCCTCAATTCCCTCTGTCCGAGCTAAGATAGAAGAAGAGATCAACCTCTTCTTCAACTCTTCAAAGCTCTACAGGCATGACTCGGACCATACAAATCTCGTTGACTTCCTCAGCAAGGAATTGAGCGGTAGGGCGATAACTGAAAAGCCCTAAACAAAGCGACGGTAGTAGCTCTCCAATCCTAGGAAATTGCTTACCTCCTTGACGTTCTTAGGAGGCAGCCAAGATGCTACTGACTCGATCTTCGCCGGATCTACCTTAATCCCTTCAGGTGAAACGATGTGACCAAGGAATGCTACCTCGAACATCCAAAACTCACACTTAAAGAGCTTGTCGTAAAGCTCTCTACCCTGCAGGAATTGGAGTATGATCTTCAAGTGTCCTACTTGCTCCTCTCTACTGTGAGAGTATGACAGTATGTCATCTATGAAGATAACTACAAAGTGGTCTTGGAAGTTGATGAAGATGATCTTCATCAACTCCATGAAAACTGCGGGCGCATTCGTGATCCCGAATGACATCACTACAAACTCGTAGTGGCCATACCTGGACCGAAATACCGTCTTGGCTATGCCCTGCTCCCTCACCCTTAGCAAGTGATATCCAAATTTCAGATTGATCCGTGAAAACTCTGAATCTCCATGCAGCTGATCCAAAAGATTGTCGATACGGGGCAATGGGTACTTATTCTTGATTGTCACCTTGTTAAGCTCTCGGTAATCAATACATAACCTCATCGACTTGTCTTTCTTCCTGACGAAGAGTATTGATGCGCCCCAAGGAGAAACATTAGGGCGGATGAATCCCTTCTCTACTAACTACTCGAGCTGTTTCTTAAGCTCAAGCATCTCGAGAGGCACCATGCGGTAAGGAGCCTTCGAGATCGGTCTCGTCCCGGGCTCTAGATCAATGTCAAAGTCTACACTACTTTGTGGAGGTAAACCAAGTGGCTCTCCAAAAATGTCGGTAAACTCGCAAGCTCCCAACATCTCCTCCAACGCTAGACTCGTACTATCTTTAATGGAATAGCACCAGAAAGCTTTGCAACCCTGACCGATAAGTCTCACAGCTCGCACTATGCTGATGACTGTACCGGTCTTTCCGAGATTCCATCCTCGGAAATCTCCACATGGTCAGACTTTGTAGTTACTGTCTGATAGCATGAATTATAGTTTATATTTTGGGATTTGTTTAGACATTTTATCTTCAATAATCTACATGTTTGGATGTATATTATGTGATTAAACTGTTGTTTCATCTACCATTACGGGAATCGAGGTCTATACCAAGTTTCGTTGTAATCGTAGGTAAAATGGCACATTTTGGACTAAAATAGAGCTAAGAAGCAAAGGAGTCATGGGAGCTACATTTAGGAGCTTAAAAAGGAACTCAGGAAGCAAGGAATTAACAGAGAAGATTTACTTTGGACCAAATTTGAGAGATTTCACATTCAGCTGAGATTCACCTCGTTCAGCTACAGTACCATCTCGACCGAGGTGATCTTGAGGAGCGCCCCGACCGAGGCGAATACCCTGACGCAGCGAGATCATATATTCTTAGCTGAGATCTTTTATTTTTGGAAGGAGAGATCTTCTATTTTTGGGCTGGATTTCTGGAAGGAAGATCATATATTTTGGAGATCTATTTTAGAGATATGGATATATTTTTATTAGGATATTATCTTTTCAAGATATTTTATCTTTGGAAGATAATTCTCCTATAAAAAGGGTTGGATTTTCCACAAGTTCAACCATGCTTAGAGGGCTGAGAGCATCCAGCAATTAAGGGATTCTTCCAGGAGTTTTTGAAAGAATGAAGGAAGATTGAAGATCAATCAAGGAAGGATTGATAGCTTTGTCATAGCTTTTGAAGGGGATTTGTAAGACTTTCTTAGATTCCCTTTGGTTTGTTGTTTTTGATTGGATTTGTTATCCTAGGAACGCATATTTGTGTGATATTTGATTCAGTTATTGAAGCCTTGTTCTTAAGGTTTTTGTGTTCAAATATTCATTCCCTTCCTATATATTTGATTATTGCTTTCATGAGGATGAGTGGCTAATTTCTTTGTGTGATTCTAGGGTGATTGGCTGAAAGTTGTGGGAAAGACGATGATAGAATGATCTTAATCCTAGTTGGACCCTGAAAGCTCGAGTCTTTATCCTTAACCCTAGAACATCTCGTTCAGTCGATGAACATCTCGGCCGGGGTGGGATTTGACTGACCGAGGTTACCTTTGATCCGAAACGGAGAGTTAAGTGTTAGAGTTTGCCAAATCCTATTCTTATTACACCTTTCCTGGTTCAATGCAAGCCTAGGATGAGACTTACCCGGTGATTCCTTTGTTTGT
Source organism: Fagopyrum homotropicum (assembly GCA_033239125.1). Classification (NCBI taxonomy): domain Eukaryota; kingdom Viridiplantae; phylum Streptophyta; class Magnoliopsida; order Caryophyllales; family Polygonaceae; genus Fagopyrum; species Fagopyrum homotropicum. The sequence goes on along the minus strand of BSWB01000002.1, from coordinate 31,298,324 downwards.
TTACCCAGGATCATAAGTGTAGATAATAAAGGTTTATCCTTTATTGGGGTTTGAGTGTGCCTTCATCCCATCTTTGTGAGTTAGCCTGAGACTTACCCGGTAAAGGTTGATTCTATTCCCTCAGTTGGTGTGTTGGTTTGAGATTATAATTCCTTTTCTCAGTGCCTTGAGACTTACCCGGTAATAGGTTCTTTAGATTTGGAGTTAGCGAGTAGTGAGACTTACCCGGTGATCTATTCCACTTTAGAAATACCTTCCCTTTGCAAAATCTCAGCTTTGTTCTCTTATCTTTAGATCTTGAGTTGGAACCACAACTAGATGCTTTAATCTCTAGAATTGCATATTTCTTTAATTGACTTTTTATCATCTTTGATTGCTTTATTCGCTTTTGTGGTTAGTAATTACATTGATTACTTATACTTGCTTAGGTTTCACCTAAGTCCCTGTGATCGACTCCTGAAATTCTTGCTTTTTACTATAATTGACCCGTACACTGCGGGTTCGCATCCTTGTTTTAAGCATATTTCCTCGGTTATAAATTTAAAGCTTGCACACACCATTTGGAGCGAACAAGTTTTTGGCGCCGTTGTCGGGGACTTGGTCTAGACCAAGCCGGTTGCGGTAATCTTTCGGGGCACTTGCCCATGTTGCTACTAGACACTCTACTTGAGTGACATTCGCAGGTTCTTTCTCTTAGGTTTATGCGAAGAACCCGCACTGGGAAGGAAATCGTTCCTTACGATCCCGAACCAGAAAAGACATACAAAAGACGCTTAAAAGAAGCGAAAATGGCCAACCGAGACGATCGCGATCTTGAGGCCGAATTGAAGGAGGCATTGGAACAGCTACGCCTCAGTAAAGAAGAACTACGACTGGAAAAGGAAGAAACTCGCACAAGGACGGAAGCGATCGAAGCAGATACGGCGACTTTACGGGACCAATATCTACCTCGACCAGATCCAGCTCCTCGACCGAGGCAAGACCCAGATCCAGCTCCTCGACCGAGGCAGGACCCAGTTCCAGCTGCCCCGGTCGAGATACTTCCACCTCGGATGCCGATCCGAGACGTTCTTATTGCAGGTATTCCATAGACCCTAGGGAAGCGGATGGACCCTAACCAGCAACTAAGGCGTCCAGGAGTCAACCTCGGTGATCCAGCGGAGCATGATTATGAACTTCGACCGCAAGTTCTTTTCATGATTCGCCAATGCCAGTTTGGAGGGCTAGAGGGGGAATCTCCGCATCCACATCTGGAAAATTATGAGATCATGATGGAGACCTTGAGACCTTCAAGGCTGGAAAACAAAAATTACAAGCTAAGGCCTTTCTACTTCTCTTTGAAAGATAGGGCGCTTACTTGGTATCAATCTCTTCCTCTTGGAAAAATCAATACTTGGGAGGAGATGACGACGGAGTTCTTGACTAAATTCTTCCCCCCTCAAAGACCGCTGAAATGAGAGGGAAGATCAATGCATTCATCATGAAGGACAAGGAGAGTTTGTCCAAGTCATGGGAGAGATTCAAAGATATCCTTTTAGATTGCCCACATCATGGGATTCCAAAGATAGAGTTGTTGGAGATATACTTCAAGGGATTGGACGGAAACACCCAATTCAACCTTCAACTACTATCCGCCGGCACGTTCATGGACATGCCGATTGACGAAGCTTGGGAGTTCATAGAGAAACAAGCTTTGCACATGGAGAAATACTCCCATCAAGGAGTTGAAGGTGGAGTTAAAAGAGTCAACTTCCAAGAAGCTCCATCAAACAATGATCAACTCACCTCTTTAAAGAATGATGTGAAGCAATTGAAAGACCTTTTGGTTGCTCAAACCAAAAAGGAAGAGGGAGGATATCAAGGGTCAAGGAACAACAATCAAGGTTCCCGAAACAACAACTACAATAACAATAGAGGATCCAACAGCAACAATTGGAGATCCAACAATCAAAAATCGGATAACTCTTACTCTAACTCAAATTCAAACAATTCTTCCAATCCTTTCCTCTCTTCTTCTTCTTCTTCTACTCCATTGAAGAGCCAGGAACAAGGATCAAGTTCGTCCCAACCAGAAAAGAAAGATGCAGCGTTGGAGGCCATCTTGATCAAACTAAACGCGATGGAGACATCCATGACTTCATTTTCGAAGTCACAAAAAGCCTTAGAACAGCAATTCTTTAACAAGGCGAATGAAGCGCCAAGAGATCCAGGGAAGCTCCCAGCAAGGACAGAGAGCAACCCCAAAGGACAAATCATGGCAATAACGACGAGAAGTGGACTGAAAACTGCAGATCCAATGCCTCGGTCGATGCCAGTACAAACGAAGAACACCTCGGTCCAGGTACAGTCGAAGAACACTTCGGCCGAGGTACCAACCGAGGTGGAGCCTCAGAAAGCGGAGGAGAAATCTGAAGTTTATGTTCCACCTCCTGCTTATAAACCACCACTTCCATTCCCCCAGTCAAGGGCTAGAGCTCATCTAGACAAACACTTTGGTAAGTTCCTTGATTTGATGAATAAACTACATATTAACATCCCTTTCCTTGATGCTATTCTAGGGATGCCCGCATATGGGAAGTTCTTGAAGGAGATCCTATCAAGGAAAAGGAAGTTGGAAGACTTTGGTGAAGTTAGGATGACATCTAAATCCTCGGAACTTATTCAAATCATGAAGGAGAAGATGCCACCCAAATTAAGGGATCCTGGCTCATTTTGCATTCCCATACAAGTTGGGGATATGACTTGCGAAGCCTTGTGTGATCTAGGAGCCAGCGTGAGCATCATCCCGCGGGAGCTATGCGTGAATATCAGCCTTGGAGAGCCCAAGCCGGTGAAGATAAGGCTATACATGGCGGATCGCTCCATTACCCATCCCGTGGGTATTTTGGAAGACGTTCCGGTTAAGTTAGGTAACTTCTATTTACCTATAGACTTTGTTGTGCTTGATATTCCCGCAGATTATCCCGTTCCTATCATTCTCGAGACACCATTTCTAGCAACTTCGGGTTGCAATGTGGATTGTAAGAACACCAAGTTAAAATTCAACATTGGCGGTGATGAAGTGGAGTTTGCATTGCTTGCTATAATGAAGGGAGAGCAGTTGGAAGATGATATCTTCAGCATCTATGATGAATAAGAATCGAGAGAATTGGTGAGCTCTATGCTTATTAATGATCCACTTGAAAAAGTCATTAGCTTTAGCTTAATGGAGGAAGGTATAGATGCTTCTTGTGATGCAAATATACGGAGCTTAAAGGCACTGGAAGAAGATCCAGGAGCTAAATTTGAAAGACTAATCCAGAAGAAGAAGATCTCCAGTTTCGGTCCCAATTGTAGTACCTCGACCGAGGCACTTTCTGGACCAAGCGAGGTGTTCTTAGCTGAAGAACATCTCGGTCACCCACCTCGGGCACCGACCGAGACAGCAAGCGAGATGCCTTTGACTGAGAATAACAAACGTCTTACTCCCTTTTTGATACTTTTTCACAGTTGGTGGAGCACTTTCTCCACCAAGCTTCTGATATTAAAGAACCTTGGTATGCTGATATTGTTAATTATCTTGTTTGCCAGGAAACACCACCCGGATTAACGTACGCTAAAAGGAAGAGGTTCTTTAAAGATGTACACCACTACTACTGGGATGAACCTTTACTGTTTAAGCGAGGTCCGGATGGGATGCTTCGAAGATGCATTCCGGAAGATGAAGTTACTAGTGTGATACGGCATTGCCACTCACTTCCTTGTGGGGGACATGCTAGCGCCCACAAAACATGCGCTAAGGTATTACGTTCCGGTTTCTTTTGGCCCACATTATTTAAGGATGTGCAAAAGTTTATTGTCTCTTGTGATGCATGCCAAATAACTGGGAACTTATCAAGAAGAAATGAGATGCCACTCAACAACATCTAGGAAGTCGAAATTTTTTATGTATGGGGGGTTGATTTCATGGGACCTTTCCCGTCATCAGGAGGAAACCTCTACATCCTCCTGGCCGTCGATTACGTCTCTAGATGGTTGGAAGCCATAGCCTCCCCCACTAATGACGCCAAGGTGGTTGTGAAGTTCTTCAATCGAACTATCTTTCCACGCTTTGGGACTCCACGCATCATCATCAGCGATGAGGGACGCATTTCATCAACCGGAAGTTTAAGGCACTTCTATCGGAGTATGGGGTAACCCACAAGGTAGCAACCCCTTATCACCCTCAAACTAGTGGACATGTCGAGATCTCAAATAGAGAAATCAAGGCAATTTTGGAGAACACCGTCTCTAGGACGAGAAAGGATTGGTCCATGAAGTTGGACAATGCTCTATGGGCTTACAGGACCGCATTCAAGACTCCCATCGGTACCACCCCTTATAATTTGGTGTATGGGAAGTCCTGTCACTTGCCTGTTGAGCTAGAACACAAGGCCTATTGGGCGATCAGATGGTTGAATTTTGACATCAAGGAAGCCGGCGAGAAGCGGCTATTGGACATCAATGAGCTGGAGGAGTTGCGTTTGAACGCTTACGAGAAAGCTAAGATCTACAAGGAAAGGACAAAGAAATGGCATGACAAGCGTATCATTCCTAATGAGTTCAAAGAAGGAGATTTAGTCCTACTCTTCAACTCCCGCCTTTGCCTCTTTCCAGGTAAGTTGAAATCTAGATGGACAGGACCTTACGTTGTGAAACATGTCTACCCTTATGGTGCAGTTGAGATTTGGGGAGAAACAAATGGAAACTTTAAGGTCAATGGTCATAGACTCAAGAAATACCAACCGGAAGTACAGGTCGAGGAGATTGGGAACACTCCACCTTGTTTAAGGATGATGTACGGTCCAGCTAGCGACCTTAAACCAAGCGCTTCTTGGGAGGCAACTCAAGGTATTGCTTTCTTTTCCCTTTCTAGTCTAGTTTCAAATAGTTTGCTTTGTTTTTGGTATTGGTTTTCTTCTAGACAACAACTAGGTATTCCAAAAGGAAGGATCACAGCTGAGGAGCTACACTGGAAGAACAAAAATTCGAGAAGTTGAGGAAACGGAGCTTGACTGAGATACATCTCGGATGCTGTCAGAACACCTCGACCGAGATGTGCTTCGCCAACCAAGATGGTCTTATCTGGGAGCTGTTTCTTATTGCAGTTTATCTATGTTCGGTGAGTATCCTGTCCTTAGACTTATTTTGATCCATTAGGACAATGTGTCCCAAGTATGGGGTATTTGGATGTGTTTATATGACTTATGTGTGGATGACTTGTATGACTTCCAGATATTATTTCTTATTTGGCTTTATGTGTTTATCTGTCATTACATGCTTAAATACAGGTTTTTGTTTGAGAAAAATGTCAAAAACTAGTTAAGAAAAATTTTTTTATGACCTTGACCGGGATGACTCTTGCCAAACGAGGAACTTCACCTCGGTTGACTTAGAACATCTCAACCGAGATGGTTTAACTGAAAAAGTTTTCGAAATTATTTATGTGCTTCTTCTCTGGATATGATCTTAGTGATGATTTTGTTTGCAGATTGGTTTTGTAATCTTTATATGTTTGAAAGGTTTTATAATGTATTTAAGTTGCTAAATGCTTTGTTTGAAATTTTGGCATGTTTAATACTTTGTTTTTATCCAAATTATGTTGAATTTGAAGGTTGACACCACATGATGAGTTCTCTCACTTTCTTCCTGGAAAGATCAAGGCAATTCATTCTCTTCTCTTCTTCTTCTTGATCATGCTTAGCCCCTCATATACATATTTGCCTTCCTTTACCTATCCGGAAATTTGGAAGCAAGCAAAAAGTGAAAAGCAAATGAAGGAAAAGATGAGATGTTGGCTGGAAGTTTAGAAAGAAACAAAATAGGTTTGGGGAAGTCAATCATGATGATGAGTAACTCGGCACCATTCACATAGTCGGGTGTTTGTGTCTTGCCAAAGTGGGATTGAGCGATATTCCTAACGGGTCATGGTATGTGCATCAAGGGATTTAGGCATCTGGAAATATTGATGATTGCTGATCTCCTAGGCTTCGGTTACTGTGCACCTCTGTCCATGCATCCAAGAAAGTAAAGTAAAAAAGTAAAATAAGCAAAGCTTATTGGTGGAAGATGTTGAAGTTCAAAGCAAAGTGAAGTTAAGATCTCCTAGGCTTCGGTTACTGTGCACCTCGAGCTTGTTGATTGACTTGGTGGTTTAAACTAGATTATACATGATTAATTTCGATAATTATGATTTATTATGCATTCTATGATTTTATGCAAAGATTAACAACTTTCTTATATTTATAAAATGTTTTGATCATGTTTTGATTTTAAATTCCATGAAACATTCTGTTAGAGTGATCTATGAGTGGAGCACACTACCAAAAATGTTTTGAAATACTTTTCATTGATCTTTATGACCTATAACCCATTCTATCTTGTATTTTAGATTTGGAACTTGCTTGGGGACAAGCAAGGGACAAGCATGGGGTATTTTGATAGCATGAATTATAGTCTATATTTTGGGATTTGTTTAGACATTTTATCTTCAATAATCTGCATGTTTGGATGTATATTATGTGATTATACTATTGTTTCATCTACCTTTGCGGGAATCGAGGTCTATACCAAGTTTTGTTGTAATCGTAGGTAAAATGGCACATTTTGGACTAAAATAGAGGTAAGAAGCAAAGGAGTCATGGGAGCTACATTTAGGAGCTTAAAAAGGAACTCAGGAAGCAAGGAATTAACAAAGAAGATTTAATTTGGACCAGATTTGAGAGATTTCACATTCAGCTGAGATTCACCTCGTTCAGCTACAGTACCATCTCGACCGAGGTGATCTTGAGGAGCGCCCCGACCGAGGCGAATACCCTGACGCAGCGAGATCATATATTCTTAGCTGAGATCTTTTATTTTTGGAAGGAGAGATCTTATATTTTTGGGCTGGATTTCTGGAAGGAAGATCATATATTTTGGAGATCTATTTTAGAGATATGGATATATTTTTATTAGGATATTATCTTTTCAAGATATTTTATATTTGGAAGATAATTCTCCTATAAAAAGGGTTGGATTTTCCACAAGTTCAACCATGCTTAGAGGGCTGAGAGCATCCAGCAATTAAGGGATTCTTCCAGGAGTTTTTGAAAGAATGAAGGAAGATTGAAGATCAATCAAGGAAGGATTGATAGCTTTGTCATAGCTTTTGAAGGGGATTTGTAAGACTTTCTTAGATTTCCTTTGGTTTGTTGTTTTTGATTGGATTTGTGATCCTAGGAACGCATATTTGTGTGATATTTGATTCAGTTATTGAAGCCTTGTTCTTAAGGTTTTTGTGTTCAAATATTCATTCCCTTCCTATATATTTGATTATTGCTTTCATGACGATGAGTGGCTAATTTCTTTGTGTGATTCTAGGGTGATTGGCTGAAAGTTGTGGGAAAGACGATGATAGAATGATCTTAATCCTAGTTGGACCCTGAAAGGTCGAGTCTTTATCCTTAACCCTAGAACATCTCGTTCAATCGATGAACATCTCGGCCGGGGTGGGATTTGACTGACCGAGGTGACCTTTGATCCGAAACTGAGAGTTAAGTGTTAGAGTTTGCCAAATCCTATTCTTATTACACCTTTCCTGGTTCAATGCAAGCCTAGGATGAGACTTACCCGGTGAATCCTTTGTTTGTTTACCCAAGATCATAAGTGTAGGTAATAAAGGTTTATCCTTTGTTGGGGTTTGAGTGTGCCTTCATCCCATCTTTGTGAGTTAGCCTGAGACTTACCCGGTAAAGGTTGATTCTATTCCCTTAGTTGGTGTGTTGGTTTGAGATTATAATTCCTTTTCTTAGTGCCTTGAGACTTACCTGGTAATAGGTTCTTTAGGTTTGGAGTTAGCGAGTAGTGAGACTTACCCGGTGATCTATTCCACTTTAGAAATACCTTCCCTTTGCAAAATCTCAGCTTTGTCCGCTTATCTTTAGATCTTGAGTTGGAACCACAACTAGATGCTTTAATCCCTAGAATTGCATATTCCTTTAATTGACTTATACTTGCTTAGGTTTCACCTAAGTCCCTGTGATCGACCCCTGAAATTCTTTCTTTTTACTATAATTGACCCGTACACTGCGGGTTCGCATCCTTGTTTTAAGCATATTTCCTCGGTTATAAATTTAAAGCTTGCACACACCATTTGGAGCGGACACCGTCACCGTCCTCTTGCCGATGTACAAAACTGCTTGATGTTGATCCATCCAATCCATGCCCATAATAACTTTTACATGTACTAAATACATGACGAAGAAGTCAGCTGGTCAATCACGACCTCCCAATCTAATAGGGCAATCGGAACCTCTCGTGTACCTATAATCTTACCCCATCGGGTAATCCTATAAAGAAGGGTTTCCCCTTTAAGGTAATTAAGGCCAATCTATCTACACATGCATCAAATATAAAAGAATGTGTAACACTGGTATCGAAAAGAACTTTGATGGGAAAACCATTAATATGAATGTTACAAGTGGTCGCCGGCGCTGTCTGCTTTACAACACTCCTCAGCTCATAAACTCTGACTGATGCATCTCTAGTGTCTGTAGAACCATAAACTCGTCCACTAGCTCTCCCGTGTCCATGAGCGGAACCCTGAGGAACGGTAAAACCAAGAGCTCTCTGTTGCTGGTACTGAGGTCTTTGTCCACCTCCTACAACATTGGTAGGTGAAGATCCTTGTTGTGATAGCGTCTTGCCTTAACGGAAAAACGCAGCTCTGTGTCCCAGCTTGCCACAAGAAAAACAAGTCATTGGGGTCTTCTTACAATCAGCTCTCATGTGTCCGACACCTCCGAAGTTGAAGTAGTGCCATCCTATGTCGGAACTCTGTACAGACTGCTAGAAACCAGAACGTCCTGGCGTCTGACTACACCCAAATCCTGATGTTCTAATCCAGTAGTGGCTGGTCTAGTCCTCTACTTCTTCTTAGGACCTATTGTCTAAGAAGCTCTCCTCTTACCCAATCGGTCTCTCTCATAAGCAAAAACTCTATCTTGATAGTCCACCAAGGAGTTGCATCGGAAACCAGCAAGATAAGAGCAGGTAGACTCTATTAACCTCCGAGAGAAAAGGTAAACGTGTTGGTCCTCAGGTGGTGCAGACAGACCCAGCAAAGACACCTCCTCCTGAAACTTGTTGAGATCTCAACAAGGAAGATCCTCAAATCTAACCTCAATGAAATCCTAAAGTCGATCTTTCCTCATAGCTGCAGGGCCGTAGCGATCCATGATCACCGTCTTCATCTACTCGTAACTCGTGACCTTGCTACAAGCAGTCCTCCACCAGGAATGAGCCTGATCCTTTAACAATGTTTGTGCTATGTCGACTCGACGTCTCTCTCGGCAATCGATCACCTACATAGCAAAATCAGCTGTCCTAGCCACAACTGTACTTCCAATCCAGTCTTTCCCACGAAAGAAGGAACCTTCACCTAGTTTAAAGCCTTCAACCAAAAATCAAGACTCACCTCTCTTGCCTCATCCGGTGCGCTAACAACCTCCGCAACTCTAGCAGGTTCAGCGACAACCTACGTAACTCTACAAAACCTCAGCTGATCACGCGGGTATTGGCGGTGCTGATCCAGGTCCTCCAGTCCTGATAGCCTCCTCGACTCTTTGCACGTAGTCACGATATGTAGAAGCTATTATAGTCACTCGACCAGACTCTATCGATTGCGCTCTCTGTGCTCCAGATCTAGCAGCGGTCTCGTTCTCAACATCGGGAACCACACTCTCATCAACCTCTTCAACGAATGCCTCAGCGATAGGCAGATTAGCAATTGGGGCTTGGCCCCGACCTCTAGCTAGTGGAGGTCTCCTTGCACGTCCTCCTCCACAGATGGCAGGTGAAAGAGGTGGTCGACTCCTTCCTCACCCCATAGCAGATGTAGCTCTAGTACGCGCCATCTATGATAGGGATATATATATATATATATATATATATATATATATATATATATATATATATATATATATAAGGCCACAATATAACTAAAGCAAAAATTAAGAAAAAGCACACAAAGACCAACATCTAAGAAAATACACTACTGAGATCCGCGGAGATAGTGGTGGTTGTCCGTACATCTATCCCAGACCGACAAGTTTAAACAAAAACACCATTTTGAAAACATAGACCCCTTGCGGGTTCTATTTATTTATTTGTCCGACCTTTAGAAGATTTTGAAAGCCATTTTTACCAACCTGCCTCTGATACCAAACTGTAACACCACAAATTTTGGGAACTCAAGGCGTTACGAGCTAGAACCTCACAATGGGTCCCAACCCTCAAAGCAAAAACGACAACATCGGATCTTACAGCAAGACACACACAAATGAAAACCAAAACTTATAAAAAAAAACCAAAGGTTTAAAAAAAGGAAGCGTCAAAGACTCGCAACCGAGTTCAAAACAAAGGGAAAACAACAAACAAGAATATAAACCCGATCCCGTCCTATAACGTACGGGAAACGACCGGCTGACTACACCATCCAAATCACTCAACAACATCCTGGACCTGGGGAACATCTACAACATCGGTATAAACCGTTAGCTAACATTATAGATATCAAAAAGACAGTAAAGGCACAAACACACATAAGGTAAAGTAAACATATATCATGCTCACACTCAACAAGTTATGATCTTTATTAAGGTCAATCCCTTTTACTAATTCAACTTATTGTTGTTACACGAGAATCGCTACGATCTCGCCTCTTTCCCATTTCACAACCAGGAATAGAATGTATGCATTCTTCCGTCACCTGTTGGACTGGTCGCAAGAGCACCTCCCAGTTCCTCATTCTGAACCGGAAAAGCGGTTATAATACACTTAGGAAATTATGGTATAACAAGGTCAATCTTATTCCGGTTATCAATTATAACGAAAAACATCAACACAAGCAAGCCAATACAAATAAACTAATATACGGAATGAAGCAAAGTAAGTCCAAGGGACTAACCTCACTCGAAGGTAACTTGAAGATCAACAACAACTCAGTTTCCCCCAGGAAACGAGCAAGGAAAGCCTATTCACACAAGGTATCACGACTCAGGAATGAAACGATTGCTTGAACTTTATAACTTCTAGTCTCATTGATCTCTAAGAGATCTCCACAAGCTAGGATAACAAACCTTAGTCTTACATATCATTAAGGGTCAACAACAACATCATAAGCCAAGGGAAGAAACGAAGGAAGCAAGGAAGGAAGCCCCTCACCAACGACAAGAGCAAAAAAGGGAAAACTGCAGAGCTGCTGGGCAAGGCGCAGGTGCGGCTGAACAGACAGCGGCAGGGGCGGCGCTGTGCAGGCACAAGGGCAGTGGCGTAACAAAAACGACTGTCGGGGGTTTTTCTTGATAGAAACTCACAACAATGGGTCCAAAGCTCGATTCTTTTGATACAACACGTCAAGACTCAACCAAGGGAGCCTGAGAAGAACAACAAATCAACAACGGAACAACCAACAAGGATCAAGACTCGATCTTGATCCTTGGAGAAGAAGAAAAGATGAAAAGAGAGAAACGAGAGAAGAAAGCGAAACAGAAGGGAAATGCATGCAATAACTCATGAACATGAACTCAAAGAAGAAGACTTACACGTTCAACAAGGGAAGGAGGAAAACGGTTGCAACTCTCAAGGTTGAAGAAATGTATGCAAGAAGCGGGAAAAACGGGAAGAAGGCGGGATTATATAGTGAAGGAAGAAAATATAGAAGGAAAGACGTTCTTGAGTTAGGAAGAAGATAGGAAAGCTGCCCATAAGATAGAAGATCAGATCTTCTATATATGGAAGGAAATAAAAACAAACGGAAAAAAAGATCGGAGCGATCTGTGGAAAAAACCGCGGGGCAGTTTCCCTTGCTACAGGGGCGGCTCTCTTCACCGCGGGGCGGTGAAGGCAAAAAATGGGGCTTTACAATTGTTCGCTCTAAAAGGTGTGTGTAGACAAAGATTTAAATTTATATTCTGAATAATAAACCTAACGATAAGCGAACCCGCAGTGTACGGATCAATCGTAGTAAGGACTTATTTTCCGGAGTCGATCTTAGGGAATTGGTGAGAATAATCACAATAAAGCAATCCAACTTAAGAAGCATGGAATAATATTGATCAAAAGCAAAAGCAAAGCAATGTAATAACCAAAAATTTTAAACTCCGTTTAATACTAGATCAAATCAAATTCCGATCCACAATCTTATTTCCTTTAAATAAAAAGGAAACGGTATTAAATTCTGTCATTTTATGTGACTTTGATTCACATAATATGATAAAATGTAACCCGTAGATAACTCCGTAAATAATCCCGTACTTTTAACGGTTCCGGACGATTAACGAGTATATGTTTTTCAGCTCAATTGTTTTAATTGAAGATCAGGCCTTTTCAAGCCCAAAAGCTTACAACCCAGCCCATCCTACCCTAATCCTAAAACCGTTTAACCTAATCTAATGACTAAACCTAGTTAAACCACGTACCTCCCATCTTCTTCTTTCTCCTGCACAATCGGCATCATCAGAGTCTTCGGCATTCTCGAGCTACTGCAACTGAGGGAAGACGCCGCCCATCGATCCTCCGAGACGACCGCCATCGACGCCGGATTCTGCACACCACCAATTTACGAGAGCGGCGACGGGCTGCAGCGCTTCAAACCGCCGAGCCGTAAGGACTACGCCAGCGTACGTCCCTGGTCTGATTCGAGAGCGACACGGGCCTCTTTAGCCGTCTCCGTCGACCCTCAGGTAAGCCAGCCATCCGCTTCTGCCCTCTTCCTCCCTCTCTGTCTTCCCGTGATACTAGCCGGGTACCCTGACCGAAGTTAAACACAGCAGCAACACCGAGACTACGTTAGGTGCTTACGGTGGTGCCGATCAACACATCAACGAGTGCCTCCTCCGTTGCAGTTGGTGTAGACGAATTTTTGCACTCCAGAAACGGAAGCCGGAAGGAACGGCTTGGACAGTGCAACGGTGGAGAGCGAGCGAGCTATCTTCGAACCCGCTGGGACAACGAACTTGTGGAACCGAACCGAGCTGTAGTTCCTCTCCGAGTGTATGACGAGTAGGTGGACGGGTGAGTACTTTCCGACTCGGAGCACTGTCGTATGTGTATATAGAATTATATATGTAACTGAGTGCTGAGTATATGTATGTATATATAAGAGTAGGGGTACGGATGTATATAGAATTATATATGTAACTGAGTGCTGAGTATATGTATGTATATATAAGAGTAGAGGTACGGAAGGTATATATATGCATATACAGAGTTATAACATACTTATGTAGGAATAAGTAATAGAAAGGTGTATATGTAGAAGTAAGAGTTGAAAGATAAATAGATATATAAGTAGTAATGCCGTGTACGTATATATACATATATGTAGGTATGAGATGAGAGATACAAGTGTATAATTATGAATAAATAGAGTGCGTATACATAGTATATACACCAATGAATAAAGGTAACATGTATATATACTTATATACTTAGGTATAAGAATAGAATAATAACCGGGAAGGAATGATGTCGTTTTCTTGACGAGTGTTTGAGATTTAATCTCATAACCTTTATTAAGCTAACCTTGAGAACCAGATTAGAGGAAACGAGTTCTAAAAGAAAATATTAGAACTAAATAATAGACTTCTTCGAAAATTCGAGATCAAGGGTAAAATGGTCATTACACCTAAAAGAAACCTTTTTAGTAAGTTTCCTTCATGAGATTGTACGTCTTAGAAGTTTAAGACTTCTAAGAATATGGGATGTAATTTTGATCCACGTGCCTTGTATGACAGGCGTTTGAGTTTCTACGGTTGCAGGCCGAGTTGAGATTGTGAGAGTTGTGGTTTGATTCAGGTAAGTCCTTGCGACTTACTTAGCCAGTTTCTGGATATTAGTTGGGTGATAATGGTTGTGGGTGTGCAATGTATGTGATTATAATAATAACAACTTGTTAGGAGGACCGTTGTTATTATGTGTTAAGGCCCAAGTGTATGTATAACGGGCCGTGACATCACTGCCCAGCTCTGCCAGGAGACTGGGAGGTTCTCTATACCCAGACTATCCAGGTACATGGTGAGATGCATCGGATCCACTCCTGATGGGTACACGGGGGCGGAGGCGAGGTTTGGGAATCCCTCGTGTCACAAAATAAGTATCATTAGAGTGAATGACTTAAATGAAGATAATAAATGGATTGTTTGAAAGCATGATGAGTGTTTATTATTTTATGTGTGTGTGTGCTATTATTATTCTCCTAATGTTTAGATAACTAGCTAATGGTTGTTCTGTTGTGTTTTTAGTTTCACGGCAGGTTAGAGCAGCAGCTGAGTGATCCGGAAGTAGTGGTCAGCCGGGTCTCCGTACTCCTTAGAGTGGGGTTGGGTGTTAATTGTTGTTTCTTTCTTCTTGTTGAAGACAGTTAGACTCTTCTTTTGTTTTAAGTACCATAGGCTGTTAGACGTTGTTGCATTCATTCCTATAAAAATACTTTTTTATAAATTTCGGTTTATTTATTTATTTATTTGTGTCTTGTTGCAAGATCCTAGTAATATTGTTGTCAAACTGAGGTCGGGACCCATTGTGAGGTCCTAACCAGTAACGTCCCGAGTTCCGAGAATTCGGGGTGTTACAAGCAAGAATATGAATCAAGATGGGGAAATGCAGATTCTAAAGATCATAGTAGCCAGTTGTGGTTTCAACTCAAGATCTCTTCGGATAACGTGGACAAAGCTAAGGTTTGCTGAGGGAAGGTGTTTCAGCAATGGGATAGATCACCGGGTAAGTCTCACTACCCACTTTCGCAAACCAAAGCTCCTACATCGGGTAAGTCTCACTACCCACTTTCGCAAACCAAAGCTCCTACACCGGGTAAGTCTCAAGGAACTAAGAAAATGTATTGTCTCTCAAACTAGCATCACTGACCTAAGGGTACAGAACTAACCATCACTTGGTAAGTCTCAGGTTAACTCTCAAAGGTAGGATGAAGGCACACTCAAACCCTAATAAAGGATAAACCTTTATTACCTAACACTCATCATCATCGGTATACAAGTAAAGGAATCACCGGGTAAGTCTCATCTTAGGCTTGCGTATAAACCAGGAAAGGTGTAACAAGGTTAGGATTTGGAAAACTATAACCTAAACTCGGGATTTGCAAGGCAGTGGTCGATCTCGGTCTGTTCTATATCGATCTCGGTCGAGATGCTCAACGAACAGCCCGAGACGGGTTTCGGATTAGGGTTAGCTCAAGCTTTCAGGATCCACTAGGATAAAGATCTATTCTTTCATCGTCTATACCACAACCTTCAACTAATCACCCTAGAATCGCAAGGGTGTTCAACCAACAATCATCATTATCAATGCAATATCAATTATGTCAAGAATATCAAGAAAAGGAAATAAAGCAAGCAACAAAGATGTTCCAATAATCAAAGCAAACAAACCAGCAATAATATCAATAATGTGTTCCAAAAAGTGATGATAACAACTCACTAGCAATCCCCAATGAAATCCTCACAATCTAGGGTTCTTCAAACCCTAAACAATTCAATCCTTCAAAACAGCCGTCCAAAGAAAACCCTTATGACGTCTCAGCTTTCGAGCGTCCAACCTCCCTATCTTCATGTCCACCTTCCATTCTTATAGAAGAATTTTAGGTAAAAAATATGTCATGTCTCCTTGGGATTTTTGGATGTCGACCTCGATCCAAGCCTAGCGGGCCATCTCGGTCGAAATGCATGGTTGTGTCCATCCGAGATCAGTCGCAATTGGCCAAATGACTTCTTCGTCATATACTTAGTACATGAAGAGGTTATTCTGGGGATGGACTGGATGGATCGACATCAGGGGGTTCTGGAAATCAGCAAGAGGACCGTGACGGTGAATACGGAGTCAAACCATGCAGAGATTTTCCGAGGATGAGACCTCAGAAAGACCGATATAGTCATCAACGCAGTCCAAGATGCGAGACTTATCGGACAGGGTTGCAAGGCTTTCTGGTAGCGAGAAAGTTTACCAACATTTTACGGAGAGCCATCAGAGTTACCACCACAAAGAAGTGTGGATTTCGGCAATGAGCTAGAGCCCGGGACGAGACTGATCTCGAATCCTCCCTACCGCGTCTCCTATCAAGATGCTTGAGCTAAAGAAGCACCTCGAGTAGTTAGTTGAGAAGGGATTTATCCGCCCTAGTGTATCTCCTTGGGTCGCACCAGTACTCTTCGTCAGCAAGAAAGACGGGTCGATGAGGTTATGTATTGATTACCAAGAGCTAAATAAGGTGACTATCATGATTAAGTACTCATTGCCCCGTATCGACAATCTTTTGTACTAGCTGCACCGAGCTTCGGTGTTTTCACAAATCCATCTGAGATTAAGATATCACCAGCTGAGGATGAGAGAGCAGGATATAGCTAAGACGACATTTCGGATCAGGTATGGCCACTACGAGTTTGTAGTGATGCCATTCGGGCTCACGAATGCGCCCGCCGTTTTCACGGAGCTAGTGAACAAAATCTTCATCCACTTCCTAGACCAATTTGTGGTGGTTTTCATTGATGATATCCTGGTATACTCTCGGAGCAGAGAGGAGCATGCAGGACACTTAAGGATCGTACTCTAAGTCCTACAAGATAAAGAGCTTTACCCCAAAGTCTCTAAGTGCGAGTTTTGGATGTCTAAGGTGGTCTTTCTTGGTCACATTAATTCCGCCGAAGGGATCAAGGTAGATCGGACGAAGATTGAGTATGTTGCATCTTGGCCGCCTCCTAGGAACGTTAAAGAGGTACACAACTTCCTAGGATTGGCGGGTTACTACCGCAGGTTTGTGGAGGGTTTTTTGGTTATCGCCCGACCACTTACTTCCTTGATGAGGAAGTCTATGAGATTCGTGTGGTCCGAGTCATGCCTGCAAAGTTTCGAGGAGTTGAAGAGGAGGCTGACCTCCACTCCTATCCTAGCCCAACTAGAGGGCATTGAGGATTTTGTGCTTTACAACGATGCATCCAAGCTAGGCTACAGATGTGTTCAGATGCAGATGGGTAAGGTTATTGCATATGCGTCGAGACAATTAAAGACGTAAAAGGAGAATTCCCTACCCATGATCTTGAGTTGGTTGTTGTGGTTCATGCTTCAGAGATTTGGAGGCATTATCTATACGGAGCTACATGTCAGATATTCACAGACCATAAGAGTCTGAAGTACATATTCACTCAACGGGAGTTGAATAACTGTTAGAAGAGATGGTTGGAGTTGGTCAAGAACTTTAATTTCAAGCTTTTATACCACTTGGGGAAGGTGAATGTGGTTGCCGATGCCCTCAGTAGGAAGACTCCCCTGGAGATGACAATCGCTCGGCTGACAGCTCAGCCTCAATTACAACGAGACTTAGCATGGTTAGAGATTGATATCCACTTTCTGGATTTTGGCAACCACCTGTCCACCTTAGAGATGTTACCTGATTTGTTGGTAGAAATCTGACAAAAACAGGAGAGTTGCCCGACCTTGGCACGGATCCGAGACAAGATGTCTCGAGGAGAGGCACCACAGTTTTCCATCGGTGTTGATGGAGTTTTGAGACGCAAGAAGCGTATATGTGTGCCATCAGATCGAGAGCTGAGACAGCGGATCTTATAGGAGGCTCACGCTACACCTTACTCAGTGCACCCCGGTGCGAGTAAGATGTACAAGAACATCAAATGTTCCTTCTGGTGGGAGGTCTGAAGCCAAATGGGGCGAGATAAGTAGATCAGTGTACGACCTGTCAACAGGTCAAGATTGAGCATCACCGACCAGGTGGTGAGCTACACCCACTTCCCTTTCCCCAGTGGAAGTGTGAAGATATCTCTATGGATTTTGTTACCGGTTTGAGACCAAGTCGGAGTTTTGACGCCATTTGGGTCATAGTGGATCGACTGACGAAGACCGCACGTTTCATTCCTATCAGGGAGATGTGACCGGTAAGTCGATTAGCAAAGGAGTTCACTAGACAGATAGTGAGACTTCATAGAGTACCTAGGACTATAGTTTCTGACAGAGAAGGATGGTTCACTTCGAGGTTTTGGCACCAAGTGCATGTCGCCCTAGGTACGAGTATACAAATCACAACCGCCTATCACCCTCAGACATATAGTCAGTATGAGAGGACCACACAAACTCTAGAGGATATGTTGAGAGCCTGTGTACTGGACTGGGGACAAGTGTGGCTAGATCACATTCCTTTAGTTGAGTTTCCGTACAACAACAGTTGACACGTATCGATCAGGATGACTCCTTATGAGGAAATAAACGGACAGAGAAGTCGGAAACTGCTATGCTAGGATGAACCTGGTAGTGCTAGTGTTATAGCACCAGAGTAGATACAGGATGAACAATACCACATCTAGGCGGTATAGCACCCAAACAATACCCACATCTATGCGCAAACAATACCACATCTAGGCGCAAACAACAAACCAACCGAAGTAGATGAAAAACCACACCCAAATGAAGCATTAGAAAAACACATCCCGTCGTAGAACCAAATCCCATCCAGACGCAGGAGAACAGTGAATGACAGACACAAAACCGGATGCAAGACTGCCAGGCGAAGGACCCATACAACGGCGGACACAAAACCGCCAGTCGAAGGACCTAAACAGTCCTCACGTCAATTCCCAAAGAGAGTCGGACACACGGGAGAAGAAGCGAGGAAAGGGGAATAACTGACCTTGGGAGGAAGCGAGGGATATCACTGGTCCATGTACTATCAACACCGAGTAGAGAGCCACTAGCCGCCGGACTATCAACGCCGAGTAGAGGTCTTCATTTCTCAAATATTATTATTTGCTCATGTCAAATAATAATATTTAAAAATTATTTGCAAATATGGACGGCTAGGGTTTCGGACCCGACTAGGGTTGCATGTAACAAAATCTAAATCGTAAGTGACAACTTATAGAGTTTTTTATTTTAACTCCTTATAAAATTCCCCCGTTTAATAATTAAATTTAGAATTAAAATTCTCTTAGATAACTAAAGGGGCCTAGTTTGTATCAACGATACAAAAAAAACTTTACTAGACAAATCTTCTCTAAAAACAAACCCTTCATATTTTGACTAATGTGGATGCAACATTTGAATTGTGAAAACATCATAAAACAAACACGGAGAACATAACTTACGGAACCCATATGTTCAATCAGGTTAAAAACCAACTTACTTAAAACAATGGAGTAAAAGCAAATTTGGTAACATGAATAGAAAACTAAAGAAATTGATTACCAAATTGAAAACTTTGACAAACAAACATTTAGTTGTTTTAACCAACAAAATAATGATAAACTAAATAGACTCAATAAAAAAGGGAATGCTTGCTGAACTATCAACATAAATATTGGATGCAAAGAGCAAAAACAACCACTTACGTCTTGGCGACAAAAATACAAGTTTCTATAATAAATGTAACACCCCAAATTCTCAGAATTAGGGGAGTCACAGGCTAGGACCTCACAATGGGTCCCGACACTAGTTTGACAACGCTTTCACTAGATCTTACAACAAGGCACAATATAGGAAACCAAAATTTATAAAATGATGGTTTAATGTTATGAATGAAACAACATGTTACTAACAACCAACAACATACTTAATACCAAAGCGTCTAACTTCAACGTACTAATAAAGAAATACAATAATAGAATTATCCGACCCCATCCTAGGGAGTACAAAGACCCGGCTGACCACTACTTCCGGATCATTCAGCTGTTGCTGTAACCTGTGGTAAGTCTAAACAAAAAAAGTAAACAACCATTAGTTAGCTATCCAAAAGCTAGAAAAATGATAATAGCACACACACACATAATACAGAAATAAAACACTCATCATGCTTTCAAAGAATTCCATTTATTATCTTTAATTAAGTCATACACCTTACTAATGCAACTTATTTTTGTGACACGAGGGATTCCCAAACCTCGCCTCCACCCCCGTGTAACCAACAAGAGTGGATCCGATTCACCTCCTCGTTTATCTGCATGGTCTGGGTATAGAGAATCTCCTAGTCTCTAGAGAGATGGGCAGTGATGTCACCGCCCGTTATACATACACTTGGGAGAAATAATAATAAGGTCGTCCTATGCATGTTATAACTATTAAACACATAAGCACACACAACCATCATTATTCAACTAACATCTAGAAGCCAACTAAGTAAGTACAAAGGACTTACTTGAATCAATGCTCAACTCTCGTAATCTCAACTCGGTCTACAACCGTAGAAACTCAACCGCCTGTTATAAAAGGCAAGTGGATCAATAATGTATCACACTTTCTTAGAAGTCTCCAACTTCTAAGATACTCAAATCGATAAAGAGAAATTACTATATACCCTCATAAGGGTAAATTACCATTTTACCCCTGGTCCCGAAATCTCGAAAATTCCATAATATAGTTCCAAACTCTCTGTTGGAACCTAAATCCACAATCTAACTCTCAAGAGGAAGTTTAGGTAGAAACGAGGAGATTATGAAAATTCTTGACTTTCAAGCAAAGTAACTAGGGTCCAACTTTGGCTTAAGATATGAAGCTCAAATAAAAATATAAAAATCCAAGAAAATGATCAAGGTCTTCTATGATAGGCATGCTACTAATAAGAGTAAAGAACTCTCAAAAAACACTAAACAACAACTCTTGCATAAATCTCACAAACAACACAACCAACCTACTTTGAGTCCATATAGATCCAGATCCGACCGTTGGATATGTCTCAACTTTTGATACATTACACTATGCATATCCCTCTATATCATACTAAAAATGGAACGGTGAAATCAAATTCTAACATATCGAAACGCAGGCTTAAATATGGTTGCTTACACAATTTCTGGAAAACTTAAACTCCTCAGAAAGATATCTTGACTTCGATACCCACTAGCTTCAATCTCAGCTTTATTCTAGCAACCTAGAGATCACAGGTTCAACTCTTGTTGTAGATAAGGAGAAGTATGAATTACTCATTTCTCTTCCTACTTAGTATATATCGACATAGTAATGAGTGGCGTACCTGACTCGTCAGTGACGTGCAGGGTGGTATTGGCCCGACGTTGGCAGCCCTTGGGTGTCACAAAGGTCTTTCCTGAATGTAAGATAGGGTCTTGATAGGATCAAGGTCTTGATAACCGAATTTTGATTTGCATGCTTCCCTAATAAATCACAAACAATTTTCAAAACAAAGATTTGAATTTTGAAAACAAAATCTTGGTGAAAATTTGAAATCATTTTAAAAATTCTTCTTTAAAATAATTTAATGATCAATCATCTAAAAATGAAAATCATTAATCCGATCCGTGGTTATTGATAACACGATTTATTGCTTAGTTTTAGGTAATCATTTAGATAAATTTCTCACTCATTCATGCATAGTTTAGCACTAGTTCACGACGTTTGCACTCAATTCACGTACTTTGTTGAGATAGACGTCTACACGGACTTGTGCATTGCTTTGTAGGTATTTCGGGAGATTGAGGAGCTAAAACGATACGTTTGAGGATCGTTCTTCTAGATGACACACCCTCGGACTCATTAGGACACAAGCTAAAGGCTAAGGAAGACTCATGGAGCCTTGCCAACACAAGCCATGTACCTAATCACAGCCTAATGATCCAAAGCGAAGTTTCTAGAGCAAATCACGGTTCTCTGACACTCCACGGCCGTGGAATCACCCGTGGATTTTGCCAGATTCTTGTGACAGCTGTGCCACGACTCTCATGGCCAGCTCATGCAAAATTTGTTATAAAAGTGGTCCTTCATTGGCTGAAAGGAGCATCTTGGAGCAGCTCTCCATTATCCATTATCCTCTAACAAAAATATTCTCTCAACAAGAAGTCTTTCTAGGAAGGAAAGTGTCAAAGAGGAAGAAGAAGAGCTCCATTGAAGAGGAGAAGAAAAACACACACCATTACCACACTTGATAGTTTTGTATTGAAGAATTCCGGATTCTATTTCTAGAGTTGTATGAATCATTTGAACCTTCTTTTGGAAGGATTGTGAGTTACTCTAATTCTATTTGCAGCTTGGTTTTGTTTTAGTTCACTTGTTCATCTCTCTTCCTTCATCATCTTGGAAATGGATGTCATGATTTTATGTTTGTTTGTTTCGATTTCTATTATGAACGTTGTAGGCTAAATAGATGTGGTTCTAGGGTAAGGAAAGGATGGTTATGGCTGGGGCTATGATAGGACGGACTTAGATTTATCTTTGGATGACTTGTGTGCATGAACGTAGCGGCTGTTAGAAATCACGGGTAGTTCTTGCCTAACCATGCCCGTGGTTTAGATAGAACAAACCGTGATTTTCCCTGGTTTGATGGATCTTGTCTTAGATTTGTAGAATGTTGAAATCCTAAGTGTTTGTTGAGTTAAATCTATCCTAGGGTGACCTAGTGTTAGCAACTAAGTGTTAGGAGAGACTTACCCGGTAATCCTTACTCTTAGATTCCGAAGATAACAAACCTTAGGTAGTGGTGAGCCTAATAAGCCACCATTGGATTAAGTGTGCTAGGATAGCTGTTTAAGACTTCCCTTTCCAAGACTTACCCGGTAAGGATAGGTTAAGATCTCTAGGTAACAATCCGGTTAGTGTAGAATTCCGTCCCTTAGGTTCTTAGAGACTTACCCGGTGATGAGACCTAGGAAATGTGCTAGTGGATCATGAGACTTACCCGGTGATTGATCCCAATCGAGAAACACTTAATCCCAACATAGTTAATCCAAGGAATGAATAGATAGCTTGAGTCCTATGCCATAACCGGAACTTCCAACCCCTAGAATCCGTCTTTTCTTTCTTTGATCTATATCTTGTTTAGCTTGTTATTTGTGTTGATTCATAGTTTAGTTGATTATTTACTTTGCATGAATTGTGATCTTTGATTGATCACTAAAAACCAACAAAAAACAATTGAGATTTTCATTTCTTTATTTCTCTCTTTTCTTAACCTAGATCTTCACTAAACTCAATCATAAACCGAATCAATCTCACCTTAGTCTTTATGTTCGACCTCGAAATACTATCCATACTACGAACGTCCCGTACACTGCGGGTGCGCTAGGAGTTAGGAGAAATATAACGAGTATAAATTTAAGGCTTATTGCATGCACACTTTCTTAGCGTAACAAGTTTTTGGCGCCGTTGCCGGGGACTAGGTCTAGATTGAGTCTATCTTGTGATTGTTTATTAGTGTAGATCTTTCTTGTTGCTTTTGATCTCTTTTTGGTTTGTGTCTTTGCTTTTCAGGACATCTTTTACTCTTTAGGTGTATGCGAAGATCTCGTGGCAAGGATTTAGCCCCATTCGATCCCGAACCGGAGAAAACCCTTAGATCTAGATCCAAGAGCATTAAAAAGGGAAAAGAGATGGCCGGAAGAGATCTCCAAGCTGAGTTGGATGAAGCCTTAGAGCAGATTAGGATAAGGGATGAAGCTTTGGAGAATGAAAGGAGACTTGCCAATGAGAGGCAAGAGGCGACTAGGAGGGAGATTGAGGAGATTAGACAAGCTCTTGTGCAAAGAGAGCTTAACCGTCAACCTCCTCCACCTCCACCACAACCGCAGCCGGCGGTCAACATTAGGGTTGTGCCCATTGCTATGGATGAGCCACAAACGTTGGGGCAACGTATGGATCCGGCACAAAGAGCACACCGTCCGGGTGTGAACTTAGGAGATCCCGCAGCCCATGATTACGAGCTCCGCCCTCAAGTTCTACAAATGATCCGGCATAATCAATTCGGAGGGATGGAAGGAGAGTCTCCTCATCAACACTTGATGAATTATGAGATCTTGATAGAGACTCTTAGACCGCCAAGAATGGAGAGCAACAACCATAAGCTAAGGGCTTTCTCCTTCTCTCTCAAGGATAAAGCCTTGACTTGGTATCAATCTATTCCACAAGGGCGAGTTGGTACTTGGGAGGAGATGACAACCGAGTTTTTGACTAAGTTCTTCCCACCTTCCAAGACTACTTAATTAAGAGGGAAGATCAATGCCTTCGTGATGAAGGATAGAGAGAGTTTGTTCAAGTCTTGGGAGAGATTCAAAGACCTTCTCCTAGATTGTCCACACCATGGCATACCGAAATTTGAGCTATTGGAGATCTACTTCAAGGGACTTGATGAAGATAGCCAATTCAAGCTTCAATCTCTTTCCGGTGGGACTTTCATGGAGAAGCATGTGGATGATGCTTGGAAGTTTGTAGAGAAACAAGCCCTAGTGATTGAGAAATACTCCCATAGGAAGAGTGAAGGGAGAAAGGCGGGAGCTTATGAGGTGAGTGAAGTCACCATGAGCAATTTCAAGCTTGACGCCATCAACAATGAATTGAAGTCCTTGAGGGAGTTGTGTGCTACAACTTTGAAGAGCCAAGCAACTCCTCAAGTGCTCCCACAAGCCAATTTGTCTTCCAAGGAGGAGGATGTGAATTACATGGGAAGGGGCAACTTCAACAATTACCAAGGTCCAAGGAACTTCAACAACAACCGGCAATTCAACAATTACCGGCCCAACAACAACCACCCCGGGTTCTCTTACTCTAACCCGGATGGAGCCTTGAACCCTCCCGCTTCCTCAAGCACAACTCCACCATCAAGAGCTTCACAAGAACCTCCACCCGGATTTACTCAACCTCCAAAGGATAGAACCGAAATAATGTTTGAGCAATTGCTTGGAAGGTTGAGTGGTCTTGAGAGCACCGTGACTTCAATCTCTAAAGCTCAAAAAGTTTTGGAAGCACAAGTGTTCCAAAAGGCGGGTGAAGCCCATAGAGATCCGGGAAAGCTTCCCGGAAGAACCGAAGACAACCCAAGAGGCCAAGTGTTGGCTATCACAACGAGGAGTGGGTTGAGTATGAAAGATCCTTTGCCCAAGGACAATGCTAAGGGAAAGCAAGTAGTGGTAGAAGAGGGAAAGTTGCAAGAAGATGGAGGCAAGAGCAAGGATGTAGAGCCAACCTATGTGGCACCGCCTCCATACAAGCCACCACTACCGTTCCCACAATCAAGAGCAAGAGCTCGTTTGGACAATCACTTTGGTAAGTTCCTTGAACTAATGTCCAAATTACATATTAACATTCCGTTCATGGATGCCATTTTAGGAATGCCGGCATATGACAAGTTTTTGAAAGAAATACTCTCCAACAAAAGGAAGTTGGAGGAGTATGGGGAGATAAGAATGACCAAGAGGTCCTCGGAATTGATCCAAACAATGAAGGAGGAGATGCCTCCCAAGCTAAGAGATCCGGGCTCTTTTTGTGTCCCAATAGGAGTGGGAGATGTGAAGTACGAGGCCCTTTGTGATCTTGGAGCGAGTGTAAGCATCATACCGCTTGCACTTTGCAACAAGGTTGGGCTAGGAGAGCCGAAACCGGTCAAGATGACCCTCTATATGGCGGATCGTTCTATCACTCATCCGGTTGGGATCTTAGAGGACATTCTGGTGCAACTAGGAGGATTCTATGTGCCAATTGATTTTGTAGTCTTGGACATTCCGGCGGACTATCCGGTTCCCATCATCTTAGGAAGACCCTTCCTCGCCACTTCCGGATGCCTAGTGGATTGCAAGAATGGGACTCTCTCCTTCAACATTGGAGAAGAGAACATCAAGTTCAAGTTGTCCACAATGACGAAAGGGCCAGCCCTTGATGAGGATGTCTTCAACATAGTCGAGCAAGAGGAATCTAGGGAAGTTGTAAGCTCGATCTTGATCAAGGATCCCTTGGAGAAGGTTCTTACCTTAAGTATGATGGAGGAAGGTGTTGAGGAGGCTTGCAATGAAGAGATCAAGGCCTTGGAAGCATTGGAAGAGGAGCCAAGAGTTGGATTTGAAGGCCACGAAGAGGTGTTGAACAGCTGCAAGTTCCACGGTCGAGTTTTATGTTCCACGGCCGTCAAACTTTCTGGACAACTCCGGGAAGCAAGCTTAGCAAGAACCACGGCCGTGGAAGTTGAGCAAACTGTGGTTCCAGCCGTGGTTTTCCCTGGACCAGTCCTTGATGATGGTCAAGCTTTTAAGAGCCATGAGGAGTCTTCATTTGCTTTGGATTCATCTCATCCAACCTTATTTGGATCGTCTCCAACCGATAAAGGTCCTCCTAAACTTGAACTCAAACCCCTCCCTTCTCATTTAAAGTATGCTTTCCTTGGTGTTGATTCTACATATCCGGTAATTGTGAATGCATGCTTGAGTGATGATGAACTTGCTAAGTTGTTGAATGAACTAAGATTGCATAGGAAGGCCATTGGATATACTATTGATGATTTGGTTGGCATTAAGCCTTCTTTGTGCATGCATAAGATAATGATGGAAGATAACCACAAACCCTCTATCGAACATCAAAGAAGATTGAATCCTATAATGAAAGAGGTAGTCAAAAAGGAAATCATTAAGTTGCTAGATGCGGGAATTATCTACCCTATCTCGGATAGTAAGTGGGTTAGTCCCATTCATGTAGTTCCTAAGAAGGGTGGTATGACCGTAGTGACTAATGAGAACAATGAACTAATCCCGACTAGGACGGTTACGGGGTGGAGGATGTGCATTGATTATAGGAAATTGAACATGGCTTCTAGGAAAGATCACTTCCCTCTCCCCTTCATTGACCAAATGCTAGAAAGGTTAGCTCAACACTCTCATTTTTGTTATCTAGATGGCTACAGTGGATTCTTCCAAATCCCTATCCACCCCGATGACCAAGAGAAAACAACCTTTACATGTCCATGGGGTACTTTTGCATATAGGAGAATGCCATATGCACCCGCCACCTTCCAAAGGTGTATGATGGCTATCTTTTCGGAATACATAGAAAATATCATGGAAGTGTTTATGGATGATTTCTCTGTTTATGGTTCTTCCTTTGATAATTGCTTGGCTAACTTGTCATTAGTATTACAAAGATGTGAGGAGACAAATCTTGTCTTGAATTGGGAAAAATGCCACTTCATGGTAAGTGAAGGCATTGTGTTAGGACACTTGGTGTCTAACCGTGGCATTGAGGTTGATAGGGCCAAAATTGAAACGATAGAGAAGTTGTCACCACCTACCTCGGTGAAAGGGGTAAGGAGTTTCTTAGGGCATGCCGGTTTTTACCGGAGGTTTATTCAAGATTTCTCTAAAATTTCTAAGCCTCTCACTAACCTACTAATGAAGGATGTTGATTTTGTCTTTTCCAAAGATTGTCTTGAGGCCTTTTGTAGGTTGAAGAACGCCTTGATCTCCGCACCTATCATGCAACCTCCGGATTGGAGTTTACCATTTGAGATCATGTGTGATGCAAGCGATGTAGCCGTTGGGGCTGTTTTGGGGCAAAGGAAAGATGGGCGCACTCATGCCATTTATTATGCTAGCAAGACGCTAGATGATGCCCAACTCAATTATGCTACCACCGAGAAGGAGTTGCTAGCGGTTGTGTATGCATTTGAGAAGTTCCGCTCGTATCTTGTTGGAGCGAAGGTCATAGTTTATACGGATCATGCTGTGATCCGTTATCTACTTACCAAGAAGGATGCCAAGCCTAGGTTGATTCGGTGGATCCTTCTTCTACAAGAATTTGATTTGGAAATCCGGGACAAGAAGGGATCCGAGAACTCGGTGGCGGATCACCTTAGTAGACTCCCACCATTAGAGCTTGGAAGAGATAACATTCCAATTGATGACTCATTCCGAGATGAGCAATTGCAAATGGTGGAGGAATGCTTGTTCCAAGTATCTAGAGGAAGTGAGCCATGGTTCGCCGACATTGTGAACTACTTAGTGTGTGAGGAAGCGCCTCCCGGATTGACATATGCACAAAGGAAGAAGTTCTTCAACGATGTGAGGCACTACTATTGGAGTGAACCACTTCTATTCAAGAGAGGGCCGGATGGAATGTTTAGAAGATGCATACCGGAAGATGAAGTAGAGAGTGTGATCCGGCATTGTCACTCCTTACCATGTGGAGGCCATGCTAGCTCACACAAGACGTGTGCAAAGGTATTACAATCCGGTTTTTATTGGCCTAACTTGTTTAAAGATGTGCAAGGTTTTGTAGCGGCATGTGATGCTTGCCAAAGGACGGGCAACATCTCAAGAAGGAATGAGATGCCCTTGAACAACATCCAAGAAGTCGAAATATTTGATGTGTCGGGTGTGGACTTCATGGGACCATTCCCTTCTTCATGTGGCAATCTCTTCATCCTATTGGCGGTGGACTATGTGTCAAGATGGGTGGAGGCAATCGCCTCTCCTACAAATGATGCCAAGGTGGTGATGCGGTTCTTCAACCGGGTGATCTTCCCTAGGTTTGGAACACCAAGGGTGATCATTAGTGATGGAGGAAAGCACTTCACCAATAGGAACTTTGGAGCGCTTTTGACCAAGTATGGGGTGACTCATAAGGTGGCGACACCTTACCATCCCCAAACTAGTGGCCAAGTGGAGATCTCCAACCGGGAGATCAAGTCCATTCTTGAGAAGACGGTCTCTAGGACGAGAAAAGATTGGGCTATGAGGCTCAATGATGCCTTATGGGCATATAGAACCGCCTTCAAGACACCGATTGGCACCACTCCTTACAAGTTGGTCTATGGCAAGTCTTGCCACCTTCCGGTAGAGATGGAGCATAGAGCTTATTGGGCCATTAAGTGGCTAAATTTTGATCTCAAAGAGGCGGGAGAAAAGAGATTGCTTGAATTGAATGCCCTCGAGGAGATCCGGTTGGACGCTTATGAGAATGCCCGGATTTACAAGGAGAGAACCAAAAGATGGCATGACAAGAGGATCATCCCCAAGGAGTTGAGTGAAGGAGATCTTGTCCTTCTCTTCAACTCAAGGCTAAGGCTTTTTCCCGGAAAGCTCAAATCAAGATGGATCGGGCCATATGTGGTGAAGAAGATCTTTCCCCATGGAGCCATTGAGATAGGAGGGGAACATTGTGGGAACTTTAAGGTGAATGGGCACCGGTTGAAGAAGTATATCCCGGGAGCTCCGGTGGAGATAATTGCCCCACTTCACCTTGAGTAGACGCCCCCGAGTTTGGTCAAGCTAATGACCTTAAAGAAGCGCTTGGTGGGAGGCAACCCATTGGTAACGTTTTTCCTTTCTTGTTTTGCTTTTGTTCTAGATTCTTCTATCTTTGTGTGTGTTTTGTCTACTTTGTGTGTATGCTAGAACATTAGTGGCATTGGAAGCCTTGCTTGACATAGGAATGATGATGATGAACCCCTCATCAATTATGGGTGGAGCGGACGCGGAACTTGGACGGCTAGCGGTGCCTAGCGCGGGTTCCAAAGCTTAGATGGATGCTTAAGAGCTCTCTACCATTGTTGATAGGATCATCCAACATCAATTCACTTGAACAATCCCAAATACCATAGCAAACCATTTTTACATTGTGAGAACCTTCTTTCACTCTCTTTACTTGTATACCACATTGGGGACAATGTGTTTCTAAGTATGGGGTGGGGTTTGCATGATCCTTTGCATGATGAGCATCTAGGATAGTTTAAAATCTTCACATGTCTTGCATTGTACATACTCATTTCGAAAATACCATAAAAATCAGAAAATTTAAAAAAAAAAAATTTTGTGCTTTCTAGGCTTGGATATGATCCTAATGATGAATCTTGTCTTGTGAATTGGCTATGGATGGCCTCATGTGTTAGGATTAATGAATGCATATGTGGACTTGAAGTACTTCTCTTGAAATTCTATGAATGATTTGTGATCATGATGTTTGCCTAGAAATGATTGAGTATTGAAGATCGAAATTACATGATAGTTCTTGCATACCATCTGGGAATGAATGAGGCAATTCATCTTTCTCTACTTCTCATCTTAATCATGATTGCTTGAGCACCTCAATTGAGATAAATTTGACCTTCTTTAACCCATCCGGGAATAGGAGCATGTTAGTGTGTTGATGTGTATAAAAAGCAAGTGTAGGGTGAAGATGTTAATGAAAGAATATCATGCATAAAATGCTGAAATTATTGTGAAAGTGTAGCCAAAAAAATATAGGCTTGGGGGCATTGGTTTAAATGACAAGTAACTCGGTACACTTCACATAATCGGGTGTTGGTGCCTTGCCAAAGTCAAATAAACCGATAGTCCTAACGAGCTTTGGTATGTGTGCCCGGTGTGGATGCACCTCGAAAACTAAGAAAAAGCCCGAGGATGGCCAATCACCAAGGTTTCGGCTTTTGTACACCAATTCCATTGTCTCAAAAATAAGTCAAAGAAAAAGAAAAGAAAGAAAAGATAGAGGAAAATATACACTTGAGGGAAGTTGATCGAGGACAAGATTGTGGAGTTAGTTCCGTTCCCGGATTAGCATCACATAACCTAGAAATCCCCGCCCAATCGCTACATTTCTTGCCCCTTTTATTTCACAAGACCTTATGACCTATTTGCATGTTTGTAAGACTTAGTGATTTAGATTGGATGTACTCTTGATCTTCTTGACTTCTTCATCTTTACATTTCGTGCATACTTTTGAGTTAAGTACAATCGTCCTTCCATGTTTTCATTTGTTTGATGTATGATTGCTTATCCTTTGCCATGAAACATGACTTTGAAGGTGATCCAATAGTAGAAGCACAAACCCAAAAGATTTTGCCATTTTTCTGCATACATAAATCATGTCATCTCTTAGTCTGTAGTTGGGAGTTTGCTCGGGGACGAGCAAACCTTAAGTATGGAGTATTTTGATAACACGATTTATTGCTTAGTTTTAGGTAATCATTTAGATAAATTTCTCACTCATTCATGCATAGTTTAGCACTAGTTCACGACGTTTGCACTCAATTCACGTACTTTGTCGAGATAGACGTCTACACAGACTTGTGCGTTGCTTTGTAGGTATTTCGGGAGATTGCGGAGCTAAAACGATACGTTTGAGGATCGTTCTTCTAGATGACACACCCTCGGACTCATTAGGACACAAGCTAAAGGCTAAAGAAGACTCATGGAGCCTTGCCAACACAAGCCATGCACCAAATCACAGCCTAATGATCCAAAGCGAAGTTTCTGGAGCAAATCACGGTTCTCTGACACTCCACGGCCGTGGAATCACCCATGGATTTTGCCAGATTCTTGTGACAGCTGTGCCACGACTCTCATGGCCAGCTCATGCAAAATTTGTTATAAAAGTGGTCCTTCATTGGCTGAAAGGAGCATCTTGGAGCAACTCTCCATTATCCATTATCCTCTAACAAAAATATTCTCTCAACAAGAAGTCTTTCTAGGAAGGAAAGTGTCAAAGAGGAAGAAGAAGAGTTCCATTGAAGAGGAGAAGAAAAACACACACCATTACCACACTTGATAGTTTTGTATTGAAGAATTCCGGATTCTATTTTTAGAGTTGTATGAATCATTTGAACCTTCTTTTGGAAGGATTGTGAGTTACTCTAATTCTATTTGCAGCTTGGTTTTGTTTTAGTTCACTTGTTCATCTCTCTTCCTTCATCATCTTGCAAATGGATGTCATGATTTTATGTTTGTTTGTTTCGATTTCTATTATGAACGTTGTAGGCTAAATAGATGTGGTTCTAGGGTAAGGAAAGGATGGTTATGGTTGGGGCTATGATAGGACGGACTTAGATTTATCTTTGGATGACTTGTGTGCATGAACGTAGCTGCTGTTAGAAATCACGGGTAGTTCTTGCCTAACCACGCCCGTGGTTTAGATAGAACAAACCGTGATTTTCCCTGGTTCGATGGATCTTGTCTTAGATTTGTAGAATGTTGAAATCCTAAGTGTTTGTTGAGTTAAATCTATCCTAGGGTGACCTAGTGTTAGCAACTAAGTGTTAGGAGAGACTTAACCGGTAATCCTTACTCTTAGATTCCGAAGATAACAAACCTTAGGTAGTGGTGAGCCTAATAAGCCGCCATTGGATTAAGTGTGCTAGGATAGTTGTTTAAAACTTCCCTTTCCAAGACTTACCCGGTAAGGATAGGTTAAGATCTCTAGGTAACAATCCGGTTAGTGTAGAATTCCGTCCTTTAGGTTCTTAGAGACTTACCCGGTGATGAGACCTAGGAAATGGACTAGTGGATCATGAGACTTACCCGGTGATTGATCCCAATCGAGAAACACTTAATCCCAACATAGTTAATCCAAGGAATGAATAGATAGCTTGAGTCCTATGCCATAACCGGAACTTCCAACCCCTAGAATCCGTCTTTTCTTTCTTTGATCTATATCTTGTTTAGCTTGTTATTTGTGTTGATTCATAGTTTAGTTGATTGTTTACTTTGCATGAATTGTGATCTTTGATTGATCACTAAAAACCAACCAAAAACAATTGAGATTTTCATTTCTTTATTTCTCTCTTTTCTTAACCTAGATCTTCACTAAACTCAATCATAAACCGAATCAATCTCACCTTAGTCTTTGTGTTCGACCTCGGAATACTATCCATACTACGAACGTCCCGTACACTGCGGGTGCGCTAGGAGTTAGGAGAAATATAACGAGTATAAATTTAAGGCTTATTGCGTGCACACTTTCTTAGCGTAACAGTTATCACTTTTGTCCTTGAACTTCGTTTCAAGACATTGTATTGCATTTCAAGGCCTTGAAGTGGAAAGTGGATTGCATTATAAGGAGAAAATAAAACGATTTACGCCCCGTAAGATAATGCTTCATTGTTCAACATACCAAGATCCAATCTAATAAAGATAGCTTCATCACTACGAGCATCAAACTATCCAAGGTTGTCTTTGTCATTATTATGGACAAAGCACGCACATCCAAAGGGTTTAAAAGAGGAAATATTAGGTTCTCGTCCTTTAAAGATTTCGTAAGGATTCTTTTTCAAAATTGGGCGTATTAAGCATCTATTTAAGATTTAATTACCGTACTAACAACTTCATCCCAAAAGCTTTTTGGCAAACTATTTTCTAAAAGTATAGTTATAGACATGTCCTCAAAGGCGCGGTTCTTACGTTCCACAACCCCGTTTTGTTGAGGTGTTCTAGTAGGTGAAAAGTTGTGTGAAATACCATATTTTGCACAAAGCAAATTAAATTTAAGTTGGTCAAATTCTCTACCATAATCACTTCTATTAGAAACGATAGGTAGGTTTTTTCAAAGTTTGCAACTCCTTACAAAGTTTTGAAAACTCGTACAAAGCTTCCGATTTTTCCCGTAAGAATGAGATCCATGTAAAACGAGCAAAATCATCCACAATGACAAGGATAAATTGTTTTCCCTTGGGAGATTTGATACACATAGGGCCACATAAATTCATATGTAAAAGTTCAATAGGTCGAAAGAACTTACAACCTTCTTTTGTTTGAATGAACCTCTTGTTTGTTTACCTTGTGTGCAAGCCTTACATAGTTCATCAACCTTGAAGTTTTGGTTTGGTAAACCACATATCAAATCATTTGAAATAAGTTTCTTCATCGTATATATGCTTACGTGACCAAGTTGTCTATGCCAAAGCCTTGGATCGTTGATCAAGGCCTTGAGACACGTTAATCTTGTTCTTGAAACTTGGTTAGTGCTCATTGAATATACATTGTTGTAATGCACCATTTTATTAGGAGCATTTTCGATATTTATTTTCCTACTTTTATCGATATTTTTACTAGATTAAATATTTTTAGTTTTTATTTTAAATTATTTTATGGTGTAAAATAACTTTTCTAAGTATATTTATATCTTTGATACGTTCACGTACATCCGTGTTATTATTTTCGGAAGAAGTCGGGAAAGTTTTCCGGTTCGAAAATCCCGTTCTGAACGCTTTTGGATCGGATTCATTCTTACTCCTCGCTCCCCAGACCTGCAGTTGCTACCCGACCCCTCGGTTCTCACTTGATCAACCCCATCTCACCCTTCTATCTCCACCTTCCCTCTCTTATGCTCGGCAGCTTCTCAACCCTTCACTCAGCCTCACCTCAATCTCGATCTCCTAGCCTCTACAACTGCCTTTGACCAGCCAGAAACACCGCGAGGAGGACTGGACCACCACTGCAGCCATCCCTTTCATCTCCTTTCTTAAAATCTCTCTCGATCGAAGTCTCTACCGTCGCTATCGAGCTCCAACGGAGATTCAGTCCCCCTGTTGCGCCTCTCCCCTTCGATCTCTCCGTTGCTGCACCACCACCTCTCCTTCGTGTGCATTTCTTCTGAACTACTTTCCCTTCCGCCGGACTTAAACCCATGCTGGAGGAGTGCCACCTGCCCTTGTTTCGCCCTAACAACAACCCATCGAGGACCGCCGCCCTTGTCTTCTTCTTCAAATGGTTAAAAGAAGGGTCTTCATATTTCCACCCCAATATTTCGCCCAAATCAAGTCAAACCATCAAATCAACTCTTTAATTATTTGATTTAGACTCATTTGGTTGATATATATTATTGTTATTGGTATTACTTGTTATTATTTCAACGAACTTTTGCATTACTAAATTTTCGTTTTATTAATTTTTTTTTTTGTTATTTTATTTTGATATTTTATTTTTATCTTATAAATTACGATTTTGATATTTTATTGTTAAATTTTGGGATGAATAATATAACTTGCAACTAAAGAAAATAACGAGATTAAAGTAACCCAACTCCTTTGAAAATGATATTATAATTCGGAAAGAAGAAAAATCGCATTAATTGCGCTAATAACGAAAGTTCGTTGAACCTCTTTGTCGTTCTCAGGTTGTTCTTCATGATGGGGTCACACTTTCCGTGGACACCTAAGACAAGAACATGTTGTGGCGTGTTGTTTGCGACGATCTTTCAATACACACTTATGGTTTAGATTGTGAGGCGGCACATACAAACCTCCCGCTCGTTCAACAAGCTCGAACTCGCCGAGCCTACACTCACCCATTGAGCCTAATTGCAGGTTAAGGATGTTGTCGAGTGATCTGGAGGAGTGGGCAGCCGGGGTTCCCGTACATCATAGGACGAGTTGGGGTTTGATTCCTTGTGTTGTTGTTATATTTGTATATTGTTGATATTGTTGTAAGGAGGGAGGGAGTCTTTATTTCTTTAAGTTTTCGGGTATCATAACCTTGCATGAAATGTATTTCGGTTTTGGCCTTCATTTGTGCCTCATTGCAAGATCCGGTGAAATTGTTGTCAGGCTAAGGGTTGGGACCCATTGTGAGGTCTCCGCCCGTAGCATCCCGAGTCCCGTGGATTCGGGGTGTTATAATTGTTACATCTAGGAGTTGTACGCACAACGTCACTTGATAGATTATCTTGAACATCACATTTTTATGAATAAATGATCACTTTGTTACCTTTGTCACATATTTAAGAGATGCTAATCAAATTATATTATAAGCCGTCAACAAGATAAACATCATCAATAAAGTTAGATGAATTATAACCATTTTTACCAATGCCAATGATGTTACACTTCCCTTTATCACCAAGAGTAATGGTTCTAGATGATTGCTTCTTTAAATCTGAAAGTAGTGAGCTTTTTCCACTCATATGTCTTGAGCAACCACTATCTAATGTCCATTTATGCTCCTTAACCTTGGTGATATCCTGCAAAAAAGCAAATTTCAACCTTTCCAGGTAGACCAAATGACATATTTTGGTTCATACTCAAGTTCAATCATGTTTGGTGGTCTAGTACCTTTAGGAACCCAGATTTGCTTAACTTGTTTCCTTAGACATAGAGGATAGGTGTTTCTATTGATGTAAAGATCATTTCTTCTATATGGGCAAGTTGATTTTACATGTCCCTTTTTAAAACAATAGAAACATGTTGGCATATGTGAACTTCCTTTAGCTTTAACAAAAGTAGTAGTCGTTTTTCTTGGAAAATTCATATGATAATCACTACCACTTTTGTTAAGTGAGGATTTTTGTTCACCCATCATCCTTTCGAGATTAGCTTTTGAACGAGTGAATTGAATAAGTGCAGTCTTCTGGTCTCTACACATCACAACTAGATCAACCTTCTCTTTCTCTAGATTAAAATAATCTTGATGTCGAGAAGAGAGATTGTTCTTGAGAATCGCATTTTCCGATTCCAAGGGCCTGATCTTGTCATCAAGGTCTAACTTTTCAGTGTTGAGATTTTACAACCTCCAAAGACAATTCACTTACTCGTTTCTCTTGTTTGAGAAGCTTTTCTCTTAAGGCACTTATCCTAATCCTATGTTCTTTATCACATATGATAATATTTTTAAGGAATTGTGTAAGTTCTAGGTTAGACTGAGACATAATGGTACTTACTACTCCATCAACATAGAGGTTTGAATCCTCTTCTTGATCGTCCATTAAGCTTAAGTTTGCTTGATCATTTTCCTCTTCTAACTCATTTGTTTAATCTGAGTCCCTCCATGGTGTTACCATAACCTTCTTCTTTCGATCAATCTTCCTAAAGTTGTTCCTCTTCTTTTGTGGACAATCTTTTTCAAGATGATCTGCTTCACCACATTCAAAACAAGTCAATACTTTAGTTTTCTTATTAGGGTTAGAAAACTTACCTTTGAGTCTTGATGATTGTGGATATTTTTTGTTTGCGAATTGCTTCTTCATTTGAAGAATTCTTGCAACACCTCTTGAAATCAAGGCAAATGGATCTTCCTCCTCATCATCACTCTCTTCACCATCCGATGAAATATTATCCTTCTTGGATTTTAAAGCAAGGTTCTTTGCGTTAGACGATGGCTCTCCATCTTTTTCACCAAGAACCATTTCATGGGTGATTAGCTTTCCAAGTAGGTCGCTGAGAGACAGTGTTGTGAGATTCTGAGCTTCTTCAACGGCAGCCATTTTTGGTCCCCATTTAGCTTTAGACAAGCTTCTTAGTACTTTCCGTACTTTTTATTCATTTGTGAAGACCTTTCCAAGTGAATTGAGATTGTTCACAATCTCAGTGAAACGTGTGAACATCTTTTTGGCTGTCTCGTTTGAAGTCATCTTGAATAACTCATATTGCCTAAGGAAGATGCTTATCTTTGTCTTCTTGACTTGACTTATTCCTTCATACGTAACTATTAACTTGTGCCATATTTCCTTTGCACTCTTGCATGATGAGACACGGTTGAATTCATTTGCATCCAATCCACAATAGAGCAAATTAATGGCCTTGTAGTTCTTTAACACACTATCCAAGTCATTTTGAGTGAAGTCTACTTCCTTCTTCTCAACTTGGACTCCTTCAACCATGGTGGTTGGGATTTTTGGACCAGTTTGAATGATGCTCTATAGTTCCATGTCCTGATCAATAATATACATTTGCATTAGTGCTCTTCAATTGGCAAAGTTGTTACCGCAGAAGAGGGGTGGTCGAGATATGGATTTTCCTTGAGAGAATCCTCCATCACCTACAGAGTTCATGATTAGTCTCACTGATGGTTAAATCAATATACGTGAGTCTAGCTTTGATACTACTTGAAGAACCGAATAGGTGATTAATAAGGATATAATACTCTAGAAGGGGGATTGAAAAGAGTATGGGAACTTTTCGCAATATCGTATATCAAGGCTTTAAAACTGATCTCAAGGCCTTGAATTCGATCTCTACGCTTAGTGAAAAAACCATTTCTCAAGGCTATGAAATGGATCTCAAGGCCTTGATTTCAAATCCTGCAGAAAGTTGTTAGTCACAATAAAGCGTGATAATAAGTGTGGAATGTAAAAGATCGACACGATGATATGTTCACGAAGTTCAGCTCTAACAACCTACGTCTCCGTCTTAGGGTTTCTTGACCCTAGGATCTAATTATCTATTATCTGCTCAAAGAGTCCTAGATACAACCTAGAAGAAATCCCCTTCATCTCTCAATGTAGTCTCAAGCTTATGATCTAGTCAACTCTATTCTAGCAATAATAACCTAGTTACTTCGCAGAGTACTGTCCCTTGAGTATAATACTATAATGATATGTCAATGGAGATCTTGTGTTTATCTCACTCTGTCTAATCAACTAATGTAAGCTCAAGAGGAAGATAAACTTTTGATCAATGAAGATTTTCTTGTATGATCGCTTGAAGACTTGGTTTCTTTCATGTGTAAGTTCTTATTTTTAATCTTCAATCGGCATCTTCATTTATAGTCTTCTATGGAGATCTTGTTTTAGCCATTTGTCCCATAGCCGTTGTAACGTCTCTATTTCTCCATAAAAGACCCTGCTTGGTTGAGCGAGATCTTCTTACTTTGTTTGAAAAGTAGCCGTTGCAAGATCTTTATCTTCAAAGTGGTTGTAAGTTTGTTGGAAATCTTCAAGCCCTAGAACTTCTCTTCTTCACTTTGAAGTCCGTTGGAGATCTTCACCGTAATCTTCTTTCAACTGAGATCTTCGTTTCTCACTTTGAAAATCCGTTGTAAATCTTCTTGACCGTGATCTTCTTTCTAGCCGTTGGAGATCTTCTAAGGATCTTATCTTCAAACTCCTTCAACCAATATCTTCTCCTAGATTTTTTGCGTCGGTTAGATCGTATCCTCGAATGTTCTCAGCTGAGATCTTCCACGATCTTCTTGTTTAGTTAGTTGGTCTTTGAAGATCTTCTCCTGGATGTTCTCTCTTGGTCATTGTATATGTTCGTGTGTTGTAACAACTCCTTTGGCCGAGTTTTCCCTTGTAATGCTATCCAAGACATACACACTTTAACAAACAAACCAAGACATGCAATCTAGAAATATAATCGATATTTGTTAGTTTATAAAACTGCATTTGTTAAGTCTTCCATCATTTAAAGAAAAACAATTCATAACCAAGGTGGAGTTTTCAACTATGAACATAGATTTAAGGCATCGGTGATAGATCAAAATCAACAAGAAAAACAACTTGAAGTCATCCAAACGGAGATAATGGGAAATTAGAACTTAGAATAGATAAACCTTTCACTACAAGTGAAATTAAAATGGCATAACTTGACATTGGCAGGGATAAATCACCCGGTCTGGATAGCATGCCAACTGGTTCTATAAAAATAAATATTGGCATATCATTGTACTTGTAGTTATAAGAGTAGTCAAAAGTTTTTACAAAAGAGGAAAATTCCTAAAACATATCGACCATAATTTTATCACCCTCGTTCTAAAAGTAGGCAATCCATCAACAACTACTAGATATAGACCCATAAGTCTATGTTCAACTATTTAAAAAATCATTGCAAAAATCTAAGCTAAAAGGCTCAACGAAGTTCTTCCAAAATTGATTCACCCTTTACAAGGTTCTTTCACCAAAATAGATCAGTTCATAACAATGTACTCATTGCGCACAAAATCTTCCATGAATTTAGATCCAAAAAAGGCAAAGAAGGATTCATGGCAATCAAACTTGAAATGAAGAAGGCCTATGACAAAGTGAAACGGCTGGAAGCAGAACTAGGTCTCACCTTTTGCATTTGTTTGCGCGTAAGCCGACCCGAATATGAATGACCTGCCAGTGATGGTAGAATACTGTGGTTGTGACTACCATGAACCACGGTAATCTTCCACTTAGTCGGCACAACTCCATTGTTCTGTTGTACTTCATCCCCTACTATATTAAATTTACAATCCCTTTTTTTTTACTTCAATCTACACCTTTTCGAAGGATCAACGTCATCCTTCTTTACATACTTCCACCTTCCAAATTTTTCACGCACCAATACTAACTTCCCATATTAATGATTACTCGGCTTGTATGATTTTAATATGATCATCACCATATGATGTTTTCTACCTTTCTCACGAATCCAATTAACTAGAGAATCTTTATCCGAAAAATATTGTTTAGCTCCAAACACATCCAAATAATCTAGTTCCTCTATTTCGGGTTGATTTTCCATTGCATTCATAAGCTACAATAATATTAAAAACTTGTAAATATATCTATATCTCGCATTTGAAATTATTAATATAAAAATACAACAAAACACACCTCATTAGGAGGCTGCAATTCATCGTCAGAAGAAATACCGCCGGCATCATTAGATGACATTCTTCTTCTTCTTCTTCTTCTTCTTCTTCTTCTTCTTCTTCTTCTTCTTTATTGTATAATTTGAGAGTATTATTAAGATAAATAACTAATAACAATTTTATATATAGGGAAAAAAAGTATTATAGTTACAAATATGACCGTTTTTTAACGGTTATACTATTAACTATGTAACTCCCCAAATTTTTAGAACTCGGGGAGCTACTGGTTAGGACCTTACAATGGGTTTCGACCTTGGTTTAACAACAATTTTACTAGGATCTTACAACAAGGAAAAAATGTAAATAAATATTTTGAAAATCATTATATTATATTTGTATGATTGTACTACATATGACAGCCTTACAAAATGAAAATATATAAACGACGTGCATGCAAAAGGAAGGTTCCCCCGTCCCCATCTAATGAGTACGTGGACCCCGTTGACCATCCGCTCTGGATCTCTCTGCAACTGTCAATACCTACAAATAATCTAACAAACCGGATAAACCGTTAGCTAACTATCCAAATATTAATAGATAAAATAATAGCACAATTACACAGAAAATAATAATTTAACACTTAACATGTTGGCACACAAGACCGGTTATTATCTTGTAATTTAGGTGATTCACTTCCATACGTTTTAAGGTTGTGGCACGAGAATTCTAAGATTCTCGCCTCCGTTTCTTATCCAGCTGGAGAAGTTCGGCATACCTCCCCATATATCATATGGAGTGGTTCGATATTCTCCCCGTAAACCATGTCTGACCTAGTTCCAAAGATCCTCCCAGTCGCCCTCGTGCTATTGGGCAAAATGCCACCGCCCGTTACTCATGGGCCAATTAAGGGTCGGTTATACTTAAGGTAATAAAATACTGATAAATATATAATCACTACTATCATCACTCACACCAACATTCTAGAAGTAAGCTAAGTAAGCCCAAATGACTTACTTGTATAAAGATAAGCCCAGCTATACAACTGCTCTCGATCCCGCAGGAATAAATCCACCGCCTGATAACAAGGACATGTGGATCAATAGACTATCCATCATCCAAAAGTTTCCAACTTCTAGGTTAACAACGACTATCTGAGAATATGTATAAAACTGACCGGTTCTATAAAAAGATGATTTTACCCCCAGGAAACCGGAAAACCCTAATGGATCTAGGAAGGTTAAAAAACCTATAACATTGATTGAAAAATAAAATTTCATCGAACCAACACAAACTAACTAGCCTCAAACTATGCACCCAATTACGCACAACTATATAAACCAAAATTGAGATCCTTACTAGTGGTCTAATATATATATATATATATATATATATATATATATATATATATATATATATATATATATATATATATATATAGATATATATATAGATAGATAGATAGATAGATAGATAGATAGATAGATAGATAGATAGATAGATAGAGAGAGAGAGAGAGAGAGAGATATAGATAGATAGATAGATAGAGAGAGAGAGAGAGAGAGAGAGAGAGAGAGAGAGAGAGAGAGAGAGAGAGAGAGAGAGAGAGAGAGAGAGAGAGAGAGAGAGGGGGGCAACTGTTCAGGTAAGGCTCTTAATTTTCGGTAAGGCTGTTCGGCTGACATGTGTCCCAAAAAAAAATTTCGAAACGAATGAAAATGATGGTGCAAAACTTATAAAGGGATAATGCATAACTCATAAAAGTTTAGTTCATGAATTATAATAGAATAACTCATAATGCAAAACATATAGAGGGACAATGCATAACTTATAAAAAGATAGTTCATGAATTATAATAGAATAGTTTATAACATATAAACGATTAATTTATAAATAATTTGATGTAATATATTAAAAAGTAATAGTTCATGAATTATAATAGAATAGTAAATAACATATTAACGATTAATTTATAAATAATTTGATATAATATATTAAAAAGTAATAGTTGATGAATTATTATAGAATAGTTTATAACATATAAACGATTAATTTATAAATAATTTGATATAATATATTAAACAATAATAGCTCATCAATTATATGAGAATAGTTCAAAGTTTATAAGAGAATAGGCAAAACTTATAACATGGTAGTTCATTATAGTTAAAAGTATCCAGAATATATTTTCTTACAAAAAAAAAAAAGTTTGCTGGACACGTGTCAAGCGCACAGCCAGCTGTACAACCTTACCACAATAATGGGTCTTACTTGACTAGCCCCCATATATAGGCTTTTGTTTAGGTACGGTTGAATTAATGCGGTACGGCCATGCGGCCGACACGTGTCCCGGAATTTTTTTTTTTTCAGAAACGAATGAAAATTTGTTTGAACTACCATGTTATAATTTATGCACTATTCTCCTATAAACTTTGAACTATTTCCATATAATCCATGAACTATTACTTTTTAATATATTATATCAAATTATTTATAAATTAATCGTTTATATGTGATGAACTATTCAATTGTAATTCATGAATTATCATTTTATAAGTTATGCACTATCCTTCATAAATTTTGCACTTTGAACTATTCTATTATAATTCATGAACTATCCCATAATAAGTTTTGAACTATTACTTTCATTCCTTTATAAATTTTGCACTTTGAACTATTATATTATAATTCATGAACTATTCTATTATAATTCATGAACTATCCCATGATAAGTTTTGAACTATTACTTTCACTCCTTTATAAATTTTGCACTATGAACTATTCCTTAATAAGTTTTGAACTATTATTTTCACTCGTTTCTGGGGAAATTTTTTTTTTTTTTTTAGGGCACATGTCGGTTGTACGTTCAGCCGCACACCCGTACCGAAATAATGTGTCTTACCT
This sequence comes from Fagopyrum homotropicum, assembly GCA_033239125.1. Classification (NCBI taxonomy): domain Eukaryota; kingdom Viridiplantae; phylum Streptophyta; class Magnoliopsida; order Caryophyllales; family Polygonaceae; genus Fagopyrum; species Fagopyrum homotropicum. The sequence continues at coordinate 31,255,602 of BSWB01000002.1, read as the reverse complement.
AAACAGCACCCATATATATATATATATATTCAACTAGCTTATACTTATACTTACCAACACTATCTCCAATTCATCCGTTAAATATCAGGATGTCACTAGTAATATCAGTATGTCACTAGTCGCATAAGTCATCCGTCCTTGCACTTCAAACCAAGTTAATCTATAATCATGATCTCTTATATATTTATAATACTAACCCACAACCTTAAGTAATTACACCCTTACTTAACCAAGCCATACCTACTGCATAAACCCAGTTATTGTAGAATAAACAAAACATACTTTCTTTATTTAATCTAGCATACTACTGTAACATATACACTAGCATATGCAACAAAATGCATATCCAATCTATACTCTCACTCCACTTAAACTTATCCATGAATCCATTCTTCCTGATTGATTATAACTAAGTAACAATCTATATAATTGTCTCGCTACCACTCAAATTCAAACATTTCAGTCGATTGATCCACTAGTTCTGAAATGTTTAACATAATCATCCTTCGACCTTTTACCCCTACTTCTATATAAATCCATTCTCTTTCCACACATCTAATTAAGCAACTAACCTTAGTTAAGTGATATATTGGCTAATCTTAACCATCTAACTCCAAGGAACGTCTATAAACTCTATAAACATACAAAAACCTTAACAAACAATCTTTAGTCCTTGGCAACTTGAAAGTGGATTTGTTCCTCTTAATATACAAATCAAAGCCATGCTTCAACGTCTCTAGTCCCATGGTTTTACTCTCAAACGTTCATTTCAACTTAAGGCTAGACAAGGAGATGAGTATTGGAGCTTACCCGGAATACTTGCAAGTCGCTCGAGATTCGCTAGTATCACGCACGATCCGCAAATAAGCGGTGAACTTGTCTGGTGCTTACCAAGGATGCAGACGCGATCCTCTTAAAGGCCTTACTAATCACCATGAAAGAAGGATGACGATTTAACCATCGAGTGGACCCGTCCAACAAGGGGGTCATTCGGCCCGACAGCACAGGCCCCAGTTTTTTTGGGGCCCCATAATGTTTACTTTTAGTTAGTTTAAGATAGAAAAGTGTGCTTGCCATAATGGTAAGAGCACAATATTTGGTGTAATTGGTCAAGAGTTCAGATCCTATTTTCTACATTTTTTCCATACATGTTTTGTAATATTTTTTTTTCCCTCTTTTGTTTAATTTTATTCGTTTATAACGGTCTTATTTATTTGTTTATCGTCATTCTTTCATATATTTTTTGTAAAAAAAAATAACATTGAAAATCCCCTTTCTATTGTGTTCTTTTTTTCCATACATGTTTTCTGATTGTTTTTTCTTTGAAAAACTATTTAAAGTTAAAAAAAAGTCTTATTTTGCTTTTTATTGTCATTCTTTCATGTATTTTTTTTATTAAAAAAGTAATAGTCTCTTTTTTCATTTTTTTGTAATAAAACATAAGTTTTAAATTTGATAAAAAAAATTTAAAATTTTGTTGACACAGGGCCTCCGAAATTCATTGGACGACCCCGCCATCGAGTATAGTTGCAGAAGGTAGGCTTGAGTGGAAAGAACCAAGGCGTACGTACCTGCCACCGGTAGGGAAGGAGGGTAACCAAAAGAAAGGTTGGGGAGGGAAGGATGGAAGAGTTGTGTATACAAGGCAAGGCTATCCGGGTGCAAGGCAAGATTCCTGTAATGCCCCAATTTTGGCATTCACCGCTCCCGCGGTGAAGAGGGCCGCCCCTGCGGCAAACTCCATATCGCGCCCGATATGTTTTTATTCCGTTTTATTTCTTTCCTTAGATAGAAGATCCGATCTTCTATCTTATGGGCTGGCTTTCCTTTGATCTCTAGACCTTATAAAAGATGAGAATTATCCATACATACTTGAATAAAACTCGACGGATTTATATTGAATCGAAAAAAAAACAATCAATTGGATAAATGTGTGTACAAACCTTTGCGGAAGAAGTCAGAATTAAGTAGAAGAAATATATTAAAACCTAGGGGAAAAAACCTTTTTTATAGGGTCGAAATTAACGGCTCTCCCACAAGATCTATATTCTAATAAGATAAGATCAACTAATCAACCAAATCTATTTTACATAAAGATAGATTTCTCCCTAATGAATAACTAAAAAAATAAAAACGTCCAAATGGAAGGGATGAAATTTACAAAAACAAATGGGAATAAAGGAGAAAGATAAACTGTCAAAACGAGCTTGTCACTAAGGACATGCTGATTGGTCTCTATAGGCCTGACCGATCGGTCTTTATGGGCATGACCGATCGGCCCAATCTAGATCTTTGGTGTTGATGCTTTCTCTTCGACTAAAGGTCACGTGTGAGTCACATGTAGATAGAAACGTCAGGTGCCCGTTCGGCCTCTCTAATACCCGGAAATTTATCTTCGATTCCTTGTCATTTTATCTGATTAAAGCACCTACCATTTTTGTGCAAACATAATACAAAAAAAAGGGAGGCGTATCAACTCTTTGTACAAACATAGTACCAAAGTAGACTCAACCCGGTTTTAGACCTATGATAGCTACCCCTCTCCTCACCATTTGAGGACCACATCTTCCCTTTCCTCCCTCTTCACAAAAACATACCCTACCTCTTTTGGCAGCCTTCCCTCTCCTTGGTTGAAGCCGCAACAACGACATAGGTCGTCTCCCCTTCGAGTTGAGCAGCCGCAAGCTTCCTCCTTCTTCCTAGTGAGCATGAGCAACGAACTTTCCTTCCACAACAGCAACACGAGACAAAAAAAACACCGGAACAAATCGAGCTCCCTCCTCTCTGGCCTTTTTCCTAGCGGTTTTGGGCAACAACGAACCTCAACTTACCATCAAAGAGCAGCAACAACAACCACTTCCTTTCTCTTCTTCCTTCGAGCTCCTCCTCTCCTCTTTCAAGAACATCCATAGTCGTTCTCCTTCTCTCTTTCCATAACAACAATAGTTGAGCCTCCTCATGTGTCGAATCTCGGCAACAAACAGCACATCAGAATCACATAACAATATTTTACACTTCGTTTAGGTGTGAATTTCTCACCCGATCACGATAAAATTTTGATATGTTGTTTCTGGACATGTATAGACCATTATGTATCAATTTCACATCAATCCAACGACTAGATCATTATATATGAATCTTACAAAGTTGTCTCATAAATTTGCTTTTGTTGTCAACTTGTGGAACGTAGGATGTGAGTTCATTTTTGTTAAGTTACACCGATATTTCACAGTTTAAATTTGGATATGTTTTAAGAGGTATATTATAGTTTATTTTGGAGAAATAATCAAATAGATCCAACGATCGGATTCAAAGTTATAGGCTTGTGAAGTTGTTGTGTGAAATCATGAAGTTTGAGAGAATGTTGGCCAATGGAGTTAGGTTCCATTTTGGTTAATTAAACTTATCCTTTACGGTTGATTTTCATATATGTTGTAGTTATTATATCCAGGTTGAATATATATCAAATATGGAATTAGATCTAACGGTTAGATTACAAGCTATGAATCAAGCAAGTTGGGTTCACACTTGGCTCAATACGAGTTTCAATTTTGTAATTTGTAAAGCTTGATCCCTCTTTTTCTCATCTTTTTCAACTAGGTCTAAATGGTACATAAATGTATCATTTGATATAACTTTTCTTTTCTTCACTTTATATGCAACACCACAACGAACTTTTATACTTTGATTATCTTCACTACACACAACTCCATACTTGTTTCTTAACTTCTTCCTCCAATGCATGGTGTCACCTTCTTAGTCCCGAATGGGTGAAATGAGGCTAATCATAGCTAGGAACAGTTTTTTGGAGCTACAACAAAACGTCAATACATGTCAAAAAGAGCAAACAAGATGGAAATCATGCTCAGAGTACTAAGCTTAACAAAGACATGTTTCAATCATTTTTATAAGTGTAAAAACGAGAGCATGTCGTCTCAAACGAGAGTCAATCCTAAATTCTTGATTATCAAAGCATATAGGAGTATACTCATGGAAAAAAAGAATATACAAAAACAATACGTGCATAAGGCTAAAAGAAACCTCACAAGGCAATGCCATGAAACAAATTTGCTTATCATTATACCCAATACTTTATGGGATAAACAAGTTTGAAGAGCGAGATCTCGAACATCATCAATTGATATAGAGTCAAATATAGAAAATAGATAGCACAAAACAAAAAATGCATGTTGATAGAATAAAAGGAGGTCAATCAACCAAATGAACCTCAGTCGACCGGTCACTCCTTTTACAAACAGAAGAGACTGCAGAAAAAAAATAAGTGTGTAATGTGGGTGAAGTGTTGTGCCTTGTTGATCGGCAAAAAGAACATGGCCGATCGGCCAATAAAAAGAGAGGATAATTTTCAAAAAAGACGAGATATTTTGGAAAAGGAGGGAGAAAATTTTAATTACATTTGAAAATAATTTTTTATGCATACCCATATTTTATTCTTGCATTGTCCTAAATATAAAAATAAAAAGAACAAAAAGAAGGGAAAAACTCACAAAATGGTGAGGGTTGCCTCTCTATCAATGCTTTTTTAGGTCTTTTAAGTGGACTTGGTTCATTTAGTTTTATGGGAATATGCTCCAAATTATCTTCCACTTGAACACGCAATATCAATCATACAACTAAATGAAAAGTCATTCATTTAAATTAGACATGGGTCGCAAACCTAAACCTACGGTTTAGGTTTGTGAACCCGCCGGTTTGGTCGGCGATTTAGCCGGTTTATTAAAAAAAAAATTGAAAAACTGGACCATTTAAAAAAAAAACAAACCGGCGGTTAAACCTCCGGTTTAGGTTTGGCCAAACCGGCAAACCTAAACCGCCGATTTGGGCCGGTTCACAAACCGCCGGTTTGACGGTTTGGTTCAAACCTGACCCATGTCTAATTTAAATAACAAAACATTAATAAAAGATCTATACACCAAGAACTATAAATTAATTGAAGTATATAATTGCTTTCTATTTTTGTTATGTTTACCCGAATTAAACCAATAGTCGTGAATAGCATCATATGACTAGGTTGAGAATATTGATTGTGACCTCTCTCTAAAGGACTGAAAATGTATTCGATGAGCAAAAACCTCCTAAAATTGACACCCTTGTAGTAAACAATATAAGAACGGAAAAGTATATTTATAATGTAACAATACATAAAATATTATGACTTATATGCTCAATAACTATGTTATGATTAGGTTTTTCTACTTTTTCTTGTTGTACATCAGTTCTTATGACTTATATGCTCAATAACTATGTTATGATTAGGTTTTTCTTGTTGTACATCAGTTCCATCCGAGTGAATAGTTTGACACCCTTGTAGTAAACAACATAAGAACGGAAAACTATGTTTATAATGTAACAACTTGATCTTTTTACACGATAATTAGTATCCTGATGTAACGAAATTTTTATCATTTTTTTGTGAGATATAAAATATACATACCAATCTACATCCTGATAAGCTGCCGGGCCCATTAATACACTGACGAGCCCATCAGCTATTCCCTCTCTTTCCTGGGCCATTAAGAAACATTGATGCTGACGGGCCCATTGAGAAACAATGGCTTCTCTCCTCGGCTGCAGCATGCTTGACCCAACCGAGATTCACGCCTCCTTCCTAATCAGATGCACGACCGAGTCGCCTCCCTTCTTTACGTAAATTCCTCACCTGTTGCTACCCTTTACACGGCCTGCGTGTGAACCCTAGCCGAACACCTTCGAAAGCGTGATCGCCCTTCCCCTTGAAACCGACAACCATAGAGTGGCCTTCACCGTCAACAGGCGACTGTATCACCATCTTCGACGAGGTGAATTTCCTGCTGATCGAACGGAGACCACGACGTGCAACCAACAGGGACCCCTAGACTTCTCTGGAACGCATACTTGATTCACAGAAGAGGCTTCCTTCTCGCCCTTCCTTCTCTTGCTTCCTCTCTCGTACCCGGCACCTGTGAGTAGTGACATCCTTGTGTTCTAGCGGTGCAGCAAAACCAGACGTATATCTCAGCACGAGGACAGTTTTCTGCTTCTTGCTTTTCCAGGATATCAATGAAGATCCTAGAAAGACACAGTAACCAGTGATGGATCCACAAGTGAAAGTACATGACCCCAGTCTGCATCACTATATGCAATAAGGGTGAGAGTAGAAGTAGCTGGATAGGATCAAACATGATTGATTGTATGCTTTAGATATCTGCTGGCTCAATTGTGTAGGTAATGTCTGGACGAGTAAGTGTAAGATAGAGTAATCGACCAACCAGCCTTCTGTAGGATTCTGAATTTTGAATGACTTCTCCACAATCTGAGGTAAGTTTGAGATTCTTCTGCATAGGAAATAATGTAGGTGTACGATCCTCCATGCTAGAATCTTGAAGTATATCCAAGATATATTTTCTCTGATTTACAAGCAGGCATGAATTATCTCTGAAAATCGCCATGCCAAGAAAGAATTTGGCTAAGACAAGATCCTTAATAGTGGACAAGATCCTTAATAGTGAATGCCTTGTCCAAAGCAGCTTTGACTGAATTAATTTCATGGAATATCACTAGTTAAAAGCATATCATCAACATATACTAAGGCAACCATAATGCTAGGAGAACGATGCTTAACAAAGAGAGAATAATCAAGATTGAACAAAACCAAGAGTAGTTAAACACTTGGTAAGCTGAACATTCCACTGTCAACTGGCTTGCTTCAATCCATATAAAGACCTCTTTAGATGACAAACTTGACCAGGGAGAGCTTTTGTCATAACCAAGAGGTGGTCATATAAACTTCTTCATCTAAAAAAACATGCAAGAAAGCATTATTGATATCCAATTGATGAAGGGGCCAAGATTGAATAGAGGCAAGAGCTAGAAGCATTCTGACAGTGGTAAATTTGGCATCTAGAGAGAAGGTGTGCTTAGAATCCTTGTCTTTAACTTGATTATAACCCTTGACAACAAGTCGAGATTTGCATCTTTCAACTGATCCATATGGATTATACTTCACTTTATAAACCCATTTAGAGCCAATGGCCTTATGGCCAGAAGGTAAATCTGTCAAGGACCATGTGTGATTCAGTTCCAAAGCATCAAGCTCTTTCTGCATAGCTGCTATCCAGATGGGACCATTTTTAGCTTGGTTGTAATGGGATGGTTCAAAAGTGGACAACAGGCAAGGCCTCACTGAAGATTGCCTATAAGGAACCTGTCACTTCTTTCTTTCTTGTAATCTTTTCTGCTTCCACCAGCTTGCCTAAAAGGAACCTGTTGATTGACAGCCAAGGCCTCAGTGAAGATTGGTGCCTGTGATGAGGTAATCGAAGTAACTTCCCTCTGCTTCTCTACTTGAAGAACCATGTGAAAGGCTTTATTGACAGTATGCAATCGATCCATAGATAGAATGTTGGATCTAATGTGATCAAATTGATCACTTAATCCCATCAAGAACTGCATCATCTTCCCTTTAGCATCGCTTTTTGAGAGTATCTTGAGAATTTCACAAGTACATTGTGAGATTTCATTGCATTGACAAACAGGCAATCCATTAATAGACTACAACTCATCCCATAACTTCTTCAATTTCGAGTAATAGACTGCAACACTTTGATTTTCTTGCTTGATATTGGACAAATTCTTGTGAATCTGATATACAAGTGGTGCATTGGATGCTTCAAATCTTTCAACTCTCTTCCCACAGCGGCTTTGCAGATTCCACATAGGTGAAATCCTCTGTTATATCATGTTTTATTGAATGTATGATCCAACATCGGATCATATAATCTGCACGAATCCATCGAGCAATTTTCTCTCATCTCCAACAGGTTTTAGGCAAGATCCATCGATAAATTCAAGCTTCAATTTAGCCCCCAAAGCCATTCTGATGCTTCTTTTCCAAGAGGAGAAATTAAGACCATCGAACAATGTTGATACTAGCTGCATGCCTGGATTATCAAATGTAGATAGGTACAAAGGGTCATTGGTGTTGCCTGCACCATTGATCGTAGTTTTGTCTGTCGCCATTGCTTCTTATCAAACACAAGGATAGAAACCCTAAAACACGCAAATAATAAGGCCATAAATGAACCTTGATTACGAAAGCAAGAGACCTTGCTTTGATACCATTTTAAGAGAGAATTAAGAACAAGATTCAATGAAGTAGTAAACTGAATCTCTTGATTATCACACTGTTACATTGATCCCTTTATACACGAAGAAGGAACTAAGCTCAATTGTAACAAAATTCTCATATTTAGTTTTATTTACAAAGCTAACGCTAATATCACTGTATTTACATAATATATATATATATATATATATATATATGTCTAGTTGGAGATCCTTTAAATGCCTTCTAAGAGTTTCGAACTTGAGTCTTTATATGAAGTATTATTGTAGGAAATTGTAGCCAGTGTGTATCGAACTAGGACCTCCTACTTTCCCTCCTTTTTCCAGATTTTTATGATTGGAACTGATAATTTTGAGGATAAGCTTCAATGCTTTAGAATGATCTTCCACCGTTGAACTTTTGATATGTTGTAGGTGGATATAGGTGGTTTGACGTATTAAAATTTGGGAACGATCCAACGGTCATATTTGGATTTTTGATGTTCCAAAGTGGAGTGGCTATGTAGTTTTATAAGAAGGGTGTGATTTTGACCAATTATGGAAAACTCTATACCTTAGAGTCAACTTTAGATTTTTGTGTAGATTTTAGGTTTTAAGTCTTTTGGAGAATTATAGTCCTAGTTTAGAGTTGACATATCATAGTATGTGTACATATTTTTTCGGGATTTTTAGGGCTTTATAAGAGCGTTTTAGTTTAACTCAAAGTATGACCCTAGTTAGCTTTGGTTTCAAGTTTGAAAGTTGGTAATCTGTCAAACTCGATAGATTTTGCTTATTAGAGTGAGTTTTTATGTCCTTGAGATTTTAGTAGAAGTGTTTGGGTCTTTCTAGACATTTTAGGATTTTCCGGACCTAGGGGTAAAATGGTCATTCTACTTATATAAAGCTCGTTTGGTTCCTTCTCTTAGACGATCCTTGTTAACTTAGATGTTGGAGACTTCTAAGGTTGTTGGATGTGTTTTGACCGAGTAAATTCTTCTATAACCATGCATTTGAGAGATGACTCTTGCGGAACCGAGTAATAGCGTTAACGAGATTTGTGACTCGATTCAGGTAAGTCCTTTGGGTTTACTTAGCTAGCTTCTAAATGTTGATGTGAATTATGATAGTGGTGTATGTTTTGTGTCTAATAAATATAACTTGAATAAGATGACGTTATTTATGAAATTTTTGGCACAAGTGTATGTATAGCGGGAAGCAACATCATTGCCAAGCTCTACCACGAGACTGGGAGGTTCTCTGCGAACAGACCATACCGATACACGGTCAGGTGCATCGGATCCATTCCGTATGGTATACGGGGACAATGGCGGGAGTCGGGAGACTCTCGTGCTACACCATAAGTTAAATTAGAAGTGAATCACATATATAATATAAGATAATAACTGGACTTCTGTGCAAGCATGTTGAATGTTTAAATTCAGTTCATGTGTGTGTTTGTGCTATTATAATTCTTCTAATATTTGGATAGTTAGCTAACGGTTGTATTGTATGCTGTTTAGATTTGCTACAAGATAGAGCAGTTGCTCAGTGATCCGGAAGGTAGTGGTTAGTCGGGTTTTTGTACTCCGTAGGATGGGGTTTGGGTCTTTGTTATTTAAGTCTTTCCTTTTGCATGTTGTACTTAGAGTTTATGACTCCTATATATATTTTGGCTGACAGTTTTTTGTTGAGTTCACGACAATACTTTTTATGATATTCGGTTTTCCTTTATTTGTGTCTTGTTGTAAGATCTAGTGAAATCGTTGTCGAATTAGGGTTGGGACCCACTGTGAGGTCCGAACCCGTAATTTCCCGAGTTTTGAGAATTTGGGGTGTTACATTAAAAACATACTACTCAAATAAATCGATGCATTTTGAAAGATATGTCAAATACAAAGTTGATGATAAGTCTCAAGCCACTGAAAAACAAATGTTTTGCCAATGTAACATCTTGATTTGTCAACATAGCTTTTGGTAGTTTTCCGCCCATAACCCTTGAAAATGTGTCAAACAACAACACAAATGAATATGTTTATCATACAATAATGTTGCACCAAAGATAATTTTGATTATAATGATTCACTCCAACAAATAAGACAATCAACCTACATCATTAGTTTTTAATATGTAGTATCAAAGCAACCAGCGTCACCAAAACTATCATAATCAACCATCATTATTACATTAGCCCAAAAGATATTAACCATCAAATCATATTAATTTGCTTGAATAGCATAGAATAAAATAGGATCTTCAAATTTCATACCTTGTAAGTACTCTAAAAAGCCACCGGTATCACCTTTCTTTATTTGTAAACTACGCTTAGTACACAAATAATTTTTTAAATTCATATGAGAAAAAACCAACTTTTTTACGACCTCTTGTGATGTGGGACCATCTCCAACACTACATTAAGGACCAATTACTAGATCAAGGGCTAAAGCATTGAAAGACAAGTCAGCTACACCTTCTTTGGTTCTATCATGGAAGGATCAATCACAAGGTCAAGAGCAAAGGCTATGCAAGATGAAGTTACGAGCATACTCACAATATGTACACTCAAGGAGACTTTACTCACTCTTAGGAAACCTTTGGTGACACGACTGACTGTTATGGAAGAGTCAAGTCATGACCAAGAAGAACCATCAAGCATAGAAGGTGGCTAAGACAAAGAAAGAGTCTCAAAGAAGAAATTTCGGTCCACTTACAGGAATCTCGGCCGAGATTTCCACCCGAGATTTGTCCTCTAACACGCGCTTGAAGATTCGGCCAAAGATCTTCATTTTTCCAACTATGTTTATCTTTTATAACCTTAAATCTCTCAAACATTCTTAAGGTAATTGCTAGTTGTTAATCTTATCTTTATGATTATTTCTTTTTCCTAGAATTTCTTTTAAAGATATCTTTTAGAAGATATCTTTTTCCTAGTTTACATAGAAGATCTCCCTTATAAATAGCCTTAGTGGGGGAGACTGTTAGATAGAGCTGATTTGATATTATTCCACATATTGTGTGAACTTATAGCTTCTTGTATGAAGTTTATATTTTATTCATTCTTATTCAATCAAAGAGATAGACCTTGATTGAATCGTTGTGAAGTCTTTGCTAGATTGTGCTTGTGTGTGTTAATATTTTTGAAGGTTGGTGCTCCTGGTCAATACTAGTCTCTCATTGTGCTTGTTTTACTTAGAAGACTAGTGTAAGGTTAAAGAAGTGAGGTTAAGTTAAGCCCTTCGTTAAGGGGTTTTGACACATCATTGGTCAAGGTTCTTTGTGAGAATATCTTGGTTCATATCTTCCTATATTTATCATTTATCATTTTATATTCATCTTCTTATCTTTCCATATCATCCACTAATCCGTTTTTCGAGTTTTTGAAAATCTCCGTTTGTTCTTCACGAAATCTCGTCTGAGATTTCTATTATCCACTCGAGATCTTGCTTCTGTCGTGGACTTTCATTCTAGATCGGAAAATGCTGCTTAACCTCGCATCATCTTGACTCCGTAGCCATGAACTCATAGGTACTTTTTAGAGCAATACCTAACATGTTAGACATGTCAACTTGTGATGTTTGAGAGATTGACACCTTTCGATGTAATCTAAATAGATGAGCCTTACTTAGACTAGCCAAATTATAGCCATGCTAAACAATAGAGTTAACAACACAATATCTTCTAGTTTAACGACAATTAATCATTAACATGGCTAAGCCTTCAAACCTTGTCTTTAGCAAATTATATTAATTTTCTATAAGCATTTCGTTTGTCAAGCCCCCATTTACCTTCACACGAGCACATAAACTTTATGTTGAACACTATCTTTGTCCGCTTGTCCATATGAAGCGGACCTCTTCGAATTGAGAAGTGAATAGGTGAAGCATAGTGATTGTATAACTCATAAGCTACATCCTCGGTTTCAAAATCCATACCATTTTTTGGAATAATATTATCCGGTATCTTAAAATGTAATGCTTCCATCAAATTATTGTTTAAGCTAGATATTTATAAGTCTAGATGTTGCTAAAATGCTAAACGTCGATAGGGTTACGTTCCTTGTAAACTTAAAATCTTCTAAATATAATGAAAACGCAATGAAAAGTTAAATACCTTTTAATCTTATACATTGTTTTGATACTAATGACATTTAGACTCTTTTAAGAATAAGTGAACATTCAAACTTAGTAAATTGTTGAAACTGTTATCAATATACACTAGAACAAGTGAAAATTAAAGCTTAGTAAACTATCATGAATTTAAAATCGAATAAGCACCAAAATTTGTAATGCTTTTAAAATTCCTACTTTTGTTATCAAAGCTTTTTGGTGGGGCGCAACGCAATTAAAGAGAAGAATAACGACGTTATGTATATCATCATACAAACCCACTTACGTACTTAATGGAAACAAAAGTGTCAAATAAAGAGGACTAATTCTCCAAAAGCTACTTGGTCAATAATTCTCTTTAATACTCATTCTTGAATTACAAGTCTAATAAGTATTCAACGTTTCCGACAACCATTTCATCATTAACGCATATGTGAAACATGGTCGATGGATTGCTCTCGTATCCCAAATAAGACAATCTCTAGTAAGGATGTGATCAAGTATTTATATACACCATACCATGTCAATGACCTCTGTTTGGTTATAAAATGGAGAATAGAATGAGTGCCCGTTTGGTTGAAACGATGGAATGAAAACGGATAAGGATAAGAAAAGGAAATGGAAAAGATGAGATTACTTTCATGTGTAAAAAGACCTCTAACCAAACATAATTGTTGATTAATTCAGAATCATTCCGTTATCGGAAATGATTCATTGGGGTTCAAACGAGCCTGAGTGTAACAAACAATGTAACGTATTGTGCGATAGGTAATCCCTGTTGTTCATTAGCAATTCTACCTATTTTACTTTGGTTATTTTTATACTCAATTTTGACTTGCAATATGACCATCTTGACTATTACATTAATTATATTTTTAAATTTTGGCAATCAGAAACAATGACAAACAAAGTCAAGTATAGATAATAAAGGTAACTTTTAGTTAGTTTTTTTTATTAGCTTTAGTTATTTACATTATATTTTAAACCAATTTATTATTATTTATTACAAATTTAATAGGGTCTAACTTTATAAACATAACAAGATCACACAAAATCATTGAACGACCTTAGTTATAGGTTGTCCTGTTTCCCGCGAAAACACTAGTTCAAAACGGGTTTGGGAGCAGGACGACTTTCAGACAAGTTTAAATCGGTCTGACACAAACGCGAGTAAGACTAGGGTTGTGCAAGTTTGACCCGGACCGAAAGAATCCAGTCCGGTCTACAGTCCAAATTTTTTGGAATTCCGGGTTTTGGTCCAGTATTGAAAAAAAAAAGGACCGGACTAGAGATTATCTTATTTTTTTACATATTTAACTTTTATTTTTTTTAAAAAATATATATTTTTTTAATTTTTTAGTTTTCACAAATTTATATTTATTTTTTATATATTTTTTAATCCAATCCAGACCGGTCCACAACTAAGATTTTAAAATTTTTTTGTCCACCGGTCCGGACCAGATGCATAGCCTTAGGCGAGACTCTCTAGGACGGACGGGTTTAGGTCTGGACGGACTAGGACACCCAAATTTGTTTTTTTAGCATTTGGTAGACCACTCTCTCGTCTTTATCAGAAATAATGTGCCAGAATGTGTGTCTCTTCCGGCAATTTCCCAATCCCTCCGGTTACCCTCTTCCAATCCTCGTCTAGCGACTAAATCAACGTCAACCTCGTATAACCATCTCCCCAATCTCTCTCACTTCGTCTCCATTTCTCTCCTTTTTTCCCAGATTTCTTTCCCCTGGAATATTGATATCTTGATTTCAGGATTATCTATTCTAATTACCTATCACCCCGATTTCACCACTGATATCACAATTCTCTAATTCTCTCTCCCTCTCGATTATTTATGCACGAACTCGATTTTTTACGGCTTTTTTTTTTAACTTTTGTTGATTAAATGAATGTGTTTACTTGAATGCCGGTTTTGCAGACCCATTTACGCGCTTAGTTTCTATGATTTTTGTGCTTCATTTTTATGTGTCGTTGAAATTTGCTTCTGCGGTTTTTGGAGCACTGATAACTACGTATAAAATGGTTGTAAGCTTGCACTATTAGGCACCAAAATATATTCACAAATGGGTTTGATAATTAAGGGTTAGTGTTCATTTTCGTGTACCAAATGCTTGTGTATCTTGATGAACGAATCGGACCTTATGAGTTGCTGAATGAATGATGAAGTAACTAACATGGACGATTGTGTTTTATATTCACTACTTTTGATATGCTTTACATTCACTACTTTAATACACTAATAATTGACCACTTTATGCAATTCGTTGAACAATTAGACCCATCCATTTACTCCAAGAATCTAATAAAGTTAACATCGACATAAAGAGTGAAACAATATGTTGCAGCTCAATAATTTTAGTCTTACACTACAAATAAGTTTGTTATTTTATCTTTATATGATAAAACTCTATCACTATTTCGATTCAAAAAACCACTGGATCTAGAGCGAACCAGTCTTTCAAAACCAGATGAACACAAGAAGTTTGTTGACGCAGTTCGAGTTAAGCTCTACTCTGCGGGATCTCAGGAGGGGAGAGTCAGCCCAATCCACTAGGTAGATTTACAGTGTAGAACGGTTACAGGACGAGCAAACAAAACAACGAAAAACCTTACGAGATCAAGAACAGGATAACAAGAACAAAGATAGGTGAGAGGTCTGTAAACCACAAAGGTAATGATCTGTGCTTTGAGGCAAAGCAAGATCTAGACAACAGAGAACGTCTCAAGACAACACTCGGACGAAGCACTCAATTCGGATCTCTCTCTCACTGTGTTTCTCTCTATCCTCACTTTCAGATCTAGGGTTTCTCAGTAGAAGTGTTTCGGCCACCTTAGGGTTGAAGACAGAGAAGAGAGCTTAAGTACTCAGTGCCACGAGGTGAACTTCATCAACGCAGCGTTTAACCATACAACGCTTTGTTCATGCCGCTTCATAACCTGGTGAGATGGACTGGAGCACTTACCATTGGGCCTCGATCAACTAGACCCAACCGGCCCTGCAATCAGCCCATCATCAATATAACACAAGTACCCTGTCCAAACCCTTCATCAAACCCAACCGGCCTCACACTTAAACTCAGACCCACTAATCTGTGGTTTGACACGAACCGGGTTTAACTAAATCCTAACATTATATTTAGCGGATCTTCAATCTTTTAGTTACATCCAAAATCAATTGACAATATAAGTAGTAATTTTAGGACTTCTACATTAGTTCACACAATATTCATTGTCGATATGGGACATTGAATACATCTCAACAAAGCCTTATCAAACGAAAAGACAAATTATTGTCATTTTTTTGAAGAATTGGGCTAAATAGACCATATTCTATTTTCATTAGGTTTGTGAACCTCATTATTTTTTTACCACTTTTATTTAATAGTAGGTAAAAGTAATTAACCCCTCTATTTAAAAAAAAAAGAAACTACATGAATTTCTTATGTAAAATTAATTAATGAATTTGTTTTTTATTTTCTTTGTTTTTTGTCATTTTTTTTTTCTGGTATGAATTTCTGGTATGAAGCTCACACCGGAAGTTTTAATGCCAGAAAATTTTCATATCAGAAATTTTCAACTAGAAAATTCATACCAAAAATTTTCATACTGGAAAATTCACACTAGCACTGTTAAGAACTATCGGGCTAAATAAGAACATACCAGCCCAAAACAGGCTCAGCAAATGGGGAAATTCATATTTCTATTATTAGATTTGTCCAAGCAACTGCAAGTAATTATTCAAATATTTTCTAGTCCAAAAACCTTTCTTCAAAATACATTTAGAAAGAAAGGTTTCCTAGATCGACATAACAAAAACTTTAACAAAAACCAATATAAAACAAAGCTTGCCGAATCTGAATAAACTAAACATAATCTATTTCAGAAAGCATAAATGTAACACCCCAAGTTCTGGGAACTCGAAGCGTTACGGGTTAAGACCTCACAATGGGTCCCGACCCTCAGAGTAGCAACGACACAACGGATCTTACAACAAGGCACAAACAAATGAAAACCAAAACTCAATATAAAACCAAACGTTTAAACAAAAGGAAATGTAAAAGACTCGCAGCCGAGTTCAAAACAAAATGGAAACATAAACCCGATCCCATCCTATAATGTACGGGAACCCCAACTAACCACGCCATTGGGATCACTTAGCAGCACCTATATCCTGCAAGACATCTATAACATCGGTATAAACCGTTAGCTAACATTCTAGATATTAGAAAGATAGTAAAGGCACAAACACACATAAGGTAAAGTAAACACATAACATGCTCACACTCAGCTGGTTATTATCTTTCATTACGTTAACCAATTACTAATTCAACTTATGGTTGTTACACGAGAGTCGCTACGATCTCGCCTCCGTCCCCTTTCCCCAACAAGAATAAAACATATGCATCCTTTTGTCACCTGTTGGACTAGTCGCGAGAGCACCTCCTAGTTTCCCCATTCTGAACTGGACAAGCAGTAACCGCCCGGTTATACACTTGGGCCAATTATGGTTATAAAGGTCAATCCCATTTCCGGTTGTCAGTTATAACGATAAACAACAACACACCAAGCCAAAACAGTCAAACTAATATACGGAATGAAGCTAAGTATGCAAGAAAACATATGCAAGATAGAAGATCGGATCTTCTATCAATGAAAGGAAGATAAAACGAACAAAAACAGATCGGGCGCGATCTGTGGCAAATCCGCATGGGCAGATTGCCCTGCCGTAGATGCGGCTCACTGTCACCGCGGGGGAGGTGACAGCCAAAGCTTTCCGCTGGTGCGGTGAAGGTAGAAATTGGGGTCTTATATCTGATCCCCCTAAAAAGAAGTTTCGTCCCGAAACTTGCAACAACCCGAAAGATCAAACAACAATGACGTAGAAATACACAACTCAACTCATATATTCCCACCCGGGGAAAAAAATTCAAAACGTCACAAAGCGTGCACCACACAACAACGAAAACTAAAACACAACAGCTACGCTAAAGGTGCATCAAACTCAGCGTAAAACTCCGGATAGTTCCTCTGGATAATATACTCTAGTCTCCCAAGTCGCCTCATTAGCTCCTTGCATCGACCATTGGATCTTCATCATCGGTATGTCCTTCGAATGCAAGCGCCTCGTATTACGCTCTAAGACAGCTACCAGATGCTCCACAAACGTATGGTCTGGCTCGACCACTAGATCCTCATGACTAACGATGTGTCTCGGATATGGTACGTATTCTTGTAGCTGAGACACATGGAAGACTAGTTTGACACCCTCAAGCCTCGGTGGCAAAGCAAGTCTGTATGTCGCCTCTCCAACTCGCTCTAGAATCTCAATAGGTCCGACATATCTAGGACTCAGCTTCCCCTTGACGTTGAAACATCTAACACCTCGTGTCGGGGATACTCTCAACCAAACCTGAGCTCCAACTCTGAACTCTATAGGTCAGCGCCTCTTATTTGCATAAGAATTTTGTCGACTCTGTGCTGCTAGCATCCTCTCTCGATCACTGCCACTCTAGCCATATCATCCTATATTTGCTCAAGTGCTACTCTGTTAGCATTGCTTGGTTCTTCCTAGCACAATGGGGTACAACATCTTTATCCGTATAAAGCCTCATAAGGAGTCATCCTAATCAAAGCGTGCCAACTGTTGTTATACGAAAACTCTACTAAGGGAAGGTGATCTGGCCACAACTGTCCCCAGTCTAACACGCAGGCTCGTAACATGTCCTCCAAAGTCTAGATGGTCCGCTCTGACTGACCATCGGTTTGAGGATGATAAATTGTCGTGAACTGTAGACTCGTACGTAGGGCGGCATGCACCTGCTACCAGAACCTCGAAGTGAACCGTCCATCTTTATTAGAGACTATATATAGTCATAGGTTCTCCAAAAAGTCTCACTATCTGTTTGGTGAACTCCTCTGCTAGTCGATTTACCGGCCATGTTTCCTTGATTGGGATGAAACGTGCGGTCTTCGTCATTCGATCCACTATAACCCAAATAGCATCAAAACCTTGACTCAGTCTCAAACCGGTAACAAAATCCATAGAGATGTCATCCCACTTCACTGAGGGACGGGAAGTGGGTGTAGCTCACCTCCTGGTCGGTGAAGCTCGATCTTGACATGCTGATAAGTTGCATACTGAGCTACATATTTCGTAACATTTGGCTTCAGACCTCCCCACCAGAAAGAGCGTTTGATATCCTGATACATCTTACTCGCACCGGGGTGCATTGAGTAAGGTGAAGAGAGAGCCTCCTGTAGGATCCGCTGTTTCAACTCTCGATCTGAGGGCACACATACACGCTCTTGGCATCTCAAGATCCCATCGGCATCGACTGCAAACTGTGCCTCCTCGAGACATCCGGTCTCGGATCTGAGTCATAGCTGGACAACTCTCCTACTTTTGTCGGATCTCTAACAACAGATCAGGTAATATCTCCAGGTAGATATGTGGCTGTCGGAATCCATAAAGTGGATATCCATCTTTATCCATGCAAGATATCGTTGTAACTGTGACTGAGCTGTCAGCTTAGCGATCATCATCTCCCGGGGAGTCTTCCTACTAAGGGCATTAGCTACCAAATTCGCCTTCCCTAGGTGGTATAAGATCTCAAGATCAAAGTCCTTGATCAACTCCAACCATCTCCTCTGGTGGTTATTCAACTCCCGCTAAGTGAATATGTACTTCAGACTCTTATGATCCGTGAATATGTGACACATAGCTCCGTACAAATAATGCCGCTAGATCTTCAAAGCGTGAACAATAGAAGCCAACTCAAGATCATGAGTAGGGAAATTTTCCTCATACGTCTTCAGTTATCTCGACGCGTAAGCAATAACCTTACCCCTCTGCATCAAAACACATCCCAAGCCTAGCTCTGATGCATCACTGTAAACCACAAAGTCCTCAATGTCCTCTGGCTGAGCTAAGATAGGAGCAGAGGTCAACCTCTCCTTTACCTCCTCAAAGCTCTGCAGGCACGGCTCAGACCATACAAATCTCGTAGACTTCCTCAGCAAGGAAGTGAGAGGTCGGGCAATAACGGAAAAGCCCTCCACAAAATGCCGGTAGTAGCCCGCCAATCCTAAGAAGCTGCGTACCTCCTTGACGTTCTTAGGAGGCGGCCATGATGCTACTGACGCAATCTTTTCCGGATCTACATTGATCCTTTTAGCTTAAACGATATGACCAAGGAATGCTACCTCGGACATCCAACATCCACACTTAGAGAGTTTGGCCTAAAGCTCTCTATCCTGTAGGACTTGGAGTACAATCCTCAAGTGTCCTGTATGCTCCTCTCTATTGCGAGAGTATACCAGAATGTCATCAATGAAGACAACTACAAACTGGTCTAGAAAGTCGATGAAGATGTTGTTCATCAACTCCATGAAACTGTGGGCGCATTCGTGGGCCCGAATGGCATCACTACAAACTCGTAGTGGCCATACTTGGTCCGAAATGCCGTCTTGGCTATGTCTTGCTCACTCACCCTCAACTGGTGATATCCGGATCTCAAATCGATCCGCGAAAACACTGAAGATCCATGCAGCTGATCTAAAAGATCGTCGATAAGGGGCTATGGGTACTTATTCTTGATCGTCACCTTGTTAAGCTCTCGGTAATCGATACATAACCTCATTGACCCGTCTTTATTCTTGACAAAAAGTACTAGTGCGTTCCAAGGAGAAACACTAGGGCGGATGAAGCCCTTCTCTACTAACTCCTCGAGTTGCTTCTTAAGCTCAAGCATCTTGATAGGTGTCATATGGTAGGGATACTTTGAGATCGGTCTCGTCCCGGGCTCCATATCAATGCCAAAGTCTACACACCATTGTGGAGGTAAACCTGATGGCTCTCCAAAGACGTCGGTAAACTCGCATGGTACCGGAATCTCCTCCAAAGCTGGACTCGTGCTATCCTTCATGGCATAACACCAAAAAGCGTCGCAACTCTGACCAACAAGTCTCGAAGCGCGGACTGCACTGATGACCGTACCGGTCTTCCCGAGATCCCATCGTCAGAAAATCTCTACATGGTCTGCATCTATAGTTACCGTCACTGTCCTCTTGCCGTTGTCCAGAACTGCTCGATGTCGATCCATCCAATCCATGCCCAAAATAACTTCTTCATGTACTAAGTATATGACAAAGAAGTCAGCTGGCCAATCACGACGTCCCAATCTAATAGGGCAATCACGAACCTCTCGTGTACCTCTAATCTTACCCCCATCGGGTAATCCTATAAAGAAGGGTCTCCCCTATACGGTAACTAAGGGTAATCTATCTACACATGCATCATATATAAAAGAAAGCGTAGCACCGGTATCGAAAAGAACTTTGATAGAAAAACCATTAATATGAATGGTACATGTGGTCG